>CM067841.1:557688294-558938294 GCA_034509565.1 Triticum monococcum | reverse complement strand
CTTTCAAACTAGGTTTAGCCTTCTTGATTATCATGGCAAAGCGGGCTTTAAAGGTGAAAATCTATTGACTCAGATTCCTTACTTGCTAATCAAATATTATGCCATTTCTGTGGGTCCGAATGCTCCAACACCTAGCCATGAGACACTCCTTGAAACATTGTGGTTTCATTCTCCATTTTGCCTCAATTAGCATGTCCATGGTATGAAGACCAATATTGCATACAATACCCAATGAGTACCAGAAGTTTTGGCTGAAGTCGCATGAGAAAAATAAGTGGTTGTGGTCCTCATTAGGGCATGTACAATGGTTGACAAGACAGTATTACCTTAAGTCTTGCATTTAATTTAGATATGATAAAAAAATTTGTCTACAATGGGTTATATCTTAGCCTTATCTTCAATAACTTGTTATTCCTAAAAACATGGCGAGACATATTGTGCTAAGAGATCATCTCTTAAATAAGAGAAGACAAATATTTTCTTATGATTTCTCTCTCCTCCACCTCAGCATTTATCCTACATAGCACTCCTAAGATAGCACCATTGTGCATGCCCTTAGGCTCCTAATCACACAGTACACATAGGGGATTCTATATAAAGATATTCTTCCTTGTAAGCAGATCTCTACTATTTAATCTGTCTTGTATTAGGAGCCAAAAGAAGAATTTATGCTTTGGTATACATGCATACGTCCATATCCATTTGAATGGTTTAGTGGCATCAGCAGGATTACCAGATAACTCCAAGTAGATCCTTTTGGTTGAATATTTGCTGGTGGACCAAAGAAATTTCCAAATATCAGAAGAGGTATTGCCGGCAATATAATTGAGAAGAACATGTAGTTGGATGATTTGCTTAACAGCAGTAGAGGACATAGGCAAATGGAACATTTCATAAAATTCACTAGTAGCATATTCAATTTCTGTAGCAATAGTAATACGAGAAGTTCACTTTGGCTCCTAGGTGTATATGCACCCATTGTCTAAATACTCATTTTAAAAAGTTATAAAATTTCAAGAGAAAAACCCGCCTGCAAATCCGGACATTATATGTTGGCATCAAGTTTCGATGAAAAGGGACATTTTTTGTGGCTTGTGTAAAAAAGACAATTTTCGATGCTTGATTACAGCTATTCATGAGGCATTTTTTTATCTTTTTTATACATGCCACAAAAATGTCATTTTCACCGAAATTTTGTGTGTGAACATAGAATGTCCGGATGTACACGCGGGTTTTTTCTTGAAATTATTTTCCATTTTAAAATGTATTTTTATACATATTTCATAATAGGTGCGTCTACACCTAGGAGCCAAGTACACTACCCTGTGTCTTTGACAGATGAGAAAGGGAATTTCTATTCACCACACAGTATTGCATGTATATAGTACATTCAACAATGTTTGTTGTTGAAAAAATCATATAATTATTAATTATTTTTATTAATGTAATGTTTTCAAGGGTGCATTAGAGCTTGATATTAGAAGAACACTTTCAAAGCAAATGCTCAATTTTCATTCTTTTTGCCTTCATTTTTTTTACATTTTTGTTTTATCTATTATGTTGGGTAAGCATTCATGTACATACCGAGAATGTTCAAGGATAAAAAAATTCCATGTGTACTTATAAAAATGAACTTATATTCGTATTAAAAAATATTCATCGTGTACTAAAAACTGTGTATAAGAAATATTCATCACATTTTTTTAGAGAAACTCACTGTGTAATTAGAGAAGTGTTTGGTGTGTATTCCAAGAATGTACAATGTCTGTTTCAAAAATGTTCACATGTATTTTAAAAAAATCTACCGTGCATCTAAAAATTATCAATATGTACTCAATACATAGAGTTGAATAATGTTCTGCTACTATCTGAAAATGTTTAACGTATTATTCACACAAAAAATTAACGTATATTCAACTAATGCTTGCCATGCATTTTTTGTAAATATTCAACATGCATTTAAAGAAAATCATCATATATCTGATTGAACGTGTATATGGAAATGTTTAATATGTATTTAAAAGAGTTCAACATATATTTGGGAAAACTGTAAAGAAAATGGAAACCAAAAAATAACAAGTAGGGAAAAGAAAAAACCAGAAAACTGGCAGAGAAAAAACAAAAAAGAATGGAACCTTCTCAAAACCACTATCAACTACTCCCTGGAAAGTTTGAAGCAACCTACATTGGGTCGGCCCACTTCCTAGGCAACTGAAGGCGAGCACTCGTACGTCTCACAATAAGCAAGGCATGGACATGGTAGTAAACGATCTATAGATGTGCACATTGCATAACCAACTGATTTTGAAAACCCTAGTGTGCCCTCTTGTCACAGCACAACAGGCCATCACATACTCTCAATCCAGGCTTAAATAGTACCCCCTATGTCCCATAATATAAGGGCCTCTTTGATTTGTAGGATTCTAAAAACGTGGGAATGGGAAAAATATAGGATTGGCATGACATGCCCATCTCAATCCTACAAGATTTAGGTTTGTTTAGTTGCATCATAGAAAAAACAAAGGATCTTTTAAAGAGGTTTGAGTGGATGGTACTTTGTTAAATATTACAAAGATACCATTAGGAAAATTTTCCATGGGATTTAATCCTATGAATCAAATAACCAACATAGGAAAAGTTTCTAACGATTCTAATCCTCCAAAGTTCCTATGGAAATCCTTTGAATCAAAGGATCCCCAAGACGTTTTTGATCCTAAAAATGTCTTACATTATGGGGCAGATGGAGTACAACACAACGGAAGATATAAGGAATCTTGTGTATTGAACACAATACTTGGTGCGGATATCCAAATCACACTAGACCGTCTCTATTACTTGTGAGTGCACATGCTTTTTCTTGTCCAATTTAATTGGTATAGATGCCACTGCCAGATAGTAGAAACACATAGCGACATAATTGCGCTCTTTGACTTTAGTAGTTGAGTTGTTTTGATACTTGGTGCTTCCACTCATCTAAAGTTTGTCAACTCTAAAATGTGTACAAGATATTTCCTAAACCATGGTCCAGAGTAGAAGGGAACAACAAAATGTTGCAAGGTCCATGAGGTCAATCAACAAAAGCGATGTTGGTGCTTTCATAGATCCCAAAGCTCCTTAAGCATTTTTGTGAGAAATTTGACTTGATTGCCCACAATTCTCCTTTTGACCAAGCTTTGGTTCCATGGATATGGAACATGCAAGTAGGTGGACCTCCTGCTCAGATAGTTAATGTCATTAGGTTGAAAAATCAGCATGCTTCGCTCTTTTTAATGAACATGTTTGGTCTGATGAGATGCTCCTAAAATTGGGGGAAGTAAACCAATTGCCATTTTTCAGATGCTCTAACATTTACATATTTTATGCAATTTTTAGAAAATAAAAATTCTCTTGCTTAATAATATTTGAATGAGTACTTTTTTCTTCTATAACACGTTGAGGAATCCTTTCTTTTTCTTTTGAGAAAAAATGACCCTCCTTTTTATAATCAAACATGTGTCATGATAGATACATTTCTAGCTAAAAAACCTGACAAAGAAGAAAAAAATATCTTATTCGTCATTAATTCTCCCATGGGAAAGCATTGTATTCCGACCGAACTTCCACCGCTCCTGATGGAAGGGGAGAAATTGGTCACACACTGTAATGTAGGAATTCCACAACATCCATTTGAGGTCTATTGATGACCTCACCAAGTACCATCCCTTAGATATGGAAAAACTAAAATGTATATGTAGCACATCGGCATTTTCTCATAAACCATACAATATAGGAGAATCATGACCGATGTGTTGGGCAACCGAGTTCGAAGATAATGTGGAAGAGGGACTATGAGCAAAAGGCCTTAGGTGCGGCAGAAACATAAGCGTCGAAACCACCGCTAGGAAAAGCCACTGCACCAAATGAGTGCGACCTAAATAATAACTCGCGTGATGTTGAGGTCATGCTCTATTAGTGAGAATGACTATGAATTGCATGATAGTGTTAAAGATAACATCGCATGAATATGATAGAGCCGAGAAACTTATTTCTTTCACCGTTGACCACACATATAGCATGATGTTGTCGCTTTTAAAAAAACACTGGAAAATAGAAGCAAAAGGCACACTACTAAATATGCAAATCCATGGTCTCTCCACAACAACCACCGAAATGAGAGTGATAACAAATTTATCACCAGAGGAAACTTGGGCCAAAATACCCCCAAGATCGCCTTGGATGGCGCGTGTTCTCCTATACATGTAATTTGAGTAAAATTCTCCTTTTAAAACTAAATGGAAACCTTTATATGCTTCCTCTCTTGTGATGTACTAACATGTAAGTGAAGGACATATGCCCTAGAGGCAATAATAAAGTTATTATTTATTTCCTTATTTCATGATAAATGTTTATTATTCATGCTAGAATTGTATTAACCGGAAGCATAATACATGTGTGAATACATAGACAAACAAAGTGTCACTAGTATGCCTCTACTTGACTAGCTCGTTAATCGAAAATGGTTATGTTTCCTAACCATAGACATGTGTTGTCATTTGATTAACGGAATCACATCATTAGGAGAATGATGTGATTGACATGACCCATTCCATTAGCTTAGCACCCGATCATTTAGTATGTTGCTATTGCTTTCTTCATGACTTATACATGTTCCTATGACTATGAGATTATGTAACTCCCGTTTGCCGGAGGAACACTTTGTGTGCTACCAAACGTCACAACGTAACTGGGTGATTATAAAGGAGCTCTACAGGTGTCTCCAAAGGTACATGTTGGGTTGGCGTATTTCGAGATTAGGATTTGTCACTCCGATTGTCGGAGAAGTATCTCTAGGCCCTCTCGGTAATGCACATCACATAAGCCTTGCAAGCATTGCAACTAATGAGTTAGTTGCGAGATGATATATTACGAAACGAGTAAAGAGACTTACCGGTAACGAGATTGAACTAGGTATTGAGATACCGACGATCGAATCTCGGGCAAGTAACATACCGATGACAAAGGGAACAACGTATGTTGTTATGCAGTCTGACCGATAAAGATCTTCGTAGAATATGTGGGAGCCAATATGAGCATCCAAGTTCCGCTATTGGTTATTGACAGGAGACGTGTCTCAGTCATGTCTACATTGTTCTCGAACCCGTAGGGTCCGCACGCTTAAGGTTTCGATGACGGTTATATTATGAGTTTATCAGTTTTGATGTACTGAAGTTAGTTCAAAGTCCCAGATGTGATCATGGACATAACGTGGAGTCTCGAAATGGTCGAGACATAAATATTGATATATTGGACGGCTATATTCGGACACCGGAAGTGTTCCGGGGAAGTTTCGGATAAAACCGGAGTACCGGGGGGTTACCGGAACCCCCCCGGGGGGGTTAATGGGCCTCATGGGCCTAAAGTGGAGAAGAGGAGGGGCGGCCAGGGCAGGCCGCGCGCCCCCTCTCCCCCTAGTCCGAATTGGACAAGGAGGGGGGCGGCGCCCCCCCCCCCTTTCCTTCCTTTCCTCTCTCCCTTCCTTCCCCGTCTCCTACTTGGACAAGGAAAAGGAGGGAGTCCTACTCCCGGTAGGAGTAGGACTCCTCCCTGGCGCGCCTCATCATGGCCGGCCGCCCCTCCCCCTTGCTCCTTTATATACGGGGGCAGGGGGCACCTCTAGACACAATAATTGATCCTTGAGATCCCTTAGCCGTGTGCGGTGCCCCCCTCCACCATAATCCTCGATAATATTGTAGAGGTTCTTAGGCGAAGCCCTGCGACGGTAGAACATCAAGATCGTCACCACGCCGTCGTGCTGACGGAACTCTTCCCCGACACTTTGCTGGATCGAAGTCCGGGGATCGTCATCGAGCTGAACGTGTGATAGAACTCAGAGGTGCCGTAGTTTCGGTGCTTGATCGATCGAGCCGTGAAGACGTACGACTACATCAACCGCGTTGTTATAACGCTTCCGCTTTCGGTCTACAAGGGTACGTGGACAACACTCTCCCCTCTCGTTGCTATGCATCACCATGATCTTGAGTGTGCGTAGGAATTTTTTTGAAATTACTACGTTTCCCAACAGTGGCATCCGAGCCTAGGTTTTATGTGTTGATGTTGTGCACGAGTAGAACACAAGTGAGTTGTGGGCGATATAAGTCATACTGCTTACCAGTATGTCATACTTTGGTTCGGCGGTATTGTTGGATGAAGCGGCCCGGACCGATATTACGCGTACGCTTACGCGAGACTGGTTCTACCGACGTGCTTTGCACACAGGTGGCTGGCGGGTGTCAGTTTCTCTAACTTTAGTTGAACCAAGTGTGGCTACGCCCGGTCCTTGCGAAGGTTAAAACAGCACCAACTTGACAAACTATCGTTGTGGTTTTGATATGTAGGTAAGATTGATTCTTGCTTAAGCCCGTAGCAGGCACGTAAAACTTGCAACAAACAAAGTAGAGGATGTCTAACTTGTTTTTGCAGGGCATGTTGTGATGTGATATGGTCAAGACATGATGCTAAATTTTATTGTATGAGATGATCATGTTTTGTAACCGAGTTATCGGCAACTGGCAGGAGCCATATGGTTGTCGCTTTATTGTATGCAATGCAATCGCGCTGTAATGCTTTACTTTATCACTAAGCGGTGGCGTGGCGATAGTCGTGGAAGCATAAGATTGGCGAGACGACAACGATGCTACGATGGTGATCAAGGTGTCATGCCAGTGACGATGGTGATCATGACGTTACTTCGGAGATGGAGATCACAAGTACAAGAAGATGATGGCCATATAATATCACTTATATTGATTGCATGTGATGTTTATCTTTTATGCATCTTATCTTGCTTTGATTGACGGTAGCATTATAAGATGATCTCTCACTAATTATCAAGAAGTGTTCTCCCTGAATATGCACCATTGCCAAAGTTCGTCGTGCCCAGACACCACGTGATGATCAGGTGTGATAAGCTCTACGTCCATCTACAACGGGTGCAAGCCAGTTTTTGCACACGCAGAATACTCAGGTTAAACTTGACAAGCCTAGCATATGCAGATATGGCCTCGGAACACTGAGACCGAAAGGTCGAGCGTGAATCATATACTCCCTCCGTTCCAAATTACTCATCGTGGTTTTAGTTCAAAGTTGAACTAAAACCACGACGAGTAATTTGGAACAGAGGGAGTAGTAGATATGATCAACATAGCAATGTTCACCATTGAAAACTACTCCATTTCACGTGATGATCGGTTATGGTTTAGTTGATTTGGATCACGTAATCACTTAGAAGATTAGAGGGATGTCTTTCTAAGTGGGAGTTCTTAAGTAATATGATTAATTGAACTTAAATTTATCATGAACTTAGTACCTGATAGTATCTTGCTTGTTTATGTTTGATTGTAGATAGATGGCCCGTGTTGTTGTTCCGTTGAATTTTAATGCATTCCTTGAGAAAGCAAAGTTGAAAGATGATGGTAGCAATTACACGGGCTGGGTCCGTAACTTGAGGATTATCCTCATTGCTGCACAGAAGAATTACGTCCTGAAAGCACCGTTGGGTGCCAGGCCTGCTGCTGGAGCAACACCAGATGTTATGAACGTCTGGTAGAGCAAAGCTGATGACTACTCGATAGTTCAGTGTGCCATGCTTTACGGCTTAGAATCGGGACTGCAACGACGTTTTGAATGTCATGGAGCATATGAGATGTTCCAGGAGTTGAAGTTAATATTTCAAGCAAATGCCCGGATTGAGAGATATGAAGTCTCCAATAAGTTCTATAGCTGCAAGATGGAGGAGAACAGTTCTGTCAGTGAGCATATACTCAAAATGTCTGGGTATAATAATCACTTGATTCAATTGGGAGTTAATCTTCCAGATGATTGCGTCATTGACAGAATTCTCCAATCACTGCCACCTAGCTACAAGAGCTTTGTGATGAACTATAATATGCAAGGGATGAATAAGACTATTCCCGAGCTCTTTGCAATGCTGAAAGCTGCGGAGGTAGAAATCAAGAAGGAGCATCAAGTGTTGATGGTCAACAAGACCACTGGTTTCAAGGAAAAGGGCAAAGGGAAGAAGAAGGTGAACTTCAACAAGAACAGCAAGCAAGTTGCTGCTCAAGAGAAGAAACCCAAATCTGGACCTAAGCCTGAAACTAAGTGCTTATACTGCAAAGGGACTGGTTACTGGAAGCGGAACTACCCCAAGTGATTGGCGGATAAGAAGGATGGCAAAGTGAACATAAGTATATTTGATATACATGTTATTGATGTGTACTTTACTAGTGTTTATAGCAACCCCTCAGTATTTGATACTAGTTCAGTTGCTAAGATTAGTAACTCGAAACGGGAGTTGCAGAATAAACAGAGACTAGTTAAGGGTGAAGTGACGATGTGTGTTGGAATTGGTTCCAAGATTGATATGATCATCATCGCACACTCACTATACTTTCGGGATTAGTGTTGAACCTAAATAAATGTTATTTGGTGTTTCCGTTGAGCATGAATATGATTTGATCATGTTTATTGTAATACGGTTATTCATTTAAGTAAGAGAATAAATTGTTGTTCTATTTACATGAATAAAACCTTATATGGTTACACACCCAATGAAAATAGTTCATTGGATCTTGATCATAGTGATACACATAAAATATTGAAACCAAAAGATGCAAAGTTAATAATGATAGTGCAGCTTATTTGTGGCACTGTCATTTATGTCATATTGGTGTAAAGCGCATGAAGAAACTCCATGCTGATGGGCTTTTGGAATCACTTGATTATGAATCAGTTGATGCTTGCGAACCATGCCTCATGGGTAAGATGACTAAGACTCCGTTCTTCGGAACAATGGAGCGAGCAACAGATTTATTAGAAATCATACATACTGATGTATGTGGTCCGAGAATATTAAGGCTCGCGACAGGTATCATTATTTTCTGATCTTCACAGATGATTTGAGCAGATATGAGTATATCTACTTGATGAAACACAAGTTTGAAATATTTGAAAAGTTTAAAGAATTTCAGAATGAAGTGGAGAATCATCGTAACAAAAATAAAAGTTTCTATGATATGAACACGGAAATAACATATTTGAGTTACGAGTTTGGCCTTCAGTTAAAACAATGTGAAATAGTTTCACTACTCACGCCACCTGGAACACCATAGTATAATGGTGTGTCCGAACGTCAAAACCGTGCTTTATTAGATATGGTGCGATCTATGATGTCTCTTACCGATTACCATTATCGTTTTGGGGTTATGCATAAGAGACAGCTACATTCACGTTAAATAGGGCACCATCTAAATCCGTTGAGACGACACCGTATGAACTGTGGTTTGGCGAGAAACCTAAGCTGTAGTTTCTTAAAGTTTGGGACTGCGATGCTTATGTGCAAAAGTTTCAACTTGATAAGCTTGAACCCAAATCGGAGAAGTAAATTTTCATAGGGTACCCAAAAGAAAATGTTGGGTACACCTTCTATCACAGATCCGAAGGCAAGTTATTCATTGCTGAGAATGGATCCTTTCTAGAGAAGGTATTTCTCTTGAAAGAAGTGAGTGGGTGGAAAGTAGAACTTGATAAGGTAATTGTACCTTCTCCCTTATTGGAAAGTAGTTCATCATAGAAATCTGTTCCTGTGACTACTACACCGATTAGTGAGGAAGCTAATGATGATGATCATGTAACTTCAGATCAAGTTACTACCGAACCTCGTAGGTAAACCAGAGTGAGATCCGCACCAGAATGGTACGGTAATCCTGTTCTGGAGGTCATGTTACTTGACCATGACGAGCCTACGAACTATGAGGAAGCAATGATGAGCCCAGATTCCGCAAAATGGCTTCAAGCCATGAAATCTGAGATGGGATCCATGTATAAAAAACAAAGTATGGACTTTGGTTGACTTGCCCGATGATCGGCAAGCAATTGAAAATAAATGGATCTTCAAGAGGAAGACGGACGCTGATAGTAGTGTTACTATCTACAAAGCTAGAATTGTCGCAAAAAGGTTTTCGGCAAGTTCAAGATGTTGACTACGATGAGAGTTTCTCACTCGTATCTATGCTTAAGTCTGTCCGAATCATGTTAGCAATTGCCGCATTTTATGAAATCCGGCAAATGGATAAACAAAACTGCATTCCTTAATGAATTTATTAAAGAAGAGTTGTATATGATAGAACCAGAAGGTTTTGTCAATCCTAAAGGTGCTAACAAAATGTGCAAGCTCCAGCGATCCATCTATGGACTGGTGCAAGCATCTCGGAGTTGGAATATGCGCTTTAATGAGATGATCAAAGCATATAGTTTTATACATACTTGCGGTGAAGCCTATATTTACAAGAAAGTGAGTGGGAGCACTACAACATTTCTGATAAGTATATGTGAATGACATATTGTTGATCGAAAATAATGTAGAATTATTCTGCAAAGCATAAAGGAGAGTTTTGAAAGAAGTTTTTCAAAGAAAGACCTCGGTGAAGCTGCTTACATATTAAGCATCAAGATCTATAGAGATAGATCAAGACGCTTGATAAATTTTTTTCAATGAGTACATACCTTGACAATATTTTGAAGTAGTTCAAAAATTGGAACAGTCAAAGAAAGAGTTCTTGGCTGTGTTACAAGGTGTGAAATTAAGTAAGACTCAAAACCCGACAACGGCAGAAGATAGAAAGAGAATGAAAGTCATTCCCTATGCCTCAGCCATAGGTTTTATAAAGTATGCCATGCTGTGTACCAGATCTATTGTATACCCTACACTGTGTTAAGCAAGGGAGTACAATAGTGATCTAAGAGTAGATCACTGGACAGCGGTCAAAATTATCCTTAGTGGAATAAGAAAATATTTCTCAATTATGGAGGTGACAAAAAGGTTCGTCGTAAAAAGTTATGTCGATGCAAGTTTTGACACAGATCTGGATGACTCTAAGTCTCGATCTAGATACATATTGAAAGTGGGAGCAATTAGCTAGAGTAGCTCCGTGCAGAGCATTGTAGACATAGTATTCGCAAAATACTTACGGAACTGTATGTGACAGACCCGTTGACTAAAATTATCTCACAAGCAAAACATGATCACACCTTAGTACTCTTTGGGTGTTAATCACATAAACGATGTGAACTAGATTACTGACTCTAGTAAACCCTTTGGGTATAGGTCACATGACAATGTGAACTATGGGTGTTAATCACATGGTGATCTGAACTATTGATGTTAAATCACATGGCGATGTGATCTAGATTATTGACTCTAGTGCAAGTGGGAGACTGAAGGAAATATGCCCTAGAGGCAATAATAAAGTTATTATTTATTTCCTTATTTCACGATAAATGTTTATTATTCATGCTAGAATTGTATTAACCGGAAACATAATACATGTGTGAATACATAGACAAACAAAGTGTCACTACTATGCCTCTACTTGACTAGCTCGTTAATTGAAGATGGTTATGTTTTCTAACCATAGACATGTGTTGTCATTTGATTAACGGGATTACATCATTAGGAGAATGATGTGACTGACATGACCCATTCCATTAGCTTAGCACCCGATCGTTTAGTATGTTGTTATTGCTTTCTTCATGACTTATACATGTTCCTATGACTATGAGATTATGCAACTCCCGTTTGCCGGAGGAACACTTTGTGTGCTACCAAATGTCACAACGTAACTGGGTGATTATAAAGGAGCTCTACAGGTGTCTCCAAAGGTACATATTGGGTTGGCGTATTTCGAGATTAGGATTTGTCACTCCGATTGTCGGAGAGGTATCTCTGGGCCCTCTCGGTAATGCACATCACATAAGCCTTGCAAGCATTGCAACTAATGAGTTAGTTGCGAGATGATGTATTACAAAACGAGTAAAGAGACTTGCCGGTAACGAGATTGAACTAGGTATTGAGATACCGACGATCGAATCTCGGGCAAGTAACATACCGATGACAAAGGGAACAACGTATGTTGTTATGCGGTCTGACCGATAAAGATCTTCGTAGAATATGTAGGAGCCAATATGAGCATCCAGGTTCCGCTATTGGTTATTGATCGGAGACGTGTCTCGGCCATGTCTACATTGTTCTCGAACCCGTAGGGTCCGCACGCTTAAGGTTTCGATGACAGTTATATTATGAGTTTATCAGTTTTGATGTACCGAAGTTAGTTCAAAGTCCCAGATGTGATCATGGACATAACGAGGAGTCTCGAAATAGTCGAGACATAAAGATTGATATATTGGACGGCTATATTCGGACACCGGAAGTGTTCTGGGGAAGTTTCGGATAAAACCGGAGTACCGGGGGGTTACCGGAACCCCCCGGGGAGTTAATGGGCCTCATGGGCCTAAAGTGGAGAAGAGGAGGGGCAGCCAGGGCAGGCCGTGCGCCCCCTCTCCCCCTAGTCCAAATTGGACAAGGAGGGAGGGGCGGCGCCCCCCCCCCCTTTCCTTCCTCTCCCCTCTCCCTTCCTTCCCCCTCTCCTACTTGGACAAGGAAAAGGAGGGAGTCCTACTCCCGGTAGGAGTAGGACTCCTCCCTGGCGCGCCTCATCATGGTCGGCCGCCCCTCCCCCTTGCTCCTATATATACGGGGGCAGGGGGCACCTCTAGACACAACAATTGATCCTTGAGATCTCTTAGCCGTGTGCGGTGCCCCCCTTCACCATAATCCTCGATAATATTGTAGCGGTGCTTAGGCGAAGCCCTGCGACGGTAGAACATCAAGATCGTCACCACGTCGTCGTGCTGACGAAACTCTTCCCCGACACTTTGCTGGATCGGAGTCCGGGGATCGTCATCGAGCTGAACGTGTGCTAGAACTCGGAGGTGTCGTAGTTTCGGTGCTTGATCGGTCGGGCCGTGAAGACGTACGACTACATCAACCGCGTTGTTATAACGCTTCCGCTTTCGGTCTACGAGGGTACGTGGACAACACTCTCCCCTCTCGTTGCTATGCATCACCATGATCTTGAGTGTGTGTAGGAAATTTTTTGAAATTACTACGTTCTCCAACAATAAGCATAGAAAACAAATTTCAGGTAAATAAAAATACATGTATTTTTAGGGAAAGACGTCATGACTAGCTTTATTGATACAAAGGAATAGCAACATCATGTGCTATATTATAGAAAATGTATCTAGAGGGTTGACCCAATTTTGCATCGATTTTGCTGTTCATAATAAACTCGAGCTAGCTCATGTGTTGTATGGTTACCACTTCATCGACAGTGGATGAGTTCACCCTTCCCAATATACTTTGCAATTTCAAATATCTCGTGTAAATAAAAACATGTATGCATAATTTTGAAAAGAAAAACATGTAAGCATCTAAGTGCTAAAACCAAAATATGTACGCATTTGGACGAGGCTGCCATGAATCACGACCATTGAGGACCTCTTTGATTCGAACGGTTTCTAAAAGAATTTGAATGATACGGGCTCTTAGGGGTTTTTCCTATGTGACTTGTTTTATTCATAGGATTGTATTACACATGAATGTTTCTATATGATTCATTTGTGCTAGAGTAGTATTCAATATGTCGATGTTAGAACAATCTACCCTTGTGTTTCACATCTAGGTTTTTCCTGCCTCTCGCCAACCCCGCCACTGGTCCTCCTCGTCTCCTATGGTCCTTGGACCATGAAGGCGTGGTGGGTCCCGACCCTTGTCGGTGGGAGGGCTTCGGTTTAGGTGTTTTCTGAGTTTTGATAGGGTTTGTGCCATTCTCGAGAAAACGAGGCGGCGGCGGCTTCTTCAAGATGGAATAAGGTCCTCCCCGCCTAGCCACTATCCCGATAATATTTCAAGCATTGTCGGAAGGCGTGTGGTGGTTTGTCTCCGCCAAATCTCTTGGGATCCGGTTGTCGTTTGCCTTCGGTGGATTCGACTGGATCTAGTCTTCCTGCGTCGATGTCTGTGTGTCTATATGTTGGATCCTTCTGATCTATACTTATCTTCATCGGCGACAGTTTCTATTCTGGTGAGCTGGTCTTATGGGGTCTTAGCACGATGACTTTCCAACTGTCTACTACAACAATATTTGCCTGACTCTGACATGGAAGGGGCGATGACGGCGGCGTGCTTTCGGCTCGCTCCAGTGATTGTAGTCGTGGCTAGGTGGTCTACGGACCTAGATGTAAATTTTACTTCTAGTATTCTTTGTACTACCTTGACAGTTGATGAATAGACCGGAAATTTTCTCGCAAAACCTTTTTAAAAAAATTTCCTGCAAATCAGATAGGCATGAATTTGCAAATAGACACTTACTGTGTCCGGGAACTCCTGTATGACGCTTACTGCGTCCAACAGACGCGCGCCGCATAGAGGTTCTCCTGACTGGGCCGGCCCAGCAACGTGCAGAAAACGAAAAATTTAGGAAAAACATGCAGATAGGGAAAAACCAGGAAAATACAACTGCGGAAGTGATAATCGAACAACGGACCTCCAGGTTGTGAACTGTATTAGCTAGCTACTGTACAACATGTAAGCAGCGGCATATTTTAACTTTTTTGGATAAATTCAACACGACTGTTTCTAAAAAGGTGATTCTTTTAACAGGAACATTTTAAAATTTGTGAATTTTTTTAACAAATTCAAAAACTTGATGAAAATTTGAAAAAAATGGAAATCTCAAACATTTTTAGAAACACGGACATTTCAGAATCAGTGAATGTTTTTTAACAAATTCAAAAACTTGATGAAAATTTGAAAAATTTGGAAATCTCAAACATTTTTAGAAACACGGACATTTCAGAATCAGTGAATGTTTTTTGATAAACGTGAATGCTTTTTGACATGTTTCTTAAAACACGAAAAGGTTTTGAAGCCATGACCAAAATTTGAAAGGTGAACATTATTTGGATTTGTGAACCATTTTTGAAAACAGAAAAAAGTTTTGAAACTCTGAACAAAAAGTGAACTCGCAAAGATTTTTTGAAAGAACACAAACATTTTTTCAAGTTGTAAACATTTTTATAAAAACAGAATATTTTTTGAAACAAGATGTTTTTTTGAGAAATTTAAACCAAATTTTTAAACGTGAACAATTTTTCAATTTATGAATTGTTTTTAAATTTGTGAACATTTATTAAAAATGTGATTTTTTTTGAAATTCCAAACATTTTTTTGAAAATTGTGAATTTTGAAAAATGGACCATTTTCTTAAAACATATATTTTTTTTACTTTTGAAAAAAAATCAAATCCTAAAATTTATGAATTTATGAAAAAAAAGAAACAGGAAAGTGAACAATAATACTAATAATAAAGAAACCGAAAAAAAAGAAAGAAACGAAATAATAACATAACATAAAAAACTAGTAAAGCGAAACCAAAACAGAAAAGAAAACCCGGTTCAAAAACCTTCTACAAGGTTCCTAAAACCGGTAGAAAATGGTTCAGAAAACCTTACGTCAAAAGGCCACTGCAGCATTTGTCAATCAATACAGCCCAAAAGTCAAAGTGTCCTAGAAGGCCACACATAAAAATCTACTCCCTCCGTTTCATTATATAAAAACGCTCTTATATTATAGGATGAAGGAAGTAATTTCTAATTTCTAGTTGTGACCTCCTAATTGACGCCTGTGTGCGTCAACAGGGGTGGCTTCGCTGAAGCCAAGGAAAATGGATCAGCAGCTTTGAAGGCGAGCTGTTTTTTTTATCTTACTTAGGAGCTAGATATTTTAAAAACCTATTGAAATAGAGAAAAATATATTTTTAAGAATTTTTATGCATGTGTTTATAAAAAAGTTCAGTTTATATTTAAAATACTTCATCATATATTTAAAAAAATAAGAATGCTCATCGTTTCAATTAAAAAAATTGTCTATAGAAATGCTTATCGTATTATAAAAAATAAGTTTAGGGAAAGAAGTTTTTGCAAGTCGCCAAGCAAATACTCTGATCTTCGATGGAACTGGAGACTTCCATAATTTCAACCAAGAGCGTGTTCTGTCGTAGAGTTTAAATCACCCAGATTATACTCAAGCTAATCATGCGCTGTTGTTTAGTGGATGAAAATAACCGGTAAGCTAACCTGACAGTAAAAAAAACCTTTTTGTAGTGCCAGGACCAAAAGTCTCCATGCATCCATGAGCTAAGGAGGATATTAAGAATAGCCATATTGTATAAACTCTATCATATACAAGTGCTCGTTCAGGGCAGCCACATCCCATATAATCGATGTATGATCAATTAATTCGGACACCTTATGAGGAAGAGTAGGGGATTTTGGACGGAAAATAATTCTATGAGACCAGGTCTCACGCGAGAGCTATCCTGATGAATAACACGTGGCATTCAGAAATCACAAAGCATCCTCACCCCTCACTTAAAATCAGGGTGAGGAGAGAGATTAGATGCTTTATGATTTGTGAATGACACGTGTCATCCATCAGAACGGGTTTCATCTGCTAACCGTAAAATCTGGTCTCATATAATTTTTTTTCAATTTTGGACATACCGGCCGAAGCGTCTGATCCTGGGGAATCCAATGCTTTCGAAAACAGCTCTTAACTAGGCTGACATGTTTGGCATTTCTCGCTCGTTGCGGAGGACACTTCGCTAAACATGAAAAACGTGCGTCCCCACAAGGTAATAGGCCACCCCAAGTACACACACTACAACGACACAAAAACGTTTTGGCTTCTTCTGGAAGCTTCTAGCCAGGTTTAATTTATTTTATGTGTTACTCCGTTGGTTTTACAGGTTTTCTTTTTTTTCTTTTTGCTGTTACATTTCTTTAAATTTATCCTTATTTGTGTTTTTATCTTTTTTGCCTGTTTATATAAGCCAGCAGATAACAGACTATAAAATGCTACTCCCTCCGTCTATAAATATAAGTCTTTTTAGAGATTTCACTATGGACTACATCCAGAGCAAAATGAGTGAATCTACACTAATATATGTCTATATACACTCGTATGTAATTTGTAGTGCAATCTTTAAAAAGACATATATTCAAGAACAGAGGGAGTAGTTGATAAAATGTCCGAAACAGAGAAAAACGCTCGGAGAACGCGCTTCCTGCGCTATGGGTCTCTTGCCTAACGATACGCAATTTGTCGCTTGAGGCGTGGAATAGCGAGATTTGCGACGGAATTGCTATTAGGAAAATCTTATTCGCCGCTGGCTACGGCGAATTGGAGAGCAACTAGTTGATGAGCGCTCCTTCGGGAGCCTCCTAATGATCACTTGGGGGTGGGCTAAGAGCGCGCCAATCCACCGCGTGTCACACTAAGGGCGCTCCCTCTAGATATTGTTTTTTTGCACCCGTTTTCGGCACTTCAAATGGTTTTTTCGGATTTTTGGCGTTTTAATTTTCCACCGGTCTTTCTTAGATTTCGTAAAAAATGAAAAAAACCTGAAAAACATTTTTTTCACGAGAGGTACGGATTTGCTCTCGTGAGAAGCACGGCCATGCCTCTTGGAAATGGAAGAAAATATGTGCTTTCTTTTTTTTCTTTCGAAAGAGGCACGGTTTTGCTTCGCGAGTCACGGTTCTGCTTCCGCGAGAGTCACACTTTTGATTCCGCGAGAGGCACGGCCGTTCCTCTCGGAATCGAAAAAAAATGAGTTTTCTCCTCTCTTTTTTCTCTGTGATAGGCACGGTTTTGCTTCCGCCAGAGGCATGGTTTTTCTTTCAGGAGAGGCACGGTTTTGCTTCTGTGAGAGGAACAGCCGCCCCTATGAGAAATGAAAAAACATTTTTTTTCTTTTTTTCTCTTTTGCGAGACGCACATTTTTTTCTCCTTTTTTCGTGAAAAAAGTTCGTCAAAACCTATCAACATGGGATGTAGTTTTGAAGATCTCAACGCGAGCCATCCAACGATGAAAACATTTTGAGATTTGGATGCTCGGTTTAAGAGATAAAACATTTTAAATAAACTAATATATGAAAAAAAGGAAAGCTCCAAGGTTACGACAAGAGGCGCACACGCAGCGCACCACTTGTCACAACCTGGAAAAATAGAAGTGATCATTGAAAGAAGTACACATCACTTAGTGATTTCCGGCGAATTGTCGGGATTCGCACAGCGCAAGCATTCTACAAAGAAGAGATAGGCCGGCCCAGTTCCATCTTTACACAGTGCGCCCAACCCATTTTGGGAACCTTCTACTAGGTTCCCTGAACCAAGTAAAAAAGTGTAGGTTCTCTGAACCCAGTTTTTCATGTATATTCTGATTTTTTTGGTTTTATATTTATTTTATATTTATTTTTCTGTTCCTCCTTTTCTTTTATTTGATTTTTATTTTTATTTTTATTCATTTTTAAAAACGTTCAAAAACTTCTAGTATATTCTAATAACCAAATTTTGTACATAATGTTTAAAAAATGTTCCTGTTTTTGATTGTGAATGGAAATTCAGGAAATGTTCAAAAATTCGCAAATATTATAGAATCTAAAAATTGTTCCCTTCTTTTCAAAAAAAGTTTGATGATTACAAACAATTTTATAATTTAAAAAATAAAAATTTGAGAAAGAGTCTGTATTTCCAAATTTAAACATAAATTCAAAAATATTCGGTAATTTCAAAAATTATTATCATTTCAAAAAGTTGGTCAGAAATAAAAATTTGTTCGCAAATGCAAAAAAAATTCAGGCAATTTCAAAAAAGCTTGAACTTTTTTAAAAAAATCCCGTAATTTGTAGAAATGTTCATATTTTTAATTTATTTCCATTTGTGAAGACATATTATCAGGAATTTTTGAAAATGTCATGTTTAAAAATTCATAAATTCAACTACTGTTAAGAAATTTCAGAAAAAGATCTCATTTTTAAAACAAATCATAAATTCAACAAATGTTTTCAGAATTTATTAATAATTCAAAAATTATTTGAGGAATTTAAATAAAGTTTGCTTTTAGTGGATGAAAATAACCGGTAAGCTAACCTGACAGTAAAAAAAAAACCTTTTTGTAGTGCCAGGACCAAAAGTCTCCATGCATCCATGAGCTAAGGAGGATATTAAGAATAGCCATATTGTATAAACTCTATCATACAAGTGCTCGTTCAGGGCAGCCACATCCCATGTAATCGATGTATGATCAATTAATTCGGACACCTTATGAGGAAGGGTAGGGGATTTTGGACGGAAAATAATTCTATGAGACCAGGTCTCACGCAAGACCCATCCTGATGAATGACACGTGGCATTCACAAATCACAAAGCACCCCCACCCCTTACTTAAAATCAGGGTGAGGAGAGAGATTAGATACTTTGCGATTTGTGAATGCCACGTGTCATTCATCAAGACGGGTTTTATCTGCTAACCGTGAGACCTGGTCTCATATAATTTTTTTTTGATTTTGGACATACCGGCCGAAGCGTCTGATCCTGGGGAATCCAATGCTTTCGAAAACAGCTCTTAACTAGGCTGACATGTATGGCATTTCTTCGCTCGTTGCGGAGGACACTTCGCTAAACATGGAAAACGTGCATCCCCACAAGGTAATAGGCCACCCCAAGTACACACACCACAACGACACAAAAATGTTTTGGCTTCTTCTGGAAGCTTCTAGCCAGGTTTAATTTATTTTATGTGTTGCTCCGTTGGTTTTACAGGTTTTCTTTTTCTTTTTTCTTTTTGCTGTTACATTTCTTTAAATTTATCCTTATTTGTGTTTTAATCTTTTTTTCTGTTTATATAAGCCAGCAGATAACAAACTATAAAATGCTACTCCCTATGTCTATAAATATAAGTCTTTTTAGAGATTTCATTATGGACTACATCCGGAGCAAAATGAGTGAATCTACACTAATATATGTCTATATACACTCGTATGTAGTTTGTAGTGCAATCTCTAAAAAGACTTATTTTCAAGAACGGAGGGAGTAGTTGATAAAACGTCCGAAAGAGAGAAAAACGCTCGGCGAACGCGCTTCCTGCGCTATGGGTCTCCTGCCTAACGATACGCAATTCGTCGCTTGAGGTGTGGAATAGCGATATTTGCGACGGAATTGCTATTAGGAAAACCTTATTCGCCGCTAGCTGCGGCGAATTGGAGGGCAACTAATTGATGAGCGCTCCTTCGGGAGCCTCCTAATGATCACATGGGGGTGGGCTAAGAGCGCGCCAAGCCGCCGTGTGTCACACTCTGGGCGCTCCTTTCAGATATTGTTTTTTTTGCACCCGTTTTCAGCTCTTTAAATGGTTTTTTCGGATTTTTGGCGTTTTAATTTTCCACCGGTCTTTCTTAGATTTCGTAAAAAATGAAAAAAAAACCTGAAAAACATTTTTTTCACAAGAGGTACGGATTTGCTCTTGTTAGAAGCACGACCAGCCTCTCGGAAATGGAAGAAAAGATGTGCTTTATTTTTTTTCTTTCAGAAGAGGCACGGTTTTGCTTCGCGAGTCACGGCTCTGCTTCCGCGAGAGTCACACTTTTGATTTCGCGAAAGGCACAGCCGTTCCTCTCGGAATCGAAAAAATGAGTTTTCTCCTCTTTTTTTCCTCTGTGATAGGCATGGTTTTGCTTCCGCCAGAGGCATGGTTTTGCTTTCGGGAGAGGCACGGTTTTGCTTCCGTGAGAGGAACAGCCGCCCCTATGAGAAATGAAAAAACATTTTTCCTTTTTTTCTTATTTGCGAGACGCACATTTTTTTCTGCTTTTTTCGTGAAAAAAATTCGTTAAAATCTATCAACATGGGATGTTGTTTGGAAGATCTCAATGCAAGTCATCCAACGGTGAAAATATTTTGAGATTTAGATGCACAGTTTAAGAGATAAAACATTTTAAATAAACTAATCTATAAAAAAAAGGAATGCTCCAAGGTTACGACAAGTGGCACGCACGCAGCACACCAGTTGTCGCAACCTGAAGAGATAGAAGTGATCATTGAAAGAAGTACACCTCACTTAGTGATTTCCGGCGAATTGTCGGGATTCGCACAGCGCAAGCGTTCTACTAAGGAGAGATAGGCCGGCCCAGTTCCATCTTTACACAGTGCGCCTAACCCATTTTGGGAACCTTCTACTAGGTTCCCTGAACCAATTAAAAAAGTGTACGTTCTCTGAACCGAGTTTTTCATGTATATTCTGATTTTTTTGGTTTTATATCTTATTTTATTTTTATTTTTCTGTTCCTCCTTTTCTTTTATTTGATTTTTTTTATTTTTTTCATTTTTAAAACCGTTCAAAAACTTCTAGTATATTCTAATAACCAAATATTGTACATAATGTTTCAAAAATGTTCCTGTTTTCGATTGTGAATCGAAATTCAGGAAATGTTCAAAAATTCACAAAAATTATAGAACCTAAAAATTGTTCTCTTCTTTTCAAAAAAAGTTTGATAATTATAAACAATTTTATAATTTAAAAAATAAAAATTTGAGAAAGAGTCTATATTTCCAAATTTAATCACAAATTCAAAAAATATTCGGTAATTTCAAAAATTATTATCATTTCAAAAAGTTGGTCAGAAATAAAAATTTGTTCGCAAATGCAAAAAACATTCAGTCAATTTTAAAAAAGCTTGAACTTTTTTTAAAAATCCCGTAATTTGTAGAAATGTTCATATTTTTAATTTATTTCCATTTGTGAAAACATACTATCAGGAATTTTTGAAAATGTCATGTTTAAAAATTCATAAATTCAACTACTGTTCAGAAATTTCAGAAAAAGATCTCATTTTTAAAACAAATCATAAATTTAACAAATGTTTTCAGAATTTATTAATAATTCATAAATTATTTGAGGAATTTCAATAAAGTTTGCTTTTAGTGGATGAAAATAACCGGTAAGCTAACCTGACAATTAAAAAAACCTTTTTGTAGTGCCAGGACCAAAAGTCTCCATGCATCCATGAGCTAAGGAGGATATTAAGAATAGCCATATTGTATATATTCTATCATACAAGTGCTCGTTCAGGGCAGCCACATCCATGTAATCGATGTATGATCAATTAATTCGGACATCTTATGAGGAAGGGTAGGGGATTTTGGACGGAAAATAATTCTATGAGACCAGGTCTCACGCGAGACCCATCCTGATGGATGACACGTGGCATTTACAAATTACAAATTTACAAATTACAAAGCATCTAATCTCTCTCCCCTCTGATTTTAAGTGGGGGTGCTTTGTGATTTGTGAATGTCACGTGTCATACATCAAGACGGGTCTCACCTGTTAACCATGAGACCTGGTTTCATATATTTTTCTTCCGATTTTGGACATACCGGCAGAAGCGTATGATCCTGGGGAATCCAATGCTTTCGAAAACAGCTCTTAACTAGGCTGACATGTTTGGCATTTCTCGCTCGTTGCGGAGGACACTTCGCTAAACATGGAAAACGTGCATCCCCACAAGGTAATAGGCCACCCCAAGTACACACACCACAATGACACAAAAATGTTTTGGCTTCTTCTGGAAGCTTCTAGCCAGGTTTAATTTATTTTATGTGTTACTCTGTTGATTTTACAGGTTTTCTTTTTCTTTTTTCTTTTTGCTGTTACATTTCTTTAAATTTATCCTTATTTGTGTTTTTATCTTTTTTTCCTGTTTATATAAGCCAGCAGATAACAGACTATAAAATGCTACTCCCTCCGTCTATAAATATAAGTCTTTTTAGAGATTCCATTATGGACTACATCCGGAACAAAATGAGTGAATATACACTAATATATGTCTATATACACTCATATGTAATTTGTGGTGCAATCTCTAAAAATACTTATATTCAAGAACGGAGGGAGTAGTTGATAAAACGTCCGAAAGAGAGAAAAACGCTCGGAGAACGCGCTTCCTGCGCCATGGGTCTCCTGCCTAACGATACGCAATTTGTCGCTTGAGGCGTGGAATAACGAGATTTGCGACGGAATTGCTATTAGGAAAACCTTATTCGCCGCTGGCTGCGGCGAATTGGAGGGCAACTAGTTGATGAGCGCTCCTTCGGGAGCCTCCTAATGATCACTTGGGGGTGGGCTAAGAGCGCGCCAAGCCGCCGCGTGTCACACTCTGGGCGCTCCCTTCAGATATTGTTTTTTGCACCCGTTTTTGGCTCTTGAAATGGTTTTTTCGGATTTTTGGCATTTTAATTTTCCACCGGTCTTTCTTAGATTCCGTAAAAAATGAAAAAAACCTGAAAAGCATTTTTTTTCAGAAGAAGTACGGATTTGCTCTCGTGAGAAGCACGGCCATGTCTCTCGGAAATGGAAGAAAAGATGTGCTTTCTTTTTTTTCTTTCAGAAGAGGCACGGTTTTGCTTCGCGAGTCACGGTTCTGCTTCCGCGAGAGTCACACTTTTGATTCCGCGAGAGGCACGGCCATCCCTCTCGCAATCGAAAAAAATGAGTTTTCTCCTCTTTTTTTCCTCTGTGATAGGCACGATTTTGCTTCCGCCAGAGGCATGGTTTTGCTTTCGGGAGAGGCACGGTTCTGCTTCCGTGAGAGGAACAGCCGCCCCTATGAGAAATGAAAAAAATATTTTTTCCTTTTTTTTCTCTTTTGCGAGACGCACATTTCTTTCTGCTTTTTTCGTGAAAAAAATTTGTCAAAACGTATCAACATAGGATGTAGTTTTGAAGATCTCAACGCGAGCCATCCAACAGTGAATTTTTTTTTAAGATTTGGATGCACGGTTTAAGAGATAAAATATTTTGAATAAACCAATCTACGAAAAAAAGAAAGCTCCAAGGTTATGACAAGTGGCGCGCAAGCAGCGCACCACTTGTCGCAACCTGGAGAGATAGAAGTGATCATCGAAAGAAGTACACCTCACTTAGTGATTTCCGGCGAATTGTCGGGATTCGCACAGCGTAAGCATTCTACAAAGGAGAGATAGGCCGGCCCAGTTCCATCTTTACACAGTGCGCCCAACCCATTTTGGGAACCATCTACTAGGTTCCCTGAACCAAGTAAAAAAGTGTAGGTTCTCTGAACCGAGTTTTTCATGTATATTCTGATTTTTTTGGTTTTATATTTTATTTTATTCTTATTTTTCTGTTCCTCCTTTTCTTTTTTTTTTGATTTTTTATTTTTATTTTTTTCATTTTTAAAACCGTTCAAAAACTTCTAGTATATTCTAATAACCAAATTTTGTACATAATGTTTAAAAAATGTACCTGTTTTCGATTGTGAATGGAAATTCAGGAAATGTTCAAAAATTCGCAAAAATTATAGAATCTAAAAATTGTTCTCTTCTTTTCAAAAAAAGTTTGATAATTACAAACAATTTTATAATTTAAAAAATAAAAATTTGAGAAAGAGTCTGTATTTCCAAATTTAATCACAAATTAAAAAAATATTCGTTAATTTCAAAAATTATTATCATTTCAAAAAGTTGGTCAGAAATAAAAATTTGTTCGCAAATGCAAAAAAAATTTCAGGCAATTTAAAAAAAGCTTGAACTTTTTAGAAAAAATCCCGTAATTTGTAGAAATGTTCATATTTTTTATTTATTTCCATTTGTGAAAACATATTATCAGGAATTTTTGAAAATGTCATGTTTAAAAATTCATAAATTCAACTACTGTTCATAAATTTCAGAAAAAATCTCATTTTTAAAACAAATCATAAATTCAACAAATGTTTTCAGAATTTATTAATAATTCAAAAATTATTTGAGGAATTTCAATAAAGTTTGCTTTCAGAAAAGATGTTGGTATTTTTCAAAAAATAAGTTCAACATTTGTGTTTTCAGTTTTCCCATTTTCTAAAAATATAGAGAAATTCAAATTTTGTTCACATTGTTTCCAAAAAATGGTGTTTATAAAATTTTGTTCAAATTATTCAAAAAAGAATACAGTGCAGTAAGTAATTAGGCTTCATTTAGATATCCAGCTCCAGTAAATTCTGAAAAAAAAATTGCGCTAATTTTTCACTAGCAGTCATTCCCTCTGGTAGCTAGAGTTACTTGTTGAAGAGTTGTACATCATGAGTTTGAATCCTCCAAAGCGCGCGCCGCTTTTTTTTTCGCGGGAAAACACAGCTACCTTGCTGCCTTCGAGTGGGGCAGCCCAATAGCGATCTGTCTGTGCGTGCGCTCGCTGCGGCGAATTGTCTTGAATTCACACAGGGCAAGGTACTACCGACGAGAGATGCCCGTCCAGTTTCAACTTTACACAGTGCGCCGAACCAGTATTGGGAACCTGCTAGTAGGTTCCCTGAACCTGGTTTTTTTCCTGTGTTTTCTGAATTCTCTATTTTCTTTTTATTTAGTTTTTTGTGCTTATTTTTCAGTCTTTTCAGAAAAAACGTTCAAAATTTTGTTCAGAATTTTAAAAAATGTTCCTGTTTTTCAATTTTGAATGGAAATTCAAAAAATGTTCAAAAATCCAGAAACTTTTTGTGCCGCCCATGCGGGGGGTTTCAAAAACTTCCGTGTTTTCAAAATATTCACGTTTGTAAAAAATTGTTCACGTTTTCAATACATACTTTCTTTGATGAAAAATCATATTTTCAGGAAAAAGAAGCAAAAACTGACAAAAATCGGGTTGGTAGGGTGCATGGGTTACTACAACGTCCGTTGCGCTAGAGTATCTGGGCCATTGCATGAAGCTACAGTGGCCGGCTCCCCACTATCGGCATGTACTGCCGCCCTTTTTTAGTGCCATGCACACTGAGGTTTCTGGCATTACCGAATCTTTCAAGAATATTGCGTATTACGTTAATTCATTCGAATTCATTAGTTACAATTCCGTAGTGCCATTTCTGAGTTCCTGTTTCGGACCCTCTCAGCAGTTGGATCCTTCGGAAAGCCGGCCTGTGAAGTTCGGGCCAAGCGCGGTGGTGGGTCTCCTGTTTGCAGCGGGCACTACGACGTAGCGACCGGCCATTGCTCATGCCAGATAGCCCCGACAGCGGACAATCGATCCGGCCGGCGCGGCGAGGTGTTCTCCATGCGACAGGGAAACTAGGACGACGAGGACAATCAGTATGCCTACACACACGCGCACGAGCAGCAAATCCAGGAACTCCGAAACACGTAGCATGGCACTGTACACTACGAGAGTCCCAGACGTCCTTATCGAACTTTTCATGGTTCGATACTCCACCTTCTGTGATGAGTGATCAACACCTTAATTTTGTTCGATCGCGCGGCGTTTCTGTCCCTCTGGTCAATGAGACCATGCGAATGTAACTGCACGTAAGTTCTTCACGCGCCGGATCACTAAGACTAGCCAATTGGCCATAGTGGGAGTAACTTCAGCAGTAACATCGAGTCCAACTCAGCAAATTTACTTATGTGGCAATGAGTTAATGAGGAAAGAGGTAGTTGTAGTAACTTAGCTAATTACTGTAACATCACATGTCCCAATGCAATACGAGTCTATAACCTAATAAATGAATTTTTGCATGTTACCACCCTTAAGTTACTACCCACTATGAAGGTAGTAGTAACATAGTTTAGGGATATGTGTATGTTACTAGTGTATATTACTATCCATTATGGCTAGTCTAAAGGGAAACATGTGCAATGTCCATATCCACAATGTCAGCTGTCGGCCAGCGAGGACGTTGTGCATGTAGAATCGCAAGAAATAAATAGAAAAATACAAACTTTCATACGTGCATGCTGCGGAGGCGACATTCTCACACACGCATGAACACACTTGTTGCAAAGCAAATAATCCTTGATCCATTGATAGTGGTTTTACAAGATCTCTTCACGGAATATTCCAGCAGGAGCAAGAGAACAATCTTCTCGCTGTCCTTTCATTCTTCTGACCAAGAAAATGGCTCTTGGTCATAAGAATCTAGCCCGAGTTCGAAATTGGATTGATAAATACTTCCTCTGTTTTTTAAAGAGTGTACTTTTTATTTTGTTGGAGAGTTAAACTATCTTAAAGTTTAATCGAGTTTATGCAAGAATATATAAATGTTTGTGAAACTAAATAGATATATGATGAAAATATATTTTATCATGAATCTAATACTACTAATTTGATGATAGGTGTATTATTATAATAAATGTTGGAGTATCACGTATGATATGTCGTTTGATGTCTTTTCTCGAAAAACCAAATTACCACTCCCCTACCAAGCTAAGCTTTCGTCGAAAAGGCGTCATTGCTTCCTTTTTGGCGCCCACCCTTCATTTAGATGTTGGAGCAAGGCAAGCCCAAGGAAAGTCTAGGTTGGCGCTCCATCTCGGCCGGCATCCTGCTCTCGAGAGGGTGTGGTCCTTGAGCAAACTAGTCATGTGTTGTGTTGCCCCAACGCATGGGCATTTGATGAGGAGCTACGGTCCGCTGGTTGACAAGCCAGTGATAGGAGTTTCACTGATGTGAATCCCCCTCACTAATGTAACAAAAAAAATACCAGTTAACCTCAATCCGTAGGTTCCCTGCAAAAAAAAAAAAACTTAATCAGTAGAAACTGTACAACATATGCCTAACTCTACCATCACTCGTTGTAAAGAGAAACGTGATTCACACGAGAAGCCATGTGTATGCGGCCCAGAAGGAAATAAGTTCTCGAGCGTGACGAGACTTGCGTGTTGTCCTGTTTTACCTTTCTCTCTTCCTTCGTTTGGATACTACTGCATGCCCAGCACCCCTATGCTCGTGGACCGTCCGGTACATATTTGGATGGTTAGGCCACGTTTCGAACTACCGCCAAAGAGTGAACCAACATGTGGTTAGGAATTTAGAAGAACAATGGTATCATCAGCCCATCAAGATTTAAATTTTGGTGCTCGTGTTTATCCTAAATTTATTTTAAAATTTCAGCGATACGCGTTCAGTGAAAGGAGATGTTTCCATCGACTACGAGACACCTTTGGTGACTTTATAAAATCTCAAGATAACATGCCGGCTTAGTCTCTCGGAAATGTTCATATGAATAGAATGTGTGTGGGCGTTCATAAGGTGGTTGTATGCGTATACATATATGAGCGTTTGCGTCTGCACTATGTTTAAAAAAGAAAGAACTACCGCCAGATACGAGAGGCGTGCAACTATACGTAGTACCAAAATTAGTGCATGATAGATAGAGCTACCCACTCACGAGCACGCAAGTATCATATTTGGATCGTTATCCCGGAGAAGGCCAGTCTCGACACTCACGAGCACGCAAACAGCCCGAGAGCCGATATCCCCTTTCACACGATCCATGTACGTATGAGGCTAGAGCTACCCACGCAAGTACTACTCTCTACGCCCACCTGCCCACGAGACGACACGGCAGGCAGGCGACCCATGCATGCAACCGCTACGTTTCTTCTCTCAGAAACGAAAATTTTCAGCCGGCGCGTGATCATCATCCGTACGCGCCATCGCCAATCGACACGGTCGAAAGGGAGTGCCCGATGCGCCGGAAAAGGGGGCGATAATGTGACGGACCGACGGACGGATGGACGGGCACGCACGTCGGGAGGCCACGGCCGCAGATGCCCCCGCGTCCTATCTTCTGGCGCTTTCCGTGGAGAGCGACCTCGCACGCCTCGGTGGACGGATGGGCTTGAATCGCCTTGCCACGACTGCGATCGATTCGGATTCGCCGTGGTATCAGCCCGTGCGTGCATGGTGTTGGTGCACCGATCGAGCTAGCAATAGCATAGCATAGCATGCAGCTGGCCATGGTCGGGAAGACCGGATCTGTGTCGCGTGGGGGCCGGTGCACTGCACGGGCGGGCGGGCCGGGTCGATCGTCGACCGGCGGCGGGGCCGGAGCGGGAATAAATGGCCGGCTGGCGAGCGTGGGCGTGGCGGCCATGTGCCGGCCGCGGCAGCCGTGTCCGGGGCCAAAAGGAATGTCCCGACATGTCGCCGGGCGCGGACAAGCGACGTGATCGGTCGGGCTCTTGTACTCTAGCGCGCGCCCGCTGTGTGCATGGCCGTGCGTGGGCACGCACCCTGCCGCCAAACACCATTATCGGCGTGCGCCCTAGCCTAGCTAGCTAGACCCAGCCGGCTACAGGCCAACAGTGGCATGCGTCCTAGCAGCTCAGTGAAGCGCACGTACCGCCGTGTCTACGCATGCATGTCTGGTCTCGGCCTAACGTGTCGATCGGGACGCCATGCACGGGGAGAAATGCTCAAGGACGTTCGTTATCCAACATGGAAACTCTGCGCTCGAGAGCTGGTAGGAGTGCCACGCCGGCACTGTACACGCGCGTGCTATTATTCCCTGAGCAAAACTCAAAACTCAAAAGTCTCGAGCCTAGGCCGGTAGATCTGCAGTAGGCTGATTATTCTCGCGGGATATTTCAGATCGACGACACGACGCGACGAGGCTAGCTAGTACTACGTAGCTAGGCTAGGCTAGGCTAGGCCACCATGATGCGCGCCACTAGCCAAGCCCGGCCTCCCGTCGTATCAGCGGAAAAAGCTAGCTGCAGGTGACCTGGGAATCGTGGCGCGCAGCCGATCCTCCCAGATTTTGCCGGATATCGATCCGTCCATCCATCCATCCATCGGTGGGTATATGTGCAGATATTCGAAGCACCCTTTTGACCATGCCACTTCAGACCGCGCAGCTCCTACGGGGCCGATGCTCGCTGCCCCCCACTGCCATGCAACCCCACGGCGAACCACGCACGCACAGACATGCTCAGTCAGGCGCAACATGCACCCACGCACGCACACACACGGACGCGTCCGCCACTACCCCGCGGCGCATGTACCTGTGTACTCCCTCCGTCCGGAAATACTTGTTATCAAAATTAATAAAAAGAAATATATCTAGATATGTTTTAGTTCTAAATACATTCCTTTTTATTCATTTTGATGACAAATATTTTCGGACGTAGGGAGTACGTGCGTAATGGGGAGGCATGCACAGGGCTAGCCACCTCTCCCACACGAGCAGTGCCTAAGGCCAACTCCATCGCTCGACCCTATCCTGTCCGGCCCGTCCATTTGGGGTAAAAGGGACAAAAAAGGCGGCCCAGCGCACGGGAGCAAACAGACTTTTGTCCGCTTTGTGTCCGCTTTCGACCCATCCCCGGCTCAAACTTGCGCCGGTTTTGGGGTGAAACGGACAGCGCGCGGACGGGCGGGACGCGCGCGCTTGTCCTCCCCTGGCCCGCCTGTCGGTGGGAGAAACCAACCCCCCCTCCCGACGGCCATTTGGCGCCATTTTCCCCAAACCCTCCCACGTCCCTCCCGTCGCCCCCCCTCTCTCCCCCGTCCATGGCCGACGCCCCGCCGAGTTCCGGCGGCCTGGTCGTCGACCCGACCGCAAAGGTGAAGAAGAAGGCGCCAAGGAAGCCGCGGCCGGAGTACACGCCGGAGGAGATCGCCAAGTTGGACGCGGAATCGGCAAAGAGGAGGGAACGGAGAGCGGCCGTCAAGATGAATGCCGCCGCGGCCAAGTTCGCCGCCCAGCGCGAGGAGCTGGAGGCCGCGCGGCGCAAGGCCGCTGCCGACGAGAAGGAGGACCTCGTCAACAAAGCGCACGCCATCCTCATGCTTGGCATGGGCCGTCCGGCGGGGTTCCATGCAGCGGCCGTCGGCCCGGTGAGCACAGGCTCGTCGGTCGCCCGGCCTACGCGCTGCCAGTCGCCGACGTCGCGCGCTGCGCCCATGTCGCCCGACTTTCCTCCACCCAGGCACGACAGCCAGACCCATTTCTCGGCGTCGCCGGACGTGGGCTTGTTCGCGCCGTCCACACCACGCCCCGCGGCCGTCATCGACCTCCACGTGACGCCTGGGTCCAGCAGCAGCGGGCGGCCTTCCGTCGAGATGCAAAGAAAGCAGGTGCGTGCACCGTTCACGGGCACCATGCCGCCCCCCCCCCCCCCCGCGTGTTGTTTGACGAAATGCCAACCTCAACACCGACGGTGGACGACACCTTCTACAACCGGTACATGGAGGACGTGATCTTCCAGGGTGGGCATGGCCGTGCCTACGACCCCGATGAGACCCAAAGTCAGGATGGCCGCGCCCAGTACGTCCCGATGAAGAGGCCGACGACCGTGCTGACTACGACCATGGTGATTCGTGGCATGAAGACGATGACATCTATGTCGAAGGTGAAGATGAAGATGAAGCCAATGATGTTGATATTAGTGGCGCTCCATTGTTCATAGACGAGCTCACCCAAAGAGCGGAAGCACAAAAGAAGCAGAAGAGCATTCGCACCGGTTCATATACACAAGATGAGGACAAGTTGATTTGCCAATGTTGGATGTAGATTAGCCAAGATCCAAGGACCGGCGCGCAACAAAAGGGCATTGTTTTTTGGACGAGAGTCCACAAAACATTCCATGAAAGGAAGATGTTTGAGCCCTACCAAATTACAAGCAACCGTGGCATCGGTTCGATTCAAAAAAGATGGTTGTTCATCCAACAAGAGTGCAACAAGTATTGTGCCGCATTTGAGAGCGTTGAAGCACGGCCCGTGAGTGGTCTCGGTGTTGGAGACATGGTATGCTCTTCTCTTTCTAGCCCTTACTACGGCCATGAGACTTCGGCCGTGTATATGTTTGCATGTTCACTTGTTGTTGATCATGTGGTGTAGGCATTTCAATCTTTGGAGGCATTCAAGGCCCGACACAATGACAAGCCATTCACTCTTACGCATTGTTGGACGATCATCAACAATTGCCCTAAGTTCAAGGATCAATACCGTGAACTTCAAAGGAAGAGAGGCAAGAAGACGGCCAAGTTCGCCGGAGGTGGGGATGGCGAGGCGTTGAAGAGGCCGAGGGGCAAGACCAACTCAAAGGTGGACGACATACGTGACGCCTCATCCATGGCCTTGCATGATACTTTGCATGGCATGATGTCACATAAGGATGTGAGGGACGAGAAGAAGCGGCAAAGCAAGGACGAGCAAATGAAGCAATACCTAGACCTCCAACGACAGAAGCTTGAGATGGAGGAGGCGGCCAAGAAGAGGAAGATAGACATGGAGGAGGCGGCCCGGCAAAGGCAGCTCGTCATGGAAGAGGCCGCCCGACAAAGGCAGCTCGACATCGAGGCCGACAACGTCAAGGCCAGGCAGAGGCAGCTCGACATCGAGGCCACCAATGCCGCCACCAAAGCGAAGGAGGTGGCCCTTGCGATCATGAGCATGGACTTGTCGAAGATGAGCGACAAGACGAGGGCCTGGTTCGAGGCCAACCAGAAAGAGATGCTCGACGCCGAAGGCCTGAACTAGGTCGTCCGATCGGCGTGGCCGTTTTTTTGGAGGCTGGCATGGGTGCCGCCCGCCCGCTGGGCCGCTGGCAGTGTGCCGGCGAAAAAACATTCATTTTGGAGGCCGACTGTGTTGCCGGTGAGGACAACTATTCATTTTGGAGGCTGGCTGTGTTGCCGGCGATGGCCGTGTAGGCCGCTGGCTTTGTTGCCGGCGTGATGAACTCAGGTAGTGAACTGAGGCTTGGCATTTGAAACGTCCCTTTTTTTTAAATAGACGCAGACAGGATGGGGCAAAAGGATGCGGCCGCGCGCTGGGCGCACGGCCACCGCATCCCAGGACAGGCCCGGACACGACCCCAAATCCCTACCCAAAGGGACAAAAACCGGACAAAACGGACGTCCGTTTGGGGTCGTGTGGTGGAGTTGGCCTAAGGCCAACTCTAACGCCCGACCTCAAATAGTCCGGCCGTGTGTGTCCGTCTAAAGGTAAATAAACAGAACAGGTCACTCAACACGCGGCTACAAACGAACTGTCATTCATTTTTCTTCCGCTTTCGACGCATTCGCGACCTAAAGTTGGGTCGCGTTCGCGGCCAAACAGACACGCGCAGATGATTCATCCTCAGATGATGAAGAGCTAGTGGCGGATGCATTGGTTTTCCACGACCACATTAGTAGGAAGCGGCCTCGGTACAAGGGATCAATCCACGGCCATGTTCCGGTCTTGAACCGCAATAGGGAGAGAGGCCACACCCTTCTCTACGCCGATTACTTTGAGAATAGCGCACTCTTCAAACCACATAAATTTCGCAGCCGCTTCTGTATGGCGAGACATGTGTCCAATCGTATTCGAAGAGAGTGGTAGCATATGATCCATACTGTAACACCCTCGATGCGACTATATCTCCCATGTGTTGAGGCACGACTTAGAGGCATAATCGCATTGAAGGCATATGTCGCAAGTCAGGCAATCATCACAAACATCCCATGTAATATAGATAATGAAAGGGATAACATAGTTGGCTCACACTCGCCACGTCAATCAAGTACATAAATAACATACATCAACCAAACACTCATGGCCCGACTACGGCGCCAAAATAAAAGATAACCCAACAAGCGACATGGTCCCAATCACCCCAACTGGGCACCACTACTGATCATCAGGAAAAGAAACATAGTAACGCTGAGAGTCCTCGTCGTACTCCCACTTGAGCTCAAGCGCGCCATCTGGAGCTGTATCATCTGGCCCTGCATCTGGTGTAATAGTAATCTGTGAGCCACAGGGACTCAGCAATCTCGCACCCTCGCGATCAAGACTATTTAAGCTTAATAGGTAGGGTAAGGTAAATATATGTGGAGCTGCAGCAAGCGACAAGCATATATGGTGGCTAACTTATTCGCAAAAGAGAGTGAGAAGAGGAGGCAAAGCGCGAGCGAGAAACTAAAGAGCAACCTGCGCAAACATTACTCCAACACCGTGTCCACTTCTCGGACTCCGCCGAGAAGAGGCCATCACGGTAACACACTCGGTTGATTCATTTTAATTAAGTTAAGGTTTAAGTTATCTACAACCGGACATTAAAAAATTTCCATCTGCCCATAACCGCGGGCACGGCTTTCGAAAGTTCAATCCCTGCAGGGGAGTCCCAACTTAGCCCATGACAAGCTCTCACGGTCAACGAAGGAATAGACCTCCACCCGAGACATTCCGATCAGGCTCGGTATCCCCGTACATCAAGACATTTCGACAGGTTAAAACAAGACCAGCAACACCGCCCGAATGTGCCGACAAATCCCGATAGGAGCTGCATATATCTCATTCTCAGGGCACACACAGATGAGACATCCTACGAGTATAACCAACCCTCAAGTTGCCCCGAGGTGGCCCCGCAGTCTACTCGGTCGGATCAACACTCAGAGGAGCACTGGCCCCGGGGGGGGGGGGGGGGGGGTTAAAATAAGATGACCCTCGGGCTCCGGAAACCCAAGGGAAAAGGAGGCTAGGTGGAAAATGGTAAAACCAATGCTAGGCATTGCTGGAAAAGCTTTAATCAAGGCGAACTATCAAGGGGTTCCCATTATCACCCAACCGCGCAAGGAACGCAAAATCCGGGAACATAACACCGATATGACAGAAACTAGGGCGGCAAGAGTGGAACAAAACACTAGGCGAGAGGCCGAGCCTTCCACCCTTTACCAAGTATATAGATGCATTAAGATAACATGGCAATATAATGATATCCCAACAAGTAAATAAATGTTCCACCAAGGAACGGCATCTAATCTTCACCTGCAACTAGCAACGCTATAAGAGAGGCCGAGCAAAGCGGTAACATAGCCAATCAATGGTTTGCTAGGACAATGGTGGGTTAGAGGCTGAACATGGCAATTTGGGAGGCTTGAAAGCAAGTGGTAGGCATTGTAGCATTGGCATAGCAAAAGAGCGAGCAAACTAGCATAGCAAAGATAGTAGTGATTTCGAGGGTATGATCATCTTGCCTGCAAAGTTGTCAGAGTTGACTGGATCCTCAAAAGCAAACTCAACGAGCTCCTCGTTAGCGAACTCGTCTCCCGGCTCTACCCAAACAAGACAAACAAGCAACAAGGATACAATCAACCACGTGCAAGCTCAAACAATAAGATGCAATGATGGTATGCTATGCGGGATGCGATGCGGGATGCATATGCAAGATATGACATGAAATGTATGAACCTGGCCTCAACTTGGAAAACCAAGTGTGCCACTGGAAAGATGAGATGAAATCACTTGAAAACGATATAAAGATCACCGGAATCGGAGTTACGGTTTGGAAATGGCAAGCGATTCAAATGACACCGGTCTGTGATTTACAGCAAGTAGGCATCTAAATGCAATGAGATGAACATGCTACAACACTCAAACATGGCGTCAAAATACATGGCAGGGATGCATTCAAGATGCTTAACAAAAGTCTAGCACTGAGCTACGGCCAATTCATCCACCAAGAGGTTCAAACAAGCATGGCAAAAACGCAAATGGTAAACAGATCTCAGACTTTGTGAAATTAACACTTGTCTGGAATTTCAGATCATATAGCCCTCTTTGGAGCAACAAAACAACATGCTACAGGACCTGAGCATGACAAAGAAAGACATGGCATGGAGCTACTCAACAAGCTTAACAAAAGTCCCTTAGTGACCTTGAGCCAAAAGGGATCACAAAATATACTAACAAGCACACGAACATAGCAAAAACATAATCAGTTTCCAGACTTAGTGAAAACTGGGACATGCTGAAACATAACTCAAGTAGGCATGTTTACGAGCTCGATGCACTCACTACGGAGCAAGTCATGGCAAGACAAGCATACATCCATTAAGAACGCACAAAATTAAAGCTAGACATGGCAAGAACAATGGCATAGCATGCACGGATCAACTACAATAACATTGGCAAAATCGCAAACAAGTTGACGATCTGCACAGATTCACAACAAAGCAAAAGTAGAGCTCGATTGACTCAAGCTAGGGTGCTCCATATATGCAAACAAAAACATGGATGGATAGAGCACTACAATATTAACAAAACTCCTTTACTGATCATCCTCAAAAGAGTCACAGATCACTAGGAAACAACATGAACATATGGCATCATGAGCTAAACAATCCCAGGACTTAGTGAAACTACTAAGTTCCTGAAAACAGATTTACCGGGTGCCTCACTTTGCAAGCTTGCACTAGTCACCACATACATCGCAAAAATACATGGGTTGCACCTCTGGAAAGATGACAAAACCCTTAACAAAACATATGTAGAACTCATGGGCATAGCATGCACACAATAATCATGGCAAAAATGACAAAAGTCTAAGATGAAGTAGTAGATCTGACAATTAACTCAAGTAGCCCTCTTCTAACAGCATTTCGGGCATCAAGATGAACTCTAATGAAAATGATGCAATGGAATGAAATGATATACTCTCAGAGACGAACAATTTGATATGCTATATGCATGAATCGGAGCTACGGATGCGGAGATATAGCAAGTTGAATATAGGCACTTGGATATGAAAATTCGGGGACTTAGAGAAAAAAAGACCACCTAGGGTTTCACTGTAGCAGATCTGGATCGGGGCGCGTTTCTCGAGGATCGACGGGCTGCTCACCGGAGCTCGTCGGGGAGGAGGCCGGAGCTCGCCGGAGGAGGCCGGCCGGCCGGATCTGGTGACGGCGGTGGCTGGTGGAGGCCTAGGGCGGCGCGGGCGAGGCCGGGAGGCGCGGGGTGGCGCGGCCGCGGTCGTCGCCGGTGAGGGGCGAGGCGGCCGCCGGCGAGGGCGCGCGCGGGCGGCGCGGTGGCGCGGGCCGCCGGAGACGGAGGCGAGGAGGCGCTGGTGAGGCGGCGCGGCGCGGGGCGCCTCTGGCCCGGGCGCGGCGCGAGCGGGCCGGCCACGGGCCTGGTGGGCCTGGCGGCGGGGACGACGGCTGTGGCCACATGGCGCGACGGGAGAGGCTGGGAGCGGCGGCGGGATTCGTCCGGCGCCGAGCGTACATGTCCGGCGCGCGGAGGAAGGGGAGACTAGGGTTAGGGGTGGATTTGATCCGAGATTTGGACGGGGAAGGCCTATTTATACATAGAAGGAGCTAGGAGAGTCCAAATGAGGTGCGGTTTTCGGCCACGCGATCGTGATCGAACGCTCTAGATGATGGAGCAGAGTTAGGTGGGTCTTGGGCCAAATTGAAGGGGTGTTGGGCTGCAACACACACGAGGCCTTTTCGGTCCCTCGGTTAACCGTTGGAGTATCAAACGAAGTCCAAATAATACGAAACTTGACAGGCGGTCTACCGGTAGTAAACCAAGGCCGCTTGGCAAGTCTCGGTCCAATCCGGAAATGTTTAATCCCCACACATGAAAGAAAGGTAGAAATGACCACCGGAGGAGAACGAAGCGCCGAAATGCAAAACGGACAACGGGGAAAATGCTCGAATGCATGAGATGAACACGTATGCAAATGCAATGCACATGATGACATGATATGAGATGCATGACAATGATAACAACACATGGAGACAAAGACCCAAACCCGAGAAAATAAATTAACTTAAAGCCGGAAACGGCAAGAGTTGGAGTACAAATTGGGAAAGTCATATCCGGGGTGTTACAACACTCCACCACTACGAAAAGATCTCGTCCCGAGATCTAGGACTGAAAGAACACCGGGTACTCAGAACGGAGGTGATCCTCGCATTCCCAAGTAGCTTCACGGTCGGAATGGTGTGACCACTTGACTTTGAGAAATTTGATTGACTTGTTGCGAGTCTTGCGTTCAGTCTCTTCAAGGATAGCAACGGGGTGCTCACGATAGGAGAGATCTTCTTGGAGCTCAATGTCCTCGAAGTTGACGATGCGGTCAGGCGTCTTGAAGCACTTTCAGAGCTGAGAGACATGGAACACATCATGAACATTTGCAAAGTTTGACGAAAGCTCGAGTTGATAGGCGAGGTCGCCTTTCTTGCTGACAATCTTGAAAGGTCCCACGTATCTAGGGGCAAGCTTCCCTTTGATACCGAAGCGACAAGTCCCTTTCACAGGAGAGACGCGGAGGTAAACATGATCTTCGATCTCAAAAGCCAAATCACGGTGCTTACTATCATAGTAGCTCTTCTGGCGGGATTGGGCTGCTTTGAGGTTATCACGAATGACTTTGCACATTTCTTCTGCCTCTGTGATTAAGTTATTACCCAGCAGCTGATGTTCACCGGTTTCAGACCAGTTGAGAGGGGTACGACACTTCCTGGCATACAGAATTTCAAATGGGGCCTTGCCCGAACTTGCTTGAAAACTGTTGTTGTAGGAGAATTCAGCATAAGGAAGACAATCCTCCCACTTCATGCCGAAGGAGATCACACAAGCCCTGAGCATATCTTCAAGAATCTGGTTGACACGCTCGACTTGACCGCTTGTTTGAGGATGGAAAGCTGTGCTGAAGCGGATGTTGGTGCCCATGGCCTTCTGAAAAGAATCCCAAAACTTTGAGGTAAAGATGCTGCCACGGTCTAAAGAGATCACCTGAGGAATACCGTGCAGAGAGACAATTCGAGAGGTATAGAGTTCCGCCAATTGAGCTGCAGTGATTGACTCTTTGATAGGCAGAAAGTGAGCCACTTTGGTGAGTTTGTCAATGACAACGAATATAGCATCATTGCCATGCTTGGACTTTGGAAACCCAGTCACGAAGTCCATTTCAATGTGATCAAACTTCCATTCTGGAATGGCAAGAGGTTGGAGGAGACCAGCCGGCCTTTGGTGTTCTGCCTTCACTCTTCTGCAGACATCACACTCATTCACGAATTGAGCGATCTCTCGCTTCATTCGAGTCCACCAATAAGCTTGCTTAAGGTCCTGATACATCTTCGTGCTCCCAGGGTGGATGGAGAGGAGAGAATTGTGAGCCTCGTTCATGATCACTTTATGAAGTTCACCTTTGGGTACAACAATTCGATCCTCGAAGAAGAGAGTGTCCTTGTCATCAAGGCGGTAACACTTGTACTTGGGTTGACTCTTGGCAATCCTAATCTTCACCTTCTTCACCATAGCATCGAGAAGCTGGGCTTGGCGAATCTGGTCTTCCAAGGTAGGAGAGACTTGAAGGTTGGCAAGGAAACCTTGAGGAACAATTTGCAGATTAAGTTTGCGGAAAGCTTCATAAAGCTCGGGTTGATCAGGCTTGAGAATCAGACTGTTGCAATACGCTTTTCTGCTCAATGCGTCAGCAATCACATTGGCCTTGCCTGGAGTATACTCGATACTCGGATTATACTCTTGAATCATTTCGACCCATCGAGTTTGCCTGAGGTTGAGATTAGGCTGAGTGAAGATGTACTTGAGACTCTTGTGATCAGTGAAAATGTCCACTTTTCTTCCCAATAGAAGATGTCTCCAAGTCAAAAGAGCATGCACAACTGCCGCCAACTCGAGATCATGAGTGGGGTAGTTCTTCTCATTAGGCTTCAACTGGCAAGAGGTATAAGCAACAACTTTCTTCTCTTGCATCAACACTGCACTGAGATCTTGGAGAGAGGCATCACAAAAGACCTCGTACGGCTTGGATTCATCAGGCGGAGTCAGAACTGGAGCAGTGATCAATCTCTCTTTCAAGGTGTTGAAAGCAATGTCACACTCCGGAGACCAAACGTACTTGACGTGCTTCTGGAGAAGATTTGAGAGAGGCTTCGCGATCTTAGAAAAGTTTTCAACGAATCTTCGGCAGTAGCTTGCGAGACCGAGGAATCTACGGAGTTGCTTCATGTTCTGAGGAGGTTCCCAATTAACAATTGCAGATACCTTCTCAGGATTAACAGCAATGCCTGATGAAGCTATGTACCTAGGGTAGGGGCACGGACCCGTCCTAAAAAGCCCTACCCGAGGACATCCCTAGAATGAGTCACCTTTCGAACAACTTGAAGGCATCCCACTCGACGGATTCAAGACACTCGACCAAAGAACTATCACTCGACCATGAAGCCAGACACTCGACTGCCAGAAGACCTAAAGTCACTCCGCAGGCAAACGGTCGGCTATTAAGTAGTCTTTATGGTTATTATAACACTTTATTAGGGACGTTATCAGTAACGCCCAACCTTAAATGTACCTAAAACCCTGCATTACTGAGGGCAGGAGGGGGCCGGCGAACTCTATATAAGCCACCCCCCTCCTCAGTATGAAGGGTTCGCACCCTTGTTATCTACACACGCATAATCCAATCGACTGCCTCCGGGCACCGAGACGTAGGGTTGTTACTTCCTCCGAGAAGGGCCTGAACTCGTAAACTCTGCGTGCTTACAGCTTCCCAATAGCTAAGATCTAGGCTCTCCATACACACCCCCCTACCTGTTGGGGAACGTAGTAATTTCAAAAAATTTCCTACGCATACGCAAGATCATGGTGATGCATAGCAACGAGAGGGGAGAGTGTTGTCTACGTACCAATGCAGACCGACTGCGGAAGCGATCACACAACGTAGAGGAAGTAGTCGTACGTCTTCCCGATCCGACCGATCCAAGCACCGTTACTCCGGCACCTCCGAGTTCTTAGCACACGTTCAGCTCGATGACGATCCTCGGGCTCCGATCCAGCAAAGCGTCGAGGAAGAGTTCCGTCAGCACGACGGCGTGGTGACGATCTTGATGTACTACTGACGCAGGGCTTCGCCTAAGCACTGCAACAATATGATCGAGGTGGAATTTCGTGGCAGGGGGCACCGCACACGGCTAAGGAACGATCACCAAGGATCAACTTGTGTGTCTAGAGGTGCCCCCTGCCCCCGTATATAAAGGATCCAAGGGGGAGGGATGCGCCGGCCAGGGAGAGGGCGCAGGAGGAGTCCTATTCCTACCAGGAGTAGGACTCCCCACTCAATCCTATTCCAACTAGGATTCCCAAGGGGGGAAAGAGAGAGGGGGGGGGGGGCTTCTCCTAGTCCTAATAGGACTAAGGGAAGGGGGGCGCGCGGCCACCTATGGGCTGCCCCTTTTCTCCTTTCCACTAAGGCCCATGAAGGCCCATATGGCTCCCGGGGGGGTTCCGGTAACCTCCCGGTAATCCGGTAAAATCCCGATTTCACCCGGAACACTTCCGATATCCAAATATAGGCTTCCAATATATTAATCTTTATGTCTCGACCATTTCGAGACTCCTCGTCATGTCCGTGATCACATCCGGGACTCCGAACAACCTTCGGTACATCAAAATGCATAAACTCATAATAACTGTCATCGTAACATTAAGCGTGCGGACCCTACGGTTCGAGAACAATGTAGACATGACCGAGACACGTCTCTGGTCAATAACCAATAGCGGGACTTGGATGCCCATATTGGCTCCTACATATTCTACGAAGATCTTTATCGGTCAGATCGCATAACAACATACGTTGTTCCCTTTGTCATCGGTATGTTACTTGCCCGAGATTCGATCATCGGTATCCAATACCTAGTTCAATCTTGTTACCGGCAAGTCTCTTTACTCGTTCCGTAATACATCATCTCACAACTAACATCTTAGTTATAATGCTTGCAAGGCTTATGTGATGTGTATTACCGAGAGGGCCCAGAGATACCTCTCCGATAATCGGAGTGACAAATCCTATTCTCGAAATACGCCAACCCAACATCTACCATTGGAAACACCTGTAGTACTCCTTTATAATCACCCAGTTACGTTGTGACGTTTGGTAGCACCCAAAGTGTTCCTCTGGCAAACGGGAGTTGCATAATCTCATAGTCATAGGAACATGTATAAGTCATGACGAAAGCAATAGCAACATACTAAACGATCGGGTGCTAAGCTAATGGAATGGGTCATGTCAATCAGATCATTCAACTAATGATGTGACCTCGTTAATCAAATAAAAACTCTTTGTTCATGGTTAGGAAACATAACCATCTTTGATTAACGAGCTAGTCAAGTAGAGGCATACTAGTGACACTCTGTTTGTCTATGTATTCACACATGTATTATGTTTCCGGTTAATACAATTCTAGCATGAATAATAAACATTTATCATGATATAAGGAAATAAATAATAACTTTATTATTGCCTCTAGGGCATATTTCCTTCAGTCTCCCACTTGCACTAGAGTCAATAATCTAGATTACACAGTAATGATTCTAACACCCATGGAGCCTTGGTGCTGATCATGTTTTGCTCGTGGAAGAGGCTTAGTCAACGGGTCTGCAACATTCAGATCCGTATGTATCTTGCAAATCTCTATGTCTCCCACCTGGACTAGATCCCGGATGGAGTTGAAGCGTCTCTTGATGTGTTTGGTCCTTTTGTGAAATCTGGATTCCTTTGCTAAGGCAATTGCACCAGTATTGTCACAAAAGATTTTCATTGGACCCGATGCACTAGGTATGACACCTAGATCGGATATGAACTCCTTCATCCAGACTCCTTCGTTCGCTGCTTCCAAAGCAGCTATGTACTCTGCTTCACATGTAGATCCCGCTACGACACTTTGTTTAGAACTGCACCAACTGACAGCTCCACCGTTTAAAGTAAACACGTATCCGGTTTGCGATTTAGAATCGTCCGGATCAGTGTCAAAGCTTGCATCAACGTAACCTCTTACGGTGAGCTCTTTGTCACCTCCATATATGAGAAACATATCCTTAGTCCTTTTCAGGTATTTCAGGATGTTCTTGACCACTGCCCAGTGATCCACTCCTGGATTACTTTGGTACCTCCCTGCTAAACTTATAGCAAGGCACACATCAGGTCTGGTACACAGCATTGCATACATGATAGAGCCTATGGCTGAAGCATAGGGAACATCTTTCATTTTCTCTCTATCTTCTACAGTGGTCAGGCTTTGAGTCTTACTCAATCTCACACCTTGTAACACAAGCAAGAACCCTTTCTTTGCTTGATCCATTTTGAACTTCTTCAAAATCTTGTCAAGGTATGTGCTTTGCGAAAGTCCAATTAAGCGTCTTGATCTATCTCTATAGATCTTTATGCCTAATATGTAAGCAACTTCACCGAGGTCTTTCATTGAAAAACTCTTATTCAAGTATCCCTTTATGCTATCCAGAAATTCTATATCATTTCCAATCAGTAATATGTCATCTACATATAATATCAGAAATGCTACAGAGCTCCCACTCACTTTCTTGTAAATACAGGCTTCTCCGAAAGTCTGTATAAAACCAAATGCTTTGATCACACTATCAAAGCGTTTATTCCAACTCCGAGAGGCTTGCACCAGTCCATAAATGCATCGCTGGAGCTTGCACACTTTGTTAGCTCCCTTTGGATCGACAAAACCTTCCGGTTGCATCATATACAACTCTTCTTCCAGAAATCCATTCAGGAACACAGTTTTGACACCCATCTGCCAAATTTCATAATCATAAAACGCGGCAATTGCTAACATGATTCGGACAGACTTAAGCATCGCTACGGGTGAGAAGGTCTCATCGTAGTCAACCCCTTGAACTTGTCGAAAACCTTTTGCGACAAGTCGAGCTTTGTAGACAGTAACATTACCATCAGCGTCAGTCTTCTTCTTGAAGATCCATTTATTCTCAATTGCTTGCCGATCAACAGGCAAGTCAACCAAAGTCCATACTTTGTTTTCATACATGGATCCCATCTCAGATTTCATGGCTTCAAGCCACTTTGCGGAATCTGGGCTCACCATCGCTTCTTCATAGTTCGTAGGTTCATCATGATCTAGTAGCATGATTTCCAAAACAGGATTACCGTACCACTCTAGCGCGGATCTTGCTCTGGTTGATCTACGAGGTTCAGTAGTATCTTGTCCTAAAGTTTCATGATCATCATCATTAGCTTCCTCACTTATTGGTGTAGGTGTCGCAGAAACGGTTTTCTGTGATGTACTACTTTCCAATAAGGGAGCAGGTACAGTTACCTCGTCAAGTTCTACTTTCCTCCCACTCACTTCTTTCGAGAGAAACTCCTTCTCTAGAAAGGATCCATTCTTAGCAACGAATGTCTTGCCTTCGGATCTGTGATAGAAGGTGTACCCAACAGTCTCCTTTGGGTATCCTATGAAGACACATTTCTCCGATTTGGGTTCGAGCTTATCAGGTTGAAGCTTTTTCACATAAGCATCACAGCCCCAAACTTTAAGAAATGACAACTTTGGTTTCTTGCCAAACCACAGTTCGTAAGGCGTCGTCTCAACGGATTTTGATGGTGCCCTATTTAACGTGAATGCGGCCGTCTCTAAAGCGTATCCCCAAAACAATAGCGGTAAATCAGTAAGAGACATCATAGATCGTACCATATCTAGTAAAGTACGATTACGACGTTCGGACACACCATTACGCTGTGGTGTTCCGGGTGGCGTGAGTTGCGAAACTATTCCACAATTTTTCAAATGTACACCAAACTCGTAACTCAAATATTCTCCTCCACGATCAGATCGTAGAAACTTTATTTTCTTGTTACGAATTTTCAACTTCACTCTGAAATTCTTTGAACTTATCAAATGTTTCAGACTTGTGTTTCATTAAGTAGATATACCCATATCTGCTTAAATCATCTGTGAAGGTGAGAAAATAACGATATCCGCCACGAGCCTCAATATTCATCGGACCACATACATCGGTATGTATGATTTCCAATAAATCTGTTGCTCTCTCCATAGTACCGGAGAACGGTGTTTTAGTCATCTTGCCCATGAGGCACTGTTCGCAAGTACCAAGTGATTCATAATCAAGTGGTTCCAAAAGTCCATCATTATGGAGTTTCTTCATGCGCTTTACACCGATATGACCTAAACGACAGTGCCACAAATAAGTTGCACTTTCATTATCAACTCTGCATCTTTTGGTTTCAACATTATGAATATGTGTATCACTACTATCGAGATTCATCAAAAATAGACCACTCTTCAAAGGTGCATGACCATAAAAGATATTACTCATATAAATAGAACAACCATTATTCTCTGATTTAAATGAATAACCGTCTCGCATTAAACAAGATCCAGATATAATGTTCATGCTCAACGCTGGCACCAAATAACAATTATTTAGGTCTAATATTAATCCCGAAGGTAGATGTAGAGGTAGCGTGCCGACCGCGATCACATCGACTTTGGAACCGTTTCCCACGCGCATCGTCACCTCGTCCTTTGCTAGTGTCCGCTTATTCCGTAGTCCCTGTTTCGAGTTGCAAATATTAGCAACAGAACCAGTATCAAATACCCAGGTGCTACTGCGAGCTCTAGTAAGGTACACATCAATAACATGTATATCACATATACCTTTGTTCACCTTGCCATCCTTCTTATCCGCCAAATACTTGGGGCAGTTCCGCTTCCAGTGACCAGTCTGCTTGCAGTAGAAGCACTCAGTTTCAGGCTTAGGTCCAGACTTGGGTTTCTTCTCCTGAGCAGCAACTTGCTTGCTGTTCTTCTTGAAGTTCCCCTTCTTCTTCCCTTTGCCCTTTTTCTTGAAACTAGTGGTCTTGTTGACCATCAACACTTGATGCTCCTTCTTGATTTCTACCTCCGCAGCTTTCGGCATTGCGAAGAGCTCGGGAATAGTCTTGTTCATCCCTTGCATATTATAGTTCATCACGAAGCTCTTGTAGCTTGGTGGCAGTGATTGGAGAATTCTGTCAATGACGCAATCATCCGAAAGATTAACTCCCAATTGAATCAAGTGATTATTATACCCAGACATCTTGAGTATATGCTCACTGACAGAACTGTTCTCCTCCATCTTGCAGCTATAGAACTTATTGGAGACTTCATATCTCTCAATCCGGGCATTTGCTTGAAATATTAACTTCAACTCCTGGAACATCTCATATGCTCCATGACGTTCAAAACGTCGTTGAAGTCCCGATTCTAAGCCGTAAAGCATGGCACACTGCACTATCGAGTAGTCATCAGCTTTGCTCTACCAGACGTTCATAACATCTGGTGTTGCTCCAGTAGCAGGCCTGGCACCCAGCGGTGCTTCCAGGACGTAATTCTTCTGTGCAGCAATGAGGATAATCCTCAAGTTACGGATCCAGTCCGTGTAATTGCTACCATCATCTTTCAACTTTGCTTTCTCAAGGAACGCATTAAAATTCAATGGAACAACAGCACGAGCCATCTATCTACAATCAACATAAACAAGCAAGATACTATCAGGTACTAAGTTCATGATAAGTTTAAGTTCAGTTAATCAAATTACTTAAGAACTCCCACTTAGATAGACATCCCTCTAATCCTCTAAGTGATCACGTGATCCAAATCAACTAAACCATAACCGATCATCACGTGAGATGGAGTAGTTTTCAATGGTGAACATCGTTATGTTGATCATATCTACTATATGATTCACGCTCGACCTTTCGGTCTCTGTGTTCCGAGGCCATATCTGCATATGCTAGGCTCGTCAAGTTTAACCTGAGTATTCTGCGTGTGCAAAACTGGCTTGCACCCGTTGTAGATGGACATAGAGCTTATCACACCCGATCATCACGTGGTGTCTGGGCACGACGAACTTTGGCAACGGTGCATACTCAGGGAGAACACTTCTTGATAATTTAGTGAGAGATCATCTTATAATGCTACCGTCAATCAAAGCAAGATAAGATGCATAAAAGGATAAACATCACATGCAATCAATATAAGTGATATGATATGGCCATCATCATCTTGTGCTTGTGATCTCCATCTCCGAAGCACCGTCATGATCACCAGCATCACCGGCGCGACACCTTGATCTCCATCGTAGCATCGTTGTCGTCTCGCCAATCTTATGCTTCCACGACTATCATTACCGCTTAGTAATAAAGTAAAGCATTACATCGCGATTGCATTGCATACAATAAAGCGACAACCATATGGCTCCTGCCAGTTGCCGATAACTTTGTTACAAAACATGATCATCTCATACAATAAAATTTAGCATCATGCCTTGACCATATCACATCACAACATGCCCTGCAAAAACAAGTTAGACGTCCTCTACTTTGTTGTTGAAAGTTTTACGTGGCTGCTATGGGCTTAAGCAAGAACTCATCTCACCTACGCATCAAAACCACAACGATAGTTTGTCAAATAGACTCCGTTTTAACCTTCTCAAGGACCGGGCGTAGCCACACTTGGTTCAACTAAAGTTGGAGAGATAGTCGCCCGCAAGCCATCTATGTGCAAAGCACGTCGAGGGAACCGGTCTCGCGTAACCGTACGCGTAATGTTGGTCCGGGTCGTCTCGTCCAACAATATCGCTGAACCAAAGTATGACATGCTGGTAGGCTGTATGACTTGCATCGCCCACAACTCACTTGTGTTCTACTCGTGCAAATAACATCAAACCATAAAACCTAGGCTCGGAGGCCACTGTTGGGGAACGTAGTAATTTCAAAAAAATTCCTACGCATACGCAAGATCATGGTGATGCATAGCAATGAGAGGGGAGAGTGTTGTCTACGTACCAACGCAGACCGACTGCGGAAGCGATCACACAACGTAGAGGAAGTAGTCGTACGTCTTCCCGATCCGACCGATCCAAGCACCGTTACTCCGGCACCTCCGAGTTCTTAGCACACGTTCAGCTCGATGACGATCCTCGGGCTCCGATCTAGCAAAGCGTCGAGGAAGAGTTCCGTTAGCACGACGGCGTGGTGACGATCTTGATGTACTACTGACGCAGGGCTTCGCCTAAGCACTGCAACAATATGATCAAGGTGGAATTTGGTGGCAGGGGGCACCGCACATGGCTAAGGAACGATCACCAAGGATCAACTTGTGTGTCTAGAGGTGCCCCTTGCCCCCGTATATAAAGGATCCAAGGGGGAGGGGTGCGCCGGCCAGGGAGAGGGCGCAGGAGGAGTCCTACTCCTACCGGGAGTAGGACTCCCCCCCCCCTCAATCCTATTCCAACTAGGATTCCCAAGGGGGGAAAGAGAGAGGGGGGGAGGCCCCTTCTCCTAGTCCTAATAGGACTAAGGGAAGGGGGGCGCACGGCCACCTATGGGCTGCCCCTTTTCTCCTTTCCACTAAGGCCCATGAAGGCCCATATGGCTCCCGGGGGGTTCCGGTAACCTCCCGGTGATCCGGTAAAATGCCGATTTCACCCGGAACACTTCCGATATCCAAATATAGGCTTCCAATATATTAATATTTATGTCTCGACCATTTTGAGACTCCTCGTCATGTCCGTGATCACATCCGGGACTCCGAACAACCTTCGGTACATCAAAATGCATAAACTCATAATAACTGTCATCGTAACGTTAAGCGTGCGGACCCTACGGTTTGAGAACAATGTAGACATGACCGAGACACGTCTCCGGTCAATAACCAATAGCGGGACCTGGATGCCCATATTGGCTCCTACATATTCTACGAAGATCTTTATCGGTCAGACCGCATAACAACATACGTTGTTCCCTTTGTCATCGGTATGTTACTTGCCCGAGATTCGATCGTCGGTATCCAATACCTAGTTCAATCTCGTTACTGGCAAGTCTCTTTACTCGTTCCGTAATACATCATCTCACAACTAACATCTTAGTTATAATGCTTGCAAGGCTTATGTGATGTGTATTACCGAGAGGGCCCAGAGGTACCTCTCCGACAATCGGAGTGACAAATCCTATTCTCGAAATACGCCAACCCAACATCTACCATTGGAAACACCTGTAGTACTCCTTTATAATCACCCAGTTACGTTGTGACGTTTGGTAGTACCCAAAGTGTTCCTCCGGCAAACGGGAGTTGCATAATCTCATAGTCATAGGAACATGTATAAGTTATGAAGAAAGCAATAGCAACATACTAAACGATCGGGTGCTAAGATAATGGAATGGGTCATGTCAGTCAGATCATTCAACTAATGATGTGACCTCGTTAATCAAATAACAACTCTTTTGTTCATGGTTAGGAAACATAACCATCTTTGATTAACGAGCTAGTCAAGTAGAGGCATACTAGTGACACTCTGTTTGTCTATGTATTCACACATGTATTATGTTTCCGGTTAATACAATTCTAGCATGAATAATAAACATTTATCATGATATAAGGAAATAAATAATAACTTTTTTATTGCCTCTAGGGCATATTTCCTTCAGTGTTGATGGTTGACAAGACCACTAGTTTGAAGAAAAGGGCAAAAGGGAAGAAGGGGAACTTCAAGAAGAACGGCAGGCAAGTTGCTGCTCAAGTGAAGAAGCCCAAGTCTGGTCCTAAGCCTGAGACTAAGTGCTTCTACTGCAAAGGGACTGGTCACTGGAAGCGGAACTGCCCCAAGTATTTGGCGGATAAGAAGGATGGCAAAGTGAACAAAAGTATATTTGATATACATGTTATTGATGTGTGCTTTACTAGTGTTTATAGCAACCCCTCAGTATTTGATATTGGTTCAGTTGCTAAGAGTAGTAACTCGAAACAGGAGTTGCAGAATAAACAGAGACTAGTTAAGGGTGAAGTGACGATGTGTGTTGGAAGTAGTTCCAAGATTGATATGATCATCATCGCACACTCCCCTATACTTTCGGGATTAGTGTTGAACTTAAATAAGTGTTATTTGGTTTTTGCGTTGAGCATGAATATGATTTGATCATGTTTATTGCAATACGGTTATTCATTAAAGTCAGAGAATAATTGTTGTTCTGTTTACATGAATAAAACCTTTGATGGTCATACACCCAATGAAACAAGTTCGTTGGATCTCGATCGTAGTGATACACATATTCATAATATTGAAACCAAAAGATGCAAAGTTAATAATGATAGTGCAACTTATTTGTGTCACTGCCGTTTAGGTCATATTGGTATAAAGCGCATGAAGAAACTCCATGCTGATGGGCTTTCGGAATCACTTGATTATGAATCACTTGATGCTTGCGAACCATGCCTTTTGGGCAAGATGACTAAAACGCCGTTCTCCGGAACAATGGAGCAAGCAACAGATTTGTTGGAAATCATACATAGTGATGTATGTGGTCCGAAGAATATTTAAGGCTTGCAGCGGGTATCATTATTTTCTGACCTTCACAGATGATTTGAGCAGATATGGGTATATCTACTTAATGAAATAGAAGTCTGATACATTTGAAAAGTTCATATAATTTCAGAGTGAAGTGGAAAATCATCGTAACAAGAAAATAAAGTTTCTACGATCTGATCGTGGAAAAGAGTATTTGAGTTACGAGTTTAGTCTTTAGTTAAAACAATGTGAAATAGTTTCACTACTCACGCCACCTGGAACACCACAGCATAATGGTGTCCGAACGTCATAACCGTACTTTATTGGATATAGTGCAATCTATGATGTTTCTTACCGATTTACCACTATCATTTTTGGGGTCATGCATTAGAGACAGCTGCATTCACGTTAAAAAAGGGGCACCATCTATATCCGTCGAGACGACGCCTTACGAACTATGGTTTGGCAAGAAACCAAAGTTGTCGTTTCTTGAAGTTTGGGGTTGCGATGCTTATGAGAAAAAGTTTCATCCTGATAAGCTCAAACCCAAATCGGAGAAATATGTCTTCATAGGATACCCAAAGGAGACTGCTGGGTACACCTTCTATCACAGATCCTAAGGCAAGGCATTCGTTGCTTATAATGGATCCTTTCTAGAGAAGGAGTTTCTCTTGAAAGAAGTAAGTGGGAGGAAAGTAGAAAACTTGATAAGGTAATTGTACCTTCTACCTTATTGGAAAGTAGTTCATCACAAAAATCTGTTCTTATGACTACTACACCAATTAGTGAGGAAGCTAATGATGATGATCATGTAACTTCAGATCAAGTTACTACCAAATCTCGTAGGTAAACCAGAGTGAGATCCGCACCAGAGTGGTACGGTAATCCTGTTCTGGAGGTCATGTTACTTGACCATGACGAACCTACGAACTATGAGGAAGCGATGATGAGCCCAGATTCCGCGAAATGGTTTGAGGCCATGAAATCTGAGATATGATCCATGTATGAGAACAAAGTTTGGACTTTGGTTGACTTGCCCGATGATCGACAAGCAATTGAGAATAAATGGATCTTCAAGAGGAAGACGGACGCTGATAGTAGTGTTACTATCTACAAAGCTAGAATTGTCGCAAAAGGTTTTCGACAAGTTCAAGGTGTTGACTACGATGAGAGCTTCTCACTCGTATCTATGCTTGAGTCTGTCCGAATCATGTTAGTAATTGCCGCATTTTATGAAATCTGGCAAATGGATAAACAAAACTGCATTCCTTAATGGATTTATTAAAGAAGAATTGTATATGATGCAACAGAAGGTTTTGTCAATCCGAAAGGTGCTAACAAAATGTGCAAGCTCCAGCGATCCATCTGTGGACTGGTGCAAGCATCTCGGAGTTGGAGTATACGCTTTGATGAGTTGATCAAAGCATATAGTTTTATACAGACTTGCGGTGAAGCCTGTATTTACAAGAAAGTGAGTGGGAGCACTACAACATTTCTGATAAGTATATGTGAATGACATATTGTTGATCGGAAATAATATAGAATTATTCTGTAAAGCATAAATGAGTGTTTGAAAGGAGTTTTTCAAAGAAAGACTTCGGTGAAGCTGCTTACATATTGAGCTTCAAGATCTATAGAGATAGATCAAGACGCTTGATAAGTTTTTTCAATGAGTACATACCTTGACAAGATTTTGAAGTAGTTCAAAATGGAGCAGTCAAAGAAAGAGTTCTTGCCTATATTATAAGGTGTGAAGTTGAGTAAGACTCAAAGCCCGACCACGGCAGAAGATAGAAAGAGAATGAAAGTCATTCCCTATGCCTTGGCCATAGGTTCTATAAAGTATGTCATGCTGTATACCAGATCTATTGTATACCCTACACTGATTTGGCAAGGGAGTACAATAGTGATCTAGGAGTAGATCACTGGACAGCGGTCAGAATTATCCTTAGTGAAATAAGGATATGTTTCTCGATTATGGACGTGATAAAAAGGTTCGTCGTAAAGGGTTACGCCGATGCAAGTTTTGACACTAATCTAGATGACTCTAAGTCTCGGTCTAGATACATATTGAAAGTGGGAGCAATTAGCTAGAGTAGCTCCATGCAGAGCATTGTTGACATAGAAATTTGCAAAATACATGTGGATCTGAATGTGGCAGACCCGTTGACTAAGATTCTCTCACAAGCAAAACATGATCACACCTTAGTACTCTTTGGGTGTTAATCACATAGCGACGTGAACTAGATTACTGAATCTAGTAAACCCTTTGGGTGTTGGTCACCTGGCGATGTGAACTATGGGTGTTAATCACATGATGATGTGAACTATCGATGTTAATCACATGGTGATGTGATCTAGATTATTGACTCTAGTGCAAGTGGGAGACTGAAGGAAATATGCCCTAGAGGCAATAATAAAGTTATTATTTATTTCCTTATATCATGATAAATATTTATTATTCATGCTAGAATTGTATTAACCGGAAACATAATACATGTGTGAATACATAGACAAACAGAGTGTCACTAGTATGCCTCTACTTGACTAGCTCGTTAATCAAAGATGGTTATGTTTCCTAACCATGGACAAAGAGTTGTTATTTGATTAATGGGATCACATCATTAGATAAATGATCTGATTGACATGACCCATTCCATTAGCTTAGCACCCGACCGTTTAGTATGTTGCTATTGCTTTCTTCATGACTTATACATGTTCCTATGACTATGAGATTATGCAACTCCCGTTTACCGGAGGAACACTTTGGGTACTACCAAACGTCACAACGTAACTGGGTGATTATAAAGGAGTACTACAGGTGTCTCCAAAGGTAGATGTTGGGTTGGCGTAGTTCGAGATTAGGATTTGTCACTCCGATTGTCGGAGAGGTATCTCTGGGCCCTCTCGGTAATGCACATCACTTAAAGCCTTGCAAGCATTGCAACTAATGAGTTAGTTGCGGGATGTTGTATTACGGAATGAGTAAAGAGACTTGCCGGTAACGAGATTGAACTAGGTATTGGATACCGACGATCGAATCTCGGGCAAGTAACATACCGATGACAAAGGGAACAACGTATGTTGTTATGCGGTCTGACCGATAAAGATCTTCGTACAATATGTAGGAGCCAATATGGGCATCCAGGTCCCGCTATTGGTTATTGACCGGAGACGTGTCTCGGTCATGTCTACATTGTTCTCGAACCGTAGGGTCCGCACGCTTAAGGTTTCAATGACAGTTATATTATGAGTTTATGAGTTTTGATGTACCGAAGGAGTTCGGAGTCCCGGATGAGATCGGGGACATGACAAGGAGTCTCGAAATGGTCGAGACGTAAAGATCGATATATTGGACGACTATATTCGGACATCGGAAAGGTTCCGAGTGATTCGGGTATTTTTCGGAGTACCGGGTAGTTACGGGAGAAGTAATGGGCCTTGATGGGCTTTAGTGGGAAGAGGAAAAAGGCTATTGCACCCTCCTCCCCTCTAGTCCGAATTGGACTAGGGAAAAGGGGGCCGGCCACCTTTCCTACTCCTCCACTTCCTTCTCCCTTCCTCCCCTCTTGGTGGACTCCTACTAGGACTTGGAGTCCTAGTAGGACTCCACACCTGGCGCGCCTAGCCTTGGCCGGCCTCCTCCTCCTCCATCCTTTATATACAGGGGTAGGGGGCACCCCATAGACACACAAGTTGATCCACATGATCGTTCCTTAGCCGTGTGCGGTGCCCCCTGCCACCATATTCCACCTCGGTCGTATTGTAGCGGTGCTTAGGCGAAGCCCTGCGACAGTAGAACATCAAGATCGTCACCACGCCGTCGTGCTGGCGGAACTCCTCCCCGAAGCTTTGCTGGATCGGAGCCCAGGGATCGTCATCAAGCTGTACGTGTGCTAAGAACTCGGAGGTGCCGGAGTAATGGTGCTTGGATCGGTCGGATCGGGAAGAAGACGTACGACTACTTCCTCTACGTTGTGTCAACGCTTCCTTTGCGATCTACAAGGGTACGTAGATCAGACTCTCCCCCTCGTTGCTATGCATCACCATGATCTTGCGTGTGCATAGGAATTTTTTTGAAATTACTACGTTCCCCAACATTGGTTGCGGCCATCACAGCTTGTCATGCCTCCGGAGGAGGTGGAGGTGGTGGCGGATCAGGATTCGGAGTCGTGCGCGTTGGAGGAGCCATCCTGAAGAGGTTGACATCCATTAGCACATTGATAGACGATTATTGAAGCTGAATCCAACGGAATGAAAATAGCAACATAAAGTCTTCACATCCGAACAAAACGAACAAATGCATTTCTCTTGAAATGGTCACATATCCATAAATTGCGAAGCCACGTAGAATTAGGTAGAAGAAGTAAATCAACAAGGTACGGATCAATAACGAATAATCGGTAAGAAATCCCAATCTCAAACCAATATCCGTGGAAGAAGAGCTAGAGCTACAAGAATTCCCACCTATGAAACTCCCAAACCTTTCCGGTTATGCAATCAGGTGTTGGGGATACAGGGGAAGCATAATATCTCACCCAAACTAGCAAATCCTACATCCAACTATATCCATCCTTCAACACATAACCGAGAAAACTTTGGAAACCATCTACCTCAACATTCGAAAAGCATCCGTTATACAAATTATGGCGATACTCCCGAACTCCCGCCCCAGTATTGGGTGGCGTCGAGATTATCTCACCAACAAACTGCATAAAAGAGATTTTCGATGTCGCCGTACTAAACTCAGGTATTCCAGAACTGCAACGATAAAATTATGATGACAACACCTCAGAGCTCAACTCCCCGGGACACTTCCACTAAACCCCTGACAGGAGGCACCAAGACAATGTTCTCATCATAAAACCATCGGAACGATTCCAAGATACCCGCGTGATCCTAAATTTTTTTAGTGAAATTTGGGAAGAGAAGAGTCAAAACTCTACGTCAGGATGCCTTACCAGAGCGATGAGGAGACTGGGAAGTAAAAAAGAATTCCTAAACTCTCCGATATATAATTCCTAAATGACTCAAAACATTTTTTCTAGACACAACTCGGCCGCTAAAAACGATCAATCAGTGGGGGATCCTAAGGTCGGGGAAGGCTCTGATTACCAACTTGTAACACCCTCGATGCGACTATATCTCCCACGTGTCGAGGCACAACTTAGAGGCATAATCGCATTGAAGGCATATGTCGCAAGTCAGGCAATCATCACAAACATCCCATGTAATATAGATAATGAAAGGGATAACATAGTTGGCTTACACTCGCCACGCCAATCAAGTACATAAATAACATACATCAACCAAACACTCATGGCCCGACTACGGCACCAAAATAAAAGATAACCCAACAAGCGACATGGTCCCGATCACCCCAACTGGGCACCACTACTGATCATCAGGAAAAGAAACATAGTAACACTGAGAGTCCTCGTCGTACTCCCACTTGAGCTCAAGCGCGCCATCTGGAGCTGTATCATCTGGCCCTGCATCTGGTGTAATAGTAATCTGTGAGCCACAGGGACTCAGCAATCTCGCACCCTCGCGATCAAGACTATTTAAGCTTAATAGGTAGGGTAAGGTAAATATATGTGGAGCTGCAGCAAGCGACTAGCATATATGGTGGCTAACTTATTCGCAAAAGAGAGCGAGAAGAGGAGGCAAAGCGCAAGCGAGAAACTAAAGAGCAACCTGCGCAAACATTACTCCAACACCGTGTCCACTTCCCGGACTCCGCCGAGAAGAGGCCATCACGGTAACACACTCGGTTGATTCATTTTAATTAAGTTAAGGTTTAAGTTATCTACAACCGGACATTAACAAATTCCCATCTACCCATAACCGCGGGCACGGCTTTCGAAAGTTCAATCCCTGCAGGGGAGTCCCAACTTAGCCCATGACAAGCTCTCACGGTCAACAAAGGAACAGACCTCCACCCGAGACATTCCGATCAGGCTCGGTATCCCGGTACATCAAGACATTTCGACAGGTTAAAACAAGACCAGCAACACCGCCCGAATGTGTCGACAAATCTCGATAGGAGCTGCACATATCTCGTTCTCAGGGCACACTCAGATGAGACATCCTACAAGTAAAACCAACCCTCAAGTTGCCCCGAGGTGGCCCCGCAGTCTACTCGGCCAGACCAACACTCAGAGGAGCACTGGCCCCGGGGGGGGGGGTGTTAAAATAAGATGACCCTCGGGCTCCGGAAACCCAAGGGAAAAGGAGGCTAGGTGGCAAATGGTAAAACCAATGTTGGGCATTGCTGGAAAAGCTTTAATCAAGGCGAACTATCAAGGGGTTCCCATTATCACCCTATCGCATAAGGAACGCAAAATCCGGGAACATAACACCGATATGACGGAAACTAGGGCGGCAAGAGTGGAACAAAACACTAGGCGAGAGGCCGAGCCTTCCACCCTTTACCAAGTATATAGATGCATTAAGATAACATGGCAATATAATAATATCCCAACAAGTAAATAAATGTTCTACCAAGGAACGGTCTCCAATCTTCACCTGCAACTAGCAACGCTATAAGAGAGGCTGAGCAAAGCGGTAACATAGCCAATCAACGGTTTGCTAGGACAATGGTGGGTTAGAGGCTGAACATGGCAATTTGGGAGGCTTGAAAGCAAGTGGTAGGCATCGTAGCATTGGCATAGCAAAAGAGCGAGCAAACTAGCATAGCAAAGATAGTAGTGATTTCGAGAGTATGATCATCTTGCCTGCAAAGTTGTCAGAGTTGACTGGATCCTCGAAAGCAAACTCAATGGGCTCCTCGTTAGCGAACTCGTCTCCTGGCTCTACCCAAACAAGACAAACAAGCAACAAGGATACAATCAACCACGTGCAAGCTCAAACAATAAGATGCAATGATGGTATGCTATGCGGGATGCGATGCGGGATGCATATGCAAGATATGACATGAAATGTATGAACCTGGCCTCAACTTGGAAAACCAAGTGTGCCACTGGAAAGATGAGATGAAATCGCTTGAAAACGATATAAAGATCACCGGAATCGGAGTTACGGTTTGGAAATGGCAAGCGATTCAAATATGACACCGGTCTGCGATTTACAACAAGTAGGCATCTAAATGCAATGAGATGAACATGCTACAACACTCAAACATGGCATCAAAATACATGGCAGGGATGCATTCAAGATGCTTAACAAAAGTCTAGCACTGAGCTACGGCCAATTCATCCACTAAGAGGTTCAAACAAGCATGGCAAAAACGCAAATGGTAAACAGATCTCAGACTTTGTGAAATTAACACTTGTCTGGAATTTCAGATCATATAGCCCTCTTCGGAGCAACAAAACAACATGCTACAGGACCTGAGCATGACAAAGAAAGACATGGCATGGAGCTACTCAACAAGCTTAACAAAAGTCCCTTAGTGACCTTGAGCCAAAAGGGATCACAAAATATACTAACAAGCACACGAACATAGCAAAAACATAATCAGTTTTCAGACTTAGTGAAAACTGGGACATGCTGAAACATAACTCAAGTAGGCATCTTTACGAGCTCGATGCACTCACTACGCAAGTCATGGCAAGACAAGCATACATCCATTAAGAAGGCACACAATTCAAGCTAGACATGGCAAGAACAATGGCATAGCATGCACGGATCAACTACAATAACATCGGCAAAATCGCAAACAAGTTGACGATCTGCCCAGATTCACAACGAAGCAAAAGTAGAGCTCGATTGACTCAAGCTAGGGTGCTCCATATATGCAAACAAAAACATAGATGGATAGAGCACTACAATATTAACAAAACTCCTTTACTGATCATCCTCAAAAGAGGCACGGATCACTAGGAAACAACATGAACATATGGCATCATGAGCTAAACAATCCCAGGACTTAGTGAAACTACTAAGTCCCTGAAAACAGATTTACCGGGTGCCTCACTTTGCAAGCTTGCACTAGTCACCACATACATCACAAAAATACATGGGTTGCACCTCTGGAAAGATGACAAAACCCTTAACTAAACATATGTAGAACTCATGGGCATAGCATGCACACAATAATCATGGCAAAAATGACAAAAGTCTAAGATGAAGTAGCAGATCTGACAATTAACTCAAGTAGCCCTCTTCTAACAGCATTTCGGGCATCAAGATGAACTCTAATGAAAATGATGCAGTGGAATGAAATGATGTACTCTCAGAGACGAACAATTTGAAATGCTATATGCATGAATCGGAGCTATGGATGCGGAGATATAGCAAGTTGAATATAGGCACTTGGATCTGAAAATCCGGGGACTTAGAGAAACAAAGACCACCTAGGGTTTCACTGTAGCAGATCTGGATCGGGGCGCGTTTCTCGAGGATTGACGGGCTGCTCGCCGGAGCTCGTCGGGGAGGAGGCCGGAGCTTGCCAGAGGAGGCCGGCCGGCCGGATCTGGTGACGGCGGTGGCTGGTGGAGGCCTAGGGCAGCGCGGGCGAGGCCGGGAGGCGCGGGGCGGCACGACCGCGGTCGTCGTCGGCGAGGGGCGAGGCGGCCGCCAGCGAGGGCGCGCGCGGGCGGCGCGGGCCGCCGGAGACGGAGGCGAGGAGGCGCTGGTGAGGCGGCGCGGCGCGGGGCGCCTTTAGCCCGGGCGCGGCGCGAGCGGGCCGGCCACGGGCCCGGCGGGCCTGGCGGCGGGGACGGCGGCTGTGGCCACGTGGCGCGATGGGAGAGGCTGGGAGCGGCGGCGGGATTCGTCCGGCGCCGGGCGGACGTGTCCGGCGCGCGGAGGAAGGGGAGACTAGGGTTAGGGGTGGATTTGATCCGAGATTTGGACGGGAAAGGCCTATTTATACATAGAAGGAGCTAGGAGAGTCCAAATGAGGTGCAGTTTTCGGCCACGCGATCGTGATCGAACGCTCTAGAAGATGGAGCAGAGTTAGGTGTGTTTTGGGCCAAATTGGAGGGGTGTTGGGTTGCAACACACACGAGGCCTTTTCGGTCCCTCAGTTAACCGTTGGAGTATCAAACGAAGTCCAAATAATACGAAACTTGATAGGCGGTCTACCGGTAGTAAACCCGCTTGGCAAGTCTCGGTCCAATCCGGAAATGTTTAATCCCCACACACGAAAGAAAGGTAGAAATGACCACCGGAGGAGAACGAAGCGCCGGAATGCAAAACGGACAACGGGGAAAATGCTCGAATGCATGAGATGAACACGTATGCAAATGCAATGCACATGATGACATGATATGAGATGCATGACAATGATAACAACATACGGAGACAAAGACCCGAACCCGAGAAAATAAATTAACTTAAAGCCGGAAACGGCAAGAGTTGGAGTACAAATTGGGAAAGTCATATCCGGGGTGTTACACATACTTTGAGTGTAAAGAGGATGCCCTTGGCCAGCTTGGCTTCTCTTCTTATCAGAAATGCATCGCGGCTATCCGCATGCTTGCATATGGAACTCCTGTTGATCTTGTGGATGAGCATGTTCGTACGAGTGAGTCCACATGTCTCCTCTCAATGTGTAGTTTCTGCAGGACCGTGGTGGCAGTGTTCGGCCCTGAGTACCTGAGAGAGCCAACTGTCGCTGATACGGAGAGGTTGTTGGCTGTCAATGCCGAGAGGGGCTTTCCGGGCATGCTTGGTAGTATTGATTGTATGCATTGAAAGAGAAAGAACTGTCAATTTTCTTGGCAGGGGTTGTATAAGGGGCATGTGAAAGGTGCTACTGTCATACTTGAAGCGGTGGCTTCACAAGATCTGTGGATATGGCATTTTTTTTCTTTGGCATGGTTGGTTCTCATAATGATACCAGTACTCTTCAGCGTTCTCCCGTGTTTGCAAGGCTTGTAGAAGGCCACTATCCGAAGGTGAATTTTGAGGTCAATGGCCACCAGTACAACAAGGAATATTACCTTGCTGATGGTATCTATCCAGAATGGTCCATTCTTGTGAAAACCATACTCAATCCGCAAGGAGAGAAGAGATCGAGTTTTGCCCAAATGCAGAAGAGTGCCAGGAAGGATGTGGAGCGTGCTTTCGGTGTGCTTCAGTCTCGATAGGGTATCATTCAAAACCCTGCATTGACATGAAGCACGCAGAAGCTTTGGGAGGTGATGACGGCATGTGTGATCATGCACAACATGATCGTGGAGGATGAGCGTGATGAAAGCATCTACGACCAAGGGTTTGATTTTCAGGGTGAAAATGTAGAGCCTGAGCCGCCACCTCCTGCAACCTTCGAACAGTTTGTCTTTTATTGTGAATTGCGGGATTGTCATACTCATTTCCAGCTTCAAGATGGCTTGGTTGAGCACATGTAGATTCACATTGACAATCCAGTAGATCTATCAGTTTAATTTCTTTTCATGCAGACAAATTTCGATTGGGTTGTAAGACTATTTGATATTCTTTTCTTTTGATTTGGTTGTAAAAACTATTTCGGATATATTACTATTTGCTATATTTGATTTCAACCATTTGATATGTGTATGCTGGTTGGTATGCATAGCGGACAAGATGCGATTGAAATGCGGCCACCTGTTGGACGTACGGCCGGCACAACCATAAATTCGGACGGATACGGCTCCATTGCCATCCCAAGCAATCAAAAAGCGGACGAAAAGAACGTCCGTTTGAAGTTGGCCTAGTTAGTCATCAGTAGGATGTTGACGAAGCGTGCACGGCGTTGATTCCCTACTACTTGATGGGTCAATCAATCCAAACACCACTCCATGGAATGGAATGTGTGTGTGGTCTTAATCTGCCTGCCTACGGCATGGCTTAGCTTGCTAGACATGCACTAGAGCGGTCGATTGAGGGCTGTGCCGCCATGACAAGTGCTGTGTGATGGCTGTAGTATCACCAGTTCAAGGCCTGGGCATCCGACGACCCTGAACCAGAAGCTGGTCCTTGTCAGCCTCATCACGCAGCAGTACTTGCCGGTAGCAAGAAACGACCGCCGGATCGGTCGAGATCGCCGGGGAAAGCAGGATTTGCTAGAAAGCGAGCAATCATTTTGCCCCGGATACAGCAAAGTAGCAATCTCAGAAATTAGTTAATAATAGTCGTACGAACTTTGTTCGCTGATTAGTTAATCATCGGCGAAGAGCCCTTTGACCGGCCGGGGCTAGCAGCTAAGCATATCTGGTGGTAGTAGCAGTAGTTAATTAGTGAGCGATTTAGTGGCGGTCAAGTGCTCGGAATCCTCTCTCGTTGGACGGCCATGGAATCGATCGGATGGTCCCGGCCCAGAAAGTGGAGATCTAGAGATATGAGGCATCAAGCTGGCCGGCCGGGCGAGATCTAGGGAGATAAAGAATCCACAATCTGATGCTCCGGGAGGTTAAATCTACTGCACTGCACTGCACTGCACTTGATCGATCTCATCATTAGCAAGTGCTTTGTTTAACTTTGCAACGATGTTCGTAGCTAGGCAGCGCCCGTCGTGGACCGATCGAAACTGGTAGTAGTAGTGAGATCGATCTCAACCGAATTCAGAACCTATCCGTACGCCTCAAAAGGCAGTGGACCGGACAATGGCGGAGCCACCCATCGGGGCGGGCACGCCGACGACCGTGCACGTAGCTTTCCTCCTAAAGCGCCCGTCCATGCACCCAAAAGTCTGATACGTGCAGATAATACGCAGGGAGCAGATAAATATGCGATCTCGCATCGCATCGCATCGCATGCAATTTTACCACTTGACCGGCCACTGCGTCGTGTAGGAGCCAGTGGCGACACCGATTGAACCGCCGTCAAATTCTACGTCCAAATTAACCGAGAATCAATTAGTAGTAAGTGGTCGGTCGCTCTCGCCGTCGTCAGGTGCGTGCGTGCGGCATCGTCGCAAGTCAGAGCTGCGACCTGAAACGATGCCATTTGATTTGCAGCATCGCCGTTCCCACCGCGAAGCTGAGAAAGGATTTAGTTCTCTGCGAATTGGGAGGGAGATTCCCGGCCTGCGAGACCGATATCTTAACTCCTGGATGTCAGTCAGATATGAAACGGACCGGCCAGGAGGACGCGACAAAGGACCAAATCTGCAGGACCTGGTCGATACATATGTGATCGTCTCTGTTATGGCGCCACGCACATGGTTTGACACTTGGAACCGCACAGGCGACGACCTTGGGATTGCGAGGGAAACCAATAAGAATGGCCACTGGTTGCGCCCGGGCCGCTGATAATCAGTAAGTACATCTATATCTATATGGTACGTAGTACGTACGATACGGGAGACACGCAGCTTAAGTCGGATTCGGTGACCACGATCGCTCGCCTAATGGGAGGTTAGGGGCGGGGTTATGGGGGACAGCCGAGCCGCGGCCAGGCATTGACTATATGGGTAACCTAGCTAAACTAATCCTGCATCAAAAGAAGATGGCATTGCTTCCCGGGCTTGCCTACCCTCTCGCGGCTTCCTGGAGCTCAGCTCAGCTGGCTACGCGACGTACGAGGACACACCAACCCAAACCCCCTTCTGTTTTCTCTCTTTGCCTACGTAGAAATCAGGCAAGTTTGGTTTTGGTACGCGTCCGATCCGATTGCTAGGACATGCATGCAACATGCATGCATGTATATGGAAACGGACGCCGCGACACTCCAGCCTGTTGCACTTGCCCTGGAAACATACATAGGCAGCAGGTTTCGTCTTTGCTTTGCTCTCTTCTCCGGCTGTCCGAAGCAGAGAGTGCGTACGTACGTTTCATGTCGTGTCTGCTCTCTTGTCTGCTTCGTGTCCGCGAGCTTCTTCTCTTGTCTCCTTCGTCTTCCAAAAAAAAAAACTCTTGTCTGCCTGGGCAGTCCTTTCGGACACACACACCCACACCCACCCACACACACACCTGCGCACTGTGTTTGACAAGTGTATGTACACAACTTGCCACTGTCTACCACCTTTCCCGCCCATGAATTAGTTGTTCATCGTTAGTCGTCTCCCAAGGGACAAAACCCTAGTGCAACCAGCTGCCTTTTGGCCTCTGAAAAAATCCTTAAAAAAACCTTTGCAGGTCGTTGCAGAGAGGACAAAGGAGCACGCGTCACGCCGCTGTTGACGTGCAACCATAGTTAGCTGGAGGGGCGAGTTGCTTTCGCCGGGAAGTGATACTGTTGCCGGCCGACGGGCCGGCACCCTCGCGGCCGCGGCTCGCGCACGCAAAGGCCGCGCGCCCCGCCCGCCCGGTGCACCATATGCGCGCGCCCGCATTGGCCGAACCCCGGCATCCATCCCCGGCTCGTGTCGCCTCGATCGCGTGTTTACTGCTGCCACGCCGGCGCACGTTTCCTCTCGGGTTCAGTCCAGCCAACCAACCTTTGGTGAGTGCGCGACAAGTGGAAAACACAACACTCCACGCCGTTCATTAGAGAAAAACACACTCCGGCCATGTACTCGTATTTTCATATTTGTAAGCATTTGGTTCATTATAGTATTGTTTTGTAAAATAAGCTAGACTAGAAATTGAATGATACTGCCGATATTGCGGGAAGAAGAAATTGAATATTCTTGTATGCCTTTCATACTCCAAAATTTAGACTCATCTCAAATTTTCATACTTTCTTGTTCTTCGGCTATAAGTCTGGTGCAACTTTGGTTTCACAACTTCATACTACACAGGTTGACCCCTCGACTTTCAACCCGAATAATTCGGTCCTATGTGCAACACAAAGTAGTGTGATGGACCACATGCCATTAGGTATATACCCATGGTACGACAATCCACAAAAAAAATATGTAGATTGTATGCACTTTAAAATTAAAAGATTTATGAAAATGAATGCTAGATTTATTTAAGGAGTATTTGCAAAAGAAAGAAATATACTTAAAATGTTCCAGGAACTTTACTAAAAACAATGTGAGTATACACAGTTCCTAAAAAAATACATAAAGGATAATAATTGTTTTCAGAAAAAGATACTCACTCCATACAAAGATGAGTGGATATTAAACATAACTCATGAAATGGTACTATTTCAAGGATGTTACTTACCTTATTATATTTTACAATTGTTATTTTTAAAATGTCTTGATTTTAAAATTTGTTTGGCTTCAAATTCACTGATAAAGTTTATTATAAAGGCGTCACTTTTCATATTTCCCTTTTTCGTTTACAAGTTTACTTTACTATATTTTTTGGCTAGTTTGCCACGTACACGAGACCACTTCAGGTCATGCTGAAGTTTTCTTTTGATTGAGGTGAAAGATCAAATTTATTGGATTATCATGGTGAGATACTATGAACACAAACCAACAATGGAAAGGATCATACAAGCAGCTAGTTCTTCGTCGACAAACATGTGTGTGCATTTTTTAAAAGATGACCATGTCACGAAAGTCAGAAGCGTAGAGTTGTCCAATCTTCACCTCTACATCATACTTACAAAAGCCAACAATTATCATGTCTCCAATATTAGTACATCCTCTCAAATAACTACACATCCAAAATGTAACAAACCTGAGCAATAATTACTAATAGCAAGCAAGGACTTGAGTTGCAACAAAATATATTACAAGAGGGCAAAACATCAAGGGAAGCGCAAGTATTTAAGTGGACTAGGTAAATGCCTGTGCATTGCAACGGAGCATACATAATTTAGTGATTCAACATCAAATGTGCACGGCATAACTGTTAGTAACCTCATGGACATCAAGTGTATTGTCAAAGTTTTTTGACGATTAAATCACTCTTCTTCAGTGGACGTTGTTGCGATGGGAAAGAAGGGTAGACGCATAACATCGGGAAGGGGCTTACCAGAGAGAAAAGATATCGCAAAGCAGCACCATGACGTTGTTGGTAGCTGCGCGCCTCTGTCGCTGCCATGATTGCAATACATGTTGTTGTACTTCTATGCTTATATGGAGAAGTCGTAAGGCATGAAAGCTAACCAGACAACCCCCCAAAAAATAACAAGAAAATCCAAAGGAAGCCCTCGCTAATCATTATAATTCCGATTTAGTACAATTTTCCTTTGCTTTGGAACGAGAAAGCATGATCATTTTCTAGAACATACTGAATAAAAAAAAATCCTTATTCAACATTACAATGCTTTGAAGCTTTCAGCGGCTTCTCTTCGCTATTTATAGCTCCTAATGTTTACCATCTTCTAGCTCTCTCTCCACTTGATCATCTTGATGCATGCCGCCGTCACAGCGAACCTTGCCTCCACAGTTATTGTTACTCATGCGTATCAATTTCACATAAGCAAGACATTGATGAGAAGATGGAACATGATTTTATTCAACTGGGTAGATGAATATATGATCAAGTGGAAGAAGAATTAAGAACACATATTTATTCCATGAGGTATAAGAGAAATAATAATAAACTCACGAAGGAGGAGAAACAAAATATCGTCCTAACATTCACAAACAAAAAATATACGCTGCTACAAAACAAAAAATAACTAAGCATCATGGGCAACAAAACCTGGACCAAAGATAAATATTGGAGATGTAATAAAGTGGGGCTCGTAATTTAATATAAGTGGAGCTACACACGCCCAACACAAGGGACTCATTTCAGTTCTTGGCCTACTTTTCCATGAAGCATTTTGGTCCTCCATACTACTCCCTTTGTTTAATGATCTTACATTTTGGAATGGAGGGAGTACATTCCTAGTTACATAAGTAGGAATGAAAATATGAATAGTAAATTGATTCCTCCCTTTAGTGATCTGAAAATGGAGCAGAAACTATTCTCACATTTTTCCCCAGAGGTGACCTTGGGTTATCGAACCCACGGGAGGAAGGTCCCCTTTAAGCTAGGGTCTTTAGCAAGCTTTTGTTAAAGAAACAATTCCAGCTTTTGACCGACCGAAATCAAACAACCTGTAGTAAAACACTTACAATAAAATAGGCACGGGTATGAGGTCTTAACGCTTACAACCACTTATTTGTGTTGGGACCAAATATAATCTTAATTTGTGCGCTGGAAGTCGCCCCGAGATTTGCTTGTTACGAACCGATGTGGAGGATGTGCCGAAATCACGTCTTGATCGGCACGCATCCTACATCAAGAGTTAGTTGTCCAACCGAAGGTCCTATCCATCTCGCAGGGTTGCCTAGATAATTAAGATTGCAATAATCAGACAAGAGCTTTGGATGTTTAGTGACTAAACCTCTTGAATCCTTATGGATAAGATCCGTATTACCGTACTAAACCCTTCTATCACTGGTTTTCATAATAACAGTTCACGGTCTACCCGCCCTTAGCCCGTACGTGGCTCGCTCTCAGTGATCCTGGGTACATGCAGGGATGAAGAACGCAGACGAGAAAAGTGACATCTACGAAACAAATTTTATTTCACACATATGGGACGTTAATTCAAGGCACTTTCAATGACCCCCACAACAAATACAGAGGGTTGCAAGACTCTTGCCTCAACCCATACCTTACCGAATAAAGATCAAATCACATGAAGACCACATTGAAAAACACATCATGTAGATTATTTGATTGATTATACGTCTTACAATGGATGCCGTGTGCGATGCACGATTGCAAGTATGATCTAGTGGTTGAGGAACTACGGTGGTGATGGTGGGTATGGAGATGGAAATGACGGCGGCTCGGGTTGATGGAGATGGTTGAAGATGACTCTGTTCTGGCTTCGCTCGCGGACTGTTAACAATTCGGTTTCGGCCTCGACCCTTTTATAAAAGTTGTTAAAGTGGATGAGAGGCCTCAGTTTCTACATGTTGCTTTATTGGTCGTTGAATTTCTTTGTACCAATTGACCCAAATTTAATGGGTTGCCAAATATTGGTTGTTTATTGATTTGTACTGATTGATCCAAACTTAATTTGTTGCCAAATATACCAAAGATTTATCAGGTTACTACTACCAAAGATTGATCAAAATTTATTTGTATCGATTGACCAGAATTTAATGGGCTGCCAAAGATACCATATTGCCAAAGAAGAGATTGGCTATCATACATGAATTACCTGGTTGCCAAAGATAGAAGAGTGGGTCTTTTCCCTTTCCCCGCAAAAGAAAAGAAATAAAGAAAAGAAATGGGTTCTTTCCTATCACAAAATTAAAGGGGGCAAAAAGAGGAGGAGTAGTGACCAACTAATCGAGGGGGTCGATGATCACGCAGATGGTATGGCGGATCGCCGGAGCAAATATGGAGCCAACCGCTTGCCACTTGCGGCCTCCACATCATTTCTGTGACTCATCATGCATATGAGCCACGCCTCCCTCCCTCCCTCCCGCGTATCAAACCGCGGGAAAGACGACGAAAATCAGGCTAGAATACGACCCCGGGAGCACCAGAAACCCCCCATCATTCGCGCATCGTACGGGGTTTTGGTATTCTCCCTTTCACTCGCTCGCAATCGTACCTACGTGCGTACGTACGTACGGGACACCGGATGTACCACTACCCGGGGGCGAAAAGACGAGGCTGCCCTCGACGCCCCCCGGCGTCCTATAAATCTGCGCCGCCCGCTCGCGTTTCTGCCCACACCCACACCACACAGACACTAGCACCACTCACTTATCAGACGGACGCCGGTGATAAGAGCCACGAGCGAGCGAGCGAGCTAGCCTCCGTCCGCGTCGCACGCACTACACGACACCGCCGCGGTAGAGGAGGCTGTGCTTGCCGGTGCGGTGCAGTGCCATGCCGGAAGCGCCGATGGCGGCGGGGGCGGGGGCGGTGGGCGGAGTCTCCTGGGAGGAGGCGCACCGCCAGGTGCTCGACCTCATCGAGCGCGTGACCCGGTGCGCGGGGGAGATACAGCGCCAGGTGCTGGTGGAGATCCTGGCGCAGAACGCGCCGGCCGAGTACCTGCGCCGCATCGGCGTCCCGGGCGCCGCCCCCGGCGCCGACGACGCTTTCCGCCGCCTCGCGCCGCTCACCACCTACGAGGACATCCTCCCCGACGTCATCCGCATCGCCAACGGCGACTCCTCGCCCATCCTCTCCGGCAAGCCCATCCGCGAGTTCCTCACTAGGTACGCACGCACGCACGCATCGATCCATCCGTCCGTCCATCACTGATCACACCCTAGCCTGCTACGTACGTACGTACGTACATGTGCCCGTTTGGGCATGGTTGAACGCCGATCTAATGGACGAACGAACGTACCTGCAGCTCCGGCACGTCGGGAGGGGAGCGGAAGCTGATGCCCACCATCGAGGAGGAGATGGACCGCCGGTCCATGCTCTACAGCCTGCTCATGCCGGTCATGAGCCAGGCCATGCCGGGGCTCGACAAGGGCAAGGCCATGTACCTCTACTTCGTCAAGGCCGAGTCGCGCACGCCGGGCGGGCTGCCGGCGAGGCCCGTCCTCACCAGCTTCTACCGGAGCCGCCATTTCCTGGAGCGCCCCCACGACCCCTACACCGTGCACACCAGCCCCGACGAGGCCATCCTGTGCGTCGACGCGTACCAGAGCATGTACGCGCAGCTGCTCTGCGGCCTCGTCCACCGCGCCGACGTGCTCCGCGTCGGCGCGGTCTTCGCGTCCGGGTTCCTCCGCGCGATCCACTTCCTCGAGAAGCACTGGGAGCGTCTGTGCCGGGACATCCGCACCGGCGAGCTGGACGCGGAGATCACCGACTGTGCCGTGCGCGCCGCCGTCGGCCGGGTGCTCCGCCCGGACCCGGCCCTCGCCGACGCGATCGAGGACGCGTGCAAGAGGTCGTCGTGGAAGGGCGTGATCCGGAGGGTGTGGCCCAACACCAAGTACATAGACGTCATCGTCACGGGAGCCATGGCCCAATACATCCCTACTCTCGACTACTACGGCGGCGGCCTGCCTCTGGCGTGCACTATGTACGCCTCCAGTGAGTGCTACTTCGGCCTAAATCTGAACCCGATCTGCAGTCCAGCTGACGTCGCCTACACGCTGATCCCGACAATGTGCTACTTCGAGTTCCTCCCCGTCCAATCCGGCAGCAGCGCCGCCGCCGGCGAGCCGGACCACCGGGACCTCGTCAACCTCGTCGACGTGAAGCTCGGCAAGGAGTACGAGCTCGTCGTCACCACCTACTCCGGTCTGTACCGCTACCGCGTGGGCGACGTGCTCCGGGTGGCGGGGTTCAAGAACGCGGCGCCCATGTTCAACTTCCTGCGGCGGAAGAACGTGGCGCTGAGCGTCGACGCCGACAAGACGGACGAGGCGGAGCTCCACGCCGCCGTGAGCAGCGCGGTGCAGCACCTGGAGCCGTTCGGCGCGTCGCTCGTGGAGTACACGAGCTACGCCGACGCGAGCACCATCCCGGGCCACTACGTGCTCTTCTGGGAGCTCCGCGCGGGCGGCGGGTCCACGACCCCGGTGCCGGCGTTCGTGTTCGAGGACTGCTGCCTCGCCGTGGAGGAGTCGCTTAACAGCGTGTACCGGCAATGCCGCGCCGCCGACCGCTCCGTGGGGCCCCTCGAGATCCGCGTCGTCTCCGAGGGCACGTTCGACAAGCTGATGGACCTCGCGCTGAGCCGCGGCGCGTCGATCAACCAATACAAGGCGCCGCGGTGCGTGCGGCCGGGCCCGGTGGTGGAGCTGCTCGACGGCAGGGTGGAGGGGAGGTACTTCAGCCCCAAGTGCCCCAAGTGGATCCCCGGGAGCGCGCAGTGGACCGGCGGCCATGGCAAGACGCTGAGCACCAGTTAGTTCATGGGGTACATCGATCGGAGTTGGTTAAGGTAATTAAGATCGGCGGAGCGGCTAGTTAATTAAGATAAGAGAGGGAGAAAGGACGTGGTGGCCGAGTCTTGATCGGAGACTGATGGACGGTGAGTGATCAGGAGCTGAGCCACACTACTAGCTGTACCATATAAGTCTCCAATGTTTGTTTAATTAGCTAGCTAGCTAATCATGGAGTGTCAGCTTAGCTAGGACGTATCTATGGTTTTTGTTTCTTTCTCTTTATGCCTTTTGTAATAAAGTAGTTGTAGCGGCTGTTGTTTTTTTGTTTCTTTGTCATTTTTGGGTAATGTAGTAGACGCTCGATTTGTAAATGTAAGTCGTCGGTCGTTAGTCTTTATGATTATGGACGCACAGAACATGTCATGTGATACCCATTTTATGCTCCTGCCAATTTAATTTTTGCTTTTGGGATTGCTAAATCTCAGTCGACCTTTTTTAATAAAGGGTGTCTTTATTAACTCAAAACATAGTATCAAAAAGATACATATCATGATGAGTAATGCATGGCCTCTGCATAGTTAAAATGTACTCCCTCCGTTCCTAAATATAAGTCTTTGTAGAGATTCCACTATGAACTACATATGGATGCATATAGATGCATTTTAAGTATAGATTCACTCATTTTGCTCCGTATGTGGTCCATAGTGAAATCACTCTAAAGACTTATATTTAGAAACGGAGGGAATATACAATAAGTTAACAAAGGAAGGAGAAGGGAGCCGGCACGACCACCATGTTCCCAATCTGGAGAGCTTGCTCATCTAACCGGGGCTAGTGCTGCTCCCAAGGCGACTCTTCCGTGTGAGGGTGTGGCAAGACGAGGCAATGGCGATGCAGCAGATGCCGTGGTCGTGGTCTGCACGCCTAAGAGAATGCCGTGGTTGTGGCCCGCGCGCCTAAGAGAATGTGATGGTGACGATGCAACAGATGCCACGGCCATCGCGCCCAAGCTGGCTTGTGCGCTGCTGGGCACTGTTTTTTTAGCATCAGTACAGACACAAGCGCTCATATACACGCGCACACACTTACCCCTATGAACGCACACACGTACACCCTACCTTTATGAGCACCTCCGAGAGATCGAGCAGGCATATCATCTTGAGATTTACGAAGTCACCGTAGGCGCCTCGTCGTCGATGGGAACGTCTCCTCCCACTGAAAGCGCATCGCCGAAAATCCTGAAATAAATCCAGGAATAATGCGAGCACCAGAATTTGAACCCTGGTGGGTTGGGGATACCACTGTCCACCTAACCAACTCAACCACAGGTTGATTCGCGCTGCTGGGCACTGTTGGTTGTGCTTGGCTGACTAGCTCTCCCTTCGTTAACGCATCATCAGCTAGACAATGGTCGCCGAAAGGGCTTGGACCTATAGATTCAACAGTTTTTTTTCGTGATCTTCATCACCGGTGGTGATGCAAGCGGCAAACGTGTCCTCCACCCTGGTGTAATCTTTTGTGACGTGCGATGACGATGGTAGTGGCGGTATGTTGTCATGTTGTCTAATAAGATCGGTCATCTACCTCCACTTGTGAGGATGGTGCGGGTATGCCCAATCGTCCCAAACTCGGGATTTGGATGGTGCATGTGACCTTCCTCCCTCATCAAAGTATGCGCCGTGTTGTGGAAGCGGCTCTTGTCACGGCTTGACTGCCTGCTCATGCGGGCATGGTCATCTCTTGGGTGGCATATCAGGTCGACCATGCGTGTATGCAGCTGCAAGGATCTGCAAGGATCGTGGAAAGTGGAGGAGATAACGTATAATGACTTTGATCGGGTGGTGCTTCTTGAGTACCCGGTCTCGAGCTCTGGGGTGAACATCCTAAGTCTGACATTGGTTGGTATCTGGCAATGGCAATGCTTTTGCGTTGTTAGACTCGTTACCCTGTTGAAGGCGTTGCTTGAAGTTTGCTTTGATTTGATCTTCAGGATGAAAACTCACGATTTGGCCTTTTTGAGGGCGTTGCTATTGAACAATCCTCTCGTAGTCGCTATGTTATCAAAAGATTATTGGTGTCGATGGTCGTTGTTGTATATCGTCCATCGCCGTTTGGATCGCTTCTGTTTTTTTCTTTCATCTTGGCATAGCTTCGGTCTTATATGACTTTGCTCTTTGCCAATGTGATCCTTGAGTGTGTGCGTAGTGTTGTCTTTGTGCATCTTACTTATGCATAAGTCGGGTGTGTGCTGATGTGCTTGTATCACTCGATGCTCCATTATGAGTTCATAAATAACGCTCTTTACTGAAAAATGTTTAGCTTTTTGCTTGGTATGGATGTGTTGGGTTTATACTCCAATGATTCAATCGCCTTGATAAGACATTTAAGTCAAATAAAAAACTCTTCACAGAAAATGTGCTTATAACGATATTTACCGTGATATTTTTAGCGCATCGAACCAACTCTATTGAAATGAACTGGGAATTCATTTTCTTGTAGCCTCCGCGTTTCTACGTCATGAATGCACACAACCGCCAATATTACCCCCTCAAGATTACATAAATGAGAAGCAAAAAACACTCCCTGGTTAAATAGAAGAGTGGAGGAAAAACACATGAACACAAAATTTCCATATAGTACACTATCAATACACTTGGTTCAAAACTTCAAAGAGTTTGACTTCATAAATCTAACACATGGAGCAAAAAGAAACAAAGGGAATATATTGAAGTTGATTAAGCTAATTAAATTCGGTGGAGCAGCTAGTTAATTAAGGGACGGAGAAAGGGCGTTGTGGCCAAGGGCCAGTTCTTTTGGTGGCTTCCAGAATAAGCTGCAATAAGCTGCCCCCTACCTAGTTTATTCTAGAAGCTGAACCAAACTTATTTTTTTCGAAGCCTAGTAGTTAAGACTTGACTAGTAAGCTTTTAAAAAGAAAATTTTGGTTGGGCTTCTAGAATAAGCTGGATAGGGGGCAGCTTATTCTGGAAGCCCAAAAAAGCTAGCAAAAGAACTGGCCCCAAGTCTTGGTTGGAGACCGATGACTATGAGTGATGAGCAGCTGAGCCACATTAGTATATTATTAATCATCAATGTTTGTTTAATTAGCTCATTTTTGTCGAGAACCAGTTTAATTAGCTAGCTAATCATGGATTGTCAGTTGAGGTGGACATATCTATGTGCTTTTGTTTCTTTTTCTTTATCTTTATGCTTTTGTAATGACGTAGCAGCAGCAACAATAACGCTTGTTCTTTGTTTATTTGTCATTTTTGGGTAATGTAGTGGATGCTCTGTATGTAAGGTCATGGATTTTATGTTGCCTTCACTTTTAATTTCTGCTAGGCTATGACGTGTTGGGGCTTGGTAAACCCAAAGAACAAGTTTGTACTTCCTCCTTTCCGGTTTATAAGGCTCAATTGAAAAATCTCACCAACCAAAGTAGATGATGAGTGGTGGAATATTTTTTATAGTTAGCAAAAGCACCCAATTAATGCTCTTGTTTTCCTCAAAAAATTATGTTTACGAATGCATTAATTGCAATGCATGCATGCATAAAGTGCATGCATTGGTCAGTTTTCTCTTAATACTTGCATGCAATGATTTAATGCAACCTGAAGTCTGAACATGTGATGGGGAACATTCAAATTGAGCCTTATAAAATTGAAAAACTAAAATTTTGAGATAAGCCCTATAAACCGGAAAGAAAGGAGTATTCATTAAGATTTAATCACCTAACCCGCAAAAATTAAAGATAAAATTACCCAAATGCTATGTTTGACAGTCTGAATTAAGAAAATATTCACCAAGAATGTCATTGTAATGATTTGCATTTTCCGTGCATATAACTAACTTTTTATTGGACGCCCCCCCTACAAGTCTCACGAAGGGCTTCACTTTGCTTGTAATCCTCTATGCCTTGTCGATTTGGACTCACCGGAATGCATGTGTATTCGTTGGTCGGCGGGTGTCGATTTCTCACTGTTGGAAATGTAGTAATTTCAAAAAAATTCCTACACACACGCAAGATCATGGTGATGCATAGTAACGAGAGGGGAGAGTGTTGTCTACGTACCCTCGTAGACCGAAGCGGAAGCGTTGACGCAACGTAGAGGAAGTAGTCATACGTCTTCCCGATCTGACCGATCCAAGCACCGTTACTCCGGCACCTCCGAGTTCTTAGCACACGTACAGCTCGATGATGCTCCCCGGGCTCCGATCCAACAAAGCTTCGGGGATGAGTTCCGTCAGCACGACAGCGTGGTGACGATCTTGATGTTCTACCGTCGCAGGGCTTTGCCTAAGCGCCGCTACAATATGACCGAGGTGGAATATGGTGGAAGGGGGCACCGCACACGGCTAAGGAACGATCACGATGATCAACTTGTGTGTCCTAGGGTGCCCCCCTGCCTCCGTATATAAAGGATCCAAGGGGGGGGGGGTGCGGCCGGCCCTAGAGGAGGCGCGCAGGAGGAGTCCTACTCCTAGCGGGAGTAGGACTCCCCTCCCTTTCCTTGTCCAAGTAGGAGAGGTGGAAGAAGAGAAGGAAAAGGGGGGGGGGGGCGCCCTCCCTCCTTGTCCAATTCGGACTAGGGGGAGAGGGGGCGCACGGCCTGCCCTGGCAGCCCCTTCCTATTCTCTACTTTAGGCCCATGAGGCCCATTAACCCCCCGGGGGGTTCCGGTAACCCCCCAGTGCTCCGGTTTTATCCGAAACTTCCCCGGAACGCTTCCGGTGTCCGAATATAATCATCCAATATATCAATCTTTATTTATGTCTCGACCATTTCGAGACTCCTCGTCATGTCCGTGATCACATCCGGGACTCCGAACTAACTTCGGTACATCAAAATGCATAAACTCGTAATAACTGTCATCGTAACGTTAAGCGTGCGGACCCTACGGTTCGAGAACAATGCAGACATGACTGAGACAAATCTCCGGTCAATAACCAATAGCGGGACCTGGATGCCCATATTGGCTCCTGCATATTCTACGAAGATCTTTATCGGTCAGACTGCATAACAACATACGTTGTTCCCTTTGTCATCGGTATGTTACTTGCCCGAGATTCGATCGTCGGTATCCAATACCTAGTTCAATCTCGTTACCGGCAAGTCTCTTTACTCGTTCCGTAATACATCATCTCGCAACTAACTCATTAGTTGTAATGCTTGCAAGGCTTATGTGATGTGCATTACCGAGAGGGCCCAGAGATACCTCTCCGACAATCGGAGTGACAAATCCTAATCTCGAAATACGCCAACCCAACATCTACCTTTGGAGACACCTGTAGAGCACCTTTATAATCACCCATTTACGTTGTGACGTTTGGTAGCACACAAAGTGTTCCTCCGGCAAACGGGAGTTGCATAATCTCATAGTCATAGGAACATGTATAAGTCATGAAGAAAGCAATAGCAACATACTAAACGATCGGGTGCTAAGCTAATGGAATGGGTCATGTCAATCAGATCATTCATCTAATGATGTGATCCTGTTAATCAAATAACAACTCTTTGTCCATGGTTGGGAAACATAACCATCTTTGATTAACGAGCTAGTCAAGTAGAGGCATACTAGTGACACTCTGTTTGTCTATGTATTCACACATGTATTATGTTTCCGGTTAATACAATTCTAGCATGAATAATAAACATTTATCATGATATAAGGAAATAAATAATCACTTTATTATTGCCTCTAGGGCATATTTCCTTCACTCACAGCATCCATGCTATGCAGGAAGACTTGCTATCCTAAGGGTCGAGCAACCCCCTACTCTATTCTGCTCACGTTAGTAGCCGCGCCATCTCATGTGTGCACATGGTGGTCTAATGTTTTCCTTGTTCTGCTACTTCTACCTATAAATGCAAATATATGCAAGCTCTCGTGAAAAAAATGGTTCTATTTGAATGAATTGAGTGTTCATTCCCTTGTAGCCTCTCCTTCTGTGTGACAGCATAATGAAAGCACACGACCACTAATGTTTCTCCCTCAAGATTACAATAGTGAGAAGCAAAAACACTTGTTGGGACCTCTCTGCTTCAACGGAAGAGTGGAGGAAGAATACATGAGTATATAATTTCCCAATGAAATCACAATTCATAGATTCAGTTCAAATCAAAAGGAGTAAAGAAAAAAAATGGAGAACATTTGCTCTGATCTCAAACCTCAAAGGAAAACGTGGAATTCTTTCAATTTTGTATGCACAAAGAATGATATTGAAAGTATTTTGACTTTAATTTGACATTGTTTATGCACAAAAAAAATGGAGAACATTTGCTCTGATCTCAAACCTCAAAGGAAGAGTGGAGGAAGAATACATGAGTTATAATCATGCATTGTCATGTAGTTTGACTTTAATTTGACATTGTTTATCTGGATCCCTATGTTTTTTCATATCCATGCAAACCAAACAATATAAAATTTATGTGTTTGTTGATCCTATATTTGTTGCAAGGGTTCGCATCCTATTCCTAAGTTTCCCCTGTTTCTATGTTCTTAGCATCACGTGAACTAAACATACCATTGATGTTGTTATCGTAATGTTTTTCATCGATTTTTTAGTTTTACCTTTTTGGGATGATCCAGGAGGCCCCTTCCCTCCGCGTTCCATTTAGTTAAGAACTTGATGAGCAGTGGATCATCTATTTACATAACTGAACTACTTTGTACTCCTAGGTACTACAATCTGTCTCAATCCCCCCCCCCCCTTTTGGTACAATACCTAATGTTTTTTTTTGTTTATTTGAATTATTTGGATTGTTTATCACATGTATCACGTGGTGACAATACCTAATGTTCAATAACATACAACCTCGAGCGCAACCCTCTTCAATATTCCTGCCATCTTGGAGTATTTGTATAATGTAAATATTTTGCTTGATAAATCCTGAATAATCACGATATCTTGATATGTATATGAGATGTTTTGTTTTGAAAAGAAGGATGTACCCTTGGCCTCTACATCTGGGCGATGCATGCAACTATTTTATTAATTATTCACAAAGCCTTTACAAGGTAATACATCAGTAAGCCTGAAGCCACCATCTTGACAACACCTGTCGCTGCTCCTATCCTCATGATGAAGGGGTGCCAAATGTCTGAGTCTAATACCAAATAGACATCGCACCAACACCTAACATCTAATGTCGGATGCCCTATCCAAGCCACAATTAATACCTGGACTGGGTTAAACACCGATCCGACACACTTTCAGTGGGCACCACATGTGCACTCTGCAAGGGCAGTCACCTTCTTCATCAATTAATTCATCCTCAGATCAGATACCGACGCATCGATCTTGCCAGGCCTATCTGCCATCGACGCCACCACGACGCCAGACAGCGTCGTCCTCCTGCACGAGTCCATCGCTACCCATCGGATGCCGAGTCTCCATTGCGCCACGCCGCCGAGATCCGCCGCCATCGATGTGTAGGATGAAGCACCGCTCCACCTCCAAGCCGTCCACATTGTCCTTTTTTTTTGTTAACCTTCTCTATAAGTTCTAGAGAAATACAAATAACCAAATGACAAATATCTTTTCCCCCGTATATCAACAATGCACATACCAAACCGGAAAAGTGCTAATGCGAGCGGCATGGCGCCTCCTCTCCACGATACGTGGACACCAGGGTAGCAAAGAGATGACGTGCAATAATCTTGATTGGAAAACTCAGTTAGGCTGCTTTTGCCGGGACGGTCGTGTCATGTCTGGCTTGGCTCCGTTTTTCCTACTTTGTCTTTGTCGATACATGGTGATGGATCGGTGTTGCCCAACCTGGATTATGAAAAGCGCTAATGCGAGCGGCATGGCCCTCTCCCTCCACGCTCCATCCAGAGGCTTCGATGCTGCACTAATATAATTGCTTTGCACCCCGGCCGGTGCAATATACAAAGCTGCACGCCGGCAAGTTGCCCGGGCGTGCCATGTAAGTATATATTTCTAATCGTACGAGCAGACCCACGAGCATGTCGACCGATCAAAGCTTTCGTTTCTCGACGTTCGTCGTTCAAGTGCACCGGTGGTGCCATCCGATGCTTTCCTCTTTAGAACGTGCTAGCACACATCTGCTAGTGGTGGTTGCTCCTATTTGATCGAAGCTGTGGTAACACGTCTCCTTACGCATCTCCTGCTGGCTTCATGCGTCCCCTCGAGCTCGAGTGAAAACTTATGAAATGTCGCTCGTGTAGTCGATCGTGTTGCCGTGGGTCCTTGGCAGTACGTCCTCTTCTCGCATGGAGCAAGGCTCTGCGTCGCCTTTGTTGATGTTTGTCGCGTGCCCCCTCTTTTCCGGAAAAAATTCATGCAGGTGAGGTGAATGGAGTTAAAGGCGGCCCCTGCGCGTACCTGCATCGGCCGTTGGTTGGTGCAACCGCATCTGCGAGCGAGCGAGAGCGCATGTGAAGCACAAGGAGAAACGCAGCACGCAAAGGTAGATCGGCATCGCGCACGGTCGCGAGTCGTTCGTTTCGTTCTGTGTGGAAAGGAAAAGGTGGTAGATTCCACTGACAAAATGAGCATGCAGAAAGCAGATGCACGGCCGCGACGAGTCAGTCCGCTCCACCCAAGTCAAGTCTAGTCCAGTCCACTGCAGCAGCAGGAGTGTGCAAGTTTTTCAACACGGCCAGTGTACGTGCTCTGGCTATGGCTAGCCTTTAGCTTTGGATCCAGGGTCCGGGCCACGGCCGGAGAGAAGCTAGCGGGATAGGAGAGGAAAGGAGAGAGGCTTATCCACAAGGAGGAGGATATCCGGCCAGCTGGGTGCCATGGCGATGGAGCGGTGCAGCGAACCATGGAAAGGCACGGGCCTTTCTCCCGAGGGCTGAGCTCGGGTCATGGTAGGGGTAGGCGAGGAGGACGAGCTATAGCTGCTGATGAGCGACGTGACTAGTGATTGTTCCTTTTGCTGCCGTTTTAGCCAACCGGCCGTATCTTTCCTGATTTCGCCACGAAAAAAGTTTGCATTATCCTCCTACCTTCCCCGGCCCCTACGTGCCTTTATTTTGTACGTAGTACCATTGCTCGGGCCTATAGGAGTAGCTAGCTAGTTAGCTAGCAGTACATGGTCACCAAGATGCATGTACCATGCAGTTAACCATGCGATCGACCAGCAGCTGTGGCGCACGATCGCACCAAGAAAGCGACACGAAAGGCTCAGCATGTCTCGAAAAGGTAAACTCCTATCACGTACGTAATTTGTAGATTCACGTATGTAATCTGTAGTTTATAGTGAAATCTTTAAGAAAACTTATATATTTAGGAGCGGAGAGAGTACAACAGTGCGCAGCAGCGAGTTGGATGCACGATCGATCGCTCAGTATATTTGTTGACATGGACTGATTGATGGGATGCAGCTAGCTCGCAAAGCATGCACACGTGCATCTAGGGGACATGTGGGGGTGGCCTCCCCCGTATCCCCAGCACCGGTGCACGGGTGGTAGGGGGATGGGTCGTGCTAGTTGGCGCGTGTCCCTTGCGCCTTGTCTCCCGACCCATATCCATCACTCCTCCACCTGCACTCCACAGTGCCTGCCCGCCCAGGAATTAGGCCTCGTTCCCTCCCCATTTTGCTCGTAGCAAATGCATGCAGCAGTTATTGCTCACCGCTCGCTGGGGCCTGCGGTACACAGTCCACGCGGTGAGCCGGTGACACCGGCACGTACGTGCCTACCCCTATCGCGTACCGCGTACAGTCCATATACAGCGTGCCCGGTGATGTCCGGCGTTCCAGCCAGTATACTCCACTGTACGTCGATCAGGTTGGCTTGGCTAGCCAACGATCGGCACCGGGTTGCTAGGGGACGTACTCATAACACACGCACTGCAGCCGGCCGGCCCTGCATGCGCGCGTACGCCCACCGATGCCGGGACGTACAAACGGACCAGGCGCTCGTGCGACCGCGACGCCCGCCGGACAGGGAGCGCGGTCCGACGGGTCGCTCTCACTCTCTCAGCAAGCACTTGCTACCTAACGACAGCGAACAGCTCGAAATCTGCACGCCCGGCCGGCATGCAGCCGCGTCCATCACGCCCGTCCGGGCCACGAATCGGAGAGCGGGGGTTCCTGAGGCCGACATGCGCACGATCGCAAAGGCCAGTGCCACTCTACAGTGCCGGCATTGTCAGCTTGCCCTAGGATTATAGCGCATGCTTAGCATATGTGCATTCACTGCGTTCAGGCCAGGCAGGGGCCGGCACACCGCACCAAGGAAAGTTTCAGCTTTCAAGCCCTAGCAGAGGGCAAGAGAAGCACAGTGGCTGGCTACATTTATGTATGTATGATCCACTTCAGTGCTCCATTCATTCACGCGTTATTTCACTGTCCGCCCCAGCTGGTCGAGCACGTATGCATCATGCACGAAAATGTGCAGAGACTGCATTATTCGTGGGTCCATTCTGGCAATGCATCTGCTTTTCTGACTGAAATGGGGCGGCCCCTTGTGTATTCTCTGAGTTGAGCCGGCCGGTTGTGCTAGTCGTCTGTGCGTCAGGATTGTACCGTTGTAGGGCATAGACCCGAGATACAGGTGGCTGGGCCGTGAGATGTCGCCCATCAGCGCGGGCCGGCAGGAATAAACATTCCTCGCAGAGACTGTCAATGCTGAATAGCCCACGGAAAATGACTTGAGATGACATTCATTAAGCTCATGTCTTGTCTCTCAGATGAGGCCAATCATTCTACCGCACGATTTTCCTGCTGGGGATTCATGCACCCGGAAACAGTGGGAACAATGCAGAATTTTAAGGCTGTTTGGTTCTAGGATTAGTATTGTCATATTTTGCCATACATTTTTATCAAACTTGACTAAGGTTGATTCATCAAAATGAGAGCCACAAGTTGGCAAGTCTAAGGAAATCTTGCCACACTTTTTATGTGTATGTCATGTGGGGCACAAGTGTGGCTTGTCTAAGGTGTGGCTTGAACCAAACACTCATTTAAGTTGATCAAACTTTCCTAACCTTAGGTGTGACAATCTTTGGTAAAGTTAGTCACAAATCAAACAACCTCTTTATCCGCATACTGTGGCACTAACCTTTATATATGGGAGACTCCAGAGGAAGAGCATTCGTGGTGCAGCAAGATGTAGCAACAGCCAACAGGAGAAAAAAATGGTAGATAATATGCCACTAATATGTTTGAAGCAACCATTGAGGATGAGCGATGAGCTATATAAAAAACAATGAATAATACCCCCTCCGTCTCTTAATATAAAACGTTTTGGTAGTTTAACTTAAACTACAAAAATGTCTTATATTTAGGAATGGAGGGAGTACGTTAGAAGCAATCATCTATAGTTTGTAGTCATCAAAATTACTACTCCCTCAGCCCTCAGGTCCGAAATATAAGTGAAGATTAGAGGATCTAATATCAAAGACAAAAATTTCATGATTCGGAAATATGAATTGCAACTGTTTCTTTTTTAAGTTATGCCTAATATCCTGTTCTTGCAAAGAAATACTTCCAATGAAGTATGTCAGGAAATTTAGGAAAATCAGCTGGTTCAATAAACCAGTAAAACAAGTGAATAGTTAGAGCATCTACAACCGGGCGTCCCAAACCCACCCCAAACTATTCACTTGTTTTACTGGCTGTAGATGCTCTTACATGCACATTTTATACAGGAAAACCAGGTGCTTTTTATTTCCTTTAGTTTCCCTTGAAAAATCATTCCATTCAGTTACGATGTCCACAGTCTATTTCGCCAACAATGAGTTGGACATTTTATACAGGAAAACCAGGTGCTTTTTATTTCCTTTAGTTTCCCTTCAAAAATCATTCCATTCAATTACGATGTCCACAGTCTATTTCGCCAACAATGAGTTGGTAAAAAAAAATACTGTAGTAGTTTTTTTTATGCATACACTTATTTCAAAAATGAAATATATCGCTTCTTTATACTCAGTATATTAGTCTCCCATGAGTATTTGTAACATTCAGTTAGGAAGTCAACAGTCTGTGGCAACAATATATCTGGATGGATGATACTTGCCCTTGAAATAATGAATTTTTCAGTCACCTCCAACATTCTTGGATAAAGGGTGGCTTTTAATGACTCAAACGAAGCATCAAGAGGGTACGAAAATAGTGAGCACACATCCCACCTCTGCAATGCCGACAACGATGATTGATGTTTCGGTGATGATCAGCGGCCAGACTGTTAGGTAATCTTGTCCTAGTCATAGTATTGGTTGAGTCATGTAATAGGAGTTTATACTAGATTTAGACTAATGGTGAACAAGGTAGCCGGTGATTAGTACATGTGGCTGGTTGCGCGCAAGTAGCAGAAGTACTAGTCCGTGTTGTGATAGGAGTTAACTAGTAAAGTAGAGTCTGGTTAGGATTTGTTTGTGTCCGGTGTGTTTAGGTTGTAGTTTCTGTACGAGTAGGATTGGGTTTAGGTTGGGTCGGTGGCTGGCAGTGCATATATATATGCAGCCAGGGCATAACTTTGTAACGTGGTATTGAGAAGAAGAGAAAATAGAAAAGAAAATGAAAAGAAAAACAAGGCACGACACGTGCCTTTGGCCAAAGTTTTTGTGCGCGTGTGTTCAATGTGATTTGATATGATCGATCCTGTGGGCGAGTTCTATCAATTGGTATCAGAGCAAGGTCGATAGCCACGCGCTTGCCCCGGGGTGGCGATCTACTAGCGCCTCGGGGCGGGCCATGAAATCGCTGGGTGGTGCAGCGACAAGGAGGATCTGGCGAACATCGTTCGGTGGAGCTAGAAGGTGGGAGATGGCAAGCTGCCGTCGTCCAGGTGGCGGAAGGAGATCAGTGATGAGGGAGCGGTGCCGAGGTGCGGTGCTAGAGCTCATCAAGATCGTCGTCCGAGGGAGTCGGATGAGTGAAGGAGTCGTGCGAGATTGCACGGTCAGTCATCGTCGCGTCTGTGAGTCATCGTCGTGTCCAAGTGCTCGTCTTGGTGATGATTCGTTGAAGTGGAAGCGGTGTGCACAGTGTTCTGTGAGTCATGTCCATGTCCTCGTGGAGCGTCCTGGTTGCGGCCAGCATGGGTTCGGTGTGATGCCGAAGGCGGACGGTGGTAGGTGAAGCCATCGTAAAGCGAGGAGATGTGCGAGCAGTGGAGAGTGGATCTACTGTAAGCAAGTACAAGAAGTATGGTGCGGACCGAGTGCAAGGCAGCGGCCAAGCAATGGCGGTGGCACAACATTGTAGAGCAAGGAGGTTTTGCATGTTTCCAGGCGGGTCGTACTCAGTGTACGGATATGGCAGTTGAAGATCAAGCTCGGCGTGTAGTGGGACAGTTACCAGTTAAGTTGACGACATGAAGATTGATGGTGCGTCCAATCTTGCATGTTGCATGCGTAGATGCGATTGTGTGGGCTGGTAGTCTGGATCATGCGTCAGAGCTTGGATCGACAAATCGTGAATTTACAACGAGTCAAGATCAAAGCAAGTATGCGGAGATGATAAGTCAAGATTAGGGGGAGATTGTTAGGTAATCTTGTCCTAGTCATAGTATTGATTGAGTCATGTAGTAGGAGTTTATACTAGATTTAGACTAATGGTGAACAAGGTAGCCGGTGATTAGTACATGTGGCTGGTTGCACGCAAGTAGCAGAAGTACTAGTCCGTGTTGTGATAGAAGTTAACTAGTAAAGTAGAGTTCGGTTAGGATTTGTTTGTGTCCGGCGTGTTTAGGTAGTAGTTTCTGTACGAGTAGGATTGGGTTTAGGTTGGGTCGGTGGCTGGCAGTGTATATATATATGCAGCCAGGGCATAACTTTGTAACATGGTATTGAGAAAAAGAGAAAATAGAAAAGAAAATGAAAAGAAAAACAATGCACGACACGTGCCTTTGGCCAAAGTTTTTGTGCGCGTGTGTTCATTGTGATTTGATGTGATCGATCTTGTGGGCAAAGTTCTAACACAGACGAAGGCCCGGCGAGGAAAACGGAAGCCTCGATGCTCCCTATCTACAAAGCGAGCAAAAACAAAAGCAGCTTCCGACAGAGAACCCATCGCTTCTCACCTTTCTTCTCTCAGGTAGCCTATTCGCTCTTGTCCGAACAGTGCATGATCAGATGAAGAGAAAGAGAGAAAGATTGAAGTTAATGGAGAAATTTTTCATTGATAATGACTGCATGTATTTATATCGCCTGAACAGTCGCAAGTACATGTGGGTTACAATGTCTGCATAATTTGGAGACGATCGTAATGTCCTTTGCAAGTACACAACGTTTGATAATGCTAGGATCTTAACTACTAGATTATTCTGTAGAATATTCTAACACAATCATATTTAGGCTAAGATAGCTGTTAGGGTTGTGTTGTAAAGTTTGGAAAATATTAGCTCCAAACAGTTGGGATTGTGTTATAATATTCTACAGAATAAACTATCTAGCAGTTAGGATCTTAGCATAGTTCAAACGCTATGTACTTGCAAACGACACTACATAGTTTCCAATCCATGAAAACATTGTAATCAACATTTAGTCATGGTTGTTCAGGTGATATAAATACCTGTAGTCGTTATCAATGAAAAATTGCCCAATTCACTTCAACCCTTCTATGTTTATCTTCACTTTATCGTGCACTGCTTGAATTAAAGCGAATAAGCTACGGGAGAGAAGAAAGGTGAGAAGCGATTGGTTCTTTGCCGGAACCTGCTTTTGCTTTTGCTCGATTTGTGGCCAGGGAGCATCGAGGCTTCCATTATCACCGAAACTTCGGTCGTCGCCGTGGGCGCCGCCTGGACAAGAACGATGGCCTTCGCCACTACTGGACACCATATGGTGTTCGTCGTCTTCGGCATGGCCTTGGTGTTGCCCTCCGCCACAACCACCCCCATCGCTCTCAAGGTACAAGTGGATGCGGTCTGCCCGCAATCCTGCAAAGACCGTCCCACATAAACATGATTTGGGGGAAACAACATGTGCGGCTACTTGCGGGCTATCCGTCGGATCCCACTTAATGGCCGCATAGCTAAGCCAGTTTGCATTAGAGTCTCGTATGTTGTATATGCGCATTAGAATCTTGTTTCCATTTCACTTCCCGACGCCCAACAAGCTACCTTGACGGTGGCCGAGCTGGAGGAGGAGGATGACGAGTAGGAGCGGGAGCAAGCGCTGGACGTGGCCATGAAGGACACGAAGCCAGAGGACGAGGAAGGCGAGGCAGATCCAACTCCTCGAGCTGCCAGATTCAGCATGGCCGATGCGTTGGGCGAGTTCAGGGTCACCCAAGCGGAGGAGGCAGCAGAGCAGCAGACTATCCTCGACTCCATCCACTCGGAGACGGAGGTGGAGGCAAACCGCGCTACCTCTACGAGGCTCGGGCGAAGGTCGATGCAGTCTTCGTGGACATGGAGTCCGACGGGAGGCTGTCATCCACCAGGAGGCAGGTCCGTCCAGCATTGCCGGCATGGAGGGCGTCTACATCTCGGACGACGAGTAGATTAGACTAGGTTTATCTATGTAGTATGGGTTTGAGATATGCGGCTGGAACGGACACAAAATAAGGGATAACTGAGCCATCTCCGCGGACATATCTGGACGTGTTCGCGGACGTATGAGGAATCATATTTGTGGTATGCGGTTATAGATGCTCTAAGTGACCAAACTACCATTTTCTTTGGTCACACAAATGGGTTAATTCCCCTAACCACAAGTTCACGACCATTAATTTGCTTTTAGTTTCGTGCAGAAAACTCACGGAAAATATTAAAGCACACCTCTCTTTTGTACCGTGAACTGATGATTATATGTTTTTCACACATTTTTGTATACGTACCTAAATATATATTTTAAAATACCATGATTCTTTTAGAACTGTTTGAATTGCACAAGTTCTCGCAAAGTAGCCCATATGAAGCTATTATTCGAAAAATCTGTATTGACTTGATAAATGTTGATCCTAATTCCTATGGTCATACTTAGAAAGACAGCACAGCAAAAGGATCCAAACATTCAGGCCGCGTTCTCATTTCTGCAGCACAAGTTTGAGGGAATGCTAGAAAATTATTATTGCTAGAGCAACTGACAATGGAGCAATCTTCAATTTTTTGACCGTTCAATCTACACGGTTACTGTTTAATTCGGATGCAGAAATCTGTAGCTCAGTAAAATCTAGTGTTTGATCTTAACAGAACAACAGCATAATGAACATGAGAATTACTTACAGTATATCATCGCGGGTTCAGGGTGGTGCCATTACTCTGAAAAATTAGCAACCTGACCTGGGAGCCATCCAAGGTGACAACCCTGGCATCCACGACGCGAGACCTCTTGAAGAGCGCGGCGACGGCAGCGGGGTCCTGTTCGACGAAGAGCGCGATGGCGCCACCCTGGCGGACAGCGCGCTCTGCCTCGGCGACGACGCAAGACGGGAAGAGCGAGCCGGCAGAGCGGCGGCGCCGGCGAGAGGATGAGCGAAGCTTAGCGAGGCGGCCTTCCGGCGGCAGGACACGGCGGGAGGCGGCGTCGCAGGAGTTGCGGGGGAAGGCAGATGGGGAGATGGTGGTGGACGCGGCGAAGCAGAAGGCGGAAGCGTGCCGGAAGAGGTAGATGAAAATGAGCGCGGCCGCAGCGGCTAATGCGATGGAAACGCGGGTAGCCAGTCGCTGGACTCGCCGGTCCACCGCCGGCGGCGGGTGCACGGTGGAATCGGCCATGGGTCAAACGTTTGGATCATGCTCGTCACGGAATGATCGGAGTTTGTTGGGATTTTATGGACACATACGCCGGGCGCTGATATGTCTCGCTTTAGGCGAGACGAGCGGAAGTCTCCCTGAAGGTTCGCGCGAGTTGGGCCGGCCTAGGTGCGCTGATATGTCTCGTTTTTTGATTTGTTTTTGTTTTCACGTATTTTTTTACGTTTTTTGCTTTCCTTTTGTACAGAAACAATGTTGGCTATGTATTAGAAAATGACTAAAAAAGTTGATAATGTATGTAAAACTTTAAACAAGAATTTAATAAAATGTTAAACAAGTGTTTGAAAAATATTAATGAACCGTTTGGAAAATGTTAATGTGTATAGAAAAAATGTTAATCAAGCATTTAAAAAAATGTTAAAATGTGTAGAAAATATGTTGATCATGTATTCAAACATTGTTAATCTTATATTTGAAAATTTTCAAAATTGTGTATACAAAAAATGTTAACCATATATTAGAAAAATGTTGTCGGCATATACAAATTTTTTAGAATAATAACCAAGAGAACAAAAAAATTAAAATAGAAAAAAAACCAAAACAAAGGAACAAAACGCAAAAATAATGAAAAACTGTGAAAGAAAGGAACCAAAATAAAAAAAGTAAAACCCGAAGAAAACGGCTTGAAATAGCGTCGAGTAGGACGCGCCCCTAGTTCTTACTCCCTCCGTTCCAAATTACTCGTCGTGGTTTTAGTTCAGTACGACTAAAGGATTTGGGTGGAGTGGCTAGTGTAGCTCGCGATCTCCCTCCCTGCTTCTCCCATTTCCTTTGTTCTTCATATGTACATTTTGTTTGATAAAAGGGTGGATTTTATTGACTCAAAATATAGCATCAAATGAATACAAACATAATTAGCACACAACCGGCCTCTACATAATTAGGATGCACACAACGATGGGAGCTCCTAGTTGGCGTTATAAGCGCCACTTTCCTGAACCAGCGCTAGCAGCGCATCGTCCGCCAGCTCCCGTGGGGCGGCCAGGAAAGGAGGCGATAGTTGGTTTGGGGCAGTTGTTCGTTTCCCCTCTCATGGGATCACTGGTTCGGGGAAGTTGTTGGTTTCTCGTTTCGTGGTCAATGGTTGACCTGGCAAGTTGACTATTTGACAAATTCTTTTTTCAGAAAAATAAAAAAACCGTACAATAAAAAAAGATCACCATATTCAAAGAAAGTTCACAAATTTGAAAGAAGTTCATCAATTTTGTAGAAAAGTTCATTGAATTTCAAAAAAAGTTCACAATTTCAAAAAAGTTCATCGAATTTGAAAAAAGTTCATCAAATTTGAAAAAAAGTTCATCGGTTTTGAAAATAGTTCATCAAATTTGATAATAGTTCATCAGTTTTAAAAAATGTTCATCGAAATTGAAAAAAAATTCATCGATTTGAAGAAAAAGTTCATTGAAATTGAAAAAGAGTTCATTGATTTTGAAAAAAGTACATCAAATTTGAAAGAAAGTTCATCGATTTGAAGAAAAAGTTCATGTATTTGCGAACAATTCATCAAACCCCAAAGAAGAAAAAAAATAAAAAATGGAAAAAAATAAAAAAGCAAATAAAAGAAAAGGAAAGGATAAAACAAAGAAAAGGTTGATAGTTATAGATGGTGCTAGGTAGCGGAGTGGTTACATGAGCCTAAATCTATGTCTTACAATGAACAAACTTGGTCAACTTTATAGGGGCTAAATTTGAAATTCAGATGCGTCCGAGGGAGTCAATGGGCCGGCTCAGCAGAAAGTTATCTATGCGTTTTTTTAATTTTTTATTTCGTTTTAACTCGAAAGTTCCATTTTTTTATAGTTACTTACTCAAATTATAAAAAATTGCAACGGATTTTAATGTTTTTATACAATGTAAAATATGTTCGCTAAAGTTTAAAAAATGTTGATAGCATTAAAAAATGGTCATCACATTGAAGAAATATTCATGGGTTTCAAAATAATGTTTGTATCATCAAAAAGGGTTAATTTATTCCATACCATTCAAAAATATTCTTATGAAATTTTAAAAATAACCACCTAAATTTTTGAAAACTATTTGCTACCATTAACAAAAGTTCACGTGTATCTTTTTGATGTTTCAAAAGATATTTATAAAATGTAAAAAATGATTGATTAATTAAAAAAGATTTTGTACCATTCAAGAAAATCAATGTGTATTTGAAAATGTTCAACATGTATTCAAAAAAGAGTTCAAACATGTATTTCAGAAAGTAACCATCATGTATTTGAAAAATGTTATGCGTATATAAAGAATGTTACACATGTATACAGAAAATGTACTACATGTATTAAAAAATGTCAACATGTATTTGAAAAAAAAGGAAAACCGAAAACCCCAATAATAATCACATATGACCAAAATAAGGGAAAAAGACACGAGGTTCTAAAACTGGCCCAAACCGGTTCATGGAATCTTCCCAAAATTATTTGGCCGACCCGTTTAGTGGAGCGCCGGGGCAAGGCGGAGTTACGTCTTCCAGTAAGCGAGACATGCCCCCCGGTAGGGTGGGGTTACAAGCCCATGCCACTAGGCTCAGACACGATGATTGACTCAAGGGAGAATATTACAACAAGGTAAAAAATGTCAATAATGTGCAAGCGACGACGTTGAAGCCATATAATCTTATAGAAACATTTTGGGATGAACTACTAGACCAATGTCTGGTTATCACTACTGGGTACTACGTAATGTGTCAGATTGAAGTTGTACTTTCATATATCAGAACTTCATGACATACACAATACAAGCTTCAAATCTTAGAAAATATGTGCAAAGAATAAAGCAAACAGAAGTGATGTGAAGCATTGCCAAATCGGTGACTCTAAATGCTATGTTTCACAATACAACTGCATGGTAAGTATTTTAACTACCTCAATGTAAATCATATTCTCGATAAGTACATGGCATGTGGTACTAATGTATCATTCCCAATGTCATGTATACGTGTAAGGAAAACAATGAGGAACCATCCTCAATTGAATGTTTTTAAAGCAATCCATACGAGAAAGAAGGATGGGAAGATGAGTGAGAGTGCATAAGTTGAATACATAAGTATTTTGTAACATTTGAAATTCAAATGTAGTGTACTGTAGCCAAAATATTAAATAGTTATAATATTGTACTAACAAAGTTCAATCATTTTGCAGGATGAAATGAAGTCCCAAAAAACTCGCACCTCCACTAGATGGTGCGCCGCCAAGAAGTTGATCTATAGATTGTTGCAGAGGTCCTCAAGGAAAAGAGCTCATAGAGCACGTTTCATGCAATCATGGTTTCTCATCTAGCTCCAGACAAAGATCAACCTTTCATGAACGCACGAGAGAGCTCGAAGAAAGGACAACTTAGGATTCAAAGGGAAAGCGGCAACTTAAGGTACCAACAAGACTTGAATTCAAGAATGGTTGCTCAACAGCAAAAAAAAATCGAAGATCTCAAAAGATAGAAACACTTCTCTTGAAAAGAAGCAACAAGAACGGGAAGACATTATGGGTTTCATCTTAACACAGTTGTCGCAGGGCTCTCAAAACAGCTTCTCACAACTCTGATGGTGCATGTCTTATTATATCTTGTGTGATATTTTGTTCAACGTGATATTGTGTGATATAGTTATGTTAAACATGTTAAGTTTCAACATTAATCATGATTGTTTAAATTTACTAAAACTAATAAATTCAAATTTGATTGCACATTGAAATATTGACCAAATTGACGCCACCTACAGATTGTGATAGTAATTGTGACGGAAATGCATGCCGTCATCAACGTATGGACCCACATGTAAGCAACCAAGTCATCAGCGTCTGGACCTGCATGTAGGCAGCCACAGGAGCATTATCTGGACCGATATATCAAAATTGTTGACCAATCAAACCTAGACGTACAAATTGTTAGTGATGGCTTACTGTCATTGAAAACAATACAAGCAACAAATCAGTTGATCAAATGGTGAAAGTCCTGGCCGTTACTAAAAATAGACTTCGGTGACAAAGCAGGAACCAACACCAAAGATGTGATCTTATGGGACGGAAAAGTGGTATCATCGGTATTTAATTTTTTGTGATGATGCTTCAGTGATAGACCGCGTGCCAGTCGAGAACCATCAAGAAACCATTTTTGCTGATATAATCGGCTTTAAGTGACACAAGTGGCTTGTCATAAGAAATCATTGATTTTGTAGTGGCCCAACAGATCTGCCGAAGGGAGCAACATAAGTTTTTTTTCGAAAAGGGGTCAGGCCCCAGCCTCTGCATCAGAATGATGCATACGCCATAGGAGCAACATAAGTTGATGGGATAAATAAATTCGCACAACCGATGGTACTGGCGAACTTTCAATGAGCTGAGAATCATGCTAGGCGAAACCAACACACCCCCAAGAGCTTCGTTGTCCCTCGACTACCAGAGAAAGACGACGAAGCATCCTTGAGTAACGGGGCTCCACAAGGGCTGAGCATCAAGGCCCACTCAAGTAGTGTGGCCTCTACAAACGTTAGCAGCAACAACATGCTGCAGATGACTTTGGTTAAAAAGAAAACACTAGGTTCTGAATGAAACAGTTCTTTGTTCTTGAGAATTGAAACAAAAGAAGTTGTAGATTCATTTATACTAATTGCGGTCATTCGGTCAGCCAAGTCCGGTTGGAGACACATGCCATGTTTTGGCTCATGTCATTGGGTGTATGGTGAATGATCCACCTTGAGATACATATGAGCAGACTATGATGTTCCTGAATGTTCAACATGTGCCAAGCTTCAATGATAACCTCATCATCGGCAGGTACACCCCAGGGTACCCTGAGGTACTAAATAACCAAAGAAAGTTTAGAACACGAAACTGCCCAAGGATCCCAGAAACTAGAGGCGGTCTTATCAAACGAACCACCTCCACCTAATACTATATGTGATTCCAATTTTGGAACCGCCTCCAATAGTTTTGGTAACAAATATAACCATCTCTTATAGGCTATTACATGCAGCTGAATTTTTGGGTCAAAACCATCTCCAGAGGACGCATCTAATGCCCATTTTTGTACTAGTGGAACCACTATGTCGAATTGTTGAAAAATGTACAATTTTTCTTAAACGACGAGGTGTGTTCCCATATTGTCTAGTATGCCCATTTGCGCAACGTTTAGCCTTCTGTTGTTGTTTGCAAAGCTTTGTTTGATCGTTATACTTATACCTACAACTAGAAATATTATTAGCATGACTCCCTTATGGCTAATTAGGCCTCCTAATAATTGCCAGTTTAAAATACTTTCTTTAGTTTTTAGTAAAACCTTCCATGCATTGATTACAATTGTAACTTAGTAGTCGGGACGCAAGTTCATACGACCCTGAAATTTATTTGGATTTCTTATCATGTGAAAATATTATCATCACATACCTTTTAATGGTAGAAATATACATTCATTATAACTATTTTTTATTAGCATGTAAACCATGCAAAAACTGAAACATGTGTTATTGAAGAAAGAGAGCGAATACACTTAGGGATGTGACGATACATGATGCAAACATTTGTCGCAAACTGGCCACATTATATTGAATGAAAGCAATGATAGCAGACTTAGTTAGACCTTCACTGTATCGATAGCCATTTTGCCCTGAGTAAAATCATTGTAATTTCTAGCATAGTAGTCCTTGACCTTCACTTTTGTGTACAACGCCGACCTCTTTTCATTGATCAACTGAGCCGATGGCTCGATTTCTTTTTCAGGATCAACAGAGTAGTCTAGTGCCACCGATAGCCTCTCTTTCTTTGTGTTTGTCACGACCCTATGCACAGGGCTCTTAAAGATCCCATTGCTCATTATCTGTGTCACAAAAGCTTAAACTTCATCAGCCTGGGAGGTCATTTATTTTGGAAAAAACTCAAGTCTGTTGAAGATTTAAAGTTTCGGGATTCCCTCCATGTAATTTGGACTATCATGTTTCATATGGATGTGGTAGAATATGCTTATAATTTTGTTATGATATGAAATCATTTTTCGGGGAAAAGCAAACCATAATGTCTTTACCTGACCAGCCTATGCATTAGTTTATACGTACCACCTCTGTTCATGGATATATATTAATTAAGGTGGAAATAAATAATTATTTTTTTACAAAACATTTTTTTTTCAGGATATAGAATTGATTTCACAGGCATACCTCAGTTTGATCTCATATAATCATGAGTAGCGTGTGAGGTACGATGGGTACATCCCACCAGACCCCATCTTTGAGAACTTGCAGGCCACCAACCCTGTCATCGACCATGAGGACTGTAACAACAGTTCCATCGGAGTCGGGCTTGAGGCCAAACACGAGCTCCGGCCTCGGACACTCCGGGTAGTAGCCGCACCTCGCGTTAGTGAGAGGCCTCTCCCCAAAGTGTTTCACAAAGTAATCATCGTCGTCAAGCTCCAGCAGCTTCGCCATTGCCCTGAGCAGGTCGTCCTTCACTCCCCCGCATTTCTTCGTAAACTCGTGCAGAGCATCCCTGTAACAATAATATATTTCTCATGATGACATGATTCGTCAACAAATGCTCCCTCGAGCCAGGAATTTTGTGAAGACATTGCTCTGCGAGGTCGGTTACCTAAAGGTTTTGGGATGAGTTGGCCAGAGGGCGATGCTCCGCTCGTCCTCTGGCTCCACCTTGAGGTAGAGGCGGTCAGTCCAGTCACGGATTTGGTCCGGCGAGCTCACCCGGTCGTTCCCATACCCCTCGAACTGGAACCGCTCGCCGCTGACCAGGTTGGTGTATCTCTGCTTCTCTTCGAGCGGCTGCCGGAAAAATTCCCTCGAAGCGGCCATCATGTCGTCCATTACGGCGTCTACACCGTGGTTACTCACCTGCAAGAAGATGCATACGAAACCACATGGATATTGCTGCTTGGTCTTGCTCCAAAATAGTGGGATAGTACGCAGCTGCAGCTCATTTTTTAGAGAAAAGGCGCCGGCCGAGTCCGAGTAGAGCTTGAACCTAGCCCGGCTTGGGTTGTCACTTACCATAAAGAGGCCCCAGGACTCGATGGCTGACCGGAGCTTCGCCGCCTCGTCTGAGGTGCCGTCGCCGTGCTTCAAAAGGCGGCCGAGGTCAATGACAGGGACTGGTGCAACGACCGCCGCGGCGAGCTGTTGGTCCTGGTGCGCGCGCACGATGTACTGAGCTGGCACGTCGGGCGTGCCGAGGGCGCCAGCGAGCTCCTGGACCGTCATCTGAACTGTCCCTATGCTTCCCATAGAATCTGAAGTGTCCGGTTCAATAAAAATGGGTCCCTCCCTGTTTCTGATAAAAAAACGAGACGAAATAATAAGGTTAGAATCACGTATTACGTTGCAAGCTCAGCAGGTTAGAAATCTGCTCAGTTGCTTAAGTAAGATTACAACATTAAAGTTCATGGATTTTCACATCTAGCTCATACATGGGACAAGTATAAGAATTAAAAGCTCGAAGATCATGCACGATGAACTGGGAAACAGTATTACCTTCAGTTAATTGGAGAGACACCAGAGCCGGATCTTGGAACAACACTACCTCCGGTCACAACTAGCTTGTTGCGATCTACAACTATATAACACAGCTTAAGTGTGCATTGCCGGAGGAAATAACCTGGTTTATATAGACTATTGGAGTAATAGTTAACACATGTTACACATTTGCCAGCCATGGCTCAACTTTAACTATTCGGTAAACAGAAGATTTGCACCGTAATTGGAGCTAAATAAGAATAAATAAACAAAATCTGTACAACGTACGAACGAATATTCACCAATGGATGCATCACGTTCTATGCATCGATCTACACACAAATATTCACCAACTCGAAATGTACACTCCATATACAACGTACGAACTTTGAGCTAAAATCTCTTGGCAATATTATAGGAGATTCACAGACGTGAAAATTAAGGTTCCTAGAGGAATCTCGCGTTGAATGAATTTTCTAATCAACAAATCACGTGATTTGTTGCAGGGTTGGCTGGTATTGATTCCTTCCAACTTAATTAACTTGTGACAATTAAAGCACGTCACCGACATGTCAATTTCAAACTATTAAGCGTCGTGAGCAATGACGTGGCCAACCCCTGAGGGTCTGATATGACGATGAACATACTTCGTATATGGTTTACGGAGGTGAATAAGATCATGAGTTCAAGGGAAAGAACTCTGAATGCATGCAGTTTGATCACTAATAATATGATTCGATATGACTGATATTAATGTGCATGCAAATCAGATGGTCACTACTAGAAAAAAGGCTGTTAGTGGCGCATCTATTTTGACTACTAATGGCGCACTATAGATGTGCCACTATTATCACGCCACTATTAATAAATAGTAATGGCGCACACATGGTGCACCATTGTTAATCTACATAACAGTGGCGCATCACCTGGTGCGCCATTACTATCCCAGACACTAATGGCGCAGCTAAAGTGTGCCATTACTAGGCCCAGAAGTGCGCCATTGCTGTTACTCCAAGGGGCCATGGGTACCTTATGCTCTGGGTTACTAATGACGCACTTTTAGCTAATACGCCACTGGTGTTTTTATTTCTGTGCACCACTAAAGTGCAATATGGTGCGCCACTACTATGAATATTAGAATTTTTTTTGCTTTTCTGATATTTGCACAGGTTACAAAATACATTACATCACAGAATATAAACAGCACAACATATAAGCAACAGCTTTATCGAATACAATAGAAGATTAGTCTCCGAATACAATTCATCATATTAGTCTCCGAATTCAAAATACCGAACAAAGTTAGAACATTACAAGTCTTGAGACCGCGAGTAGCGAGTTTGTCTTCACATTACAAGTCGATATCTAAACTACCATCACATAGAAGAGGGTTGCGGTCACGATGAGCATCATCGCGATGAAACTGATCTTCATCCGGTTCCTCCTCCGCTCCCTCCTCTCTCCCGCTAGATAGCACGCGTATCTAGCTTCTGCCTCCGCCCTAGTGGTGTACCCTTTGTAACTGTTACCGCTGAAACGGTGAACCTGTCTCCGACACTCCTCCCAGTCCTCGTAGACTCCGGAAACCTCACCCTTGTACACGACATACGACGGCATCTCTATGCACTAGACAAACAAAACGTTATTAGCAATTCACAGATAATATATAAGCAATACATAAGTATGCAACAAAAGGATCAGAAGAGAAAAGCAACACATTAATATCACGATTCATGGTCCTACTAATAAATAACATCGATTACATATAAGTTGAAGGACTGTCCAAACTAAAGAGACATACAAGTTCATTAAAGTTTAATTACAACATGAGCTAATCGATATTTCAGAACTACATAGCATCAATACTTTCGACTCGACTCAGGGACCGGAGCATGGATGAAGCCATCGTCTTTCGTGATGGTCATGAATGTGCGGTCGTTGTCAGCCTGCATTTGTAGCGTTGTTTCTATTTCACTTTTGGACGGTTGATATTTGAGGTAGAACTGCCCCGAGGTACGAAGGACATCTTGATAGATTATTTTCGCAAACTCTGACTGGATGCGAAAGAATTCTTGTCTGATGTCCTCGTCCTAGATTGCCGACAAGCATGCGACCCATTCTTTGAGATTATTTGGTAGCATAAGGTGATTATGCCCCCGTACGATCGCCCGCATATGATGGAGGACGTAGTAGGCATCCTTCTGACTGCCAGGCGGCTGCTTGACGCAGGGGAACGTCGTTACGTGGGTGAACACGTGCTTGCCGTACCTACAAATTGGCCTCCTAAAGGTGCCTCCAGATTTGGCGTAGCCGGGGAGAGCATCATCAAGAACTTTCTTGATATTTGTGTAGTCTTTCTTCGACTGACGGTCCGAGTCGAAATACGTGGCCATGGAATATTTCGGGCTTAAGAGAATGAATGTGCAATGTGTGTCACTGCACAAAACACGGAATGTTAGAAAAAAAGAACGATCGAAATCTAAGAAATCATAGGTTACGGGGCGGCGAGGGGATGACTTACTCGGAAAAGTAAGGTACGGGGAAGTTATCCTTATCTGGGTTTGCCAGAATGACGCCTTCGAGGTATGCACTCGCGACTTAACGGTCCCCAGCGCTGCCCAAGATCTTGGTACGCATGTAGAAGGGGTCGACTATCACGATGTCCGGGGTCTTGTCTCTAATGATCCGCATCTCCATACTAAGCGAAAATAGCCGAATGAAGGTGTAGTGCAGCGGATGAAGGTTAAACATAGCGAAGATGTCATCAAACCGTAGGACGATCATACGCCCGATGGTGCTATCGACAAAGCCCTTGCCCTCTGGCACCTTGGCCACAAAAACCGGGTATGCCACATCATTCTCGGAGAGATGCCGCTTCTCCATAGAAAGAACACTGTCATGCAGACTCCACATAGAACCGGTTGCAGCATTGAGCAGATTAGTCGGTAGCATTGGCCTACCCGCCACATGCACCCTCCTCGACATATCCTTAGGTATTGGTGGCCCGTCCTGAGCACGGATCATACTCGGTGCCGGCTGGCTCGCACCCTTGTTATTTTTTCTTTTCCATCCCTTCTGCTTCTTCTACTGTAATGGGATCGAGTTCTGCTCAGAGACCACCTTCTTGAGTGTGTTAGGGTTGATAATATTTCGCACCTCGGCTATTTGAGTCTCAGTGAAGGCGGCAGCGGGAGGCATCTCCTGAGAACTGAACGCCAGACGACGCCTGTTGCAATTGGGTTTCTCCGCGATACCGGCTAGATCACGATCGTCTTTTGCAGGGTTGGGTTCTTGAGAAGGAGGCCCCAAGAATTCGTCACCGTACCCATGTTCGTTCATGTACTTATCGACGTTGGAAAATGTACCGTCGTCGTCGTCCGGATCCGGCGGCATTGGTGTCTCCGGCGTCGGTGCCGGCATTGGAGCTTAATGCACCCGGGTGTGGGAAGAATACACCGGTTGGCACCTCGGCAGCAAGCGGCCCCTCCGTCACTTGCACGCCCGCCGTTGGCGGTGCCTCGACATTAGCCGAGCTCGACGCCATCACATTAACTAAGCCTCGGCTGATGACTTCATCTCCTTGCCTTTGTCTGGGCATCCCTGACGCCCTACATGTTTTCGCAGGGCGCCGCCAACGTTCCATGCACTCTCCTGCACTTCATGGACGGCGAGTTGATCGATGTCGCCAAGGCCAAAATCATTGAACCGGGCAACCGCGTGTTCCATGGTAATCCGATGCCACCCACCGTGTATAGGGTTCAACTGGTTTGGGTGCTGCGGGGCTGCGATGACTTGTTACCTCCGTATCGACCCCCTGGGGCTGACGAAGATGATGTGATGACCCTCAGCGCCTGCTTAAAATGGTCCATGCTTTGGCCGAAGAGCCAGATTCATTTGGGGGCGGGGGACACCACCCCATAGACAACATCGCCAGTCGTGCCAACGCCAAGCCATGGCAAGACCGCCGCAACGCTACCACTGTCAGCTGATCCAGATGGCGGTACACTTGGTCCAACGTCTTGGTCCATTAAGGAGGTGGTAGCACAGCGAATGAGGCAATCAGACTATATTGCTTTAACACTTTCACTTAGCCATAGGAGTTTGACGGTGGGACTACTATATAGCCCATGGTACCTCCGCGCTCGTCCGAATACGGTGCGCGTACGTACATGACCGGAAAACAGCCCTTCGTTAATGCCGAGGAATCCCGAAGATTCCGCTAAGTCATCGAGTGGTTGACCAGTCTCGCGCTTTATCATGACAGTCAGTTTTCGGCTTTCTCTATTGAGGTGCTCATTCGGATGAACCAGGGCACAATCATAGTAGTTCTCCCGGTGCCGCCTTAGCCGATAGAGCGGAACATAAGGTAGCAAAACACGGGAGCCGGGCAAACCCAACATTTGACCAAAGACATGATTCGGAGCTGATGCATATAAGGCCAAACTCGCGACGCCGAACACTCCCTAAGGTATTCGGTCTTTATAACATATGCCGGGCTGAACAATGCCCTTAATAATAAACCCCGAGTGTCCAGGTACGTGCAATATTCTGACATGGTGAAATTCCAATAACGTCAGCATCCTTCTCGGTTGTATTGAGTATTCGGCGGATGTGAACAACAAGAGACAGTAAAAAAGGTTTACGCAGGGTCTTAATCTGAAAAGAAACCTTTGAGCGGGTCCCTGCTACATGTCTGCGCCTGTGTCTCTGTTGTGCCGTGTCCTGGACGGGTGTAGCACGATTGTCATCTATAAAAGAGAAGAACTTAGGTGAAAGTTGTCGTGCCATTTTTTTGGTTATTCTCGATAAACCATTAAAATTCAAGATAAGTAAAGTTGAGCCGAACTAGCCCTGATTACACGCGGGAAGCCTCTGGTATCGTCTATGAGGGTTTAACCATCAAACCAATCTCAGGTATATCTAGTGATGCGCCGGACTCGTCTAACCGTGTCCGCGGTCTTGACGATCTGTCATTTATTCTGGTTGGTGAGGTCATCTAGTGCTCGGCTATTAAAGCCGCCGCATGTTCTTCCGCGTTTAGAGAACGCCCAATATTTCCACTAACTTTGATGGTGCCACGTGGACCAGGCATCTTAAGCTTAAGAGAAGCGTAATGTGGTACCGCATTAAAACGAGTGAAAGATGTTCTTCCGAGTAGTGCTTGATAGCCGCTTCGGAATGGCGCAATGTCGAAGTCTAACTTCTCACTTCGGTAGTTGTCGGATGAACCGAATACGACCTCTAGTATTAGAGAGCCCGTGGAGCGGGCCTCTGGGCCTGGTATTACTCCCTTGAAGGTAGTATTACTGTGGCTGATTTTTTCGGGTCTATCCCCATTTTGCGGACTGTGTCCTGATATATCAGATTTAGACCACTGGCGCCGTCCATAAGGACTCGTGTGAGATGGTATCCGTTTATTTTTGGGTCTAACACCAAGGCAGCCAATCCTTCATGCCGGATGCTTGTCGGGTGATCCCTGTGATCAAAAGTGATCAGGCGGGCCAACCAGGGGTTGAACTTAGGGGTGACGGGCTCTATGGCGTGTATGTCTCGGAGTGCATGTTTGCTTCTCCTCTTCGTCACGTGGATCATGTTTACTGCTTTAACCTCTGGTGGGAATTTTTTCTGTCCTCCAGTGCTTTGCTGGCGAGGTTCGTCCTCGTCTTCGTTTGGTGTCTCCCTCCCCTTGTGTCCGGCGTTTAGCTTACCGGCCTGCTTGAAGACCCAGCATCTCTGTGTGTGTGATTTGCAGGTTTATCGGGGGTGCCATGAATCTAACATAGTTTGTCTAGAATCTTGTTTAGGCTGGACGGTCCATCTCTGCTGCCTTTGAAAGGCTTTTTCCGCTGACTTGGTCGAGAGCCCCTGAATCCAGCGTTTACCACCGTATTATCTGGGCTATCTTCTTTATTTCATCGCTTTCTTTTACTGCGTCGTGGTTTTCCATTGCCATCCCTGACTTCGGATGTGCTTGGGTCGCTGGTGCTACTGCGGGCTAACCAGCTATCTTCGCCCGCGCAAAAGCGGGTCATGGGGCTTGTCAGGGCTGCCATTGTTCTCGGCTTTTCTTGGCCGAGGTGTCTGGCGAGCCATTCGTCTCGGACGCTGTACTTGAAAGCTGCTAAGGCTTCGGCATCCGGGCAGTCGACGATTTGGTTCTTCTTAGTGAGAAACCCGTTCCAAAGCTTTCAGGCTAACTCTTCGGGCTGTTGAATTATATGACTTAAATCGTCTACATCCGGAGGTCGAACATAGGTCCCTTGAAAGTTAGCCCAAAAAGCATCCTCGAGCTCCTCCCAACTTCAAATTGAGTTTTCGGGGAGGCTTTTTAGCCAGTGCCAAGCTGGTCCTTTAAGCTTGAGGGGCAAGTACTTGATGGCGTGGAGATCGTATCCGCGAGCCATATGGATATGGAGGATAAAGTCCTCCATCCAGACCCTAGGGTTGTGGTCCTGTCGTACGCCTCTATGTTCACTGGTTTGAATCCTTCTAGAAATTCGTGGTCCAGCACCTCGTCGGTGAAACATAGGAGGTGTGCGGCACCCATGTATTTGGATGTATCATGGCGTTCGGACGGTTGTAGTATTCGGTTTTGATTTTGTGCCAGAGCGCGCTTCCTAGATCCATAGATGGATATGGTCATACTGGATTTTTGGCGCAAGTCCTCACGTAGATCGTGTGTTGACTTATGTGCGGCCTTGTTAGCCGCTGTATTGCGGCCACAAGGTGGTTGATCCGGCCGGTTGGCCGTTTTATTTTCCGGCTGTGTGGGCTCTACGGCCTCATCGTCGAATTCAGGTAATAGCTTGTGCTTTGGATAGCTCTTTGTGTGGTAACTTCCACCATACTTTTCTTCATTGTCGAGCACTTTGTTCCACCTGCTGTTGAGCGTACTTTGCGCGGCCTTAAGCCTTTGCTTATGCTTCTTCAGACTCCTCGCCGTGGCAATAAGCCTTCTGCGGAGGTTGTGTGCATCTTCGTCCGAACTGTTTTCCTCCCCAGAGGGGGGTTGATGAGGTTTATCCTTGGCGTCGCCGTGTTCGAACATCGGATCCGTACTATGTTCGCCGTTTGCAGTTTCATCGTGCTCTGCCGCTGGGTCAATGTGGTCGTCGTTTCCTCTGGAGTCGATTGGAGTGTTATTTTCTCTTGCGCTGTTATCGATGTTTTTGCCGAGGCGAGATTTTGAGAGGCGCCTATGCCGACGCTTTGCTTGCTTCTCGAGGGAGCTATTCTTTGTTGTATCCTGCCGTTCTTCGTCATTGTTTTCTTTGGGTGTATCCACCATGTATATGTCATGTGGTGAAGTGGCTGTCCAACGCCCTGTGGTCACTGGTTCCTGTTCCTCTCTTGCATCGTCGTCCATGACGTCGATGTCTTTGGAGTCGAAATCGAGCATGTCGATTAAATCATCGACAGAGGCTACTAAGTGGGTGGTGGTGTTGGGGAACGCAGTAATTTCAAAAAATTTCCTACGCACATGCAAGATCATGGTGGTGCATAGCAACGAGAGGGGAGAGTGTGATCTACGTACCCTTGTAGATCGACAGTGGAAGCGTTATGACAACGCGGTTGATGTAGTCGTACGTCTTCACGGCCCGACCGATCAAGCACCGAAACTACGACACCTCCGAGTTTTAGCACACGTTCAGCTCGATGACGATCCCCAGACTCCGATCCAGCAAAGTGTCGGGGAAGAGTTCCGTCAGCACGACAGCGTGGTGACGATCTTGATGTACTACTGTCGCAGGGCTTCGCCTAAGCACCGCTACAATATTATCGAGGACTATGGTGGCAGGGGGCGCCGCACACGGCTAAGAATAAGATCACGTGGATCAACTTGTGTGTCTATGGGGTGCCCCCTGCCCCTGTATATAAAGGATGGAGGAGGAGGAGGCCGACCAAGGCTAGGTGCGGCCAGGATGTGGAGTCCTACTAGCAAGGTTGTCAGAATCGCGATTTTGAATCGGATCGGAGCTCTGATGGTAGAATCGTAAATCATAGAATCTTCACTACCAGGATCGTAGAAACGTAGATTTTATGAACTAAAATCATAGAATCAGATGGGTAAGTTTGGATCATAAAGTCGTATAATCGTATAACAGAATCGCGATTCTAACAACCTTGCCTACTAGGACTCCAAGTCCTAGTAGGAGTCCACCAAGAGGGGAGGAAGGGAGATGGAAGTGGAGGAGAAGGAAAGGTGGCCGGCCCCCTTTTCCCTAGTCCAATTCGGACTAGAGGGGAGGGGGGGGGGCGCAGCAGGCCCTTTCTCCTCTTCCCACTAAAGCCCATCAAGGCCCAATACTTCTCCCGGCGAATTCCTGTAACTCTCCGGTACTCCGAAAAATACCCAAATCACTCGGAACCTTTCCGATGTCCGAATATAGTCGTCCAATATATCGATCTTTACGTCTCGACCATTTCGAGACTCCTCGTCATGTCCCCGATCTCATCCGGGACTCCGAACTCCTTCGGTACATCAAAACTCATAAACTCATAATATAACTGTCATCGAAACCTTAAGCGTGCGGACCCTACGGGTTCGAGAACAATGTAGACATGACCGAGACACGTCTCCGGTCAATAACCAATAGCGGGACCTGGATGCCCATATTGGCTCCTACATATTCTACGAAGATCTTTATCGGTCAGACCGCATAACAACATACGTTGTTCCCTTTGTCATCGGTATGTTACTTGCCCGAGATTCGATCGTCGGTATCCAATACCTAGTTCAACCTCGTTACCGGCAAGTCTCTTTACTCGTTCTGTAATACATCATCTCGCAACTAACTCATTAGTTGCATTGCTTGCAAGGCTTAAGTGATGTGCATTACCGAGAGGGCCCAGAGATACCTCTCCGATAATCGGAGTGACGAATCCTAATCTCGAAATACGTCAACCCAACATGTACCTTTGGAGACACCTATAGAGTACCTTTATAATCACCCAGTTACGTTGTGACGTTTGGTAGCACACAAAGTGTTCCTCCGGCACACGGGAGTTACATAATCTCATAGTCATCGGAACATGTATAAGTCATGAAGAAAGCAATAGCAACATACTAAACGATCGGGTGCTAAGCTAATGGAATGGGTCATGTCAATCAGATCATTCATCTAATGATGTGATCCCGTTAATCAAATAACAACTCTTTGTCCATGGTTAGGAAACATAACCATCTTTGATTAACGAGCTAGTCAAGTAGAGGCATACTAGTGACACTCTGTTTGTCTTTGTATTCACACATGTATTATGTTTCCGGTTAATACAATTCTAGCATGAATAATAAACATTTATCATGATATAAGGAAATAAATAATAACTTTATTATTGCCTCTAGGGCATATTTCCTTCAGTCTCCCACTTGCACTAGAGTCAATAATCTAGATCACATCACCATGTGATTAACACCCATAGTTCACGTCGCCATGTGACCAATACCCAAAAGGTTTTACTAGATTCAGTAATCTAGTTCACATTGCTATGTGATTAACACCCAAAGAGTACTAAGGTGTGATCACGTTTTGCTTGTGAGAGAATCTTAGTCAACGGGTCTGCCACATTCAGATCCACATGTATTTTGCAAATTTCTATGTCAACAATGCTCTGCATGGAGCTACTCTAGCTAATTGCTCCCACTTTCAATATGTATCTAGACCGAGACTTAGAGTCATCTAGATTAGTGTCAAAACTTGCATCGGCGTAACCCTTTACGACGAACCTTTTGTCACATCCATAATCGAGAAACATATCCTTATTTCACTAAGGATAATTCTGACCGCTGTCCAGTGATCTACTCCTAGATCACTATTGTACTCCCTTACCAAATCAGTACAGGGTATACATAGATCTGGTATACAACATGACATACTTTATAGAACCTATGGCCAAGGCATAGGGAATGACTTTCATTCTCTTTCTATCTTCTACCGTGGTCGGGCTTTGAGTCTTACTCAACTTCACACCTTGTAATACAGGCAAGAACTCTTTCTTTGACTGCTCCATTTTGAACTACTTCAAAATCTTGTCAAGGTATGTACTCATTGAAAAAACTTATCAAGCGTCTTGATCTATCTCTATAGATCTTGGAGCTCAATATGTAAGCAGCTTCACCGAAGTCTTTCTTTGAAAAACTCCTTTCAAACACTCCTTTATGCTTTGCAGAATAATTCTACATTATTTCCGATCAACAATATGTCATTCACATATACTTATCAGAAATGCTGTAGTGCTCCCACTCACTTTCTTGTAAATACCGGCTTCACCGCAAGTCTGTATAAAACTATATGCTTTGATCAACTCATCAAAGCGTATATTCCAACTCCGAGATGCTTGCACCAGTCCACAGATGGATCGCTGGAGCTTGCACATTTTGTTAGCACCTTTCGGATTGACAAAACCTTCTGGTTGCATCATATACAACTCCTTTTTAATAAATCCAGTAAGGAATGCAGTTTTGTTTATCCATTTGCCAGATTTCATAAAATGCGGCAATTACTAACATGATTTGGACAGACTCAAGCATACATACGAGTGAGAAGCTCTCATCGTAGTCAACACCTTGAACTTGTCGAAAACCTTTTGCGACAATTCTAGCTTTGTAGATAGTAACACTACTATCAGCGTCCGTCTTCCTCTTGAAGATCCATTTATTCTCAATTGCTTGCCGATCATCGGGCAAGTCAACCAAAGTCCAAACTTTGTTCTCATACATGGATCATATCTCAGATTTCATGGCTTCAAACCATTTCGCAGAATCTGGGCTCATCATCGCTTCCTCATAGTTCGTAGGTTCGTCATGATCAAGTAACATGACCTCCAGAACAGGATTACCGTACCACACTGGTGCGGATCTCACCCTGGTTTACCTACGAGATTCGGTAGTAACTTGATCTGAAGTTACATGATCATCATCATTAGCTTCCTTACTAATGGGTGTAGTAGTCACAAGAACAGATTTTTTGGGATGAACTACTTTCCAATAAGGGAGAAGGTACAATTACCTTATCAATTTTTCTACTTTCCTCCCACTCACTTCTTTCGAGAGAAACTCCTTCTCCAGAAAGTTTCCGAATTTAGCAACAAAAGTCTTGCCTTTCGGATCTGTGATAGAAGGTGTACCCAACAGTAACTTTTGGGTATCCTATGAAGACACACTTTTCCGATTTGGGTTTGAGCTTATCAGGATGAAACTTTTTCACATAAGCATTGCAACCCCAAACTTTGAGAAACGAAAACTTTGGTTTGTTGCTAAACCACAGTTCATACGGTGTCATCTCAACAGATTTAGATGGTGCCCTTTTAACGTGAATGCAGCTGTCTCTAATGCATAACCCCAAAACGATAGTGGTAGATTGGTAAGAGACATCATAGATTGCACTATATCCAATAAAGTACGGATATGACGTTCGGACACACCATTACACTATGGTGTTCCAGGTGGCGTGAGTAGTGAAACTATTTCACATTGTTTTAATTGCATGCCAAACTCGTAACTCAAATATTTTACCTCTGCGATCATATCGTAGAAACTTTTATTTTCTTGTCACGATGATTTTCCACTTAACTCTGAAATTCTTTGAACTTTTCAAATGTTTCAGACTTATGTTTCATCAAGTAGATATACCCATATCTGCTCAAATCATCTGTGAAGGTCAGAAAATAATGGTACCCGCCGCGATCCTTAACACTCATCGGATCGCATACATCAGTATGTATTATTTCCAATAAGTCAGTTGCTTGCTCCACTGTTCCGGAGAACGTAGTCTTAGTCATCTTGCCCATGAGGCATGGTTCGCAAGCATCAAGTGATTCATAATCAAGTGATTCCAAAAGCCCATCAGCATGGAGTTTCTTCATGCGCTTTACACCAATATGACCTAAACGGCAGTGCCACAAATAAGTTGCACTATCATTATTAACTTTGCATCTTTTGGTTTCAATATTATGAACATGTGTATCACTATGATCGAGATCCAACGAACCATTTTCATTGGGTGTGTAACCATATAAGGTTTTATTCATGTAAACAGAACAACAATTGTTCTCTAACTTAAATGAATAACCGTATTGCAATAAACATGATCAAATCATATTCATGCTCAACGCAAACACCAAATAACACTAATCCTGAAAGTATAGGGAGTGTGCGATGATGATCATATCAATCTTGGAACCACTTCCAACACACATCGTCACTTCACCCTTAACTAGTCTCTGTTCATTGTGCAAGTCCCGTTTCGAGTTACTACTCTTAGCAACTGAACTAGCATCAAATACTGAGGGGTTGCTATAAACACTAGTAAAGTACACATCAATAACATGTATATCAAATATACTTATGTTCACTTTGCCATCCTTCTTATCCGCTAATCACTTGGGGTAGTTCCGCTTCCAGCGACCAGTCCCTTTGCAGTAGAAGCACTTAGTCTCAGGCTTAGGATCAGACTTGGGCTTCTTCACTTGAGCAGCAACTTGCTTGCCGTTCTTCTTGAAGTTCCCCTTCTTCCCTTTGCCCTTTTCTTGAAACTAGTGGTCTTGTCAACCATCAACACTTGATGTTTTTCTTGATTTCTACCTTCATTGATTTCAGCATCACGAAGAGCTTGGGAGTTGTTTCCGTTATCCCTTGCATATTATAGTTCATCACGAAGTTCTACTAACTTGGTGATGGTGACTAGAGAATTCTGTCAATCACTATCTTATCTGGAAGATTAACTCCCACTTGATTCAAGCGATTGTAGTACCCAGACAATCTGAGCACATGCTCACTAGTTGAGCGATTCTCCTCCATCTTTTAGCTATAGAACTTGTTGGAGACTTCATATCTCTCAACTCGGGTATTTGCTTGAAATATTAACTTCAACTCCTGGAACATCTCATATGGTCCATGACGTTCAAAACGTCTTTGAAGTCCCGATTCTAAGCCATTAAGCATGGTGCACTAAACTATGAAGTAGTCATCATATTGAGCTAGCAAACGTTCATAACGTTTGCATCTGCTCCTGCAATAGGTCTGTCACCTAGCGGTGCATCAAGGACATAATTCTTCTGTGCAGCAATGAGGATAAACCTCAGATCACGGATCCAATCCGCATCATTGCTACTAACATCTTTCAACACAATTTTCTCTAGGAACATATCAAAATAAACACAGGGAAGCAACAACGCGAGCTATTGATCTACAACATAATTTGCAAAATACTACCAGGACTAAGTTCATGATAAATTTAAGTTCAATTAATCAAATTACTTAAAGAACTCCCACTTAGATAGACATCCCTATAATCCTCTAAGTGATCATGTGATCCAAATCAACTAAACCATAACCGATCATCACGTGAGATGGAGTAGTTTTCAATGGTGAACATCGTTATGTTGATCATATCTACTATATGATTCACGCTCGACCTTTCGGTCTCCGTGTTCCGAGGCCATATCTGCATATGCTAGGCTCGTCAAGTTTAACCTGAGTATTCTGCGTGTGCAAAAACTGGCTTGCACCCGTTGTAGATGGACGTAGAGCTTGTCACACCCGATCATCACGTGGTGTCTGGGCACGACGAACTTTGGCAACGGTGCATACTCAGGGAGAACACTTCTTGATAATTTAGTGAGAGATCATCTTATAATGCTACCGTCAATCAAAGCAAGATAAGATGCATAAAAGATAAACATCACATGCAATCAATATAAGTGATATGATATGGCCATCATCATCTTCTGCCTGTGATCTCCATCTCCGAAGCACCGTCATGATCACCATCGTCACCGGCGTGACACCTTGATCTCCATCGTAGCATCGTTGTCGTCTCGCCAATCTTATGCTTCCACGACTATCGCTACCGCTTAGTGATAAAGTAAAACATTACATCGCGATTGCATTGCATACAATAAAGCGACAACCATATGGCTCCTGCCAGTTGCCGATAACTCGGTTACAAAACATGATCATCTCATACAATAAAATTTAGCATCATGTCTTGGCCATATCACATCACAACATGCCCTGCAAAAACAAGTTAGACGTCCTCTACTTTGTTGTTGCAAGTTTTACGTGGCTGCTACGGGCTTAAGCAAGAACCAATCTCACCTACGCATCAAAACCACAACAATAGTTTGTCAATTTGACTCCGTTTTAATCTTCGCAAGGACCGGGCGTAGCCACACTCGGTTCAACTAAAGTTGGAGAAACAGTCACCCGCAAGCCACCTGTGTGCAAAGCACGTCGGGAGAACCGGTCTCGCGTAAGCGTACGCGTAATGTCGGTCCGGGCCGCTTCATCCAACAATACCGCCGAACCAAAGTATGACATGCTGGTAGGCAGTATGACTTATATCGCCCACAACTCAGTTGTGTTCTACTCGTGCATATAACATCAAACCATAAAACCTAGGCTCGGATGCCACTGTTGGGGAACGCAGTAATTTCAAAAAATTTCCTACGCACATGCAAGATCATGGTGATGCATAGCAATGAGAGGGGAGAGTGTGATCTATGTACCCTTGTAGATCGACAGCGGAAGCGTTATGACAACGCGGTTGATGTAGTCGTACGTCTTCACGGCCCGACCGATCAAGCACCGAAACTACGGCACCTCCGAGTTTTAGCACACGTTCAGCTCGATGACGATTCCCGGACTCCGATCCAGCAAAGTGTCGGGGAAGAGTTCCGTCAGCACGACGACGTGGTGACGATCTTGATGTACTACTGTCGCAGGGCTTCGCCTAAGCACCGCTACAATATTATCAAGGACTATGGTGGCAGGGGGCGCCGCACACGGCTAAGAATAAGATCACGTGGATCAACTTGTGTGTCTATGGGGTGCCCCCTGCCCCTGTATATAAAGGATGGAGGAGGAGGAGGCCGGCCAAGGCTAGGTGCGGCCAGGATGTGGAGTCCTACTAGGACTCCAAGTCCTAGTAGGAGTCCACCAAGAGGGCAGGAAGGGAGAAGGAAGTGGAGGAGAAGGAAAGGTGGCCGGCCCCCTTTTCCCTAGTCCAATTCGGACTAGAGGGGAGGGGGGGGGGGCGCAGCAGGCCCTTTCTCCTCTTCCCACTAAAGCCCATCAAGGCCCAATACTTCTCCCGGCGAATTCCCGTAACTCTCCGGTACTCCGAAAAATACCCGAATCACTCGGAACCTTTCCGATGTCCGAATATAGTCGTCCAATATATCGATCTTTACGTCTCGACCATTTCGAGACTCCTCATCATGTCCCCGATCTCATCCGGGACTCCGAACTCCTTCGGTACATCAAAACTCATAAACTCATAATATAACTATCATCGAAACCTTAAGCATGCGGACCCTACGGGTTCGAGAACAATGTAGACATGACCGAGACACGTCTCCGGTCAATAACCATTAGCGGGACCTAGATGCCCATATTGGCTCCTACATATTCTACGAAGATCTTTATCGGTCAGACCGCATAACAACATATGTTGTTCCCTTTGTCATCAGTATGTTACTTGCCCGAGATTCGATCGTCGGTATCCAATACCTAGTTCAATCTCGTTACCGGCAAGTCTCTTTACTCGTTCTGTAATACATCATCTCGCAACTAACTCATTAGTTGCATTGCTTGCAAGGCTTAAGTGATGTGCATTACCGAGAGGGCCCAGAGATACCTCTCCGACAATCGGAGTGACGAATCCTAATCTCGAAATACGTCAACCCAATATGTACCTTTGGAGACACCTGTAGAGTACCTTTATAATCACCCAGTTACGTTGTGACGTTTGGTAGCACACAAAGTGTTCCTCCGGCACACGGGAGTTACATAATCTCATAGTCATAGGAACATGTATAAGTCATGAAGAAAGCAATAGCAACATACTAAACGATCGGGTGCTAAGCTAATGGAATGGGTCATGTCAATCAGATCATTCATCTAATGATGTGATCCCGTTAATCAAATAACAACTCTTTGTCCATGGCTAGGAAACATAACCATCTTTGATTAACGAGCTAGTCAAGTAGAGGCATACTAGTGACACTCTGTTTGTCTATGTATTCACACATGTATTATGTTTCCGGTTAATACAATTCTAGCATGAATAATAAACATTTATCATGATATAAGGAAATAAATAATTACTTTATTATTGCCTCTAGGGCATATTTCCTTCAGGTGGGTGGGCAGCGAATTTTTCGTCGTCCGCATCCCCTTCTAGCCGGACATAGTTCAGCCAAGGATCTCTTGACAAGGAGAGAGACCTTAATAAATTTAACACGTCGCCGAAAGGTGAGTGTTGAAAGATATCCGCAGAGGTGAACTCCGTGATCGGCGCCCAATCGAATTCGATAGGCACGGACGCAGGCGGCTCGGAGTCCGTGGCCGGAGACGAATCCAGTGGTTCGGCGACACGGCTCTCGTGAGGGGTGAAGTCAGTATCCGGCTCCATCGCCACTGAGAGTGCGGCCTCCATGGCGGGGTCTATCCCCCCATCCTCGGATGGCGCAGTTTGCTCCGAATTGAGGGCCGGAGTAGTTGCTGGTGTGATCTCCCGAACACTGTCCGATGGCAGAGTTACGTCATGCTCGCCGTGACTGTGCGGCGCACCTGACATGGGATCTAATTCGTCGAAGATCAAGTCTCCGCGGATGTCGGCAGTGTAGTTTAAGTTTCTGAACCTGACCTGATAGCCAGGGGCGTAGCTCTCGATCTGCTCTAGATGGCCAAGCGAGTTGGCCCGCAGTGCGAAGCCGCCGAATACGAAGATCTGTCCGGGGAGGAAAAGCTCACCCTGGACCGCATCGTTACCGATGATCGAAGGAGCCATCAAGCCTTACGGTGATGGCACAGTGGAACTCTCAATGAAAGAACCAATGTTGGTGTCAAAACCGGCGGATCTCGGGTAGGGGGTCCCGAATTGTGCGTCTAAGGCGGATGGTAACAGGAGGCGGGGGACACGATGTTTACCCAGGTTCGGGCCCTCTCGATGGAGGTAATACCCTACTTCCTGCTTGATTGATCTTGATGATATGAGTATTACAGGAGTTGATCTACCACGAGATCGTAGAGGCTAAACCCTAGAAGCTAGCCTATGGTATGATTGTTGTTGTCCTACGGACTAAACCCTCTGGTTTATATAGACACTGGAGGGGGCTAGGGTTACACAGAGTCGTTTACAAGGAAGGAGATCTACATATCCGTATAGCCAAGCTTGCCTTCCACGCGAGGGAGAGTTCCATCCGGACATGGGACGAAGTCTTCAATCTTGTATCTTCATAGTCCAACAATCCGGCCAAAGGATATAGTCCGGCTGTCTGGAGACCCCCTAATCCAGGACTCCCTCAGTGGTTGAGCACGACTTTGATAGGAATAATGCGGCAGGGAGAGGAGCAACGATGAGACGATGAGGGCAGGCAAGCACCACCGAAACCCTAACCGTCCGCAACCAGTGTAGAAGGAGAGGAGCGACGTGATGGTCCAAAGGAGAAGAAAGGTGCGGCGGTGTAGGAGAGAGGAATGGTGCAGCGGCTAGGTGAGCACCACCGAAACCCTAGACAGCGGCGACCACAGAAGGAGGAGAGGAATAACACGACAATGGTGAGGAGAGGAACGACGCGGTAGGGAGAAGATATGGTGGCGGAGGAGACCGACCAGTGGGCTCTGGCTGGCGGGCGATGGCTATTTGGGGACGACACGTGGGGTGATTGTCGTTGTTGTTGTTGAAGGGGTGGTGTGGCGGGGTCCCGAGGAGGTGGAGGCCGTGGCCGCGGAGGAGGAGGAGGCGGAGGTGGATGCTGTGCCGGTGGCGGTGGCGGAAGGGGATCGGCGGTGGTGGCGAGAGGCGAGGGGCGAGATGCAGATTGGGGAGAAGGACGACCGACTGGGTCGTCTTGGATATTTTAGTGGGGGGAGGGTTAGCAATGGCACACCTTTTAGGGGTGCACCATAAAAATTGGTATATCAATGGCGCACCATTTAGGGGTGCGCCGTAAACACCGTGATAGCAATGGCGCACCTTCTCCTGGTGCGCCATTACTAACTTTTTTTTATTTTTTTGGATTTTTAGTTGCATGTAATAATTTAAGATTTGATATAAAAGAAAAGGAAAATGCAAATGGAGTGATAAAACCATTGTGCAAAGATTTAGAATTAGATGACATGGTTGAAATCAAGTGATACATGTAATAATTTAGTTGCATGTAATAATTGAGCTTGCCACTGACACACACACGCGGCCGACACGTCATGATTTGATCTTAGCTATCTTTTCACAATATTCTTGCCCTTCTTTCTCGCGGTTGAATAATTTAGCCCCGGAACCCCTTGAGTTCTTCTCTTGAACGGCCATCCTTTAGGTAGGGTGGTCCTGCTTCTTCTTGTGGTGTATGGTACTTCATCGTCGTCGTCATCTTCCATCTTCGGGTCGCCGTACTTGTCGAAGTCTTGCTCATTGGCGACTCCATCCATTCCGATGATGTTCCTTTTGACTCTCCTCACGACAACACGACTTGGCTTTGACGGGTCAGTAATGAAGAAGCATTGGTCCACTTGGGAAGCCAGTACCCATGGCTCATTTTTCGCGGTGACGTTTGCGCCCGCGGTCTTGTATTTGGCTTCGGGTATAACCATGGTGGCGAAATACCGGTCTTCTTTTAGGACGCTCTTGGCCCATCTGAGACGGAACATCGGGACCTTCTCTCCAGCGTAGCTCAAGTCCCAGATCTCCTCGATCCTTCCATAGTATCTGTCCTTGTCGTTACTGGTGTAGGATTCCATCGTTACCCCGGAGTTCTGATAATCGCTCTTAATGTCCTTTTCCTCGGTGTAGAATGTGTAGCTGTTGATATCGTACGCCTCATAGGTCATCAGGTTGTGCTCGGCGCCCTATGACAAGGCGAATATGAGTTTTTCTTCCGCGGAAGAATCCTCATGTAAAGAGTACGACAGAAGCTTCTCCTTGAACCAACGCGTGAAACATGAGTTGTGCTCTTTGATTATATCTCCGTCCGTCCTCTGTTGGCCTCGATCATTGTATGTCTTCTCAATAAAGGTTTTGTGCTCTACCACCCAAGGATCGACCATGTCTATGTGTTGTAGCGCGACTAGGTATACTCTTTCAAAGTCGGCGAGTCGACCCTTGAAGTCGACATGCATTTCGCGGCGACCCTCGCGGTGACCCCATCCAACGAGCCTACCAAGGTGCCTGTTGACGGGCAGACCAATGGGGTTCTCGATGCCTAGATAATTCGTGCAGAAGGGGATGCACTCTTCGGTCAGAAAGCCCTTGGCTATGCTTCCATCTGGATGTGTCCTGTTGCGAACGTATCCTTTGATGACACCATTCATCCTTTTGAACGGCATCATGCTGTGCAGGAACGTCGGTCCGAGTTGGATGATATCCTCCATGATATGGACCAGTAGATGCACCATAACGTCGAAGAATGCGGGCGGGAAGTACATCTCAAGCTCGCATAGTATCACCACGATCTCTTCCTGTAGCCTTCTGAGTTGCCTCACTCCAGCCGACTTCCGAGAGATGACGTCGAAAAAGTTGCATAGGCCAAATAGCGTTTCACGGACGTGCGCGTCCATGATCCCACGGATTGCAACTGGAAGTATCTGCGTCATCAGCACGTGACAGTCGTGAGACTTCATCCCGCTGAACTTCTGCTTCGCCAAATCTAGGTATCTGCTTATCTTCCCCGCGTAACCGTAAGGAAGTTTTACTCCTATGAGGTAGGTAAAAAACTACTCGATCTCCTCCTGACTTAGAGTGAAGCACGCGGGAGGGCAGTCATATTCGATCTTCTTGGCCTTTTTTCCTTTGCGACGACTTTCCGTGTCCTTCGCCTCATCATCATCATCATCATCATCATTAGGGTGTTTTGCGTGAAGCTCCTCCCTGATGCCCATTGATTGCAAGTCCGCCCTTGCTTTTGGCCCATCTTTGGTCCTCTCTGGCATGTTGAGCAGGGTGCCAAGCAGACTCTCGCACACGTTCTTCGTAATATGCATGACATCAAGCCTGTGAGGCACACGGAGGATCTTCCAGTACGGCAAGTCCCAGAAAACAGACCTCGTTTTCCATACCTTTAGCAGCGGCTCTGGCGCCTTTCGCTTCTTTCCCGGCGGTGGGCACTCTTTCCAATTTTTCAACAACTCATCTATTTCCTCGCCGCTCCTCGTACGTGGGGGTCTTCGGGGTTCGGTTTCACCATCGAACAAATCCTTGCGTTTCCTCCATGAGTCATTGTCGCGAAGCCACCTTCGATGTCCCATGAACACGGTTTTCAAAGACCCGGGATCTCTATCTAGCTAGCGATACGTTGTGTCATCCATGCACCTGACGCATGCACAAAATCCGTGGACCACCTGCCCCGTGACATATCCGTATCCGAGATAGTCGTGCACCACCGTGAGCAGTGCGGCTGTCATAGGAAAATATTCTTTCGCTGTGGCGTCCCACGTATTGGCTGGCGTTTTCCACAGCGTGTCTAGCTCCTCTTTCAGTAGCCCTAGATACAGATTTATGTCGTTCCCTGGTTGTTTCGACCCTTCAATTAGCATACTCATGTAAATGTACTTCCTCTTCATGCACATCCATGGGGGAAGGTTGTACATCCACACAAACACAGGCCAGGTGCTATGTCTGCTTCTCTGGTTGCCAAATGGGTTGACTCCATCGATGCTCGTGCCCAGCATGATGTTCCTTGGATCGTCCCCAAATTCTGGGTGTTCGAAGTTCAACGCTTGCCACTGGCTCGCATCCTTAGGGTGACTCAGCATCTTGTCTTTTTTATTTATCTCCGGATCATTTCCGTCATCTTCTTGCTTCTTCTCCTCCCTATCCCCGTGCCAACGCAGGAGCTTTGCTTGCTCAGGGTCTGCGAAATACCGCTGCAGACGAGGAGTGATCGGAAAGTACCACACCACTTTTTGAGGAGCTTTCTTCCTCTTCTTGTATCGAGTGAAGCCGCACACCAGACATATTGTAGACTCTGCGTGCTCGTCCCGATAAATGCAATCGTTCATGCACACATGGTATTTCACGTGCGGTAAATCCAGAGGACACATGATTTTCTTCGCCTCCTCGAAACTGGTCGGGCACTTGTTCCCCTTGGGAAGACGTTCGTGCCAGAATGACATGTTCTCGTCGAAGCATGCGTCGGTCATTTTGTGTTTTACCTTCATCTCCAGAGCCATGAGCGTTACTTTCAGGCGGGTATCCTCGGGCCTGCATCCTTCATACAATGGAGTAACCGCGTCTATCTCCAGTTGATCCAGCTTGGCTTTCTCTCGGGTGGCAGCTCTTGCGTTACCTGTCTGCTTGAGAAGCAGCTCTTGAATATGAGGGTCCTACACCCAGCCCATCGATGGTCCATCGCCGTCTGCTCCGGCATCCTCATCTTCATGATCATGCCCTTCGTCTTGATCTTCCTCATCATCATGTCCGACATCTTCTACATGATGACTATGTCCTGCATCTACTTCGTGATCATGTCCTAGAGATTCTTCGTATTCTCGCCCGCCCTCGCCGCTATTGTCTTGCTGCCCTTCCTTATTTCTTGCCCAGCCCCCATGGATGACTTCATAATCATCTTCATCACCTTGCCACTGATAGCCATCCATGAAACCACGCAGGAGCAGGTGGTCCCGCACCTGTCTGGAATCTGGGTCCATAAGGCTCTTCAGCTTGCATCTTTGACACAGACATCTTATCTCCGTCTCATTCTTTTGAAGCATCTCGGCCTTCACGGACCATGGTCGCCTGCGGGGTAGAGCAAAACGATATTTTAGAACCAAATTTTTTTGGCATGACTTTGCCTAAAAATAGGACCAAAAAGAATGCATAGTGCCAAATTCTCGCCAAAATGGAAATGAATCAACATTCTGGCAAAATATTGGCAACTATCGCATTTCAAATACCGGTACTTGCAAACAAAAACATATGCAACACCACAAACATACGTAGATCTAGGCCATAAAAAGTGTGTACATTGGAGGGAGAAAAAAAGTAGATTTAGAACATAAAGAAAGCTTTCCCCTTACTTACCTATCAAAAAAAGGAAATTTAGCCACTTAATTTGGGTGAATCTATGATGCAAATGAGGTGAGGAGGAGGAGGCAGTCGAGACCAAGCTTGGTAGAGGGGGAGAGAATGAAGTGGGGAAAGTGAGTGTGATAGGTGGCTGTCAAAAATATCTAGCTGCTCTCAGGTTACCAATGGCGCACCACCTAGGATTGCGCCACTGGTAACCAGGGTTACTAATGACGCACCTGGTGTGTGGTGCGCCATTACTAGTTTTGAAATTTTTTTGAAAAAAATGTTAGTAGTGGCGCACCGTGGGTGTGGTGCGCCATTAGTAATATGGCCATTAATGGCGCATCTATATCTGGTAGCAGTGGCGCACCACATACATGGTGCGCCATTAATGTCCATATTAGCTATAGCCGTTTTTCTAGTAGTGGGTGATAGGACAGTTGATTGGGATTCATTGCTGAAATTGCCCAGCAACAACCGCAATGCTAGTCTAACAGCCAAATGCCTCAAGACAAGTCTCTAACAAACAAAGACATGACCACCATCTTTTGGGATCCCTCCTTTCTCTAGATCTTCACCTCCCATGCATGGGTTTCCCACCCCTCCCGCCTATTGCTTCGGCAGAGGGTTATGCGGGGAAATGCCGGTTATGAGTGTTCAACATGTAGTTAGGATTTGGTCACGATGGCACCATTCAGATGGCAATGAAGACATTGTGTCAAATAATGCGCCCTTGCTTAAGCCCCCTCTCGTCGGACTGGTCGGCTGCATCAAGAAGCTAGTGGGTTAGCATAAATAAAACAACCACAACCCCGGCGATGCGACAAAGACGAAGTAAGCGGCAGAAGGTTAAATTAAAAAGGATTATTTGAAGGGCTTTGATGTGTTTCTACATTTTTATTACATACAATGTGGGCAATTGTTCTACGTCCGAATGCACAGTTCGTACTCATTTTCCTTAGTTAATATAACCCATATATTAGCGTAAATAAAACAACCACAACCCCCTAGTCTAATAATAAGCTAGTCTTGCACCAACGACACCCATAGCCACTCTCTTTACCCCCTCCTCTACAACCTCACTCGCCACCCTTGTTTCTTTGGCTCCTTCTATGTAATGTAGAACCACACCACTCGTCCCTTGTCGTGCGCCCCCTTTATTCTCCACCACCCGCACCACCTAATACTAACATCCCCACTGAAGGTTGAGCTCCAGATCCCCATCTCTAGTGCCACATCTAGGTCTGATGTTCCATGCTAGAATCAAACCCGTAGAAGAGTAAGACATATGAGGCGGTGATGGATGATAAGAGGACTCCAAGCAGGTAGGTGCGGGGAGAGATTCGAACATGGTGAGCTGGTGGATGTGGGTCGTTTCCGATAGGAGGGCATACAAAAATTTCTTGTGGCAGGATGGAAAGATTATTTGTGACCACTTTCTCTATGTGTGTCACATTGCTTAATTGAGACCATCTGGGTTGCTAGCTCATGGGTAAGCATTAAAGTTGAAGGCATGGGGATAGTCCTTAAAGTGTTTGTGTCAAGATCTTGTGGAAGGAAGACTCGTTTAGGAGGGACCTACATTCGACGGGGCCATTTCAAGCCATTCTATCTATTAATAAGTCTTGAGTGACACACATGATCGATTCTAGTCAATACGATTATGGCACTATTGTTTTGATTTATGTTTGGGACGGGTGTTAACCTAGCTAAATATAATATTTTAAACACAAAGAACAATGTTTGGTTTGGAAATGGGACTAGTCAACGTTTATTCTCTAAATACATACCTTATCCATTCAGAACTTTCATGCTTACATAAAATTCATTGCATCTATATAGGTAGGAACCTAGTCCATGAAAACTCGTGGGAGATTCTGAAGACTTGATGGCATGACCAATTTGACTTCCTATATCCTCTGCTCTCTCATATGTACCAAAACTATCTAAAGTAACGATTGACATCCCCAAGTTTGAGTTCTTACTGGTCTAGGAAACAAAAAAAATTCAGATTGACTAGCTAGTAATTCTCACAGTTCAGATTAAAACATAACAAAAAAAAAAATCTTAGTAATGAGATATATGAGTCAATGCATCACATCATTTTATATTTTAAAATGTACTCCCTTCATTTTTTTACTCTGCATATTAGCTTTGTCTTAAGTCAAAGTTTGTAAATTTTGATTAAGCATATAGAATACTTTCTGTCAAAAATATTCCTTATATTATACGTGAAAAGTTTAATCATATTTACCAAAACCATACTTTGCTTTGTACTTATAAGTAGCGTCTCTACATGTTAGGCATTTCACATGTGAACCTCTTCAAGTAGTATCTTTACTCTCGAATACCACAATGGTTTTTTGCTTCCTTTTCCATCAATGCGACTGACATACTCAACATACTCTCGATCTCCTTGAGTTAATGAACTCGATGACCTCTGCCAGTGCATCAATACACATGCAATCAGTTGCAAGGAATAGTCTTGTGGGATCCAATTATTGTTTCATGCATTAGTGATGCTGCCATCACCGATTCTTCTTATAAGTGCTTGCTTTAGCACAAAAACTCCTTCATGAATAGACCGCCAAATATGAGATGGGTTGCGACCCAGATCGGCTCCAAGAAGATGCCCATGAGGGTCATATCTATCCTTGAAAATTCTAGCACTTAGCGAGTCAGGATTTTGTAGAATCCTCCATCCATGCTTTGCCAAGAGTGCTAGGATGAAAAGTTATATATCATGGAAGCCCAAACCTCCTGCTGCTAATCTTTCACATATCTTTCCATGAAACCCATGTCAGTTTGTATTGTCCTTTTTTTGCCACCCTACCAAATTTTTTGAAGCATAGAGTTGATATGAGAACACAAACTACGAGGTAACTTGAAGCATGACATTGAATAGGTTGGGACACCCTATGCGACTAATTTACTAAGAACATCTTTGGCTGCGCCTGAAAGTAACTTCCCCATCCAACCAACCTTGTACCTTGTCCCAGACTCTGTCACCAAAGGTAGTTAAATATTCTATTTTTCTGTTCTACCTACATCAATGGGAATACCAAGATACTTTTCACTCAAGGCATCATTTTGAATATTGACCATGGTCTTGATTTCCTCTTTCCTTGTTGCCAAACAACTCTTGCTAAAAATTTAAAATAGATAGCGGACTTGTCTGTATTAATATGTTGGTCTAAAATGCTGCAAAGATAGGTCAACTTGGGTCTGCTATTGGTCTACGAATGTGGACCAAAAGAAACACCAGAAGCTTCGGGAGGAGATCAGAAGACCCACAAGTTTCCCACAAGGGTGGATGGTGCGGCCTGGGGGGCACCCAGGCTTGTGGCGCCCATGTGTCACATCTTGACCTAATTCATGGCCTATAAATTCAGAAATATTCGAAAACCCTTAGAGCGAGACCCGAAACAATTTTATCGCCGCCGCAAGCCTCTGTTAGAAGCAATCTTATCTGGAGCCCTGTTCTGGAGTTCTGTCAGAGGGGAAACCATTTGGGTGGAAATCTTCATCAACCTTGTTGCCTCCATAATGGTGTGTGAGTAGTTCCTTCAGGACCTATGGGTCCATAGTAGTAGCTAGATGGCTTCCTCTCCCCTTTCCCCCCTCTCTCTGCCTCTCACTTTCTCCCTCCCTCCCCCCTATCTCTCTCTCTGATCTTCAATACCACGTTCTCTTTTGAGATCAATCTGATGTAATTCTTGTGGTGTTTTGTTGGAATCCGATGAATTGTGGATTTATGATCATATTATTCATTGATTTCTACTGAATCTCTTGAAGTTTCTTTGTTGCATAATTAAATAACTATGTATGTTTTTCGATCTATGAGTCTTCTCTGCCCAAGATACATTAATAGTTCTTCAGAGGAAGTTGTGCATAGTAGTCGGTTTAATACGGCGGTGATTTCTATATCCTAGTGACAGGAAGGGACAAGACACACATTTGTCTTATTGCCACTAAGAATAAAATGGCAGGGTTTAATCTTACGGCTAGATATCTTCTTGTCTACATTATGTCATCTTGCTTATTGCATTACTTTGTTTCTTGAAAACTTAATATTTTGAGATGTATATTGGATAGCGGTCTTGGGGTGGAGTAATGTTAGTAGATGCAGTAGGATTAACGGTGTACTTATCATGGATGTAATGCATGCGTGATATTATCCCATGAATGATCATAGTTATAAATTGTCACTATTTTGTCAATTAGCCAACAATAATTTGTTCATGCCATTACCTTCTTTCAAGAGAGATGCCACTAGTAGTAAACCTATGTCCCCTCGGTTCATTCTCCATTAATAAAAAACTCTTATAATTTTACTCTTTTTTCCTTTACCTTTTGCCATTTAATATCATCAATTTCTATTTTCTTTTAATCTTGTAACTGACAAGACAAGGGGACTGACAACCCCCTTGCCAAGTTGGGTGCATGCATTTGTTTTGTGTTTGTGTGCATATGTTGCTTACATTGTTATCTTGGCGACTCCTACTGAATCGACAAACCTTGGTTCTTAACAGAGGAAAATACTTTCTGCTACTGTGCTACATCACCTTTCCTCTTCGAGGAATCCAACAACTCCTACAGGAGTAGCATCAGTCCACATACCGTAAAGGTAATGTCTATGCAAGATTATACCATGAATGTAAATATAAATATTTTAATTTAATCGTTGCCCAACTGTAATTTGTTTACCGCACTGCACTTAATTGCTTGGAGAGATGCCACTAGTGAAGGCCCGGAAGGTCTATTTCCCATAATTGCAAACCGTAACAAAAATATTATTCTTTCTTATACCATTTATTTTATTTTATCTATCTAGCAATGCCTACCATACTGTGTAATTTACGCTTGTAACTAGCAGGACAAGAAGCTTGGAAACCTTCTTGAAATGTTGGGACAAGTTTGTTTTGTGCTTTGTGTGTAGGTACTCGTGACTTTGTTTGCTAGGAGAACACCTTATGGTTTGATAAACCTTACTATAAATGGGAATACTTAGTGCTATGTTACTTCATCCTTATACTTGGGGGTTACCCAACCACTCTTACGAGAGAGCAAGTAATGGCTCAAGAATTTATCACTTTGCATGAAGAGTTTTGACTTGGTTTTCGCTATTTCTCAGTTATTTCTAACGATAATCCTTCAAGAGAGAAAAAACACATTTTTTAATGTTTGGCAGGAAAATTTATTTAAGGAAACTAGTCAAGATTACACAAAATCATGCCATTTGAAGCAACTTTCATGTTGGAAGAAAATGCACCAGGAGCAATAGAGCACAAGATGGCCACCGGTATGAGTGCAAGCGCTCGTACCAGGCGCTGACGGCCTCCCCTCATCTACAGGAGCAAACTTTGTAAAGGGCATCGGGCATCAGAGAGACCTAGTCACCGCCACTCCATCCTGAACAGAGGGAGAAGACATCCAGAGAAGAAGAACTATCAAAGATCTTTTCTGTCTTTTTTGCATCTTCATTTCATCTCATCATTACCATTATAAGAGGAATTCCAAGTTGCAGGATCAGGGTGTATAACTCTATTCATACTCATCTGGAGATTGAGACTCGTTTAATCATTCATCTTATTGTGGATCTTCTCGGTATTATTAATATGGTTTTCATTGGATTATTCTCTGAGATGATTGGTTATTCTTCTATGATATGTGAGTAACTCCCTCTAGACATGGGAGATGTAGGTGAATGGTAAGATTCATTTGTGTCTATCCTATATGTCATCATTCGTGTTTATAGTCGTATGATTATTTAGTAATTAAGTTGTTATTCAATTATGAGGGCAATGCGTGTTGTCCAGTTTAAGGGCCCGGGTAGCATGATCTAAAGATATACACATGTACCAAATATTTTTCAGGGAATCCATGACCTTCAGGTGTCAGGTGGAGATATCTATGAGGAGCAAAGACGATATGAGATAATGGTGAACCACCGAACATAATACATGGTTCTGGTTTAACAACCTTAATTGTGACGACGACTGCACTGTGGCAACGTCGAAGCAGGACCATAGAGTGGAATGTAACCCCGCATGAAGGAGTTCCACAACCCTAGGGTGATCCACCTACTGAACAAGAAATTGAAATACTAGACTAATATTACAAGGTAATTTGTATTACCGTCGCACTGGCAAGCTTGATGTAACCATGATCCTAAGTCTCTCCACGCCTAATCTCTCTTTTGCAGGAAATAAACTTTATTTTTTGCCTTTAATTTATGTTCTTTATTTCTAAGTTCTTATTCTTGCTGCTATAATCAATCCTTTTTACTGCTCTAATTTATTTGTTCCAAAGGACACTAATAGCCTCTGCAGATTTTGAAATAGTTACTTCATATGAGTGGTGACAACTCGCGTGTGACTAAAATGCCACTCATAAATACTCTCCTCCATTCTTTGTTGGGATGATTACTATTATGATACTTACACGAAGGTTCTACACTGCCATGTGTATCTTGTAGATCATCAAGCATTATCTGGCGCCGTTGCTGGGAAATTAAGCGCAGAGTATTTGTTCTGTAACTGATTTGCAGGTGTTGTTATTGTAGATGCTTTCTGTCAGTGACATCGACGCTAATCATTCTAGAAGAACTTCTCTACCAGATTATCTTGAGTGTTTTCCACAGGAGCTACAAACTCCATTACAAGAAAAAAAATCAAGCTACTAAGCTTAACACTTGCTATGGAGAGATGTCCATTATTGAAAAGTTGAGAAGTCTCTTAGAGAGTATTGTGCTCCATATATGGGCTCCAGATCTCCTATATTCTATCCGACAAATTTTGCTCCTAAGTGTTCGATTGATTGTAAACTAATCCATGAAGTAACTAAACATGCTTTTATAGGAGATGAAGAGAAAGATCCTCAAGCATGTGACGCCCGGGTAATTAAGCTACAGTGATCCTCTGCTAATGGTGCCACGTCACCTCGTTTATAGTTGCTAATCTCGAGTTAGTTCGAAACCGATTCAAATTCAAATTCAAAAATAGGCAGACAATAAAAGTTTTCAAATATTAAAACTAAAATGTTCGAGGTGAAGCAAATATTGCATAGATAATTATGGGGGAAAAACCACACTTTTATAAAACGTTTAAAGACTCTAAAGTAATTAAAACAACAACTATGACCATTAATTAGATGCCTTTAAAAAATTATAATAATACAAACTATTTTATTTTAGGTGTCAAACTTTTTGTGGCAGTAGAATAAGTTATAACATTAATTTAGGAGTTGTAGTTATATTTTATAAAACTAAAATTAAGATAAAATAAAATAGAAAACTAATAAACAGAAAATAAAAATACAAAACAGAAAACAAACTAACAACAAAAAAGAGAGAAAGCAACCCCCCCATGCTGGGCCAACCGGCCCAGCGAGCCAGCAGGCCGGCCCAGCCGACCCACTCCCGCACCCCCTGGCCTACTAGGCCTCCTCCCCTCCCCGTGACCTAGTGCCGACACCCACTCACCCCGCACGAACCCCCCACTCTCTCCCACGTCTCTCTCCCTCCTTCCCCCGATCCAGATCGGGATCGGGGTGCTCATGCCCGCCCCCGACGCGTCCCCGACGCCATCGCACTCGCCCCCAACGCCGCCGCCTGGTGCCGCCCCGGCCCCGTCGCGGGACCTCGCCGAACGCCTCGTGCTCGCCGCCCTCCCCCGGCCTTCTTCCTCACTCTCCGGCACCGCGCCCGTCTTCCCCGAGCTCCGCAGGACGTCGTGCTCGTTGCACCGACGCCAACCGCCGCCGCTGCATCACCGCCTCGTCCCACCACCACCTCGCGGACGCCAATCTCCCTCCCGGAAGCCACCGCGTCGAGCCCCGCACCGCCTTCTTCGTCGTCTGCCCCGTCGAGCTTCGCCGTCGATTCCGGCACCTCCGAGCCTTCCTCAAGCCCACTAAGCACATCTGCAGGCTCAATGTGAGCTCCGCCACTTTCCCGAGTTCGGATTCGAGCTCGAGCACCCTCGCCGCCGTTTTGTAGTTGTCGTCGCCGCCGTGATCGAAGCCGTAGTCGCCCTCCGCCCACGCCCATGGCCGCCGTCGCCCGGGCGCTCCCCTGCACCCCCGCGCAGCCTCCCTGGCTGCGGCTCCCCGTAGCCGCGCGCGCCCACACGCCGCCCGTGACCGCACCGCCCCTGCTGCTGCGGCCCGCGCGCTACCTGCGCCTCACCCTCACCTACCTCTGCCGCCAGTCCCACCTCGCCCCTCTGCGCCGCCTCCGGCCACCGGTCCCCCCCTCCCCCCCTCCCGCGGCTCCAGCTGCGCCGTGGCCGCCGGCGTGCGCCCTCCTGGGTGGGCGGTTGTTCCCCGTCCCTGGTGGCCTCGGGCACGAGCGCCCGCCCCGTTAACCGCTGCTCGAATCCACTATGGCCCTTGTGCCTATGACACATGGGGCCTGCCCCAAAAATAATAATAATAATATTAAATAAATAAATAAATAATTAATTAATTAACCTAATTAAGCATGTTCTGTTAACCTAATTAACTATTATTAATTAATTAAACAGTAATTAGATTAGTTAAACCTTAATTAGAATAAGCAGAGTATGACATGCGGGACCCACACGTCAGATTGACCGATTCAACGCCCTGTTGACTGCTGACGTCATGATGACATCATCCTACACTATTCTGGATAATGTTGATTAAATTAATTAAATAAATCCTGAAAATGATTTAAATCTTTTAAAATTAATAGAAAATAAACCGTAGCTCAGATGAAAATATTTTCAACATGAAAGTTGCTCAGAACGACGAGACGAACCCGGATACGCAGCCCGTTTGTCCGCCACGCATCCCTAACCTATCCAACTCGCAACTCTCCCCCTCCGGCTCCTCTGCTCGAAAACGCAAAACACCGAGGATACTTTCCCGGATATCATCCCCCTTCACCGGTATCACCTACTACCGCGTTAGGGCACCTCTAACGCCGTTACTTGTCATGTCATGCATCACTATGCATATGCTTGTTTAAATATTTATTGTTTCTCCCCCCTCTTCTCTCGATAGACACCGAGACCGACGCCGCTGCTACCCAGTACGACTACGGAGTTGACGACCCCTCTCTCTTGCCAGAGTAACCAGGCAAGCCCCCCCCTTTGATCACCAGATATCGCCTACTCTTCTCTATACTGCTTGCATTAGAGTAGTGTAGCATGTTACTGTTTCCCGTTAATCCTATACTGATGCATAGCCTGTCCTTGCTACTACTGTTGTTACCTTTACCTGCAATCCTAATGCTTAGTATAGGATGCTAGTTTATCATCAGTGGCCCTACACTCTTGTCCGTCTGCCATGCTATACTATCGGGCCGTGATCACTCGGGAGGTGATCACGGGTATATACTATATACTTTATACATGATACATGTGGTGACTAAAGACGGGACGGCTCGTAGGAGCACCCGCGAGTGGATCTTTGAGGCGGAGCGACAGGGCAGGTTCCGACCACCTAGGAGAGAGGTGGGCCTGGCCCTGTTCGGCGTTCGCGGACACTTAACACGCTTAACGAGATCTGGGTATTTGATCTGAGTCTGGCCATTTGGTCTATACGCACTAACCATCTACGCAGGAGTAGTTATGGGTATCCCGACGTCGTGGTATCAGCCGAAGCCTTCGTGACGTCAGCGACTGAGTGGCGCACGCCGGATTGGAACGTAAGCCTGCTCTTGTATTAAGGGGGCTAGTTCTGCTTCCGGCCGCGTTCGCAACGTGCAGGTGTGCTAAGGGCGATGGGCCCAGACCCCTGTGCGCTTAGGTTTAGACCGGCGTGCTGACCTCTCTGTTGTGCCTAGGTGGGGCTGCGACGTGTTGATCTTCCGAGGCCGGGCATGACCCAGGAAAGTGTGTCCGGCCAAATGGGATCGAGCGTGTTGGGGTATGTGGTGCACCCCTGCAGGGAAGTTTTATCTATTCGAATAGCCGTGTCCCTCGGTAAAAGGACGACCCGGAGTTGTACTTTGACCTTTTGACAACTAGAACCGGATACTTAATAAAACACACCCTTCCAAGTGCCAGATACAACCGGCGATCGCTCTCTCACAGGGCGACGAGGGGAGGATCATCGGTTAGGATTATGCTATGCGATGCTACTTGGAGGACTTCAGTCTACTCTCTTCTACATGCTGCAAGACGAAGGCTGCCAGAAGCGTAGTCTTCGAAAGGATTAATTATCCCCCTCTTATTCTGGCATTCTGCAGTTCAGTCCACATATGATACCCTTATTCCATTTGATACCCATGCATATGTAGTATAGCTCCTTGCTTGCGAGTACTTTGGATGAGTACTCACGGTTGCCTTCTCCTTCTTTTCCCTCTATTCCTTCTACCTGGTTGTCGCAACCAGATGTCGGAGCCCAGGAGCCAGACGCCACCGTCGATGACGACTCCTACTACACCGGAGGTGCCTACTACTACGTGCTGCCTGCTGACGATGACCAGGAGTAGTTTAGGAGGATCCCAGGCAGGAGGCCTGCGCCTCTTTCGATCTGTATCCCAGTTTGTGCTAGCCTTCTTAAGGCAAACTTGTTTAACTTAGGTCTGTACTCAGATATTGTTGCTTCCGCTGACTCGTCTATGATCGAGCTCTTGTATTCGAGCCCTCAAGGCCCCTGGCTTGTAATATAATGCTTGTATGACTTATTTTATTTGTAGAGTTGTGTTGTGATATCTTCCCGTGAGTCCCTGATCTTGATCGTACACGTTTGCGTGTATGAGTAGTGTATGATTAAATCGGGGGCGTCACAAGTTGGTATCAGAGCCGACTGCCTGTAGGAATCCCCCTTCCACACTCCTTGGCCGAAGTCGAGTCTAGACATTACAAAACTTTTACTAACATGGCTGTGCGTTTTACGGGCCCACGTCGCCATTTGGGTGGTATTAGGCTCTTTTATTCCTCGCCTTTACTCTAGGACCCTGATCTCTCTTCTATTCGGGTTAAATGGTTTTGCTAACTCTAACTCTAGGTTCTCGTAAATACTTTCTCCCGGAGAGCCCCTTCATTCCAGATGATGGCCTGCTTCACCAGAAGATTCCGAAGATACTCTTTGCTATTCCTCTCGAGACTTTGTGCCCATCACTTTTGCTATTCCCGACCACCAATAAATCCTTATGGATAACTACTTACACTTGCCATTCATACGATCATCCCCCATTGATCTTGTTATTACAAGATACCCCGGAGTCTTCTCTATTGTTCCGAGAATACTTTGTGCCTACTGCCTAGCAGTTCCTTGCCACATGAATACCCCTTCAATTAAATCCTCGCACTTGTCGAGTATCCACTCATCCCCAGTTGTTCATGTGTTTCACAATGGTCTTCGAAATACTATTCGATCCTCCAAAAATCCTTAGTAGCTTATTGCTCTGCAATACTTGCTTGCTTGCATTATGGATGCTTTCCATATGTCTGGCGATATTCGTTAGTATCCTTAGGCATCGTCTTTTGATCCTATTGATTCAACTTGAGTGCGAATGCACGCAATCATCAGCTGATCCTTTTAAATTATCTTTCCGGCTTAGACGTTATTTTAAAACATGAGCTGGATCTCGACCAATCAAATTGCTGTCGATTGTACCCTTAAGGCTATTCAACTTATCCATCCCTGATCAGAGCATTGCTTCTGATCCCTTGTCTTGGAATTGATAATTCCTTTGCATTTGAGCCTTGAATTAGTCAGTTGTTTCTAAAGTCTGATCTTCTTGCATTGTTTCTCCCTCTGGTTGAGTACCGATGCTCGCACCAGATCTTGAGAACCACCAGATCATTGCTGGATTTTATCCGACAGCGCCCTTCATATTCAATAAGTCTGTGAGCCTTTCCTCGGATACATAATACCTTTGGTAAATTGTATCCTCTGCTTTCTCAAACATGCTCTACTATCGAGCTGGTGTTAATTATTCTTGAAATTTGTGGTATATACTCCTAAGATGCCCTGATGGGTTGAACATATGCCTTCTCTAAACTGTGTGAACTCGAAAGTTTTCACGAGTCATACTCTTCTGGTATTTTGCTAGATAAAATTTCTATACTACACCTTCATCAAAAGCGAGAAGTAAAATGAAAGGTTATGCATGGAAGAATTGGGAGTCGACCTTGAGCCTTTGCGTTCATGCCCATGGACCCGATGTGAAACTTATCATCGAAGCTTCTTGTAAATGATATTAGTTCCCTTGGTATAAGTTCATCTTATATCTGGGATCCGGCCTTTTACAATCGTGGTTCCGACCATGTTCTCTTTTAAATACCATTTTCGATGCAAGTGTAAGCACTTGTCTCATGTGGATCAATACCTCGGTCCAACCTCTACTTGATCCGTCTTCGAGTATTACCCCCCTGGTATCTCGAGATTATCTTGAAACTGCATAACTTCTTATGAGTTCTTCATCAAGTACTACATTCTCACTGATTACAGTTTTCATGGGCTCTGAGTTATTAAACACTCAAAGACACCGATAACTGAACCGAGTCTGTCCTACGGTTCAGCAACTCTTGATAATCTTCTTTAAGTCCGAGTTTGTACTCGATCATGTCATTCCTAGCCTGATCGGCTATATCATTATCGTGCTAAATTTTAACTGTGCTACCTGGTCCTTAATCCCGGAGCACAACTTTCGATGATGAGCTAAGCTTACATCGATCTTCCTCGTCATATCAAATCACCTTGAACAACAAGCTTGATTTCAAGTTTGTGCCCTACCCATGGTTCCAATAACCTTCCGCTTCATCATTCCTTTGATTTGATGTTGTCACTGATTGATTACATCTTGAAATCTCTCGACCAATGTGCTGTGAAGATCATCAACCTTATGAGGTCTTCCTGGATATCAATTGAATTCATGATGAGAAATACCATCCTTGCCCCCGATGAATTGTATTATCATCGGCCACTTTATTGCCTTCCCTCCAACACAAACTTATTCTTGTTTTGAGTTATACCTTGAGATCCTTGCTATACAGCATTTGTTAATCTTTACCTTGGAATGTTACCGCCTTTTATGTCAAGAATGTCGTGGTAATTTTACCACCTCTTGAGAATTCTTGATATAGTAATATCTCTCGCCTTTTGCGTTCATTTCTTGGTCTCCGTGTTGTTTCTAACCGAAATATCGATAAATGGTCTGTGATGTGTAAATTCTAAACTTCTAGCAACCCTATTGCTTGAAGTTATTGGTCTACAGTTTCATTCTAAGTCTATTGATTACTGAATCATCATTCAAACATTGATCGTGCTACCTAGTCCAGATTCCTGGGTGCACCCTTCTATCATTGTTCAGTTGTGTATGTTTCCCTCGAGCATACATCATTATGACATTTGATCTGACAAATGACATTTCCTTGTTCACATAATTGTGGAAATCAATCCTTTGGAAATCTCGATGATTTGTTGCTGAGCCTATCAGCCACCTCCTCATCCTCTCCTTGGTTTACTGATGACCTCTTGTTTCAGAGCTCACTTACATAGATCACTTCTGAGAATCTCACAATGTCATCTCGTCAAATTGTGTTGCACCTTTTCTTCTCAGGCATTCCGAGTCTGAGGTATCCTGACACCAATCAAATCTGAATCTCGGTCAGATATGATGGTTGGGACATATTTCCAAGAGTTATGATGTTGGTCCTGTGATGACCCGGTAACGTGATGTCATGCCTAGCACCCCCCCGGCTGGAGGACCTATCATTATAGTTTCCTTTTTAACAAGGTTAACCATTCTTCCATGAGGAAATCGTAAACTTATCTTATAAGTTGTTCCTGATGGATCCTTTGTGCATCCAAAATCCGACCTTTTCTTGAAAACCATGTCAATGCTATCTCGAAGCATGTCGGTGGTGCTCCGGTTTTCAACAAGAACATGTGAAGCCCAATGCTAAATGTTACTTGCTCAATTATCCAAACATCGTGGCATCGGTAATGTCATGAAATTTGTCTCTCCTACCTAAAAGAGTTTTCTACCTTCTATCCGGTCTTGGATATCATACTCTGCTTGTTCTTGGGAAGGATATACCCCTGAAATATGTGTTTAATCACATTTTCCTTTCCATTGTTCTGTTTAACCTTCTTGAGGTTTATATGATCTAAGCAGTAATACGTCAATGCTTTTATAAGCACCTCAGCGTACAACTCTCTCAGTAAGACCCTGTTACCATTGTTGATAGCATCCCGGTAACCACCGGTGGACGAGAACTTTGCCTATTGGTCCGCCTCGTTCAACGAGCAGGAAAATGGTTCTCTTCGTCCCTCGCCCTTGGTACCGATGTTGTTGCCGACATAACTGATAGGCTGGTCCTCTGACATGCCTTGCTATCATGACCATGCAAGATGTCAACGCCCATCCCTATTTTAACCCACATGGTGGGCCCATAACCCACAGGTCCCAGGATCGAAACCTGACTCTCCTGTACACCCTGTTGTCAAAGTTATTCCTTGTGCTTGACTTTGTATGTAATTCATGGGCCTCCTGCCTGTTGATCTATTCTGGTATAAGACGCAATACTTATTCCCGATTAATTTGAACCACTTTCACGCCCTGTAACGGGCATCGAACGATTGTCTATCCACTTGAAACTTCTTATGGTACCTTCTTACCTTGCTCTCGGTGTTTTTCATTTGTTCAACTCGAGAGATACTCTTATGATCATTCTTGGGATACCCCCGCCCAGATGACTTTCCTTTATACCATTCAATTGTCGTAAAGCTGCCCCATTACCTATTAGTAAGTACGATGGAGATCCCGAAGAAAGGATGACAAATTGATCATGGTGACTTGAAGCAGTGAAATGAAGACATCAATGTAATGGATCGACCACTTCGAGAAGAGCAATCAAGACCGAGAAGATTCGTTAGAATTTCGTAACTAGACCTTACCCCTAGTCCCTCTCTTAAATCTCGGGACGAGACTTCTTGTAGTGGAGGAGATTTGTGACGCCCGGGTAATTAAGCTACAGTGATCCTCTGCTAATGGTGCCACGTCACCTCGTTTATAGTTGCTAATCTCGAGTTAGTTCGAAACCGATTCAAATTCAAATTCAAAAATAGGCAGACAATAAAAGTTTTCAAATATTAAAACTAAAATGTTCGGGGTGAAGCAAATATTGCATAGATAATTATGGGGGAAAAACCACACTTTTATAAAACGTTTAAAGACTCTAAAGTAATTAAAACAACAACTATGACCATTAATTAGATGCCTTTAAAAAATTATAATAATACAAACTATTTTATTTTAGGTGTCAAACTTTTTGTGGCAGTAGAATAAGTTATAACATTAATTTAGGAGTTGTAGTTATATTTTATAAAACTAAAATTAAGATAAAATAAAATAGAAAACTAATAAACAGAAAATAAAAATACAAAACAGAAAACAAACTAACAAAAAAAAGAGAGAAAGCAACCCCCCCCACGCTGGGCCAACCGGCCCAGCCGACCCACTCCCGCACCCCCTGGCCTACTAGGCCTCCTCCCCTCCCCGTGACCTAGCGCCGACACCCACTCACCCCGCACGAACCCCCCACTCTCTCCCACGTCTCTCTCCCTCCTTCCCCCGATCCAGATCGGGATCGGGGTGCTCATGCCCGCCCCCGACGCGTCCCCGGCGCCATCGCACTCGCCCCCAAGGCCGCCGCCTGGTGCCGCCCCGGCCCCGTTGCGGGACCTCGCTGAACGCCTCGTGCTCGCCGCCCTCTCCCGGCCTTCTTCCTCACCCTCCGGCACCGCGCCCGTCTTCCCCGAGCTCCGCAGGACGTCGTGCTCGTTGCACCGACGCCAACCGCCGCCGCTGCGTCACCGCCTCGTCCCACCACCACCTCGCGGACGCCAATCTCCCTCCCGGAAGCCACCGCGTCGAGCCCCGCACCGCCTTCTTCGTCGTCCGCCCCGTCGAGCTTCGCCGTCGATTCTGGCACCTCCGAGCCTTCCTCGAGCCCACTAAGCACATCTGCAGGCTCAATGTGAGCTCCGCCACTTTCCCGAGCTCGGATTCGAGCTCGAGCACCCTCGCCACCGTTTCGTAGTTGTCGTCGCCGCCGTGATCGAAGCCGTAGTCGCCCTCCGCCCACGCCCATGGCCGCCGTCGCCCGGGCGCTCCCTTGCACCCCCGCGCAGCCTCCCTGGCTGCGGCTCCCCGCAGCCGCGCGCGCCCACACGCCGCCCGTGACCGCACCGCCCCTGCTGCTGCGGCCCGCGCGCTACCTGCGCCTCACCCTCACCTACCTCTGCCGCCAGTCCCACCTCGCCCCTCTGCGCCGCCTCCGGCCACCGGTCCCCCCCTTTCCCCCCCTCCCGCGGCTCCAGCTACGCCGTGGCCGCCGGCGTGCGCCCTCCTGGGCGGGCGGTTGTTCCCCGTCCCTGGTGGCCTTGGGCAGCCCGAATCCACTATGGCCCTTGTGCCTATGACACATGGGGCCTGCCCCAAAAATAATAATAATAATATTAATTAAATAATTAATTAATTAACCTAATTAAGCATGTTCTGTTAACCTAATTAACTATTATTAATTAATTAAACAGTAATTAGATTAGTTAAACCTTAATTAGAATAAGCAGAGTATGACATGCGGGACCCACACGTCAGATTGACCGAGTCAACGCCCTGTTGACTGCTGACGTCATGATGACGTCATCCTACACTATTCTGGATAATGTTGATTAAATTAATTAAATAAATCCTGAAAATGATTTAAATCTTTTAAAATTAATAGAAAATAAACCGTAGCTCAGATGAAAATATTTTCAACATGAAAGTTGCTCAGAACGACGAGACGAACCCGGATACGCAGCCCGTTTGTCCGCCACGCATCCCTAACCTATCCAACTCGCAACTCTCCCCCTCCGACTCCTCTGCTCGAAAACGCAAAACACCGGGGATACTTTCCCGGATATCATCCCCCTTCACCGGTATCACCTACTACCGCGTTAGGGCACCTCTAACGCCGTTACTTGTCATGTCATGCATCACTATGCATATGCTTGTTTAAATATTTATTGTTTCTCCCCCCTCTTCTCTCGATAGACACCGAGACCGACGCCGCTGCTACCCAGTACGACTACGGAGTTGACGACCCCTCTCTCTTGCTAGAGTAACCAGGCAAGCCCCCCCTTTGATCACCAGATATCGCCTACTCTTCTCTATACTGCTTGCATTAGAGTAGTGTAGCATGTTACTGTTTCCCGTTAATCCTATACTGATGCATAGCCTGTCCTTGCTACTACTGTTGTTACCTTTACCTGCAATCCTAATGCTTAGTATAGGATGCTAGTTTATCATCAGTGGCCCTACACTCTTGTCCGTCTGCCATGCTATACTATCGGGCCGTGATCACTCGGGAGGTGATCACGGGTATATACTATATACTTTATACATGATACATGTGGTGACTAAAGACGGGACGGCTCGTAGGAGCACCCGCGAGTGGATCTTTGAGGCGGAGCGATAGGGCAGGTTCCGACCACCTAGGAGAGAGGTGGGCCTGGCCCTGTTCGGCGTTCGCGGACACTTAACACGCTTAACGAGATCTGGGTATTTGATCTGAGTCTGGCCATTTGGTCTATACGCACTAACCATCTATGCGGGAGTAGTTATGGGTATCCCGACGTCGTGGTATCAGCCGAAGCCTTCGTGACGTCAGCGACTGAGTGGCGCGCGCCGGATTGGAACGTAAGCCTGCTCTTGTATTAAGGGGGCTAGTTCTGCTTCCGGCCGCGTTCGCAACGTCCAGGTGTGCTAAGGGCGATGGGCCCAGACCCCTGTGCGCTTAGGTTTAGACCGGCGTGCTGACCTCTCTGTTGTGCCTAGGTGGGGCTGCGACGTGTTGATCTTCCGAGGCCGGGCATGACCCAGGAAAGTGTGTCCGGCCAAATGGGATCGAGCGTGTTGGGGTATGTGGTGCACCCCTGCAGGGAAGTTTTATCTATTCGAATAGCCGTGTCCCTCGGTAAAAGGACGACCCGGAGTTGTACTTTGACCTTATGACAACTAGAACCGGATACTTAATAAAACACACCCTTCCAAGTGCCAGATACAACCGGCGATCGCTCTCTCACAGGGCGACGAGGGGAGGATCATCGGTTAGGATTATGCTATGCGATGCTACTTGGAGGACTTCAGTCTACTCTCTTCTACATGCTGCAAGACGGAGGCTGCCAGAAGCGTAGTCTTCGAAAGGATTAATTATCCCCCTCTTATTCTGGCATTCTGCAGTTCAGTCCACATATGATACCCTTATTCCATTTGATACCCATGCATATGTAGTATAGCTCCTTGCTTGCGAGTACTTTGGATGAGTACTCACGGTTGCCTTCTCCTTCTTTTCCCTCTATTCCTTCTACCTGGTTGTCGCAACCAGATGTCGGAGCCCAGGAGCCAGACGCCACCGTCGATGACGACTCCTACTACACCGGAGGTGCCTACTACTACGTGCTGCCCGCTGACGACGACCAGGAGTAGTTTAGGAGGATCCCAGGCAGGAGGCCTGCGCCTCTTTCGATCTGTATCCCAGTTTGTGCTAGCCTTCTTAAGGCAAACTTGTTTAACTTAGGTCTGTACTCAGATATTGTTGCTTCCGCTGACTCGTCTATGATCGAGCTCTTGTATTCGAGCCCTCGAGGCCCCTGGCTTGTAATATAATGCTTGTATGAATTATTTTATTTGTAGAGTTGTGTTGTGATATCTTCCCGTGAGTCCCTGATCTTGATCGTACACGTTTGCGTGTATGAGTAGTGTACGATTAAATCGGGGGCGTCACAAAGCACATCTTACGTTCTTTGACACTTTTTGCGAACTTTTAAAATTAAAGATGTGCAGACTACCGTATTGCAGCATAACCATTGAGAAGATGTGTGCGCAAAAAATTACGGGTAATTTTTCCTTGCTCTAATATAGCAAAACTCCGAAAAGATCTTACCTCTTTTGCTCGGGACCTCATAGAAAGCTCATACAAAGTTTGGGGAGACACTCTAAACTTTTGAATCTCTGCCCTTACCATGGTTTTGCTGAATATGTCGTACTCCATTTGTTTTATTGTGAGATAGACAATGAATCTAAATATATCATTGATTTAAGTGCAGATGGATGCGTTATGTTTTTAACCTTGGAAGAAGGAAATGCTATGATAGAAAAAAATATGACTATTAACAAAAAGTGGAACATTGAGGAGCCTTCCAACCGTGGTTGAGCGCGTTATGAAGTGAGCAGTGTATGGTGTCTCACGATGGGGATGCATGGGCAGAGGCCCGAGTTGCGGTCCGTATGGTTGACTCTCTAGTGGGGACCATCACGGCAGTGGTGGTTCTTCTTCATGGTCATGAGGGGACGGGAGGTGTAGCGACGGATGGCTCGTGGCTCACGCATGCTCTCTAACCTCACAAGGGTGACGCCCTGATCTGGATATGGGGATATGCCATCATCGTAGTTAACCTGGAGGCATCGTGGTGGCACAGATGAGTTGCCAAGAAAAATCTCTATGGCTTGGCATTGATGACGGCGAAGCTCGTGGGAGCCACTCTCTTCTCGAAGATGTCATCATGGTCCTTCTCTCCATGTCAGGGCTCCAGATGAAGACCTTTTTCCATTGTGGACTCGGCAGTAGCGACACTTTGTGCCTTTTTCCCTCCCGAGGGCATTGTCCTGGAGCTTAGGTGTACCAGCGCATAGCACGACATTGTTTTCACATCTTCTTGTGTTCTCTCTTGGTAGGGTAGTCGCGCACGTTCTGCGTGATCCGACTACTCTAGGATCACTTTGTAAGAGGCCTACTTCATCGTCTTGTATCATTTGGCCATGTACTTTCTTTGGTTGTTATTATATATAAAGCGGAGCGAAATCTTGTTTCTTTCGTTTTTATTCATCACAATTGTTGATGGTTCTCCGGTTGCTTGAAAGAACTCAAATCTCAATGTTCCGGTTAATCATGCATACAAAAAAATCAATAGCTATTGCAGATTGTTTTAGCGATTGTCAAGGCGTATTGTCACCTACGGTATAGCCAGATCATCAAGGTAAAAGTCCATCAAATTAATAGTTATCCCCTTTCTCATCGAAAGATCGAGCCGCCGTCACGTCAAATTGAAGGAAATATGCCCTAGAGGCAATAATAAAGTTGTTATTTATATTTCCTTATATCATGATAAATGTTTATTATTCATGCTAGAATTGTATTAACTGGAAACTTAGTACATGTGTGAATACATAGACAAACTAAGTGTCACTATTATGCCTCTACTTGACTAGCTCGTTAATCAAAGATGGTTAAGTTTCCTAGCCATGGACAAAGAGCTCTCATTTGATGAACGGGATCACATCATTAGAGAATGATGTGATTGACTTGACCCATCCGTTCGCTTAGCACGATTATCGTTTAGTCTGTTGCTGTTGCTTTCTCCATAACTTATACATGTTCCTATGACTATGAGATTATGCAACTCCCAAATACCGGAGGAACACTTAGTGTGCTATGAAACGTCACAACATAACTGGGTGACTATAAATATGCTCTACAGGTGTCTCCAATGGTGTTTGTTGAGTTGGCATAGACCGAGATTACGATTTGTCACTCCGTGTATGAGAGAGGTATCTCTAGGCCCTCTCAGTAATGCACATCACTATAAGCCTTGAAAGCAATGTGACTAATAAGTTAGTTACGGGATGTTGCATTACGGAACGAGTAAAGAGACTTGCCGGTAACGAGATTGAACTAGGTATTGACATACGGACGATCGAATCTCGGGCAAGTAACATACCGATGACAAAGCGAACAACGTATGTTGTTATGCGGTTTGACCGATAAAGATCTTCGTAGAATATGTAGGAAGCAATTTGAGCATCCATGTTCCATTGTTGGTTATTGACGGGAGACGAGTGTAGGTCATGTCTACATAGTGCTCGAACCCGTAGGGTCCGCACGCTTAACGTTTGGTGACGATCGGTATTATGAGTTTATGTGTTTTGATGTACCGAAGGTAGTTCAGAGTCCCAGATTGATCACTGACATGACGAGGAGTCTCGAAATGGTTGAGACATAAAGATCGATATATTGGAAGGCTATGTTTGGACATCGGAATGGTTCCGGGTGAGTTCGGGCAATTACCAGAGTACCTGGGGCTTTACCGGACCCCCCGGGAGTTAATGGGCAATATTGGGGGAGAGAAGAGAAGGCAGCCAGGTGGAGGGCGCGCCCCAAGCCCAATCCGAATTGGGTGGGGGGCCGGCCCGACTTTCCTTTCTCCTTCTCCCTCGTCCTTCTTTTCCTAGTAGGACTAGGAAAGGGGGGAGTCCTACTCCTACTAGGAGGAGGACTCCTCCCCCCTTGGCGCGCCTAGAGGGCCGGCCGACCTCCCCCTCCTTCCTTTATATACGTGGGGAGGAGGGCACCCTAGAACACATCAAAGTTGATCTTAGCCGTGTGCGGTGCCCCCCTCCACAGATTTCCACCTTGGTCATATCGTTGCAGTGCTTAGGCGAAGCCCTGCGCCGGTAGCTTCATCATCATCGTCACCACGCTGTCGTGCTGACGCAACTCTCCCTCGACCTCAGCTGGATCTAGAGTTCCTGGGACATCACTGAGCTAAACGTGTGCAGATCGCGGAGGTGCCGTATCTTCGGTACTAGGACCAGTCGGATCGTGAAGACATACGACTACATCAACCGCATTGTCATAACGCTTCCGCTTATGGTCTACGAGGGTACGTGGACAACACTCTCCCCTCTCGTTGCTATGCATCACCTAGATGGATCTTGCATGTGCATAGGATTTTTTTTTGAAATTACAGCATTTCCCCAACAGTGGCATCCGAGCCAGGTTTATGCGTAGATGTTATATGCCCGAGTAGAACACAAAGGAGTTGTGGGCGTGGGTATATACATATTGCTTGCCGTCACTAGTTGATTCTTGATTCCGTGGTATTGTTGGATGAAGCGGCTCAGACTGACATTACACGCACGCTTACGCGAGACTCGTTCTACCGACGTGCTTCGCACACAAGTGGCTAGTGGATGTCAGTTTCTCCAACTTTAGTTGAATCAGATTCAATGAATAGGGTTCTTTCTGAAGATAAAAAGCAATCACTATACTGCGTTGTGGTTTTTTATGCGTAGGTAAGAATGGTTCTTGCTCAGCCTGTAGCAGCCACGTAAAACTTGCAACAACAAAGTAGAGGACGTCTAACTTGTTTTTGCAGGGCATGTTGTGATGTGATATGGTCAAGACATGATGCTAAGTTTTATTGTATGAGATGATCATGTTTTGTAACAGAGTTATCGGCAACTGCCAGGAGCCATATGGTTGTCGCTTTATTGTATGAAATGCAATCGCCATGTAATTGCTTTACTTTATCACTAAGCGGTAGCGATAGTCATAGAAGAAATAGTTGGCGAGACGACAACGATGCTTTGATGGAGATCAAGGTGTCAAGCCAGTGATGATGGTGATCATGACGGTGCTTTGGAGATGGAGATCAAAGGCACAAGATGATGATGGCCATATCATATCACTTATATTGATTGCATGTGATGTTTATCCTTTATGCATCTTATTTTGCTTAGTTCGGCGGTAGCATTATATGATGATCTCTCACTAAATTTCAAGGTACAAGTGTTCTCCCTGAGTATGCACCGTTGCTATAGTTCGTCGTGCCGAGACACCACATGATGATCGGGTGTGATAAGCTCTACGTTCACATACAATGGGTGCAAGCTAGTTTTGCACACGTAGAATACTCAGGTTAAACTTGACGAGCCTAGCATATGCAGATATGGCCTCGGAACATTGAGACCGAAAGGTCGAGCATGAATCATTGAATCATATAGTAGATATGATCAACATAGTGATGTTCACCATTGAAAACTACTCCATCTCACGTGATGATTGGACAAGGTTTAGTTGATTAGAGGGATGTCTAAGTGAGAGTTCTGAAGTAATATGATTAATTGAACTTTAATTTATCATGAACTTAGTACCTGATAGTATTTTGCATGTCTATTTTGTTGTAGATAGATGGCCTGTGCTGTTGTTCCGTTGAATTTTAATGCGTTTGTAGAGAAAGCTAAGTTGAAAGATGATGGTAGCAATTACACGGACTAGGTCCGTAACTTGAGGATTATCCTCGTTGCTGCACAGACGAATTACATCCTGGAAGCAGCGCTAGGTGACAAACCCGCTGCAGGAGCAACACCAGATGTTATGAACGTCTGGCAAAACAAAGCTGATGACTATTCAATAGTTTAGTGTGCCATGCTTTCACTACTAAGGAAAACCCTAGCAGTAGCGCTGGTTTTGTGCTCACTAGTAGCGTGGGTAGGCGCGCTACTAATAAGGCGCTACAGCTAACGCGTGCCGCACGCGCTACTGCTAGGACAAATAGCTGCAGCGCTTGTTCGCTCCCACGCTGCTGCTAATGTAACTACTGGCAGCGTGTTTTCTTTCCATCGCTACTAGTATTGTTTTTTTATTTTTTATTTTTAGTGTATTTATGCGCCATCGTACAAATATTGGTACAATACCAGTTATGAGGTTTACATCATTATGTCCATAACAGTGTGTCAAATGAAGGTAGATTAGGTTCAAGTGGAGGCAATATGTGGTGCATGTCAAAAGTATACTACTAATCCAAACTTGATCTAGTTTGGACTAGTAGTACTTTCGATGTGCACCACATGTTGCCTCCACTTGAATCTAATCCGCTAGCACAAGCTATTTAATCATCATCATAATCATTAGCACCAACAATATTTATTTAATCACCACTAACACTAGCTAATAATAATCATCAGTCATTACCACCATCACTAGCTATTTTATCATCATAGTAATAGTGTAGCACATCATCATCCTCAAACTCATTTCTAGCTAATCACTCCTGCTGCTCTCTCTTAGGTAAAACAACATAAAACATGTGTAGCTCTCCTCCTTGATCAAGTTGGAGCATGCAGATGAACCTGTCTCCTAATTTTGGGTAGCACATCTGTTTGCTACCCCCTAGTATTTGTCTGCGTTCCCCCATCACAGATCTGGTCCAGTCTTGCACTATTAAGCATTCATCGCTGATCTTGAATGCACTAAAGTAACATGTAGGATATCTTGGCCGTAAGCTAATAATACTCATGGTACCTTTAGTCTCGATCCCATAAGGCACAACATTCATCGGGAGTCCCTGTTGAAGAACATCGTATGGTCACATACTTAGCAATGAAGTTTAGCTTCACAAATAATGTATGGAAAAGATGCACCGAGGACAAATAGTAAAAATCTTACCATCCTTCCTAAACAGATGTGATCGTAGTTCATGACGAACACTATTGGTCGCACGTTTTCAGTACTAAGATTTATAAGTCCAGGAAGAAAATTTGTCTTGACGGTATCAAGATCCTCAAGCCATGAAACATAATGACTTAGCTCCTCGCAGTTTAGTTCAGCCCCGGGACAGTAGTAGGTCCTGTCTACCAAGCGCTGGACATGTTTGCTTGCTCCGAAATAAGCTGACAATACAAATTAGTTGTCAACTATTTTTGAATAAGCAATATCAAAGACATAAATATGCTTGAGAAACTTACATTTTGGTGTAACTGGAGGCGTCTGCACATCGACCCAAATGTCGGTATTACCTTCAATATCATCTTTCAGACGAATATCAAAGGTGATAACCATATTAGGCTCAAATGCATAAGTCTTGCATAGTGCTCGCCATGTTTTGCATCCAAAATAGGTGTAGTCGTCTGAATTGTATAATTTGGCGTGGAAAATATAACCATGCTCGGTCTTCAAATAAACTTTCTTTACCTCCATAGTATGACTGAGACCTATCTTATCCAATACAAAAACTCTTGCATGGCAGGGGATACGCTATAGTAGAATAGTAAAAAAAATATAAGTTGAAGCAAATGAAGCAGATGTCATGCTTAATTACAAAAAAAAGACTGGCCGTTGTGACTTACTGTATCCACTTCGAAGTTCTTGTCCAGCTTGATGCTGAAGCGCCTATCATCATCTAGGAAGATTCCGTCGCACAGGCCACGCTCGTCTTCGCAGTATTTGCAAATACCAAAATCCTTTTTGTCGTCAGACATTTCCTATGTTCATAGTTAAAACATTAATTGAAAATCAATAAAAGACAACTACCAGGATACTCAACACACAAATCCGGGGCACTCAATATTTCCTACATATTCTGGCAAAAGTCATGCCCAAAATTCACGGAAAAATCCGGCATGACCTTTGCTAAAATAGGATATATCGAGCGTCTGAAATTTGCCGGAACGGAAATGAATCAACACTCCGGCAAAACATAGGCCACTCGGAGGTGTAACCTGCAAACATGACCGGCAACTTGGATATTGAGCAACACAAGATATACATTTCAAAATATCTTATAAGACTCAAATTAGCATGCATTCAATAAGAAAAAGTAAATCATCTCATGCGTCCGTACATCGTCGAATATTATCACTAATACATCCCGAATAGTGTCATACATATAACATCACTAGTACAACTAAAACCCTAGCACACGACGGGTATCGGCGCGGGCGGTGGACACCCACGGAGAAGGAACCATCACGGGATCATAGCTCCAGTGAGATCCCTAGAGAACCTGCCAGGTATTGGAGAACCTGTGCTCCAACGCAAACAAGTAGCGACGGATGTGCGCGTCCTCTTCACTGACACGGTGATGCACCACCTCCGCGGAGCCCTCGAGCCTCTGGACCGTCACTGGCCCACGCGACCGCCACCAAAGAAGGTTCGGGTCAACGACAGGCTGGCTCCACACCAACCTGCGCCCCCCGGTAGGTAGCGCCTCCCAGTACCACCCCGGCAGAGCCCAGTCCCGGACATGGCCCATCTGGTCAAGCAGGTGTCGTCCTCTGCCGACTCGACGTCGAGGATGCGGGATAGGCATCGTCCACGTCGATGCGAGAAAATTGCTTTAACTAAAAAATAGCAACAAGTTCTTACTAACTAGTTCTATTAATTCATCTAGTTCTTACTAAAAATAAACTTACTATAAATAAAAATATTCTAGTACCTAATCAGTACCTAGTTCTTACTAACTAATTAGTACCTAAGAACTACTGCCCTAATTACCATCTAATTGGATGAACCTATAGGGGTGGAAAGTGGTAGAAACCCTAACTAATTTGATGGAGGTAGAAACCCTAGGCAGAGGTAGGGGAGAGGGAGGAGCAGGCATGCTCACCTCGAGTGCCTGCAACGAGGGAGGGGCAGGCGGCGTCGAGGTCGTGGTCGGGGCTCCGGGGCGGCGTTGAGGTCGGGGGGGGGGGGGCGGCGTCCGGGCGGCGTTGAGGTCGGGGTCGGGGGCGGCGTCCCGGGCGGCGTTGAGGTCGGGGGCGGGGCCGGCGTTGAATCTGGGGTCGGGGGTGGCGTGGGGAGAGCGCGCGACGGCCGAGGGGCGGCGGCGGCGGCGAGAGTGGAGTTGATTTGGGGGATGAAGTGGCCGTGGGGAAGGACGAACCACGTGGTTAAGTCAGAAGTATCAGCAATGCGTTCCAAAAAGGGCGCTACTACTACGTTAGCTACAGCGTGTTCTGGAATACACGCTGCAGCTAAGGAGATTAGCAGTAGCGCTGGGACATTATACGCGCTACTGCTAGGTTGGGCTAGCCATGTGCGCCCAGTTCAAACGTAGCAGCAGCGCTTTTCGCTAGTACGCGCTACTGCTAAAGTCATAGCAGTAGCGCGGTTTATTTACGCGCGCTGCTACTAAGTAGCAGCAGCGCTTGATTTTGTACATCGCTACTGGTAAAATTCTGTGTATAGGCTTTTCCCTAGTAGTGTTTACGGCTTAGAGGACTTCAACGACATTTTGAACATCATGGAGCATATGAGATGTTCCAGGAGTTGAAGTTAATATTTCAAGCAAATGCCCGGATTGAGAGATATGAAGTCTCCAATAAGTTCTACAGCTGCAAAATGGAGGAGAATAGTTCTGTCAATGAACATATACTCAGAATGTCTGGGTACCACAACCACTTGACTCAGCTGGAAGTTAATCTTCCTGATGATAGTGTCATCGACAGAGTTCTTCAATCACTGCCACCAAGCTACAAGAGCTTCGTGATGAACTAGAATATGCAAGGGATGGATAAGACGATTCCCGAGCTCTTCACAATGCTAAAGGCCGCGGAGCTAGAAATCACGAAGGAGCATCAAGTGTTGATGGTCAACAAGACCACCAGTTTCAAGAAAAGGGTAAAGGGAAGAAAGGGAACTTCAAGAAGAACGACAAGCAAGTTGCTGCTCAAGTGAAGAAGCCCAAGTCTGGACCTAAGCATGAGACTGAGTGCTTCTACTGCAAAGGGGCTGGTCACTGGAAGCGGAACTGCCCCAAGTATTTGGCGGAGAAGAAGGATGGCAAAGTGAAAGGTATATTTGATATACATTTTATTGATGTGTACCTTACTAATGCTCACACACTAGTGCAGAACCGGGCTTTAGTCCCGGTTCGTAAAGGCCTTTAGTTCCGGTTCCATAACCGGCACTAAAGGGTGGGCACTGAAGGCCCCCCTTTAGTACCAGTTCGGCACGAACCGGCGCTAAAGTGCCACCACGTGGCACGAGCCTGGCCACGGGTGCGGTAGATCATTAGTACCGGTTGGTAGCACCAACCGGTACTAAATGTTTGTGGGTTTTGGTTTTATTTTTTATTTTTCCTTTAAATTTGTGTTATCAATTTAATTTAGGATTGTTTTACGTTATAATGAGTTGTTAAATCATTAGGTGAAAGTACCACAGATTAGTTTCGACTGGATGCATGTGGATCCTAGCTAGCTGAGTGATCAAGTATATGCCATATATCCATATTACTTGATCATCTAAGTGATCAAGTAATATGGATATGGCATATATCACTTAGCTAGGATCCATCCAGTTCAAACTAATTTGCGGTTTCTTTCATAAATGATATATATAATAACTCATCATCATCATCATCACCATCATCACATATTAATATATAAACTCTTGCATCATATCATCACCAACAACAGTATACTAGCTAGCTAAAAATCATCGTAGTCGTCACTACCACTATTTAATCATCATAGTCATTACCGCTATCTAATCACCACCAACACTAGCTTAAAGAAGAAACATTCACTTGTACCAGAAGCAAAGATATCATCGAGTTCAACATGGTGATGATATATAAGCGTTCATAACAAGCAAATCACTCTTTGAGATTAAGTTCAGGACGAAGAATACAGACATGAGAGGACAAGTACTAAGAGCATGAACTAGCTAAATCACTCCTGCTGCTCCCTCTCAGGTAAAATAGCATAGAACATGTATAGCTCTCCTGATTCATCATACTGGAGCATGCAGATGAATCTATCTCCTAATCGTGGGATGCGCTTCTCCTTGCTGCCCCTAGTACTTCTCTGGGATCGTTAACAATTTTGCTCCAATCTTTCACTATTAAGCATTCATTGATTTCAGAAATCCTGAATGCACTCATGTGCAATGTAGGATATCTTGGTCGTAAGCTAACCATTGACATGCAAACTTTAGTCTCGATCCACTGAGGCACAACTGTCATCGGGAGTCCCTATTGAAGAACATCGTGTAGTAATTAATATACTTAGCAATGAAAGTTTAGCTTCAAAAATAATGTATGCAAAAGATGCACTAAGGACAAATAGTAAATCTTACCATCTTTCCATTATAGATGTGACCGTAGTTCAACAAAATCACTATTGGTTGCACGTTTTGAGTAGTAACATTTCTAAGTGCAGGAAGGAAATTTGTCTTGACAGTATGAAGATCCTCAAGCCATGAAACATAATGACTTATCTCCTCGCAGTTTAGTTCAGCCCTGGGATAGTAGTAGGTCCTGTCTACCAAGCGCCGGACATGTTTGCTTGAACCGAAATAAGCTGACAATAGAAATTAGTTGTCAACTATTTTTGAATAAACAATATGAAAGACATAAACATGGTTGAGAAAAACTCACATAATGGTAGAACTGGAGGCGTCTGCACATTGACCCAGATATCTCTATTACCTTCAATATCATCTTTCGGACGAATATCAAAGGTGATAACCATATTAGGCTCAAATGCATAAGCCTTGCATAGTGCTTGCCAAGTTTTGCATTTAAAATGGGTGTATGTGTCTGCATTGTATAATCTGACGTTGAAAGTATACCCATGCTCGGTCTTCAAGTAAACTCTCTTTACCTCCATATCATCCATAGCACTGAAACCTATCTTATCCAAGACAAAAATTCCTGCATGGCAGGGGATGCGCTAGTAGAATAGTGAAAGTTTAAAATTATAAGTTGAAGAAAATGAAGCATTAGTCATGCTTTATTACGAAAAAATACTTGCCGTTGTGACTTACTGTATCCACTTCGAATGTCTCATCCAGCTTGATGCTGAAGCACTTATTATCAACAAGGAAATTTCTATCGCACAGGTTGCATTGGTCTTCACAGTGTTCGCACATAATGAAATCTTTTTCATCGTCAGACGACATTTCCTATGTTCATATAGGTGAAACATTAAACACTTACTATCTAACATTAATTAATATCTAGCTAATTCTAATATTCATCTAACATTTGACATTAATATCTAACATATATTTCTATCTAATTAATCTAACACTTGACATTAATCTAACATTTACATAAACTAAAAAAATATATAAAAAATTAAAAAACAGAAAAAATCATTAACAAATAACAGAAAAAATCATTAACATTAACATCTAGCTAGTTAAGTTCTATATATAGGTGAAACATTACTAGTTCTATTATTTCAACTAATTCAACTAAGCATTTACTAAAAATAAACTAGTTATATTAATTCAACTAGTTCAAATCTCATATACCTAATTAATATCTAGCTAATTCATCTAACAATTGACATTAATATTTAACTTTTCTATCTAATTCATATCTAACATTCGATATTAATCTAACATTCTTATCTAGGTAATTCATCTAATTAACAATTTGACATGCATTAATCTAAAAAACAGAAAACAGAAAAATAAGTAAAAAAATTTGTGTGTGTGTGTGTGTGTGTGTGTATGTGTGTGTATGTACGAGCGGGGGCGGCGGCGTACGGGCGGCGGCGCGAGACGACGACGACGGGGACGGCGCGACGGGGGCGTCGACGTCGACGATGGGGACGGCCGGGGCGCGGGACGATGGGGACGGCCGGGGCGCGGGACGATGGGGACGCCGGGGCGCGCGACGACGGGGACGGGGACGGCCGGGGCACGATGACGGCGATGAGGACGGGGCGCGATACGGGGCGGGGGCGGGGGCGGCTGAGTGCGACGAAGACGAACAGGAACTAACTGAAATTTTTCGTAAATGTTGTATATATAGGAGAGGCCTTTAGTATCAGTTGGAGCCACCAACCGATACTAAAGGCCAACTTTGGCCAGGCCAAGAGGCGGGAAGAGCAGGCCATTAGTACCGGTTGGTGGATCCAACCGGTACTAAAGACCACCCTTTAGTACCGGTTGGAGCCACGAACCGGTACTAAAGGTGGTGCACTACCACCCGCGATGCACAAAGTTTAGTCCCACCTCGCCGGGCGAAGGGCAACCGCACTGGTTTATAAACCCAGCCGCGGCTGCCCTTTTGAACTCCTCTATAAAGGAGGCTTCTGGGCCTAACTACAGTGCGCTACCCTGTGAGCCTGCTAGGCCTTGTGGGCCTGAAATTGCACGCCCGTGGTCTAGTAGGCCCACATGGCAGCACTCCAAATTTTTTATATAGTTTTTTTCTTTTCTGCTTTATTTTTTCTTCTATTTATTCCTGAGTAGTTCTTTATATAGGTTTTTTCTTTTTTGCTATATTTATTTTCTTCTATTTATTTTTGAGTAGTTTTTTATATAGTTTTTCTTTTCTGCTTTATTTATTTTCTTCTATTTATTTCTGAGTAGTTTTTTATATAGTTTTTTTTTCTGCTTTATTTATTTTCTTCTATTTATTTCTGAGTAGTTTTTTGCAGAGGTTCGATTTTTTCTTTTTTGCTTTATTTATTTTCTTCTGTTCATTTATTTTATATAGCATGCCAAGTTTCGACTTTTTCAGAGTTCATTTGTTGTGCTTTTCAATTCCAAGGTCATTTAGCTCTCAAAACAAATCATTAAATGCATGAAAAATAGCAAATGAAGGCAGAAATAGTTGAAAGTTGATGACATAGCTTTGAATGGTGCATACTGAATGCACAAAAGTCTGGAGTTTATAATAAGTTTTAAAAAATAATGTGCCGGTGTAACAGATGGGTTTTCGTCCAAAACCGACCCTGATACTTTGAAAGAGATTGTCCAGTTTGTACATGAAGTGCATCCAGTTTTTGCCGTAACAGAAGAAGTCCGGAGTTGTAATAAGTTATTAAAAATAAAAAAGAGGCGCAATGCTCGTTAATTAGCTTCAAGCCTTTTGGAATAGTGTAAACTGCACTGCACATAGCTCCGTGCAGTCTACCCTATTCCTCAAGGGTTGAAGCTAAGCAACATGCAGGTGAGCATTGAACCTCTTCTTCATCGTCTCTGCACTCAGGGCTTATAAATCGCTCCTAGTGCCTCTCTCTTCGCAAGGTGAGACTAAAAACAGCTTACTAAGAAACCCTAGTACTGGTTCATGCCATGAACCGGTACTAAAGGTGCTCGTGGGGCCCCAGCCTGACCACAACTTGACACAACCTCATTAGTACCAGTTTGCGGCACGAACTGGTGCTAAAGGTTCGCCACAAACTGGTACTAAAGAGCTCCTCTCGTCTAGCCGTTGGAACCGGCACTAATGGACACATTAGTGCCGGCTCAAATTCAAACCGGGACAAATGTGTCTCATTTTGTAGTGATTTTCAATTTCAGGGCCATTTAGCTCCAAACAAATCATTAAATGCATGAAAAATAGCAAATGAAGGCAGAAATGGTTGAAAGTTGATGGCGTCGCTTTGAATGGTGCATACTGAATGCACAAAAGGTCTGGAGTTGTAATAAGTTTAAAAAAATGAAATTCCTTTGTAACAGATGAGTTTTTGTCAGAAACCCGAATACTTCGAAAGAGATTGTCCAGTTTGTAAACAAAGTGCATCCAGTTTTTGCCGTAACCCTCTCTACTTTTTTGCACATGCTATGTGGGTGAAATGATGATACCATGCCAAGTTTCAACTTTTTCAGAGTTCATTTGTAGTGCTTTTCAATTTCAAGGTCATTTAGCTCTCAAAACAAATCATTAAATGCATGAAAAATAGCAAATGAAGGCAGAAATGGTTGAAAGTTGATGGCGTCGCTTTGAATGGTGCATACTGAATACACAAAAAGTCTGGAGTTGTAATAAGTTTAAAAAATGAAATGCCTTTGTAACAGATGAGTTTTCGTCAAAAACCCGCATACTTCGAAAGAGATTGTCCAGTTTGTAAAAGAAGTGCATCCAGTTTTTTCCGTAACCCTCTGTACTTTTCTGCACATGCTATGTGGGTGAAATGATGATACCATGCCAAGTTTCGACTTTTTCAGAGTTCATTTGTAGTGCTTTTCAATTTCAGGGTCATTTAGCTCTCTAAACAAACTGGTAAATGACTAAAAAATAGCAAATGATGTCAGAAAGGGTTGAAAATTGATGACGTCGCTTTGAATGGTGCATACGGAACGCAAAAAATATAAGAGCATTTAGATCATGATCTTATATTTCTTTACAGTCTGAATTGTCAATATGATCTTATACATCAAAAATACTTTGATCATCAATGATCTTTTTGTGCACAATCTGAATTGTCAATATGAGTCCTCAACGATTTGTAAACCGGTGAAGACTCATATTGCAGCCACAAATTCTACACATAGAGTTCAATGAAGACCAAGTGCTTGTGATAGTTTGAGACGTAACATATTTAAGGTGGTAAAAACCTTGTTAGGGGAGCGAGGTGGGACTAAAAACAACTTTCCATAACCTCATTAGTACCGGTTCATGGTTCGAACCGGCACTAAATGGTGATGGTGGGGCCATAGCCTGACCGCAAGCTGCCACAGCCTCTTTAGTACCGGTTCGTGGCATGAACTGGTACTAAAGGTTTGCCATGAACCGATACTATTGATCGCCACCACGAACTGGTACTATTGATCACATTAGTGCCGGTTCTGTTACAAACCGGGACTAATGTGCTTCACAATTGACCCTTTTTCTACTAGTGGCAGTAGCGCCTAGGTATTTGATACTGGTTCTGTTGCTAATATTTGCAACTCGAAACAGGGGCTACGGATTAAGCGAAGATTGGCTAAGGACGAGGTGACGATGCGCGTGGGAAATGGTTCCAAAGTCGACGTGATCGCCGTTGGCACGGTACCTCTACATCTATCTTCGGGATTAGTTTTAGACCTAAATAATCGTTATTTGGTGCCAGTGTTGAGCATGAACATTATATCTGGATCTTGTTTGATGCGAGACGGTTATTCATTTAAATCAGAGAATAATGGTTGTTCTATTTATATGAGTAATATCTTTTCTGGTCATGCACCCTTGATGAGTGGTCTATTTTTACTAAATCTTGATAGTAGTGATACACATGTTCATAGTATTGAAGCCAAAAGGTATAAGTTTAATAATGATAGTGAAACTTATTTGTGGCACTGCCGTTTAGGTCATATTGGTGTAAAGCACATGAAGAAACTCCATGCTGATGAACTTTTGGAATCACTTGATGCTTGTGAACCATGCCTTATGGGCAACATGTCTAAGACTCCGTTCTTCGGAACAATGGAGCGAGCAACAGACTTGTTGGAAATAATACATACTGATGTATTCGGTCCGATGAGTGTTGATGCTTGCGGCGGGTATCGTTATTTTCTTACACAGATGATTTAAGCAGATATGGCTATATGTACTTGATGAACATAAGTCTGAAACATTTGAAAAGTTCAAGGAATTTCAGAGTGAAGTGGAAAATCATCGTAACAAGAAAATTAAGTTTCTATGATCTGATCGTGGGCTGAATATTTGAGTTATGAGTTTGGTCTTCATTTGAAACAATGCAGAATAGTTTCGCAACTCACGCCACCTGGAACACTAGAGCGTAATGGTGTGTCCGAATGCCGTATTCACACTTTATTAGATATGGTGCGATCTATGATGTCTCTTACTGATTTACCGCTATCATTTTGGGGTTATGCTTTAGAGACAGCTGCATTCACATTAAATAGGGCACCATCGAAATCCGTTGAGACGACACCTTATGAACCGTGGTTTGGCAAGAAACCCAAGTTGTCGTTTCCTAAAGTTTGGGGCTGCGATGCTTATGTGAAAAAGCTTCAACCTGACAAGCTCAAACCCAAATCGGATAAATGTGTCTTCATAGGATACCGAAAGGAGACTGTTGGTACACCTTCTATCACAGATCCGAAGGCAAGATATTCGTTGCTAAGAATGGATCCTTTCTAGAGAAGGAGTTTCTCTCGAAAGAAGTGAGTGGGAGGAAAGTAGAACTTGATGAGGTAACTGTACCTGCTCCCTTATTGGAAAGTAGTTCATCACAGAAATCAAATCCAGTGATTCCTACACCAGTAAGTGAGGAAGCTAATGATGATGATCATGAAACTTCTGATCAAGTTACTACCAAACCTCGTAGGTCAACTAGAGTAAGATCTGCACCAGAGTGGTACAGTAATCCTGTTCTGGAGGTCATGTTACTTGACCATGGCAAACCTACGAACTATGAGGAAGCGATGACGAGCTCAGATTCCGCAAAATGGCTTGAGGTCATGAAATCTAAGATGGGATCCATGTATGAGAACAAAGTGTGGACTTTGGTTGACTTGCCCGATGATCGGCAAGACATAGAGAATAAATGGATCTTCAAGAAGAAGACTGACGCTGACGGTAATGTTATGTCTACAAATCTCGACTTGTTGCAAAAGGTTTTCGACAAGAAGAAGAATGATGCTTAAGTCCGTCCGAATCATGTTAGCAATTACCACATTTTATGATTATGAAATTTGGCAAATGGATGTCAAAACTACATTCCTTAATGGATATCTTAAAGAAGAGTTGTATATGATGCAACCAGAAGGTTTTGTCGATCCAAAAGGTGCTAACAAAGTGTGCAAGCTCCAGTGATCCATTTATGGACTAGTGCAAGCCTCTCGGAGTTGGAATATATGCTTTGATAGTGTGATCAAAGCATATGTGTAGCGACCCGACCTCAAATGGTCAAGTCTTTGTGCTTCACCGTCATCCCTGGATCGGTAATGCTAACACACACAATACTCAGGAATTTATAACAGAGTAGCAATCACACACTTATTACATCGAATGTCTCCAAAGAGAACTTATTACAATAAATATGGCTTAAGCCCATCTAATACGATAACAGCGGAAGGCTTGGAATATAAAGTGAATCCATCAACTCCAACGGCATAGCTGAGCTGCACGGCAACGACCTAACGAACCTTACTCCTTGTCAGAAAAGTCTGCAACATAATACGTTGCATCCCGAAAACGGGTCAGCACATGGAATATGCTGGCAAAATAACACAGTAGAGCAAGAACAGAATAATGCTATCACTACATGCATATTTGGCTGGTGGAAAGCTCTATGGTTATAGTTTTGCGAAAAGCCAACTTTCCCTACAACAAAGGAATAGATTTTTAATTTTAACTATCATGGTAGTTGAAACATCATTGAGAAGGTTCCTCCAACTCAATCCCAATTAAAAGTAATTATCGACCCAACAACATTAATTTAGAGTGATGAGATACATAAGATACTCCAAGTACTAGATACTCAAGATTGTCCATAACCGGGGACACAACTAACAATGATTAGTTTATACACTCTGCATAGGTTTGCGCACTTTTCCCCACAAGACTCGATCTCCTCCGTTGGTTTTCTCGCACTACAGGGCGTTTGAGAAACAGATGACCGAGACATAGTCTTTCAGAAACATTAACTCTCTACTCCAGGCAGACCATACCAAACCTACAATCCCACTACCTGCTGATCCACCTCTTCAAGAGCTTCACGTAACTTACTTAACTATGCTAGAGCCCATAATAGCTTGTGGCTGCACACGGAAGTTTCTAGCATGAATAATCTGAGTTCCCTTTGAGCCCGGGTGGTGGTCCATAGGAAGATCACACGGGTACTCCGGGATTCCAAAAATACAGACAACACTGGGTATTCCTGGTGCCTCAATCCACCCAGATGTGTATTTAAGTTGCCACCTTAAGTTGAACCATTAATTATCAATCTCACATCTGTCATGGATTTCACTCACCCAAACCTTGTCTACGAGCATAGCATAGCAAAAATAAGCAACACATAGAAGTAACTCCCAAGGGTTTGAGTGCAACAGGGTAATAGGTTCTACCTCATCAACTACTTCTCAACCCACATGTTAATGACATCCTAACCATGCAACGTTTGAGGATTGGTACTAATGCATAAAAACTGGGTGATAAAGGGGTATGATCAAAGTGTTACTTGCCTTGCTGACGATCCGCGTAACCTAGAGACTCCAAATAACACGCTTCGCACTCCGGGAATTCTATCGCAAACAAACAATATCATACATAAGCAATCAAGCAAAGAAACACGGGTAAATCTCAAATAAGAAGATCTAACCAGAAAGTTCAACTTAAGAACTCCGGTTTGCAAAAAGAATCAAATCGAACGGTGCAATGAAACTCAAAGGACGAAAGAAACAAGATCCGTTTACTAATCTGGACCTAGGTCAAATTTTGCAGTAGCAAAAACTTGTGCAAGTTGGTTAAGCGGAAAGAGGGTCTCGAGACGAAGATCTAGGCGCTTGAATCGCCTGATTCCGACTAACGAGTGAAAAGATAAACTAAAACGAAAATTGGATCAGAAATCGCGATCAGAAATAATTGTGGATTAATCCGAAAAAACTGAGGAACAGGCTAACGAACGAGCGTTCGTTAACTGTAACTAATGAGCGAAAACCGTTCGTTAAAACGAACATCCGGACGAATGTCCGCTAAAAAGAAAAACCGGCGAACCGAAAAAACGACTAGGGTTTCTTAACGAAAACCGAACCGGTTTTCTAAAAGAAACCGAACGGCGCTAACCTCCGGCGAGGTCCGGCACGACGGCGGCTCCGGCATGGGGCGGTGCTACGCTGGGCGGCGGCAGCGGCTCGCGGCGGGGCGGCGCGGCAGCGGGCAGAGGCGGCGAGGCGGCTTCGACGGTGGGGTGGCGGCTCGAGGCGGGGTGGGGCTCCAAGGGCGGCGGGTCGCGGCTTTAAAGGGGGGGGGGAGGTGCCTTGGGGGAGGGGGCACGATGGGGACGAGGAGTCCGAGTGGGACTCCCGTTCGGCGGCGGCGGCGCAGCCTCCCGCTAGGAGACGGCGGCGCGGGGAGGTGGGTCGGCGCTGGGCTTCGGCCCAGCTAGGCATTGGCGCGTTTTTTTTAAATTCCGCCGAAACTCAGAAAAATCCTAGACAATAAAATAAAATTCTAAAAATTCCAAAACAAATTTTTTCTGTCTAAATAAAATATTTATAACGAGATGAACATTTTCTTGGCCCTAAAATGCAATTTTGAAAACATGCAATTTTTCTAATGCAAACAAAATTGCAAATAAAATCCAAATAAAATCAAAAATTGATTTTAATATTTTTCCTCCAACATTTCATTTATTTTGGAGAATTCATATTAGCTCCTCTCATATATTTTAATATGAAATATTTTCGGAGAGAAAAATAATTAGAAACAAAATCCTCATTTCAAAATTTGATAAAATCAAATTTGAAAACCGGGGAAATCCCCAACTTTCTCCGAGGGTCCTTGAGTTGCTTAGGATTTTGAGGATCACGAGACGAAATGCAATAAAACATGATATGCAAGAATGATCTATGTATAACATTCCAAATTGAAAATTTGGGATGTTACAATATGGTTTTATACAGACTTTTGGAGAAGCCTGTATTTACAAGAAAGTGAGTGGGAGCTCTGTAGCATTGCTGATATTATATGTACATGACATATTGTTGATCGGAAATGATACTGAATTTCTGAATAGCATAAAAGGATACTTGAATAAGAATTTTTCAATGAAAGACCTCGGTGAAGCTGGTTATATATTGGGCATCAAGATCTATAGAGATAGATCTAGACGCTTAATTGGACTTTCACAAAGCACATACCTTGATAAAGTTTTGAAGAAGTTCAGAATGGATCAAGCAAAGAAAGGGTTCTTGCCTGTGTTACAAGGTGTGAAGTTGAGTCAGACTCAATGCCCGACCACTACAGAAGATAGAGAGAAAATGAAAGTCATTCCCTATGCTTCAGCCATAGGTTCTATCATGTATGCAAAGCTGTGTACCAGACTTGATGTGTGCCTTGCTATTAGTTTAGCAGGGAGGTACCAAAGTAATCCAGGAGTGGATCAATGGACAGCAGTCAAGAACATCCTGAAATACCTGAAAAGGAATAACGATATGTTTCTCGTTTATGGAGGTGACAAATAGCTCGTCGTAAACGGTTACATTGATGCAAGCTTTGACACTGATCCGGATGACTCTAAGTCACAAACCGGATACATATTTTTATTGAATTGTGGAGCTATCAGTTGGTGCAGTTCCAAGCAGAGCGTCGTGGCGGGATCTACATGTGAAGCGGAGTACATAGCTGCTTCGGCAGCAACAAATGAAGGAGTCTGGGTGAAGGATTTCATATCCGATCTAGGTGTCATACCTAGTGCATCGGGTCCAATGAAAATCTTTTGTGACAACATTGGTGCAATTGCCTTGGCAAAGGGATCCAGATATCACAAGAGAACCAATCACATCAAAAGACGCTTCAATTCCATCTGCGATCAAGTCAAGGAGGAAGACATAGAGATTTTCAAGATACATATGGATCTGAATGTTGCAGACCCGTTGACTAAGCCTCTCTCATGAGCAAAACATGATCAACACCAAGAATCCATGGGAGTTAGAATCATTACAATGTAATCTAGATTATTGACTCTAGTGCAAGTGGGAGACTGAAGGAAATATGCCCTAGAGGCAATAATAAAGTTGGTATTCATATTTCCTTATATCATGATAAATGTTTATTATTCATGCTAGAATTGTATTAACTAGAAACTTAGTACATGTGTGAATACATAGACAAACCGAGTGTCACTAGTATGCCTCTACTTGACTAGCTCGTTAATCAAAGATGGTTAAGTTTCCTAGCCATGGACAAAGAGTTGTCATTTGATGAACGGGATCACATCATTAGAGAATGATGTGATTGACTTGACCATCCATTAGCTTAGCACGATGATCATTTAGTTTGTTGCTATTGCTTTCTCCATAAATTATACATGTTCCTATGACTATGAGATTATGCAACTCCCGAATACCGGAGGAACACTGAGTGTGCTATCAAACGTCACAACGTAACTGGGTGACTATAAAGATGCTCTACAGGTGTCTCCAATGGTGTTTGTTGAGTTGGCATAGATCGAGATTAGGATTTGTCACTCCGTGTATCGGAGAGGTATCTCTGGGCCCTCTCGGTAATGCACATCACTATAAGCCTTGCAAGCAATGTCAGTAATAAGTTAGTTACGGGATGTTGCATTACGGAACGAGTAAAGAGACTTGCCGATAACGAGATTGAACTAGGTATTGAGATACTGGCGATCGAATCTCGGGCAAGTAACATACCGATGACAAAGGGAACACCGTATGTTGTTATGCGGTTTGACCGATAAAGATCTTCATAGAATATGTAGGAACCAATATGAGCATCCAGGTTCCTCTATTGGTTATTGACCGGAGACGAGTCTCGGTCATGTATACATATTTCTTGAACCTGTAGGGTCCGCACACTTAACGTTTGGTGACGATCGATATTATGAGTTTATGTGTTTTGATGTACCGAAGGTAGTTCGGATTCCCGGATATGATCACAGACATGACGAGGAGTCTCGAAATGGTCGAGACATAAAGATCGAAATATTGGAAGGCTATGTTTGGACATCAGAATGGTTCCGGGTGAGTTCGGGCAATTACCAGAGTACCGGGGGTTTACTGGAACCCCTCGGGGAGTCAATGGGCCTTATTGGGCCTTAGTGGGAGAGAAGATAAGATAGTTAGGTGGAGGGCGCGCCTCCCCAAGCCCAATCCGAATTTGGTGGGGGGGGGGGGTCGGCCCCCCTTTCCTTTCTCCTTCTCCCTCTTCCTTCTTTTCCTAGTAGGACTAGGAAAGGGGGGAGTCCTACTCCTACTAGTAAGAGGACTCCTCCCCCCTTGGCGCGCCTAGAGGGCCGGCCGGCCTCCCCCTCCCTCCTTTATATACGTGGGGAGGGGGCACCCTAGAACACATCAAAGTTGATCTTAGCCGTGTGCGGTGCCCCCCTCCATAGATTTTCACCTCGGTCATATCGTTGCAATGCTTAGGTGAAGCCCTACACCGGTAGCTTCATCATCACCGTCACCATGCCGTCGTGCTAACGCAACTCTCCCTCGACGTCAGCTGGATCTAGAGTTCATGGGACGTCACGCTGAGCTGAACGTGTGCAAATCGCGGAGGTGCAGTATCTTCGGTACTAGGATCAGTCGGATCATGAAGACGTATGACCACATCAACCGCGTTGTCATAACACTTCCGCTTACGGTCTACGAGGGTACGTGGACAACACTCTCCCCTCTCGTTGCTATGCATCACCTAGATGGATCTTGCGTGTGCGTAGGATTTTTTTTTAAATTATTGCGTTTCCCCAACACAAATGGTATCAGACATCAGGTATTAGGTTCATGTGTGAGATTTATATTTTTATTAGATCATTTTACTTTTCTGTCCTACAATCCATGAAAAGCAAAAAAAAATCCGTTTATCCTTTGCACCTATCGTTTTTTGGAGGACACCTATCATTTTAACCTTTAGCAAAAACAATTTTTATTGGAAAACGTCCGGTCTATTCATCTTCAATCATGGCAGTATAACAAACACAAGAAATAATAAAAAAATGCATTCAAATTTTAGACCACCTAGCGACGACTAGAAGCACTGAAGCGAACTGAAGGCGCACCGCCGTCGTCGCCCCTCCCTCGCCGGGGCTGGGCAAAACTTGTCGTAGTATACAGTCGGGAAGTCATCATGCTAAGGCCCTATAGGAGCAACGCACCAGAACACAACTGCTCCCATTGAAGAGTAGCGTATATCAGAAGGACCCAACGTGAAAACACATGAACGTAGAGAGGAACTACGACTAGATCCGAGGAAATCCACTAAGTATAGATTTGCCAAAGACACATCTCCACACATCCATCGATGTTGCTAGATGCATCACCGGGACGGGGGCTAGGCGAGAAGAAACTTGTTCCATCTTTAGGGAGCCGCCGCTGTCTCATCTTCCGGAGAAGGACACAAACCCTAACAAAACTAGAGGAAACATGAAAAAATAGAGTCCTCCTGCTGACAAGGGCAGGGATCCATCGTGCCGCCATGGCCCTTAGGTCACCGGAGGCGAGGTGGACTGGCAGCAACGCCGGCCAGAGGTAGAGGAATGCTAGGCATTTTTTGGGAGGGAGTAACCTTTAGCAATTTGCATCCAGTTTTTGGGTAGTTGGCTTTTTTTTAGAGAAAAGGCATATGTGTGACTTTATAAATAAAGCCACTAGGTAGAATCAACAAGACCACACAAAACTTTTCACCAACTTAAGGCAGCCATTACAAAAGAGTAAACGGTGGCATGCAAGCCTGGTAAGAGTGGCACGCAGTCCAACAACCTACAAAGCCTAGCCAGAAGAGGAGCATCATGCGCTGATGATGATGAGTTGGTGCCATGAGACTGGACCATGATCATCAGCTTCTCCAGTGCCACCCGATCTGCGTGCTTAGTCAATAATTTTCACTGCTGCAAGAAGATAATCATTTTGAAAAAGTAATCAGCCGACCTGTTAGGGAAAAATACTTTCAATAGTGAATTTATTTTTAGTAGTCCACAACACCCAACATAGCGCTGAGAACCCCTCTCGGAAAATACGTCTATTTTCCCCCACAAGGCTCGCAGCCAACAACCGCAAGTCGGCAAAGCAGGAAGGAACCCAAGAAACCCCCATCCAAGATTTAATACAGCACCATGCCAGCTTGGCCCGAACACACCCAAAAAAGATATGGTCCGAATAAGCATAAAGCGCAATGGGCCGAGCCTGGTCCATTCCATTTTTGAATTTGATCGGCTGCTGGTAGTTTGCCTCTGAAGGCTTACCACATGAAGATCTTGATTTTTGGCGGCACCCTAGCAAGCCACAAATGTTTAAATCTGTTGGTGGGGGAACCATAAATCAGCCGCAAGTAGGGGGATTCCAAAAATCGACCAGAAGAGTGATGCCAGGTGACAGAATCCCCTTCCCTCGACAACATCGGGAAGCAGGCAGCAAGGAGGTGCCACTATCCCAACTCTTCAGGAGAGAGGGTCCTCCTGAAACCCAGGACCCAACCTGCGCCGGCAAGCTAAGAGATTGAGATCTCCAGGTTCGGACAATAAGAAAACAAAACAAGAATTGAGAATGCCAAGGGGCGTCGCCAGACCACCAGTCTAACCAAAAGCACACTGAGGTACCATTGCCTACAACAAACTTGACGTGTTCCTTGAAAACATCTCTAATTTTGACCAAATCATGCCAAAACTGGGACCCACCAAAGGACAGAGTAAACATGGGGCTACAATTTGGAAAATATTTTCCTTTCAGAACATCGAACCACATCGTACCAGGTCCACTGGACATGATTTTCCACCACCATTTAATAATGAGGCATTTATTCATGATGAAAGTGTTCAGGATGCCCAGCCCCCCTATGAGACTTGGGGCGGCAGATGGACTGCCACTTAACCGGCCTATACTTACGTCGATTGTCAACAGAGTTCCAGCTGAGATCCAACTTCTTATGGGTGAAAGGGACTTTATTCCTTTGAAAATTAAACATGAACAGAATAGGGTAGCATATCGCTTTGTATAGCCGTACGGAAAGCACTATTGCTGTATGGCTAGGTAGAGGTCGACCTTGTATTGATGAACTTTTGCCTCTTGATTGTAACCCTATAACTATGGAATATATTTTTTTGAAATGAAAGGGGTTTCCCCCCGCCCCAACTTTTTATTGAAAGCCAAGGCAAACCAAAGCACATAGACTGTTAAACAGCGCCCGGCGACAGCCAGAGAGTAGCTGCCACAGAAGGAAACACAACAGGGTTCTAGTTTTACTACCCCTATTACAATTGAGTAATAATAGTTCCAGGAACGGATGCACATCTAGTAAAAGCAAACATGCCAGCTCTCAGAATAGATCAATGCAGACAACTAGCAACTACATGCCCCAGCCATGGATCTAGAGTTCTTCTTTTTTATCTCTAGGCGATTCTAAGCAATTCCCCTCTTTGGTAGTCCAGCAGCCTTAACCACCAGAGAAGAAGAACCCCTTGAGCTTCTGAACATAGGATTTTCCATTGTCTGATCGTAGCCCCCAACAGATTCAAAACACAGTATATACTTCGCCATCTTCGCCCCTGGAAAACAGAATCATTTCGCAAACGCCATAAGCTCCACAAGGCAGCAGCAATAGATATATTCAAAGCTTCACAGAGTTTTCTTTTTCTCTAGAAGGAATATAGCATAGCAAAAGAGTCAGGAACAGTAATCTTAAAGCATTCAACAATCAGCTCCCAGACTTGCCTAGCAACAGTACAGTCAAAGAAAAGATGTTGAATAGTTTCTAATTCATCAGAAAAGACACATGTCTTGTCCTCTACATGTCTACGTTTGGCCATGTTATCTCTGGTCAAGCTCTTATTGTGACAAATCAACCACAGGAAAACATGGATATTAGGAGGTACTTTATTTTTCCATATATCATCTTTGATCCCAGAAGGGATCCCTCCAAAGTTAATCATTTTGTAAAAAGATTTGACAGAATATTTACTAGAGGAGTCCAACAGAATATTTCCTAAATCTGGGGAATCAGATAGCACCACCTGTTTTACTCTATTAACGAGAACACCCCATCTGGATAGAGCCTCTCCGTCCACACACCTCCTAAAAGTGAGTTGAAGTTCACCCCACCCAAACTTGCGCCAGAGTAGCTTCTTGTTGTTGACAGATTTCAAACAAGTCCCAAAAGGCAGTTTTTAGGGAACAATCCCCAATCCAAGTATCGTGCTAGAAGGCAATATTCTTGCCATCCCCAGGGATCCACCTATAGAAGTTTTTAGCTGCTGCCAACGCCCAAGCTAAGCTCTTCATAAAGGGGGATCCCAACGTAGTTCTAGTACTAAAGAAGTTGGGATTATTAACATTATATTTGTAAGCCAAAATCTTTTTCCAATCACTAACTCTATCATCAAAAAATCTTCTCCCCCAAGAAGCTAAAAGGGCCATGGTGAAATCTCTAAGATTAGGAACCCCCAAACCACCAAACTCTTCCTGGAGATCAGGCCCCAGCTAGCAAGGTGATATTTATGATTATCACCCACATTTCCCCAGAAAAAATGAGACATCTGAGAAGTAATCATATCAATGGCCCATTTAGGAAATTTATCAATGGACATCAAGTAGGTAGGGATACTGGTAATGCAGGTAGTAAGCAAAATCAATTTGCCTCTATATGAGGGAAATCTCCCCAACCACCCAACTATGTTCTTAATAATCCTGTCTATAATGGGTTGAATGTCTTCTCTCATAAGCTTTTTAAAGTGCAAAGGTACACCTAAATATTTAAAGGGGAAATCCCCAAGCTGACAGCAAAACACTTGAGAAAATTCTTTAGCCATTTGATGAGAAATGTTAATAGTGTGCATATCACTTTTGTGAAAATTAATCTTCAAACTAGAAAGTTTCTCAAAGCAAGTTAAAATACACTTCATGTTTTTGGCACATTCTACAGAATTGTCAAGGAAGAGGATAGTATCGTCAGCATATTGCAGGCTGACCACACCCCCAGGAATTGCATGAGGCAAGAGCCCACATATCAAGTTTCTATTAACAACTTTATGTAATATTTTAGAGAATACATCAGCCACCATGTTGAACAATAGGGGTGAGTGTGGGTCGCCTTGTTTTAAACCTTTACCACCAACAAATTGAGGGCCATTGGTGTCATTAATTCTGACCTGGAATGTCCCTTGGTGAATAGTAGACAACACCCAACCCACCCACTTACTGCCAAAGCCTCTAGAAAGAAGCATTTCCTTCAGAAAGTCCCAGCTCACTCTATCATAGGCTTTCTCATAGTCGAGTTTAAGGCCTCCTTTGGTTTGTACGAATCTCATAGGATTTCTATAGGATAGGATTTGCATAGGAAAATTTCCTTTGAAGCCCTTTGGTTTGTAGGAATGGATTCCTATTCCTATGTAGGATAGAAATCAATCCTTCACATTTTGGAGGAAAAAACATTAGCTAGGACTCAATGGAAAAATTCCTATCCTATGCATCAAATGACATCTCTTTCTCTATAGGAATTGAGATACATGTCATCTCATTTCCTATGATTTTCCTATTCCTATAAAATTCCTATCCTATGAACCAAAGGAGGCCTAAGGATTAAACCACTAGATCTAGATCTATGAATCTCATGGATAACCTCATGAGCCATGACCACACTTTCCAAAATGAACCTGCCTTTACTAAAGGCAATTTGATTAGAGGAAATAAGTTTACCACAAAGTAGGGAAACCCTAGTGGTCATGGCTTTGGAGAAAATCTTAACAGCACAATTACTCAGACTAATAGGTCTAAAAATTTTCATATCTCTAGCCAGAGTAACTTTAGGTATGAGGGTAATAATGGCATAATTCAGCTTATACATATATAGAACACCATTCTCAAAATCTCTAACCATCAACATAAAATATTTTTTAATCAGGCCCCAGAAGGTTTGGTAGAATAGAAAGGAAAGGCCATCAGGGCTAGGAGCACCACTAGCATAGGAGCTCATTATAGCTTGTTTGCTTTCATCTTCAGAAAAAGATCTCTCTACAAATTCTCTCTCCTCATCACTAACCATCTCATCAGTAGCCCAGAAATCAGCATCTAGATGTATGTCAGGTCTAGGATCAAAAGCAAACAACTCCTTATAAAAGGAAGTAGCCACATCAAGCATATCTTTGGTGGAGGAAACCACCCCATTAGGGCTATTCAGTTCAGTAATGTGGTTCTTTCTATGTCTATGGTTAGCAAGAGCCTGAAAGTAAGCATTGTTTCTATCTCCCTCTAAAATTTTCCTGTCCCTAGATCTCTGCCATAAGGCAGTCTCTTCTTTTTTCCAAATATCATCAAGATCCTTTTTGACATTTTCATCCTCTCAAAATCATCAGCAGAGAGCTGTTGAGATTCAGAGAGTACATTAAGAGCATCAAACTCCATAAGGAGTGCCTTCTTTTTCTTTTTCAAAGCAGCTTCTCTGTTAATACTCCATCCCTTGATTTTCTTTCTAAGAACCCTAGCTTTTGTCATCTAGTTGTCAGCAGAAGAATTAGAAGAGGCCACAGAGTTCCAAGCTTCTGCAACCATATGATGAAACCTAGGTTGAGACAACCACCATTTTTCAAACCTAAATGGTTTGGGGTTAGTTGGAGCTCTAGCACCAGTGTCAAGGACTAAAGGCATGTGATCACTCCCAATCCTAAGGAGCGCAGTTAGAGTTGAAAAGGGAAAGTGTGCATCCCAGTCCACAGAAGTGAACACTCTATCAAGAACGGCAAAAATCGGAGAACTCTGGCTATTAGACCAGGTAAAGACACTATTGGAAATAGAAATATCCATCAGGGCCCATCTATTGATCCAATCATTAAAGATAAAATTAGTTTGTTGGTTAATTTGCCCACTGCTTTTCTCAGCTTCACTTCAAACCAAACTGAAATCCCCACAAACCATAATAGGATAAGAAGCATTATTCAAAGTATCATGAAGTTCAGCCACAAAATCCATTTTGAATTCCAAATAAGCAGAACCATAGACCAACACCATCTGCCAAACAAAGCCATGACTTTTATTTTTGATAGTAGCCACAATAGAAAATCTTTGGTTAATAAAGCCAATAACCTCAAAAAACATTTTCCTTAAAACCCAAAAGGATCCCACCAGCACTATTATCAGCAGGCAAGAAATGCCAAACAAAATTATTAAATTTATCAATAGTTTTGAGGAAACCCTCAGAAATAATCTCTCTTTTAGTCTCTTGAAACCCAATAAAGTCAGGATTAGCTTTGGCAATAGTATCACATAGGCACTGTATTTTCCCAGGTTATCCAAGGCCCCTAATATTCCATATAAGACCTATCATAACTAAGAAATTTTAAAAGGATGGGATAAGCCACAAGGGTTGGCCTTAGTTAAAACAATGGGTGTTTTCCTACAAGCACCAACAGTGCCAACTGGCTTACAGGAAGAATCACTCACATGTGTGCTAACTAAATCATTTACTTCAATATCAAGGTTCTCAGGAAGAACTATTTCAGGGTTATTATTGGCAAAAACCAGACATCTCTCTCTCTCTCTCTCTCTCTCTCTCTCTCTGTCTCTCTCCTCGGCCACCATCTCATCAATAACGTTATTCTTTTGAGATTCACCACCACCAATAGTTAAGTTCATTTGTCCCAATTGGTCAGCAAGAGTAGATTTATCAACAGTGGAAAAGGATTTACCTTTAAAATTTTCAGGAATCTCCAGATTTTTCTTCCTTTTGTATGCAGCAGCTTTCTCCATAATGTTGATGTTTCCATGCCCTCTAGTGTTAGGTTTTTGAGCAAGAACAGGTCCCCATTTGGATCTTTTCTCTGGGATAACTCCCTCCTTCTGAACTTGGTTAAGTGAATATAACAAGGATCTCTTCAGTGTCTCACTCTGCAGGATATGAATGGCCTCGGGGAGGGGGGGGGGGAACCCCAGCTCCTCCTCCTTAGGTTCCTCATTTTTAGAATCAGAAAGGTCCACAGACCTAAGCAGGTCCTCATAGTAGTCTATGCTGCCAAATCTCTCCCCATCTGTTATTGCATTCTATTTTTCCAAAAAATGGCAGGAGTTTTTTGAATTAGATTCTCTCCCACCATTGTATCATCCTTGCCTACACATAGATCATCACTTTTTTGTTTCACCAGAAGTTGGTTTTGATGATTGCTCTGCCCATCAACACCATCAAAAGATGTAATAGTATTATTAGCTTTCGATAAAGCACATTCCAGGACAAAGTTCTCCTGGTCAGAGTCAGGATAAAGATCCATTGGTGAGAACACCAAACCTTGTGTCACACGTTTACTGGCAGTCCCATGTTTGGTTGAAAAGTTGGCTTTGCCCAGCTCATCAATAGCCAAACCACCATCTCCCGATCCATCAGAAGTATGTTCTCCATGAGCCTCTCTACCCTCTTTTGTTCGATCCTCTTCAGCTTTTCCTTCTTCCTCATCACCATCCTCCTCATCATCAATATCAATGACAGAGTCTAGTCCACCCACCTGTTCAAAGCCCTCAACAGTAAAACCCAGGAGGAAGAGTTTCTTCTTCATCTCAATCAGCCTCTCAAAGGGTATCTTAGTGGGATCTCTACAGGCAATCTTAATCCTGACATTTTCAAAGAAAGTCTTGAACATGCCATTCCAATCATAATCAGTTAACACCCCAAAGAGTGAAGCAATTTGAGAAAAAAACTTTCCATGTGCACCACTTGGGAGGAATGCCCTCAATTAGGACCCAAGCTTCAATCAGTTCCCCAAAAGGCTCACACACACCCTTCCATTCAATCAGGGTGACATTCACATCTTGAGGCAGGGAGAACCCATGCAGCTCAATGAGATTTTCCACGTTCTTCCAAGGGGGAAACCTGACCAAAAATGTTTTGCTGGATAGCCCCCTGATTTGCCATGGCCACTGCCTAGTCTTGCAAAATGTCGTAGTCAAAAGTTCCATCAGCTTGGGACAATCCACTTCTCCTTTCAATATGTTCACCACAACACAGTTTTTGAAATTCAACCATTTTGACTCATTACCTATGGGTACATCAACATGGTAGAAACCAAGCCCTCGAGCTCCACTGCAAAAGAAAGCAGCAGTGGGTTGCACCTTTGACCAGGCTGCACAGTTGTTAATGTTGTGATTTTGTTGGCAAATAAAATAGGCCTTTGGCTTCACACAATTTCCAACATAGTGACTCGGACCCCACAGCTGAAACAAATCATATCTTTATACCTTGGATCAAGGACTTGCTCCACTTCTATTTCACTAGATTGAGACGACTATACTTGAGCTGATCCCGCAGTCGAAGTTGTAGATCTGGTAGGTTTCGGGGCAGGGGCCTGCTCTTTCGCCGGCGGAGCAGATGGCTGCTTGCGCCCAGCGAACAAGGCAACCTTCTGCCTAGGCACCTTGGGCTGACCAACACCAAGGTTTCCGCTACCTCCAGCCTGACGCTCAGCAATCTATGTACCTCGCTTCACTATCTCCACAAACGAAAGAGACTCTGGGCCAATTCCTTCTCTAGAAACCTTGATATTCTTTGGCGGTGGGTCAAAAGGCCGGATTGAAGCGGGGAAGCAGTCGGCAGCCGTGAACGAATTTTTATCAAGTAGGTCTTTCCGGATCCAGCAGATGAATCCGGAATTGGTTTCAGACTGAGGCTGGGAGAGGTGGGTTTTATGGTTGCGGCGGTGCGGGGGGTGGGGGGGTGGGGGGAGGGGAGGAATAAGCCATAGCTGGCCAAAGTACTCCTCCACACTTTCTAGGTTTTCCACTTTATGTAATCTACCCCCACTTCCCGCTTTCTCACTCTGGACATGCACTCTGAAGGTGGGCCCAGTCAACGCTGGATTTGAAGGGGAAGAACGGCAGGGAGTCGCAGCCCCTGGCACGGTACCCATGTCAGTTTTACGATTGAGCACCTCGCCAGAGCCCAACTCCGGCAAGGCCTCACCAGCTGTACAAACATCGACGCGTTCCTTAGTAGGTACAGATTGACAAGGGAGAACCCCCAAATTCACTACCAAATCCTCATTCAAAGACTTATCATCTGAAACACTATGGGTCGCACCCCTCCTCTGACGCAATCGGAAATCCCTCAATCGAGCCTTCAACGATAAATCAGCGTGAATAAGATTCATACCTATCTCACTTGGCCAAGGCGGAGGCTCGATGGGTCGTTGCCGAGCTTGAATCGGTCGGGGAAGACAATCTACTAGCGGCGCTGTGGCCAAACGATGTCCGGCGGAAGGAATTCTGGCGGGATGTTGGCGATGACCTCCCATGAAGGAGGCCCGATGTTGAGCTTGGATGGGTTCGCCGTCCTGAAATTCTCCCACCGCGCGGCCTGACGCGGATCCGACGACTCCGCCTCCTGGATCGCCTAGAAGAGGAGCTCCAAATCCTCGCACCGTTGTAACATCCCAAATTTTCAATTTGGAATGTTATACATTAGATCATCATGCATATCATATTTTATTTTGCTTTTGGTTTTGATCCTAGAAAATCCTAAGCAACTCAAGGACCCACGGAGAGAGTTGGGGATTTCGTTATTTACATATTTGAGTTTTCTCAAATTTTGTAAACAGGATCATTTGATTTTATTTATTTTATCGTCAATTATTTCTATTACAAAGATATGAGAGAGGGAATAAAATGAATTTCCCAAAATATAGAAATACTAAGGATTTAATAAAAAAATCAAATAAGTTATATTTCGGAGTTTTTCGGTATTTTTAATTGAATTTAGGAAAAATACGCGTTTTTCAAAGTTGTATTTTGGGCCCAAATAAATGTTCACTTTATCGGGCTTGATTTTAGAAACTCGGAAAAATTTATTTCATGATTTTTAGGGTCCGTTTAGTATTTCTTTTTATTTTTTCCCTAACGTAATTATTTAAAAAAAAACGAAACCGTCTATGGGCCGTACCCGAGCGGGACTCCGCCCGGGGGCGCCTTTAAATAGCGAGGCACCCGGCGCCCCAGCCCATAACCGCGCCCGTGCCCGAAACCCTAGCCCGCCGCCGCCGCCGCCGCCGGACCCGCCGCCGACTCGCCGGAGTTGCACGCCGCCCGAGGTTCACCGCCGCCTCGACTTCCGTGCCGATTTTTTTTAAAAAAGAAATTATTTTTTTCGTCAGTTTTATTTTCGATTTTTTTATTTTTATTACTTTAATATTATTTTAATATTTTTTATTATTTTTATTATTTTCGGATTAGGTTAATTAACAATTAATCTGTTCGTCGTTTTTCTTTTTCGTCGCATTTTCCGCGGTTATTTTCTGATCGCGATTTCTGATCCGATTTTCGTTTTAGTATAACTTTTTGCTCGTTTATCGGAATCAGGCGATTCAAGCGCCTGGAGTTTCGTCTCGAAACCCTCTTTCCGAATAATCAACTTAAACAAGTCTTTGCTACTGTAAAATTTGACTTAGATCCAAATTACTAGAACGAAGTTGATTTTTTTCGCCGTTTGATTTCTTTTGCTTCGTTCGATTTGATTCTTTTTGCAAACCAGGGTTCTTAAGTTGAACTTTCTGTTTGATCCTCTATTTGAGTTTTACCTGTGCATTAGTTAAGTACTTATTGTACGCTTGTTTGTTTGTCTGCGATAGAATTTCCGGAGTACGCCGCCTGTTACTTCGAATCGTTAGGTTTCGCGGACCATCAGCAAGGAAAGTAACACTTTGATCATACCTTTTCTACAACCCAGTTTTTCTTGCATTAGATCAATCCTCACACATTGCATGATTAGGATCTAATTAAATTGTGGGATGGGAAGTAGATGAGGTAGTACCTATTACCTGTGTATTATCAAACCTTTGGGAGTTATTTCTACGTTTGCTTATTATGCCATGCTATGCTAGTAGACGTGGATTGGGTGAGTGATATCCATGACAGATGTGAGATTGTCAATTAATGGTTTATCTAAGTGTCAACCTAAACACACATCTGGGTGGATTGAGGCACCTGGGTATTCCAGGACTTGCCTGTTTTTCTTTTGGACCGCCACCCAGGCTCAAAGGGATCATGAGATTATTCATACTAGAAACTTCCGTGTGCAGCCACAAGCCATTATGGGCTCTGGCATAGTTGATTAAGTCGTGCGAACTCTTACAGGGTAGACTAGCAGATGTAGGGGAAAGTAGGTGTACCGATCTATCCATCGTAAGGTGCTACCGCTTCTGAAAGACTGTGTCTCGGTCATCCGTTTCTCAAACACCATGGAGTGCGTGAAATCCAACGGAGGCGATCGAGTCTTGTGAGGAAAAGTGCGCAAACCTCTGCAGAGTGTAACAAACTAATCATGGTTAGCCGTGCCCCGGTTATGGACATCTTGAGTATCTAGTACCTGGATTATCATGTGAATCTCAACATGTTACTCTAAAGTTAATTTTGTTGGGTTTGTTAAATGATGATGCTTAATTGGGATTGAGAATGTTGTCAACCATTCTCAATGTTTAACAACCACCATGATAGTAATTAAATTTATTCCTTTGAAGTAGGGAAAAATTGGCTTTACGCAAAAACTGTAACCATAGAGCTTTCCACCAGCCAAATATGTATACAGTATAGTTGTTTCATTCCATTACTCTCTATGTGTTACCTTGCCAGCATATTCCATGTGCTGACCTGTTCTCGGGCTGCAACGTTAATGTTGCAGACTTTTCAGACGACGATTAAGGAGTTTTAGGTCGTGTTTCTATACTCAGTGATGTCGTTGGAGTTGATGGACTCACTTATCTTCCAAGCCTTCCGCTGTTATCGTTATTAGATGGCCTTAAGCCATATTTATTGTAATAAGTTCTCTTTTGAGACACTCGATGTAATAAGTGTGTGATTGCTACTCTGCTATAAATCCTCCGAGTACTGTGTGGTGTTAGCATTACTGATCCAGGGATGACACCGGAGCACAGAGATCAGACTGTTTGAGGTCTGGTCGCTACAGAGATGGTGTCAGAGCACACGCTGACTGTAGGATACGACCACTAAGCTAAAAGACCTAGATCACTACTCACTCTCTTCTCTTCTGACTTCTCATCTTTTCTACTCTTTAGGATGGCGGATGCAAGGAACAAGTTCACACAACCAGATGAAGATACACCCTTTGGACGCCACTTAAAGGAAGTCACTAGATACCTGAGCAATGGAGTACCAAGCTTCATGGGAACCTACAACGCCACTTTACCTGAAGAAGAGCGCTGGATGATTCAAGTTCAAGTTCCAGGAAGGACATTCATGCCAGTCACTGAGCCCATAGAGTTTTCTTTTGATGCACCAACTTGGAGTCTAGGAAAGAGTATGGCAGCACACATTGCCATGGGATGCATTGGAGAAGTCTACCGCAAGGATCTCAAGGATACTATCTACCAGATTTGCGGACGCCGAGATGAACACTGGGAGATGATCAGCACCAGGAAAGATAGATCAATTGCAGCTTTTATCCAGGAGTTAAACCAGCACATTCGATGACAGGAGAATCAGATGTGCACCGACATGATAGATCTGAAGAAGGCTAAGACTAGAATCAAGGAACTGGAGGAAGAACTCAAGGCTACACGTGAAGATTATGAAGAAGAAATTGAAGTATTGGTGGATAAGAATGCCGACCTAACTATGAAGCTAGCAGTCTTTATGGGAGGCCCGACACCAGTAGATGAAGATGAAGAACCCAAGGAGATTAGCCCGGAAGACTACATCTTCATCGACGGCACCGACTCGGAAGCAGATAGTAGCGATGATGACTATATTGATGAAGCTAGAGCCGATATCATGGAGTCTACAACCGTAGAATATTTCTAGTAGACCACCTCACCAGTAGTAGTAGTCCACCATGTAAATTTAGTAGTCCGAGCACTGTTGCGATATCTAGATCGATTGTATGCCTTTGTTTGATTGAATGAAGTGAATTGTTTTCTTTTGCCTCATGTGCATATGGGTAGTGTTTTCTCTTTAGAACCCCTCTATTCTTATACCTCATCTTTTCTAAACCCTCAGATGCCTCCGAGACGTGACCCCGGATTTGCCTTTCCGCCGGAGCTCACCCAGTTGATCCAGCAGCAGAACACCTTGATGCAGTTGCTAGTTCAGAATCAGAATCAGGGGAACAACAACAACAACCCACCACCACCACCACCACCTGTTGACCACTTAGCCCGTTTTCTTAGGCTGAATCCGCCGGTGTTTTCCAATAGCACTGAGACGATAGTAGCAGATGATTGGCTCCGCAAGACAGCTAGGGAGTTGACCATAGTAGGATGCACAAATGCGGAGAAGGCGAAGTTTGCCGCACATCAGTTAGAAGGACCCGCAGCATCATGGTGGGAGAATTTCACAGCCACCTTCCCAGTCGACACTGTCACATGGGACCAGTTTCAGCAGGCTTTTCATACTGCCCATGTTTCAGCAGGAGCAATGGCCATGAAGAAGCGTGAGTTTCGTAACTTGCGCCAAGGAGGACGGACAGTTGGCCAGTATGTGGAGGAGTTTAGTAAGCTAGCACGTTATGCCCCAGATGACGTTGCTACGGATGCAGCCAAGCAGGAGAAATTCCTGGAAGGACTGAATGATGAGTTGAGTATGCAGTTGATGCTAGCCACCTTCGACAACTACCAGGAGTTGGTAGATCGTGCTCTTATGATTGAAGGGAAGCAACAGCAAATTGAGAACCGCAAGAGGAAGTATGGACAAGGAAAGTATAATTCAGGAGCTCAGCAGAAGCCACGTTTTACCCCTAGACCGGGAGGACATTTTCAGCATACCCATGGAGTAGGTAGCCCGCACAATCACAATGGCACCAAGAATGGTAATGGGAATGGAGGAAGCAATGGACAGAACCGCAACACCCCATCAACCCCAGCCAAGAGAGATCTGAGTCAAGTCACCTGTTTCAAGTGTTCCAAGACCGGACATTATGCCAATGAATGTCCTGAAGGCCAAAACGGCAATGGAAGCTCTGGGAAGAAGCCGGACCCTTTCAATAGGGGACAGGGGAACCACGTTAATGTGGAGGAGGTTGAAGCTCAGCCCGATGCAGCAATAGGTAAGTTTTTGGTTAAGTCATTTACTGCACTCGTTCTTTTTGATACTGGTGCATCACATTCATACATATCAAGGGGATTTGTGGAAAAGTATAGCCTGCCCACTAGGGTTCTTAAAACACCTATGCTAGTAAGCTCGCCAGGAGCAGAGTACATGGCCGGACAAGGATGTTTTTAAGTGCCATTAAGTATAGGAAGGCATGTTTTCCCAACGGATTTAATTATTCTAGAATCCCAAGGTTTGGATGTAATTCTCGGTATGGATTGGCTGTCGATGTATGGAGGAAACATCGATTGCGCCAGTAAAACAATTTTGCTCACAACGCCAGAAGGAAGAAGGATCAAGTATGTATCCGGACATGCGCCAAACAGGACACAAGTAAATTCCTTATCAAGAGTTGTGCAAGAGGAAGTACCAGTGGTAAAGGATTTTCCTGACGTATTTCTAGAAGAGTTGCCAGGCATGCCACCGGATAGAGACATTGAGTTTTTGATTGAGCTTTTGCCAGGCACTGGGCCAATATCGAAGAGACCATACAGGATGCCCGCAAAGGATTTGGTGGAAATTAAGAAGCAGATTAAGGAGTTACTGGATAAAGGTTACATTCGCCCAAGTTCTTCGCCTTGGGGATCACCAGTACTTCTAGTGGAGAAGAAGGATTGATCGTTAAGAATGGTTGTTGATTATCGAGGATTGAACGAAGTAACAATCAAAAACAAGTACCCGCTACCAATGATCAATGATCTGTTTGATCGATTGCAAGGGGCTAAAGTGTTTTCCAAGATCGATTTGCGATCAGGGTACCATCAGTTGAAGATTTGAGAGCAGGACATACCTAAGACAGCATTCACCACAAGATATGGACTGTATGAGTATACCGAAATGTCATTTGGACTAACTAACGCACCTTCCTATTTTATGAACATGATGAACAAAGTGTTTATGGAGTTTTTGGATAAGTTCGTCATGGTTTTCATCGATGATATTCTGGTATTCTCAAAGAATGAAGAGGAGCATAAAGAACATTTGCGATTGGTACTTGAGAAGCTCAGAGAACATCAGTTATATGCCAAGTTCAGCAAATGTGAGTTTTGGTTGAAGGAAGTTGGATTCCTCGGACATGTTATATTCGGAGAAGGAATAACAGTTGACCCCACCAAGGTTATCACTGTGACCAATTGGGGAGCACCAACAACAGTTGGAGAGATCCAGAGTTTTCTGGGACTCGCAGGATACTACCGGAGATTTATTGAGAACTTCTCAAAGATTGCGAAGCCTATGACGGAGTTGCTGAAGAAGGATACTAAGTTCAAATAGACTGAGGAGTGTGAGGCTAGTTTCCAGGAATTGAAGAAACGTCTGGTTACCTCACCAGTGTTGATTTTGCCTGATCAAACCAAGGATTATGAGGTGTATTGCGACGCTTCACGTCGAGGAATTGGAGCAGTGCTTATGCAGGAGGGAAGAGTTGTTTCATATGCTTCACGACAACTGAAGCCTCACGAATTGAATTATGCCACGCATGATTTGGAGTTAGCAGCCGTAGTGCATGCATTGAAGACGTGGAGACATTTCCTCATTGGAAATCATTGTGAGGTGTACACGGATCACAAGAGTCTGAAGTACATTTTCACGCAGAAGGAGTTGAACCTCAGACAAAGGAGATGGTTGGAGCTCATCAAGGATTATGATATGAGATTGCATTACCATCCCGGAAAAGCTAATGTAGTAGCTGACGCATTGAGCCGTAAGAGTCATGTCAATACACTAATGACGGGAGAAATACCCAAGGAGTTAGCAGAAAACCTTCGTGAACAAGGTTTGGAGATAGTTCCGAGAGGCTATGTGGCAGCATTGGAGATTCAGTCAACATTGATGGATAAAATCAGAGAGGCTCAGAAATCTGACAAGGAGATTGCTTCTATAAAAGAGAAAATGAGCCAAGGAAAAGCTAAGGGATTTCGTGAGGATGAGCACGACACCCTATGGTTTGAAGACCGTGTTTATGTACCCAATGACCCGGAGATCAGAAAGTTGATTCTGCAAGAGGCACATGATTCACCGTATTCGATTCACCCAGGAAATACCAAGATGTATTTGGATTTGAAGGATATTTTCTGGTGGACCGGAATGAAGAAGGATATTGCGGAGTATGTAGCAGTTTGTGATGTATGTCAGAGAGTAAAGGCAGAGCATCAGAAGCCAGCAGGATTGTTGCAACCATTGCCGATACCCGAATGGAAGTGGGATAAGCTAGGCATGGATTTTATCACGGGATTACCAAGGACTCGTTCAGGCTATGACTCGATTTGGGTTGTAGTTGATCGATTGACGAAGGTAGCTCATTTCATCCCAGTAAAGACCACTTACACTAGTGCTAAGTTGGCAAAGATATATATGACAAAAATCATATGTATGCATGGAGTTCCGAGGAGTATCGTATCAGATAGAGGAACCCAGTTTACCTCAAAGTTCTGGAAGCAGTTGCATGAGACTTTGGGTACTAGGCTAGAATTTAGTACAGCTTTTCATCCGCAGACAGATGGACAGACTGAGAGAGTCAATCAGATTTTGGAGGATATGCTGAGAGCTTGTGCGCTAGATTATGGATCTAGTTGGGACGATAATTTCCCATATGCAGAGTTCTCTTACAATAATAGCTATCAGACCAGTTTGAAGATGGCCCCTTTCGAAGCTTTGTACGGAAGGAGGTGCAGGACACCGTTGTCATAGGACGAAGTTGGAGACCGCCAGTTGTTTGGACCATATCTGATTAAAGAGTTTGAACAGAAGGTGAAGTTGATTCGCGATAGGCTCAAGGTAGCCCAGTCCAGGCAGAAGAGCTACGCAGATTCTAAACACAAGGAGACAGTTTACGAAGTCGGAGATAGAGCTTATCTTTGAGTATCCCCACTTCGAGGGATTAAGCACTTTGGAGTTGAGGGGAAGTTAGCTCCACGATTTGTAGGGCCATATCGAGTTTTGGAGCGTATGGGAGAAGTGGCCTACAAGTTGGAATTGCCAGAAGGATTGACAGGTGTTCATGACGTGTTCCACGTTTCTTAGTTGAAGAAGTGTCACGCGGAGATGGCTGACATACCTTTAAGAGACACAGTGCCATTGGAAGCAATTCAGTTGGATAACAATTTGATTTATGAGGAGAAACCAGTCAAGATTCTCGAGTTTGCCAGCCGAGTCACACGCAGCAAGGTTATCAAGTTTTGCAAGTTCAGTGGAGCCACCACACGGAGGATGAAGCCACCTGGGAGCGAGAGGAAGATTTGCTCATGGACCACCCTCACCTATTTTCTAGCCAACCCGAATCTCGAGGGCGAGATTCATCTTAAGGGGGGTAGGTTTGTAACATCCCAAATTTTCAATTTGGAATGTTATACATTAGATCATCATGCATATCATATTTTATTTTGCTTTTGGTTTTGATCCTAGAAAATCCTAAGCAACTCAAGGACCCACGGAGAGAGTTGGGGATTTCGTTATTTACATATTTGAGTTTTCTCAAATTTTGTAAAACAGGATCATTTGATTTTATTTATTTTATCGTCAATTATTTTTATTACAAAGATATGAGAGAGGGAATAAAATGACTTTCCCAAAATATAGAAATATTGAGGATTTAATAAAAAAATCAAATAAGTTTTATTTTGGAGTTTTTCGGTATTTTTAATTGAATTTAGGAAAAATACGCGTTTTTCAAAGTTGTATTTTGGGCCCAAATAAATGTTCACTTTACCAGGCTTGATTTTAGAAACCAGAGAAAATTTATTTCATGATTTTTGGAGTCCGTTTAGTGTTTCTTTTTATTTTTTTTCCCGAGCGTAATTATAAAAAAACGAAACCGAGTATGGGCCGTACCCGAGCGGGACTCCGCCCGGGGTGCCTTTAAATAGCGAGGCACCCGGCGCCCCAGCCCATAACCGCGCCCGCGCCCGAAACCCTAGCCCGCCGCTGCCGGACCCGCCGCTGAGTCGCCGGAGTTGCACGCCGCCTGAGGTTCGCCGCCGCCTCGACTTCCGTGCCGATTTTTTTTTAAAATATTTTTTTCGTCAGTTTTATTTTCGATTTTTATTATTTTAATATTTTTTATTATTTTAATTATTTTCGGATTAGGTTAATTAACGATTAATCTGTTCGTCGTTTTTCTTTTTCGTCGGATTTTTCACGGTTATTTTCTGATCGCGATTTCTGATCCGATTTTCATTTTAATATAACTTTTCGCTCGTTTATCGGAATCAGGCGATTCAAGCGCCTGGAGTTTCATCTCGAAACCCTCTTTCCGAATAATCCACTTAAACAAGTTTTTGCTACTGTGAAATTTGACTTAGATCCAGATTACTAGAACGAAGTTGATTTTTTTCGCCGTTTGATTTCTTTTGCTTCGTTCGATTTGATTCTTTTTGCAAACCAGGGTTCTTAAGTTGAACTTTCTGGTTAGATCCTCTATTTGAGTTTTACCTGTGCATTAGTTGAGTACTTATTGTATGCTTGTTTGTTTGTCTGCGATAGAATACCCGGAGTGCGCCGCCTGTTACTTCGAATCGTTAGGTTTCGCGGATCATCAGCAAGGCAAGTAACAGTTTGATCATACCTTTTCTACAACCAAGTTTTTCTTGCATTAGATCAATCCTCACACATTGCATGATTAGGATCTAATTAAATTGTGGGATGGGAAGTAGATGAGGTAGTACCTATTACCTGTGTATTATCAAACCTTTGGGAGTTATTTCTATGTTTGCTTATTATGCCATGCTATGCTAGTAGACGTGGATTGGGTGAGTGATATCCATGACAGATGTGAGATTGTTAATTAATGGTTTATCTAAGGTGGCAACCTAAACACACATCTGGGTGGATTGAGGCACCTGGGTATTTCAGGACTTGCTTGTTTTTCTTTTGGACCGCCACCCCGGCTCAAAGGGATCATGAGATTATTCATACTAGAAACTTCCGTGTGCAGCCACAAGCCATTATGGGCTCTGGCATAGTTGATTAAGTCGTGCGAACTCTTACAGGGTAGACTAGCAGATGTAGGGGAAAGTAGGTGTACCGGTCTATCCATCGTAAGGTGCTAGCGCTTCTGAAAGACTGTGTCTCGGTCATCCGTTTCTCAAACACCATGGAGTGCGAGAAATCCAACGGAGGCGATCGAGTCTTGTGGGGAAAAGTGCGCAAACCTCTGCAGAGTGTAACAAACTAATCATGGTTAGCCGTGTCCCCGGTTATGGACATCTTGAGTATCTAGTACCTGGATTATCATGTGAATCTCAACATGTTACTCTAAAATTAATTTTGTTGGGTTTGTTAAATGATGATGCTTAATTGGGATTGAGAATGCTGTCAACCATTCTCAATGTTTAACAACCACCATGATAGTAATTAAATTTATTCTTTTGAAGTAGGGAAAAATTGGCTTTATGCAAAAACTGTAACCATAGAGCTTTCCACCAGCCAAATATGCATATAGTATAGTTGTTTCATTCCATTACTCTCTATGTGTTACCTTGCCAGCATATTCCATGTGCTGACCCGTTCTCAGGCTGCAACGTTAATGTTGCAGACTTTTCAGACGACGATTAAGGAGTTTTAGGTCGTGGTTCTATACTCAGTGATGTCGTTGGAGTTGATGGACTCACTTATCTTCCAAGCCTTCCGCTGTTATCGTTATTAGATGGCCTTAAGCCATATTTATTGTAATAAGTTCTCTTTTGAGACACTCGATATAATAAGTGTGTGATTGCTACTCTGTTATAAATCCTCCGAGTACTGTGTGGTGTCAGCATTACTGATCCAGGGATGACACCGGAGCACAGAGATCATACTGTTTGAGGTCTGGTCGCTACAGCCGTCATCTCCGATGAAGCGTGCGCACTCGACGAAGTTCGCATGGCGGAGGATGTGGAGGTGGATCTCTCCCCCACTCATCTCGGTCGGGGAAGCGTTCCATCGACGCATCTCGCGGCGAGCCTCCGGCGAGTGTGGGTCGATCTCGGGTAGCGGTGCCTCCGCAGGTGGTGGAAGCGCCCGCGGTTCTGCTACCCTCGCCACCGGCGCAAGCCGACGAACCCGCACGCCGCGGCGGCGCGCTCCAGCCATGCGGGACCTGAGGTGGGGATTCAGGGTGGGGAGAGCTCGATGAGATGCGGGGGTGGGTGGGAGGCTGGGGGTTGGGGCGCTTTAATGGCGCCGTAGTTGCTTCGCCCGAGGAGGAGGAGAAGGGAGGGGAAGGAGAGCGAGCCATCATTTTCCCCATGTTTATTATTGTGAGAACCATGTTATAAAATCCTTTTACCTTCGCCCAGAAAAACGCACCCCCATGCTTATCAAAACCTATGTGTCTCCTTATGTGTTGTCTTCATCCTAGTATTAGTGCTGGTATATAGATTAGTTTGGGAGGAAAGTATCTCTCTGCCGCACTTGCTACAAGGCACTTTTCTCTGAATCGACCATTGAACTAGCCTGGCGGCTTACCTGGAAGTCGTGGGCTCCTCTCAGCGTCAAGATTTTCCTCTGGCTTGCCTATCAAGGCCGATGTTGGACGGCAGACAGGTTGGCGCGCCGTGGCCTCCCGCACGCCCCTCTCTGCCTGCTATGTGACCAAGAGCCCGAGACCATGCAATGTCTACTGGCTGGATGCTCGTTTTCACGGAAAATCTGGCATGAAATCCTTTCCTGGTGTCACGCCACGGCCGCCCTCCCTAACCCGGACTGCGAGTTCCGCGAGTGGTTCTCTACTGCCATTCATGGCTCCCCGACTGCCCTTCGCCGAGGGCTCGCCACCATCATCATCCTTACCACCTGGAGACTCTGGAAGCACCGCAATGATTGTGTGTTCAACGCCGCCAACCCCTCTATCTCCAAACTCTCCGACAGTATCAAGGAAGACGCCCGCGCTTGGGTGCGCGCCGGGGCCAAGGGGCTTGGCCAGATTATCGACGAGACGTAGGATGCTATGTTCGGGTCGTGCGGCACCCCCTCTGCCGTGCCTTTGTTTTTCTCATTCACACCATCTCCTTTGCGCATGTGCTCATGAGATCACCCCTGTAACCATCACTCTATTTCCTCCTATCAATACAATGATACGAAAGCCTTTTGCGTATTCACGAAAAAAAATCCTCAATCAAGAAGAACAAAAAAAAAAGAGTTTGAATCTCCTGTACTCACAAGAAAAATCTGTTTTTCAGGACGTGTTTATCTACTCGCTTGTTCCTCCTCACTGCCATGATTTTTGGACGCCATGCACGCAAGGTGTTAACGCCCATCTCTCTCTCTGTCCGAGGTTCTTGGCTGTTTTGTTTGCAGCACGCACAGCTACGCCAGATTCGCTCGTCTTGTGCCACGTCATACCGGAGACAGAGGCACCCGTGATGCCCGTCGCTTGCGCCTCGCAGTCGCAGCGCCGCCTATCCTTCTGCCCCCGACACCAGGGCAAACATTGTCTGGCCCTTGGCGCCGCTGTTTTCCTCACAAAGTTTCTCTTGCATGCATCCATCACCGTGAGTTTTGCACGCAAGTTCCAACGATGAGAATCTTTCGAGTCCTTGTTGACCTAAATTGTGTGCTACGTCTCCATTGCTAGTAACCGGCTTGACAAAACAGACAAAAAGAGAGAAGGAAAAGAAAACGTGAAAATAAAATCAGGCCGGCTAGCATATGTTTTGGGGCAAAAATAAATAAATTCTGTTTTAGGCATCCTTTTTGCAGTGAGCTTGACTACCACATCACGTCATCCGGTTTGAGCTTCATTATACTCCACAAATTTTACTCACTTGATTTAGTATCTGGATTCAAATTATATTGTCTCTTACTAGTCGATTGCCCGCCTAGTTACTTTTTGCTACATTGTGCCGCTGATACTGTGAGTTGTTGAAATTGTAACCAAGCTCCACTTTTCATATTGTATCTTGTTTGGTCACTTGCTAAGTGCTATATCTAATTTTTTGTAACTTTTGACAGCACAAAAGGCCGACAACAACTGCAACACGGTAAAAACGGGCAAGAGCTTGGTACTTATTACAGAGTTGTGAGAATTTTCCCCACCACCTCCTAGTAGTACTGTAGAAACATTGCAATTGAGGTTTTGCTTTGTTTGGTACTCATCATGACAGATTCTAGAGTGACCAATATTTAGGCTATGTCTGTTGTGGGAGATGACTTGCCATACATTGATACATGTCATTCTTTCCCACCACCGAAGGTATGGCGGCCGCCTCAAGATGTACTTCAAGGTAAAAACACACATATGATCATGTTACCTCTTTGTCAAACTTCATACAGGAGTATACCATGTATGTTACAAGACAAATTCAGATTTTTTTCCCTAGTATTTTGTTTCTGGATTTACTTTTCACAAGTGTAAATCTGCATATGTAGACCAGGCTAACCGAGAGAACAAGTGTTATTGAACAAAGGAAGTGAATACACTCAGGGGTGTAAGGATACATGAATACATACATGATACAAACATTTGTTGCAGAATGACAACATTTTATTGAATGAAAGCAATGATAGCATACTTAGTTAGATCTTCACTGTATCGATAACCATTTTCCCTTCAGTAAAAGCGTTGTAACTTCTGGCAAAGTAGTCCTTAACCTTCACTTTTGAGTACAACGCCGGCCTCTTCTCATTGACCAACTGAGCCGATGGCTCGATTTCTCTCTCAGGATCAACATAGTAGTCTAGTGCCACCGATAGCCTCTCTTTCTTTGTGTTTGTCACGACCCTGTGCACAGGGCTCTTAAAGATCCCATTGCTCATTATCTGCGTCACAAAAGATTGACCCTTCATCAGTCCAAGAGGTTATACATTTTGGGGAAAACTCACAATGTTGAACATTTGAAGTTTCGAGATTCCGTCCATATAACTTTTTCACCAAACAATACTTTTTCCGAATATAGATTTATTTTGCAAGCGTACCTCAGTTTGATCTCCTATAATCATGAGTAGCGTGTGAGGTACGATCGGTACATCCCACCAGACCCCATCTTTGAGAACTTGTAGGCCACCCACCCTGTCATCGACCATAAGGACTGTAACAACAGTTGCATCGGAGTGGGGCTTGAGGCCAAACACGAGCTCTGGCCTCGGGCACACCGGGTAGTAGCTGCATCTCACGTCAGTGAGAGGCTTCTCCCCAAAGTGTTCCCCAAAGTAATCATCATCGTCAAGTTCCAGCAGCTTCGCCATTGCCCTCAGCACATCGTCCTTCACTTCCCCGCATTTCTTCGTATACTCGTGCAGAGCATTCCTGCAACAAAATGTATGTTCTCAATTTCTCATGATGACATGATCAGTCAACGAATCCTCCCTCGAGCCATGAAATTTGTGAGGTCGGCCACCTAAAGGTTTCGGGATGTGCTGGCCAGAGGGCGATGCTCCGCTCATCCTCTGGCTCCACCTTGAGGTAGAGGCGGTCAGTCCAGTCACGGATTTGGTCCGGCGAGCTCACCCAGTCGTTTCCATACCCCTCGAACTGGAACCGCTCGCCGCCGTTCAGGTTGGCGTATCTCTGCTTCTCTTCGAGCGGCTGCCGGAAAAACTCCCTTGACGCGGCCATCATGTTGTCCATTACCGCGTCTATACCGTGGCTACTGACCTGCAAGAAGATACGACATGGATATGCATGCTTGGTGTTGCTTCAAAGTAGTACTGGTGGAGTTGTTACTTACCATAAAGAGGCCAAATGACTTGATGGCTGACCGGAGCTTGGCCGCCTCGTCGGAGGTGCCGTCGCCGTGCTTCGAAAGGCGGACGAGGTCGATGACAGGGACTGGTGCTACGACCACCGCCGCGAGCTGTTGCTCCTCGTGCGCGCGCGCGATGTACTGAGCTGGCACGTCGGGCGTGCCGAGGGCGCCAGCAAGCTCCTGCACCGGCATCTGAAATGTCCCTTTGCTTCCCATAGTTGCAGTGTTGCACAGAAGAATCTGAAATGTCCGATTCAGCACAAAATAGGTCCCCTCCCTCTTTCAGTACAAATGCTCATACGACACGGGACATGTAGGAAAAGCTCGAAGATCATGCACGATGAACTGGGAGACAGTATTACCTTCAAACAATTGGAGAGAGATCAGAGACGGATCTTGGAACTTGGAAGAATACCTCCGGCGGTTCGGCCACAAGTAGCTTGTTGCTCTACAACTATGTAACGCAGCTAAAGTGTGAATTACCAGAGCAAAGAACATGCATGGTTTATATAGACTATTGGAGTGACAATTAGCACATGCTAAAGCATCTACAGCCGGACTCCTCGAACACTCCATATAAGTCCGATTGCTCGGTAAGTGACCGGTCACAAAATCTCGACCCAACTGCACCCCTCATACAAGCCCTATATGTCTGGGCTGACCAGCACCCCTCATATCTAGTCCATATCTAAGGCGGATATGGAGAGGTAGGACGTGCCCAGGCGCGTCTTCGGATCCAGCTCATATTAGCCCACCACAACCCTACATATATTCATCTCTATCCATATCCCGGACGAAACCCTAGCCACTCCACTCTACTACACCCCCAAGCTTCATTCCGACAATCTCTGGCCTTCTCCGGCATAACAGACAATGGATACAACTCCAAGATCTCCTGATCCATTGATTGTGACCTCACCCCATGCAGGGACGAGGAGGAGATGACCATCCACATGGCTTTCTATCAGTCCCGGGAGGAGTCCGCCCTATCGCAGTCAGACTCCATCCAGCAGGAATCCATTGCCTCCACGGAAATGGCGCTTGGATCAACTAGGGTTGGTGGCTCGAGGCGCGTGCCCGCGGCCTCCCCAAAGGTGGTTACCACCGCCTAGAACCGCAACCCCTTCGGTGGCATTGTCCCCACGGCGGCGGGCTCCTAGTCGAAGGTAAACGACCACTACTGCAGGATGCTGCTAACGCGACACTACGATCAGAGACCCTTCGATGAAACTGTGTGCGATGCAATAATTGCAAACGGTGATGTAAAAGAACTGTCAAAAAAGGTGCAAAACATTTGCGATCGCGGAGCCATCAAACACGGTTCAGATTTTAGTTGCATGTGCGATGCAGGGCATACGGTTCATTTCAATGAACTGTTTGCGATGAGGCAGAACAAAAGAAACGGGCTGCCTGATGAAGGCGTGTGTGATATACAGCATACGGTTCGGATGAACTGTTTGTGATTAGGCAACACAAAAGAAACGGTCAGGCAAATCAAGGTGTGTGTGATTGAGGGCATAAACTTCAGAAGGATTAACTATTTACGATTAGGCAACAGAACAGAAACGGGTCAGCCAGATCAAAGTGTGTGTGATTGACGGCTTACATTTCACATGGATGAACTGTTTGCGATTAGCCACAAAAAACTGAAACAGTTAGATAGATCAACGTGTGTGCGCTAGACGGAGACACATATTCTAATTAAAAAAACCGTGCGCGATGATAATAACGAGCGCGCACGGTTGTTGGAACAAGACGTGTGCTGACATTGCCTATTGCGGTGCACCCTATGGTGCAAACGCCACGTACGCGGCCGAGAAGGCGTACATGCCCATGTTACGCCTTCCGGAAATAGTGCCGCACTTATAACCGTCAGTAAATTTTAAGCATGCCTCCAGTCACATTCCAAATTACAAACCTGTTCACACCGATCAAAACCTAAACGGTTTCCCACTTAAGAGGGTATTACTACTCGGTTATAGATACTACTACTCCAAGATGACTGCACATTCCTCCTCAACTCCTCATCCACAAAAACAAAGTCATTCATCATCGTTCCCTTTGTGTCTGCCATGGCCAGCTTGTGTTCTGGGTTGAGAGATTGCCACCCGGGAGATGCGAGCATGGAAGCGGAAACATGAGAGATGTCCTGCCTCGCCGCGAACGCAGCTGACATGTCCCACCGTGCAGTCTTAGCAGCACAGAGGTCCCGCCACGCCGCCGAAGTAACACGCAGTTCCCGTCGCGTCGTCGATGCGGCAGACTGGTCCGGCCGCGCCGCGGAAGCAGAAGAGATGTCCTGCCGCACCGCGAATGCAGCAGAGATGTCCTTTGCGTCGCGGCAGCCTAGGAAAATGTCTCGCGGACAGGCAAGGACTCTTACAGGCGCATGCATGCGATCGTCCATAGCAAGATGGATTAGATCTCCGGCTGGGCGAGGTTGCAAGACGACATGAAAGCCTCTTTTGCCAGCGTCATTCGGCAACTAAATGAGAGCAATGCGAAGCTCCGGGCCGAGCGCGAAGTGCTGAGAGCGAAGATCGTCGGAAGTGTGGAGCAGCAGGAGGAGACCACTGCCTTGTTGAAGAGGACCGATGCCATCGTCGAGAAACTTATGGACGAGAATGCCATGCTGCGCATCGAGCGCAGGAAGCTGGTGGAGGAATCCGTGGATGCTCTCAAGCAACATCTTGAGGACAAGAAAGATTCATCGCCGCTCGTCGCGGAGCCTAGTTCCCACGGCCTGCAGCAACATAGAGAGCAGCGAGCCAGATCGTTGTCTTCCTTCTTCTTTTGCCCTTGTGTATTTCAGGCATTGTTGCATTTGGCTTTTTTTAATTTTGTTCCTAAATATGTAAGACACTTATTATCCACTATCATCGTCCTTATATTCATCATGCTTGCTATAAGTCGCAGTTGATGCTATATAGATCTGTCAGATCTTACATCAAGATCCATGTAATACTTTCTTTTCAGATTTTCATTTTTCTCTTTTAAATCTTAGTCCAGTGAGACATATAGCCACGCCATAGAACAAGGGCTCGGGCGCCATTAATGGAGACGTTGGGAGGGAGGTGCGCGGCGGGTAGCGGTCAAAGGCTCTCCTCCCAATGAGCACGCGCAGGGGTCTGATCGCACGCTTCCCGTACTCAAATAGCTATCTCGCACGACACCTCCTAGCCAATAAAAAAGGGACACGTGGCGGCACGTAATTGGTAAGTAGAACGCCCACGGTTTCAATAATACTTGTGTTTCCGATTTGTAACGTGACAACACTTGTTCCAAAATGACTTTGTTGGTTTTTAATGTGTGCGCCTTCGCAAATCGGACAGAAAATTTACCGCAACGTGTTGGTGCCATGTCATGACACCATGCCAAGTTTCATGATTTTCAGGCATGTTTTTGATTTACAGGAATAAATAAACCAAGTTTCTCAATCTTTCCGGCCGATCCACGACGCCCAGATATTTGAATTTCATTCTCATTTCTTGGATGAGACCTATAAATTCACCCAAGGACACACATGTGATTTTTAACCAACTTTAGTGCACTGGAGCATGTGCTTGTAGTTGAAATTGGAATTATGCATATTAAATGCGCGAAAACTCAATTAATGTATAAAAAAGGTCAAACGAACCCGGAATAATTGTAAAATTTAGCACGATACTTCTATTTTGTCTAATCTACCTGTGTAAAAAAATTAAGGTGGGAGAAGGAAGTGTACATATCTCGTTTCGCACACGGAGGTGACACGTTTCCTCTCGGAACCACGGGCCTTCTTGAGAAAAGCTCCGGTTTGCAAGAAGCTTACACTAAAGCTTGTCCCAATTCGGGCAAAAAAATTACCGCAGCATGTTGGTGCCATGTCATGACACCATGCCAAGTTTCATGATTTTCAGACGTGTTTTGGATTTACAGGAATTAAAAAAAAACCAAGTTTCCCAATCTTTCTGGCCGTGCCACGACGCCCAGATGTTTGAATTTCATTCTCATTTCTTGCATGAGACCTAGAAATTCACCCAAGGACACACATTTGATCTTTCAACAAACTTTGGTGCACTGGAGCATGTGCTTGTATTTCAAATTTGAATTATGCACATTAAATATGCAGAAACTCAATTAATGTATAAAAAAGGCCAAACAAACCCGAAATAATTTCAAAATTTAGCATGATACTTCTATTTGGTCTAATCTGCATGTGTGAAAAAATTAAGGCAGGAGAAGGTAGTGTATGTATGTCGTTTCGTACACGGAAGTGGCATGTTCCCTCTCGGAACCACGAGCCTTCTTGAGGGAAGCTCCGGTTTGCAAGAAGCTTACACCAAAGCTTGTCCCAATTCGGCCAAAAAAATTACCGCAACATGTTGGTGCCATGTCATGACACCATGCCAAGTTTCATGATTTTCAGGCGTGTTTTCGATTCACAGGAATAAAAAAAACCAAGTTTCTTAATCTTTCCGGTCGAGCCACGATGCGTAGATGTTTGAATTCCATTCCCATTTCTTCCATGGGACCTATAAATTCGCCCAGCGACACAGATGTGATTTTCTGACCAACTTTGGTGCAGGAGCATGTGCTTGTATTTCAAATTTGAATTATGCACATTAAATGTGCAGAAACTCAATTAATCTATAAAAAGGCCAAACGAACCCGGAATAATTCCAAAATTTAGCACGATACTTCTATTTGGTCTAATCTGGATGTGCAAAAAATTAAGGTGGGAGAAGGCAGTGTATGTATCTCCTTTTGCACACGGAGGTGACACGTTCCCTCTCGGAACCATGAGCCTTCTTGAGGGAAGCTCCGGTTTGCAAGAAGCTTACACGAAAGCTTGTCCCAATTCAGACAAAAAATTACTGCAGCATGTTGGTGCCATGTCATGACACCATGCCAAGTTTCATGATTTTCAGTCGTGTTTTCGATTTGCAAGAATCAAAAAACCAAGTCTCTCAATCTTTCCGGCCGAGCCACGACGCCCAAATGTTTGAATTTCATTCCCATTTCTTGCATGGGACCTATAAATTCATCAAAGGACACACATGTGATTTTTTAACCAACTTTGGTGCACTAGAGGATGTGCTTGTAGTTTGAATTTGAATTTGTGACATTAAATGCGCAGAAACTCAATTAATGTATAAAAAGGCCAAATGAACCCGGAATAATTCCAAAATTTAGCACGATACTTCTATTTGGTCTAATCTGCTTGTGTAAAAAATTTAAGTCGGGGGAAGGCAGTTGATACGTCTCCAACGTATCTATAATTTTTGATTGTTCCATGCTATTGTATTATCTGTTTTGGATGTTTAATGTGATTTAATATACATTTTTATATTATTTTTGGGAGTAACCTATTAACCGAAGGCCCAGTCCAAATTGTTGTTTTTTTTGCCTATTTCAGTGTTTCGCAGAAAAGGAATACCAACCGGAATCCAAACGTAATGAAACATTCGAGAGATTTATTTTTCGAACAAACATGATCCGGGAGACCTGGAGTGAACGTCAAGAAAGAAGCGAGGAGGCCATGAGGCAGGAGGGCGCGCCCAGGGGGTGGGCGTGCCCCCCACCCTCGTGGGCCCCTGCAGCTCCACCGACCTACTTCTTCCTCCTATATATATACATATACCCTGAAAACATCCAGGAGCAACACGAAACCCTATTTCCGCCGCCGCAACCTTCTGTACCCGTGCGATCCCATCTTGGGGCCTTTTCGGCGCTCCGCCGGAGGGGGAATCAATCACGGAGGGCTTCTACATCAACACAATACCCTCTCCGATGATGTGTGAGTAGTTTACCACAGACCTTCGGGTCCATAGTTATTAGCTAGATGTCTTCTTCTCTCTATTTGTATCTCAATACAAAGTTCTCCTCGATTCTCTTGGAGATCTATTCGATGTAATTCTTTTTGCGGTGTGTTTTTCGAGATCCGGTGAATTGTGGGTTTATGATCAAGATTATCTATGAGAAATATTTGATTCTTATCTGGATTCTTTTATGCATGATTTAATATCTTTGCAAGTCTCTTCGAATTATCAGTTTGGTTTGGCCTACTAGATTGATGTTTCTTGCAATGGGAGAAGTGCTTAGCTTTGGGTTCAATCTTGTGGTGTCCTTTCCTAGTGACAGCAGGGGCAGCAAGGCACGTATTGTATTGTTTCCATTGAGGATAAAAAGATGGGGTTTATATCGTATTGCTTGAGTTTATCCCTCTACATCATGTCATCTTGCCTAATGTGTTACTCTGTTCTTATGAACTTAATACTCTAGATGCATGCTGGATAGCGGTCGATGTCTGGAGTAATAGTAGTAGATGCAGAATCGTTTCAGTCTACTTGTCGCGGACGTGATGCCTATATACATGATTATGCCTAGATATTCTCATAACTATGCGCTTTTCTATCAATTGCTCGACAGTAATTTGTTCACCCACCGTAGAATTTGCTATCTTGAGAGAAGCCACTAGTGAAACCTATGGCCCCCGGGTCTATCTTCCATCATATTATTTTCATATCTACTTGCTACTTCTATCGTTGTTTATTTTGCAATATTTATTTTCCAATTTATACTATAAAAATAGCAAAACTATTTATCTTATTATCTCTATCAGATCTCACTCTTGTAAGTGACTGTGAAGGGATTGACAACCCCTTTATCATGTTGGTTGCGAGGTTCTTGTTTGTTTATGCAGGTACTAGGTGACTTGCGTGTTACCTCCTACTGGATTGATACCTTGGTTCTCAAAAACTGAGGAAAATACTTACGCTACTTTGCTGTATCACCCTTTCCTCTTCAAGGGAAAACCAACGCATGCTCAAGAGGTAGCAAGAAGGATTTCTGGCGCCGTTGTCGGGGAGGCTTACACCAAGTCAAGTCAAGATTTGATCTCCCAGCAACTAGCCATTTCTGGTGCTGTTGCCGGGGAGATCTACGCACAAGTTAAGACATACCAAGTACCCATCACAAACTCATATCCCTCGCATTACATTATTTTCCATTTGCCTCTCGTTTTCCTCTCCCCCACTTCTAAAACGATTTTCGAAAACCTTTGCCTTTTCTTCGCCTTCTTCCCGTATGTATTTTATTTGTGTTTCCATGCGCCTTCTATTTGCTTGCATCTTTGCTTGCTAAAAATCCGTTGATATGGATCCACTTAAAGTGTTCTACTTGGATCATCTTCGATCCTTATGCGCTTGTGCTGAAACCCCAACTAGCCTAGTTGATGGGAAATCTTTAGATGAGCATGCTCATTTTGTGCGTCACCGTTTGTTTGAAAAAGTGAGACTCTTATGGGATCAAATAAATAGATTGTTGTGTTATGCTTGGAATCTTTGTGAAATTTGTGATTTTACTTGTTGCTCTAAGAACCCTAAAAACACCTCCCCTACCTATGTGAGTTTAATGATAATGAAATCTTATATTCTTATGCAAAGGGTGTTTATAGTTACTACGATATCGAACAAATTGAAGAATTTGTTGCTTTTAAGGGTGCTTATGAAGTTGCTTCTTTTATTGAAAAGTATGATATTACTCTCTACAAATCTGAAAATTTTGACATACTTAAATATTGCTATGAAAACTATGCTCATAATGTCTATGTCAAGGAACTTATTGAAAGAATGACCGTCGCTTCGGAAGAAAATAATGATATGCATGAATCTATAGATAATTATGATTTTTATGATTTGATTGAAATATCCCTTGATGAACATGATGCTTGCTATTCTTGTGGCAATGATGCCAATATTTATGAAGATGAATTTTCTATAGTTCCTTATGTTAAACATGAGATCGTTGCTATTGCACCCATACTTGATAGTTCCTTCGATGAAAAGCATGATTGCAATGATGTTATTATAAATTCTATAACGTCAATTGTGCTAATAATATGCAAAACCCTAAGCTTGGGGATGCTAGTTTTGCTATCACTACTATTTGTTGCAATGATCATGATTGGGGTGATTCTTCTTTTGATAATAGTGTTTGCAATATTATTGAAAGTGGGTTTGGAAGAGTGTCAACTTTAGATCCCACATATTTGGAGAATGTTCCATCTTATGAATTTTTTGATAAAAGTGGGTTTGGAGAGGTCATGGCTTTAGTTAATGTTAATCCCACTATTTTGGAAGAGTGTCAATTTTCATACATGTGGATCGCGTTAAGAATATGTTTTGTGATAGCTATATTGTTGAATTTGCCTATGATCCTACATGTAATTATTATGAGATAAGAAAATATGGTTGTAGAAATTTTAATGTTACTAAATTACCTCTCGTTATATTGAGATTGCTATTATTTCTTTCCGCTTCCTTGCATATGCTAGTTTTTGCTTGCCTTGATACTTTGTTTGCCCATAAGATGCCTATGCATAGGAAGTATGTACTTAGATGTGTTTGTCACGTGTTTTATGATACTCTCTTTGTGCTTCAATTCTTGTCTTTCATGTGAGAATCATTGAAATCTCTATGCCTAGCTAGGGGCGTTAAACGATAGCGCTTGTTGGGAGGCAACTCAATTTTATTTTTGTTCTTTGCTTTTTGTTACTGTTTAGTAATAAATAATTCATCTAGCTTCTATTTAGATGTGGTTTTATCTTTTTAATTAGTGTTTGCGCCAAGTAGAACCTTTGGGAAGACCTGGGGGAAGTCTTTGCGATCTTGCTGTAAAAAACAGAAACTTTAGCGCTCACGAGATTAGCTGCCATTTTTTACTGGAGAGTGCGATTAGGTTGATTCTTTTTGCAGATGATTAATAGAAAAATTCCTCACGTCCAACATTTTAGTTCAGAATTTTTGGAGTGACAGAAGTATTCGAAATCTACAGATTACTACACACTGTTCTGTTTTTTGACAGATTCTGTTTTTCGTGTGTTGTTTGCTTATTTTGATGAATCTATGGCTAGTATCGGGGGGTATGAACCATAGAGAAGTTGGAATACAGTAGGTTTAACACCAATATAAATAAATAATGATTTCATTACAGTACCTTGAAGTGGTGATTTGTTTTCTTATACTAACGGAGCTCATGAGATTTTCTGTTGAGTTTTGTGTTGTGAAGTTTTCAAGTTTTGGGTAAAGATTTGATTGATTTTGGAATAAATAGTGGCAAGAGCCTAAGCTTGGGTATGCCCAAGGCTCCCCAAGGTAAAATTCAGGGACAACCAAAAGCCTAAGCTTGGGGATGCCCCAGAAGGCATCCCCTCTTTCATCTTCATCTATCGGTAACTTTACTTGAGGCTATATTTTTATTCACCACATGATTTGTGTTTTTCTTGGAGCGTATTGTATGATTTGAGTCTTTTCTTTTTAGTTTACCACAATCATCCTTGCTGTACACACCTTTTGGAGAGATGCACATGAATTGGAATTTATTAGAATACTCTATGTGCTTCACTTATATCTTTTGAGCTAGATAATTTTGCTCTAGTGCTTCACTTATATCTTTAAGAGCACGATGGTGGTTTTATTTTATAGAAATTATTGATCTCTCATGCTTCACTTATATTATTTTGAGAGTCTTTTAGAACAGCATGGTAATTTGCTTTGGCTATAAAATTAGTCCTAATATGATAGGCATCCAAGATGGATGTAATAAAAACTATCATAAAAAGTGCATTGAATACTATGAGAAGTTTGACACTTGATAATTGTTTTGAGATATGAAGATGGTGATATTAGAGTCATGCTAGTTGAGTAGTTGTGAATTTGAGAAATACTTGTTCTAATGTTTGTGATTCCCGTAGCATGCACGTATGGTGAACCGTTATGTGATGAAGTGATAACCCACAAGTATAGGGGGTCGCAACAGTTTCCGAGGGTAGAGTATTCAACCCAAATTTATTGATTCGAGACAAGGGGAGCCAAAGAATATTCTCAAGTATTAGCAGCTGAGTTGTCAATTCAACCACACCTGGAAACTTAATATCTGCAGCAAAGTGTTTAGTAGCAAAGTAATATGATAGTAGTGGTAATGGTAGCAAAAGGTAACGATAGCAAAAGTAATATTTTTGGTGTTTTGTAGTGATGATAACAATAGCAACGGAAAAGTAAATAAGCGAAGAACAATATATGGAAAGCTCGTAGGCATTGGATCGGTGATGGAGAATTATGCCGGATGTGGTTCATCATGTAACAGTCATAACATAGGGTGACACAGAACTAGCTCCAATTCATCAATGTAATGTAGGCATGTATTCCGAATATAGTCATACGTGCTTATGGAAAAGAACTTGCATGACATCTTTTGTCCTACCCTCTCGTGGCAGCGGGGTCCTAGTGGAAACTAAGGGATATTAAGGCCTCCTTTTAATAGAGTACCGGACCAAAGCATTAACACATAGTGAATACATGAACTCCTGAAACTATGGTCATCACCGGGAGTAGTCCCGATTATTGTCACTTCGGGGTTGCCGGATCATAGCACATAGTAGGTGACTATAGACTTGCAAGATAGGATCAAGAACTCACATATATTCATGAAAACATAATAGGTTCAGATCTGAAATCATGGCACTCGGGCCCTAGTGACAAGCATTAAGCATAGCAAAGTCATAGCAACATCAATCTCAGAACATAGTGGATACTAGGGATCAAACCCTAACAAAACTAACTCGATTACATGATAAATCTCATCCAACCCATCACCGTCCAACAAGACTACGATGGAATTACTCACGCACGGCGGTGAGCGTCATGAAATTGGTGATGGAGGAAGGTTGATGATGACGATGGCGATGGATTCCCCTCTCCGGAGCCCTGAACGGACTCCAGATCAGCCCTCCCGAGAGGTTTTAGGGCTTGGCGGCGGCTCCGTATCGTAAAACGCGATGAATCCTTCTCCTTTATTTTTTTCTCCCTGAACACGAATATACGGAGTCAAGGTTGAGGTCGGTAGAGCTCCAGGGGGCCCATGAGGCAGGGGGCGCGCCTAGGGGGACATGCGTGCCCCCCACCCTTGTGGCTGGGGTGTGGGCCCCTGGCCTTGATTCTTTGCCAGTATTTTTTTATTATTTCCAAAAATAATCTCCGTGGAGTTTCAGGTCATTCCGAGAACTTTTATTTCTGCACATAAATAACACCATGGCAATTCTGCTGAAAACAACGTCAGTCCGGGTTAGTTCCATTCAATTCATGCAAGTTAGAGTCCAAAACAAGGGAAAAAGTGTTTGGAAAAGTATATACGATGGAGACGTATCATGAAGTCGGAGCATGATTTATTTATTGATTGTCTTCCTTATGAGTGGCGGTCGTGGACGAGCGATGGTATTTTCCTACCAATCTATCCCCCTAGGAGCATGCGCATAGTACTTCGTTTCGATAAATAATAGATTTTTTCAATAAGTATGTGAGTTCTTTATGACTAATGTTGAGTCCATGGATTATACGCACTCTCACCCTCCCCCATTGCTAGCCTCTCTAATACCGCGCACATTTCGCTGGTATCATACACCCACCATATACCTTCCTTAAAACAGCCACCATACCAACTATTATGGCATTTCCATAGCCATTCCGAGATATATTGCCATGCAACTTACCACCGTTCCATTTGTTATGACACGTTTCATCATTGTCATATTGCTTTGCATGATCATGTAGTTGACATCGTGTTTGTGGCAAAGCCACCTTTATAATTCTTTCATACATGTCACTCTTGATTCATTGCATATCCCGGTATACCGTCGGAGGCATTCACATATAGTCATATTTTGGTCTAGTATATCGAGTTGTAATTTTTGAGTTGTAAGTAAATAAAAGTGTGATGATCATCATTATTAAAGCATTGTCCCATGTAAGGAAAGGATGATGGAGACTATGATTCCCCCACAAGTCGGGATGACACTTCGGATGAAAAAAAAGAAAAAAAAAGAGAGAAAAGGAGAGAAGGGACAATGTTACCATCCTTTTTACCACACTTGTGCTTGAAAGTAGCACCATGATCTTCATGATAGAGAGTCTCCTATGTTGTCACTTTCATATACTAGTGCGAATTTTACAATATAGAACTTGTCTTGTATATTCCAATGATGGGCTTCCTCAAAATGCCCTAGGTCTTCGTGAGCAAGCTATTTGGATGCACACCCACTTAGTTTCTTTTGTTGAGCTTTCATACACTTATAGCTCTAGTGCATCCGTTGCATGGAAATCCCTACTCACTCACATTGGTATCTATTGATGGGCATCTCCATAGCCCGTTGATACGCCTAGTTGATGTGAGACTATCTTCTCCTTTTTGTCTTCTCCACAACCACCATTTTATTCCACCAATAGTGCTATGTCCATGGCTCACGTTCATATATTACGTGAAGATTGAAAAAGTTTGAGAACATCAAAAGTATGAAACAATTGCTTGGCTTGTCATCGGGGTTGTGCATGATTAAATACTTTGTGTGATGAAGATAGAGCATAGCCAGACTATATGATTTTGTAGGGATAACTTTCTTTGGCCATGTTATTTTGAGAAGACATGATTGCTTTGTTAGTATGCTTGAAGTATTATTACTTTTATGTCAATATTAAACTTTTGTCTTGGATCTTTTGGATCTGAACATTCATGCCACAACAAAGAAAATTACATTGAGAATTATGCTAGGTAACATTCCACATCAAAAATTCTGTTTTTATCATTTACCTACTCGGGGACGAGCAGGAATTAAGCTTGGGGATGCTTGATACGTCTGCAACGTATCTATAATTTTTGATTGTTCCATGCTATTATATTATCTATTTTGGATGTTTAATGGGCTTTAATATACCTTTTTATATTAGTTTTCGGACTAACCTATTAACCGAAGGCCCAGTACAAATTGCTGCTTTTTTTTTTTGCCTATTTCAGTGTTTCGCAGGAAAGGAATACCAAACGAAATCCAAACGGAATGAAACCTTCTAGAGATTTATTTTTGGAAGAAACATGATCCAGGAGACTTGGAGTGGACGTCAAGAAAGAAGTGAGGAGGCCACGAGGCAGGAGGGCGCGCCCCCCACCCTCGTGGGCCCCTCGCAGCTCCACCGACCTACTTATTCCTCCTACATATATCCATGTACCCTAAAAACATCTAGGAGCAACACGAAACCCTATTTCCACCGCCGCAACCTTCTGTACCCGTGAGATCCCATCTTGGGGCCTTTTCTGGCGCTCCGCTGGAGGGGGAATCAATCACGGAGGGCTTCTACATCAACACCATAGCCTCTCTGATGATGTGTGAGTAGTTTACCACAGACATTCGGGTCCATAGTTATTAGCTAGATGGCTTCTTCTCTCTCTTTGGATCTCAATACAAAGTTCTCCTCGATTCTCTTGAAGATCTATTCGATGTAATTATTTTTGTGGTGTGTTTGTCGAGATCCGATGAATTGTGGGTTTATAATCAAGATTATGTATGAATAATATTTTATTCTTCTCTGAATTATTTTATGCATGATTTAATATCTTTGCAAGTCTCTTCGAATTATAAGTTTGGTTTGGCCTACTAGATTGATCTTTCATGCAATGGGAGAAGTGCTTAGCTTTGGGTTCAATCTTGCGGTGTCCTTTCCCAGTGACAGCAGGGGTAGCAAGGCACGTATTGTATTGTTTCCATCAAGGAAAAAATGATGGGCTTTATATCATATTGCTTGAGTTTATCCCTCTACATCATGTCATCTTGCCTAATGTGTTACTCTGTTCTTATGAACTTAATAATCTATATGCATGCTGGATAGCAGTCGATGTGTGGAGTAATAGTAGTAGATGCAGAATCATTTTGGTCTACTTGTCGCGAACGTGATGCCTATATACATGATCATGCCTAGATATTCTCATAACTATGCACTTTTCTATCAATTGCTCGACAGTAATTTGTTCACCCACCGTAGAATTTGCTATCTTAAGAGAAGCCACTAGTGAAACCTATGGCCCCCGGGTCTATCTTCCATCATATTATTTTCATATCTACTTGCTACTTCTATCGTTGTTTATTTTGCAATCTTTATTTTCCAATTTATACTATAAAAATACCAAAAATATTTATCTTATTATCTCTATCAGATGTCACTCTCGTAAGTGGCCGTGAAGGGATTGACAACCCCTTTATCGCGTTGGTTGCGAGGTTCTTGTTTGTTTATGCAGGTACTAGGCGACTTGCGTGTTACCTCCTATTGGATTGATACCTTGGTTCTCAAAAACTGAGGGAAATACTTACACTACTTTGCTGCATCACCCTTTCCTCTTCAAGGGAAAACCAACGCATGCTCAAGAGGTAGCAGTAGTGTACGTATCTCGTTTCACGCACAGAGGTGACACGTTCTCTATCGGAACCACGTGCCTTCTTGAGGGAAGCTCCAATTTGCAACAAGCTTAGACCAAAGCTTGTCCCAATTCGGCCAAAAAATTTACCGCAGGATGTTGGTGCCATGTCATGACACCATGCCAAATTTCATGATTTTTAGGTGCATTTTTGATTTACAGGAACTAAAAAACCAAGTTTCTCAATCTTTCTGGCCGAGTCATGACGCCCTGATTTAATTTCATTCCCATTTCTTGCAATTGAGCTAGAAATTCACTCAAGGACACACAAGTGATTTTTCAAACAACTTTGGTGTAACGCCTCGGATACAACTTTCCATATTCGTAACTCCGACTCTTGCCTTTTCCGGAGATGCGATATGAGATTCCCTTCGTGGTTGGGTTTTTGTCTTCATTTTGCATTTTTCTCATGTGCATCGCATTTGCATACGTGTTCGTCTCATGCATCCGAGCATTTTCCCCATTGTCCGTTTTGCAATCCGACACTCCTACGTGCACCGGCGTCCCCCTCTTGTCTCTTTTCGTGAGCGGCTGTTCAACGTTCTCGGAATGGACCGCGTTTGCCAAGTGGCCTTGGTACACCACCGGTAGACCGCCTGTCAAATTTCGTGCCATTTGGAGTCCGTTTGATACTCCAACGGTTAACCGGAGAACCACAAAGGCCTCGTGTATGTTGCAGCCCAACACCCCTCCAAAACGGCCCAACCATGTCCTCCGCCGTCGGATCACGATCGTGTGGTCGAAAACTACACTCCCTTTGGACACTCCTACCTCCTACCTATAAATATGTGTCTCCCTCAGAAAATTCGCGTAGATGAAACCCTAACTTCTACCTCCCTCCGCGCCGCCGGACATGTCTGCTCGCCGGCGGACGCGTCCACCACCGCCGCCACGTCACTCCGACCAATGAGGGGTCACCACATCAGCACTGCCGACTTCCTCCTTCACTCGTGCGCCGCCACGTCGCCTCCTCCTCCTCTCTCTCTCTCCACCGTGCCGGCCCTGCAGGCCCATCACAAGCCCGCGAGGCCCAGATCTCGCCGCCGTCTGGCCCGCTCCGTCCCACCGCCTCGCGCGCCTCGCCGTCCGGCCACGCCGCCCCGCTCGCTCGTCGCCGGCCACCTCTGCGCCCACACGCTGCCGCCCGCATCTCGCCGCCCCGCGCCTCGCCGCTCGTTCGCCGGCGTCGCCCGCCGCCCCAGCGCCGCCCCGCCTTCGCCTCCGGCCACCACGCCCGCGCGCCGCCGCCACGCAGCTTGTCGCCGGCCACCGCTCGCCCGCCGCTGCTTTGCGACACTGCGCCGCGCCGCCGCTTCGTGTGCCGCCTCGCCGCGTCCTTTCGCGGATCCGGCGACCTCGTCGTCCGGCCGTCGTCGGCCCCTTCCTCCGGCACCTCTCCGGCCATCTTCCCGACCTAGTCCGGCCGCCGTCGTCTCGTCTCCGGCGACATCCGACTCTGCATCGAAAACCGTGCAAACCCTAGATCCGTTCTCGGAGTGGTATTTTTTCTCTAAGTCCTCAAATCCTGTTGTTTTGATGCCCTCTTCATCATGTCCTAACTCCATGACCGTAGCTCCATTTCATGCACATGACATATCAAAATGTTCATCACGAGATGCTCTGCATTTTGTTCCATTGTGGCATGCTTGTTTGAGTTCATCTTGATGCCCAAATCATTGATTCAAGAGTGTTGTACATTTTTAGGTGCTGTTACTTAGCAGATTATGAGGATTTGTCACGTTTGTCACATTTGGTGTGTGCTTCATATGGGTATGTGCTCTACATGTGTTTTGATCTATGCCATGCCATCTTTACAGGGGTGCTTGCCATGTATTTTTGTGATCACTGTGGTGACTAGCACAAGCATGCGAAGTAGCCTTCACGATATTTCTGATTCCAGGGACAGGATTTTGCTAAGTCATTCTTCCTGCTGTTATTTTTATGCCATGTAACCTTGATGCTACAGTGAGATCCATGATTGTTTTGAGTTGCTCCAGTAAAGATGTTTTGGGCATATGGTTATGCTCTATCCATCCATCCATGCCAATGTTTGCAATTATGGAGTGCCCTAGCATGTCTCAATCTTTCTCTACTTTTGCTATAAAATGTTCCTGCCATATTGTTTACATGTTAATCAAATTTGCCATGGTTGTTGTTAGTGATCCAAGCATGCTATGAACTTTCTCTTGCCATGGTTAGCTTCATGAACATGTCTTCTTGCTGATTCTATGCTTGTTTTGTCATGAAATGCCTTGGGGTGAGTGAATCGAGCTCGCAAAGATGCCTTCATAATTCTGTTTATGACATGCTCAGTTTTCTGCCAAGTCTGAAACTGTTTGTAAAACTTGCTATGTTTACATGGGTGCCATCATATCTTCTGTGCATTTTTGGCTCATGATCAGTAAGGGACTTTTGTTCTATGCATTTAGTAGATTCATGTCATGCCTTTGTTTGCTATGTTATTTTCCTGTAGCATGTTGTTTGCTTGCTCTAAACATTGCTTCCTGATGTTATTCCTGGTATGATAGAATTTTCACTAAGTCTGTGAAGCTGATATCTTTTGCACTTTTGCCATGCTTGTTTTAACCTGCTCTTGTGTGATTTAGCCATAGCTCAGTGTTCATGTTTTGTCAAGCATATTGAGTAGTTCACTGGCATTTGCTTTGTTCCTATGTTGGATTGCAATAGCTTAGTTTCTTGTTGCATTCTAGATGGCATTGTGCTGTTAATCGCAGAATTGTGCCATTCTTGTTTTGCTTGCCATTTGCAAACCGTGCATCCGATTCCGGTGATCTTTATATCGATTTCGACTGAAATCATCTCATCTTTCCAGCAGCACTCTTGGTTTGCCAATTTGATGCCTTGATCAATCTTTTCCTTCCGGAGCACGCATATGCATTGCATATCACATCTCGCATATCATGCCATGTTTTGCATCATGTTGTTTGTGCATTGCACCGTGATTGATTGTTGGTCCTTTGCTTGTGTTCTTGCTTTGGGTAGAGCCGGGAGACGAGTACGTGACCAAGGAACCTGTCGAGTACGCTATCGAGGATCAAGCTTTCGTCAACTCTGAGAATTTTGCAGGCAAGATGATCATACCCTCGAAATCACTTCTATCTTTGCTTGCTAGTTGTTCGTTCTATTGCTATGCCGCGCTACCTACCACTTTCTATATCATGCCTCCCATATTGCCATCTCAAGCCTCTAACCCAACTTTCCTAGCAAATCGTTGTTTGGCTATGTTACCGCTTTGCTCAGACCCACTTATAGCGTTGTGTAACGCCCCGAGACCGTTGCGCCTGGTGTCTTTCGGTGTTTCGTTGTTGTTTCCTTGTCATTTGCTTGCGTGTTGCATCTTGCCATGTCATCATGTGCATTGCATCATGTCATCATGCAACCCGTTTTTAAACTCAACTAAATAAATTGCATGGATCTTCGGTCCATTTAAACCAAGGGAATTCACGTGGTGATTCTCTTTATAACATATCCTCCCGATATGAGGGAGCTATATTAAATATTCCAATAATTTGGATTCACCCATAAACACACTTGCAAAATATCCCAATGTCGTTGTTATCTTAATTCTTGGTCTCCAACATTGCCATATATTCTTTGATCATATTCCGGAGCTCCACCAAAAACCCGAACATTTTTGGCCTCACCGAACCTAGTCCCAATTCAAAACCATTTGAATTTAATTCCTGCAATCTTGCCACTTCTATTTTTCTGTGGTCATGTTTATTTTTATGAGTCTAGGAAATTGTCCTCCTACACAAACTCTTTTTCCCTAACCCCCCTTCTTTTTCCTATCTCTCTATTTTCTTTTCGTTTAAAGATGAAAGAGTGGGAGAGAGAGAGCCCAGCCAAGTTCTAGGCCCATTTGCGCCTAGGCGCAACCCCTTTCTCTACTGGGCCGACCTCCAAGGCCCACCCTGTGCCCTCCTTAACCTAGCTCCAGGCCTACCTTCTCCCCTCGTGCCGCCACAGGAGAGCTTCGCTCTCTCCCGATCCCCTCCTTCTCGTTCCCTTCCGCCGCCAGCCTTGCACACACACATGCAACCACTCCCTCTCGATCCCCATGGCCTCTCCCTTTTTCCCTCGCTCCCGCAGCTCCGCGCGCCTTCCAACGCCCAACCCAGTGCCATTGGAGAAGCCGTCCTCGTCCGTCGCCCCGACTCCAAGCCCCGCCGCGGTGCCCTGCATCGCCGGAGCCCCGTGCCAAGACCTCCCCTGCCTCGTCTTGTCTAGGGCGAGGAGGACGACCCGCATCACATCCTCCCATGCTCGATGCCGCAGGCGCACCAAGGCTGCCTCCCATGATCCGTCGTTGCCCGCTGCTGCTTCGTCCACCGACCTCGGCCTCCAGCCATCGCGCATTGCCTCTGCCTCCGGTGGCCGTGGCACCTTGCTGCGACGCTCAAATCACGCATGCGCCCTCTGCTGCATGCATCCCCATGGAGCTCCGCCGCCCCCTGTCTCGCCTGCAGCCGTCTGCCGCAACAGAGGCCGTCGTACTGCCATCTTGCACCGCCCGTCGCCATCAACCTCTCCACCTGCGTCCTGCAAGCTCTCTCCGCTGCCCCGAGTGCCCCTGTCCTCGAGCACATGCTGGCTTCGGATCCGGTCAAGCGCACTGACCCACCGCTGCCATGGCCTCGCATCCATCTGGCTCTGTTTTTTTGATGGAGTCACTGTACCATGGCCACAAACGAGACCCATCGGATAGCACCAAGACTCGCTGCATTGACTATATCGGTGCCGCTCCAGGCCATCGCTTTGTACTAGCACTACGTTGAGAAAAACCAGATACGCCAAGACTCGGGCCGACAAGTACCACAACGTCCATTGATCGCCAAGTACCCCTTCGTTTCGTCGAGACCGGCACGTTCGAAGACCCCAAGTACCACGACAACCCCGAAGGGATTCAAATCCGTCAAGTTCCTCTATCGATGACTCGAACGGCTACGACCGAGTACCAATACCATCGACCCTCGAAAAAACCCGTGGACGTCAAGTTCCGTGTCGTTGACCCGGAACCTCTACGAAAACATGTACGACTACTTCTGTGGCTGAAGATCCTTGTACAATTACCGTCGCCGAAGGCCATCGAGTGAATGTCTACCCACATCGTGTATTTGACCAAGTTCGATGACGACCTTCGAAGAACTCAGATTCGCCAAGTTCTACTACCGTCGCACTCGGGAATCTTGGATTCGTCAAGTACCTCTCCGAAAACGAACGTGATCCACTACTTCCCTCGAAGACCCATGAACGACTACTTCCATTACGAACTCGTTCCGCCCGAAACGCTTGCTTCGAAGGTATAACCCCGAGACGACCGCCCGTGGACTGAATGCTTGCGATGTATGAGTTGAACTGTGTGTTGCTTCGTGTCCGAGTTGTTCTTTGCGAGTTCCTCGTTGCCATGCCGTCCACCCGTGGGAACCCGGCAACCGGGATCACCCCATCATCTTGCATGACACACTCACTCCCACTTACTTTTGCACCGGTATCCCTGTGAGCTACCGGAACCGATATGTTGTCATGGCATCATTTTCGGATTCATCACCGTGGCACCCTTTCTTTCCACCACGATGACAAAATGCCCCATATATTATAACATGCCAACATTTTCATAAATTCTGCATAAAACTTGCTCATGTCATTCGCATCATGATAATAACATCGAAAATGTTTAAAATTGTTGTTGCACCAAATTGCTAAATGCATATGGGGATTTACCGGATTCATTATTTGTTATATCCGGCCCCATTTAAATTGTTTAGATGGTGTAGTTTTGTTATGCCTCATCTCTTGCCATGTTTAACAACATTTAATATTGTTGGGTACCTAAACGAGAGAGAACTAAATAATTGATGTGGTGTTCCGTCAATATGCAACGAGTTGCATATTGAGCTCCACTTAATTTGTAGTTTTGTTTGTGCACTTTGCCATGCCATGCTTCATTAAACTGGACATGCATCATACTTGGTTGTGCATCATGCCATGTTGATGTGATGGTTGTTTACTATGTTGTTTGCTTCTTTCCGGTGTTGCTTCTTCGGGTTAGTTCCGATAACGTCGCGTTCGTGAGGACCCGTTCGACTATGTCCGTTTGTCTTCTTCGTGGACTCGTTCTTCTTCCTTGCGGGATTTCAGGCAAGATGACCATACCCTCGAAATCACTTCTATCTTTGCTTGCTAGTTGCATGCTCTTTTTGCTATGCCTATGCTGCGATACCTACCACTTGCTTATCATGCCTCCCATATTGTTAAGCCAAGCCTCTAACCCACCTTGTCCTAGCAAACCGTTGTTTGGCTATGTTACCGCTTTGCTCAACCCCTCTTATAGCGTTGTTAGTTGCAGGTGAAGATTGGAGTTTGTTCCATGTTGGAACATGGTTATTGTTGGGATATCACAATATATCTTATTTAATTAATGCATCTATATACTTGGTAAAGGGTGGAAGGCTCGGCCTTATGGCTGGTGTTTTGTTCCACTCTTGCCGCCCTAGTTTCCGTCATATTGGTGTTATGTTCCCGGATTTTGCATTCCTTACGCGGTTGGGTTATAATGGGAACCCCTTGACAGTTCGCTTTGAATAAAACTCCTCCAGCAAGGCCCAACCTTGGTTTTACCATTCGCCACCTAGCCTTTTTCCCTTGGGAGTCGCGCATCCCGAGGGTCATCTTTATTTTAACCCCCCCCCCCCCCGGGCCAGTGCTTGCCTAAGTGTTGGTCCAAACTAGAGCCACTTGCGGCGCCACCTCGAGGAAACTTGAGGGCTGATTTTAGCTGTACGTAGTGTTCATCCAGTGTTGCCCTGAGAACGAGATATGTGCAGCTCCTATCAGGATGTCGGCGCATCGGGCGGTCTTGCTGGACTTGTTTTACTATTGCCGAGGATGTCTTGTAACCGGGATTCCCAGCCTGATTGGTCTTCCCGCTAGAAGGAATATCCTTCGTTGACCGTGAGAGCTTATGATGGGCTAAGTTGGGACACCCCTGCAGGGATTTGAACTTTCGAAAGCCGTGCCCGCGGTTATGGGCAGATGGGAGTTTGTTAATGTGCGGTTGTAGAAAACCTGAAGTTGACCTTAATTAAAATGCATCAAGTGCGTGTGTTACCATGATGGTCTCTTTTCCGGCGGAGTCCGGGAAGTGAACACGGTGTTGGAGTTATGCTTGACGTAGGTTGTTCTAGGATCACTTCTTGATCATACTTTTATCGACCGTGCTTTGCCTTCTCTTCTCGCTCTCATTTGCGTATGTTAGCCACCATATATGCTAGTCGCTTGCTGCAGCTACACCTCATACCTTTTACCCTTCCTATAAGCTTAAATAGTCTTGATCGCGAGGGTGTGAGATTGCTGAGTCCCCGTGACTCACAGATATTTCCGAAACCAGCTTGAGGTCCCGATGAGTCCGTGCAGATGGCGCAACCAAGCTCAAGGAGGAGCTCGATGCGGATCTTGTCCTTTGTGTTGATCCGTTTCCAGTTGATCAGTAGTGGAGCCCAGTTGGGGTCGATCAGGGATCTGTGTAGCTTTTGGGGTAGTCTTCTTTTATTTTGGCTCCGTAGTCGGGCCTTGATTGTAACTGGATGATGTAATGCTTTATTCATGTATTGTGTGATGTGGCAATTGTAAGCCAACTATGTATCTTTTTCCCTTATGTATTACATGTTGTGTGAAGATTACCTCACTTGCGACATTGCTTTCAATGCGGTTATGCCTCTAAGTCGTGCTTCGACATGTGGGAGATATAGCCGCATCGAGGGCGTTACAAGTTGGTTATCAGAGCCATCCCCGACCTTAGGAGCCCCCACTGCTTGATCATTTTTTAGCAGCCGTTGTTGAGTCTAGAAAAATGTTTTGAGTCATTTAGGAATTATATATCGGAGAGTTTAGGAATTCTTTTTACTCCCCAGTTCCTTCTTCGCTCTGGTGAGGCATCCTGACGTAGAGTTTTGACTCTTCTCTTCTCAAACTTTCACTAAACTGTTTTTAGGATCACGCGGGTATCTTGGAATCGTTCCGATCAAATTGTGACGAGAACATTGTTCTTGGTGCCTCCTGTCATTTAGGGGTTGTGGCAGTGTCCCGGGGAGTTGAGCTCCGAGGTGTTGTTGTCACAATTTTATCGTTGCAGTTCTGGAATACCTGAGTTTAGTTTGCCGACATCGAAAATCTCTTTTATGCAGTTGTTGGTGAGATAACCTCGACGCCACCCAGTACTGGGGCGGGAGTTCGGGAGTATTGCCATAAATCGTATAACGGATGCTTTTCGAAGGTTGAGGTAGACGATTTCCGAAGGTTTCTTGGTTATGTGTTGAAGGATGGATACAGCTGGATGTAGGATTTGCTAGATTTGGGTGAGACATTATGCTTCCCTTGTATCCCCAACACCTGATTGCATAACCGGAAAATTTCGGGAGTTTATAAGTGGGAATTCAAGTAGCTCTTAGGATATCTTTCCGACGGATGTATGATATGAAATTGGGGTTCGACGTCTAGTGGTCCGCCTATTCACGGTTGGTTTTACAGTGGTCTCGTTGCGTCTTAAAGAGTCCTTGGCAATGCCGACTCGGGGACGCTTCGTATGTCATGTGCACTGCCTTGTACATGATGGCGCGGTACGATCGAGCCCGTGTAGGCCCCACCACGAAAACTTCGGACGAAATCTCTATCATATGTTTGTTCCGGTTTATTTTGCAAGCCAATCCTTTGTTTTGTTTTGAGTTGTGGTATTCGAGTTGCTTCGAAGTCAAATGTTGATTCCATACCTTCCCCAAATGGTGTTCTCATACTCCGATGTGAATACTAATCCTTCTTGATAATCGAGATCGTTTTGTCAATCCTTTTCACCGGTGTGCTTCTCTTCAAGTGGATCAGATCATTTCAACATCCGCAAGATCAACTCAAGTCTTCTCAACGGTGTTTGTTTCTGTCACATCCCTAGCCCTACTTTGGCCTTGGTCTAGCTTGGTTGCTGCATCATGTCTAAATTTCTTCTAAACTTGAAATGGGGATTGTTCAAACCCTAGCACCAGATCAAATCAAATAGGTTCAACTTAAAATAATCTTTAATGAACCCAAAATGCCTTTGGAAATGTTCATGATTTTTGATAAAGGTGAAAACCTCTGCCAAAAATGATGAGCATATTTCTTGGCCATTTATGGATTTTTGAATAAACTCATATTGTATTTGAATTGGGGCATTTAAATTCTATAAATATTTTAAATGCTCTAATACTTCTGAAAACAATTGGGGGCTTTTGGAAATAATTCAAATAGTGCCCACAATTTTTGTCAGGATTTTACAAAATGAGTTAGTATTTTTACTAATTCAAAACAGATAAAAAAATAGAAAACAGAATAAAATTAGAAAAGAGAGAGAGAGTAGGCCACTTACCTGGTCCTACCTGGCCCAGCGCCAGGCCACTAGCGGCCCAGCCCACCAGGCCGTTGCCAGTCGTCCCCTAGCTCCTGCCAGGAGGACGAGGGGCGTGTGCCCACGGTGCGCCAGCACGCGCACGGCCACCGATGGCCACCTCCTGCTTCGACCGCCTCCCCGACGTCGCTTTGGACGCCATGCACCCCCCTGACCCCTTTCTCACTCTCTTCCATCCTCATCCTCGCCTCTGTCGCCCCTCTCTTCGAACCCGAGAGCCACTCGTCGCCGCCGTCCGCTGCCACCACGGCCACAGCCATCCCCTCACCTCTCCGATGCGGCCCCGAGCTCCACCGTGCCTCCCTCGTCCTCCACTTTGTCTCACACGACCTCGGGAGACCTTCATCGCCGGCATCTTCGTCGTCATCAAGCTTCGGCACCGACGACCGCCGCCGTCGATTCGCTTGCTCCAGTGCCTCCCCGAGCTTGCCGAGGCCACCGCTGCACCCGCTGTGAGCTCCTGTGTCGTTTCCCCCTCTCCCCTGGCTCGTTTTCTTCCTCTAACACCGATGCCCGTCGGAACCGAGAGCTCTTCGCCGCCGGCCATGTCGCCGTCGTGGCCACCGTTGCCTAGAGTTGCAACCGAGCACACAGTCGTGCTCAGTGCACCCCCAGGAGGTCGTAGCACCCCTCTTTGCCTCCTGCCGTGCTCCCTAACCCCGAAACTCAGTTCACCCGAACGACGGCGCCGCCTCGAGCTCGTTTCCGGCGATCTCTGGCCGTCCCCACTACTGCCGCATGCCGCCCTGGATGCGGGCGAGCCCCAGCTCCCCGCGCGTGCCCTCCGCTGCTCGATTGGGCGCCGGAGGAGCAATCCCGAGCCCTCCGCCGCGTTCGGCCTCGCCGGCAGGTTGACCACTCTGACCGCCGGTGGTTTAGCCCTGGTTGACCAGGGGATTTGACCACCCCTGGGCCTATGACATGCGGGCCCGCCCCTGGCTAATTAATCTAGTTTAACTTTAAACTTAATTAGAATGACCCAGGTTAGTACTAACTAAACTAGATTAGTTTAACTAACCACTGACCAGTGGGTCCTACTGGTCAGGTTTGACCCGGACCAGCCCTGTTGACTTGGTGACATCATCATGACGTCAAGCTGACGCAGTAAATCATTTTCTAGTTTAAAAATAATTCAGGAAATTCCAGAAAATACCCAAAACTTCTAAAAATCATAGAAATTCAACCGTAACTCCAAATGAGATAAATTATATATGTAAAATTATCAGAAAAATTCAAGGAATCCATCTGTACCATTTTCATGCATGTTTGAACAATGTTTGTCCTCTGTTTTGGACAAAACAAATAAAGGGCATTTAAATAATCATATATGGGGTTGGAATTTGAATCTTGTACTCAAACCAACTTCATTTAAATCATAGCTAGTTGCATTAGCTCAAACCACAGCATATTGACATGTCATGATCATGCATCATATTGTGCATTGCATTGATTGTGTTCTTTCTCCTGTTGCCGTTATTTGTCCCCTCTCGATGGACGTTGTACCGACGATGTGATCGTTGACACTGATGAAGACCCAATGATATCTTCAGAAGTGCCAGGCAAGCACAACCCCCTTGTTCATTCCGATACAAGCCCACTCTCTTGCTCCTGCTCTCTTTTACTGCATTAGGACAACAACGATTTAACTGTTACTTGCCGCGGTAGTTGAACCCCTTATCCTCTGCATGACCTGTCATTGCCACAGTAAATAGATGAAACCCACTAGCATGAGTAGAAGTTGTTTGAGCCCTGATGTGCCTACTCATTCATGCTTGTTTGTCATGCCTGCTACTGCTTAGAGTTGAGTCAGGTCTGATTCATCGGGGATGGATTGGAGGTGTGTAAACATGTCCCACTGTTGAGAGTTAAGTGTGTGAACACGATTTGGTAAAGGTAGCGGTGAGAGGCCATGTAGGAGTACATGGTGGGTTGTCTCATTGCAGCCGTCCTCAGGAACTGAGTTCTGTGTTTGTGATCCATGAAACAGCTACTACCACACGTTGGGCCCTGAAATATGACCCCGCTCGACTTACTGACCCCTCTCGTCCTCTGTCCAGGAGTTGCAATTAGTTTCTGGTGTTTATAGGATATGTGTTGGCGGCCGTGCGTAGCGCTGACCCTAGGGGTGGGCTATGATGCGGTAGATACACTGTAGCACGGTGTACCGGGCGCCCGTTTGGTGTCTCGGGAACCCTGCACACATCGTTTGGGGCTGTGAGCAAAACTCCGGCCGGATCTCCTCGCGGATGGAACCCGAATAGGCGATAAACCTGGACTAGAGACTTGTGTGGTTAGTCAGGTCGTGGTCTACACCCACGTCGGCTTTCGCTTGAAGTCTGTCGAGCACATGTCGTGTGCAGATGCTAAGTGGTGGAAACATGTGTGACGAAGTACACCCCTGCAGGGTTATAAATGATCTATTCGAATAGCCATGTCCGCGGTAAAGGACTTCTGGGTTGCCTATAACAGTTCATAGACAAGTGAAAGTGGATACTCTAAAACTCGCAAGATAAGTGTGAGTGCTATGGATGGCCTTCTCGTAGGGAGACGAGAGCGGATCCATAGTGGTGTATTGATTGGTGAATGTGTGGACTCGCGTGCGCCACCTCAAAGTGTTGCTTGCAGTCGTAGTTTAGGATAGCCACTGAGTCAAAGCTGGCTTGCTGCAGTTAAACTCCACCACCCCCCCCTTGTTGATACCGATGCATATGTAGTTAGTTCTGATGTAAGTCTTGCTGAGTACCTTTGTACTCACGTTTGCTTAATTTATGTTTTGCAGAGAGACTTCAGTCTCGCTAGTAGTTCCGCGTGGACTTCGACGTTTAGCTTGATACCTCAGCTACGATCTTGTGCCCTCGGCAGGATCGGGTAGATAGTCAGGCTTCTTAGCCTTTTTCATTTATAGATGTCTGTACTCAGACATGTTAAGCTTCCGCATGTGCTTTGCATTGTATGCTATGATTGTTGGGTCATGAGACCCATGCTTGTAATATCTCGCTCCTCGGAGCCTAATGAATTAATACTTGAGTTGTAGAGTTATGTTGTGATGCCATGTTGTATTCACACATATCGAGCATATTGTGTGTATGATTGAAATGCTTGGTATGTGTGGGATCCGACTATCTAGTTGTTTATCCTTGGCAGCCTATCATATGGGGAAATGTAGTCTAGTGCTTCTGAGCGATAGTAGTCCGCTACAGCCCGGATCACCGGAGTCCTGCTAGCCCAGCACTACTGCTCAGGACACTTGACTGGCCGGCATGTGTCTCACTTCGTTCCTATGTCTGTCCCTTCGGGGAAATGTCACGCCGTGACATCCGGAGTCCTGCCTAGCCTGCTACAGCCCGGGTTACCGGAGTCCTGTTAGCCCAGTGCTACAGCCCGGATTCACACGCTGTTGACCGACATGCTCGAGGTTGATTCATGTATGCCTGTCCCCATGGGTTAGTGCCGCTTTGGGTTCACGACTAGCCATGTCGGCCCGGGTTCTTTGTCATATGGATGCTAGCGACACTATCATATACGTGAGCCAAAAGGCGCAAACGGTCCCGGGCCAGGTAAGGTGGCACCCGTGGAAATACCGTGCGTGACGCCATAAAGTGATATGATGTGTTACATGCTAGATCGGTGTGACCTAGGATCGGGGTCCCGACAGCGTTGGTATCAGAGCCTAACTGCCTGTAGGTTTACCAAGCCAAACTGGTCGAAGTTGAGTCTAGAAATGCTTTAGTTATGTAGGGGAATTGATTGTGGAAGGGAACGTAAGGCTCTTTTTACTCCTTTACCCTATGCCCTTCTGATCTGAGTCAACCTCTTCTTTTCTACGGGGATTAAGAATTAGGCCTTCTCATCTATCTATCAGGATGACGTGTTACTAAACCGTAGTTGCCTAAGACTGTTGGATTTAAGCCAGTTCAGTTTCTACTACTTCTGTGTGTTCATAGTTGGTCTCGAACCTTGATTTTGTGCTTCTGAGTGGTTATGCCACCATTTTGCAGGATGTCTCAAATCTTTTTGAGCAATTACAGCCGTTATGCTGTCCGAGTCATCCCAGGTTTCTAAATAGTCTGATGCATTTGCAAACCCTTTCCCCTGTTCCTGATGTCCATTTAGGCCAGGTTAATCACACTAATCGGTGAGTTGAGGTACTCCGTTGCCTCGGCATTTATGTTGGAACTATTATTATGACCCTAGGTGTCTTAGAGGATCACCTAGTAATCGAACCATGTTTGGTGTTCCCAGTGTGATGATTCTGGCCATCATTCTCGAAAGCATCCCGTGGTGCCATTTAGTTAGTAGGCATTCTATTCCTGGGTTTTGAACCCGAGACTCACCCTACCTACTTCATGTTGATAGTGTTTGCTAGTTCCTTAGGACATTAGTAAACCTTTGCGATAGTCCTCGAGGTTCGTGGTATATCCTTCCTCCAATTATCATGAACCATTCTTGGCAGGAGTTCTTTTGAACCAAAAGGTCACGACAGAGTGCTCTTGATGAGTTCTCAATTCTATATTGTGGCTCTGCCAGTTCTACCTTTCTGCGTGGGTTATCCGGAAGAAATATGTTGAACTCGTTCGACACACTAATCTATGCATTCACAACTCAGAAAGTTATATGTTCCTTGAGTTGTCCCTCTTTAGTTGTTTTCTGACCTTCGTCTATCAATTGATAGTCAGGAATAGTTGTGCATTTGTGTTCATCGGTGCCTTTTATTCTTGTGGTCCGTCGAGCCGTTCTATTTTAGAATGACTAGGAGAAACAAACTCCAGTACCTCATCCATTTCTCGGATCGGGTCAAAGCGGTTGTATTCCGCAGATCAAAATGCCAATCCAGCTTTTGGTTCTGTTCTACCCTAAAGTATTACCCACTTTATGTCAAGAGCGTCGTGAGAATTGCACATCTCTCATGAATTCTTGACGCAGTGATACTTCTTACCATCATTGTTCATTCCTCGGTTCCCGTGTTATTGTAACCGGAATGCCGGCACATGAGTCGTGATGTGTGAAATCAATACTCCTAGCAACTGTGTTGCTTGGTAGTTAATGGACACTATCCTCATTCTTAGCGTGTTGGTTATCAAATTATCATTCCAAGACTGATCGTGCTACCTAGTCCATATTTCTGGTGCACACTTCGATCAATGGGTTAGGATTTTGCCAAACCCTTGCTCTATCGATCATATCGTCTTGCCCTGAAAAGCAAGATTGTTCTCGAGCATAATAACATATCGGTGGTTCATGATTTTCCGAATATCTTCTCGGAAGTGTTACCAGGTTGTCACCTGACCGTTATGTTGAGTTCGTGATCAAGTTGGTTTTCCGATAAACCACTTTTCCCCAAGAACCTGTGTTGGATACCCCTGAGCTAGTTGGTTAAGCTTAATAACAACTTGGAGAGTTGGAAGATGAAAACTTGTCCGACTTAGCTCATCCCTAAGGGATATCCTTGTGTGTGTGTGTGTGTGTGTTGAAGAAAGATGATATCTTCACCAATTGGTCCCCGTGATCAGTTGTTGTATCTATTATCTTGTCCAAACCTTGATTTGAGTGTGGGTTATCGTCAAATCAAATCAGAACCAACGATGCTCGTAATGTTGTCTTACTTACGGTTGTCCCTCGAGTATACACCATTATATCTTTGGTCTGACCAATACTATCGCATTGTTCACATAGTGGTGGAAGTCCAGTGATATGGAAATTACGATGAGTTGCTGTTGAGCCCATCAGCGGCATTTTGTCTCCTCCATGATTGTGTTGAACATCCAGCTAGTGTTGGAAACTTTATAAGCATTGCCCTCATGTCCCGACCATGAAGTATATGTCTGGTTGAAAGATGTGACTTCCTCTAATTCATGTGCATTTGATGTAAGTTGCCGCCGTGAATTCGAGAAAGTTTGTTTTGCTTCCTCTGGAATCATCCCAAGTCAGTCATGCATATGCGAAGTATCCTATGGTCTGATAGACTGATCATCTACATTCTATACGTATCCCGAGCACACCAAGCCACTGATTGATTTATTCAAGGAGAAGAAGTTCTTCTTAAGGGTTAGACCTACGCAAGGACTTTGATATCCTCGTTGATGGTTCCCCCTGAACTCGGCAGTGTTTCATTTTAAGACTACCAGGTGACCATGCTTGTCTAGGACAACGTGTTCACATGCTTGTAGCAGAACCGGCTCATGTTTTGGATCTTACTACCGTAGTTCATTCCCCCGAGAATATCGCAATGTCATCTCGTCAAATTGTGTTGCAAACTTTCATTTTGTTTCTAGACTCGATGAGTCTGGAATATCCTGACACCAACCAGATCTGAATCGCAGGCAGATATGATGCTTGGAGCATTTTCCAAGAACTATAATATTGGTCTCTCGATAACCGGTAAAGTGGATGTCGTGGCCAACACATCCAGCCGGAAAACCTATTATTGTAGTATCTCGATTGAAGAAAGTTGGCCACCTTCCCATGAGGATTTCGTAGGATTTTCTCCAGAAGTTGTTCCTTATGGATCTATTGTATTCCGAAGTCCGACCACTACTTGGTGGCTATGCCGATGCTTAAAGCATGACCGTGGTAACCAGTACATCAAGAGAACATTAGAACCGGAGTGCTAAATGTCTCTCGGTCGATCATCCAGATTTTGTTTCCTTGGCTTCGCTAAGGTGAAATCTAAGAAAGTGTTATCTTCCTTTACATCTGCATCTTCCACCATTATTCATCATGGTAGCATGTTGTGTTGCCAAGATCCTTGACATGGATGTTGGTAAGACCTTGATGAGTATGGAAATGCTCAAGTTCTTGAGAGCACGCTCGGGCACTGGGTTCTAATGTTGTCGTTAACTGGAATGTGCCCCCGTTCTCTCAGTTGTTCGATAGCCATCCGATTGGTGGAATCACCTTTGCCGGTGAACCTTCTCCCCAGTTACTAGAATCATTCCCAACATTTGCATTTTGTTCCCAGCTTGCACCTCAGTAGTTGTTGTTCATGGTCATCTTCAAAAGTGGACTTACCATAGGTCCCATCCATTTCCGATGATAAGCAAAAATCATCCATTGCGTTGTCTTCAACAAGGTAGTCCACATCATCCATCCTAGTCCGAGTATGTCATTCTTTCGAACTCCTTCCACTGATCGTTTGTGATTGCCTTAGGCTGATATAAAGAGTTTCTATGATCTCTGAATCAAAAGTAATTCTTTTTGCCACTTAAGGTAATAATTTTACAAGTCACCTCCCCTAAGGTGCCCCGTTGTGGTATCATGGCAATTATCCCTTGCTACTTTGAAACCATGCATCATCCTACTCCAGCGTGGGTTTGTTGCGTACCAAATTGAACCTTTATCATCCGCTTCTTCCCATCACCCCTGTTATGTGTTTCGTGTCTCAGCTCAAGAGATGTTTATATCTCACTCCATGAGTTGATCTTGAGTGCTCGATCTCCGAGGAGATCGATTTCTGTAGAATTTCCTTCTGCCATCATCATGCTGGATGAAGATCCCGAAAGCAAAGACCTCAAGATCAAGATGACGAAATGAATCAACATCCTCGGGAAGGGCAGTTGGATCGAGAAGACTGCGATAGTCGTGTGAACCCCCCCTTCCTTCTTACCTCATGTCTTGAATCTCGGGCCGAGATTCTTGTTTAGTGGGGGTGAGCTGTCACATCCCTAGCCCTACTTTGGCCTTGGTCTAGCTTGGTTGCTGCATCATGTCTAAATTTCTTCTAAACTTGAAATGGGGATTGTTCAAACCCTAGCACCAGATCAAATCAAATAGGTTCAACTTAAAATAATCTTCAATGAACCCAAAATGCCTTTGGAAATGTTCATGATTTTTGATAAAGGTGAAAACCTCTGCCAAAAATGATGAGCATATTTCTTGGCCATTTATGGATTTTTGAATAAACTCATATTGTATTTGAATTGGGGCATTTAAATTCTATAAATATTTTAAATGCTCTAATACTTCTGAAAACAATTGGGGGCTTTTGGAAATAATTCAAATAGTGCCCACAATTTTTGTCAGGATTTTACAAAATGAGTTAGTATTTTTACTAATTCAAAACAGATCAAAAAAAATAGAAAACAGAATAAAATTAGAAAAGAGAGAGAGAGTAGGCCAGTGGGCCACTTACCTGGTCCTACCTGGCCCAGCGCCAGGCCACCAGCGGCCCAGGCCACCAGGTCGTTGCCAGTCGTCCCCTAGCTCCTGCCAGGAGGACGAGGGGCGTGTGCCCGCGGTGCGCCAGCACGCGCACGGCCACCGACGGCCACCTCCTGCTTCGGCCGCCTCCCCGACGTCGCTTTGGACGCCATGCACCCCCCTGACCCCTCGCTCACTCTCTTCCATCCTCATCCTCGCCTCTGTCGCCCCTCTCTTCGAACCCGAGACCCACTCGTCGCCGCCGTCCGCTGCCACCACGGCCACAGCCATCCCCTCACCTCTCCGACGCGGCCCCGAGCTCCGCCGTGCCTCCCTCGTCCTCCACTTTGTCTCACACGACCTCGGGAGACCTTCATCGCCGGCATCTTCGTCGTCATCAAGCTTCGGCACCGACGACCGCCGCCGTCGATTCGCTTGCTCCAGTGCCTCCCCGAGCTTGCCGAGGCCACCGCTTCACCCGCTGTGAGCTCCTGTGTCGTTTCCCCCTCTCCCCTGGCTCGTTTTCTTCCTCTAACACCGATGCCCGTCGGAACCGAGAGCTCTTCGCCGCCAGCCATGTCGCCGTCGTGGCCACCGTTGCCTAGAGTTGCAACCGAGCACACAGTCGTGCTCAGTGCACCCCCAGGAGGTCGTAGCACCCCTCTTTGCCTCCTGCCGTGCTCCCTAACCCCGAAACTCAGTTCACCCGAACGCCGACGCCGCCTCGAGCTCGTTTCCGGCGATCTCTGGCCGTCCCCACTACTGCCGCATGCCGCCCTGGATGCGGGCGAGCCCCAGCTCCTCGCGCATGCCCTCCGCTGCTCGATTGGGCGCCGGAGGAGCAATCCCGAGCCCTCCGCCGCGTTCGGCCTCGCCGGCGGCTAAACGCCGGCGGGTTGACCACTCTGACCGCCGGTGGTTTAGCCCCGGTTGACCAGGGGATTTGACCACCCCTGGGCCTATGACATGCGGGCCCGCCCCTAGCTAATTAATCTAGTTGAACTTTAAACTTAATTAGAATGACCCAGGTTAGTACTAACTAAACTAGATTAGTTTAACTAACCACTGACCAGTGGGTCCCACTGGTCAGGTTTGACCCGGACCAGCCCTCTTGACTTGGTGACATCATCATGACGTCAAGCTGACGCAGTAAATCATTTTCTAGTTTAAAAATAATTCAGGAAATTCCAGAAAATACCCAAAACTTCTAAAAATCATAGAAATTCAACCGGAACTCCAAATGAGATAAATTATATATGTAAAATTATCAGAAAAATCCAAGGAATCCATCTGTACCATTTTCATGCATGTTTGAACAATGTTTGTCCTCTGTTTTGGACAAAAAAAATAAAGGGCATTTAAATAATCATATATGGGGTTGGAATTTGAATCTTGTACTCAAACCAACTTCATTTAAATCATAGCTAGTTGCATTAGCTCAAACCACAGCATATTGACATGTCATGATCATGCATCATATTGTGCATTGCATTGATTGTGTTCTTTCTCCTGTTGCCGGTATTTGTCCCCTCTCGATAGACGTTGTACCGACGATGTGATCGTTGACACTGATGAAGACCCAATGATATGTTCAGAAGTGCCAGGCAAGCACAACCCCCTTGTTCATTCCGATACAAGCCCACTCTCTTGCTCCTGCTCTCTTTTACTGCATTAGGACAACAACGATTTAACTGTTACTTGCCGCGGTAGTTGAACCCCTTATCCTCTGCATGACCTGTCATTGCCACAGTAAATAGATGAAACCCACTAGCATGAGTAGAAGTTGTTTGAGCCCTGATGTGCCTACTCATTCATGCTTGTTTGTCATGCCTGCTACTGCTTAGAGTTGAGTCAGGTCTGATTCATCGGGGATGGATCGGAGGTGTGTAAACATGTCCTACTGTTGAGAGCTAAGTGTGTGAACACGATTTGGTAAAGGTAGCGGTGAAAGACCATGTAGGAGTACATGGTGGGTTGTCTCATTGCAGCCGTCCTCAGGAACTGAGTTCTGTGTTTGTGATCCATGAAACAGCTACTACCACATGTTGGGCCCTGAAATATGACCCCGCTCGACTTACTGACCCCTCTCGTCCTCTGTCCAGGAGTTGCAATTAGTTTCTAGTGTTTATAGGATATGTGTTGGCGGCCGTGCGTAGCGCTGACCCTAGGGGTGGGCTATGATGCGGTAGATACACTGTGGCACGGTGTACCGGGCGCCCGTTTGGTGTCTCGGGAACCCTGCACACATCGTTTGGGGCTGTGAGCGAAACTCCGGCCGGATCTCCTCGCGGATGGAACCCGAATAGGCGATAAACCTGGACTAGAGACTTGTGTGGTTAGTCAGGTCGTGGTCTACACCCACGTCGGCTTTCGCTTGAAGTCTGCCGAGCACATGTCGTGTGCAGACGCTAAGTGGTGGAAACATGTGTGACGAAGTACACCCCTGCAGGGTTATAAATGATCTATTCGAATAGCCGTGTCCGCGGTAAAGGACTTTTGGGTTGCCTATAACAGTTCATAGACAAGTGAAAGTGGATACTCTAAAACTCGCAAGATAAGTGTGAGTGCTATGGATGGCCTTCTCGTAGGGAGACGAGAGCGGATCCATAGTGGTGTATTGATTGGTGAATGTGTGGACTCGCGTGCGCCACCTCAAAGTGTTGCTTGCAGTCGTAGTTTAGGATAGCCACTGAGTCAAAGCTGGCTTGCTGCAGTTAAACTCCACCACCCCCCCTTGTTGATACCGATGCATATGTAGTTAGTTCTGATGTAAGTCTTGCTGAGTACCTTTGTACTCACGTTTGCTTAATTTATGTTTTGCAGAGAGACTTCAGTCTCGCTAGTAGTTCCGCGTGGACTTCGACGTTTAGCTTGATACCTCAGCTACGATCTTGTGCCCTCGGCAGGATTGGGTAGATAGTCAGGCTTCTTAGCCTCTTTCATTTATAGATGTCTGTACTCAGACATGTTAAGCTTCCGCATGTGCTTTGCATTGTATGCTATGATTGTTGGGTCATGAGACCCATGCTTGTAATATCTCGCTCCTCGGAGCCTAATGAATTAATACTTGAGTTGTAGAGTTATGTTGTGATGCCATGTTGTATTCACACATATCGAGCATATTGTGTGCATGATTGAAATGCTTGGTATGTGTGGGATCCGACTATCTAGTTGTTTATCCTTGGTAGCCTATCATATGGGGAAATGTAGTCTAGTGCTTCTGAGCGATAGTAGTCCGCTACAGCTCGGATCACCGGAGTCCTGCTAGCCCAGCACTACTGCTCAGGACACTTGACTGGCCGGCATGTGTCTCACTTCGTTCCTATGTCTGTCCCTTCGGGGAAATGTCACGCCGTGACATCCGGAGTCCTGCCTAGCCTACTACAGCCCGGGTTACCGGAGTCCTGTTAGCCCAGTACTACAGCCCGGATTCACACGCTGTTGACCGACATGCTCGAGGTTGATTCATGTATGCCTGTACCCATGGGTTAGTGCCGCTTTGGGTTCACGACTAGCCATGTCGGCCCGGGTTCTTTGTCATATGGATGCTAGCGACACTATCATATACGTGAGCCAAAATGCGCAAACGGTCCCGGGCCAGGTAAGGTGGCACCCGTGGAAATACCGTGCGTGAGGCCATAAAGTGATATGATGTGTTACATGCTAGATCGGTGTGACCTAGGATCGGGGTCCCGACAGTTTCATTCGTCTCCAAGTTGCCTTTGTTTTCCCGCCCAGCCTCCCTTTTTTCTTCGAGGACTCAGAATTCTTAATCAAGTATCCATCTTATTGGTTATGAAGCCTCTCCATTCTTTTCCGCCAATGCTCTTACCCGGTGGTTTTCATGGAGATGCTCTACTGGTTCATCATTCTTCACTCTTTTTCTTCTCCAGTGGAACCAATTCAAACTTTGTTGATCATATTCTTTCCTCGTTTCTAATGTTTTTCCATGCGGGTGCACCTCATAATCATTCACCTCTCGCTATTCAATTGTTCCGGAGTGCTCAAGATATCCCGAAGATTCGTGTTTCCACTCTGCATTCGTTCAAGCTCTTTCGAGGATGTTATCTCATTCAAGCCATTTAATTCAACGGTGTATCTTTTGAGTGGGCCCTAACCCATAGGTCTTTTCCCAGGATCTTACCTGACTCTTCTAATTTTTCCCGGAGTTACTCCCAAATTCTTTTCGAAGTTCGACGTAAGAATGAATTAACATCAGTCATATGTATTTTCTCCAAGATCTTTCAAATTCTTTTCATCGTTGGTTCAACCTTTCCAATTTTAATTCCAGAGTGCATAAATAATTCATGGTGGTGTTTCTCATTGTCATTCTCTGCATTTGAAGACCGAATAAGTGTTTCCCTATCACACCCTAGCTAGTCCATGCAGTAGAGTGTGCATCATGTTTACTTTCATCAGAAACTTGAAATGGGGAAGGCAGAACCCCCAGCACCCCCCTGAAATCAACTAGGGTTTACTAAAAATAAATTCAATGAACCTGAAATGCCCTTCTAAAATGTTCACCCTCCTTGCCTTGGGTTAGAACCTTTGGGAAAATAGGTGCACATTTTTCTAGGTCAACAGAAGGTTACTGATTTAATTCATAAATATTTGAATTTGGGCATTTAAATGCTATTAAATAATTCAAGTGCTCAAATAATTCTAAAAGTAATTGATTGCTGTTAGGAATAATCCCAATAGGGCTCACAAATATTTTCAGGATTTTAGAAAGTGCCTAGGTATTTTATTTAAAGCCCTAAAGCTACAGAATAATAGAAAAGAAAACTAAATCAAAAAAAGGGGAGAAGAAGCTTACCTGGCGCCACCCACCAGGCCCACCTGCCGGCCCAGCCCAGCCACGGCGCCAGCGAGCAGCTTGGCTTGTACAGGCAGGCAGGCAGGTGCTCAACGGCGGCACCAGCGCGCGCCACGCAGCTGGCTGCCGTCCTGCTTCCTCCCCTCGTCGCCCTGCCGGCCTGGATAGGCACCACGTCGCCGCCTCGACCCCCTGGACACGTTCACTCGCCCCCTGCCTCTCTCTCTCGTTCCCCTCCGCCATGGCCGACGCTGCTGAGCTCGCGCCACCGTGAAACCCCCGTCCACCGACGTCCCCGTGATGCACCACCATGTCCATCCTCTCCGCCGTCGTCAACTCCTTCGAGAAGCCAAGCTCCGAGCGCTCACATGCTCTGCAACGTCTTCTTCGACCTTGTCTTCACCGAGCCCCGCCGGAGATCCCCTTCGACGTCGCCACCGCATCGACTCGTCCCCGACCGCGCCGTCTACCTCTTTGTGATCTCCGTGAGCTGCTGCACCTCCCCAACCTCTTTGTTCCTCTTCTCGTGCACCACAGCAAGCACACGAAGCTCACCCGCACCCGCCACCGTGGAGCTCATCGCCGACGTGTCTCCGGCCAGACTCCGGCCACGCCACCTAGCCGAACATCTTCACTGCATCCCTAGGGGCACAACGCACCTCACCACATGCCTCGACGTGCCCCGTAGCCTCGGGCTCACTTTCGCCCGACTCCGGCGACCGCAAGGCTCGTCGCCGGCGACGTTTCCGGCCACCCCGAGCCCAACCACCACCATCAAACGCCGCGGGTTGTCCCCAGCTACCCGTAGCTGCTCTCCGCGCACCAAATGGTACCCCGTGGGCGATTTCCGCAGCGCGCCACCGCGTCTGGCCTCGCCGGCGGCTAAACGCCGGCAGGCTTTAACTCACTGACCGGCGGGGTTTGACCTGCTGACGTGGGTTGACTCCCCCCCCCCCCCCCCCGTCTCTCACTGACATGCAGGCCCCGCCCGGCTAATTACCCTGTTAGTGCTAACTAAATAGGTTAGTTAATTAGTATAGTCACTGACTAGTGGGCCCCACCTGTTAATTAGGCTAACTAAGCGTGGTTAGTGCACAGAGACACTGACCAGGAGGCCCCACCAGTCAGGTTTGACCTGGCTGGCGCCTTTGACTTGCTGATGTCACCTTGACGCATTGCTGACGCAATAATTGTTTTTCTGGAATTATTTTTATTCAGGAAATTCCAGAAAATAGTTCAAACTTCAAAAATTCATAGAAATTCAACTGTAACTCCAAATGAGATAAATTATATATGAAAAATCATCAGAAAAATTCAATCTATCCATCTGTAATGGTTTCATGCATGAAAAAACAAGTTTACCCTAATGTTTAAGCAGAATAAGGAAATGCCCTATAAATGCAATAATTAATGAGCTAATATTTGAATCTTGGATTCAAATGAGTTCACCCCTTTCTGTTTTAGCTTGCATTAGGCCAAAACACATTCATATTGCCATATCATAGCATGCATTATATTGTTGCATATCGTCATGTGTTGATTGTGCTCGGTTGTGTTCTTCGTGGTAGGTTCTGCCTCCGAGGATATTCACGAGTATCCAACTGAAGGGCAGTATCCCGTTACCACTCCATCAGGCAAGCAACCATTGATCATTCCGATACAACCCATGTTCTTGCTCCTGCTCTTGTTTACTGCATTAAGACAACACGATTCAAACTGCTGTGTGCTACGGTAGTTGAACCCTTATCCTCTACATGACCTGTCATTGCCACAGTAACTAGATGAAACCCACTAGCATGTGTAGGAGTTGATTGAGCCATGTTTTGTGATTCCTACCTTGCTATGCCTGCTATGCGTAGAGTTGTGTCAGGTCTGGTTCATCTGGGTGATGGGCTAGAGTGAAATGCTTATGTCAGTAATATATGGGATGTGTTGAACATGTTTGGTAAAGGTATCGATGAGAGGCCATGTAGGAGTACATGGTGGGTTGTTTCATTGAGGCCGTCCATAAGAACTGAGATCTGTATGTGTGATTTAAGATGCAGTTACTACCGTACATTGGGCCCGAAACAAATGGACCCTCTCGGCTTCTTAGCCACCCTAGTACTCTGTCCAGGAGTTGCAATTAGTTTCTAGTGTTTGTAGGATATGTGTTGGCGGCCGTGCGTAGCGCTGACCCTAGGGGTGGGCTATGTTGCGGTAGATACACCGTGGCACGGTGTACCGAGTCACCCGTTTGGTGCCTCGGGAACCCTGTTCACATCGTTCGGGGCCGTATGTGGAAACCTCGGCCGGACTCCCTGCGGATGGAACCTGGATAGGCGATAAACCTGGACTAGGGGCTTAGGTGTTTAGGTAGGCCGTGGCCGACACCCTCGCTGGGCTTCCGCTTGAAGGTTGCCGAGTACATGTCGTGTAGACGGCGGTAAGCGGTGAAAGCGTGTATGACGAAGTACACCCCTGCAGGGTATAAAACTATTCGAATAGCCGCGTCCGCGGTAAAGGACTACTTGGTTGCCTATACAGTTCATAGACAAGTTAATGGATACTACTAAAAGGCTCAAGATAAGTGTGAGTACCGAGGATGGCCCTCTCGCAGGATACGAGGGAGGATCCACGGTGGAGTATTGTGTTGGTGAGTAGTGGACTCGTGTGTGAAAACTATTTTACTAAAGAGGTTCCGTAGGATAGCTTAGCCAAGAGTCAAAGCTGGCTTGCTGCATAAACCCCACCACCTTCTTGAGAATGAGCATGTATAGTAGGTTCTGATGTAAGACTTGCTGAGTACCTTTGTACTCATGTTTGCTTATTTATTGTTTTCAGACGACAACACTGCCCCCCTCCGATGGGTTTTATGTAGACCTTGACGTCGACGAGTGACTAGCCACCCAGGTGGTGATCCCGGCCATGGAGGGGCCTATGTAGATAGACAGGCTTCGAGAAGCCTTCTTTCTTTCTAGAGTCTGTACTCAGATTAGTTGCTTCCGCATGTGCTTGTATGATTGTATGACTTGAGTGTCGGGTCATGTGACCTCTATCTGTATGAATATGTTATGTATGGCTCCCTGGAGCCTTTAAATAAAGTACTTGAGTTGTAGAGTTTTGTTGTGATGCCATGTTGTATGTACTCATATCCGGCATCTTGTGTGTATGATTGAAATGCTTGGTATGAGTGGGATCCGACAATCTAGTTGTTTATCCTTCGCAGCCTTTCTTACGGGGAAATGTAGTCTAGTGTTCCTCGAGCCATAGTAGTCCGCTACAGCCCGGTTCACCGGAGTCCTGCTAGCCCAGTACTACTGTTCAGGACACTTGACTGGCCGGCATGTGTTTCACTTCGTCCCTATGTCTGTCCCTTCGGGGAAATGTCACGCGGTGATCTCCGGAGTCCTGCCTAGCCTGCTACAGCCCGGAGCCCCCGGAGTCCTGTTGGCCCAGTGCTACAGCCCGGAATCACTCGTTGATGACCGACATGTTCGATGTGATTCATGTATGCCTATCTCCATAGGTCTGTGCCGCTTTGGGTTCACGACTAGCCATGTCGGCCCGGGTTCTCTGTCATATGGATGCTAGCGACATTGTCATATACGTGAGCCAAAAGGCGCAAGAGGTCCCGGGCCATGGTAAGACGACACCATGGGATACCGTGCATGAGGCCGCAAAGTGATATGAGGTGTTACCGGCTAGATCGATGTGGCTTGGAATCGGGGTCCTGACGGCGTTGGCATCAGAGCCGGACTGCCTGTAGGTTCGTTGAGCCAAACTGGTCGATGTCGAGTCTAGAAATGCTTAGTTATATGTAAGGGAATTGATTGTGGGATGGAACGTAAGGTTCTTTTACTCCTTTACCCTATGCCTCTGATCTGAGTCATTCTGTCGGGTGGTAGGAGCGACATATGCCAACGGGTGGCTTATCATTGCGGGGGCCAATAGAACATCGGCGGTGCCTGGAAACGGGATGAGGCGAAGACATGCACGCCGGCGAATCTTACCCAGCTTCAGGGCTCTCCGGGGAGATAACACCCCTACTGCTGCTCTGCGGGGTCTCCGCATGGTTACTAAGTGCACAAGTAGCTACAATGCTCCTTGAGCTGTTTTGGGTGGAAGGAGGAAGAAGGGCTTGGCTCAGCTTGCTTCTTCTCCTTGTATCGTGTCTAGGTCTAGAATGAGAGTCCAACCCTTTGCATGGGTGCACCGGGGGGTTTATATAGGCCTACCCCCCGGGGGTACAATGGTACTCCGACTGGGCACTGGGCCCAGCTGTCTGCGACTATGCTCGCCGGCTTCTCCGCTGGCTTCTGGGGCCCGCCGGCTGGTGGGTCCCGCCGGCTGCCGGCTCCTAGGTCGACAGGCCGGCCCCACTGGCCAGGGCTTGGTCGGAAGCTGGTTATTGTTACTCCATGTCGTTGACGCAGGCTTGGTCAGGGTAAGCGTGGCTATAGTAACGCCGCCTTGGCGGGCGGTTACTGTAGCCCCGCCGCATCTTGTCTCCTTGATGGGCGTCTTCTTCGAGGAGGGTGGCAGGCCGGCTACGTGAAGCCGGCCCTCTATCTTGCCGGCTTGAGAGGAGGTGCGGCCGCCTTCGGCATCTCTCTGCCCGAAGGGGCCCACCGCCTCGGGGGCCATGCTGGCAGCCCGTCGTGGATGGCGTCAGAGCCGCCGTGGCTACAGTGCCGCACCGGGCGGGCCGTGGCTGCCCGCACGACGCGCTGTACCAGGCGTGCTCCGGGTTTTGGGGGTGGCAGGCTCCACTGTTGCCACGCCCCGCTTCATCATCGCAGAGTGGACGCGTACATTGCGGGTACGGCATTGACTGCTTTAGGGGAGCTGGCCCGGCAGTAGCCGGCCCTGTCGTAGCCGGCCCTCCACAGCTTTCTCCATGAGGGTAAAAGGGTGGGCCACCCCCGAAGCCGGCTAAGAAGGTAGCCGGCTAGGGGGGAGGCGGCCCAGGTTTTGAGTCTTCTTATGAGCCGGATGGGCTCATAATTTTTTCTGAGGGGCCAGGGGAAGCCGGCTGGGCTACCCATGGCTATTTAGCCCGACAGTAGTCCCCGAAGCCGGGCGAGCTTCACGGCGGACGGAAGGACGGGAAGCTTGGCCGGCTTCACACCCTGAGGGGCCGACCTCGTCGTTGCCGCCGACTTCGGAGCACTTTTTGTTTATTAAGGTGACCGTGGTTGACCCGCGGGCTGGCCGCGGGCCCCACGTCGAGCCACGTGGCGGAGAAGTCCTGCCGTCACACGCGCGCGACGGGACGCCGCCGCAGGCCCGGGCCCGCCACTCCCTGGCCTCGGCCCGGGCACAGATCTTCTGTAGCCCGGGGGACTGCTCGCCTCCCCGCGGCCGTTTCTTCGCGTCATCAAGGCGCGCAGTTAAGGCGGGCGTGGGGGAGATGGGCACGATCGATCCCCACGATCCCCCACGCCGCGCCTCCTTGGCTCTGGCGCACGCGCCTACAAGTAGGGGGGAGGGGGAGAGACAAGAGCTCGTTCGCTCCCCCGCTCCTCGTCCCTCCTCACTCCTCTTCTTCTCCTTCTTCTTCCTCGCGCCCGACGCAGTCTCGCGCCGCAGCCCACCCATGCCGCCATGTCTTTGGCGCTGTCAAGCTCGTGGGACAATGTCCAATGTCCACGAGGACCACATTGAATTCCTCCGCCAGACCCGGCGCCTGCCCGCCGCCAACCTTGTGCAGGTGCGTCTGGCGCCCGCGACGGAGGTCTCGCCGGCGCCGGAGGTCTCGCCGGCGCCGGAGGAAGGCGAGCGCGTTGTCTTCCGCACGCACTTCTTGCGTGGCTTCGGCTTCCCGGCGAGCAGCTTCATGCGCTCTTTCCTCGAATTCTACAACCTCCAGCCGCATCACGTCACGCCCAACGCGGTGATACAGCTCTCGGCCTTCGTCTCCCTTTGCGAAGGTTTCTTGGGGGTGCTGCCGACGCTGGAGCTCTAGGCGGAGCTGTTCCAGAACAAGCTCGGCACCGTCTCCGCCGACGTGCCGGCTCCGTGCGGCGCCTTCATCGCGATGAAGAGGGCAAGCGACGACAACCCCTTCCCTCACATCCCTCTGATCCAGTCTGTCAAACTCTGGCAGAAATCCTATTTTTACGTCAAGAGCGTCGCCCCGCACGGCGACTACGTCAATTTGCCGGCTTACGTAGCCGGCCCGCCGGCTGGGAGGTGGCCGTCTTGGGGCTACCGGTCCAAGTCCTTGTCTCCGGCTGGGAACGCCTCCATCGCCCGGCTTCGGGTGATGATCCAGTCGGAAGGACTGCACGCAGCCGACCTGGTAGCCGCCTTCGTCGAGCGCCGGATTCTGCCCCTCCAAAGCCGGCCGCACATGATGTGCCAGATGAGCGGCCGGTTCGACCCTTGCCGGCTGAGCACATGGGAGATGCCCCATGCCGAGGTGGCTCTGATGGTGAACTACATCGCCAACTTGAAGCTCACCGACGACTGGCAATTCGGCAAGGCGCCGTACTCCCGCGCCCATCCTCCGCCTGTGGTAAGTCCTTCTTCTTGTCGTCTGCCGGCTTGAGCCAGCCGGCTTCTAACCAAGCGGCTCTTCTCGTTTTTCTTTCTCTCAGAACCCTCTCCTCCCGCCGCCAGCTGGGGCGGCTGGAGTCGAACGCGAGTATGCCCCGGACCGCACGGTGGATGACCTCGACAACCCGGACCTTGCCGCAGTCGCCATGGAGGACGCTGCCACGGGGGACGTCGCCGAGCATGGAGGCACGGGGCTCTTGGCCAGTTTTGACGACTGGCCGGACGATTTCGACGCCGAAGAAATCCCGCGCCACCAGCCGGCAGCCGACCGCTGCAGCGCGGGCTCGTCCGCCGCGCCGGCTGTCGGTGGTGGAAAGGGAAAACGCCGGGCCGCGCTCCCACTCTTCGGAAGCCGGCCGAAGAAGACGAAGGCCGCCGTCGCGGCCATGAAGTGTGACGAGGCGGCGGCGAAGGCGGCCCTCTTCCGAAAGGCGGTGAAGAAGCCTCCGTCAGTTTCCGCATAAGCCCTCTGGCCGCTTACATGCTTGTTATTTTGAAGTCTTCCTTTGCTTGAATTCTTCTCTGATTTCTTAAGCAGGGCGCTGCTCTCCCTCGAGCGAGGCCCAGGCGGCTCCGTGGTCGGGCCGGGTGCCGGGTCTTCATGGTCCCGCCGTGTGGACCCCCGCGCCGATCTTGCAGAAGCCACGGAGCGGAACGCTCGCGAGGCGCGTCGAGAGAGAGAGGTGTCGGAGCGGGCGGCCGCGGAGACGGAGGCGGAGGGCGCACGTAGCCGGCCTCCGCTGCACGCCATCCCCCTCCAAACCTTGGATCCAGACATCCCTCTGCCCACGGCGGAGGAGATCGCTCCTGAACAGCCGTTGGTGCAGAGGGACGAACCCATCGAGGTCTTCGCGGAGAGGACGCCGCCGGCAGCGCCAGCCGGAGCGGGCGAAGGCGGCCAGTCGTCGGCGGTGCCGGAGGAGCCGGCCCGGGCCGCGCCCGAGGCCGGAGCCGGTCTTGAGATCGAGCTGGCGGCGGGCCGGCACGCCGGAGGGAGCACGGCCCCGCCGGACACGCGCCGAGCCGCGGGTGCCGACCAGACGGCAGACGCCTTGGAGGCGGCCAGCTCCGCCATGTCCGGGTGGACTCCCAGCGGAGGGAGCGGCGAGCTGAACGTCGCGGCCCAAGGGGTTCGGAGCCGGCTGCAGGCACAGGCCGGCCTCCTGAGGCAATTTACTCAGGAGTTTCTATCGACGCGGGCTGCAATCCGGGTAAGTCTTTACTGGTTGACCGCTCTGGTCCTCTGGATTTTTTCCGTGGGGGCGCACTGGCGCACCCACTGGGTGTAGTCCCCGAGATCCGGGCCGACTGCAGCGCAGTCAGGTCGGATCTTACTCGACAACTATCTTGACTGTTTTTTCTGATCTCCAGGATTATCACAACTCTCGTGGCGCCGCCTTCAACTCCCAGGCTCGGGAGCTGAGCTGGAGGACCGAAGACCTTGCCAGCAGCCGACGTAGGTGTTTGGTCTTTATCTGTTTCTCGTGGGGGCGCGACAGCGCACCCACTGGGTGTAGTCCCCGTGATTCAGGCCGACTGCAGCGCAGTCGGGTCGGATCTTCCTTGATGACTTTCCCTTGCTGACTTTTTCTCTTTGTCTTTTTGCTCGCGCAGAGGCCAATGGCGACTTGCGGAGGGAGCTCGGCAAAGTGCAGGCCGCTCTTTGTGCCAAGGACGCCGAGTACACTGACTTGGCTCAGGAGCGCGACCGCCTGGCCAAGAAACTGGCCGACAAAGAGGAGAGCCATAAGGCGGCCCTGCAAAAGGCGCAGGATGGCGAGGCTGCCCTGAAGGCAGAGTTCGAGGCCAAGGAGGCGAGCTGGGGTGAGACGCGCCAGGCGCTGGAAGAAGGCTTCGGCCGGATCGAGGATCTAATCGATGGTAGGCCGTCTTTCTTGCCCTTCTTCCATCTGCCGGCCGCCATCGGTTTTGTTTTGACTTGCGCTTGCAGTCTTGTGTAGAGTACTTTCCCGGCCAATCCGTCCTCGCCGCCCAAGCCATCGAGGCTTACCGCGAGGCGCGCCATCAAGCTGGAGTTGTGATTCCGCCGGATGCGAATCGGACGCTGTCGGAGCATCTCATCGCCATCCAGGCGCGGCTGTAGCCGGCCCATCGGCTGCTCCGCCGGCTGCAACGTGCCGGGGCGACAGTGCTGGCCGCGCTCTGGCCCGGCCAGACGATTCCCCGCACCCCAAGCGGGACGGCCGACTGGCTCGAAGTCGCAGTCGGCCGCCTCGAGGCTTGGAAGGCGTCCGCAGCCCATCTTGGAGCCGGACGTGCGCTGGAGTTCGTCCGCGCGTGGTACCCAGGGCTGAGCGTGGACCAGCTGCGGACTTGGCGGTCGGAAGCCGACGCGGAGCTGGAGGAGCTGCGGCCGGCGGTCGCGCAACGCACCTCGACGATCGCCGAGTGCACCGACACCAGCGTCTTCGCGCCGGAGCTTAACGACGATGGCGCCGCCCAGCCGGAGGAATGGTTCGGGCTGAACCTGGCGGACGGCGAGGACTCGGCCGAGGAGATCGCCTCCAGCGACGAGGGCGAGGACGACGAGGAGGAGGACGGCGAAGACGCCGAGCCGACTGGTGAGACGGCCGACCGTCCTCCCGCCGACCGTGCCTCCAGCAATGAGCCATGCAGGAGCGCGCCCTCTGCCGGAGGCGACGATCAAGCCGAGGTTGGCCAGCCGGCACGACTGCTTCCACCGCCCAGCCCGGCACGTCCGCGGCCCCGCCGGCTTGATCTGCCGTTCCTTTTGTCCCTGTTTTGCTTTTTCGAACAATTTTTAAGTTTCCGCAATTCCACCCACTGGGGGTGTATCGAACAATGTTGGATGTCAACCTCTCTGGAGGTCTTTTGTGTAAATATTAATATATGCATGTGTTGGCTTTCATTCAAGTGTACTTTTTTGTCCATAGGCTCTTTCCTTTGCCGCCTCCCCTCTTTGGGAAGGCAAGTACTCGAGCTTTCTTGGATTTGGAGAAGACTGAATGTAAGCTGGCCGGCCGGCTACTCTGGTAGTCGGTCGGCGGGAGGCAGCAAGCCGGCTTTTGTTATATATGTGAGCCTGTTTAGTCCCTAGCCGTTTTTCATGTGCGCGCCCTTTCTGGCTTGTGACTCTTGCCAGCCGGGCAGTCGGTTCTTCGAGCTGCGATTTTGGCAAGAGCCAAGCCTGGGTGTCGGCACATTACTTATCTGACTGCGGGTAGGGCTCCTAATATAACTCTAGTCGGCTAGTCCCCGGGCCGACTCGTCGGACCCGGTACCGGACAAAATAAATGAATAGGTGATATCATACGCATGATAACTTTCATTCATAAAATAAAGGATGGCAGTCCCCGAGTCTTTCTCGGGGAGCCTACTGTTTCGTACTTAATACAAAAGTGGGCATTATACATACTGCATTTTAACTGTAAAACTTCCGAAGGAGATTTGCGTTCCATGGTCGCTCCGACTCCTTGCCGGAGTCGTCCCTCTTGCGTGCCTTCGGCTTCTGCGCGTCGATGAGGTAGTAGGCATCGTTGCCCAAGGCTCTGCTGATGATGAAGGGGCCTTCCCAGGGGGCTGCGAGCTTGTGCTGGCCGGCTGTTCGCTGGATCAGCCGGAGCACAAGGTCGCCCCCCCTGGAAGGATCTTGGTCGGACCCTCCGGCTGTGGTAGCGGCGCAAACCCTGCTGGTAGATGGCAGACCGGCTGAGGGCTAACAGCCGGGCCTCTTCCAGTAGGTCGACGCCGTCTTCTCTTGCTTCTTTAGCTTCCGCTTCCGTGTACATGGTTACCCGAGGCGAGTCGAACTCGATATCTGTTGGGATGACTGCCTCGGCACCATATACAAGGAAGAAGGGAGTGAAGCCGGTTGATCTGTTGGGGGTAGTACGCAGACTCCATAGGACAGCCGGCAGCTCATCGAGCCAGCAGCCGGCTGAACGCTCCAGGGGTACGACCAGTTGGGGCTTGATGCCGGACAAAATGAGGCCATTTGCCCGCTCCACTTGGCCGTTTGACTGCGGGTGAGCGACCGACGCAAGGTCCAGCAGGATACCTTGTGCGGCGCAGAACCGTGCCAAGGCACCTTTGGCAAAGTTCGTGCCATTGTCGGTGATGATGCTGTGCGGTACGCCGTACCGGGTTGTTATATCTGCAATGAAAGTCACTGCAGTCGGCCCATTCAGCTTTTTGATCGGCTTCGCCTCAATCCACTTGGTGAATTTGTCGACGGCGACAAGCAAATGTGTCATGCCGCCGTGCGCCGTCTTGAATGGGCCCACCATGTCCAATCCCCAGACGGCAAAGGGCCAGGTGATGGGAATGGTCTTGAGTGCCGAAGCCGGCATGTGTTGCTGCGAGCTAAAAAGCTGGCAGCCTTTGCAGTGTTTGACTAGCTCTTTGGCGTCGTCCAAAGCAGTTGGCCAGAAGAAACCGTGGAGGAAGGCTTTGGCGACAAGTGATCTTGATGCGGCGTGGTGGCCGCACTCTCCTTGGTGTATATCCCCGAGGATCGCGATGCCTTTCTCCTGCTCGATGCATCGCTGCAAGACTCCGGTGGAGCTGCGCTTGACAAGCTCTCTGTTGACGATTGTGTATGCTCTAGCCCGGCGCTGGACTTGTCTTGCTTCGTTTTTGTCAGCCGGCAGATCTTGGTTTACCAAAAAGTTGCGGATGGTTTGGGCCCATGATGAAGCGGCGACTTCCTTTGCTACCAATGTAGCCACAGCCACCAGGGTGGGCAGGCTGGGTAATGCAGTGCTGGAGTCAGCCGCCACTTGCTGTGCTGAAGAAGTCCCCGGGCCGGCTACCGCAATCCCCGGGCCGACTACCGCAGTCCCCGAGCCGGGTGCGGTAGTCCCCGAGCCGGGTACTGCGGTCCCCGAGCCGAATATTGAAGTCCCCGAGCCGGCTGCTTGATTCTTCGAGCCGGACCCGGCCTCCTCGGGGTTAGGCGGCACGAAGATGGAGTCGGATTCCGGAGACGGCTTGATTGATGGCTTGAGGAGGCGCTGTAGGGCGACGCCGGTTGGTATTGCTTGCCGCGTGGAGCCTATTCGGGCGAGAGCATCTGCTGGCTCGTTGTCGGCTCGCGGTACCTGAAGGAATTCACACCCGTCGAAGTATCCACTGATTTGCTGCACTAGGAAGCGGTAGCTCGCCATGTTTGCGTCCTTGGCGTCCCTGTCGCCAGAAGATTGCTGCACCACCAAATCCGAGTCGCCATAGCACAGGATCCGGCGGATGCCAAGTTCCTTGGCAAGCCGGAGCCCGTGTATGAGCGCCTCGTACTCGGCTACGTTGTTGGAGGCGGCGAAGTGGATCTGCAGCGTGTATCTGAGCTTGTCGCCCTTTGGAGAGGTAAGGACGACGCCGGCTCCCAAGCCGGTGCGCATCTTTGATCTGTCAAAGTGCATGCGCCAATGGGTGGAGTCGGGCGCTGGTGGTAAGTACTGGGTCTCGGCCCAGTCGACGAGGAAGTCGGCCAGCGCTTGCGTCTTGATGGTGGTGCGGGGTTGGTAGAAGATCGTGTAGGGGGGCAGCTCGATGGCCCATTTAGCCACCCGGCTGGATGCATCCCGGCTGCCTATGATCTCGGCCAGCGGGGCAGTGCATACGACCGTGATGGGATGCTCTTGAAAGTACGGCTTCAGCTTCTTGGCGGCGAAGTACACGCCATAGCACATCTTCTGATAGTGCGGGTAATTTTGTTTCGAGGCGGACATCACCTCGCTCAGGTAATAAACCGGCCTCTGGACCGGCTGGGCTCGGCCTTCTTCGGGGCGTTCGACCACAATGGCGGCGCTGACCACCCGGCTAGTGGCGGCAATATATAGGAGCATGGGCTCCTTCTCAGTCGGTGCCGCCAAGACAGGCGGCGTGGACAGCATTTTCTTCAGCTCGTGGAAAGCTTGGTCGGCCTGGTCATTCCACTCAAAGTGAGTGCTCTTCTTCATGAGGCGGTAGAGGGGGAGAGCTTTTTCTCCAAGCCGGTTGATGAAGCGGTTCAAAGAGGCCAGGCACCCGGTGAACTTCTGAATCTCTCTGAGCGTGGTTGGGACCGCCATCCTCTCGATGGCCTTGATCTTCACAGGGTTGCACTCTATGCCGCGTTCGGAGACCAGAAAGCCTAGGAGCTGGCCGGCTGGCACTCCGAACACGCATTTCTCCGGGTTGAGCTTGATCCGGAACCGGCGCAGGTTCTCGAATGTCTCCTTCAAGTCTTCCAGCAGAGTGCCACGCTTCTCCGTCTTCACCACAACATCATCCACGTAAACGTGGGCGTTCTTGCCGAGCTGGGTGAGGAGGCACTTCTGCATGCAACGCTGAAAAGTGGCGCCGGCATTCCTCGAGCCGAACGTCATAGTCAGGTAGCAGAAGGCTCCAAACGGCGTGATGAAGGCGGTCTTCAGTTGGTCATCCGGGTTCAGCTTTATCTGGTGGTATCCCGAGTAGGCATCCAAAAAGCTCAACAGCTCGCATCCGGCTGTGGAGTCTATCACTTGATCAATCCTGGGCAGAGTGAAGGGATCTTTTGGGCAGGCTTTATTGAGGCTTGTGTAATCTATACACATGCGCCACTTGTTATTCTTTTTCAGCACGAGAACCGGGTTCGCGAGCCACTCGGGGAAGAAAACTTCCATGATGAAGCCGGCTGCGAGAAGCCGGGCTATCTCCTCCCCTACGATCCTTCTCTTCTCCTCTGACAGTCGGCGGAGGGGCTGCTTGACTGGTTTAGCATCCTCCCGCACGTGCAATTTGTGCTCGGCGAAATCCTTCGGAACACCCGGCATGCCCTTGGGGGACCATGCAAAGATATCCCGATTCTCACGGAGGAAATCGACGAGCTCGCCTTCGTATTTGCTATCTAGGCTCGCCCCAATGACGGCAAACCTCTCGGGGTGCTCGGGGTCGAGCTGTATCTTCTTGGTCTCCTTGGCCGGCTGGAAAGATCCTTGGGCATCATACTCCTTGGAGTCGGCGGGTTGGTTTAGCTGCTTGCTGGCCAGGGCCACGACCCTGTCCAGCGTCTTCTTTTCTGTGGCGATCACGAGGGATTCAGCCAGCCGGCTGCTGGCCGCGGCGCAGTCGGCGGACTTCTTGTAGTCGCCGGCGATGGTGATGACGCCCTTGGAGCTTGGTATCTTCATCTTGAGGTAAGCGTAGTGGGGGACCGCCATAAACTTGGCCAAGGCGGGTCGGCCAAGCAAGGCGTGGTAAGGGCTCTCCAGTCCACCACCTCGAACCAGATTGCTTCCCGGTGGAAATGATCCTTGCCCCCAAAGAGTACATCGATCTTGATCTTGCCGATGGGGGCACAGGACAAACCGGGTACGATGCCGTGGAACACCGTTCGAGTCGGCGAAAGCTGCTTTGCCTTGACACCCAGCTTCTCCATGGTGTCGCGGTACAGGATGTTGATGCTGCTTCCGCCGTCGATCAGCACGCGGGAGAAGCGTGCGGCACGCGTATCCGTTGCAAGGGTGGCCTCCAGGACCAATGCTAGGAGCCGGGGGACGGCATCACCTCTGGGTGGTCGGTCCGGCTCCAACTGATGGGTTTCTCTGACCAGTGCATGTGGCCGGCTGGGCTGGTGGCGGCCACATTGACTTCTTGTTGCTCTCGGCGCTTGCTGCGCCGGTCTTCGGGCTGGCTCGTGAAGACAACATAAGATGCTTGCTCATTGGGGAACTCGTCCTACACGGCGTCGACCGCGGGCCGGGCGGCCTTGGGCGGCGGAGCCGGAGGCGGCGGGCCGGCAGGCGGAGTCGGCGTGAGCCCTTCGCCCTTGGAGATTTGGGCGAGCCAGTTGCATTTGCGGGTCGTGTGGTTGGATGGCTTCGCGCCGCTGTGGAACTTGCACGGGGCATCAAGGGTTTCCTTGTAGGAGAAGGCCGGCTGCCAAGCCGGCCGGAAACCCTTGGGCTTCTTGGGCGCGGGCCGCCCTTCAGGCGGCTCGTTTTCGACCGTGGCCACCTGCCGGCTAGCGGGAGGCGGCGCAGGGCCCTTGCGCTTCTGATCGTTCTGGTGTTGGCGTCGGCCGCCGTCTCCAGCCGGCGCTTGGGGCGCCGGATTGAGCACTTTTCCCGATGCGTCCACCCGGAGCTCGGTCTTCATTGAGGAGTCAGCGGTGGCGTACTTGTCGGCGATGTTCAGGAGCTCGTCGAGGGTAGTTGGCTCATCGCAGAGAAGCTTGTGCTTGAGGAGGGTGCCCTCTCGGCACCCGGCAGTGAAGTATTCGATGGCTTGCACCTCATGCACCCCTTCGCAGGAGTTGCGGAGCTCGGCCCAACGCGTGAGGTAGTCGCGAGTGGAATCGGCTGGGCCCTGTACGCACAGGGAGAGCTGTCTGGGCTTGGGAGCACGCTTGTAGGTGCTGGTGAAGTTGCGAACGAAGGCTTCAGTGAAATCCACCCAGCTGTTGATGCTGAGGGGCTTGAGGCTGTTAAGCGAAGTCCGTGCCGTGCCTTGCAGCATGAGGGGCACGTACTTTACGGCAACGCGCCGATTGCCATTGGCGATGCTGACGGCTGTGGAGTAGTCGGTCAGCCAATCTTCTGGCTTCACCGAGCCGTTATACTTGGGTGTGTCTCTTGGGAGCGAGAACCTGTCGGGGTAATTAGCCATGGGTAGCCCAGCCGGCTTCCCCTGGCCCCTCAGAAAAAATTATGAGCCCATCCGGCTCATAAGGAGACTCAAGACCTGGGCCGCCTCCCCCCTAGCCGACTACCATCCTAGCCGGCTTGGGGGGCGGCCCGCCCTTTTTTTCCCCCATGAAGAAAACTGTGGAGGGCCGGCTACGGCATGGCCGGCTACGGCAGGGCCGGCTATGCAAGGCCGGCTATGGCACGGCCCGCTACTGCCGGGCCGGCTCCGATAAAGCAGTCAACGCCGTACCCGCGACGTACGCGTCCTCTCTGCGATGATGAAGCGGGGCGTGGCTACAGTGGAGCCTGCCACCCCCAAAACCCGGAGCACGCCTGGTACAGCGCATCGTGCGGGCATCTGCGGCCCGCCCGGCGCGGCACTGAAGCCACGGCGGCTCTGACGCCGTCCACGACGGGCCGCCAGCGTGGCCCCCGAGGCGGTGGGCCCCTTCGGGCAGAGAGATGCCGAAGGCGGCCACACCCCCTCTCAAGCTGGCAAGACAGAGGGCCGGCTTCACGTAGCCGGCCTGCCGCCCTCCTCGAAGGAGACGCCCATCAAGGAGACAAGGTGCGGCGGGGCTACAGTAATCGCCCGCCAGGGCGGCGTTACTGTAGCCACTCTTACCCCGACCAAGCCTGCGCCAACAAACACGGGGCAACAGTAACCAGCCGTCGACCAGGCCCTGGCCGGTGGGGCCGGCCTGTCGACCCAGGAGCCGGCAGCCGGCGGGACCCACCAGCCGGCGGGCCGCGGAAGCCGGCGGAGAAGCTGGCGAGCATAGTCACAGACAGCTGGGCCCCGCGCCCAGTCGGATTACCATTGTACCCCCGGGGGGTAGGCCTATATAAACCCCCCGGTGCACCCATGCAAAGGGTTGGACCCTCATTCTAGACCTAGACACATACAAGGAGAGGAAGCAAGCTGAGCTAAGCCCTTCTTCCTCCTTCCACCCCAAACAGCTCAAGGAGCATTGTAGCCACCTGTGAACTTAGTAACCATGCGGAGACCCCGCAGAGCAGCAGTAGGGGTATTATCTCCCCGGAGAGCCCTGAAGCTGGGTAAGATTCGCCGGCGTGCATGTCTACGCCTCATCCCGTTTCCAGGCACCGGCGACGTTCTATTGGCCCCCGCAATGATAAGCCACCCGTTGGCATATGTCGATCCTACCACCCGACATTTGGCGCCCACCGTGGGGCCAGGTGCACCGTCGTCCGGAGACCTGTTCTGGACGGGAACCCTTTTCCTCCCTCGCGGGCGTAGCCAGCCTGGCTCGCCCGATGGCGCTTGCCGCGATGCGCTGCATGGCGTCGCCGACGTCCGCGCGGCTAGCGGCCTCGCCAACCTTTTCGACAAGACCCACATCTCCGACGAGCTCGCCTCCAATGCGGGCGCAGATCACCTCGCCAACCTCCTCAGCCAGCTCCACGTCTCCAGCGAGCCCGCTGCGGACTTGGAGTCGGTTGGCTCCACCGACCCGATGCATGTCGACTCCGACGTGGCATCCTACGACACCTTCCCCACCAACGTCACGGTCTACAACGACCCGCTCCCTCCGGCAGGCGATTGCGATTCTGATGCCCCCGAGGTGATGGTTATCGGCCTCAACGGCCCGACTGACAAGGGCGCCTGCGACTCCCCACGCGCGGCAGCCCAAGACTTGTCTGCCCCCCTTCCGGCTGACGCCAGCGACGAAGTTCTGGAGGCACGCCGCCTCGCCCTCCTCGCGGAGGGCCGGCGGCTGGCCTCCGTAAGACGCCTCACCGAGGCCTACCAGCGCGAAGCTGACCGCGCCGCCTTCGGCACGCCGGCTCCAGCTGGCCCTAGCCGGGCCGGCGCTGTCAGGCAACGCGGCGCCGTCATCGCCGACACACTTGGGGTGGATCGCCCGGTCTACGCCACCCCGCTCGAGAACCTGCGCGCCGCCCAGGCGGCCGTAGACGAGCTGGACGGCTTGGAAGCCGAAGATCTCCCCCATATGACGCGGCGCATCCAGCAACTAATCGATGCGGCCGCACGATGGCACGAGGCCGACGCCTGCGCGGGGAGCCCTCCCCCGCGCCGCGAACACGGCGCGACCTCCCGGTCGCCGACTACCAGCTACACCCGCGTGCGGCGCGAGAAAGAGCCGGCTTCCAGCCGAAGCCGGACCCAAGTCTCCATCGAGCGAGACGTGGACAGCCGCCCCCGAGCCATGGAATGGCGGGGCACCCCGCCTCCGCCTCGAGCTCGCGGGGAAAGATATCCTACCCCGCCTCCAGTGGCTCACCCGACTCTCAGCGGCCGGCTTGGTCGTCGTGAGGGAATCGGCGAAAACGACGCCCGCCACCGGATCGACCGCCTGGCCCGGTCCCTGGCTCTAGAAGAAGAAGACGATGTCGGCCCGCCTTGCTTTGGCCCCCGCATCCGCGACGAGCCCTTCCCCAAAGGGTTCTCGCTCCCAAGAGACACACCCAAGTACAACGGCTCGGTGAAGCCAGAAGACTGGCTGACCGACTACTCCATAGCCGTCAGCATCGCCAACGGCAACCGGCGTGTTGCCGTAAATTACGTGCCCCTCATGCTGCAAGGCACGGCGTGGACTTGGCTTAACAGCCTTAAGCCCCTCAGCATCAACAGTTGGGTGGATTTCACTGAAGCCTTCGTTCGCAACTTCACCAGCACCTACAAGCGGGCTCCCAAGCCCAGACAGCTCTCCCTGTGCGTACAGGGCCCAGCCGAGTCCACTCGCGACTACCTGACGCGTTGGGCCGAGCTCCGCAACTCCTGCGAGGGGGTGCACGAGGTGCAAGCCATCGAATACTTCACAGCCAGGTGCCGAGAGGGCACCCTCCTCAAGCACAAGCTTCTCTACGATGAGCCGACTACCCTCGACGAGCTCCTGAACATCACCGACAAGTACGCCACCGCCGACTCCTCGATGAAGACAGAGCTCCGGGTGGATGCATCCGGAAAGGTGCTCAATCCGGCGCCCAAAGCGCCGGCTGGAGACGGCGGCCGACGCCAACACCAGAATGATCAAAAGTGCAAGGGCCCTGCGCCGCCTCCCGCCAGTCGGCAGGTGGCCACGGTCGAAGACGCGCCGCCTGAAGGGCGGCCCGCACCCAAGAAGCCCAAGGGTGGTCGGCCGGCTTGGCAGCCGGCCTTCTCCTACGAGCAAACCCTTGATGCCCCGTGCAAGTTCCACAGCGGTGCGAAGCCGTCCAACCACACGACCAGCAAATGCAACTGGCTCGCCCGAATCTCGAAGGGCGAAGGGCTCGCGCCGACTCCGCCTGCCGGCCCGCCGCCATCGGCTCCGCCGCCCAAAGCCGCCCGGCCCGCGGTCGACGCCGTGCAAGACGAGTTCCACGACGAGCAAGCGTCTTATGTCGTCTTCACGAGCCAGCCCGAAGACCGGTGCAGCAAGCGCCGAGAGCAACAGGAGGTCAATATGGCCGCCACCAGCCCAGCCGGCCGCATGCACTGGTTGGAGAAACCCATCAGCTGGAGCCGGCCCGACCACCCAGAGGTGATGCCGTCCCCCGGTTCCTACGCATTGGTCCAGGAGGCCACCCTTGCGATGGATACACACGCCGCACGCTTCTCCCGCGTGCTGGTCGACGGCGGAAGCAGCATCAACATCCTGTACCGCGACACCATGGAGAAGCTGGGCGTCAAGGCAAAGCAACTTGCGCCGACTCGAACGGTGTTCCACGGCATCGTACCCGGTTTGTCCTATGCCCCATCGGCAAGCTCAAGATTGATGTACTCTTTGGGGGCAAGGATCACTTCCGCCGGGAAGCAATCTGGTTCGAGGTGGTGGACCTGGAGAGCCCTTATCATGCCTTGCTCGGTCGACCCGCCCTGGCCAAGTTCATGGTGGTCCCCCACTATGCTTACCTCAAGATGAAAATACCGAGCTCCAAGGGTGTCATCACCATCGTCGGCGACTACAAGAAGTCCGCCGACTGCGCCGCGGCCAGCAGCCGGCTAGCCGAATCCCTCGTGATCGCTGCCGAGAGGAAGACGCTGGACCGGGTCGTGGCCCTGGCCAGCAAGCAGCTAAACCAACCCGCCGACTCCAAGGAGTATGATGCCCAAGGATCTTTCCAGCCGGCCAAGGAGACCAAGAAGATACAGCTCGACCCCGAGCACCCCGAGAGGTTTGCCGTCATTGGGGCGAGCCTGGATAGCAAATAGGAAGGCGAGCTCGTCGATTTCCTCCGTGAGAATCGGGATATCTTTGCATGGCCCCCCAAGGACATGCCGGGTGTTCCGAAGGATTTCGCCGAGCACAAATTGCACGTGCGGGAGGATGCTAAGCCAGTCAAGCAGCCCCTCCACCAACTGTCAGAGGAGAACAGAAGGATCGTAGGGGAGGAGATAGCCCGGCTTCTCGCCGCCGGCTTCATCATGGAAGTTTTCTTCCCCGAGTGGCTCGCAAACCCGGTTCTCGTGCTGAAAAAGAATAACAAGTGGCGCATGTGTATAGATTACACGAGCCTCAACAAAGCCTGCCCAAAAGATCCCTTCGCTCTGCCCATGATTGATCAAGTGATAGACTCCACAGCCGGATGCGAGCTGTTGAGCTTTTTGGATGCCTACTTGGGATACCACCAGATAAAGCTGAACCCGAATGACCAACTAAAGACCGCCTTCATCACGCCGTTTGGAGCCTTCTGATACCTGACTATGACATTCGGCTTGAGGAATGCCGGTGCCACTTTTCAGCGTTGCATGCAGAAGTGCCTCCTCACGCAGCTCGGCAAGAACGCCCACGTTTACGTGGATGATGTTGTGGTGAAGACGGAGAAGCGTGGCACTCTGCTGGAAGACTTGAAGGAGACATTCGAGAACCTGCGCCGGTTCCGGATCAAGCTCAACCCGGAGAAATGCATGTTCGGAGTGCCAGCCGGCCAGCTCCTAGGCTTTCTGGTCTCTGAACGCGGCATAGAGTGCAACCCTGTGAAGATCAAGGCTATCGAGAGGATGGCGGTCCCAACCAAGCTCAGAGAGATTCAGAAGTTCACCGGGTGCCTGGCCTCTCTTAACCGCTTCATCAGCCGGCTTGGAGAAAAAGCTCTCCCCCTCTACCGCCTCATGAAGAAGAGCACTCACTTTGAGTGGAACGACCAGGCCGACCAAGCTTTCCGCGAGCTGAAGAAAATGCTGTCCACGCCGCCTATCTTGGCGGCACCGACTGAGAAGGAGCCCATGCTCCTATATATCGCCGCCACTAGCCGGGTGGTCAGCACCGTCATTGTGGTCGAACGCCCCGAAGAAGGCCGAGCCCAGCCGGTCCAAAGGCCGGTTTACTACCTGAGCGAGGTGTTGTCCGCCTCGAAGCAAAATTACCCGCACTATCAGAAGATGTGCTATGGCGTGTACTTCGCCGCCAAGAAGCTGAAGCCGTACTTTCAAGAGCATCCCATCACGGTCGTATGCACTGCCCCGCTAGCCGACATCATAGGCAGCCGGGATGCATCCGGCCGGGTGGCCAAATGGGCCATCGAGCTGGCCCCCTACACGATCTTCTACCAACCCCGCACCGCCATCAAGACGCAAGTGCTGGCCGACTTCCTCGTCGACTGGGTCGAGACCAAGTACTTACCCCCAGCGCCCGTCTCCACCCATTGGCGCATGCACTTTGACGGATCAAAGATGCGCACCAGCCTGGGAGCCGGCGTCGTCCTTACCTCTCCAAAGGGCGAAAAGCTCAGATACACGCTGCAGATCCACTTCGCCGCCTCCAACAACGTAGCCGAGTACGAGGCGCTCATACACGGGCTCCGGCTCGCCAAGGAACTTGGCATTCGCCGGATCCTGTGCTATGGCGACTCGGATTTGGTGGTGCAGCAGTCTTCTGGCGACTGGGACGCCAAGGACGCGAACATGGCGAGCTACCGTTTCCTAGTGCAGCAAATTAGCGGATACTTCGACGGGTGTGAGTTCCTTCACGTGCCGCGAGCCGACAACGAGCCAGTGGATGCTTTGGCTCGAATAGGCTCCACGCGGCAAGCAATACCAGCCGGCGTCGCCCTGCAGCGCCTCCTCAAGCCTTCAATCAAGCCATCTCCGGAGTCCGACTCCATTTTCGTGCCGCCTAAGCCCGAGGAAGCCGGGTCCGGCTCGAAGAATCAAGTAGCCGGCCCGGGGACTTCAATATTTGGCTCGAGGACTGCAGTGCCCAGCCCGGGGACTGCCGCACCCGGCCTGGGGACTGCGGTAGCTGGCCCGGGGATTTCTTCAGCACAGGAAGCGGCGGCCAACTCCAGCACTGCACTGCCCAGCCCGCCCACCCTGGTGGCTGTGGCCACATTCGTGGCAGAGGAGGTCGCCGCCCCATCATGGGCCCAAACCATCCGCAACTTTTTGGTGAACCATGACCTGCCGGCTGACAAAAACGAAGCAAGACAAGTTCAGCGCCGGGCTATAGCATACACAATCGTCAACAGAGAGCTCGTCAAGCGCAGCGCCACCAGAGTCTTGCAGCGATGCGTCGAGCAGGAGAAAGGCATCGCGATCCTCAGGGATATACACCAAGGAGAGTGCGGCCACCACGCCGCATGAAGATCACTGGTCGCCAAAGCCTTCCGCCACGGTTTCTTCTGGCCGACTGCTTTGGACGACGACAAAGAGCTAGTCAAACACTGCAAAGGCTGCCAGCTTTTCAGCTCGCAGCAACACATGCCGGCTTCAGCACTCAAGACCATTCCCATCACCTGGCCCTTTGCCGTCTGGGGATTGGATATGGTGGGCCCATTCAAGACGGCGCGCGGCGGCATGACACATTTGCTCGTCGCCGTCGACAAATTCACCAAATGGATCGAGGCGAAGCCGATCAAGAAGCTGAATGGGCCGACTGCAGTGACCTTCATTGCAGATATAACAACCCGGTACGGCGTACCGCACAGCATCATCACTGACAACGGCACGAACTTCACCAAAGGTGCCTTGGCACGGTTCTGCGCTGCGCAAGGTATCCGGCTGGACCTTGCGTCAGTCGCCCACCCGCAGTCGAACGGCCAAGTGGAGCGAGCAAACGGCCTTATTTTGTCCGGCATCAAGCCTCGACTGGTCGTACCTCTGGAGCGTTCAGCCGGCTGCTGGCTCGATGAGCTGCCGGCTGTCCTATGGAGTCTGCGCACTACCCCCAACAGATCAACCGGCTTCACTCCCTTCTTCCTTGTATATGGTGCCGAGGCGGTCATCCCAACAGACATCGAGTTCGACTCGCCTCGGGTAACCATGTACACGGAAGCAGAAGCCAAAGAAGCTCGAGAAGACGGCGTCGACCTGCTGGAAGAGGCCCGGCTATTAGCCCTCAGTCGGTCTGCCATCTACCAGCAGGGTCTGCGCCGCTACCATAGCCGGAGGGTCCGCCCAAGATCCTTCCAGGAGGGCGACCTTGTGCTCCGGCTGATCCAGCGAACAGCCGGCCAGCACAAGCTCGCAGCCCCCTGGGAAGGCCCCTTCATCATCAGCAGAGCCTTGGGCAACGACGCCTACTACCTCATCGACGCGCAGAAGCCGAAGGCACGCAAGAGAGACGACTTCGGCAAGGAGTCGGAGCGACCATGGAACGCAAATCTCCTTCGGAAGTTTTACAGTTAAAACGCAGTATGTGTTATGCCCACTTTTGTATTTAGTATGAAACAGTAGGCTCCCCGAGAAAGACTCGGGGACTGCCACCCGTTATTTTATGAATGAAAGTTATCATGCGTATGATATTATCTTTTCATTTATTTTGTCCGGTACCGGGTCCGACGAGTCGGCCCGGGGACTGGCCGACTAGAGTTATATTAGGAGCCCTACCCGCAGTCAGACAAGTAATGTGCCGTCACCCAGGCTTGGCTCTTGCCGAAATCGCAGCTTGAAGAACCGACTGCCCGGCTGGCAAGAGCCACAAGCCGGAAAGGGTGCCCACATGAAAAACGGCTAGGGACCAAACAGGCTCACATATATAACAAAAGCCGGCTGACTGCCTCACGCCGACCGACTACCAGAGTAGCCGGCCGGCCGGCTTACATTCAGTCTACTTCAAATCCAAGAAAACTCAAGTACTTGCCTTCCCAAAGAGGGAAGGCGGCAAAGGAAAGAGCCTAAGGACAAAAAAGTACACTTGAATGAACGCCAACACATGCATATATTAATAGTTACACAAAAGGCCTCCAGAGAGGTCGCCATCCAACATTGTTCGATACACCCCTAGTGGGTGGAATTGCAGAAACTCAAAATTGTCCGAAAAAGTAAAACAGGGACAAAAAGAACGGTAGACCAAGCCGGCGGGGCCGCAGACGAGTCGGGCTAGGCGGTGGAAGTAGTCGCGCCGGCTGGAGGAGCGGCCGGCTGGCCAACCTCGGCTTGATCGTTGTCTCCGGCAGAGGGCGTGCTCCCGCGTGGCTCGTTGCTGGAGGCACGGTCGGCTGGGGGACGGTCGGCCGCCTCACCAGTCGGCTCGGCGTCTTCGCCGTCCTCCTCCTCGTCGTCCTCGCCCTCGTCGCTGGAGGCGATCTCTTCGGCCGAGTCCTTGCTGTCCGCCGGGTTCAGCCCGAACCATTCCTCCGGCTGGGCGGCGCCATCGTCGTTGAGCTCCGGCGAGAAGACACTGGTGTCGGTGCACTCGGCGATCGTCGAGGCGGGTTGCGCGATCGCCGGCCACACCTCCTCCAGCTCGGCGTCGGCTTCCGACCGCCACGTCCGCACCTGGTCCAGGCTTAGCCCTGGGTACCACGCACGGACGAACTCCAGCGCGCGCCCGGCTCCAAGATGGGCCGCGGATGCCTTCCAGGCCTCGAAGCGGCCGACTGCGACTTCGAGCCAGTCGGCCGTCCGGCTTGGGGTGTGGGGAATTGTCTGGCAGGGCCAGAGCGCGGCCAGCATCGTCGCCCTGGCGCGTTGGAGCCGGCGGAGCAACCGGTGGGCCGGCTGCAACCGCGCCTGAACGGTGATGAGCTGCTCCGACAACGTCCGGTTCGCATCCGGCGGAATCACAACCCCGGCCTGGCGGCGCTCCTCGCGGTAGGCTTCGATCGCTTGGGCGTCAAGGACGGACTGGCCGGGGAAGTACTCTGCGCAAGACAACAAACACAAGTCAAAACAAAACCATAGGCGGCCGGCGGATGGAAGAAGAGCAAGAAAGACAGCCTACCATCGATGAGATCCTCGATCTGGCCGAAGCCTTCTTCCAGCGCCTGGCGCGTCTCGGCCCAGCTCGCCTCCCTGGCCTCGAACTCCGCCTTCAGGGTAGCCTCGCCGTCCTGCGCCTTTTGCAGGGCCGCCTTGTGGCTCTCCTCTTGGTCGGCCAGTTTCGTCGCCAGGCGGTCGCGCTCTTGAACCAAGTCAGCATACTCGGCGTCCTTGGCACGAAGAGCGGCCTGCACCACACCCTGGCGCAGGTCGGCGTTGGCCTCTGCACGAGCAAAAGATAAAGAGAAAAGTCAGCAAAGGAAAAGTCGTCGAGTAAGATCCGACCCGACTGTGCTGCAGTCGGCCCGGTTCTCGGGGACTACACCCAGTGGGTGCGCTGTCGCGCCCCCATGAGAGATAAATAAGGACAAAACACTTACGCCGGCTGCTGGCGAGGTTTTCGGTCTTCCGGCTTAGCTCCCGAGCCTGGGAGTTGAAGGCGGCAGCGCGAGAATTGTGATAATCCTAAGAGATCAGAAAGAACAGTCAAAGATAGTCGTCGAGTAAGATCCGACCCGACTGCGCTATAGTCGGCCCGGATCTCGGGGACTACACCCAGTGGGTGCGCTAGCGCGCCCCCACGGAAAAAATTCAAAGGACCAGAACGGTCAAGGAGTGAAGACTTACCCGGATTGCAGACCGCGTCGATAGAAACTCCTGAGTAAATTGCCTCAGTAGGCCGGCCTGTGCCTGCAGCCGGCTCCGAACCTCTTGAGCCGCGACGTTCAGCTCGCCGCTCCCTCCGCTAGGAGTCCATCCGGACGTGGCGGAGCTGGCCGCCTCCAAGGCGTCTGCCGCCCGCTCAGCCCCCGCGGCTCGGCGCGTGTCCGGTGGGGCTGTGCCCCCTCCGGCGGGCCGGCCCGCCGCCAGCTCGATCTCAAGGCCGGCTCCGGCCTCGGGTGCGGCCCGGGCCAGCTCCTCCGGCACCGCCGACGATTGGCCGCCTTCGCCTGCTCCGGCTGGCGCTGCCGACGACGTCCTCTCGACGGATATCTCGAAGACTTCGTCCCTCTGCACCGGCGGCTGCTCGGGGATAATCTCCTCCGCCGTGGGCAGAGGGATATCCGGATCCAAGGTCTGGAGGGGGATGGCGAGTAGCGGAGGCTGGCTATGCGCGCCTTCCGCCTCCGTCTCCGCGGCCGCCCGCTCCAACGGAGTCTCGGTCGCCGTGCTCGCTCGCCCTGGCGCCGTCTGGGCGGCCTCCCGCTCCGCCGCCTCCCTCTCTCGGCGTGCCTCGCGAGCGTTGCGCTCCGTGGCTGCGTCAAGTTCGGCGCGGGGGTCCACTTGGCGGGACCCTAAGGATCCGGCACTCGGCCCGACCACGGAGCCGGCTGGGCCTCACTCGAGGGAGAGCGGCGCCCTGCTTAGAAAATCAGAAAGGCATTCAAGAAAAGAAGACTTCAGAATAACAAGCACGTAGGCGGCTACTAGACTTACGTGGAAACTGAGGGGGGCTTCTTCACCGCCTTCCGGAAGCGGGCCGCCTTCGCCGCCGCCTCCTCGCGCTTCGTGGCCACGGCGGAGGCCTTCGGCTTCTTCGGCCGGCTTCCGAAGAGCGGGAGCGCGGCCCGGCGTTTCCCCTTACCACCACCGGCAGTCGGCGCGGCAGACGAGCTCGCGCCGCGGCGGTCGGTTGCCGACTGGTGGCGCGGGAGTTTTTCGGCTTCAAAATCGTCCGGCCAGTCGTCGAAACTGGTCGAGAGCCCAGTGCCGCCGGGCTCGGCGGCGTCCCCTGTGGCGGTAGCCTCCATGGCGACGGCGGAGAGATCCGGGTCGTCGAGGTCGTCCACCGTACGGTCCGGGGCGTACTCGCGGTCGACTCCAGCCGCCCCGGATGGCGGCGGGAGGAGAGGATTCTAACAAAGAGAAAAGGAGAAGAGCCGCCTGGTCAGAAGCCGGCTGACCCAAGCCGGCAGACGACGAGAAGAAAAACTTACCACAGGCGGAGGCTGGGCGTGGGAGTACGGCGCCTTGCCGAATTGCCACTCGTCGGTGAGCTTCAGGTTGGCGATGTAGTTCGCCATCAGCGCCACCTCGGCATGGGGCATCTCCCATGTGCTCAGTCGGCAAGGGTCGAACCGGCCACTCATTTGGCACATCATGTGCGGCCGGCTTTGGAGGGGCAGAATCCGGCGCTCGACGAAGGCGGTTACCAGGTCGGACGCGCGCAGGCCTTCCGACTGGACCATCACCCGCAGCCGGGAGATGGAAGCATTCCCAGCCGGAGACAAGGACTTCGACCGGTAGCCCCAGGTCCGCCGCTTCCCAGTCGGCGGGCCGGCTATGTAAGCCGGCAGATTGACGTAGTCGCCGTGCGGGCCGACGTTCTTGACGTAGAAGTAAGATTTCTGCCAAAGCTTGACAGACTGGATCAGAGGAATATGGGGGAAGGGGTTGTCGTCGCTTGCCCTCTTCATCGCGATGAAGGCGCCGCAGGGAGCCGGCACGCCGGCGGAGACGGTGCCGAGCTTGTTCTGGAACAGCTCCGCCCAGAGCTCCAGCGTCGGCAGCACCCCCAAAACCCTTCACAGAGCGGGACAAAGGCCGAGAGCTGCAGCACTGCGTTGGGCGTGACGTGGTGTGGTTGGAGGTTGTAGAATTCAAGAAAGGAGCGCATGAAGCTGCTCGCCGGGAAGCCGAAGCCACGGAGGAAGTGCGCACGGAAGACGACGCGCTCGCCTTCCTCCGGCGCCGGCGAGACCTCCTTCGCGGGCGCCAGACGCACCTGCACGAGGTTGGCGGCGGGCAGGCGCCGGGTCTGGCGGAGGAACTCAATGTGGTCCTCGTGGACGTTGGACCCGTCCCACGAGCTCGACAAAGCCAGAGACATGGTGGCGTGGGTGGGCTGCAGCGCGAAGCTGCGTCGGGCGCGAGGAAGAAGAAGAGGAAGAAGAGAAGCAGGAGGGACGGGGAGCGGGGGAGCGAACGGGCCTGGGCCTCTCCCCCTCCCCCCTACTTGTAGGCGCGTGCGCCAGAGACGAGGAGGCGCGGCATGGGGGATCGTGGGATCGATCGTGCCCATCTCCCCCACGCCCGCGTTAATTACGCGCCTTGATGATGCGAAGTAATGGCCGCGGGGAGGCGAGCAGTCTCCTCGGGCCACAGAAGATCCGCGCCCGGGCCGAGGCCAAGGAGTGGCGGGCCCGGGCCTGCGGCGGCGTCCTGTCGCGCGCGTGCGACGGCAGGGCTTTCGCGCAACGTGGCTCGTCGTGGGGCCCGCGGCTAGCCCGCGGGTCAACCACGGTCACCCTAATAACGAAAAGTGCTCCGAAGTCGGCTGCTACGGCGAGGTCGGCCCCTCACGGTATGAAGCCGGCCAAGCTTCCCGTCCTTCCGTCTGCCGTGAAGCTCGCCCGCCTTCGGGGACTACTGTCGGGGTAATTAGCCATGGGTAGCCCAGCCGGCTTCCCCTGGCCCCTCAGAAAAAATTATGAGCCCATCCGGCTCATAAGGAGACTCAAGACCTGGGCCGCCTCCCCCCTAGCCGACTACCATCCTAGCCGGCTTGGGGGGCGGCCCGCCCTTTTTTCCCCCATGAAGAAAACTGTGGAGGGCCGGCTACGGCATGGCCGGCTACGGCAGGGCCGGCTATGCAAGGCCGGCTATGGCACGGCCGGCTACTGCCGGGCCGGCTCCGATAAAGCAGTCAACGCCGTACCCGCGATGTACGCGTCCTCTCTGCGATGATGAAGCGGGGCGTGGCTACAGTGGAGCCTGCCACCCCCAAAACCCGGAGCACGCCTGGTACAGCGCATCGTGCAGGCAGCTGCGGCCCGCCCTGTGCGGCACTGAAGCCACGGCGGCTCTAACGCCGTCCACGACGGGCCGCCAGCGTGGCCCCCGAGGCGGTGGGCCCCTTCGGGCAGAGAGATGCCGAAGGCGGCCACACCCCCTCTCAAGCCGGCAAGACAAAGGGCCGGCTTCACGTAGCCGGCCTGCCGCCCTCCTCGAAGGAGACGCCCATCAAGGAGACAAGGTGCGGCGGGGCTACAGTAATCGCCCGCCAGGGCGGCGTTACTGTAGCCACGCTTACCCCGACCAAGCCTGCGCCAACAAACACGGGGCAACAGTAACCAGCCGCCGACCAGGCCCTGGCCGGTGGGGCCGGCCTGTCGACCCAGGAGCCGGCAGCCGGCGGGATGCACCAGCCGGCGGGCCCCGGAAGCCGGCGGAGAAGCCGGCGAGCATAGTCACAGACAGCTGGGCCCCGCGCCCAGTCGGATTACCATTGTACCCCCGGGGGGTAGGCCTATATAAACCCCCCGGTGCACCCATGCAAAGGGTTGGACCCTCATTCTAGACCTAGACACATACAAGGAGAGGAAGCAAGCTGAGCTAAGCCCTTCTTCCTCCTTCCACCCCAAACAGCTCAACGAGCATTGTAGCCACCTGTGAACTTAGTAACCATGCGGAGACCCCGCAGAGCAGCAGTAGGGGTATTATCTCCCCGGAGAGCCCTGAAGCTGGGTAAGATTCGCCGGCGTGCATGTCTACGCCTCGTCCCGTTTCCAGGCACCGGCGACGTTCTATTGGCCCCCGCAATGATAAGCCACCCGTTGGCATATGTCGATCCTACCACCCGACAGAACCCTTTGGGGAAGGGCTCGTCGCGGATGCGGGGGCCAAAGCAAGGCGGGCCGACATCGTCTTCTTCTTCTAGCGCCAAGGATCGGGCCAGGCGGTCGATCCGGTGGCGGGCGTCGTTTTCGCTGACTCCCTCGCGGCGACCAAGCCGGCCGCTGAGAGTCGGGTGAGCCACTGGAGGCGGGGTGGGATATCTCTCTCCGCAAGCTCGAGGCGGAGACGGGGTGCCCCGCCATTCCATGGCTCAGGGGCGGCCGTCCGCGTCTCGCTCGATGGAGACTCGGGTCCGGCTTCGGCTAGAAGCCAGCTCTTTCTCGCGCCGCGCGCGGGTGTTGCTTGTAGTCGGCGACCGGGAAGTCGCGCCGTGTTCGCGGCGCGGGGGAGGGCTCCCCACGCAGGCGTCGGCTTCGTGCCGTCGTGCGGCCGCATCGATTAGTTGCTGGATGCGCCGCGTCATGTGGGGGAGGTCTTCGGCTTCCAAGCCGTCCAGCTCGTCTACGGCCGCCTGGGCGGCGCGCAGGTTCTCGAGCGGGGTGGAGCAGACCGGGCGATCTACTCCAAGTGTGTCGGCGATGACGGCGCCGCGTTGCCTGACAATGCCGGCCCGGCTTGGGCCAGCCGGAGCCGGCGTGCCGAAGGCGGCGCGGTCAGCTTCGCGCTGGTAGGCCTCGGTGAGGCGTCTTACGGAGGCCAGCCGCCGGCCCTCCGCGAGGAGGGCGAGGCGGCGTGCCTCCAGAACTTCGTCGCTGGCGTCAGCCGGAAGGGGGGCGGACAAATCTTGGGCAGCCGCGCGTGGTGCGTCGCGGGTGCCCTCGTCAGTCGGGCCGTCGAGGCCGATAACCATCACCTCGGGGGCGTCAGAATCGCGATCGCCGGCCGGAGGGAGCAGGTCGTTGTAGACTGTGACGTTGGTGGGGAAGGTATCGTAGGATGCCGTGTCGGAGTCGACAGGCATCGGGTCGGTGGAGCCAACCGACTCCAAGTCCACAGCGGGCTCGCTGGGGACGTGGAGCTGGCCGAGGAGGTTGGCGAGGTGATCAGTGCCCGCATCGGAGGCAAGCTCGTCGGAGATGCGGGCCTTGTCGAAGAGGTCGGCGAGGCCGCTAGCCGCGCAGATGTTGGTGAAGCCATGCAGCGCGTCGCGGCAAGCGCCATTGGGTGAGCCGGGCTGGCTACGCTCGCGGGGAAGGAAAAGGGTTCCCGTCTAGAACAGGTCTCCGGACGACGGTGCACCTGGCCCCACGGTGGGCGCCAAATGTCGGGTGGTAGGAGCGACATATGCCAACGGGTGGCTTATCATTGCGGGGCCAATAGAACATCGCCGGTGCCTGGAAACGGGATGAGGCGAAGACATGCACGCCGGCGAATCTTACCCAGCTTCAGGGCTCTCCGGGGAGATAACACCCCTACTGCTGCTCTGCGGGGTCTCCGCATGGGTACTAACTGCACAAGTAGCTACAATGCTCCTTGAGCTGTTTTGGGTGGAAGGAGGAAGAAGGGCTTGGCTCAGCTTGCTTCTTCTCCTTGTATCGTGTCTAGGTCTAGAATGAGAGTCCAACCCTTTGCATGGGTGCACCGGGGGGTTTATATAGGCCTACCCCCCAGGGGTACAATGGTAATCCGACTGGGCGCTGGGCCCAGCTGTCTGCGACTATGCTCGTCGGCTTCTCCGTTGGCTTCTGGGGCCCGCCGGCTGGTGCGTCCCGCCGGCTGCCGGCTCCTGGGTCGACAGGCCGGCCCCACTGGCCAGGGCCTGGTCGACAGCTGGTTACTATTACTCCATGTCGTCGACGCAGGCTTGGTCGGGGTAAGCGTGGCTACAGTAACGCCGCCTTGGCGGGCGGTTACTGTAGCCCCGCCGCATCTTGTCTCCTTGATGGGCGTCTTCTTCGAGGAGGGTGGCAGGCCGGCTACGTGAAGCCGGCCCTCTATCTTGCCGGCTTGAGAGGAGGTGCGGCCGCCTTCGGCATCTCTCTGCCCGAAGGGGCCCACCGCCTCGGGGGCCACGCTGGCAGCCCGTCGTGGATGGCGTCAGAGCCGCCGTGGCTACAGTGCCGCGTCGGGCGGGCCGTGGCTGCCCGCACGGCGCGCTGTACCAGGCGTGCTCCGGGTTTTTGGGGGTGGCAGGCTCCACTGTTGCCACGCCCCGCTTCATCATCGCAGAGTGGACGCGTACATTGCGGGTACGGTGTTGACTGCTTTAGGGGAGCCGGCCCGGCAGTAGTCGGCCCTGTCGTAGCCGGCCCTCCACAGCTTTCTCCATGAGGGTAAAAGGGTGGTCCGCCCCCGAAGCCGGCTAAGAAGGTAGCCGGCTAGGGGGGAGGCGGCCCAGGTTTTGAGTCTTCTTATGAGCCGGATGGGCTCATAATTTTTTCTAAAGGGCCAGGGGAAGCCGGCTGGGCTACCCATGGCTATTTACCCCGACACATTCTCTTCTCATTCAACGTGGGTTAAGGACTAGCCCTCTTCTTCTATCAGGTTCACGTGTTACTAATCCGTAGTAGTTTATAGGATTATTGCTACGAGTCCCAGTCCAGTTTCTACTATTTTAGTATGTTTCTATTTGAATCAGAACCTTGATATGATGCTGTTGAGCGGTATTGTGAACTGTTGTGGATGTCTCAAATCTTTTTCTGAGCATTTACAGTCGTTATGCTGTCCACTTTTCCCTAAGAATTCTGATGTCTTTGTCTTGTGGTTGTGCTTTCAGATGGCCAGCCGTCCTCAAAACCAAGTGGTTCGCCTGACCAGGTGCCTCGACGTGCCCGGTCATACTGCTATGTTAGTCCGGGTCATGATCGAGAAAGGATACCGTTGGTATCCCGAATACACTGTCGAAGAGCAGTTCCGCGACTTTAATCAAAGCCAGTATTTCTGCACCGTCAGGATATTTCCTTCCTATCCTGGATCTACCGAGCCCCTTCACTGTTCCTATGGACTCGGGGTTACCGTTGAGATGGCTGTGCAGGATGCTGCCTACTCCATGATGACCATCTTGCGAGTACGGACTGGCCTGCTTCGGAACACTGACTTCCGTTACATGCCAGCTTCACTTCCGGGAGCGCAAGGGTATCTTCAGGCTATCTATGCTGACTCCACTCAGGAGGACTCATTAACTCGTACCACCGCAGAGATGCTCGAAGATAAGGACCGAGAGAATCGGGCCTTGAGGCTGGAGCTTTTTAATACCCGTGCTGATCATTGGGCCACATTGACTCGGTTTGCACCTGCGGTGCAAGCCGGATGTATGGATACAAGGGATCTGTATCCTGTGAGATCAGCTCTGCCAGACATGGTGGATTGGCGTGATGTGGGAGGCATCACCCCACCCCGTGGTCCCCGCAGGCAACCGTTTGTTGGTCCAAGACCTCATCCTAGCCCCTATGGTCCATAGGCTCCTCAGGACCGTCTGTTTCCGGATGATCACGTTGAACTTCCAGGCTATGGAGGTGACTTCTATGAGGACTACTACGGAGCTGTCTGAGTTAGTAGTAGTACCACTAGTATTGTAGTAGTTGTATTTCCACTGTCCTGCGTGACTTGTGGAATACGACTTGGCGTGTAATCGATTCCGGAGGTGTAGACAAATAATGTATAGGAACTTGGAATGCCTCCGATGAGATGTAACGTCTACCTTCATAGTTGTACTGTAGCATGGGCTTGTACTAAACTATGTATGACGTGTATGACCGTTGGTGTATATATGGCAGTTTTATATTACCATGGCATACGAATGAGCATCTCTGCATTCCGTGCTATCCTTTACATTCTGCACTTCCTTGTTAAGTTTGAGCCATCCTTGTCTAAACCGTTGTCTTGTTTCCTCCTAGGATGGTCAACACCCGCGGCAACCCTGCTGTTCCGGAGCGGGGGGAAGCCAGTGCAGCTAGAGGTGAAAATCTGCCTCACCCGCCTTCTCTGGCCGAAGTGATGCTGGAGGCGGAAAGAAACAAGCGTGAGACCAACCGCCTACTGGAGCGGATTGAGCAGAACACTGCACGCCACCCACGAAATGACTTGGTGTCAATCAATGACTTTATCAAGCTATACCCACCAAAGTTTAACCATTTCGTCGAGCCCCTCGACGCGGATGATTGGCTTCGCAGCATCACCCACAAGCTACGCTCTGCCAACATAGCCGAAGCCGACAAGGTTACCTATGCTGCCTATCATCTCAAGGGCCCCGCTAGCCATTGGTGGGAAAACTACGAAGCTATGCGCCCGGTCGGTCAAATCACTACCTGGGCTGAGTTCAGCGAGGCTTTCCGTGAGCATCACATTCCGGAAGGTCTCATGGATCGCAAGAGGGAGGAGTTCTGCAACTTCACCCAAGGAAGGCTGACTGTGGATGCATATAGTCGTGAATTTGGGAACCTGGCACACTATGCTCCTGAAGAGGTTTCTACTGATGCCAAGAAGCAGGCAAGGTTCCGCAAGGGACTTAGCCCTGAGCTTCACCGCGATCTCCGTCTGCACGAGTGCACATCCTTTCAGAAGTTGGTCAATAAAGCTATCAGTGCTGAGACAGGCCAGACTGATTATGACACTTCACGCAAGCACTCCCGTGATTTTGGGTCTTCATCCGGCTCTGGAGCTCAGAAGCGCCGGGTGTGGATTCCAAGCACAGCACTGCCACCCAGATTCATCCCGAGGCCGTCCTTTGAGGCGCCTCGTCCCAACCAGCAATTCGCACCGCCCAAGCCCTATGGTGGCCCCGTTGCTAATGCTGCTCCACGCCCCACTGTGGTAACATGCTTCAAGTGTGGAGAGCCGGGTCACTATAGTCGAGAGTGTCCCAAGAACAACCCCAATCAAGCTGGAAAGTCCGTTGGCCGTGGTAAGCCTGCGGGAAAGACTTTCTACGCCAAGCCAGCCACCACTACACGTGGCCATGTCAATTATGTTTCAGCCGAGGAGGCTCATGAGGATCCCAACATCGTCCTTGGTACGCTCCTTGTTAACTGCCATCCGGCATCTGTTCTTTTCGATACTGGAGCATCTCATTCATTCATATCCGAGAATGATGCTCGGTTGCATAACACGACATTCTGTGACATGCCCACTTCCATGGTAATTCAAACTCCGGGTTCCAAATGGCAAACTCCTAGGGTAAGCCATGGGAACGGAATTCTTGTCGATAGACTTGTCTTCCTTGCATCTTTAATAGCTCTCAAGTCCTCTGGCGTAAACATCATCTTGGGTATGGACTGGATGTCGGCTCATTATGCCAAGATCGATTGTGCCACTAGAACCGTTCAACTTACTCACCCCTCGGGCAAGACAGTTAATGTCTTAACTCGAGTGGCCAAGCGCCAACTTTACTCCCTAAATGCCAACCCTCTTCCAGATCTTGAGGATGTTCCGGTAGTCCGAGACTTTCCGGATGTCTTTCCAGAAGAACTGCCAGGCGTTCCACCCGACAGGGATGTTGAGTTTGTAATAGACCTTGTTCCAGGAACCGTTCCAATTTCTAGAAGACCCTACAAGATGGCACCCTTAGAACTAGCCGAGCTTAAGAACCAACTCGATGAGTCCTTGAACAAGGGGTTCATCCGTCCTAGCTCCTCTCCTTGGGCTTGCCCCGTCCTCTTCGTCAAGAAGAAGGATGGAACGGATCGAATTGTTGTGGATTACCGACCTGTCAATCTAGTCACCATCAAGAACAAATACCCGCTTCCCAGGATCAACGACCTGTATGATCAGCTCGCTGGATCCTCAGTCTTCTCCAAGATGGATTTGAGGTTGGGCTACCATCAAATCAAAATCAGAAATGGGGACATTCCCAAAACGGCCTTTGTTACTCGTTATGGCCAATATGAGTACACCGTTATGTCCTTCGGTTTAACCAATGCCCCGGCCACCTTCTCCCGGTTAATGAACTCAGTCTTCATGGAGTACTTGGACAAATTCGTCGTAGTATACCTCGATGACATACTCATCTACTCCAAGAATGAAGAGGAACATGCCGAACATCTAAGGCTGGTATTGATGAAACTTCGAGAGCATCGCCTTTATGCCAAATTCTCCAAGTGTGAATTTTGGTTGTCAGAAGTGACCTATCTAGGCCATGTAATCTCTGGTAAGGGTATTGCTGTCAATCCCGAGCGAGTTCAAGACGTCTTTGATTGGACTCCACCTAAAACGGTCAAGCAAGTTCGGAGTTTCCTTGGCCTAGCGAGCTATTGCCGCCGCTTCGTCGAGAACTTCTCCAAGGTTGCGAAACCTCTAACTGAAATCCTCAAGAAAGATAAAAAGTTCGAGTGGACCCCACAGTGCGAGTTCAGTTTTCAGGAACTGAAAAGACGCCTGACATCTGCTCCCGTACTCGTACCACCAGATTTCTCCAAGGACTTTATTATCTATTGCGACGCCTCGCGACAAGGACTAGGTTGCATACTCATGCAAGATCGTCAGGTAATTGCCTATGCTTCACGGCAATTACACCCACATGAGGAAAATTATCCCACACATGATCTAGAGCTTGCAGCTGTAGTCCATGCACTCAAAACCTGGCGACATTACCTTCTCGGTAATCGTTGCGAGATCTTCACCCATCACCAAAGTTTGAAATATATCTCCACCCAACCAGATTTGAATCTCAGGCAAAGACGTTGGGTCGACTTGATCTCAGATTACGACTTAGGAATAACTTACACCCCCGGCAAAGCCAATGTCATGGCTGATGCACTAAGTCGTAAGTCCTACTGTAACAACCTGATGTTACAACAAAGTCAACCACTTCTCCATGAGGAATTTCGTAAGCTTAATCTTCACATTGTTCCTCGAGGATTCCTATCCACCCTGGTGGCGGAACCTACCCTTACGGATCAGGACATCAAGGCACAGAAGGTAGATCCGGGAATCTCCCGTATCAAGAGAAACGTTAAGAAAGGAGTCGTGAATTGTTTCTCCATTGATGATCAAGGTGTCGTATACTTTGGGAATCCCCTAGTGGTTCCAAAGGCGCGAAACCCGAGGCGACTGATCCTTAAGGAAGATCATGAGTCCCCTCTCACTATTCATCCCGGTAGTACTAAAATGTATCAAGACCTACGCCAGAGGTTTTGGTGGACTAGGATGAAGAGAGAAATCGCTCAATACATTGCTAATTGCGACGTTTGTCGTCGTGTTAAAGCAGAGCATCAATGGCCTGCTGGCACCCTTCAACCTTTGGCTATTCCTGAATGGAAATGGGATAAAATCAGTATGGATTTCATCATGGGGTTTCCCAGGACCAAGAGGGGGAATAATGCCATCTTCGTCGTGATCGACCGTCTTTCCAAAGTAGCCCACTTTCTACCCATTCGGGAGAGTATCACCGCTAGCCAGCTAGCTGACTTATACATCTCTCGAATAGTGTCTCTTCATGGTGTCCCATTGGAAATTAACTCAGACCGTGGAAGTCTCTTCACCTCTCGATTTTGGGAAAGTTTCCAAAATGCTATGGGAACTCATCTCTCCTTTAGCACCGCCTTCCATCCTCAATCAAGTGGTCAAGTAGAGCAAGTCAATCAAATTCTGGAAGATATGCTCCGAGCTTCTGTTATCTCGTTCGGAATGAGTTGGGAGAAATGCCTTCCATTCGCGGAGTTTGCTTATAACAATAGTTACCAAGCTGGTTTGGGCAAAGCTCCCTTCGAAGTTCTCTATGGACGAAAATGTCGAACGCCTCTTAACTGGTCAGAAACCGGGGAAAGACAACTCTTTGGCCCGGATATGATTCAGGAAGCAGAAGAGCAGGTTCGCGTTATTCGTGAGAAATTGAAAACAGCCCAATCTCGCCAAAAGAGTCAATATGATCGTAAACATAAGCCTATGACCTTTGAAGTTGACGAGAAGGCTTACCTTCGGGTTACCCCGTTAAAGGGAACCCATCGCTTCGGTATCAAAGGCAAATTGGCTCCTCGTTACATTGGACCCTTTCGCATTCTTGCCAAACGAGGAGAAGTTGCCTACCAATTGGAACTACCTCCGCATCTTTCCTGAGTTCACGATGTCTTCCATGTTTCGCAACTCAGGCGTTGCTTCGCGGATCCTATCCGTGGAGTGGACCACGAAACGCTTGATTTACAAGATAACCTTTCTTATCGGGAATACCCCGTTCGTATCCTTGATCAAGCCGAGCGTACCACTCGACGTCATAATATCAAGTTTCTCAAGGTTCAATGGTCACACCATTCCGAGGAAGAAGCCACTTGGGAAAGAGAGGATCGTCTTCGACTCGAGTACCCCACCTTCTTTCCAGATGATCCTAAATCTCGGGATGAGATTCTATTGAGTGGGGGTGAGTTGTCACACCCAAGCTAGTCCATGCATTAGAGTGTGCATCATGTTTACTTTCATCAGAAACTTGAAATGGGGAAGGCAGAACCCCCAGCACCCCCCCTGAAATCAACTAGGGTTTACTAAAAATAAATTCAATGAACCTGAAATGCCCTTCTAAAATGTTCACCCTCTTTGCCTTGGGTTAGAACCTTTGGGAAAATAGGTGCACATTTTTCTAGGTCAACAGAAGGTCACTGATTTAATTCATAAATATTTGAATTTGGGCATTTAAATGCTATTAAATAATTCAAGTGCTCAAATAATTCTGAAAGTAATTGTTTGCTGTTAGGAATAATCCCAATAGGGCTCACAAATATTTTCAGGATTTTAGAAAGTGCCTAGGTATTTTATTTAAAGCCCTAAAGCTACAGAATAATAGAAAAGAAAACTAAATCAAAAAAAGGGGAGAAGAAGCTTACCTGGCGCCACCCACCAGGCCCACCTGCCGGCCCAGCCCAGCCACCACGCCAGCGAGCAGCTTGGCTTGGCCAGGCAGGCAGGCAGGTGCTCGACGGTGGCACCAGCGCGCGCCACGCAGCTGGCTGCCATCCCGCTTCCTCCCCTCGTCGCCCTGCCGGCCTGGACAGGCACCACGTCACCGCCTCGACCCCCTGGACATGTTCACTCGCCCCCTGCCTCTCTCTCTCGTTCCCCTCCGCCATGGCCGACGTTGCTGAGCTCGCGCCACCGTGAAACCCCCGTCCACCGACGTCCCCGTGATGCACCACCGTGTCCATCCTCTCCGCCATCGTCAACTCCTTCGAGCAGCCAAGCCCCGAGCGCTCACACGCTCTGCAACGTCTTCTTCGACCTCGTCTTCACCGAGCCCCGCCGGAGATCCCCTTCGACGTTGCCGCCGCATCAACTCGTCCCCGACCACGCCGTCTACCTCTTCATGATCGCCGTGAGCTGCTGCACCTCCCCAACCTCTCCGTTCCTATTCTCGTGCACCACAGCGAGCACACGAAGCTCACCCGCACCCGCCACCGTGGAGCTCATCGCCGACGTGTCTCCGGCCAAACTCCGGCCACGCCACCTAGCCTAACATCTTCACTGCATCCCTAGGGGCACAACGCACCTCACCACGTGCCTCGACGTGCCCCGTAGCCTCGGGCTCACTTTCGCCCGACTCCGGCGATCGCAAGGCTCGTCGTCGGCGACGTTTCCGGCCACCCCGAGCCCAACCACCACCACCAAACGTCGCGGGTTGTCCCCAGCTACCCGTAGCTGCTCTCCGCGCACCAAATGGTACCCCATGGGCGATTTCCGCAGCGCGCCACCGCGTCTGGCCTCGCCGGCGGCTAAACACCGGCAGGCTTTGACTCACTGACCGGCGAGGTTTGACCTGCTGACGTGGGTTGACTTCCCCCCCTTTCTCACTGACATGCGGGCCCCGCCCGGCTAATTACCCTATTAGTGCTAACTAAATAGGTTAGTTAATTAGTATAGTCACTGACTAGTGGGCCCCGCCTGTTAATTAGGCTAACTAAGCGTGGTTAGTGCACAGAGACACTGACCAGGAGGCCCCACCAGTCAGGTTTGACCTGGCTGGCGCCTTTGACTTGCTGATGTCACCCTGACGCATTGCTGACGCAGTAATTGTTTTTCTGGAATTACTTTTATTCAGGAAATTCCAGAAAATAGTTCAAACTTCAAAAATTCATAGAAATTCAACCATAACTCCAAATGAGATAAATTATATATGAAAAATTATCAGAAAAATTCAATCTATCCATCTGTAATGGTTTCATGCATGACAAAACAAGTATACCCTACTGTTTAAGCAGAATAAGGAAATGCCCTATAAATGCAATAATTAATGAGCTAATATTTGAATCTTGGATTCAAATGAGTTCACCCCTTTCTGTTTTAGCTTGCATTAGGCCAAAACACATTCATATTGCCATGTCATAGCATGCATTATATTGTTGCATATCGTCATGTGTTGATTGTGCTCGGTTGTGTTCTTCGTGGTAGGTTCTGCCTCCGAGGATATTCACGAGTATCCAACTGAAGGGCAGTATCCCATTACCACTCCATCAGGCAAGCAACCATTGATCATTCCGATACAACCCATGTTCTCGCTCCTGCTCTTGTTTACTGCATTAAGACAACACAATTCAAACTGCTGTGTGCTACGGTAGTTGAACCCTTATCCTCTCCATGACCTGTCATTGCCACAGTAACTAGATGAAACCCACTAGCATGTGTAGGAGTTGATTGAGACATGTTTTGTGATTCCTACCTTGCTATGCCTGCTATGCTTAGAGTTGTGTCAGGTCTGGTTCATCTGGGTGATGGGCTAGAGTGAAATGCTTGTGTCAGTAATATGTGGGATGTGTTGAACATGTTTGGTAAAGGTATCGATGAGAGGCCATGTAGGAGTACATGGTGGGTTGTTTCATTGAGGCCGTCCATAATAACTGAGATCTGTATGTGTGATTTAAGATGCAGTTACTACCGTACATTGGGCCCGAAACAAATGGACCCTCTCGGCTTCTTAGCCACCCTAGTACTCTGTCTAGGAGCTGCAATTAGTTTCTGGTGTTTGTAGGATATGTGTTGGCGGCCGTGCGTAGCGCTGACCCTAGGGGTGGGCTATGTTGCGGTAGATACACCGTGGCACGGTGTACCGAGTCACCCGTTTGGTGCCTCGGGAACCCTGTTCACATCGTTCGGGGCCGTATGTGGAAACCTCGGCCGGACGCCCTGTGGATGGAACCTGGATAGGCGATAAACCTGGACTAGGGGCTTAGGTGTTTAGGTAGGCCGTGGCCGACACCCTCGCTGGGCTTCCGCTTGAAGGTTGCCGAGTACATGTCGTGTAGACGGCGGTAAGCGGTGAAAGCATGTATGACGAAGTACACCCCTGCAGGGTATAAAACTATTCGAATAGCCGCGTCCGCGGTAAAGGACTACTTGGTTGCCTATACAGTTCATAGACAAGTTAATGGATACTACTAAAAGGCTCAAGATAAGTGTGAGTACCGAGGATGGCCCTCTCGCAGGATACGAGGGAGGATCCACGGTGGAGTATTGTGTTGGTGAGTAGTGGACTCGTGTGCGAAAACTATTTTACTAAAGAGGTTCCGTAAGATAGCTTAGCCAAGAGTCAAAGCTGGCTTGCTGCATAAACCCCACCACCTTCTTAAGAATGAGCATGTATAGTAGGTTCGGATGTAAGACTTGCTGAGTACCTTTGTACTCATGTTTGCTTATTTATTGTTTTCAGACAACAACACTGCCCCCTCCGATGGGTTTTATGTAGACCTTGACGTCGACGAGTGACTAGCCACCCAGGTGGTGATCCCGGCCATGGAGGGCCCTATGTAGATAGACAGGCTTCGAGAAGCCTTCTTTCTTTCTAGAGTCTGTACTCAGACTAGTTGCTTCCGCATGTGCTTGTATGATTGTATGACTTGAGTGTCGGGTCATGTGACCCCTATCTGTATGAATATGTTATGTATGGCTCCCTGGAGCCTTTAAATAAAGTACTTGAGTTGTAGAGTTTTGTTGTGATGCCATGTTGTATGTACTCATATCGGGCATCTTGTGTGTATGATTGAAATGCTTGGTATGAGTGGGATCTGACAATCTAGTTGTTTATCCATCGTAGCCTTTCTTATGGGGAAATGTAGTCTAGTGTTCCTCGAGCCATAGTAGTCCGCTACAGCCTGGTTCACCGGAGTCCTGCTAGCCCAGTACTACTGTTCAGGACACTTGACTGGCCGGCATGTGTTTCACTTCGTCCCTATGTCTGTCCCTTCGGGGAAATGTCACGCGGTGATCTCCGGAGTCCTGCCTAGCCTGCTATAGCCCGGAACCCCCGGAGTCCTGTTAGCCCAGTGCTACAGCCCGGAATCACTCGTTGATGACCGACATGTTCGATGTGATTCATGTATGCCTTTCTCCATAGGTCTGTGCCGCTTTGGGTTCACGACTAGCCATGTCGGCCCGGGTTCTCTGTCATATGGATGCTAGCGACATTGTCATATACGTGAGCCAAAAGGCGCAAACGGTCCCGGGCCATGGTAAGGAGACACCATGGGATACCGTGCGTGAGGCCGCAAAGTGATATGAGGTGTTACCGGCTAGATCGATGTGGCTTGGAATCGGGGTCCTGACATTCCCCTAAATCTTGGTCCATTCTCTTCAACATTAGTGATTCGATCTTGTTGCCATCCTCTCATAATTGTTTTCGATTGTGAGAATTCTTTTCACCCATCCGGAGCATTTCATGAGTTGTTTCCATTTCTTTCCTCCGAAGGCCATCTTTTCAAATATTATTCATTCCAGCTTTCAGCTCTCGTTATCCAAATCTTACCGGTGCATCGTTCAAGTGATCTCTAATCAGATCGTGATCTCTTCGTTCTCATGGATCTAAAATTTCTCAAGCATCTTCGTTCAGTTGCTAATTCTTCCCGGTGTTTCTTTATCTTTTCTTCATTCTTTTTCAATTCTTACGGTGGGTCTTCCAAGATTCTCTTCCTTCGTTTATCATATCAATGCATTCGTGCTTCCCAAATCCTACCGGTGGATCGTTGAAGACCGTCTTAAGTTTGCTCCATACCTATCTTAAGCCTTTCTACGAGAATAAGTGGTGTGCCAAAACCATTGTTTGTCATCAATTTAATTGGTGAAGGATACGCATAATGAAATTCTTATTCTTGTTTCATCCATATGTTAATCTTTTCTTCTGGAGTTTGTTCACAATGATTAAATTCTTGGTTTCAATTATTCATCTTCTCTTTTTCCCAGAGTTCCAAGCTCTCGTAATTATATCACCACGGAGATCCGTCTAAATCATTGCAAGGCTTCAATCTTATTCTTTTCATCATTCAATTATTTTGGATCATTCTTTTATTACCGGAGTTCTTCATGGAGGTTCTACATGATGGGTTCATCAAGTATTTAATTTCCTTCTCGAAGTGTTCATCAACATTCTTTTCAAAGGAGCTCAAGAATTCTTCATCTTGCTATCCGGAGTGCAATTCTTTCTACCATATTATTGGAGGTGGTATTATGCCATTCTTGATAATTTGGGTTCATGTTTCATGATTCACATGTTGTTAGGAATGAGGTATTTTAAATCCATCAATCTCTTCTTTGGAGTTATCTTGGGTTATATTTCACCTAAAGCCTTCCCTAAGGATTGTTGCTATCTATGGTGCTTATAAAGGACCCAAGTTCTTCTTTATCCTCCCGGTGAAATACTTTCTCGTCTCCTTGTTCATATCAATCCAATTCTTTTCCCGTGAGTGGCAGGTTGTCACCTCATAATTTGAGATGTATTCCAGAAGACCATATAAAGCTTATCCTTTCGTTGTTGGTTTCCAAACAACTCCGTTCGACCCCTCTCCTAAGGATGCTTTCCAAGTTCATTTGTGGTAGGAGTTGTCATTTTCTTCTCCGTTCTTTTGTTCCGATGATCTATCTTCTATTCTTTTGTTCCGGAGGCATTGTGATGTTGCTCTCTTCTACCCATCTTCTTGTTTTGCCATGATAGTGTTCTTTCCTTTGCTTATCCATTCAACCGGAGTGTCGTGTTTTCTTTCGAGCTCTCTCATCTTATCAAATTTTGCATCCCTTCTCAACCAGAATGCTGTCCAAATTATATCATTCTTAATCCTTTTCTATCTTGTTTTAACCGGAGTGGTTTCAATATTTATCTTGCCCTTCAACCTCAAGGTTTTTTGCAATGTTCTTTGTTCCTCTTTTCTAAAGGGGTGTTTTCGACCTTGTTCACCTTCATTGTATTCTGTCTCGAATTTATTTAACCTCGCAAGGTTCTTTGGCTTCACTCATTCGTCAAAGAAGCAACTTAGTTTTACCTCTTCTCTTTCCCTTCCGTTTTTCCCTCCGGTGCCATTCTAGATCTCGGGACGAGATCCTCTCGTAGTGGTGGAGTGTTGTAACGCCCCGGGACCGTTGCGCCAGGTGTCTTCCGGTGTTTCGTTGTTGTTTCCTTGTCATTTGCTTGCGTGTTGCATCTTGCCATGTCATCATGTGCATTGCATCTTGTCATCATGCAACCCGTTTTTAAACTCAACTAAATAAATTGCATGGATCTTCGGTCCATATAAACCGAGGGAATTCACGTGGTGATTCTCTTTATAACATATCCTCCCGATATTAGGGAGCTATATTAAATATTCCAATAATTTGGATTCACCCATAAACACACTTGCAAAATATCCCAATGTCGTTGTTATCTTAATTCTCTGTCTCCAACATTGCCATATATTCTTTGATCATATTCCGGAGCTCCACCAAAAACCCGAACATTTTTGGCCTCACCGAACCTAGTCCCAATTCAAAACCATTTCAATTTAATTCCTGCAATCTTGCCACTTCTATTTTTCTGTGGTCATGTTTATTTTTATGAGTCTAGGAAATTTTCCTCCTGCTCAAACTCTTTTTCCCTAACCCCCCTTCTTTTTTCCTATCTCTCTATTTTCTTTTCGTTTAAAGAAGAAAGAGTGGGAGAGAGAGAGCCCAGCCAAGTTCTAGGCCTATTTGCGCCTAGGCGCAACCCCTTTCTCTACTGGGCCGGCCTCCAAGGCCCACCCTATGCCATCCTTAACCTAGCTCCAGGCCTACCTTCTCCCCTCGCGCCGCCACAGGAGAGCTTCGCTCTCTCCCGATCCCCTCCTTCTCGTTCCCTTCTGCCGCCAGCCTTGCACACACACCTGCAACCACTCCCTCTCGATCCCCATGGCCTCTCCCTTTTTCCCTCGCTCCCGCAGCTCCGCGCGCCTTCCAACGCCCAACCCAGCGCCGTTGGAGAAGCCGTCCTCGTCCGTCGCCCCGACTCCAAGCCCCGCTGCGGTGCCCTGCGTCGCCGGAGCCCCGCGCCAAGACCTTCCCTGCCTCGTCTTTTCTAGGGCGAGGAGGACGACCCGCATCACCTCCTCCCGTGCTCGATGCCGCAGGCGCACCAAGGGTGCCTCCCATGATCCGCCGTTGCCCGCTGCTGCTTCGTCCACGGACCTCGGCCTCCAGCCATCGCGCATTGCCTCTGCCTCCGGTGGCCGTGGCACCTTGCTGCATCGCTCAAATCACCACTACAAGAAATATGTCAACTTATGACCACCACTATTGGTCACTGAATGGTCACAAATTTCTATTTATGACCTTTTTGTGACCAAAAACATAAGGTCAAAAGCTGGCCGTCGTAAACTGACTATAGCGACCTTTCTTCTGGAATGGTTGCAAACGTTTATGACCAAAATAAGTCCACTGTGGCGTTTTGGTCACTAGCAACTTCCCCAGGCCACGTAGGCATCCAGCATGGCAAGCTGACGTGGCACAAGATTCAGCCCGGTCCAATTCGGTGTTTTACATGGGCCGAGCCCATTAATTCAGCCTTTTTGTTCCCTAAACTTCGTTCAGTGATTTTGGGCCTCAGCCTTTCTGCGGTCCATTTCTTTTTGGGTCTCACCTATTTTTCTTTTTGACCTCGGCCTTTTTTTGTCAATTTCCTTAATTTTCAGCCTTTCATGTGAATATTATTTGGTAAATGCCAAATACTACTAGGTTTCACTTCTCAGGTTCTAATTAACAATGGCCCAAGTTTCAACTTCCACAATTTGAAACAATTATGTCAATGAGAATAGTAAACTGATGAAAATTATCAAAGCACATGCCAATTAGCCAAAATACTACAAATATACTTCTCAGGTTGTCCTAGGTTAGAGCTCTTGTAATAGCATAATCTTTACATCGTTCATTTCACCAAGATACTATCATACTACAAATATACTTCTAACTTCTTCACTTCCAGCCTAGAGCTCTTGTAAATGTTTGTAGAGGCTGAACGAAGCAGCATGACCTTGTTGAGCAACAAATCATCATCATCATCCCAGGTTGGATCAGCTCAGCAGAGCATCCCCGGTCGTCGCCATGACTTGAGAAGCAACATCTCAGGTTGATAACCAGATCCTGCAGCGAGCAGCAGCAGCTGATCCAGCATTCCTGCAATAGCAAAAGCAGATCCAATCAGCAACAGTACAACATATAGTATCGGGAACATTAACTACTCCAAATCAACAGCAACTACATCATATCAGATCAACTACTACAGCAGATCAGACAGCAACTACAGAATATCCAGGAGTTAAAGATTTAGCATGTAGTGAACATGGAATCTTTCACATACACAACAACTCTAAAAATAGATCAACTACTACAGCAAATCAGATCAACTACTACAGCAGATCAGACAGCAACTACAGAATATCAGATCAACTACTACAGCAGATCAGACAACAACTACAGAATATCCAGGAGTTAAAGATTTAGCATGTAGTGAACATGGAATCTTTCACATACATAACAACTCTAAAAATAGAAAATGCATGCAATTCCGAGGACCAACGGCACATAAACAATGACCTCCCCCATGAGCATCTCAGTATCACTTACATCATAGACTCCAAACAGAAAGCAACATGTACAACGGTGAGCATGTAAATCAGGACACACACATGTACTGCTGTACAACATCTAGCCACCGTGGCAGAGGCCATGCTACATGTGTGCCTTCCTTGTTAGTGGGACTGCATCTATACAATTGTACAGTGGAAAAGGAATTAGAACTAAACAACAATTATTAGTATAACAGAAGGCAGAGACTGTACTGTGCTCTGTGCAATTTTATCAGCAAAAGCTGAAGTTATAGAACAAAATTTAATAGTATAAATAGGTAGAGACCATGCAAGTTCATCAGTACAAGCTAGATATATAAACAACATTTAACTGTATAAACAAAAGGCAAAGACTGTACTGCACTAGCGTATCACTATAAACTGAATCTATAAACAAAATTTAATAGTACAAATGAAATGCAGGGAACCACATCACATGTCAGTCAAGGGAAATATTAGAACAGATGAGTAGTACAAGCTATCAATGATTTTCCACTTTAGAACAGGGCGCATGCATCAATTTTTATAGTCAGGAACAAAGAAGACAATGATTTTCCACTTTAGTATAGTTATGGTTATCTCAAAGAATTTGTGCCTCATAAACATGCATGGGGTCCAGTTTTAGTATACTGTGTAAATTAGTCATATGTTGTACCTGTATTTACACAATGATTTTGCTCACGTCAGATAGCACGTACTTCTATACGAGAGAGAGGATTGTTATCAGTCAGTTTGTGCTAGTGGGCTGCAAATCTACTACATTTTATTGTGCAATGTCAGTCAGTTTGTGTATAGCTAAACTGCTAACATTCAACTGAGCAAGTGCATATATACTGCTTGTGAGCACGACCGATTTTTTAATCAGACTAAATTAAGACCGCAAGACCATTTTCTCACACTAGAAGGTTACACTATACTTCTTCAGAATAATCCAATCATTTTATGACAAAACCAAATATGTTGCAGAATAAAAAATCTACAAGGTGAATAGTAGGAGCTGAGTTTTCAAAGAATGATACATCGAAAGCATAAAGTAGATATTCTACGGGTTCTGCAGCAAGCTAAGAAAGTCACCAACTGGACCAAAACCCCTGTAAGTTATGTTCAACAGACTGATGATGATAACGTGACTTCAACTGATACCTTGGGTCAATTTCTGCATTCGAGTAATATGACATTCAAACTTTTAATACGAAAACCATGCATTGTCCCGTGATACAAAGTGGTGCTATAAAACACACGGTGTTATGTTCCAGTGCAAGCAGACTGAAAATCTGGCATCATTCATCATCACACCGTATGGTGCTGCAAGTAAACTATGTGTTTGGTTTATTAAACAGAGTGTTATGTTCAGGTGTAAACAGACTAAAAATCTGCGCGGGCAAATCACTATAAGAAAGGTACTTTATGGTTGGGTGGCGGCAAGGAGAGAGGTCGAGTAGGCTTCCTGAAACTCCTCCATGGATGGCACAGGGACCTTAAACAATGAAAAGACAACAGTAAGCGTGCTGTCTAAGGTACATTCCAGCAAACACGTAGTAGATGTAAGGATGACCAAGAGCCAGCGCATTACTCAAGCCAAGCCCTGAAGCTGTAGGTTACCAAATTTGTCATCCAATGTGAGGCAGTTCCAGTATGCAGTCCACCTCCTGTATGGGCCGCGGAGTCGTTCTTGCCGCAGCACCAGTTTGGTAGCCCCTCCGTGTGTCCAGGATCTCCACCTTGTCATCCAGCCCATCGTGCATCCTTTCGCTTGCCATGGTCGTGGTCTGGCCCGTGCAGAATAAGAAGAGATGAGATATGCATCTACCCATGGAAGGAAGAAAGCAAAGCAAGCAGTGGCACATGAGATGGGAGGAGATACAACAGGTTATGGAGGAGATTCAGAACGGGGAAAGGAGGAGGGCGTACCTGGCCGCCTCCTACCTCACCGTCGTCAAGGGCCACCGCGGCGGCGGCGGCGAGTTCCCCATGTACTACGAGGGAAGGGATCTGGCGCAGTCTTCGCTGGAACACGCATGAAGGAAGGATCCCTGGCCATCTCTATCGCCCCGTCTGCGAGAGTCTAGGGTTTGGAGCACCCACGGGGAAGGGTCGCCGGAGGGGCTTGGGGAGGCGGGGTCGCCGGCCGGCGGCAGTGGGGCTGGGGGAGAGGAGTTTGGCAGGCGGCGCGGTGGCGGCTAGAATTGGGGAGGAATCGGGATGGGAGAAGGAGTAGTGGAGTGTTGCGGTCTGATCTGGTTTGGTTGGGTGAATCATGGTGGGAGAAGGAGCAGGCGAGACGGGGTGGGGAAGGCAACGCGGATGGGAGGAGAACCGGTCGAGGAAGGAGGTGGTGGCGGGACGCGTCGCTGCACGACGGGGAGGAGGTGGCGGCGACGAGGGGATGAGGGAGGGGTGGATCTGGCCGCCGCCATGGCCATGGCCGTGCCATGCGGCTAGGTCTATGTCATGAGCGAGCATTCGACCGCGGCCGTGGGAGAGAAGGGGAGGGGAGGGATCACCGGCGGCTGGGGTTGGGGGAGAAGACGGAGGACGGCGGCGGCGGCTGGGTGGTTGGGGATCGAGAGATTGAGACGGAGGGGGAGCGAGAGGGTTGGGGTGGCGGCTGTGGGAGAGAGGGGGAGAGGAGGGGATATGAGTTAGGGTTTGGGTGAGAGAGGAGGGGGAGAGGGCTGCCGTTCGATTCAGAAGCATCCGACGGCGGTGGATGCATGATCCGCGTGATATGCCTATGAACCAATCAGAACGCATCAAACAATTTGAAGACCTTTTGACCTTTTAAATTGGTCATGATTGATTACACACAATTTTTTCATTCCATTTTTCAATGCTCAAAATGTGTTTTTTCGTGAAAGACCTAGCAAATATTTGTTCAAATGATGTCATATTTTGCACAAGTTTATATCTTAGATTGGCAAACAACATTGACACATGGACTTTTTATTTCATTTGCACGAAAAAACATTTTTTTATTTTTTAAATGCCTAAAATGAGTTTTTTTGAAGGATCTACCATATATTTGTCGTAAAATTGGACCAAATCAATTTTATAAAATACTAGGCCATATATAATGCACAATTGACAAAATGGTTGGGTGTAAAAAGTTTTGATCCACTTCTCGTGAAAAAGAAAAATTCCCGCCGATTCAGCTGGAAGCGGGTCAAATTTGAACTGTAGCTACCTCGTAGTTTGCTCTTTATTTTTTATAACAAACTTGTAATACGGTAATTATTATAAAAAAGTGTTCTCAGAAACGAGCTATCATGTGTGGAGATCAATGGTTTCAAGCCAAATGATCAATCTTATGGCCACATCCATGGCATAGTTTGTTCAAATGATCTCATATTGTGCACAAGTGTGCATATTGGAATGGCAAACAATGTTGCCTAAGGAAGGTGTCACTTTCTTTGGACGAAAAAACCATTTTCCATTTTTTGAGTGCCCAAAAGGAGGTTTTTTTGTGAAGGACCTACCAAATAATTGTTGCAAAATTGGACCAAATCATTTTTCTAAAATACTAGCCCATATTTAATGCACAATTGAACAAATGGTTGGGTGTAAAAAGTTTTGATCCACCTCTCATGAAAAAGACAAATTTCCGCCGATTCAGCTGGAAGCGCGTCAAATTTGAACTGTAGCTACGTTGTAGTTTGCTCTTTATTTTTTTCAAAAATCATTTCTAGGTACATAAATATCTATTTAATCATAGAAACACCAAAAAAGTTCCAAGATTCAACCACTAGCTAGGAACGGTCATTCCCGCCGTTTTGACCGCATTTTGAAACGGGCATAAAAAATTCAAAAAAATCAAAAAATTGGGAAACCTTCGCATTGTGTCATCATACGTGGCCAAGTTCCTAGGAAAAATAACAAACTTGTAATACGGTAATTATTATAAAAAAGTGTTCTCAGAAACGAGCTCTCATGTATGGAGATCAATGGCTTTCAAGCCAAATGACCAATCTTATGGCCACATCCATGGCATAGTTTGTTCAAATGATCTCATATTGTGCACAAGGGTGCATATTGGAATGGCAAACAATGTTGCCTAAGGAAGTTGTCACTTTCTTTGGATGAAAAAACCATTTTCCATTTTTTGAGTGCCCAAACGGAGGTTTTTTTGTGAAGGACCTACCAAATAATTGTTGCAAAATTGGACCAAATCATTTTTCTAAAATACTAGCCCATATTTAATGCACAATTGACCAAATGGTTGGGTGTAAAAAGTTTTGATCCACCTCTCATGAAAAAGACAAATTTCCGCTGATTCAGTTGGAAGCGGGTCAAATTTGAACTGTAGCTACGTTGTAGTTTGCTCTTTATTTTTTTCAAAAATCATTTCTAGGTACATAAATATCTATTTAATCATAGAAACACCAAAAAAGTTCCAAGATTCAACCACTAGCTAGGAACGGTCATTCCCGCCGTTTTGACCACATTTTGAAACGGGCATAAAAAATTCAAAAAAAATCAAAAAATTGGGAAACCTTCGCATTGTGTCATCATATGTGGCCAAGTTCCTAGGAAAAATAACAAACTTGTAATATGGTAATTATTATAAAAAAAGTGTTCTCAGAAACGAGGTATCATGTGTGGAGATCAATGGCTTTCAAGCCAAATGATCAATCTTATGGCCACATCCATGGCATAGTTTGTTCAAATGATCTCATATTATGCACAAGGGTGCATATTGGAATGGCAAACAATGTTGCCTAAGGAAGGTGTCACTTTCTTTGGACGAAAAAACCATTTACCATTTTTTGAGTGCCCAAAAGGAGGTTTTTTTTGTGAAGGACCTACCAAATAATTGTTGCAAAATTGGACCAAATGATTTTTCTAAAATACTAGCCCATATTTAATGCACAATTGACCAAATGGTTGGGTGTAAAAAATTTTGATCCACCTCTCATGAAAAAGACAAATTTCCGCCGATTCAGTTGGAAGCGGGTCAAATTTGAACTGTAGCTACGTTGTAGTTTGCTCTTTATTTTTTTCAAAAATCATTTATAGGTACATAAATATCTATTTAATCATAGAAACACCAAAAAAGTTCCAAGTTTCAACCACTAGCTAGGAACGGTCATTCCCGCCGTTTTGACCGCATTTTGAAACGGACATAAAAAATTCAAAAAAATCAAAAAATCGGGAAACCTTTGCATTGTGTCATCATATGTGGCCAAGTTCCTAGGAAAAATAACAAACTTGTAATACGGTAATTATTATAAAAAAAGTGTTCTCAGAAACAAGGTATCATGTGTGGAGATCAATGACTTTCAAGCCAAATGATCAACCTTATGGCCACATCCATGGCATAGTTTGTTCAAATGATCTCATATTGTGCACAAGGGTGCATATTGGAATGGCAAACAATGTTGCCTAAGGAAGTTGTCACTTTCTTTGGACGAAAAAACCATTTTCCATTTTTGAGTGCCCAAAAGGAGGTTTTTTTTGTGAAGGACCTACCAAATAATTGTTGCAAAATTTGACCAAATCTTTTTTCTAAAATACTAGGACATATTTAATGTACAATTGACAAGATGATTGGGTGTAAAATGTTTTTATCCACCTCTCGTGAAAAAGACAAATTTCCGCCGATTCAGTTGGAAGCGGGTCAAATTTGAACTGCAGCTGCCTCATAGTTTGCTATTTATTTTTTCCAAAAATCATTTCTAGTTACATAAGTACCTATTTAATCATAAATACATGGTTTGGTGGTGATACGTCGAGGTTTGGGTGGTGGCCGAGGGCCCCAACTCTAGAGCGCGTAAACTCGCATGCCCGCCGCATGGTCACCGCGTGACCGTGGTGTTGCCATGTGTTCTGGGCGGCCTAGGCATGTCTAGTGGGTTGGGCACTCCCCAGGTAGGTGCTAGGAAGAAAATTACAACATAAGATTCTCACGAGGAGACCGATCGATGCTCAAACATGAATTAGCAGCCAAGTGTTTGATTAGCGGTACGAGAAATGTACATGGCTAATGGGCGTGAGTTTTGGCTGAGGATGATCAGTTACTAAGGAGACTATCTTCACAAATTTTCAACTCAAAGTGAGGAGCCTAGGTGGTACTTGCTTTGCAAACTACCACACTGGACATGACTACGAATGTTGAAGCTAGGCTCAAAATAATAAATGGATTGAGCTGGCATTTGGTGGAGGTTGGTTATTTGGGCATAGGAAAGCACTGCAGAAAATGGATACTATTTGGACATGCCAAAGTGGTACTTCCTTCACAATGCTTTTCTATGGACAAAAACTTGGGAAAACTAGTGAGAGAGATTGGATGAATGAAATGAGCTCAAAATTGGTGTAGGTAAGTTACTTAGGTATGGTCATGCGCTGGTAAATTTTCAGATCATTTGGGTAAGCCTAGCTAGTACTTACTTCACAAAGCTTCTCTTGAGGTAGAAACTTTGGAAATTTACCGAGAAAGATTTACTAGGAAAATTGAGCTGAATATTATTATGTGGAAATGATTTGGGTATGGAAGAGTGCCCGAAAAGTTTGAGGGTAATAGGACGGGTCTATATAACACTTGCTTTGCAACGTGCCAATTTGGCCATAAAATATAAATTGAACCTGGGCTCACATAGATGATTTTACTGAGCTGCAATTTGGAGGAGGTTGATAATTTGGGCATATGAAGGAACTATGTAAATTTCATATCATTTAGAGATACAAAAAAGGTACTTCCTTCACAATGCTTCTAGGTGGACAAAAACTTTGGAAATTTTCCGAGGAAGATTCGCTTGGCAAATGGAGCTGAATTTTGTCATGCGGTAATGATTTGGATAGGAAAGAGTTCCCAAAAATTCCGAGGGCAACCAAGAATATATAAATAGCACTTCCTTCATAAAGTGTTGTTGTGAACAGAATAGGAAAATGAATATTGTTGAATTACTTTTGAACTAGGCAAGGAAGGATTTTTACATATTTGATGAAGATATGCCCCAAAGAATTTATGAGATGTTTTTGGGAATTTTGGGAATGATAGAAATATAGGTTGCTTCACAAGCTAGGGCAAAAACTGCCACATGGACATGACACATAGGCAAAACTGATGAGATGGCGCCTAGTCATCACAACCCACCACAATCTACAAGCCTATGACCATCTATATTGGTCATTAACAACTAGAAATAAGGCAGCGGACTAGCACTGTTTGCTTTGTGACCATTTCGTGTAAGGAAATTATGACCTTACTGACCAAAATGGTCGCAATGGTTTAGGGTTTGGAGCCCCCTGAACAGCTTTTGACCAATTGGTCTAAAATGGTCATAAATTTATGACCAATTCTTCGAGGGTCACTGACAGAAGGTCATAAGTTGACATATTTCTTGTAGTGCACGCCTGCACCCTCTGCTGCATGCATCCCCATGGAGCTCCGCCGCCCCCTGTCTCGCCTGCAGCCGTCTGCCGCAACAGAGGCCGTCGTACTGCCATCTTGCACCACCCGTCGCCATCAACCTCTCCACCTGCGTCCTGCAAGCTCTCGCCGCCGCCCCGAGTGCCCCAGTCCTCGAGCACATGCTGGCTTCGGATTCGGTCAAGCGCACTGACCCGCCGCTGCCATGGCCTCGCATCCATCTGGCTCTGTTTTTTTGATGGATTCACTGTACCATGGCCACAAACGAGACCCATCAGACATCACCAAGACTCGCTGCATTGACTATATCGGTGCCGCTCCAGGCCATCGCTTTGTACTAGCACTACGTTGAGAAAACCCGGATACGCCAAGACTCGGGCCGACAAGTACGACAACGTCCATCGATCGCGAAGTACCCCTTCGTTTCGTCGAGACCGGCAAGTTCGAAGACCCCAAGTACCACGACAACCCCGAAGGGATTCAAATCCGTCAAGTTCCTATACCGATGACTCGAACGGCTACGACCGAGTACCAATACCGTCGACCCTCGAAAAAACCCGTGGACGTCAAGTTCCATGTCGTTGACCCCGAACCTCTCCGAAAACATGTACGACTACTTCCGTGGCCGAAGATCCGTGTACAACTACCGTCGCCGAAGGCCGTCGACTGAACGTCTATCCACATCGTGTATTTGACCAAGTTCAGTGATGACCTCCGAAGAACTCAGATTCGCCAAGTTCTACTATCGTCGCACTCGGGAATCTTGGATTCGTCAAGTACCTCTCCAAAAACGAACGTGATCCACTACTTCCCTCGAAGACCCATGAACGACTACTTCCACTACGAACTCGTTCCGCCCGAAACGCATGCTTCGAAGGTATAACCCCGAGACGACCGCCCGTGGACCGAATGCTTGCGATGTATGAGTTGAACCGTGTATTGCTCCGTGTCTGAGTTGTTCTTTCCGAGTTCCTCATTGCCATGCCGTCCACCCGTGGGAACCCGGCAACCGGGATCACCCCATCATCTTGCATGACACAATCACTCCCACTTCCTTTTGCACCGGTATCCCTGTGAGCTACCAGAACCGATATGTTGTCATGGCATCATTTTCAGATTCATCACCGTTTCACCCTTTCTTTCCACCACGATGACAAAATGCCCCATATATTATAACATGCCAACATTTTCATAAATTCTGCATAAAACTTTCTCATGTCATTCGCATCATGATAATAACATAAAAAATGTTTAAAATTGTTGTTGCACCAAATTGCTAAATGCATATGGGGATTTACCGGATTCGTTATTTGTTATATCCGGCCCCATTTAAATTGTTTAGATGGTGTAGTTTTGTTATGCCTCATCTCTTGCCATGTTTAACAATATTTAATATTGTTGGGTACCTAAACGAGAGAGAACTAAATAATTGATGTGGTGTTCCGTCAATATGCAACGAGTTGCATATTGAGCTCCACTTAATTTGTAGTTTTGTTTGTGCACTTTGCCATGCCATGCTTCATTAAACCGGACATGCATCATACTTGGTTGTGCATCATGCCATGTTGATGTGATGGTTGTTTACTATGTTGTTTGCTTATTTCCGGTGTTGCTTCGTCGGGTTAGTTCCGATAACGTCGCGTTCGTGAGGACCCGTTCGGCTACGTCCGTTTGTCTTCTTCGTGGACTCGTTCTTCTTCCTTGCGGGATTTCAGGCAAGATGACCATACCCTCGAAATCACTTCTATCTTTGCTTGCTAGTTGCACGCTCTTTTTGCTATGCCTATGCTGCGATACCTACCACTTGCTTATCATGCCTCCCATATTGTTAAGCCAAGCCTCTAACCCACCTTGTCCTAGCAAACCGTTGTTTGGCTATGTTACCGCTTTGCTCAGCCCCTCTTATAGTGTTGTTAGTTGCAGGTGAAGATTGGAGTTTGTTCCATGTTGGAACATGGTTATTGTTGGGATATCACAATATCTCTTATTTAATTAATGCATCTATATACTTGGTAAAGGGTGGAAGGCTCGGCCTTATGCCTGGTGTTTTGTTCAACTCTTGCCGCCCTAGTTTCCATCATATCGGTGTTATGTTCCCGGATTTTGCGTTCCTTACGCGGTTGGATTATAATGGGAACCCCTTGACAGTTCGCTTTGAATAAAACTCCTCCAGGAAGGCCCAACCTTGGTTTTACCATTCGCCACCTAGCCTTTTTCCCTTGGGAGTCGCGCATCCCGAGGGTCATCTTTATTTTAACCCCCCCCCCCCCCCCGGGCCAGTGCTTGCCTAAGTTTTGGTCCAAACTTGAGCCACTTGCGGCGCCACCTCGGGGAAACTTGAGGGCTGGTTTTAGCTGTACGTAGTGTTCATCCGGTGTTGCCCTGAGAACGAGATATGTGCAGCTCCTATCAGGATGTCGGCGCATCGGGCGGTCTTGCTGGACTTGTTTTACCATTGTCGAGGATGTCTTGTAACCGGGATTCCGAGCCTGATCGGGTCTTCCCACTAGAAGGAATATCCTTCGTTGACCGTGAGAGCTTGTGATGGGCTAAGTTGGGACACCCCTGCAGGGATTTGAACTTTCGAAAGCCGTGCCCGCGGTTATGGGCAGATGGGAGTTTGTTAATGTCCGGTTGTAGAAAACCTGAAGTTGACCTTAATTAAAATGCATCAAGTGCGTGTGTTACCATGGTGGTCTCTTTCCGGCGGAGTCCAGGAAGTGAACATGGTGTTGGAGTTATGCCTGACGTAGGTTGTTCTAGGATCACTTCTTGATCATACTTTTATCGACCGTGCTTTGCCTTCTCTTCTCGCTCTCATTTGTGTATGTTAGCCACCATATATGCTAGTCGCTTGCTGCAGCTACACCTCATACCTTTTACCCTTCCTATAAGCTTAAATAGTCTTGATCGCGAGGGTGTGAGATTGCTGAGTCCCCGTGAGTCACAGATACTTCCAAAACCAGCTTGAGGTGCCGATGAGTCCGTGCAGATGACGCAACCAAGCTCAAGGAGGAGCTCGATGAGGATCTTGTCCTTGTGTTGATCCGTTTCTATTTGATCAGTAGTGGAGCCCAGTTGGGGTCGATCGGGTATCTGTGTAGCTTTTCGGGTAGTCTTCTTTTATTTTAGCTTCGTAGTCGGGCCTTGATTGTAACTGGATGATGTAATGCTTTATTCATGTATTGTGTGAAGTGGCAATTGTAAGTCAACTATGTATCTTTTTCCCTTATGTATTACATGGGTTGTGTGAAGATTACCTGACTTGCGACATTGCTTTCAATGTGGTTATGCCTCTAAGTCGTGCTTCGACACGTGGGAGATATAGCCGCATCGAGGGAATCACAAGTTGGTTATCAGAGCCATCCCCGACCTTAGGAGCCCCCACTGCTTGATCGTTTTTTAGCAGTCGTTGTTGAGTCTAGAAAAATGTTTTGAGTCATTTAGGAATTATATATCGGAGAGTTTAGGAATTCTTTTTACTCCCCAGTCCCTTTGTCGCTCTGGTGAGGCATCCTGACGTAGAGTTTTGACTCTTATCTTCTCAAACTTTCACTAAATTTTTTTAGGATCACGCGGGTATCTTGGAATCGTTCCGATCGAATTGTGACAAGAACATTGTTCTTGGTGCCTCCTGTCATTTAGGGGTTGTGGCAGTGTCCCGGGGAGTTGAGCTCCGAGGCGTTGTCGTCACAATTTTATCGTTGCAGTTCTGGAATACCTGAGTTTAGTTCGCCGACATCGAAAATCTCTTTTATGCAGTTGTTGGTGAGATAACCTCGACGCCACCCAGTACTGGGGCGGGAGTTCGGGAGTATTGCCATAAATCGTATAACGGATGCTTTTCGAAGGTTGAGGTAGACGATTTCCGAAGGTTTCTTGGTTATGTGTTGAAGGATGGATACAGCTGGATGTAGGATTTGCTAGATTTGGGTGAGACATTATGCTTCCCCTGTATCCCCAACACATGATTGCATAACCGGAAAATTTCGGGAGTTTATAAGTAGGAATTCAAGTGGCTCTTAGGATATCTTTCCGACGGATGTATGATATGAAATTGGGGTTCGACGTCTAGTGGTTCGCCTATTCACGGTTGGATTTACAGTGGTCTCGTTGCGTCTTAAAGAGTCCTTGGCTATGCCGACTTGGGGACGCTTCGTATCTCATGTGCACTGCCTTGTACATGATGGTGCTTGTCAGGACCCTGATTCCAAGCCACATCGATCTAGCCGGTAACACCTCATATCACTTTGCGGCCTCACGCACGGTATCCCACGGGTGTCGCCTTACCATGGCCCGGGACCGTTTGCGCCTTTTGGCTCACGTATATGATAGTGTCGCTAGCATCCATATGACACAGAACCCGGGCCGACATGGCTAGTCGTGAACCCAAAGCGGCACAGACCTATGGAGACAGGCATACATGAATCACATCGAGCATGTCGGTCATCAGCGAGTGACTCCGGGCTGTAGCACTAGGCTAACAGGACTCCGAGGAACCCGGGCTGTAGCAGGCTAGGCAGGACTCCGGAGGTCACCGCGTGACATTTCCCCGAAGGGACAGACATAGGAACGAAGTGAAACACATGCCGGCCAGTCAAGTGTCCTGAATAGTAGTGCTGGGCTAGCAGGACTCCGGTGAACCGGGCTGTAGCGGACTACTATGGCTCGAGGAACACTAGACTACATTTCCCCATAAGAAAGGCTGCCAAGGATAAACAACTAGATTGTCGGATCCCACTCATACCAAGCATTTCAATCATACACACAATATGCCCGATATGAGTACATACAACATGGCATCACAACAAAACTCTACAACTCAAGTACTTTATTTAAAGGCTCCAGAGAGCCATACATAACATATTCATACAGATAGGGGTCACATGACTCGACACTCAAGTCATACAATCATACAAGCACATGCGGAAGCAACCGGTCTGAGTATAGACACCAGAAAGAAAGAAGGCTTTTCGAAGCCTGTCTATCTACATAGGGCCCTCCATGGCCCGGATCACCACCTGGGTGGCTAGTCACTTGTCGACATCAAGGTCTAAATAAAACCCATCAGAGGGGGCAGTGTTGTCGTCTGAAAACAATAAATAAGCAAACATGAGTACAAGGTACTCAGCAAGTCTTACATCAGAACCTACTATACATGCTCATTCTCAAGAAGGTGGTGGGGTTATTGCAGCAAGCCAGCTTTGACTCTTGGCTAAGCTATCCTATGGAACTTCACTAGTAAAATAGTTTTCGCACATGAGTCCACTACTCACCACACAATACTCCACCTGGGATCCTTCCTCGTCATCCTACGAGAGGGCCATCCTCGGTACTCACACTTATCTTGAGTCTTTTAGTAGTATCCATTTACTTGTCTATGAACTGTATAGGCAACCAAGTAGTCCTTTACCGCGGACGCGGCTATTCGAATAGTTTTATACCCTGCAGGGGTGTACTTCTTCATACACGCTTTCACCACTTACCGCCGTTTACACGACATCTACTCGACAACCTTCAAGCGGAAGCCCAGCGAGGGTGTCGGCCACGGCCTACCTAAACACTTAAGTCTCTAGTCCAGGTTTATCGCCTATCCAGGTTCCATCCGCAGGGAGTCCGGCCGAGGTTTCCACATACGGCCCCGAACGATGTGAACAGGGTTCCCGAGACACCAAACGGGTGACTCGGTACACCGTGCCACGGTGTATCTACCGCAACATAGCCCACCCCTAGGGTCAGCGCTACGCACGGCCGCCAACACATAACCTACAAACACCAGAAACTATTTGCAACTCTTGGACAGAGTACTAGGGTGATTAAGAAGCCGAGAGGGTCCATTGGTTTCGGGCCTAATGTACGGTAGTAACTGCATCTTAAATCACACATACAGATCTCAGTTCTTATGGACGGCCTCAATGAAACAACCCACCATGTACTCCTACATGGCCTCTCATCGATACCTTTACCAAAACATGTTCAACACATCCCTCACAGTACCGGCATAAGCATTTCACTCTAGCTCATCACCCAGATGAACCAGACCCGACACAACTCTAAGCATAGCAGGCATAGCAAGGTAGGAATCACATACATGGCTCAATCAACTCCAACACATGCTAGTGGGTTTCATCTAGTTACTGTGGCAATGACATGTCATGCAGAGGATAAGGGTTCAACTACCGTAGCACACAACATTTTGAATCGCGTTGTCTTAATGCAGTAAACAAGAGCAGAAGCGAGAACATGGGTTTGTATCGGAATGATCAATGGGTTGCTTGCCTGATGGAGTGGTAGTGGGATACTGCCCTTCAGTTGGATACTCGTGAATATCCTCGGAGGCAGAACCTACCACGAAGAACACATCGGAACACAATCAACACATGACGATATGCAACAATATGATGCATGCTATGACATGGCAAGATGAATGTGTCTTGGCCTAATGCAAGCTATAACAGAAAGGAATGAACTCATTTGAATCAAAGATTCAAATATTAGCTCATTAAACATGGCCTTAATAGTGCATTTCCTTATTCTACTTAAACAGCAAGGTAAACTTGTTTTGTCATGCATGAAGCCATTACATATGGATAGATTGAATATTTTTGATCATTTTTCATATATAAATCTTTGCATTTGGAGCTATGGTTGATTTTCTATGATTTTTAGAAGTTTTAAACATTTTCTGGAATTTCCTGTATAAGAATAATTCCAGTAATTTAATTACTGCATCAGCATTACGTCAGGGTGACGTCAGTGGTCAACGGGGACGTCCAGGTCAAACCTGACTGGTGGGTCCCGCGCGCCAGTAGTTAATTAAACTAATTATTTTCAGTTAAAACTAATTTGATTTAGTTAGCAGAGGGGGACCACTTGTCATTGACTCAGGGGAGTCAAACTAGGGTCAAACCCCTGGTCAGCGGGGCTAATCCCGCCGGCGTTGAGTCGCCGGCGAGGCCGAGACGGCGCAGGGCTTCGGATTTGGCCCTCCGGTGACCAAATCGACGGCGGAGACGTGCTACGCGTAGCTGGGGCTCGTGCGCATCTAGTGGGGAAAGTGGGAGGAGCTGGGGTGGAGCGAGCTCGCCGGAATCGAGCTTGTGGCGGCGGCCGGAGTTCGGACGGGGTTGGTTTCGACGCTACGGTGCATGGGAGAAAGAGATGGTGGTGGCTACGGGCTACCGGTGCTGCACTGAGCACAACGGTGAACTTGGCTTTGAGCCACTGTGGCTCTGGCCACGACGGCGCCATGGCCGGTGGCGAGGAACTCTCGAGTGCGGTGGAAATGGCGGCTACAGAGGCCAAACGAGCACGGGAGCTAGGGGAAAAGGAAGAGGAGCTCATAGCAGGGTCGGAGAGGGGGTCAGCGAGCTCGGGGAGGTCCTGACGGTGGCGAATCGACTGGAGACGGCTCGGGTGCCCGAGGTTGAAGACGAGGGCGAAGACGGCGTTCGGCGGCGTTTGGAGTCGCGTGGGTCGGCGGAGAGGTCCAGGGCGACGAGGCAGAGCTATTGGGCTCATCGGAGGGGCGAGGGAGTGGCTCTGGTGGCAACTACGGCGATCGGCGGCGAGGTTCGCGCTCGGCCATCGCGGGAGAGAGTGAGGGAGACGAGGGGGAGAGTGAGAGAGGATGAGAGGGGGACGTGGGGGTCGCGTGGCATCCCTGGACATCTCCAGGTCGTCGGCAGAAGCAGGAGGTGGCTGGCACGCGGCGAGCACGCGCCCCTGCCTTCTGGCGCGAGGAGGACGACGACTGGCGAGGCCAGTCAGCTGGGCCGAGCCAGGTGGGTTGGGCCAGCACAGGTAAGGGCCAGGTGGGCTTCCCTCTCCCTTTTTTTTGATTTGTTTCTGTTTTTCTATTTAACTGCAACTGTTGGGCTTTAATTAAAATACTAAAACATTTCCAAAAATCCTGAAAATAGTTGTGGGCTCTGTTTAGAATATTGCCAACAGCAAACATTTATTTCCAGAATTATTTGAGCATTTAAATTATTTTATAGCATTTAAATGCCCAAATTCAAATACTTATGATTTAATTCAATGACCTTCTGTTGACCTAGAAAATTGTGCACCAATTTTGCCAGAGGTTCTAACCCAAGACAAAGAGGGTGAACTTTTTAGAAGGGCATTTCAGGTTCATTAAAAATAATTTTAGTAAAACCTAGTTGTTTCCAGGGGGGTGTTGGGGTTTCTGCCTTCCCCAATTCAAATTTAAGAGGAATTTAAACATGATGCACATTCTAATGCTTGAACTAGCTAGGGTGTGACAGTGTTGTACGATCGAGCCCGTGTAGGCCCCACCACGAAAACTTCGGACGAAATCTCTATCATATGTTTGTTCCGGTTTATTTTGCAAGCCAATCCTTTGTTTTGTTTTGAGTTGTGGTATTCGAGTTGCTTCGAAGTCAAATGTTGATTCCATACCTTTCCCAAATGGTGTTCTCATACTCCGATGTGAATACTAATCCTTCTTGATAATCGAGATCGTTTTGTCAATCCTTTTAACCGGTGTGCTTCTCTTCAAGTGGATCAGATCATTTCAACATCTGCAAGATCAACTCAAGTCTTCTCAACGGTGTTTGTTTCATTCGTCTCCAAGTTGCCTTTGTTTTCCCGCCCACCCTCCCTTTTTTCTTCGAGGACTCAGAATTCTTAATCAAGTATCCATCTTATTGGGTATGAAGCCTCTCCATTCTTTTCCGTCAATGCTCTTACCCAGTGGTTTTCATGGAGATGCTCTACTGGTTCATCATTCTTCGCTCTTTTTCTTCTCCGGTGGAACCAATTCAAGCTTTGTTGATCGTATTCTTTCCTCGTTTCTAATGTTTTTCCATGCCGGTGCACCTCATAATCATTCACCTCTCGCTATTCAATTGTTCCGGAGTGCTCAAGATATCCCGAAGATTCGTGTTTCCACTCTGCATTCGTTCAAGCTCTTTCGAGGATGTTATCTCATTCAAGCCGTTTAATTCAACCGATGCTATCTCTTTTTCAAGCAATCGTCCAACGGTGTATCTTTTGAGTGGGCCCTAACCCACAGGTCTTTTCCCAGGATCTTACCTGACTCTTCTAATTTTTCCCGGAGTTACTCCCAAATTCTTTTCGAAGTTTGACGTAAGAATGAATTATCATCAGTCATATGTATTTTCTCCAAGATCTTTCAAATTCTTTTCATCGTTGGTTCAACCTTTCCAATTTTAATTCTGGAGTGCATAAATAATTCATGCTGGTGTTTCTCATCGTCATTCTCTGCATTTGAAGACCGAAGAAGTGTTTCCCCTAAATCTTGGTCCGTTCTCTTCAACATTAGTGATTCGATCCTGTTGCCATCCTCTCATAATTGTTTTCGATTGTGAAAATTCTTTTCACCCATCCGGAGCATTTCATAAGTTGTTTCCATTTCTTTCCTCCGAAGGCCATCTTTTCAAATATTATTCATTCCAGCTTTCAGCTCTCGTTATCCAAATCTTACCGGTGCATCGTTCAAGTGATCTCTAATCATATCGTGATCTCTTCGTTCTCATGGATCTAAAATTTCTCAAGCATCTTCGTTCAGTTGCTAATTCTTCCCGGTGTTTCTTTATCTTTTATTCATTCTTTTTTAATTCTTACGGTGGTTCTTCCAAGATTCTCTTCCTTCGTTTATCATATCAATGCATTCGTGCTTCCCAAATCCTACCGGTGGATCGTTGAAGACCGTCTTAAGTTTGCTCCATACCTATCTTAACCCTTTCTACGAGAATAAGTGGTGTGCCAAATCCATTGTTTGTCATCAATTTAATTGGTGAAGGATACGCATAATGAAATTCTTATTCTTGTTTCATCCATATGTTAATCTTTTCTTCTGGAGTTTGTTCACAATGATTAAATTCTTGGTTTCAATTATTCATCTTCTCTTTTTCCCAGAGTTCCAAGCTCTCGTAATTATATCACCACGGAGATCCATCTAAATCATTGCAAGGCTTCAATCTTATTCTTTTCATCATTCAATTATTTTGGATCATTCTTTTATTACCGGAGTTCTTCATGGAGGTTCTACATGATGGGTTCATCAAGGATTTAATTTCCTTCTCGAAGTGTTCATCAACATTCTTTTTAGAGGAGCTCAAGAATTCTTCATCTTGCTATCCGGAGTGCAATTCTTTCTACCATATTATTGGAGGTGGTATTATGCCATTCTTGATAATTTGGGTTCATGTTTCATGATTCACATGTTGTTAGGAATGAGGTATTTTAAATCCATCAATCTCTTCTTTGGAGTTATCTTGGGTTATATTTCACCTAAAGCCTTCCCTAAGGATTGTTGCTATCTATGGTGCTTATAAAGGACCCAAGTTCTTCTTTATCCTCCCGGTGAAATACTTTCTCGTCTCCTTGTTCATATCAATCCAATTCTTTTCCCGTGAGTGGCAGGTTGTCACCTCATAATTTGAGATGTATTCCACAAGACCATATCAAGCTTATCCTTTCGTTGTTGGTTTCCCAACAACTCCGTTCGACCCCTCTCCTAAGGATGCTTTCCAAGTTCATTTGTGGTAGGAGTTGTCATTTTCTTCTCCGTTCTTTTGTTCCGATGATCTATCTTCTATTCTTTTGTTCCGGAGGCATTGTGATGTTGCTCTCTTCTACCCATCTTCTTGTTTTGTCATGATAGTGTTCTTTTCTTTGCTTATCCATTCAACCGGAGTGTCGTGTTTTCTTTCGAGCTCTCTCATCTTATCAAATTTTGCATCCCTTCTCAACCGGAGTGCTGTCCAAATTATATCATTCTTAATCCTTTTCTATCTTGTTTTAACCGGAGTGGTTTCAATATTTATCTTGCCCTTCAACCTCAAGGTTTTTTGCAATGTTCTTTGTTCCTCTTTTCTAAAGGGGTGTTTTCGACCTTGTTCACCTTCATTGTATTCTGTCTCAAATTTATTTAACCTCGCAAGGTTCTTTGGCTTCACTCATTTGTCAAAGAAGCAACTTAGTTTTACCTCTTCTCTTTCCCTTCCGTTTTTCCCTCCGGTGCCATTCTAGATGTCGGGACGAGATCCTCTCGTAGTGGTGGAGTGTTGTAACGCCCCGAGACCGTTGCGCCAGGTGTCTTCCGGTGTTTCGTTGTTGTTTCCTTGTCATTTGCTTGCGTGTTGCATCTTGCCATGTCATCATGTGCATTGCATCATGTCATCATGCAACCCGTTTTTAAACTCAACTAAATAAATTGCATGGATCTTCGGTCCATTTAAACCAAGGGAATTCACGTGCTGATTCTCTTTATAACATATCCTCCCGATATTAGGGAGCTATATTAAATATTCCAATAATTTGGATTCACCCATAAACACACTTGCAAAATATCCCAATGTCGTTGTTATCTTAATTCTTGGTCTCCAACATTGCCATATATTCTTTGATCATATTCCGGAGCTCCACCAAAAACCCGAACATTTTTGGCCTCACCGAACCTAGTCCCAATTCAAAACCATTTGAATTTAATTCCTGCAATCTTGCCACTTCTATTTTTCTGTGGTCATGTTTATTTTTATGAGTCTAGGAAATTGTCCTCCTGCTCAAACTCTTTTTCCCTAACCCCCCTTCTTTTTTCCTATCTCTCTATTTTCTTTTCATTTAAAGAAGAAAGAGAGGGAGAGAGAGAGCCCAGCCAAGTTCTAGGCCCATTTGCGCCTAGGCGCAGCCCCTTTCTCTACTGGGCCGGCCTCCAAGGCCCAGCGTGTGCCCTCCTTAACCTAGCTCCAGGCCTACCTTCTCCCCTCGCGCCGCCACAGGAGAGCTTCGCTCTCTCCAGATCCCCTCCTTCTCGTTCCCTTCCGCCGCCAGCCTCGCACACACACCTGCAACCACTCCCTCTCGATCCCCATGGCCTCTCCCTTTTTCCCTCGCTCCCGCAGCTCCGCACCGTTGGAGAAGCTGTCCTCGTCCGTCGCCCCGACTCCAAGCCCCGCCGCGGCGCCCTGCGTCGCCGGAGCCCCGCGCCAAGACCTCCCCTGCCTCGTCTTGTCTAGGGCGAGGAGGACGACCCGCAACACCTCCTCCCGTGCTCGATGCTGCAGGCGCACCAAGGGTGCCTCCCATGATCCGCCGTTGCCCGCTACTGCTTCGTCCACCGACCTCGGCCTCCAGCCATCGCGCATCGCCTCTGCCTCCGGTGGCCGTGGCACCTTGTTGCGTCGCTCAAATCACGCTTGCGCCCTCTGCTGCATGCATCCCCATGGAGCTCCGCCGCCCCCTGTCTCGCCTGCAGCTGTCTGCCGCAACAGAGGCCGTCGTACTGCCATCTTGTACCGCCCGTCGCCATCAACCTCTCCACCTGCGTCCTGCAAGCTCTCGCCGCTGCCCCGAGTGCCCCTGTCCTCGAGCACATGCTGGCTTCGGATCCGGTCAAGCCCACTGACCCGCCGCTGCCATGGCCTCGCATCCATCTGGCTCTGTTTTTTTCATGGAGTCACTGTACCATGGCCACAAACGAGAACGAGACCCATCGGACATCACCAGGACTCGCTGCATTGACTATATCGGTGCCGCTCCAGGCCATCGCTTTGTACTAGCACTAGGTTGAGAAAACCCGGATACGCCAAGACTCGGGCCGACAAGTACCACAACGTCCGTCGATCGCCAAGTACCCCTTTGTTTCGTCGAGACCGGCAAGTTCAAAGACCCCAAGTACCACGACAACCCCGAAGGGATTTAAATCCGTCAAGTTCCTCTACCGATGACTCGAACGGCTACGACGAGTACCAATACCGTCGACCCTCGAAAAAACCCGTGGACGTCAAGTTCCATGTCGTTGACCCCGAACCTCTACGAAAACATGTACGACTACTTCCGTGGCCGAAGATCCGTGTACAATTACCGTCGCCGAAGGCCGTCGAGTGAACGTCTACCCACATCGTGTATTTGACCAAGTTCGATGACGACCTCCGAAGAACTCAGATTCGCCAAGTTCTACTACCGTCGCACTCGGGAATCTTGGATTCGTCAAGTACCTCTCCGAAAACGAACGTGATCCACTACTTCCCTCGAAGACCCATGAACGACTACTTCCACTACGAACTCGTTCTGCCTGAAACGCATGCTTCGAAGGTATAACCCCGAGACGACCGCCCGTGGACCGAATGCTTGCGATGTATGAGTTGAACCATGTGTTGCTCCGTGTCCGAGTTGTTCTTTGCGAATTCCTCGTTGCCATGCCGTCCACCCGTGGGAACCCGGCAACCGGGATCACCCCATCATCTTGCATGACACACTCACTCCCACTTCGTTTTGCACCGATATCCCTGTGAGCTACCGGAACCGATATGTTGTCATGGCATCATTTTCGGATTCATCACCGTGGCACCCTTTCTTTCCACCACGATGACAAAATGCCCCATATATTATAACATGCCAACATTTTCATAAATTCTGCATAAAACTTGCTCATGTCATTCGCATCATGATAATAACATCGAAAATGTTTAAAATTGTTGTTGCACCAAATTGCTACATGCATATGGGGATTTACCAGATTCGTTATTTGTTATATCCAGCCCCATTTAAATTGTTTAGATGGTGTAGTTTTGTTATGCCTCATCTCTTGCCATGTTTAACAATATTTAATATTGTTGGGTACCTAAACGAGAGAGAACTAAATAATTGATGTGGTGTTCCGTCAATATGCAACGAGTTGCATATTGAGCTCCACTTAATTTGTAGTTTTGTTTGTGCACTTTGCCATGCCATGCTTCATTAAACCGGACATGCATCATACTTGGTTGTGCATCATGCCATGTTGATGTGATGGTTGTTTACTATGTTGTTTGCTTCTTTCCGGTGTTGCTTCGTCGGGTTAGTTCCGATAACGTCGCGTTCGTGAGGACCCGTTCGACTATGTCCGTTTGTCTTCTTTGTGGACTCGTTCTTCTTGCTTGCGGGATTTCAGGCAAGATGACCATACCCTCGAAATCACTTCTATCTTTGATTTCTAGTTGCACGCTCTTTTTGCTATGCCTATGCTGCGATACCTACGACTTGCTTATCATGCCTCCCATATTGTTAAGCCAAGCCTCTAACCCACGTTGTCCTAGCAAACCGTTGTTTGGCTATGTTACCGCTTTGCTCAGCCCCTCTTATAGCGTTGTTAGTTGCAGGTGAAGATTGGGGTTTGTTCCATGTTGGAACATGGTTATTGTTGGGATATCACAATATCTCTTATTTAATTAATGCATCTATATACTTGGTAAAGGGTGGAAGGCTCGGCCTTATGCCTAGTGTTTTGTTCCACTCTTGTCGCCCTAGTTTCCGTCATATCGGTGTTATGTTCCCGGATTTTGCGTTCCTTACGCGGTTGGGTTATAATGGGAACCCCTTGATAGTTCACTTTGAATAAAACTCCTCCAGCAAGGCCCAACCTTGGTTTTACCATTCGCCACCTAGCCTTTTCCCTTGGGAGTCGCGCATCCCGAGGGTCATCTTTATTTTAACCCCCCCGGGCCAGTGCTTGCCTAAGTGTTGGTCCAAACTAGAGCCACTTGCGGCGCCACCTCGGGGAAACTTGAGGGTTGGTTTTAGCTGTACGTAGTGTTCATCCGGTGTTGCCCTGAGAACGAGATATGTGCAGCTCCTATCAGGATGTCGGCGCATCGGGCGGTCTTGCTGGACTTGTTTTACCATTGTCGAGGATGTCTTGTAACCGGGATTCCGAGCCTGATCGGGTCTTCCTGCCAGAAGGAATATCCTTCGTTGACCGTGAGAGCTTGTGATGGGCTAAGTTGGGACACCCCTGCAGGGATTTGAACTTTCGAAAGCCATGCCCGCGGTTATGGGCAGATGGAGTTTGTTAATGTCCAGTTGTAGAAAACCTGAAGTTGACCTTAATTAAAATGCATCAAGTGCGTGTGTTACCATGATGGTCTCTTTCCGACGGAGTACGGGAAGTGAACACGGTGTTGGAGTTATGCTTAACGTAGGTTGTTCTAGGATCACTTCTTGATCATACTTTTATCGACCGTGCTTTGCCTTCTCTTCTCGCTCTCATTTGCGTATGTTAGCCACCATATATGCTAGTCGCTTGCTGCAGCTACACCTCATACCTTTTACCCTTCCTATAAGCTTAAATAGTCTTGATCGCGAGGGTGTGAGATTACTGAGTCCCCGTGACTCACAGATACTTCCAAAACCAGCTTGAGGTGTCGATGAGTCCGTGCAGATGACGCAACCAAGCTCAAGGAGGAGCTCGATGAGGATCTTGTCCTGTGTGTTGATCCGTTTCCAGTTGATCAGTAGTGGAGCCCAGTTGGGGTCGATCGGGGATCTGTGTAGCTTTTGGGGTAGTCTTCTTTTATTTTGGCTCCGTAGTCGGGCCTTGATTGTAACTGGATGATGTAATGCTTTATTCATGTATTGTGTGAAGTGGCGATTGTAAGCCAACTATGTATCTTTTTCCCTTATGTATTACATGGGTTGTGTGAAGATTACCTCACTTGCGACATTGCTTTCAATGCGGTTATGCCTCTAAGTCGTGCTTCGACACGTGGGAGATATAGCCGCATCGAGGGTGTTACACGTTGCTAGTTGTAGGTGAAGATGAAGTTTGTTCCATGTTGGAACATGGATATTGTTGGGATATAATTATTATATCTTGTTTACTTTAATGCATCTATATACTTGGTAAAAGGTGGAAGGCTTGGCCTTATGCCTGGTGTTTTGTTCCACTCTTGCCGCCCTAGTTTCCGTCATACCGGTGTTATGTTCCTTGATTTTGCGTCCCTTACGCGGTTGGGTGTTATGGGAACCCCTTGACAGTTTGCTTTGAATAAAACTCCTCCAACAAGGTCCAACCTTGGTTTTACATTTGCCTAACAACCTATAACCTTCCCTTGGGTTTTCGCGAGCCCGAGGGACATCTTATTTTAATCCCCCCGGGCCAGTGCTTCTCTAAGTGTTGGTCCGAACCAGAGCACCGTGCGGGACCGTCCCTTGGCAACTTGGGTTATGTTGGTAGCTGTACGCTTAGCTTATCCGGTGTGCCCTGAGAACGAGATATGTGCAGCTCCTATCGGGATTTGTCGGCGCATCGGGCGGTCTTGCTGGTCTTGTTTTACCATTGGCGAAATGTCTTGTAACCGGGATTCCGAGTCTGGTCGGGTCTTCCTGGGAGAAGGAATATCCTTCGTTGACTGTGAGAGCTTGTTATGGGCTAAGTTGGGACACCCCTGCAGGGTTTTGAACTTTCAAAAGCCGTGTCCGCGGTTATGGGTAGATGGGAATTTGTTAATATCCGATTGTAGAGAACATGACACTTAACTTAATTAAAATGAATCAACCGCGTGTGTAGCCATGATGGTCTCTTCTCGGCGGGGTCTGGGATGTGAAAACGGTTCTTGTGTTATGCTTGATCGTAAGTAGATCCAGGATCACTTCTTGATCACTATTAGCTTATCGGCCATGCTTTGCTTCTCTTCTCGCTCTCTTTTGCGTAAGTTAGCGCTAGTGCTTGCCGCAACTCCACCTCACTACCCCTTTCCTACCCTTAAGCTTAAATGGTCTTGATCTCGCGGGTGTGAGATTGCCGAGTCCCCATGACTCACAAATACTCCCAAACAGATGCAGGTGCCGATGATGCCAGTACAGGGGACGCTACCGAACTCAAGTGGGAGTTCGACGAGGATTCGGGCCGTTACTATGTTTCTTTTCCAGATGATCAGTAGTGGAGCCCAGTTGGGATGATCGGGGATCTAGCATTTCGGGTTGTCTTCTTCTATTTTGGTTCCATAGTCGGACCTTGACTGTTTTCTGAATGATGTATGTTTAACTTGTATTTGTGTGGAGTGGCGATTGTAAGCCAACTCTTTATCCCATTCTTATTCAGTACATGGGATTGTGTGAAGATTGCCCCTCTTGTGACAAACCTACCATGCGGCTATGCCTCTATGTCGTGCCCCGACACGTGGGACATATAGCCACATTGTGGGTGTTTCAAGTTGGTAATCAGAGCCTTCCCCGACTTAGGAGCCCCCTGCTTGATCGAATCACTGACGTTGTTGAGTCTAGAACAAAATGTTTTGAGTCTTAGGATTATATATATCTGAGAGTAGGATTCTTTTTACTCCTTAGTCCCTTCGTCGCTCTCGTGAGGCCTCCTGACGTAGAGTTTTGACTTTTCTCTTCTCAAATTTCATGAATTTTTTTAGGATCACGCGGGTATCTTGGAATCGTTCCGATGGTTTTGTGACGAGAACATTGTTCTTGGTGCCTCCTAACATTTAGGGGTTGTGGCAGTGTCCCGGGGAGTTGAGCTCCGAGGTGTTGTCATCACAATTTTATCGTTGCAGTTCTGGAATACCTGAGTTCGCCGACATCAAAAATCTCTTTTATGCAGTTGTTGGTGAGATAACCTCGACGCCACCCAGTATTGGGGCGGGAGTTCGGGAGTATTGCCATAACTCGTATTACGGATGCTTTTCGAAGGTTGAGGTAAATGATTTCCGAAGGTTTCTTGGTTATGTGGTTAAGGATGGATACAGCTGGATGTAAGAATTGTTAGTTTGGGTGAGATATTATGCTTCCCCTGTATCCCCAACACCTGATTGCATAACCATAAAGTTTCTGGAGTTTATAAGTGGGAATACAAGTAGCTCCTAGAATATCTTTCCAACATGTCGTCGAATTGTCACGGCAGATGTCCTTGTTGAAAGGACTTAGTCGTGAGGCCAACACATCTATCTGGTAGCTTGAGAGGGGTTGAGTTGCACGAGAGACGCGAGGTTTTACCCAGGTTCGGCCCCTCGCGGTGGAGGTAAAACCCTACATCCTGTTTCATTGATATTGATGATGATGATCACGATTACACGGGTGCTCTAACTCGAGAGCTATAGACTTGTTTGTCTAACCCTAATCTGTCTAACTTGTGGAACTTGTCCCCCTTGGGGTGCCCTGCCCCTCCTTATATATGTTGAGGGGGTGGGTTACATGACTAGTCCTAGTAGGATTAGGATTACTCTATTACAAGTGGAGTCCTAGTCTTGCTTCCTTTGTAAGGGACTATTCCTTATGCCTTTCATCTTGAGCCGGCCTACCTTGAACCGCCCGTTGGGCCACTGGGTCTTGTCGCTCCTCCGACCCGCCTGTCGGGTTACCAATGAGTCACCAGGCCCAGCCGGGTCATCAGTGAGTGGAGAGATCCGGACGGGTCACGAGTGAGTCGCTAAGTCCGGCCGGGTCATACATCCGGCCGGGTCATACCGCGGGGTATATCCCCGACACAACAAACACATGATATGATATGGGATCTATCATATGTTTGTTCCGGCTTATTTTGCAAGCCAATCTTTGTTTTGTTTTGAGTTGTGGTATTCGAGTTGCTTTGAAGTCAAATGTGGATTCCATACTTTTCCTAAGCGGTGTTCTCATATTTCTATGTGAATACTAATCCTTCATGATAATCGAGATTGTCATGTTAATTATTTAGCCTACGTGTTTTCTCTCCAAGTGGATCCGATCATTTCAACATTCGCAAGATCAATTTGAAGTTTTTCTCAATGTTGTTTGTTTCATCCGTCCCAAGTTGCCTTTGTTTTCTCGGTCTTGAAGATGTAGAACTTGCCGGTTCATGATTAGCACCATTGCCGGGTTATAAAAGCTGATAATTCCGGATCATGATTGTTGCCAATGCCGGTTCATGATTGTTGCCAACGCCGGTTCATGATTATTGATGATGCCGGGCTATGACTGTTGCAGACACCGGTTCATAATGATTGGTGATGCCGGGTCAATCTGGTTTGCTCAAAACAGAGAATTTGAAAATATTTCTCCCTTATATCCGTGTTACATGTAGCCCCCAAGTCTTGAGCAGGACAAAGTGATGACTTAAGACTTGCTTCAATATAAATATTACTACTTTGAAGAAATCCATGTTACTCATCTTCAATCACTAGTCAAAACTGAATATTCCACATATATAGCCCTCAAGTGTCGGGTTGTCATGCTTGCATCAACTTGGGACCTGTAATTGTCTTATGCTCACAAAAACTTCAACCAGTGTAGCCCCCAAGGGCCGGGTCATTATGAAGTAATGAGCAGGGACTTTATAAATATGATCATGTAGACTTGAACAGCAACGTGTAGCCCCCAAGGGCCGGCTCAGTAAGATAATATTAAGCTGGGACTTTATATATAGTTCATTGATAATAACATCCTATGATGTAATCTCCACCATGGGGCTTGAACCCACGTCCATAAGGTTAAGAGCTTTGTACTCTACCAACTGAGTAGTGGATCTTTCAATATAATGGACTGAGGCTTGTGTACCTTGAATTTTTGACAGGAGCAATTGATAGCCCTCAAGGGCCAGCTATTAGAATGGGATGAGTCGGGTCTTCAATAAGTTGATAAAAATGACTTCACATTAGCCCCCAAGTGCCATGGTGCATGCTGGCAGTGACATGGGACTTGCATATTTGATGTAATCTCAATTTGAATAATGTAGCCCCCCAAGTGCCAGGTCGTAAGCCTGCAGTGACTCGGGACTATTCCCTCCATTGTAAAAATAAATCATGTCCATTAATAAAATAATAACCATTGTGCTGAAGCGACTTTGAAGACCTCCATCATAATATTGGCTATTGATAACCATAATAAAAATCCAGCCATGTTGGCTATTAAAGATTTGAATAATATAATCCGGTTTGGAAAACCGGTTCCTGTAATATTGAATCGTACTGCCGGTTTATGATACCTGTGTAGTAAGGGTGATAACCCAATTTTTAGAAGCCAAAACTTCCAAATGTTTATGATTGTCATATATGGCGACTTATCATCCAAAGTAAAGCCGGGTTAATCGAAACCACATATATGCTTCAGATATGAACAAAAAGTCTCAAGACAAACCCAAAAGACTGTTTTCAATAAAAAACTTAAGCAAAATAGAAAGAAGAATTTGAGGCTTCTGATTCGAATACGATCAGTAAACCGGACCAACGGGGTTAAGCTAGGATTTGAATACGATCATGTAGCCCCCAGTGGCTTTGGCGTTGCGCCGATCAAGAGGGTACCGACAGCTATGTTCTTTTTGGTTCGAATACGACCTATGTTTGAACAGGAAGCCCCCAAATGACTTTGAGAGGTTTTTAACGACCCTGATTCGAATACGATCCAAGTCGGACCCAAAAGGGGTTAAGCTATGATTCGAATACGATCAAGAAGCCCCCTAGTGAGTTTGGCTTTGCGCCGATCAAGAGGGTAACGACATCTATGTTCTCTTTGGTTTGAATACGACCTATGTTTGAACAGGAAGCCCCCAAATGACCTGTAAATGTGGCTGTGAGCCGGATCAAAGGGTAATCATAGCTTAGCTCAATAAGTTGGAAGCCCCCAAGTGATATATTTCTGAGCTGTGCTCGCCGGGTGCCTATGTTTGAGTTGTGTTGTGCAACAAACTCTCTTTGGTCCCTGTATTTTTTCCTGAAAACCAGAACTTGCAAGAGATGAATTCTTTTTAAACCGGAATTTCAAAGCCGGATATTTAGAGTTTCAAAGCTTTGTGGGAGACATGTTTATCTTGAGCCGGATTGTAAACCAAACCATCATTGTGAGCCGGAAATTTCTAACGGCCTTTAAATTTTTACCAATATGGTGGTAGCCTCCAGGACCGGGTTATCTTCCCTCCAATGACCCGGGGTCTTGATACTCACGATATTTGCTAAGTCATGTCATCATAGCCCCCGAGTCTTAAGACTACTCGAGGAGTTGTCTTGAGATTCTCCATTTTTGACCATGATATAAAGCGGTATAAGTCATTCAATAGCTCAGTGTTATAATAATCCCTTTTGCAGTAGACAACTTGTCCTGCATTGGAGAACTTTGCAAGCCAGAGTAATTGCTATTGTTTTAAAAGAAAGCAATATGTAATATAAAAAATATACTGAATGGATTTCACCTGATACATCAAGCCAATAGCCATCCGCCGCGGAGTTGATGATCTCAACGGTGAAGCTGAAATCAATCATGGGCGAGTCAACCGTGGGGGCAGACAGATAAGTCAGCCGTGACGTTGTAAGCCGGTGCAGACGGGGAGATTCAGCTGCGGGCGCTGTCAATCGCGTGGATGAGCGAGTTAGCCGAGTCATGTTTATGTAGACCGGACCGCAGAGGCGACGATTTGCAGACATCTGTTAAGCAATTTGACATAGTACGGATGTACATGCGACCTCCAATGACAATGCTCGAGGACCGGATCATACTTTTGGTCATGAGGTAATTGACCTGTGTACACAATAGCATACCTCGAAAAAAATCTTCTGATGATATTTAATTATACCAAAGAAGGGTTTAGAAAAATAGCACCTAATTGTAGTAAGGCCGGCTCAGGGCCGGAATGGCAGCAGTGAACGGTGACTCAGCGGCCGTGCGGGGCGGCTTGAAGTAGCGCAAGGTGACCAGGCCAGCGACTCAAAGGCCGCAGCGGCAGCTTAAGCAACGACGTGCCATAACAGCAGCTCAGAAGGAGGCCGCGGTAGAAGGCGGCTCAGATCGGGCTGGCTCCCTGGTGAGTTGGGCCAAGACCGCGGCGTTTTGGAGCAGTAACTTGAAGCAGAGGCCACAGCGGAGGTACGGACCCCAGACGCCTCATTCGGGGCGCGACGACCAAGGCAAAACGGAGTGGTGACTCGGCAGCAGTACATGCCGGCTCTGAGCTCCAGACCATGACAGAGGCGGAGACCGCAACGGCGGGTCAGCCACGACAAAAGTGAGTCGAGGTCTGGCACGGGGGCATCACGAGGCGATAAGGCCAGCGAAGAAAGGCCACAACGGCGGCTCTTAAGCAGACGGGCGGCATCAGGTTGAGGTGATGCTGGTTGAGGTCGCGCAGCCGTGGGGGTGACTCAGCAAGCGGCTCGGTCAATAGAGGTAGCTGAGGCGGTTGTTGAGGACAGTAGCATAGTGCAAGGCGGCTTGCTTGTTTCCATGGCGACTTAACACGGAGGTAGCCGGCTCACGCGCAATGGAGCAGGCGGCGGAGCTGCAGCTAGGCGTGGCGCAGAGGCAGCGGCTCACCCACGGCGGGTTACTGCAGCGGAGGCGGCTTGAGGTCGCGCCGAGGAGGCCACGGTGGGGGTGGAGCCACAGCCGTGAGGATCGGTAGTGTGCCGGTGCAGCGGCGGCTCGTAGCGGCGTGTCAACGTACTCAGCGCGGCAAAGTACGACTCACCATATAAGGTGAGGCAGCAAGGTGGAGGCGGCTCAGGGCCGGGGCGCGTCAATAGCTGCTTAAGGCCACTCCGGCATGGGTGGCTCACGGTAGAAGGTGGCGACACTCGGGGCCAGCAGAAGTACGGAGGGCCGGTCCGGCGACTCAGCACGGGACGACAGTGGTGGAGCGGCGGCTTGTGGAGGCGTATTTGTAGCGGTGTCTCAGCGGCCGGTAGCCCATGGCCAAGGCGACGGAGGCGTTTTCAGGCGAGACCGCAGCGGTGGCTTGGTGCGCCGGCAGAGGCCGCTACTGCAGAACGGCGCGCCGGCCGTGGTTGAATCGCAGCAGCGGAGGAGTTGACTCGACGCAAGGTCAGAGAACGACTCGGTGTCCGAACCTGTTTCCGGGTCAGGGTTATCTTGGAAAAAATCCTCCTTGTGTTTTCACATGGTGGTTGGTCTGATCGTGAGTAGCCTCTGAATCTTTGTTTTATTTGCTTCAACATGCAAGGAGCAAAAAAGGCAGTGCTCGGTTGACGAATTGACTTTGGTCTTCACAAGGAGAAAAATAGTGACAGCAAACTACAGTTAATATTCCCGGGCGTTTCCAATTAGCACAAAAACTGCAACGAAGGAAAAAGACGCCTCGGCGATTTGATTCCCGTACTGATCGGGAGAACAGCTGTCACTTGAGTAATTTGCACGCGTCCAAACCTAAACACTGTCGGTCTTGATGACGTGCGGCTGTAATAATCGTATGCCAACGCTTTTCAGCAGAATTAATCTTAATTGGATTGATGTCACAACAGCGATAGCGGACAGACACTGCAATATTGGTATTCACGTCGAGCAGTCTAATCAATTTTTTTGACTGTAATTGCTTGAAACCTTGATTTTTGAATCGCTCATCAGATGTTTTACATTGATACTTTTACCAACTCATGCAGCTAGCAGCCCATCATGGAATCTTCTAGTTTGATCAGAAGTGTTTGGTAAGTCCCTGTCCTTAAAAAACAAATTGGCAGTTTCGTTGGGTCCGCTCTATTGGTAAGTCGCCGCAGAGATTCAATCTCTGTTGGTCTTGGCGACTCAAAAGAATTCTTCAGATAATCTCAGGACGGCGGCGGTAGGCGACCCGTAACTCTAATTTCACTTTCACATCGTAAGTCTTGAGGCTCATGCCAATCCTTCCAAACCGGTTCTTCTTCATCTGGAAAATTACGAACTTCTCGAAATCCTATAAAAAATCTCTTCAAGAACTCAACACCAATGTGCGCGAGCCCCACGGTGGGCGCCAACTGTCGTCGAATTGTCACGGCAGATGTTCTTGTTGAAAGGACTTAGTCGTGAGGCCAACACATCTATGTGGTAGCTTGAGAGGGGTTGAGTGGGACAAGAGACGCGAGGTGTTACCCAGGTTCGGCCCGTCGCGGTGGAGGTAAAAGCCTACATCCTCCTTCACTGATATTGATGATGATGATCGCGATTACACAGGTGCTCTAACTCGAGAGCTATAGACTTGTTTGTCTAACCCTAATTTGTCTAACTTGTGGAACTTGTCCCCCTTGGGGTGCCCTGCCCCTCCTTATATATGTTGAAGGGGCAGGTTACATAACTAGTCCTAGTAGGATTAGGATTACTCTATTACAAGTGGAGTCCTAGTCTTGCTTCCTTTGTAAGGGAATATTCCTTATGCCTTTCATCTTGAGCCGGCCCACCATAATATGAGCCGGCCTTCCTTGAACCGCCCGTTGGGCCATCGGGTCTTGTTGCTCCTCCGACCCGCCTGTCAGGTTACCAATGAGTCACCAGGCCCAGCCGGGTCATCAGTGAGTGGAGAGATCCGGACGGGTCATGAATGAGTCGCCAAGTTCGGCCAGGTCATACATTCGGCCGGGTCATACCGCGGGGTATATCCCCGACACAACAGACACATGATACGATATGGGATCTATCATATGTTTGTTCCGGCTTATTTTGCAAGCCAACCTTTATTTTGTTTTGAGTTGTGGTATTCGAGTTGCTTTGAAGTCAAATGTGGATTCCATACTTTTCCTAAGCGGTGTTCTCATATTTCTACGTGAATACTAATCCTTCATGATAATCGAGATTGTCATGTTAATTCCTTAATCTACATGTTTTCTCTCCAAGTGGATCCGATCATTTCAACATTCGCAAGATCAATTCGAAGTTTTTCTCAACGTTGTTTGTTTCATCCGTCCCAAGTTGCCTTTGTTTTCCCACCCTCCCACCCTTGTTTCTTCAAGGACTCAGATTTCTTAATCAAGTATCCATCTTATGGTTGTGAAGTCTCTCCATTCTTTTCCGTCAATGTTCTTATCCGGTGATTCTCATGAAGATGAGAAAGGAAGCTTCAAGTTTATCATTCTTTGTTCTTTTATCTTCCCTAGTGTTTTCAATCCAATCTTTCGATGGTGATCACATCCTTTTCCTCGTTTCAAATGTTTTCTCATGCCGGTGCACCTCTTAATCTTTCACCTCTCACTCTTCATTTGTTCGGGAGTGCTGAAGATATCTCAGAAGGCTCATCTTTTCATTCAAGATCCGTTCAACCTATTTGGAGGTTGTTATCTCATTCAAGCCATTTAATTCAACCGGTGCAATCTCTCTTTTCAAGTAATCGTTCAATGGTGTTTTCTTTTGAGTGGGCCCTAACCCACAGGTCTTTTCCCAGGATCATACCTGAGTCTTCTAATCTTTCCCGAAGCTATCCTCAAATTCTTTTGAAGTTTGACGTATGAATGTATTATCATCAGTCATTTGGTTTCTCCAAGATCTTATAACTCTTTTCATTGTTGGCTCAACCTCTTCGCTTTTCATTCTCTCGGAGTATCTCAACAATTCATGGTGGTGTTTCTCATCGTCATTCTCAACATTTGAAGACCAAAGAAGAGTTTTTCCTCCAAATCTTATCCGTTCTCTCAAAGATTCGTCATTCTAGCTTGATGCCATCCTCTCATAATTGTTTTCGATTGTGAGAATTCTTTTCACCCATCCGGAGCAGTTCAGGAGTCTTTTCAGTCCGATTCTCCGGAGGCCATCATTTCAGGTTTATTCATTCTCAGCTTTCAGCTCTCATTCTCAAAATCGTACCGGTGCATCACTCAAGTATTCTCTAGTCAGTTCATGATCTCTTCGTTTCACTTGTATCTAAAATCCCTCAAGTATCTCCATTCGTTTTTCCAATTCTTCCCGGTAAATTGTGCCTTTGCTACTTTCATTTTCAATTCTTACGGTGGTTCATTCAAGAGTTTTATTCCTTGGTTGTCATATCAATTCATTTGTTCTATCCAATCATACCGGCGGTTCGTTCAAGTCCATCTTAAGTTTGTGCTATATCTCTCTTAATCCTTTCTACGAGAATAAGTAGTATGCCAAATCCGTTGCTTGTCATCAATTTAAATTGGTGAAGGATATGCATAACATAATTCTTACTCTTGTTTCGTCCAAGTGATTAATCCCTTATTCCGGAGGTTCATCAAAATTCTTGATTTCTTTTGTTCATCTTTCTTTTCTGGAGTTCCAAGTTTTTCCGCATTATCTCGTCGCGAAGCTCCATCTAAATCATCACAAGACTCCACCTTCTGTTTTCAACTTATTTTTCCTTCAATCATCCTTTTATTACCGGAGTTCTTCATGGAGGCTCTACATGGTGGTTCGTCAAGGATTCTTTTCATTCTTCAATTGTTCTTCGAGATCTCTTTCGAAGTTCAGATCCGCCAAATATACTCTCAAATAAACATGGTGCTCAACACATGTGTTGTTTTGAGGAGTTCAAGCTTTCTTCATCTTCCATCTTTCTACCTTATCTTTTGAGATGGTGTTATGTGATCCTTGACAGTTTCCTTCATGTTTCATGGGTGATAAGTTGTCAGGAATGAGATATTTAAACCCATCAATTTCTTCGTTGGAGGTTATCGTGGTATAGTTTTCACCTAAAGCCTTCCATTGGGAATGTTGCTCTTTGTGGTGATTAAATGTGATCCAAGTTCTCTCTTTATACTCTCGATGGAAGAAGATTTTCTATCTTTTCTAGCTCTCAATCAAATCTTTTCCCGTGAGTGGCAGGTTGTCACCTCATAATTTAGAGATGCTTTCCATAAGCCCACCACAAGCTTATTCGTTTCGTTGTTGGTTTTTTCCAACAACTCCGCTCTAACCTTCTTGGAAGGGTGCTTTCCAAACTCATTTGTGGTAGAAGTTATCATTTTTTCTTCTCCGTTCTTTTGTTCCGACGATCTACCTTCTATTCCTTCATCCGGAGGCATTGTGATGTTGCTCTTTTCTCTCACCATCTCGAATGGTGAGGATAGTGTTCTTCTCATGCTTATCCATTTAACCGGAGTGTTGTGTCATCTCTTCAAGTTCTTTTCATCTTATCAAGTTTCATATCACTTTTCAACCGGAGTGCTGTCCAAATTTTTTCTTCCTCGTTCCTCTTTTCTAACGGGGAGTTATCAACCTCGTTCATCTCCGTGGTATTCTTTTCTCGAAATGGCTTAACCTTTCAAGGTTATTTTGTTTCACTCGTTTGTCAAAGAAGCAACTTAGTTTTACCTCTCCTCTTCTTCTTACTTTTCCCTCCGGTGCCATCCTAGATCTCGGGACGAGATCCTCTTGTAGTGGTGGAGTGTTGTAACGCCCCGGATACAACTTTCCATATTCGTAACTCCGACTCTTGCCTTTTCCAGAGATGCGATATGAGATTCCCTTTGTGATTGGGTTTTTCATCTTCATTTTGCATTTTGCTCATGTCTTGCTTTTCATATTATGTCATCATGTGCATTGCATTAGCATACGTGTTCGTCTCATGCATCCGAGCATTTTCCCCGCTATCCGTTTTGCAATCCGACACTCCTACATGCACCAGCGTCCCCCTCTTGTCTCTTTTCGTGAGCGGGTGTTGAATGTTCTCGGAATGGACCGAGATTTGCCAATTGGCCTTGGTACACCACCGGTAGACCGCCTGTCAAATTTCGTGCCATTTGGAGTCCGTTTGATACTCCAACGGTTAACCGGGCAACTGCAAAGGCCTTGTGTGTGTTGCAGCCCAACACCCTTCCAAAACAGCCCAAAAACCCATCCAAACCCTTTCCATGTCCTCCGCCATCGGATCACGATCGCGTGGTCAAAAACTACACTCCATTTGGACAATTCTACCTCCTCGTACCTATAAATATGTGTCCGCCTACGAAAATTCGCGCAGATGAAACCCCATCTTCTACCTCCCTCCGCGCCACCGGACATGTCTGCTCACAGGTGGACGCATCCACCGCCGCCGCCACGTCGCTCGGACAAATGAGGGGTCGCCACATCAGCACCGCTGACTTCCTCCTCTACTCGCACGCCGTCACGTCGCCTCCTTTCGCGGATCCGGCGACCTCGTCGTCCGGCCGTCGTCGGCCCCTTCCTCCGGCACCTCTCCGGCCATCTTCCCGACCTACTCCGGCCGCCGTCGTCTCGTCTCCGGCGACATCCGACTCTACATCGAAAACCATGCAAACCCTAGATCCGTTCTCGGAGTGGTATTTTTTCTCTAAGTCCTCAAATCCTGTTGTTTTGATGCCCTCTTCATCATGTCATAACTCCATGACCGTAGCTCCGTTTCATGCGCATGATATATCAAAATGTTCATCACGAGATGCTATGCATTTTGTTCCATTGTGGTATGCTTGTTTGAGTTCATCTTGATGCCCAAATCGCTGATTCAAGAGTGCTATAAATTGTTAGGTGCTGCTACTTAGCAGATTATAAGGATTTGTCATGTTTGTCACATTTGGTGTGTGCTTCATATGGGTATGAGCTTTACATGTGTTTTGATCTATGCCATGCCATCTTTATAGGGGTGCTTGCCATGTATTTTTGTGATCACTGTGGTGACGCACAAGCATGCAATGTAGCCTTCGCGATATTTCTGATTTCAGGGACTTAGGATTTTGCTAAGTCATTCTTCCTGCTGTTATTTTTATGCCATGTAACCTTGATGCTACAGTGAGATCCATGATTGTTTTGAGTTGCTTCAGTAAATATGTTTTGGGCATATGGTTATGCTCTATCCATCCATGTCAATGTTTGCAATTATAGAGTGCCCTAGCATGTCTCAATCTTGCTCTATTTTTGATACAAAATGTTCCTGGCTGATTGTTTACATGTAAATCAAATTTGCCATGGTTGTTGTCAGTGATCCAAGCATGCTATGAACTTGCTCTTGCCATGGTTAGCTTCATGAACATGTCTTCTTGCTGATGCTATGCTTGTTTTGTCATGCAATTCCTTGTGGTGAGTGAATCGATCTCGCAAAGATGCCTTCATAATTCTGTTTATGCCATGCTTAGTTTTCTATGCCATCATATCTTCTGTGCCTTTTTGGCTCATGATCAGTAAGGGACTTTTGTTCTATGCATTTAGTAGATTCATGCCATGCCTTTGTTTGCTATGTTATTTTCCTATAGCATGTTAGTTGCTTACTCTAAACATTGCTTCCTGATGTTATTCCTGGCATGTTAGTATTTTCACTGTCTGTGATGCTGATATCTTTTGCAGTTTTGCCATGCTTGTTTGAACCTGCACTTGTGTGATTTAGCCGTAGCTCAGTGTTCATGTGTTGTCAAGCATCTTGAGTAGTTCACTGCCATGTGCTTTGTTCCTATGTTGGAGTGCAGTAGCTTAGTTTCTTGTTGCATTCTAGATGGCATCGTGTTGTTAATCGCAGAATTGTGCCATTCTTGTTTTGCTTGCCATTTGCAAACCGTGCATTCGATTCCGGTGATCTTTATATCGATTTCGACCGAAATCATCTCATCTTTTTAGCAGCACTCTTGGTTTGCCAAGTTGATGCCTTGATCAATCTTTTCCTTCCGGAGCACGCATATGCATTGCATATCACATCTCGCATATCATGCCATGTTTTGCATGATGTTGTTCGTGCATTGCACCGTGATTGATTGTTGGTCCTTTGCTTGTGTTCTTGCTTTGGGTAGAGCCGGGAGACGAGTACGTGACCGAGGAACCTGTCGAGTACACTATCAAGGATCAAGCTTTCGTCAACTCTGAGAATTTTGCAGGCAAGATGACCATACCCTCGAAATCACTTCTATCTTTGCTTGCTAGTTGTTCGTCCTATTGCTATGCCGCACTACCTACCACTTGCTATATCATGCCTCCCATATTGCCATCTCAAGCCTCTAACCCACCTTTCCTCGCAAACCGTTGTTTGGCTACGTTACTGCTTTGCGCAGCCCCTCTTATAGCGTTGCTAGTTGCAGGTGAAGATGAAGTTTGTTCCATGTTGGAACATGGATATTGTTGGGATATAATTATTATATCTTGTTTACTTTAATGCATCTATATACTTGGTAAAGGGTGGAAGGCTCGGCCTTATGCCTAGTGTTTTGTTCCACTCTTGTCGCCCTAGTTTCCATCATACCGGTGTTATGTTCCTTGATTTTGCGTCCCTTACGCGGTTGGGTGTTATGGGAACCCCTTGACAGTTCGCTTTGAATAAAACTCCTCCAGCAAGGCCCAACCTTGGTTTTACATTTTCCTAACAACCTATAACCTTCCCTTGGGCTTTCGCGAGCCCGAGGGACATCTTATTTTAACCCCCCCGGGCCAGTGCTTCTCTAAGTGTTGGTCCGAACCAGAGCACCGTGCGGGACCGTCCCTAGGCAACTTGGGTTATGTTGGTACCTGTACGCTTAGCTTATCCGGTGTGCCCTGAGAATGAGATATGTGCAGCTCCTATCGGGATTTGTCGGCGCATCGGGCGGTCTTGCTGGTCTTGTTTTACCATTGCTGAAATGTCTTGTAACCGGGATTCCGAGTCTGATCGGGTCTTCCTGGGAGAAGGAATATCCTTCTTTGACCATGAGAGCTTGTTATGGGCTAAGTTGGGACACCCCTGTAGGGTTTTGAACTTTCGAAAGCCATGCCCGCGGTTATGGGGAGATGGGAATTTGTTAATATCCGGTTGTAGAGAACTTGACACTTACCATAATTAAAATGAATCAACCGCGTTTGCAGCCGTGATGGTCTCTTCTCGGCGGGGTCCGGGAAGTGAACATGGTTCTTGTGTTATGCTTGATCGTAAGTAGATTCAGGATCACTTCTTGATCACTATTAGCTTATCGGCCGTGCTTTGCTTCTCTTCTCGCTCTCTTTTGCGTAAGTTAGCGCTAGTGCTTGCTGCAGCTCCACCTCACTACCCCTTTCCTATCCTTAAGCTTAAATAGTCTTGATCTCGCGGGTGTGAGATTGCTGAGTCCCCATGACTTACAGATACTTCCAAACAGATGCAGGTGCCGATGATGCCAGTGCAGGGGACGCTACCGAACTCAAGTGGGAGTTCGACAAGGATTCAAGCCGTTACTATGTTTCTTTTCTGGATGACCAGTAGTGGAGCCCAGTTGGGACGATCGAAGATCTAGCATTTGGGGTTGTCTTCTTCTATTTTGGCTCCGTAGTAGGACCTTGATTGTATTTCTGAAGGATGTATGTTTAACTTGTATTTGTGTGAAGTGGCAATTGTAAGCCAACTCTTTATCCCATTCTTATTCAGTACATGGGATTGTGTGAAGATTACCCCTCTTGCGACAAACCTACCATGTGGCTATGCCTCTAAGCACTACAAGAAATATGTCAACTTATGACCTTCTGTCAGTGACCCTTGAAGAATTGGTCATAAATTTATGACCATTTTAGACGAACTGGTCAAAAGCTGTTCAGGGGGCTCCAAACCCTAAACCATTGCGACCATTTTGGTCAAAAAGGTCATAATTTCCTTACACGAAATGGTCACAAAGCAAACAGTGCTAGTCCGCTGCCTTATTTCTAGTTGTTAATGACCAATATAGATGGTCATAGCCTTGTAGATTGTGGTGGGTTGTGATGACTAGGCGTCATCTCATCTGTTTTGCCTATGTGTCATGTCCATGTGGCAGTTTTTGCCCTAGGTTGTGAAGCAACCTATATTTTTATCATTCCCAAAATTCCCAAAAAAATCTCATAAATTCTTTGGGGCATATCTTCATCAAATATGTTAAAATCCTTCCTTGCCAAGTTCAAAACTAATTCAACAATATTCATTTTCCTATTCTGTTCACAACAACACTTTATGAAGGAAGTGCTATTTATATATTCTTGATTGCCCTCGGAATTTTTGGGCACTCTTTCCTATCCAAATTATTACCGCATGACAAAATTCAGCTCCATTTGCCTAGCAAATCTTCCTCGGCAAATTTTCAAAGTTTTTGTCCACCTAGAAGCATTGTGAAGGAAGTACCTTTTTTATATCTCTAAATGACATGAAATTTATACAGTTCCTTCATATGCCCAAATTATCAACCTCCTCCAAATTGCAGCTCAGTCAAATCATCTATGTGAGCCCAGGTTCAATTTATATTTTATGGCCAAATTGGCACGTTGCAAAGCAAGTGTTATATAGACCCCTCCTATTACCCTCAAACTTTTCGGGCACTCTTCCATACCCTAATCATTGCCACATGATAATATTCAGCTCAATTTTCCTAGTAAATCTTTCTCGGGAAATTTCCAGAGTTTCTACCTCGAGAGAAGCTTTGTGAAGTAAGTACTAGCTAGGCTTACCCAAATGATCTGAAAATTTACTAGCGCATGACCATACCTAAGTAACTTACCTACACCAATTTTGAGATCATTTCATTCATCCAATCTGTCTCACTAGTTTTCCCAAGTTTCTGTCCATAGAAGAGCATTGTGAAGGAAGTACTTCTTTGGCATGTCCAAATGGTATCAATTTTCTACAATGCTTTCCTATGCCCAAATAACCATCCTCCACAAAATTTCAGCTCACTCCATTCATTATTTTGAGCCCAGCTTCAACATTCATATTTTTGTCCAGCGTGGTACTTTACAAAGCAAGTACCACCTAGGATCCTCCTTTTGAGCTAAAAATTTGTTAAGACATTCTCCTTAGTAGATGATCATCCTCAACCAAAACTCACGCCCATTGGCCATGTGCATTTCCCGTACTGCTAATCAATCACTTGGCTGCTAATTCATGTTTGAGCATCGATCGGTCTCCTCGTGAGAATCTTATGTTGTAATTTTCTTCCTAGCACCAACCTGGGGAGTGCCTAACCCACTAGACATGCCTAGGCCGCCCAGAACACATGGCAACATTACGGTCACGCGGTGACCACGCGACGGGCATGCGAGTTTACGCGCTCTAGAGTTGGGTCCCCCGGCCACCGCCCAAACCTCGACGTATCGCCACCAAACCATGTATTTATGATTAAATAGGTTCTTATGTAACTAGAAATGATTTTTGGAAAAAATAAATAGCAAACTATGAGGCAGCTGCAGTTCAAAATTGACCCGCTTCCAACTGAATCGGCGGAAATTTGTCTTTTTCACGAGAGGTGGATCAAATTTTTTTACACCCAACCATTTTGTCAATTGTGCATTAAATATGGCCTAGTATTTTATAAAAATGATTTGGTCCAATTTTGCAACAATTATTTGGTAGTTCCTTCACAAAAAAACCTCCTTTCGGGCACTCGAAAAATGGAAAATGGTTTTTTCGTCCAACGAAAATGAAAACTTCCTTAGGCAACATTGTTTGCCATTCCAATATGCACCCTTGTGCACAATATGAGATCATTTGAACAAACTATGCCATGGATGTGGCCATAAGATTGATCATTTGGCTTGAAAGCCATTGATCTCCACACGTGATAGCTCGTTTCTGAGAACACTTTTTTAAAATAATTGCCGTATTACAAGTTTATTATTTTTCCTAGGAACTTGGCCACATATAATGACACAATGCGAAGGTTTCCCATTTTTTTGATTTTTTTTGAATTTTTTTATGCTCGTTTCAAAATGCGGTCAAAATGGCGGGAATGACCGTTCCTAGCTAGTGGTTGAATCTTGAATTTTTTTTGGTGTTTCTCTGATTAAATAGATACTTGTGTACCTAGAAATGATTTTTGGAAAAAATAAATAGCAAATTACGAGGTAGCTGTAGTTCAAATTTGACCCGCTTCCAGCTGAATCGGCGGGAATTTGTCTTTTTCACCAGAGGTGGATCAATTGTTTTTACACCAAACCATTTGGTCAATTGTGCATTAAATATGGCCTAGTATTTTATAAAAATGATTTGGTCCAATTTTGCAACAATTATTTGGTAGGTCCTTCACAAAAAAACCTCCTTTCGGGCACTCGAAAAATGGAAAATGGTTTTTTCGTCCAACGAAAATGAAAACTTCCTTAGGCAACATTGTTTGCCATCCCAATATGCACCCTTGTGCATAATATGATATCATTTGAATAAACTATGCCATGAATGTGGCCATAAGATTGATCATTTGGCTTGAAAGCCATTGATCTCCATACATGATAGCTCGTTTCTTAGGTAACATTGTTTGCCATTCCAAGATGCACCATTGTGCACAATATAAGATCATTTCTTTGAATTTTTCATGTGAAAAAGTAGAAGAAAAACAAAAGAATGTCGAGGTAGATGCTTTTTTGAAACACAATTTGTCTTTTTGATGAGAGGTGGATCGAAAGCATTTTACATCTAAAGATTTTGTCAACTGTACATAAAATGTTGTCTTATAGTTTTGGAAAATGGAGTGGTGCTGTAAACATTTTTGGCACTCCGAAAATAGAAAATGATTCCCCCCCCTAAAAACTCATTTCTCATAACAATTTTTAAAAGATATTTGTCTTATTCCAATTCCAAGTTTGTTAGTTTTCCTAAAAACTATGTCACATTTGGTGACACAATGAGAATGTTTCTTTTTGAATTTCTCGTATCATAAAACTATTTATATGATTCAACACTTTTTTTTGAAAAAATATGGTTCAACACCTTATTTTTAGTCAATTACGACCAATTTAGAAGGTCATAACGTGTACTGGGTTCTGATTGGTCCATTGACATGTCACACGGATCGTGCTCAAACGCCGTCGGATGCTCTCGGATCCGACGGCAGCCCTTTCTCCCTCACCCCCTCCCCCTCTTTGTCTCAAAAAAAGAAAAATAAAAAAGAAAACTCCCTCACCCTCTCACCCCACGAACCCTAGCGCTCCAGATCCGCCACCCACCTCACGCGCTCCCCCTCCCCTCGTCTCCCACATCGCCGCCGCCACCCCGTCGATCCCATCCCTCCTGATTCAGACCGGACCCCGCCGCCCGCGCCCGCGCGCCACCCGATCCTCCTCGCCTCCTGGAGGACGTCCACCGCTCTTCCTCCGCCCGTCGCGGAGGCCTCAGTCGGTGCCCTCCGCCGCAGGGCCGCCGCGCTCATCCCGCCCTCGGCGCCGCACCTCCTTTTCCTCATGGCCTCGCACCTCCCCGATTTGGGTTCCTCGCACGCTCACCGCTTCGCCTCCGTCTCCCACCACACCGCACGCCCCACGCCGGAAAAGGGAAGGCGAGCCACCTTCGCCCTCCCCTCGCCCCCGCGCTGGTCCCGTTGCCGAGCCCAGTTCCCCTCACTTCTCCGTCCAGGCGCCGTCGCCATCAATCGATCTCCCGAGTAAGAGACCTTCCTCCCCGATCTACTCGTTGGCTATGGCGGACGAGCCGGAGGGGCGAGGGGAGGGGGAGCATGGACACCAACTGGCGCCCCACCCAAGACTCAGGTCCTGCCACCGCGGCCGCTAGAGGCGGGGTTGACCCGAACGCACCGGCGCCCCATCGCCGGAGGCCACTAGCGCTCCGGGCTCCAGCCCGACGCCCGCGCCAGGATCGTCAGTAAGATATAAGCGGCGACCTCAATCTTTGATTTGATTCTTCATCCCCTTGATTTATTGGAGCACTCCTTCCAGATCCAGTCGCACTCCTCATTTAGCTCCATGTCTCCTGGTGCGGCGGCACAGTGAGAGGATGTGAACGCGCGGCCGCCCAAGGGTGGTGGTGGTGATCTGCCTGCTCGTCCCTCGTCCTCATCACCGGCCTCTCCGAGGTCGCTGCTGGGGCAATCTCCATGGGCCCTTGAGGGTAATTTCCGATCCCTCCTCTACAATTGTAATTCTACAGTAATATAAGGCTTCCATCTAGGATAATGTCCAACTGTAACTATATTAGATTGCATGTACTGCTAATAGTGAATCTACAGTAGTATTTCTACACATCCTAGCTAGTATTTGTATTTTGTGAAGCTACTTCAAGTCAGCACGGTACATGTGTTAGTGATGAATACTTTTCATTGCCTGGCCTGACTAATGACTCGCATTGGAGCCATTTATTAATCTCGTACTACTAGTTGAGCTTCCAAATGTAACTTATGGAAATATCAGGTTATCCTATGATGCAAAAATCTCGTATTTGCTGCATCTTTCCATTTTATTAAGGAAGCACTGAGCTAGCTTGAGCAGTAAAAAATGAACACTTGGTACCATTTACTACAACCCCTGATTTTGCTACATCATTTTTATAGTTCAGAAAATCTGGGGCTATACATTATTATTGCATATTCATTGCAGAGTGACTGGCTGTAATAGTATTCAGAAAATCAGGTTGATGGTCAGATTAGCCCCTTTCAAATTTCATATATTAATCAATGGAGCACTAGCAACCAACCTTGGAGATGGACGTGCAAGTGTCTGACCTCCAACCCTGAATGTGTTCTCCCCATATTTCTACAGCCAATAGTGTTGGGGAACGTAGTAATTTCAAAAAAATTCCTACGCACACGCAAGATCATGGTGATGCATAGCAACGAGAGGGGAGAGTGTTGTCTACGTACCAACGCAGACCGACTGCGGAAGCGATCACACAATGTAGAGGAAGTAGTCGTACATCTTCCCGATCCGACCGATCCAAGCACCGTTACTCCGGCACCTCCGAGTTCTTAGCACACGTTCAGCTCGATGACGATCCTCGGGCTCCGATCCAGCAAAGCGTCAAGGAAGAGTTCTGTCAGCACGACGGCGTGGTGACGATCTTGATGTACTACCGACGCAGGGCTTCGCCTAAGCACTGCAACAATATGATTGAGGTGGAATTTGGTGGCAGGGGGCACCGCACACGGCTAAGGAACGATCACCAAGGATCAACTTGTGTGTCTAGAGGTGCCCCCTGCCCCTGTATATAAAGGAGCCAAGGGGGAGGGGTGTGCCGGCCAGGGAGAGGGCGCAGGAGGAGTCCTACTCCCACCGGGAGTAGGACTCCCCCCCCAATCCTAGTTGGACTAGGTTTCCCAAAGGGGGAAAGAGAGAGAGGGGGGGCCGGCCCCTTCTCCTAGTCCTAATAGGACTAAGGGAAGGGGGGCGCGCGGCCACCTATGGGCTGCCCCTTTTCTCCTTTCCACTAAGGCCCATGAAGGCCCATATGGCTCCCGGGGGGTTCCGGTAACCTCCCGGTAATCCGGCAAAATCCCGATTTCACCCGGAACACTTCCGATATCCAAATATAGGCTTCCAATATATCAATCTTTATGTATCGACCATTTCGAGACTCCTCGTCATGTCCGTGATCACATCCGGGACTCCGAACAACCTTCGGTACATCAAAATGCATAAACTCATAATAATTGTCATCGTAACGTTAAGCGTGCGGACCCTACGGTTCGAGAACAACGTAGACATGACCGAGACACGTCTCCGGTCAATAACCAATAGCGGGACCTGGATGCCCATATTGGCTCCTACATATTCTACGAAGATCTTTATCGGTCAGACCACATAACAACATACGTTGTTCCCTTTGTCATCGGTATATTACTTGCCCGAGATTCGATCGTCGGTATCCAATACCTAGTTCAATCTCGTTACTGGCAAGTCTCTTTACTCGTTCCGTAATACATCATCTCACAACTAACATCTTAGTTATAATGCTTGCAAGGCTTATGTGATGTGTATTACCGAGAGGGCCCAGAGATACCTCTCCGACAATCGGAGTGACAAATCCTATTCTTGAAATACGCCAACCCAACATCTACCATTGGAAACACCTGTAGTACTCCTTTATAATCACCTAGTTACGTTGTGACGTTTGGTAGCACCCAAAGTGTTCCTCCGGCAAACGGGAGTTGCATAATATCATAGTCATAGGAACATGTATAAGTCATGAAGAAAGCAATAGCAACATACTAAACGATCGGGTGCTAAGCTAATGGAATGGGTCATGTCAATCAGATCATTCAACTAATGATGTGACCTCGTTAATCAAATAACAACTCTTTGTTCATGGTTAGGAAACATAACCATCTTTGATTAACGAGCTAGTCAAGTAGAGGCATACTAGTGACACTCTGTTTGTCTATGTATTCACACATGTATTATGTTTCTGGTTAATACAATTCTAGCATGAATAATAAACATTTATGATGATATAAGGAAATAAATAATAACTTTATTATTGCCTCTAGGGCATATTTCCTTCAATCTCCCACTTGCACTAGAGTCAATAATCTAGATTACACAGTAATGATTCTAACACCCATGGAGCCTTGGTGCTGATCATGTTTTGCTCGTGGAAGAGGCTTAGTCAACGGGTCTGCAACATTCAGATCCGTATGTATCTTGCAAATCTCTATGTCTCCCACCTGGACTAGATCCCGGATGGAGTTGAAGCATCTCTTGATGTGTTTGGTCCTTTTGTGAAATCTGGATTCCTTTGCTAAGGCAATTGCACCAGTATTGTCACAAAAGATTTTCATTGGACCCGATGCACTAGGTATGACACCTAGATCGGATATGAACTCCTTCATCCAGACTCCTTCATTCGCTGCTTCCGAAGCAGCTATGTACTCCGCTTCACATGTAGATCCCGCTACGACGCTTTGTTTAGAACTGCACCAACTGACAGCTCCACCGTTTAAAGTAAACACGTATCCGGTTTGCGATTTAGAATCGTCTGGATCAGTGTCAAAGCTTGCATCAACGTAACCTCTTACGGTGAGCTCTTTGTCACCTCCATATACGAGAAACATATCCTTAGTCCTTTTCAGGTATTTCAAGATGTTTTTGACCGCTGTCCAGTGATCCACTCCTGGATTACTTTGGTACCTCCCTGCTAAACTTATAGCAAGGCACACATCAGGTCTGGTACACAGCATTGCATACATGATAGAGCCTATGGCTGAAGCATAGGGAACATCTTTCATTTTCTCTCTATCTTCTGCAGTGGTCGGGCATTGAGTCTGACTCAACTTCACTCCTTGTAACACAGGCAAGAACCCTTTCTTTGCTTGATCCATTTTGAACTTCTTCAAAATCTTGTCAAGGTATGTGCTTTGTGAAAGTCCAATTAAGCGTCTTGATCTATCTCTATAGATCTTTATGCCTAATATGTAAGCAGCTTCCCCGAGGTCTTTCATCGAAAAACTTTTATTCAAGTATCCCTTTATGCTATCCAGAAATTCTATATCATTTCCAATCAGCAATATGTCATCCACATATAATATCAGAAATGCTACAGAGCTCCCACTCACTTTCTTGTAAATACAGGCTTCTCCAAAAGTCTGTATAAAACCAAATGCTTTGATCACACTATCAAAGCGTTTATTCCAACTCCGAGAGGCTTGCACCAGTCCATAAATGGATCGCTGGAGCTTGCACACTTTGTTAGCTCCCTTTGGATCGACAAAACCTTCTGGTTGCATCATATACAACTCTTCTTCCAGAAATCCATTCAGGAATGCAGTTTTGACATCCATCTGCCAAATTTCATAATCATAAAATGCGGCAATTGCTAACATGATTCTGACAGACTTAAGCATCGCTACGGGTGAGAAGGTCTCATCGTAGTCAACCCCTTGAACTTATCGAAAACCTTTTGCGACAAGTCGAGCTTTATAGACAGTAATATTACCGTCAGCGTCAGTCTTTTTCTTGAAGATCCATTTATTCTCAATTGCTTGCCGATCATCGGGCAAGTCAACCAAAGTCCATACTTTGTTCTCATACATGGATCCCATCTCAGATTTCATGGCTTCAAGCCACTTTGCGGAATCTGGGCTCACCATCGCTTCTTCATAGTTCGTAGGTTCCTCATGATCTAGTAGCATGACTTCCAGAATTGGATTACCGTACCACTCTGGTGCGGATCTCACTCTGGTTGATCTACGAGGTTCAGTAGTATCTTGTCCTGAAGTTTCATGATCATCATCATTAGCTTCCTCACTAATTGGTATAGGTGTCGCAGAAACAGTTTTCTGTGATGTACTATTTTCCAATAAGGGAGTAGGTACAGTTACCTCATCAAGTTCTAATTTCCTCCCACTCACTTCTTTCGAGAGAAACTCCTTCTCTAGAAATGATCCATTCTTAGCAACGAATGTCTTGCCTTCGGATCTGTGATAGAAGGTGTACCCAACAGTCTCCTTTGGGTATCCTATGAAGACACATTTCTCCGCTTTGGGTTCGAGCTTATCAGGTTGAAGCTTTTTCACATAAGCATCGCAGCCCCAAACTTTAAGAAACGACAACTTTGGTTTCTTGCCAAACCATAGTTCATAAGGCGTCGTCTCAACGGATTTTGATGGTGTCCTATTTAACGTGAATGCGGCCGTCTCTAAAGCATAACCCCAAAACGATAGTGGTAAATCAGTAAGAGACATCATAGATCGCACCATATCTAGTAAAGTACGATTACGACGTTCGGACACACCATTACGCTGTTGTGTTCCGGGTGGCGTGAGTTGCGAAACTATTCCACAATTTTTCAAATGTACACCAAACTCGTAACTCAAATATTCTCCTCCACGATCAGATCGTAGAAACTTTATTTTCTTGTTACGATGATTTTCAACTTCACTCTGAAATTCTTTGAACTTTTCAAATGTTTCAGACTTGTGTTTCAGTAAGTAGATATATCCATATCTGCTTAAATCATCTGTGAAAGTGAGAAAATAACGATATCCGCCACGAGCCTCAATATTCATCGGACCACATACATCGGTATGTATGATTTCCAACAGATCTGTTGCTCTCTCCATAGTACCGGAGAACGGTGTTTTAGTCATCTTGCCTATGAGGCACGGTTCGCAAGTACCAAGTGATTCATAATCAAGTGGTTCCAAAAGCCCATTAGTATGGAGTTTCTTCATGCCCTTTACACCGATATGACCTAAACGACAGTGCCACAAATAAGTTGCACTATCATTATCAACTCTGCATCTTTTGGTTTCAACATTATGAATATGTGTATCACTACTATCGAGATTCATCAAAAATAGACCACTCTTCAAAGGTGCATGACCATAAAAGATATTACTCATATAAATGGAACAACCATTATTCTCTGATTTAAATGAATAACCGTCTCGCATTAAACAAGATCAGATATAATGTTCATGCTCAACGCTGGCACCAAATAAAAATTATTTAGGTCTAATATTAATCCCGAAGGTAGATGTAGAGGTAGCGTGCCGACCGCGATCACATCGACTTTGGAACCGTTTCCCACGCGCATCGTCACCTCGTCCTTTGCTAGTGTCCGCTTATTCCGTAGTCCCTGTTTTGAGTTGCAAATATTAGCAACAGAACCAGTATCAAATACCCAGGTGCTACTGCGAGCTCTAGTAAGGTACACATCAATAACATGTATATCACATATACCTTTGTTCACCTTGCCATCCTTCTTATCCGCCAAATACTTGGGGCAGTTCCGCTTCCAGTGACCAGTCTGCTTGCAGTAGAAGCACTCAGTTTCAGGCTTAGGTCCAGACTTGGGTTTCTTCTCCTGAGCAGCAACTTGCTTGCTGTTCTTCTTGAAGTTCCCCTTCTTCTTCCCTTTGCCCTTTTTCTTGAAACTAGTGGTCTTGTTGACCATCAACACTTGATGCTCCTTCTTGATTTCTACCTCCGCAGCTTTCAGCATTGCGAAGAGCTCGGGAATAGTCTTGTTCATCCCATGCATATTATAGTTCATCACGAAGCTCTTGTAGCTTGGTGGCAGTGATTGGAGAATTCTGTCAATGACGCAATCATCCGGAAGATTAACTCCCAATTGAATCAAGTGATTATTATACCCAGACATCTTGAGTATATGCTCACTGACAGAACTGTTCTCCTCCATCTTGCAGCTATAGAACTTATTGGAGACTTCATATCTCTCAATCCGGGCATTTGCTTGAAATATTAACTTCAACTCCTGGAACATCTCATATGCTCCATGACGTTCAAAACGTCGTTGAACTCCCGATTCTAAGCCGTAAAGCATGGCACACTGAACTATCGAGTAGTCATCAGCTTTGCTCTGCCAGACGTTCATAACATCTGGTGTTGCTCCAGCAGCAGGCCTGGCACCCAGCGGTGCTTTCAGGACATAATTCTTCTGTGCAGCAATGAGGATAATCCTCAAGTTACGGACCCAGTCCGTGTAATTGCTACCATCATCTTTCAACTTTGCTTTCTCAAGGAACGCATTAAAATTCAACGGAACAACAGCACGAGCCATCTATCTACAATCAACATAAACAAGCAAGATACTATCAGGTACTAAGTTCATGATAAGTTTAAGTTCAGTTAATCAAATTACTTAAGAACTCCCACTTAGATAGACATCCCTCTAATCCTCTAAGTGATCACGTGATCCAAATCAACTAAACCATAACCGATCATCACGTGAGATGCAGTAGCTTTCAATGGTGAACATCGTTATGTTGATCATATCTACTATATGATTCACGCTCGACCTTTCGGTCTCTATGTTCCGAGGCCATATCTGCATATGCTAGGCTCGTCAAGTTTAACCTGAGTATTCTGCGTGTGCAAAACTGGCTTGCACCCGTTGTAGATGGACGTAGAGCTTATCGCACCCGATCATCACGTGGTGTCTGGGCACGACGAACTTTGGCAACGGTGCATACTCAGGGAGAACACTTCTTGATAATTTAGTGAGAGATCATCTTATAATGCTACCGTCAATCAAAGCAAGACAAGATGCATAAAAGGATAAACATCACATGCAATCAATATAAGTGATATGATATGGCCATCATCATCTTGTGCTTGTGATCTCCATCTCCGAAGCACCGTCATGATCACCATCGTCACCGGAGCGACACCTTGATCTCCATCGTAGCATCGTTGTCGTCTCGCCAATCTTATGCTTCCACGACTATCACTACCGCTTAGTAATAAAGTAAAGCAATACATCGCGATTGCATTGCATACAATAAAGCGACAACCATATGGCTCCTGCTAGTTGCTGATAACTTGGTTACAAAACATGATCATCTCATACAATAAAATTTAGCATCATGCCTTGACCATATGACATCACAACATGCCCTGCAAAAACAAGTTAGACGTCCTCTACTTTGTTGTTGCAAGTTTTACGTGGCTGCTACGGGCTTAAGCAAGAACTCATCTCACCTACGCATCAAAACCACAACGATAGTTTGTTAAATAGACTCTGTTTTAACCTTCTCAAGGACCGGGCGTAGCCACCCTCGGTTCAACTAAAGTTGGAGAGACAGTCGCCCGCAAGCCATCTATGTGCAAAGCACGTCGAGGGAACCGGTCTCGCGTAAGCGTACGCGTAATGTTGGTCCGGGTCGTCTCGTCCAACAATACCGCTGAACCAAAGTATGACATGCTGGTAGGCAGTATGACTTGTATCGCCCACAACTCACTTGTGTTCTACTCGTGCAAATAACATCAAACCATAAAACCTAGGCTCGGATGCAACTGTTGGGGAACGTAGTAATTTCAAAAAATTTCCTACGGACACGCAAGATCATGGTGATGCATAGCAACGAGAGGGGAGAGTGTTGTCTACGTACCAACGCAGACCGACTGCGGAAGCGATCACACAACATAGAGGAAGTAGTCCTACGTCTTCCTGATCCGACCGATCCAAGCACCGTTACTCCAGCACCTCCGAGTTCTTAGCACACGTTCAGCTCGATGACGATCCTTAGGCTCTGATCCAGCAAAGCATCAAGGAAGAGTTCCGTCAACACGACGGCGTGGTGACAATCTTGATGTACTACCGACGCAGGGCTTCGCCTAAGCACTGCAACAATATGATCGAGGTGGAATTTGGTGGCAGGGGGCACCGCACACGGCTAAGGAACGATCACCAAGGATCAACTTGTGTGTCTAGAGGTGCTCCCTGCCCCTGTATATAAAGGAGCCAAGGGGTAGGGGTGCGCCGGCCATGGAGAGGGCGCAGGAGGAGTCCTACTCCCACCGGGAATAGGACTCCCCCCCAATCCTAGTTGGACTAGGTTTCCCTAAGGGGGAAAGAGAGAGAGAGGGGGGCCGGCCCCTTCTCCTAGTCCTAATAGGACTAAGGGAAGGGGGGCGCGCGGCCACCTATGGGTTGCCCCTTTTCTCCTTTCCACTAAGGCCCATGAAGGCCCATATGGCTCCCGGGGGGTTCCGGAAACCTCCCGGTAATCCGGCAAAATCCCGATTTCACCCGGAACACTTCCGATATCCAAATATAGGCTTCCAATATATCAATCTTTAGGTCTTGACCATTTTGAGACTCCTTTTCATGTCCGTGATCACATCCGGGACTCCGAACAACCTTCGGTACATCAAAATGCATAAACTCATAATAACTGTCATCGTAACGTTAAGTGTGCGGACCCTATGGTTCGAGAACAATGTAGACATGACCGAGACACGTCTCCGGTCAATAACCAATAGTGGGACCTGGATGCCCATATTGGCTCCTACATATTCTACGAAGATCTTTATCGGTCAGACCGCATAACAACATACGTTGTTCCCTTTGTCATCGGTATGTTACTTGCCCGAGATTCGATCGTCGGTATCCAATACCTAGTTTAATCTCGTTACTGGCAAGTCTCTTTACTCATTCCATAATACATCATCTCACAACTAACATCTTAGTTATAATGCTTGCAAGGCTTATGTGATGTGTATTACCGAGAGGGCCCAGAGATACCTCTCCGACAATCGGAGTGACAAATCCTATTCTCGAAATACGCCAACCCAACATCTACCATTGGAAACACCTGTAGTACTCCTTTATAATCACCCAGTTACGTTGTGACATTTGGTAGCACCCAAAGTGTTCCTCCGGCAAACAGGAGTTGCATAATCTCATAGTCATAGGAACATGTATAAGTCATGAAGAAAGCAATAGCAACATACTAAACGATCGGGTGCTAAGCTAATGGAATGGGTAAAGTCAATCAGATCATTCAACTAATGATGTGACCTCGTTAATCAAATAACAACTCTTTGTTCATGGCTAGGAAACATAACCATCTTTGATTAACGAGCTAGTCAAGTAGAGGCATACTAGTGACACTCTGTTTGTCTATGTATTCACACATGTATTATGTTTCCGGTTAATACAATTCTAGCATGAATAATAAATATTTATCATGATATAAGGAAATAAATAATAACTTTATTATTGCCTCTAGGGCATATTTCCTTCAAATAGTACCAAACGGCCATTACAAACATGTCACTCCACTAGCTAGCCGGCAACTCAGTCTTAGTTTCCAAGCAAAAACAAAGCATCTTTCGCCTTTGGCTTCTTACTGGCGTTATCAATGGCTGACATGTTTTTGATATACTCAATCCTGCAATTTCTGTTACCGATTTTCAGCTTGACCCGCTGTTTTGGTCAGTGATTTGCATTACTCTTGCCGCTGCTCTACTCTGTACATACATAACCTAGGACTCTTATCTGTATTACAGATTTTCAGCTTGACCCGCTATTTTATTAAGTGAATGCCATGCAAACAACTAACTGTCTCTTGTTCATGTAGATGGAGTAGGAGGATGAGCAGCAGCAAATGAGCCTGATGGTGAAGAAGCACCTGATGACAAGAACTCGTTCAAGAGCTCTTTTGTCCTTCCAAAGCAGGGTCTTGATGTCCCCCTTACAGAAAAATGTTCATACATGTTCCTGCATGATGCGTGTGTGCATGTTGGATGGTCACATTCTAGTGTACTAGCTAGCTAGTAAGCTTGTTTTGCTACCGGATGATTGAATGTCATCTCATTTTTTACCTCATGTAGCTCACCGCCTAATTTGTAGGTAAAGATACCGTTGGCATATATTATCAGCAGCATTTTTTCATAAACAAAATATAAAATGTTGATTTAGGTCCAGAATGTGTATTATGTCCATGTTGTTGGCTAGATGGTTATGGCTCATCAGAATATACACACACGAGTGTATCATGTAACAATTGGCAGAGTCACCAGAATATATACACATTAAATCTATTGTTCTGTTTCATCATTGTGCTGCATATGTTTCTAACTCCACTATTTCTATTTTTCTTTATCACCTTATCCAACATTGTAGATTCCTGTATTGATGCATGCCAACTATGAATATGATCTTGCACTAAGCTTTAGCTGGCTGTTAATTATATTGTGCTAGTTGCTGTCTAACCATGGCCTGCGACGGCTGGGTGTTTCTTTTGGGCGCAGGTGACTTGTACACGAAGCTAGCACCCATGGATTCGTGAACTGGCTTGGATGTGTACTTGGTCGCCGGGGTTGGATGAGGACGACGGCAACAAGGTGAACTGGCTCATCGAGGTGTGCGGTGGTAGGCTCGCTCGGCCCCAGCGTCTTCTGTTGAACGGACATGCCGCCTCTTTGGCGTCGGCTACATGAGAGCCATGGTGAGCTCTCTTCTCGATCTATGGTGAGCCAATACTTAAAATTTCAACAACTAGTATACATCTATGGTGAGCCAGTTAGTAATCATGGCTGAGTCATCGATACTCACCTAGCAGCCACTTGTTGGCCACTTGATTCAGAGTTTCAGACCATATAGCCATGCTTTAGAAGGCTGTATTTGGTAATCACCCAAAATGCCTCTCTTTTTTTAGCTGATGAATCGTCCTACATGCACATTTTGCTTGATGTCCGTGTTTATCCAGATTCCGGAATGTTTGATTGCAACATTCTATTGAAGATAGAAGTATAGGACCAGCGTACATGATCTGGAACCTTTTGGTTTCGATCAGTTGCTACTGCTGATTTAATGCCTATGCTCACAGTTTTGTTGATTAAATGCTTATGTTGTTGCTGCATGCTTATGCTACTGATTCAATGCTTAGGAATTGATTGAATTGAACCTATTGTAATCCTTCCTGATGCAGTGTCCAAGATATTCAGTGAACTATGTGGATTCAGACAGCAACGCTTCAGTTAACTGTGTAGATCATGTACTGTATTGTTAATCACCAGTTATTGTTTCCTTTCACTGTGTCGTCGTGCCGGTTACTACTACTGTTCCTACATAATCACAAGCGTGGATGGATGATTATCTCAGATCAGATGTTGCTAGATTACTTTCTTAGATTTCTTTTGTCACCAAGCCACACAGATCATCTAGTTAGATAGAATCCGCTACGCTAGGGTGATGAATGAACGAACAAACAATAATAGAAACATGGGCACCAGGTTTTAGAGGGTTTGTGATTTTGTGGTTGCAGCAAGCCCGCCTTGTACGCCCAATGAGTTTATCCTGTGTATTTTGTCTTGCTAGACAAGTTATCCAGCAATACTAGTGCATAGTAGAAAATTATCATAGATCCTGGCTGTAACCTGCTTTTGTGCTTGTAACTTTGGCCCACATGATTTTGTGGGGATTTGGTACCAGACTAGAGGTAGAGGCTTGACAATTTCTTGCTGTTTCAGTCAAGTGCTTGATAGATAGCTGTCTCATATGCATTTTCCATTCCTAATGGTGCTTTTTAATTTCCTTGCCAGGCCAAATAAAAGATGTTGTTCTCGGTGGAGTTGCACTTGAGGATGAGCACAGAGAGAAATTTAATCAAATCCAAAAGGTAGGTTCTTTGTTCTTATCAGATGTTGGCAGATTCTATTTTGTTGTGCATATGCCAAGTGTGTCTACCTAATTGTAAACATAATTGCAATACCATATATATGTTGACAGTCTAGTAAAAACAAACTTGTTGTGCCTGGGTTTGTGGATCTTAAAAAAATCATCTATGCTTTCCTTACTCATACAAAACGCCCAGCTGTTGTTCTTGTTAATACAAGCGTGCATACCATCTGCACCTTCACCAAACAGAAAAGGCTCTAGCCACATATTCCTCTTTACTGAAAACTCATTGTTCTTTTCTAAACTATTGCAAAAATCGAGCAGTGGTACTGAATATATAAATTTTTTATTGTCTTGGTAGCTTCACTCGTGTTTGCCACTGATTGGTTTCTGCTTAACCCATGTGTACAGGGAGTACTAAACAACATGATTTCAATCACCTTGTATACACTAGCAGCTTGCTTACACAGTTGTCACTTTTGCTTGTGGTAGCCATTATGTGGCTGAATCATGTTTGTGTCTACTAATCATTAGTTAATAGTATTTGGCTTCTTGTGATGGTCTGGGACTATTTTAGGGTGATGAGGATATGCTTTATGATTTATAGTTACTAATCTGTGGTCTGGTGTGATATTATGGTCTAATATTTTTTGTTTTGACTCTTTTTCTGGTGCGAGGAAAGCTGTGAGTAGACGTCAACGATGCCTACTTGTTTGACTGCTACAGTGATGCACGCGCCGGTCAAGCAAGCACACATGCATATACATTCCTACTATATTCCTGCTATATACGTACATGTGTCAATGTATTTCTGAGAGATGTGTTATGTAAACCTGGGAGATGTGTTATGTGATGTGATATGATGGATGATTTGAATTCGACATGGAGTTTTCCTGATTTGAATATGAAAGAGCTTTGTCCAAACATTTCTTTCAAATTCTGAGATCTAATATTGGAAAAATAATTGGGCTGGAAAAGGCAACAACCGAACAAGCATTGGACTGTTTAAAAAGCGAAACAAAAAAACCTTAGAAAATAAAAAAAAGAAATATACTGCAAAAAAGGCCAAGGCCCCCTAGTATGGAAAAACCTAACAAAAGGCCGAATTGTAGGGTATGACCCATGCTGAAATTAATAGGAAAAAATACATAAAAAGGCCGAATTGTTGGGCTCGGCCCATGTAGAAAATCGAATTGGACCGGGCTGAATCTTGTGCCATGTCAGATTGCCACGCTGGATGCCTACGTGGCCTGAGGAGGTTGCTAGTGACCAAAACAGAACAATAGGCTTATTTTGGTCATAAACGTTTGCGACCATTCCAGAAGAAAGGTCGCTATAGTCAGTTTACGACGCCCAGCTTTTGACCTTATGTTTTTGGTCACAAAAAGGTCATAAATAGAATTTTGTGACCATTTAGTGACCAATAGTGGTGGTCATAAGTTGACATATTTCTTGTAGTGAAGTCGTACCCCGACACGTGGGAGATATAGCCGCATTGTGGATGTTTCATTTGGTGCACTGGAGCATGTGCTTGTAGTTCAACTTTGAATTATGCATATTAAATGCACAGAAACACAACTAATGTATAAAAAGGCAAAACGAACCCTGAATAATTCCAAAATTTAGCACGATACTTTTATTTGGTCTAATTTCCCTGTGTAAAAAAATTAAGGAGGGAGAAGCCAGTGTACGTATGTCGTTTCACACATGGAGGTGACACATTCCCTCTTAGGACCACGAGCCTTCTTGAGGGAAGCTCCGGTTGGCAAGAAGCTTACACCAAAGCTTGTCCCAATTCGGTCAAAAAATTACCACAACATGTTTGTGCCATGTCATGACACCATGCCAAGTTTCATGATTTTCAGACGTGTTTTGGATTTACAAGAATTAAAAAACTAAGTTTCTCAATCTTTCCGGCCGAGCCACGATGCCCAGATGTTTGAATTTCGGACCTAGAAATTCACCCAAGAACACACATGTGATTTTTCAATCAACTTTGGTGCACTGGAGCATGTGCTTGTAGTTCAAATTTGAATTATGCACATTAAATTCCCAGAAACTCGATTAATGTATAAAAAAGACCAAACGAACCCGGAATAATTGCAAAATTTAGCACGATACTTCTATTTGGTCTAATCGGCCTGTGTAAAAAAATAAGGTAGGAGAAGGCAGTGTACGCATCTCGTTTCGCACACGGAGGTGACACATTCCCTCTTGGAACCACGAGCCTTCTTGAGGGAAACTCCGGTTTGGAAGAAGCTTACAGCAAAGCTTGTCCCAATTCGGCCAAAAAAATTACCACAACATGTTGGTGTCCCAATTAAGAAACCAAGTTTCTCAATCTTTCCGGCCGAGCCACGACGCCCAGATGTTTGAATTTCATTCTCATTTCTTGCATGGGACCTAAAAATTCACACAAAGACACACATGTGATTTTTAAACAAACGTTGGTGCATTGGAGCATGTGCTTGTAGTTCAAATTGGAAGTCTGCACATTAAATCCCCAGAAATTCAATTAATGAATAAAAATGCCAAACGAACCCAGAATAATTCCAAATTTAAACACGACACTCATGTACTTGTTGCATGTTCACTGTATGTAAATGTCCTAGCAATTCAAACACCATCCTTTCCCTCTGTAACACCATTTTGTCTTTCAAAACATAATGAAAAAATCAGGTGTACCACAAATAGTTTACTAGAAAGAATCGTGTGGGATGCGATATAAAATATCTTGGCGCACCATCTTGTCTGGCTTACGCAGGAAGTTTCGTCGTCTACAGTCCACCGCCCCCGCTTGAACCACACTTGCGCGCCAGTTTCTCGCGGCACCGAGCGAAATTTTTTTGCCACCGCGGAAATATCTATCTCTCCGACCCCTCCCTCCTACCAAAATCCACATTTCCACTGTCCCTCCTTGCTTTCCAAGTTCAAATCTTCACTCTTGCTTACTGGCAGCTCAGCCTCCTTGCCGGCGACCCTTCTTCTTGCAGCGCCGGCTACCCTTCTTCTTGTAGCGACGCCTCCTCGCCGGCGACCCTTCTTCTTGCAGCGCCGCCTCCTCGCTAGCGACCCTTCTTCTTGCTGTGTGGCCTCGTCAATATGGTCAGGTAATCCACACCCCACCCACACCATCCTCCTCCTTTCCCGTCCCACATGCCCCAACCGACGGTGCGACACCTTCCACCGAAATCATTGCCCCCTCCTGCAATTAAGCGCCGTCCATAGCCATTTTGCACGCAGTATAACATGGCGCTCAGTAGCATGCGGCCGCACGCACGCACGAGGTCGCTATGGCTGCCATGCGTGTCAACCGCCAAATCTTGGAGGAGCACCTCGTCTTCGACGCCACCGTCGACACCGCCAAACGGTTGTCTTCTTTAAAATACAGTTCGTGCTATTTTCTCGAGGCCATCGCCAGTGCCTTCTAGTGATTTGTCCTCTGTAATGTTAATGTGCAATCTAATGTTCAGTTAACAGTTTGGTCCTCTAAAATGTAATGTTCAGTTAACACTTTGGTCCAACAATTGCTACATTTCATAGTATTGTTCGTAAGCATTCTTTGTTTTGTTAACTATCTTATCTTCTAGTACATGTTTCTATTCTGCAATGTTGTGCTCAGTTAACTATTTTGGTTTGTTTCGTTGTCTGTCCATTTACCTGTTTGGTTCAGTTCTGCAATTTCATTTTCATTGCTGTGGGTACAATTTTGTATTGTTATGCATGTGACACCAATCAAATTTGGTTGTACTCAATACATATTCTACTAATAGTATGGCAACTCAGAGTTAACCTGATCAAGATCTTCCTTATGTGTGTTGCAGGGAAACAATGGGTGACACTGTGGTTTACCATCAAGGTTTGTTCAAGCAGGGTCCTTTGGCTAATAACACATTATTGTGCAGTTGCAGGAATCATTCTAATATTTAGGTTTCTTACAATTTGGTCTTGCACATGTAGGTCTTGTTGTCAGAGGCTTAGACCCACTATTCGACCCATTTTGCATATGGGGAAATGAGATGTCCATGAATATCAGTGAAGTCAAGAAACTCAGAAAGATTGTTAGGATGAAGAAACTCGCAATGAGTAACAACAAGATCTTTTTTTGCACAATGAAGAAGACATCAGTAAACTATAGGATGGTACCAACTCTTTTACCTTATTTTTACCCCTTGCGCCATTTCAAAATTTACAACAGCAATTTATGCACAGCTTTGTTTTCAGTACTTCTCAAAGCAGTTCACCGATGATTACCTCTCAAACCACCTGCATGGTCAAGAGGCGAGGAACGTATTCATTCAACACCCACAGTACAATATTGAAGTCTTGCTGAAGAGGACGGAGGTTGGGCGGGCAATTATCCATAGCCACTGGCCTAAAGTTGCAAGGACATTCAACATCACTGCCTTCCGCTTCTGCAGTTTCCCAGATGAGATTCATCTATCTATTTACAGTGTATGATGCTACTTTCCAAAGGTTTTTTTATGTTGCATGTGAAACTTGGTTCTGTTGTGTAATGGCGTAACTAAGTGCTGAAGCTATCTGATGTAATTCAATTATGAAATCCTGGTTGCTTTTATACGGATGTGAAATATCTGGCGTGTTTTATAAGAAATATCGGTTTGATTAGTACATGGATTATCAATAATAGGCTAATTACCCTGCTTATTGGGGTTTTTTTATTGCCGATGGTTACTCAGACAGCACCGTGGGCGATGGACTCAAACAATTTGCACGGTTTCTAGAAAGTAGGGGTGTTTACTCAACTAACAATCACACACGGCTTCCAGCAGCGAACTGTTTGCGTTAGGCCACCTTGCACAAATGTTTCCACACAAAGAACTATGTGTGATATACATACCTACGGAAATGTTTTTATAGAATTCACCGTGTGGGATGTACATACCTACGAAAATGATTTTCTGGGATTCACTGTGTGGGATGTACATACCTATAGAAATGATTTTCTAGGATTCGCCGTGTGGGATGTACATACCTACGGAAATGTTTTTCTCGGATTAACGTGTGGGATGTACATACCTATGGAAATGATTGGGTTTCGATGCCTCGCCCGATCGCACACGGCCCCAGCCTGTGTCCCAAGAGGGCCTATCCTCGACGATTTATGGGTCATGTGGGAAGGACCCCCCTATCGGCCACACTCACTTGGCGACAGTTTCAAATGTCATCACGGAAAGGGGTTAAAAACCATTTGTATAGCACGTCGCTATACTAGTGGACAGCATGCCTTGGGGCCCGTCCGCTGCGGATGAGAGGTGTGCCCGACATGGAGTCGCACGCCGCCCATGCAGGCAGACCTGCACACGGTGACCATGAGGCGGGCCCATCGGTCCACATCTATCGTGGACCTCACCTCGACCAGCGACATCCTGGCCACGGGCTCCGGCGAGGAAGAGTAAGACATGGGAGACGGCGACACCTCGTGTCCAATGTGAATCAGTATGTGTTCCATGTCCTACTCTTCATCGCTAGTGACCATACCTTCATTTACCGGAGCTCACGCCTGCGGGATATAGATACGAAACGGAACAAAAATAACTTAGAGCATGAAAGTTGGTAAACATTTAGGCTAGATTTTACGTTATGGTGTATGGATTTGAGGATTTGGTACCGGACATTTCAGTGACTGGTCACTCTCTGCACACCTCATGCTCCACGTTACGATGGATGTTTAGGGGCCGGATTAGCTAGGTCTGACGATAGATGCTCTACACATTTAACAAAATCAGGGAGCGTCCAACCATGGATTAACCATGGACGTGTATGACATATGCTCAGGAGTGGCGTTAGCCTGGGCATCTATCCCTGTCTGGCATCTCGAGATATGTCAAGGCATGTGGGGGTAAGGCCAACTCTAATACATGGACGCAAACGAACATCTGTTTTGTTTGTTTTTCGTTAGTTTGCGTCGTCACTTTGGCGCACGTCCGGCCTTATCCGCGTCATTCTGATCAGTGCACCCAACCGGCCAACCCATTTGGTGCATCTCATCTGTTTTGTTGCCAAATTTTCTCAAATTCGATAATCTGTACATATTAATTAAATGAGCAAATAAAAAGGAAACAACACTCCCAGTTAAACAAATAAGTCAAATACTTTTTATTACTACAGAATAAATAAAAATCACATAGTTTACAACCAAAAGAATTTGAAATTTTATCAAATACAATGAAAGAAAAGGAGCAGAAATATATCTCTTGGTTGCTTATGTAAGTCCACATATGCTCAACCAAATAATTTTGAAATTGAATATGAGTTGTCCAATGATACGTCTTCAACGTATCTATAATTTTTGATTGTTCCATGCTATTATATTATATGTTTTGGATGTTAATGGGCTTTAGTTTACACTTTTATATTATTTTTGGACTAACCTATTAACAGGCGGCCACGAGGCAGGGGGCACGCCTACCCCCCCCCCCCCCTGGCACGCCCTCCCCCTCGTGGGCCCCTCGTAGCTCCACCGACCTACTTCTTCCTCCTATATATGTTCACATACCCCGCAAACATCCAGGAGCACCATGAAACCCTATTTCCACCGCCGCAACCTTTGTACCCAAGAGATCCCATCTTGGGGCCTTTTCCGGAGCTCCGCCGGAGGGGGCATTGATCATGGAGGGCCTCTACATCAACTCCATGGCCCCTCCGATGATGTGTGAGTAGTTTACCTCATAACTTCGGGTCCATAGTTATTAGCTAGATGGCTTCTTCTCTCTCTTTGGATCTCAATACAAAGTTCTCCTCGATTCTCTTGGAGATCTATTCGATGTAACTCTTCTTTTTGTGGCGTGTTTGTCGAGATTCGATGAATTGTGGGTTTATAATCCAGATTATCTATGAACAATATTTGAATCTTCTCTGAATTCTTTTATGTATGATTGGTTTATCTTTGCAAGTCTCTTCGAATTATCAGCTTGGTTTGGCCTACTAGATTGATATTTCTTGCAATGGGAGAAGTGCTTAGCTTTGGGTTCAATCTTGCGGTGCTCGATCCCAGTGACAGAAAGGGAAACGACACGTATTGTATTGTTGCCATCGAGGATAAAAATATGGGGTTTATATAATATTGCATGAGTTTATCCCTCTACATCATGTCATCTTACTTAAGGTGTTACCCTGTTCTTATTAACTTAATACTCTAGATGCATGCTGGATAGCGGTCGATGTGTGGAGTAATAGTAGTAGATGCAGGCAGGAGTCGGTCTACTTGTCACGGACATGATGCGTATATACATGATCATGCCTAGATATTCTCATAATTATTTGCTTTTCTATCAATTGCTCGACAGTAATTTGTTCACCCACCATAATAGTTATGCTATCTTCAGAGAAGTCACTAGTGAAACCTATGGCCCCCGGGTCTATTTTCCATCATACAAGTTTCCAATCTATTTTATTTTGCAATCTTTACTTTCAATCTATGTCATAAAAATACTAAAAATACTTATCTTATTATTATCATCTCTATCAGATCTCACTCTTGCAAGTGGTCGTGAAGGGATTGACAACCCCTTTATCGCGTTGGTTGTGAGGTTCTTATTTGTTTGTGTAGGTACGAGCTGACTCGCATGTGGTCTCCTACTGGATTGATACCTTGGTTCTCAAAATGAGGGAAATACTTATGCTGCTTTACTGCACCACCCTTTCCTCTTCAAGGGAAAACCAACACATTGCTCAAGAGGTATCATCCAATCACACAATTCTTGGTGAAATTGGGTGAATTGTGCATAGGTTACTGCGCCATACATAGGCTCAATGTTCTCACCTTGAAAATCAAACCCTTGGTCAAAGAGGCTGTCATCACGCTCATCCTCTATGATCTCGTTGTGCATGATAACATGACATGTCATCACCTCCCACATCTTATGAGTGCTCCATGTTCTAGCAGAGTGCCAAACAATAGCCCATCGAGATTGGAGTACATCAAAATCACACTCCACATCCTTCCTAGCACTCTCTTGTTCTTGGGCAAACTAGCCCTCTTCTATCCTACAGGCTCCGAGATTGTCTTCACAATAGTTGCCCACTGAGGATAGATGCCATCAGCTAGGTAGTATCCCTTGTTGTATTGGTGGCCATTGACCTCAAAGTTGATATATGGGGATTGTCCTTCACAAAGCCTAGCGAACACCGGAGAGCGCCGAAACACGTTGATGTCATTGTGAGAACCTGCCATACCGAAAGAGTGCCGAATCCAGAGATCTTGGGATGCCACAGCTTCAAGTATGACCGTGCAAGCCTTAACATGTACTCCCTCTGTTTTTATTTACTCTGCATATTAGAGTTGACTGAAGTCAAACTTTCTAAAGTTTGACCAAGTTTATAGAAAAGAATATGAATATTTACCATAACAAATCTATATGATGTGGAAGTACATTCAACAATGAATCTAATGGTATTGATTTGTTATTGTATATGCCAATATTTTTGTCTATAAATTTGGTCAAAGTTTATAAAACTTGACTTTGATCAAAGGTAATATGCGAAGTTAATAAAAATAGAGGGAGTACCTTATATTACCCCTGCCAAGCAAACCGACGGTTCTTCCATGCCTAGTGCATACAATCTATGCTTCCAAACATCCCCGGAAAGCCTCTTGATTCATTAGTCGCTAACAACTGAGTTGTATCTGCAACATTTGGTTCTCTCAAGTACTCCAGACCAAACACTACAACCATAGCTTTGCAAAACATGTACGATGCCTCAAGGCATGTGGAATCTCTCATGTAGACCTTCTCATCTGCAAGATCACCGGGAATTCCACATGTAAGCATCCGAGCAGCTACAACACATTCTGATAAGAGGAGAAGCCAACCTTTCCAAGCGCATTGGGCTTGCATTGGAAGTAATCATCGTACTCCATCACTCCGTCCTAAAGATGGTTGAACGCATGCCTTGTCGTTCAAAAGCGTCGCAGGAAAAGCTTGGCATTAAAAAGTGGGCTTGTGAGCTGGAAATAACCATCGTAGAGTAGGCAATGGTTGCTTCCTCTATGACGATTCAAAATCGGAGCATGGCCTGGGATGGTACCCTAAACATTGCCTACTCTACTCTCTCAAAAGCAACCATCTATGGTCATACTCTAACAATTTTCATCTCACCTTCGACATACATTAGCGGAGGCACAACATCACTCGGAAGCTTCTATTGAAGAACATAATAGTAACATAGTTAACATGTTTACTCAACAACAATGTATGAAAAAGATGGAATAGTGACCCAATAGTAAAAAATCTTACCATGCTATCTGGACAAATGTTAGTATCGCTCAACTTGTGGAGTAGTGGCACATATCCACTATAATTTTGGCCAGCTCCATAAATGATCTTAAAAGTCAAAACATCATTACCAAAGGGGAGAATTCTTCCCCTCTCAAGTTGGCTCTGAGCTATAACTGTAGTATGTCATGTCTACTATCTTTCGTATATCTCTTGAAGAAAGGAAATAAGCTACCAATTTTTAAAAAAACAAGTTTAATAGGGATGAATAAAAACTATTTTAAATAATCAATATAGATTACTTAATAAATTTGTTTAACAAACTCACACAGAGGTAGAATTGAAATCATGTCCAGATCCACCCAAATGTCTTTATCTTGAGCAATGCCAATATTGAAGGTCATTTTCATACCCTCCTCAAATCCGTGCTACTACAAGCTAGCTGTAGCACACTAGCAGTACCGCAGGCCCCCGCGCTACTATTAGTCCTTTACCCGCGGTACTACTATGGTTTTCCCTTTTTTAGAAAAGGGGCGCTTTATTACTTTTAAGATTTAAGCATTACACCCAGCCTCTGCATAACTAAGATGTACACAGCCAAATAAGATCCTCTCACACAAAATAAAAATAAAAAGGCGAATTACAATGAAACATGTAGAGTCCGTATAACGCCTAATGTGGAGGGGGGCCAATCCTTAGATCATGCTGCCACCCATGTTGGGTAAAAGTATCCCTCGTCGTAGCCTCCAATCGTGTACACACCTCTGTAAACAGGCCTCGATTCTCCACGCGTTGTAGAGAGGACCATAAATGAAGAGTCGCGGTACATCTGTAGATAACCTGCAACAGAGAAGTAGTTTTATTGTTAAAAACCTTATCATTTCTACATAGCCAAAGCGACCAAATAACGGCAAGCGCTCCCACCCTGAGAAGAGTTCTAAACATGTGATCAATCCCATGTAACCAGTTGCCAAATACATTAGCAACACTACAGGGATGATACAAGCCAGAAGCTATTTGGATGACTGACCATATAGAATGGGCCAATTTGCATTGGAAGAATAAGTGTTTTATTGTCTTCTCATGGTGAAAAAATACACATTGCAGGCTTCCATGCTAATTCCTATTAATAAGGTTATCTTTAGTAAGAATGACTCCGTGACGAAGATGCCATGCAAAGATTTTATTCTTAAGAGGTATCTTCATCTTCCAGATCTTCTTGTTATTAAAAACTGGCACATCGGACTGGATTAACGCTCTATACATAGAATCCAATGATAATTGTTCATTCCCATGGAGGTTCCATCGGAATACATTAGACCCATGTGACAATTGCACTGTGGACAACCGATGTAGCAGGATATTCCACAATTGGAGTCTGGGTCCAATTATGTCTCTTCTGAACGTCACATTTGGCGGAAATGATTCCATTACCGTGGCGATAGTATCACCTTTGTGGCACACAATGTTGTATAGAGCCGGATATTGTTCCCGGAGTGTGGCATTTCCTAGCCACTTGTCCTCCCAGAATCTAATTTACGAGTCGTCCTTTATCGAGAAGGATCCATAGTAGAATAAATATTTCTTCGTAGCCATTAGACCTTCCCAAAAGTGGGAATCCCCTGGCTTCCAATATACTTGGGATACCGCCTTGGAACCCACCTATTTCCTCCTTAGGAGGGTTTGCCATACACCATCTTTCATTAGTAATTTAAACAATCATTTGCCGAGGAGGGCCCTATTCTTAACCTGAAGGTCATGAATGCCAACCCGCCTTGGTCTTTGGGACAGCAAACCACACTCCATTTAGCCAGTCGATATTTCTTTCACTCGCTATCTCCTTGCCAAAAGAATCTTGATCGGAAGTAATCCAATCTATGTAAAACTGATTTCGGTAACTGGAAGAAGGAAACCATATATAGTACCATATTACTAAGTACTGAATTTATGAGGACCAATCTGAAAGGATCGATATGGTTGACTAGAGGGGGGGGGGGGTGAATAGGCAACTAACAATTTTTAGCGTTTCTATAACAATTTAAACTATGCATCAAAGTAGGTTGTCTAGATATGCAACTAGGTGAGCAACCTATATGATGCAACAAGGATAGGAACACAAGCAAGCAAGAGATATGACACAAAGAAGCTTGCACAAGTAAAGGCACGAGATAACCAAGAGTGAAAACGGTGGATACGAGGATGTGTTACCGAAGTTCCTTCCCTTTGAGGGGAAGTACATCTCCGTTGGAGCGGTGTGGAGGCACAATGCTCCCCAAGAAGCCACTAGGGCCACCGTATTCTCCTCACGCCCTCACACAATGCGAGATGTCGCGATTCAACTATTGGTGCCCTTGGAGGCGGCGACCGAACCTTTACAAACAAGGTTGGGGCAATCTCCACAACTCAATTGGAGGCTCCCAACGACACCACGAAGCTTCACCACAATGGACTATGGATCCGCGGTGACCTCAACTGTCTAGGATGCTCAAACACCCAAGAGCAAGATCCGCAAGGGATTAGTGAGGGGAATCAAATTTCTCTTGGTGGAAGTGTGGATCGAGGCTTCTCAACCACTCCCGAGCAAATCAACAAGTTTGATTGGCTAGGGAGTGAGATCAGGCGAAAATGGAGCTTAGAGCAACAATGGAGCTTAGGGTTGGAAGAGGTAGGTCAACGGGGAAGAAGGGGACCCCTTAAATAGTGGGGGATAAAGATCCAACCATTATCCACCTACCAGCCCGCGGCCAGCGGTACTTCCGCACCAGGCAAGCAGTACTACCGTGGGGCCACGCGGTACTTCCGCTTGCTGCCAAGCGGTACTACCGCAAGGTCACGCGGTACAACCATGCAGGCCCACGGTACTACCGCTGCAGCAGCAACGGCTAGGGCAGACCTGAGGCACAAGTGCTGAGGGCGGTACTTCAACGAGCGCGGTACTACCGCTCCCCCTTGTGGTACTACCACAAGGCAGGAATCCCCTAGCCTGGGAAGAGGGAGGATAAGGAAACAACCGTGCCTACTTCCGCTGAAAAACGAAAGAAGCAAAAACCCGACACAGTACTACCGCAGAGGGGCGGTACTACCGCCTGGCAGCTGAGCACGGTACTACTGTGGAATGAAAGCGGTACTACCATGGTAGGCGCAGATGTAAAAAAATTACATCCGCCCCTACTACCGCGAGGGAGCAGTACTAGCCTGGTGGGCCATGGTAGTGCAGCTCCAGGGGAGCGGTACTACCGTGGGCACTTGCGGTACTACCGCGCCGCAGCACAGTACTACCGTTGGTGCCTACGGTACTACCTCTCACCTGGGAGCAGTACTACCGCAGGCCAACACAACAGCTAGAAACAAGGTGATAAGATAAACAAGGGAGGAAGCTCCAAGGTGCAAGGGAAAGGAGGGGACAAGGAAGAAACGTGTACGTGATGATTCCACCCAAACCTTTCCGACGCGGACCCCCTCTTAATAGTACGGCTTTCCTACGACTCAAATCCACCAAAAAGAAATGTAGAAAAGACGCCGTCTTCAACAGTCTTCGAGGGGCACCAAACCATCTTGTGCCTAGTGATGATATGTCTGGATACTCAAGGCACACGAATAGTCCGCAAGCGCGTTGTCATCAATCACCAAAACACCTTAGGGATAAATATGCCCTTACAATCTCCCCCTTTTTGGTGGATTGATGACAATATGGGATTTGCACAAGGGAAATAATATTAAGCAACCGCAAACCTCTCCTCTCTAGAATATAGACGGGCTCCCCCTAGATGTGTGCCAACTAGATGGGTGCTTTGGACTGCACGACACACATACTAGGATCAAAGCTCCCCCTATATTATAGAGACAAGGCATATCTAGTAATAGGAAGGCTAACACTAGACAAGATAGCACAAACATAAGTTAACTAAGATAGATAGAGTGCATATGTCTTACACCATATGTAGGATAAGTCTTGAAGGCACAAACCAAACAAAGGCAAACGAGGCAAACGAGGTTCAAACGACAAAGAAAACACACCAAGCATGACACAACGCAAATCCCTACACTCTCTCCCCCTTTGGCATCGAGACGCCAAAAAGGCAGAGAGGACACCTACACACACGGGGTGGCTCAGGCAGAGAAGTCATCCCACTGCTCCTCGTGCACCTCGTCGGACTCAGCGGCGACGACGGACTCCTCGATGTCCTCCTCTGAACTGGTCCACTTGTACCCCTGCTTCGCCATCCAGGTAGCCTCTAGCGTGATGACGTCCTCATAACCGCCAGACACATCCTCTCCAAAGAGCCTCATAACCTTCTTGTCATGGCGGCGACTCTCCTTGTCAGCCACGTGAGTCCTGTACTGTCCCTTTGCCTGCATGCAGAAGAGAGTCTTCATCTTGTCCTTTAACTTCTTGGCCCACGACGGCTCAGAGGAAGGAGTGGTAGACCCAGCAGCACGGTCCTCAGCAACATTCTCTGCACCAGCCTCCTCCTCACCAACAACCCTCCTAGCAGTAGAAGCCTAAGCACGGGTAGTAGTGTTGGCCTAGTTGGGCTTGACACGGAGACTAATTGGCCTCATGACGAATCCAGTCTGGAGCAAGGAACTCATCACCAGGGTACATCTTTTCCCAAGCTATGGAGAGCAACAGAAACATGTACGGTCCATAGATAGGTACCTTGCGAGTGAACACCGCAAACCGAAGCTCACACCACATGATGTGTGAGACATCAAGTGGCTGAGTCTGAGATGAACGTGCCTCTGCACACAGGAGCAACATGTCCACTAGATAAGAATGAACCTTGTCCTTGTCGCCAATGCGTGGGAACAGAGTGTTGTAGAAGATGTGATGCATGATATCCAGAAAGGAGTTCAGTACCCAAGTATACTTGCCATTGGGGAGCACCTTCTCAACAAGGAATGGCTGAAGCAGGTTCTTGTTGGCAGACTCAGAGTTGGTGTGGGGGCGAACACCAACGGGTGTGTGAAGCCCCTCATTAGGAATGTGAAGCAGATCCATGAACTCCTTCCATGTAGCAGACAGTTGACGGCCGTTGGTCATCCAGGTCATCCTCCGCTCATCCCCGGGATGAAAGTAAACTGAGGCAAAGAACTGACAGATAAGCTCAGGGTCATAGTCAAGGTGAAAGGAGATCACAGGCTCAATAGAAAATGGCTCCACCAAGTCCAGAGCCTCTCCAAAATAGTCACGAAACTTGTCCTTCCACATGTGATTCATGTCTATCCACTTGTCATCCACGAAGGTATTCTGCTTGTTCTTGATCACATCCAGATAGATGAGAGCCTCTTGCTTGGTCCAGAACAACTAAGTGCCTCTGAGGACAGCCCGAGGATTCACATAGGGATTGATCTTCCGACGTTTGACATACTTATTGACTGAAATCTCGTCCATGCCCTTAGTAGGTTCATTTTGCTTGCTGGCAATGGTCTTGACATTGCGCTTGGGGGCATTGGAGCCCTCTGGTGCTTCATAATGGGGATTGCGCAGACGCTTGGAGCTAGTGTCACCACTGGGATTGGAACGGTGAGAGCCACCACCTGAGACACAAAGCGCAAAACACACACGACAAGCAAGAAGGATCAATGCAAAGACCACAACAAAGCAAAAGAAACATGCAGAGAGCACACAAGATAATTGCCATGAGAGAGATTTGACCCCTATGGTAGTACTGCCAAGTGCTGCGGTACTAAGATTGTAGTACCGCTCTTAGTCACGGTAGTACCGTGTAAGGTCACGGTAGTACCGGGTCTAGGAGCGGTAGTAGGATCTTAGTGCCACAGCTAGCGCGGTAGTACCGCGTCTTATGGGCGGTAGTACCGCACGAGCTAGCGCGGTAGTACCGCACTTGATGGGCGGTAGTACCGCACGAGCGGTAGTACCGCACATGAGACACGGTAGTACCACACCGCGTTAGATCCAAACAAGTTCAAATCTGAGAAAAGCCCGCGAAACTGCGGCAGTACTACGGTTGGACAAATATACCACAAGAAAACATATCAAGTATGATTCCTACACAACACGACTCTCCTACATCCTACTCTCGCATAGATTTGGCCTAAAATCTCAAGAACAACAAGCATCTCCCCAAAAACCTAGAAGCGAGAGAACAACCAAGAAAAAGAGGGATTTGGGGAAAAACCTTGGTCCATGGCAAGAGGAAGTGTTGGGGAACGATCCCACCGGTCGGAATCCGAGGAGAGTGGTCGGACACGGAGATCCGGCGAGGACCTCCGGAGCCATTCTTGAGCAAGAGAGAGAGAGAGAGACGTGGGGAGAGAGACGAGTGAATGGGTATGGGGAGTTGGAACTCCCCTGCCCGAGTCATAACCCCCACGCTCACTCGATGTGGCGGTAGTACCGTGCCTCATCGCGGTAGTACCACTCGGCGGAAGTACCGCACCTGAGCGGTAGTACCACGCTATGGCGCGGTAGTACCGTGCCTCTCAAAGCGGTAGTACCGCGGCAAGCCGCGATAGTACCATGGGCTCAAGAAGATGCATGTTTCAAGCACATGAAAAAGAGGTATTTGCACGAACACTCCGAGGCAACACGACACCACAGGACCACGCAACACACAAAGGCAGAAATACAAACGACAAAACGAAACAACCACGAGACACCACCTCTCCAAAGAGAGGGCGGTGGCCGTAGCCACCTATGTTTGAGTCAATTGGTATGGCACCGCGAAGAATTATCCTTGGGCCCATGACCAAAACTCGTCTTTGAACCACAAGTACCATCAAACATGGCTAATGTGAAGGAGTTGATCAATTTATGCATAATGGGGGGAGGGAGAGTTCATTGAGAGAACAACACTCCCCCTATGTCCATGCCTACATCTAAACAAGACAACAAGTTGATTATGGTGGGGTGTGCAAGGGTTCAAGCAACATTGCTCGAATCAGTGATATTTAGCTCATGCCTTAACTTGCGAAATCTTGCTTCATCCAAGGGCTTCGTGAAAATATCTGCAAGGTTATCATGAGTGTTGACGTAGTTGAGCTCGATCTCTCCTCGCCTAATGTGATCCCGGATGAAGTGATACCATATCTCAATATGCTTCGTCTTGAAGTGTTGCACCGGGTTGAGAGAGATCTTGATGGCACTTTCATTGTCACACCAAAGAGGCACTTTGTCACAAATGACACCGTAATCCTTTAAAATTTGCCTCATCCATAAGAGTTGTGCACAACAAATACCGGCTGCCACATACTCCGCTTCGGTGGACGAGAGAGACACACAACTTTGCTTTTTGGAAGACCTACTTACCAAAGAGCAACCAAGGAATTGGCACCCTCCGGAAGTGGACTTCCTATCCACTTTGTCTCCCGCCCAATCGGAATCCGAATACCCTACAAGCTTGAAGTTGCTCCTCTTGGGTACCATAAGCCAAAGTTTGGGGTATGAGCCAAATATCGAAAGATTTGTTTGACCGCCACATAGTGACTTTCCTTAGGTGCGGCTTGAAACCGTGCACAAATTCCCACACTCAACATGATATCCGGTCTAGATGCACAAAGGTAGAGCAAGGAGCCTATCATGGAACGATATACCTTTTGATCCATCGCTTTACCATTGGGATCTATGTCAAGTTGGCACTTGGTGGGCATTGGAGTGGAAGCCGGCTTGACATCACTTAGCTTGAATCTCTTGAGCATGTCTTGAGTAGTCATCCACAATCACCAAGCAATACTTCCTACACCCAAGACTATCGAAGGATGGAGGCCCAAAGAGATCCAAGTGAAGGAGCTCCAAAGGCCTCTTTGAGTAAATGATAGTCGTGGGAGGGTGAGCCTTCTCATGTAGCTTTCCTTCGATACAAGCACTGCAAGCACGATCTTTAGAAAAACTAACATTCGTTAGTCCATGGACATGGTCCCCCTTGAGAAGACTTTGCAAAGATCTCATATTGACATGGGCTAGACGGCGATGCCAAAGCCATCTGACATCAACTTTAGCCATTAGGCAAGTCGTGGTCTTAGTGGGTCGCTCCGAAAAGTTAATCACATATAGACCGTTCTTGACATGCCCAACAAAGGCTACTTTAAGAGTCTTGCTCCACAAGAGGGCCACGGTATCGATATCATAGAAAGTGGAAAAGCCCATGATTGCAAGTTGACGAACGGAAAGTAAATTGTATGCAAGGGACTCAATAAGCATGACCTTCTCGATCGTGAGATCATGAGAGATGACCACCTTGCCAAGTCCCAATACCTTAGAAGATAAGGCGTCACCCCACTCGACATTGGTGGGCATTGATGGAATCTTGTGCACGTCCACCACCAAGTCCTTGCTTCCGGTCATATGATTTGTAGCTCCGCTATCGAGCAACCATGATCCCCCATCGGAAGCAAACACCTACAAGAGATCAATGCTTGGTTCTAGGTACCCATTTTGTAATGGGTCCTTTGATGTTAGTAACAAGGGTCTTTGGAACCCAAATAGACCATTCAATGTATTCATGAGGAGAACCAACGAATTTGGCCTAGACATGCCCATCACTAGCACGACATAACATATAAGAAGGATTAAAGTCGCCGGCTTTGATGAGAGGAGTGGCATTGCCCTTTTTGACAACGCCACCCTTCGCATTGTTCTTCTTCTCCTTGGAAGCACTCTCTCCCTCCTTCACAAAGGTTTGCATGAGAGGAGGAGGTCGTTTGGTCTTGTCATTCTTCTTCTTGTTCTTGGACTCGGGCACGTACCCCACCCCTTCCTTGGCCACAACTCCCTTTTGTTTGATCAAGAGGCCGTTGAGGTTCTTCTTGCCTTGTATGCAAGTCGCAAGACCTCTCTCAAGTTGCCCCTTTAGCTTAGCGTTCTCCTCAACAATATGCACATGCTCACAACACGGGTTAGTAGCATTTGCATTATCAATAAACATCATACGAGGAAAAGTGGCTTCTTCCCTGGTTAGCTTTACTTGAAGTTGATCATGAGACTCTTTGAGGCTAGCATGAGCACCCTTCAAGACCTTGTGAGCCTTGTCAAGTAGATCAAACTCCTCTTTGAGTCTAGCAAGATCAACCTCAAGTTCGGCCTTCTCGGATTTTAGCACATGAGAAACAATGAGAACATGATCATAATCTTTCTTTAAATTAGCATGATCAACGTTGTGTGAATCCTCAAGAGCCAAACGAAGACCACGCTCTTCCTCAAGAGCATTGGAAAGATCCGAAATCTCATTGGCATAGTCACGACTATGCCCTTCCATCTTAGTGATGGTATCTTCGTGAGCCTTGATCATGTCATTGGCTTCACCAAGTTGTTCCAAGAGAGCAACAAAGTGCTTCTTGGATTTACCCTTAAGTTTGCCCATGAAGGCCTCAAACTCATTTGCCTCCACATTAGCTCCCTCATGTTCATCAATGCTATTCGTCGAAGAAGGATGATTAATTATGGTAGTTTTGATGTTGGGGGTTACCTTGTTGGTGGCTTTAGCCATGAGGCACTTGGCGGTGATGCTCTCATTGGGTGAGTCGAAGAGAGACACCCATGGAGTCATCGCAATGGCAACTGAGGCCATGGCAGCCAACTCACCATCTTCATCATCGTCATCATCCTCATTGTACTCTTCTTGTACCACCAATGCCTTGGGAGGAGTCTTCTTAGTGAAGTTGCTCTTGTTGGGGAACGACTTGGGCTTGTCCTTTCAGATGAGATTGCCACCATTGTCTTCCCTCTTCTCATACGGCACTCCACAACAAAATGACTCACATTGCCACAATTGTAGCAAGTCCTTACACATTGCTTGATCTTCGTGCCACATGAGTTGTTTCTGTTAAAGTTTGGCCTCGAGTTTTTCTTGCTCCAAAATTGCCTTGAAGCAAGTGCCATGTGTTCACGATATGCATACTTTGTATCTTCGGGTTTTCTCTCCTCTTCTTCCTCTTCTTCTTCTTCTTCTTCAACGGACAGCTTGGCCTTCAATGCAAGGTTGGGCTTCTTTGCCCTTTGATAACGAAGCACCGCATTGTCGGCGGCCTTGTCCAAAATGTTCATGGCCACAAACTCATCCAACACTTCACTTGAGGTTAAAGTGTGGAAGTCCAGTCTTTGACGAATGACGGAGGACATGGCCTTGTGGTAGGGCATCATTGCCTTGAGGAATTTGCGCTTGATCCAATTGTCATCCGTGTCCTTGCTCCCATGATCTCGGAGTGAGACCGTGAGTTTGGTTACTCTCCGATAAAGCTCACGAGGTTCTTCATATTCTTTCATTGCAAACTCATCGGCCTCATCTTGCACCACTTCATAGTTGGAGAATTGAATGCTTGCACTTCCCTGGTAGAGAGAGACAACACAAAGCCATGCGTCTTTGGCCAAGGCGAAGGGCCGAAGATGAGGTAGGTCTTCAGGTGGGATTGCATCTTCAATGATGAAGAGAGCATTCTCATTGAATTGATTATCCGTGGCTTCTCGAGGAGTGAAGTTGCTTGGATCATGCGGATAGAAACCTTCTTCAATGATTCTCCAAAGATTAGTGTTCACATGATTTAAATGACGTTTAAAGCGGTAAACCCAAGAATCAAAGTCCTCATTTTTCACAATCTTCGGGGGAGGACCGGCATGATTCAAATGAGTGGAAGGAACCGGTCCACCATAAACAAGTGGTGGTTCCACATGAGCAAAGATACCGGTGCCATTCTTACCACTAGAAGAAGGAGCCTTTTCACTACTACCTTCCCCCTTATCGGAGGTAGCATCCGTCACCTTGTCGGTGGGATTACCCACTTTCAACGCTGCAGTGGATAGTTTAAGCCCTTCAAGGAATTTAGTAAACATGCTTTCAACCTCGGTCGTCATGGAGGTTTTCAATGTCTCCGAGGCCACATTGAATTCCTCACGAGAGACCGAGGTTTCCCCATCGCCCGTAGACGAGATCGGATTCACACCAGAGTGTTCCTCCACACCATCTACGGTATCAACCATACTCTTTGGATGGTAAAGTCCTTAATAAAGAGACGAGGCTCTGATACCAATTGAAAGGATTGATATGGTTGACTAGAGGGGGTGGGGTGAATAGGCAACTAACAATTTTTAGCTTTTCTTTAACAATTTAAACTTTGCATCAAAGTAGGTTGTCTAGATATGCAACTAGATGAGCAACCTATATGATGCAACAAGGACAGGAACACAAGCAAGCAAGAGATATGACACAAACAAGCTTGCACAAGTAAAGGCATGAGATAACCAAGAGTGGAGACGGTGGAGACGAGGATGTGTTACCGAAGTTCCTTCCCTTTGAGGGGAAGTACGTCTCCGTTGGAGAGGTGTGGAGGCACAGTGCTCCCCAAGAAGCCACTAGGGCCACTGTATTCTCCTCACACCCTCACACAATGCGAGATGCCGTGATTCCACTATTGGTGCCCTTAGAGGCGGCGACCGAACCTTTACAAACAAGGTTGGGGAAATCTCCACAACTCAATTGGAGGCTCCCAACAACACCACGAAGCTTCACCACAATGGACTATGGCTCCGCGGTGACCTCAACCGTCTAGGATGCTCAAACACCCAAGTGTAACAAGATCCACAAGGGATTAGTGGGGGAATCAAATTTCTCTTGGTGGAAGTGTGGATCGAGGCGTTCTCAACCACTCCTGAGCAAATCAACAAGTTTGATTGGCTAGGGAGTGAGATCGGGCGAAAATGGAGCTTAGAGCAACAATGGAGCTTAGGGTTGGAAGAGCTAGGTCAACAGGGAAGAAGGGGACCCCTTAAATAGTGAGGGATAAAGATCCAACCGTTATCCACCTACCAGCCCGCGGCCAGCGGTACTACCGCACTAGGCAAGCGGTACTACCGTGGGGCCACGTGGTACTTCCGCTTGCTGCCAAGCGGTACTACCGCAAGGTCACGCGGTACAACCGTGTAGGCCCGCGGTACTACCGCTGCAACAGCAACTGCTAGGGCAGACCTGAGGCACAAGTGCAGAGGGCGGTACTTCCGCGGGCGCGGTACTACCTCTCCCCCTTGCGGTACTACCGCAAGGCAGGAATCCCCTAGAGTGGGAAGAGAGAGGATAAGGAAATAACCGTGCCTACTTCCGATGCAAAACGGAAGATGCAAAAACCCGACACAGTACTACCGTAGAGGGGCGGTACTACCACCTGGCAGCTGAGCACTGTACTACCGCGGAATGAAAGCGATACTACCATGGTAGGTGCGGATGTAAAAAATTACATCCGCCCCTACTACCGCGGGGGAGCGGTACTAGCCTGGTGGGCCATGGTAGTGCAGCTCCAGGGGAGCGGTACTACCGTGGGCACCTGCGGTACTACCGCGCCACAGCACAGTACTACCACTGGAGCCTACGGTACTACCGCTCACCTGGGAGCAGTACTACCGCAGGCCAACACAGCAGCCAGAAACAAGGTGAAGAGATAAACAACGGAGGAAGCTCCAAGGTGCAAGGGAAAGGAGGGACAAGGCAGAAACGTGTACGTGGTGATTCCACCCAAACCTTTCTGACACGGACCCCCTCTTAATAGTATGGCTTTCCTACGACTCAAATCCACCAAAAAGAAAGGTAGAAAAGATGCCATCTTCAACTGTCTTCGAGGGGCACCCAACCGTCTGGTGTCTAGCGATGAAATGTTTGGGATACTCAAGGCAGATGATTAGTCCGCAAATGAGTTGTCATCAATCACCAAAACACCTTAGGGATAAATATGCCCTTACACAATCTTCCACCCAGAGACAATAGTTTAGATTTCCAACTGCTAAGTCTTTTTGATAGTCTCTCCTCGACGTGTTTCCATTCAGCATTTGTGAGTCTTCGATAATGTATCGATATCCCCAAATATGTGATCGGAAACTGACCCAACCCGCATCCGAACAGTTCAGCATACAGGTGGGCCTCGTCTTGAGCCTCACCAAATCAAAACAATTCACTTTTATGAAAATTGATCTTTAGACCCAAGAGTTGCTCGAATGCTGATAACATCAGTTTCAGATTTCTCACTTTCTCGAGGTCATGATCCATGAAGAGAATCGTATCATCGGCATATTGAAGTATAGAGAGACCACCATCAACTAGATGATTTACTACCCCATCAATTTGGCCATCAACCTTGGCACGCTCAATCATGACCTCTAGCATATCCGCCACTATATTGAATAGCATGGGCGATACCGAGTCACCTTGTCGCAATCCCTTCTTCGTTTCGATATAGTGTCCAACGTTATCATTGACCTTAATGGCAACACTACCTCCAGAAATGAAGTTATGGATCATAGCGCTCCACTCTGTAGAAAATCCTTTCATTCCGAGAGTCTGTTGAAGAAAAGGCCACTTGACTTTGTCATAAGCCTTTTCAAAGTTTATTTTGAGTACCACCTCATTTAAAATTTTCCATTGTAATTCATGGACTGTTTCATGAAGGATAACAACTCCATCTAGGATGTGGTTGCCTTGCATAAAAGTTGTCTGTGAAGGTCGAACCACATGTTCAGCAACCGAATTTAGGCTAATAGTCGCAACCTTCGTGAATATTTTAAAAACTACATTAAGGAGGCAAATAGGTCTATATTGTTGTATCCGTTCAACCTCATTAACCTTAGGTAATAAAATAATCTCACCGAAGTTTAAGCGAAACAATTCTAGTTGGCTAGCATGTAGGTCGGTAAACAAAAGTAGGAGATCCGGTTTGATGACTTCCCAGAATTTCTGATAGAACTCAGCAGGAAAATCATCCGGACCCGGGGCTTTGTTATGCTCCATTAGGAAAACCGCCTTTCAAACTTCCTCCTCGGAGTATGGGGCTGTTAGAAGGTTGTTTTCCTCATCAGAGACCTAAGAGATGTCATCTGTTTGGGTCTCATCCATCGAGAAGTTTCCTTCCTCTGGGGCTCCGAACAGATTTTGATAATAATTAGTGATATAAGATTTAAGTTGCTCATGCCCCTCAATCACTCCCTCATCCTATTGTAGAGAGTGAATAATTTTCTTCCTGTGTCTGCCATTGGGGACTCCATGGAAATATCTAGTATTTGAATCACCTTTCAGGATAAATTGAGAGTTAGAATGTTGGTACCATTTGAGTTCCTCTTCACGCAGCATGTTAGCTATTTGTGCATTCGAATAATTCTTGATCTCGATTTCTTGCTCAGATAGAGGTCTAACCTCTGCCAAAGCTTCTAATTCATCAATGATAGATGAAAGACGAAGCTTCTCCCTTTTGAGGATACCCACTGTATGTCTGGCCCAACCACCAAGGAATTTACGTAATGCACGCATTTTGTTATTCTATCTGTGTATTGGGGTAGGCCTGGCGACTGGTTTCTCCCACACCTCCTTGACCATGTCATGGAAGCCATCCCGAAGCAACCACCCAAGTTCGAACTTGAACTTGCGTCTATGTTGTGGTCGTGGCAACCCAGTAGTTAGAAGAATGGGTGCGTTGTCTGATATAGCCTTGATACGAGGTAGAGCATGAACAAAAACCATAGGAAATTTTGGTTCCCAGTCGGTATTAGTTAAAACACGATCTAGTTTCTCATATGTCGGTTCCGGAAGACTGTTCGCCCATGTGAATTGTCTTCCAATCATAGAAACCTCTCGCAAATCTAGACTGTCGATGACAATATTGAAAAGGAAAGGCCAATGATTATCGAACCTACCGCAGCTTTTCTCATTTGGAAATCGAAGAAAGTTGAAATCCCCACCTATAAGAATGGGATAGGGATTATCTTTCGCCATATTAACCAATTCACGAAGAAAATCGGCCATGAACTCATCCTGGGCTGCCCCATACAGGGCGACGAGGGTCCATGTGAAGTTGTCGGCCTTGTTGCGAATATGGAGCTTAACGTGAAACTCACCATTCGAACTAGCCAAAACATCCATAGTCCCTGTATTTACGACAAGTGAAATGCCCCCAGAATGACCTCTAGGTGGTCGCGAAACCCAAGTAAAGTCTATCCCGCTAGAAAGACGGTTAAGCAGACTTACTGAGAAATCACGTCTTCCCGTTTCGGAGATAGCCAAAAAATCTAAATTGTATTCCCTATTACATTCTGCAATGAATAAATGTTTAGCCAAGTCACGAAGACCTCTGCTATTAAAAAACATTCCATTCATGAGGAAACAATAGGAGATTTAGAACACTTTACCCTCTTATGGGACTTACTATCTTTTTTCGAACGTGTGGTCTTTGATTTACGTCCGGATGCTGTAAGCTCAATCAATGAACTTGTTGGGATCTACAGTAGGCGCGTCGACTGCAAATTAAAATTTCCTACGTGCGGAACAACCAAGAACATGCTACCGGAGATGGATCACAGTTTGTTACCACTAGACGCGCAGTGCCGTGCAGCGGAAGAAGAGTTGGGGCAGCGCGTCCGCGTGGATCATCTCCTCCTCGTCCGATCTCCCTCATACAACCAGTGGTCGGTTCCCACGTATAGGTTCGCCGGAGCGGCGCAAGTGCACCGCCTCTAATGGTATCCGCGCATGCAGGAGGACATCGTGTGGCGGTGTAGCGCCCCAGATATAACTTTCCCAATTTGTACTCCAACTCTTGCCGTTTCCAGCATTAAGTTATATTTATTTCTCAGGTTCGGGTCTTTGTCTCTGTGTGTTGTTTTCATTTTCATGCATCTCATATCATGTCATCATGTGCATTGCATTTGCATACATGTTCATCTCCTGCATTCAAGCATTTTCCCTGTTGTCCGTTTTGCATTCCGGCGCTTCGTTCTCCTCCGGTGGTCAAATCCAGCTTTCTTTCGTGTGTGGGGATTAAACATTTCCGGATTGGACCGAGATTTGCCATGTGGCCTTGGTTTACTATCGGTAGACCGCCTGTCAAGTTTCGTATCATTTGGACTTCGTTAGATACCCCAACGGTTAACCGAGGGACCGAAAAGGCCTCGTGTGTGTTGCAGCCCAACACCCCTCCATTTTGGCCCAAAACCCACCAAACTCTACTCCATGTCCTAGAGCGTTCAAACACGATCACGTGGCCAAAAACCGCACCTCATTTGGACTCTCCTAGCTCCCTCTATGCCTATATATAGTCCCCTCAAAATTCGGATCTCCTCCTCCCCCGAAACCCTAGTCCAAAAAAAAAATCATCCGCCGCCGACGGACACGTCCGCCCCAACGCCGGACGCGTCCGCCGCCGCCTGCCTCCGCCATTCAGGCGCTGCAACGTGGCGCCGCTCCTCTTCCCAGCCGCCGGCCCGAGAGGCCCAGGAGGGGCCCCAGCGAGCACGAGTGCCCTGCGCCCCGCGCGTTCCACCTCACCGCCGTCTCTTCAGGCTCCGGTGGCCGGAGACGCCACCCGCCACCGCGAGCGCCGCCGCGCCACCACTCCACTCCGCCGAGCCGGCCACCGTTCGCCTCGGCTTCCGCACCCGCAAGCACCACCAACGCCGGCGCCTCCTCTGACCGGCCCCGGATCCGGCGACGTCCCCACCTCCGGCGAGCTCCTCCTCTCCTCCGGCGTCCTTCTCCGGCGAGCGCGAACTCCGGCGCCGATCTGCTACAGTGCCGTGAACAGTGATCCAAACCCTAGATCTGGACACGGTTGACTTCTTCCCTCTCCCCCTTAATCTTTTATGCAAACTTTGACTGATGCTATCTCTGCATCCGTAGCTCCGTTTTGGACATATAGTATATCAAAATGTTCGCCTCGACATGTACATCATTTCATTCCATTGCATCATTTTCATTTGAGTTCATCTTGATGCCCGAATTGCTGCTAGAAGGAGGCTTCGTGAGATAATTGTCAGATCTGCTAGTTCGTCTTAGACTTTTGTCATTTTTGCCATGATTATTGTGTGCATGATATGCCTGTGAGTCCTTGATATGATTTGTTAAGCATTTTGTCTTCTTTCCAGAGGTGCAACCCATGCATTTTTAGGATGCGTGTGGTGACTTGTGCAAGCTTGCAAAGTGAGACACTTGGTAGATCTGTTTTCAGGGACTTTGTGGATTTCACTAAGTCTGGGATTATTTAGTTCATGATGCCATATGTTCAGCTTGTTTCCTAGTGATCCGTGCCTCTTTTGAGGATGATCAGTAAGGGAGTTTTGTTAATCATGTTATGCTCTATCCATCCATGTCTTTGTTTGCACATGTGGAGTACTCTAGCTTGAGTCAATCGAGCTCTACTTTTGCTTTGTGGTAAATCTGGGCAGATCGTCAACTCGTTTGCGATTTTGCCGATGCTATTGTTAGTGATCTGTGCATGCTATGCCATTGTTCTTGCCATGTCTAGCTAGAATTTTGTGCCTTCTTTACGGATATATGCTTGCCTTGCCATGACTTGCACCGTAGTGAGTGCATCGAGCTCGTTTACATGCCTTCGTGAGTTAAATTCCAGCATGTCTCAGTTTTCACAAAGTCTGAAAACTGATTGTGCGTGAGCTATGTTCGTGTGCTTGTTAGTATATTTTGTGATCCCTTTTGGCCCCAGGTCACTTTGGGAATTTTGATAAGCTTGTTGAGTAGCTCCATGCCATGTTCTTACTTTTCATAATCAGGTCTTGTATCATGTTGTTTTGCTGCTCCGAAGAGAGCTTCGTGATCTGAAATTTCAGACTAGTGTTAATTTCACTAAGTCTGAAATCTGTTTTGCATTTGTGTTTTTGCCATGCTTGTTTGAACCTCATAATGGATGAATTTGGCCGTGGCTCAGTGCTAGTGTTTTGTTAAGCATCTTGTGGGCATCCCTGCCATGTATTTTTTTGTCATGTTTTGTGGCTGTAGCATGTTCATTTCGTTGCATTTAGATGCCTACTTGCTGTAAATCGCAGACCGGTGTCATTCTTAAAACGCTTGCCATTTCCAAACCGTAACTCCGATTCCAATGATCTTTATATCGTTTTCAAGCGATTTCATCCCCTCTATCCAGTGGCACACTTGGTTTTCCAAGTTGAGGCCAGGTTCATGCATTTCCTGTCACGTCTTGCATTTTGCATCCCGCATCGCATCCCGCATAGCATACCATCATTGCATCTTATTGTTGGAGTTTGCACGTGGTTGATTGTATTCTTGTTGCTTGTTTGTGTTGTTTGGGTAGAGCCGGGAGACGAGTTCGCTAACGAGGAGCCCGTTGAGTTTGCTTTTGAGGATCCAGTCAACTCTGACAACTGTGCAGGCAAGATGATCATACCCTCGAAATCACTACTATCTTTGCTATGCTAGTTTGCTCGCTCTTTTGCTATGCCAATGCTACGATGCCTACCACTTGCTTGTTAGCCTCCCAATTGCCATGTTGAACCTCTAACCCACCATTGTCCTAGCAAACCGTTGATTGGCTATGTTACCGCTTTGCTCAGCCCCTCTTATAGCGTTGTTAATTGCAGGTGAAGATTGGAGCTGTTCCTTGTTGGAACATTTATTTACTTGTTGGGATATCATTATATTGCCATGTTATCTTAATGCATCTATATACTTGGTAAAGGGTGGAAGGCTCGGCCTCTCGCCTAGTGTTTTGTTCCACTCTTGCCGCCCTAGTTTCCGTCATATCGCTGTTATGTTCCCGGATTGTTGCGTCCCTTACGCGGTTGGGCTATAATGGGAACCCCTTGATAGTTCGCCTTGATTAAAGCTTTTCCAGCAATGCCCAACATTGGTTTTACCCTTTGCCACCTAGCCTCTTTTTCCTTGGGTTTCCGGCGCCCGAGGGTCATCTTATTTTACCCCCCCGGGCCAGTGCTCCTCTGAGTGTTGGTCCGACCGAGTAGACTGCGGGGCCACCTCGGGGCAACTTGAGGGTTGGTTTTACTCGTAGGATGTCTCATCTGAGTGTGCCCTGAGAATGAGATATGTGCAGCTCCTATCGGGATTTGTCGGCACATTCGGGCGGTGCTGCTGGACTTGTTTTAACCTGTCGAATCATCTTGTTGTACCGAGATACCGAGTCTGATCGGTGTGTCTTGGGTGGAGGTTTATTCCTTCGTTGACCGTGAGAGCTTATTATGGGCTAAGTTGGGACCCCCCTGCAGGGATTGATCTTTCGAAAGCCGTGCCCGCGATTATGGGCAGATGGGAATTTGTTAATGTCCGGTTGTAGATAACTTGAACCTTAATTAACTAAAATGAATCAACTGAGTGTGTTGCCGTGATGGCCTCTTCTCGGCGGAGTCCGGGAAGTGGACACGGTGTTGGAGTAATGTTTGCGCAGGTTGCTCTCTAGTTTCTCGCTCGTGCTTTGCCTCCTCTTCTCGCTCTCTTTTGCGAATAAGTTAGCCACCATATATGCTAGTTGCTTGCTGCAGCTCCACTTACATTTACCCCCTTCCTACCTATTAAGCTTAAATAGTCTTGACCGCGAGGGTGCGAGATTGCTGAGTCCCTGTGGCTCACAGATTACTATTACACCAGATGCAGGGACAGATGATACCGCTCCAGATGGCGCGCTTGAGCTCAAGTGGGAGTACGGCGAGGATTCTCAGCGTTACTATGTGTCTTTTCCTGATGATCAGTAGTGGTGCCCAGTTGGGGTGATCGGGACCTATGTCGCTTGTTGGGTTGTCTTTTATTTTGGCGCCGTAGTCGGGCCATGAGTGTTTGGATGATGTATGTTATTTATGTACTTTGATGTGACGTGGCGAGTGTAAGCCAACTATTGTATCTCCCCTTTTATTATATACATTACATGGGATGTTGTGATGATTGCCTAACTTGCGACATTGCTTTCAATGCGGTTATGCCTCTAAGTCGTGCCTCGACACGTGCGAGATATAGCCGCATGAGGGCGTTACAAGTTGGTAATCAGAGCCTTCCCCGACCTTAGGAGCCCCCACTGATTGATCGTTTTTTAGCAGCCGAGTTGTGTCTAGAAAAATGTCTTGAGTCATTTAGGAATTATATATCGGAGAGCTTAGGAATTCTTTTTACTTCCCAGTCTCCTCATCGCTCTGGTAAGGCATCCTGATGTAGAGTTTTGACTCTTCTCTTCTCAAATTTCACGAAAAAAAATTTAGGTTCACGCGAGTATCTTGGATTTGTTCCGATGGCTTATGATGAGAACACTGTCTTGGTGCCTCCTGTCAGGGGTTTAGTGGAAGTGTCCCGGGAGTTGAGCTCTGAGGTGTTGTCATCTTAATTTTATCGTTGCAATTCTGGAATACTTGAGATATGTTCGCCGACATCGAAAATCTCCTTTATGCAGTTCGTTGGTGAGATAACCTCGACGCCACCCAGTACTGGGGCGGGAGTTCGGGAGTATCGCCATAACATGTATAACGGATGCTTTTTGAAGGTTGAGGTAGATGGTTTCCGAAGGTTTCTTGGTTATGTGTTGAAGGATGGATACAGCTGGATGTAGGTATTGCTAGTTTGGGTGAGATATTAGGCTTCCCCTGTATCCCCAACACCTGATTGCATAACCGGAAAGTTTCGGGAGTTTCATAGGTGGGAATTCAAGTAGCTCTTAGGATACCTTTCCGACAGATGTATGATATGAAATTGGGGTTCGACGTCTAGTGGTTCGCCTATTCACGGTCGATTTTACAGTGGTCTCATTGTGTCTTAAAGAGTCCTTGGCTATGCTGACTCGGGGACGCTTCGTATGTCATGTGCACTGCCTTCTACATGATGGTGCTGTACGATCGAGCCTGTGTAGGTCCCACCACGAAAACTTCGGACGAAATCTCTATCATATGTTTGTTCCGGCTTATTCCGCAAGCCAATCCTTGGTTTTATTTTGAGTAGTGGTATTCGAGTTGCTTCGAAGTCATATGTTCATTCCATCCCTTGTTGATTTACCTCTTGTACCTAATTCTACGTGGCTTCGCAATTTATGGATATGTGACCACTTCAAGAGAAATACATTCGTTCATTTTGTTCGGATGTGAAGACTTTATATTGCAATTTTCATTCCGTTGGATTCAGCTTCAATATTTGTCTATCTATGTGCTAATGGTGGTCAACCTCTTCAGGATGGCCCCTCCAACACGCACGACTCCGAATCCTGATCCGCCACCACCTCCACCTCCTCCGGAGGCTTGGCAAGCTGTGATGGCCGCAACCAATGCAAAGACACAGTTGATCATGCAAATCCTCCAAGAGCGCAATCAAGGCAGTCAAGGGAATCAAGGCAACAACCAGAACCATTTTGCTACTCTGAACCAGTTCCTTGCAAATGGTCCAAAGACGTTCAACAATTGTGTTGAGGCTTTCGATGCTGACGATTGGCTAGTGGACCTGGGCAAGCATTTTGAATGCAGCAACATCAGGCCTGAAGATTTCGTCAAGTTCGCTTCTTTCCAGCTCAAAGATCAGGCTGCAGAGTGGTTCCAGCAGTACAAGGATTCCAGAGGTGGACGTTTGATCACTTGGGATGATTTCCGTCGAGATTTCTGAGCTCATCACATCCCTCAGAGTGTGACTGAAAGCAAACGTGCGGAATTCCGCAATCTGAAGCAAGGCTCTTTGTTTGTCTATGACTACAACAAGTTGTTCCATAAGCTCGCCCGCTTTGCCAAGCAGGACGTTCCTGATGAGAAAAGCATGATATATCAGTTCAGGGGTGGTCTCAGAGAAGAAATTCAGCTCGCTCTTGTCCTCTTTGAGCCGTTGAGGTACGATGAGTTCTACAACATGGCACTGAAGCAAGAGGCTGCTCAGTTGAGGTGTGATGCTTCCAGGAAGCGAGTCAGAGACACTACACCTTCTTCCTCTACTCAAGTGGCCAAGCAGCAGAACTATTGGCTTCCTCCTCCTCCGTTTCGTCAGCCGTATCAGCAGAAGAGCAAAGGTGGCAATGGTTCTTCCCACCCACCCAACCCATGCTTTCAGAACAAGACTTCGTCTCAAGCTCCAAGATCAAGTGCTCCGTACCACCGTCCGCTTTCAGAGGTCACGTGCAACAAGTGCCAACAGAAGGGTCACTACGCCAACAAGTGTTTCAACCAGAGGCGTCTTCCTCCTCCTCCTCCTGTGAGATCGGCAAGTACAGCTGTGGTCAAGCATAACCCCAAGTCCGCCAAGGTCAACTTGATGAACGCAGCTCAGGCAGAGGATTCGTCAGATGTCATCATGGGTAACCTTCCTGTTAACGATGTTCCCGCAAAAGTACTTTTTGATACTGGTGCATCGCATTCTTTCTTGTCATGCCCGTTTGCATCGAAGCACAATCTTGATACTGAGATTATGGCCAAAGCCATGCAAGTTGTTTCTCCCGGCAAGCTTTTGACTTCAAGTTTGGTTGCTCCCGATATCTCTATCACGTTGGGCGATTACAAGTTTCTCTCTTCTCTGGTGGTTCTTGGTAATTCGGATATCGATCTTATTCTCGGGATGGACTGGCTCTCTAAGCACAAGGCTCAGCTCGATTGTGCAGCCAGGCAGATTCAACTGACTCATTCGTCTGAGGATGTAATTGTCTTTGCCGCTCGGGATGATACAATCCAGTTGTTTTCTCTCATGAGAAGGGTGAATTGGATGCTATTTCGCAGATTCCAGTCGTTTGTGAGTATCAAGACGTCTTCCCAGAAGAGCTCCCAGGAATGCCTCCGCACCGGCCCGTTGAATTTGTTATTGAACTTGAGCCTGGTATGGAACCTATGTGCAAGCGTCCTTACAAGCTCGGACCTGAAGAGTTGAAGGAGCTGAAGAAACAACTCGATATTCAAGAAAGAATGGGTCTCATTCGGCCTAGTTCTTCTCCGTGGGGTTGTGGTGTTCTTTTTGTGAAGAAGAAGGATGGAACGGACCGACTTTGTGTTGATTACCGTCCATTGAACAAGAAGACCATCAAGAACAAATACCCACTTCCCAACATCAATGAGCTGTTCGATCAACTCAAGGGTGCCCAAGTATTCTCCAAGCTTGATCTCCGTATGCGTTATCATCAAATTTGCATCTGTGAGCAAGATATTCCCAAGACGGCTTTCAGGACAAGCTATGGGTCATATGAATACACTGTCATGTCTTTTGGCCTCGCCAACGCTCCTCCGACGTTCTCTCGCATGATGAACTTCATCTTCAACCCCTACACCAATGACTTCATTTTGGTCTATCTCGACGACATTCTGGTTTTCTCCAAGAACAAGGAAGATCATGCCAAGCACTTGCGTTTGGTTCTTGACAAGCTCAGGGAACATCAGTTCTACGCCAAGTTCTCCAAGTGTGAATTTTGGCTCGATGAGGTGCTTTATCTTGGTCATATCATCTCTGCCAAGGGCATTGCCGTGAATCCTAAGAAGGTGTCTGCAATTGTTAATTGGGAACCTCCTCAGAACGTGAAGCAACTCCGTAGCTTCCTCGGTCTCGCAAGCTACTGCCGAAGATTCGTTGAAAACTTTTCTAAGATCACAAAGCCTCTCTCAAATCTTCTTCAGAAGCACGTCAAGTACGTTTGGTCTCCGAAGTGCGATATTGCTTTCAACACTTTGAAAGAGAAGTTGATCACTGCTCCAGTTCTGACTCCGCCTGATGAATCCAAGCCGTACGAGGTCTTTTGTGATGCCTCTCTCCAAGGTCTCGGTGTTGTACTGATGCAAGAGAAGAAAGTTTTTGCTTATACCTCTCTCTAGTTGAAGCCTAATGAGAAGAACTACCCCACTCATGATCTCGAGTTGGCGGCAGTTGTGCATGCTTTGTTGACTTGGAGACATCTTCTATTGGGAAGAAAAGTGGATATTTTCACTGATCACAAGAGTCTCAAGTACATCTTCACTCAGCCTAATCTAAACCTCAGGCAAACTTGATGGGTCGAAATGATTCAAGAGTACAATCCGAGTATCGAGATACTCCAGGCAAGGCCAATGTGATTGCTGACGCTTTGAGCAGGAAAGCATATTGCAACAGTCTGATTCTGAAGCCTTATCAACCCGAGCGTTGTGAAGCTTTCCGCAAACTTAATCTACAAGTTGTTCCTCAAGGTTTCCTCGCCAACCTTCAAGTTTCTCCTACCTTGGAAGACCAAATTCGCCAAGCCCAGCTTCTCGATGCTATGGTGAAAAAGGTGAAGATTGGTATCGCAAAGAGTCAGTCCAAGTACAAGTGCTACCGCCTTGATGACAAGGACACTCTCTTCTTCGAGGATCGAATTGTGGTACCCAAGGGTGAACTTCGTAAAGTGATCATGAACGAGGCTCACAATTCTCTCCTCTCCATCCACCCTGGGAGCACGAAGATGTATCAGGATCTGAAGGAAACTTATTGGTGGACTCGAATGAAGCGCGAGATTGCTCAATTCGTGAATGAATGTGATGTCTGCAAAAGAGTGAAGGCAGAACACCAAAGGCCAGCAGGCCTCCTCCAACCTCTTGCCATTCTAGAATGGAAGTTTGACCACATTGAAATGGACTTCGTGACTGGGTTTCCAAAGTCCAAGCGTGGCAATGATGCTATATTCGTTGTCATCGACAAGCTCACCAAAGTGGCTCACTTTTGGCCTATCAAAGAGTCAATCACTGCAGCTCAATTGGCGGAACTCTATACCTCTCGAATTGTCTCTCTGCACGGTATTCCTCAAGTGATATCTTCAGGCCGTGGCAGCATCTTTACCTCCAAGTTTTGGAATTCTTTTCAGAAGGCCATGGGCACCAACATCCGCTTCAGCACTGCTTTCCATCCTCAAACAAGCGGTCAAGTCGAGTGTGTCAACTAGATTCTTGAAGATATGCTCAGGGCTTGTGTTATCTCCTTCGGCATGAAGTGGGAGGATTGTCTTCCTTATGCTGAATTCTCATACAACAACAGTTTTCAAGCAAGTTTGGGCAAGGCCCCATTTGAAATTCTGTATGGTAGGAAGTGCCGTACCCCTCTCAACTGGTCTAAAACCGATGAACGTCAGCTGCTGGGTAATGACTTAATCACAGAGGCAGAAGAAATGTGCAAGGTCATTCGTGATAACCTCAAAGCAGCCCAATCCCGTCAGAAGAGCTACTATGATAGTAAGCACCGTGATTTGGCTTTCGAGATCGGAGATCATGTTTACCTCCGTGTCTCTCCTATGAAAGGGACTCGCCGCTTCGGTATCAAAGGGAAGCTTGCCCCTAGATACGTCGGACCTTTCAAGATTGTCAGCAAGAGAGGCGACCTCGCCTATCAACTCGAGCTTCCATCAAACTTTGCAAATGTTCATGATGTGTTCCATGTCTCTCAACTCCGAAAGTGCTTCAAGATGCCTGAACGCGCCGTCAACTTCGAGGACATTGAGCTCCAAGAAGATCTCTCCTATCGTGAGCACCCAGTTGCAATCCTTGAAGAGACCGAACGCAGGACTCACAACAAGTCAATCAAATTTCTCAAAGTCAAGTGGTCACACCATTCCGACCGTGAAGCTACCTTGGAACACGAGGATCACCTCCGTTCTGAGTACCCGGAGTTCTTTTAGTCCTAGATCTCGGGACGAGATCTTTTCGTAGTGGTGGAGTGTTGTAATGCCCCAGATATAACTTTCCCAATTTGTACTCCAACTCTTGCCGTTTCCGGCGTTAAGTTATATTTATTTCTCGGGTTCGGGTCTTTGTCTCCGTGTGTTGTTTTCGTTTTCATGCATCTCATATCATGTCATCATGTGCATTGCATTTGCATACATGTTCATCTCTTGCATTCGAGCATTTTCCCCGTTGTCCGTTTTGCATTCCGGCGCTTCGTTCTCCTCTGGTGGTCAAATCCAGCTTTCTTTCGTGTGTGGGGATTAAACATTTCCGGATTGGACCGAGATTTTCCATGCGGCCTTGGTTTACTACCGGTAGACCGCCTGTCAAGTTTCGTATCATTTGGACTTCGTTTGATACTCCAACGGTTAACCGAGGGACCGAAAAGGCCTCGTGTGTGTTGCAGCCCAACACCCCTCCATTTTGGCCCAAAACCCACCAAACTCTGCTCCATGTCCTAGAGCGTTCGATCACAATTGCGTGGCCGAAAACCGCACCTCATTTGGACTCTCCTAGCTCCCTCTATGCCTATATATAGTCCCCTCAAAATTCGGATCTCCTCCTCCCCCGAAACCCTAGTCCAAAAAAAAACATCCTCCGCCGCCGACGGACACGTCCGCCCCAACGCCGGACGCGTCAACCGCCGCCCGCCTCCGCCACTCAGGCACTGCCATGTGGCGCCGCTCCTCTTCCCCGCCGCCGGCCCGGGAGGCCTAGGAGGGGCCCCCGCGAGCCCGAGTGCCCCGCACCCCGCGCGTTTCACCTCGCCGCCGTCTCTTCGGGCTCCGGTGGCCGGAGACGCCACCCGCCACTGCGAGCGCCGCCGCGCCGCCACTCCACTCCGCCGAGCCGGCCGCCGTTCGCCTCGGCTTCCGCGCCCGCAAGCACCACCAACGCCGGCGCCTCCTCCGACCGGCCCCGGATCCGGCGACGTCCCCACCTCCGGCGAGCTCCTCCTCTCCTCCAGCGTCCTTCTCCGACGAGCGCGTACTCCGGCGCCGATCTGGTATAGTGCCGTGAACAGTGATCCAAACCCTAGATCTGGACACGGTTGACTTCTTCCCTCTCCCCCTTAATCTTTTATGCAAACTTTGACTGATGATATCTCCGCATCCGTGGCTCCATTTTGGACATATAGTATATCAAAATGTTCGTCTCGACATGTACATCATTTCATTCCATTGCATCATTTTCATTTGAGTTCATCTTGATGCCCGAATTGCTGCTAGAAGGAGGCTTCATGAGATAATTGTCAGATCTGCTAGTTCATCTTAGACTTTTGTCATTTTTGCCATGATTATTGTGTGCATGATATGCCTGTGAGTCCTTGATATGATTTGTTAAGCATTTTGTCTTCTTTCCAGAGGTGCAACCCATGCACTTTTAGGATGTGTGTGGTGACTTGTGCAAGCTTGCAAAGTGAGGCACTTGGTAGATCTATTTTCAGGGACTTAGTGGATTTCACTAAGTCTGGGATTATTTAGTTCATGATGCCATATGTTCAGCTTGTTTCCTAGTGATCCGTGCCTCTTTTGAGGATGATCAGTAAGGGAGTTTTGTTAATCATGTTATACTCTATCCATCCATGTCTTTGTTTGTACATGTGGAGTACTCTAGCTTGAGTCAATCGAGCTCTACTTTTGCTTCGTGGTAAATCTGGGCAGATCGTCAACTTGTTTGCGATTTTGCCGATGCTATTGTTAGTGATCCGTGCATGCTATGCCATTGTTCTTGCCATGTCTAGCTAGAATTTTGTGCCTTCTTTACGGATATATGCTTGCCTTGCCATGACTTGCACCGTAGTGAGTGCATCGAGCTCGTTTACATGCCTTCGTGAGTTAAATTCCAGCATGTCTCAGTTTTCACAAAGTCTGAAAACTGATTGTGCGTGAGCTATGTTCGTGTGCTTGTTAGTATATTTTGTGATCCCTTTTGGCCCCAGGTCACTTTGGGACTTTTGATAAGATTGTTGAGTAGCTCCATGCCATGTTCTTACTTTTCATAATCAGGTCTTGTATCATGTTGTTTTGCTGCTCCGAAGAGAGCTTCGTGATCTGAAATTTCAGACTAGTGTTAATTTCACTAAGTCTGAAATCTGTTTTGCATTTGCGTTTTTGCCATGCTTGTTTGAACCTCATAATGGATGAATTTGGCCGTGGATCAGTGCTAGTGTTTTGTTAAGCATCTTGTGGGCATCCCTGCCATGTATTTTGTTGTCATGTTTGGTGGCTGTAGCATGTTCATTTCGTTGCATTTAGATGCCTACTTGCTGTAAATCGCAGACCGGTGTCATCCTTAAAACGCTTGCCATTTCCAAACCGTAACTCCAATTCCAATGATCTTTATATTGTTTTCAAGCGATTTCATCCCCTCTATCCAGTGGCACACTTGGTTTTCCAAGTTGGGGCCAGGTTCATGCATTTCCTGTCACGTCTTGCATTTTGCATCCCGCATCGCATCCCGCATAGCATACCATCATTGCATCTTATTGTTGGAGTTTGCACGCGGTTGATTGTATTCTTGTTGCTTGTTTGTGTTGTTTGGGTAGAGCCGGGAGACGAGTTCGCTAACGAGGAGCCCGTTGAGTTTGCTTTTGAGGATCCAGTCAACTCTGACAACTGTGCATGCAAGATGATCATACCCTCGAAATCACTACAATCTTTGCTATGCTAGTTTGCTCGCTCTTTTGCTATGCCAATGCTACGATGCCTACCACTTGCTTGTCAGCCTCCCAATTGCCATGTTGAACCTCTAACCCACCATTGTCCTAGCAAACCGTTGATTGGCTATGTTACCGCTTTGCTCGGCCCCTCTTATAGCGTTGTTAGTTGCAGGTGAAGATTGGAGCTGTTCCTTGTTGGAACATTTATTTACTTGTTGGGATATCATTATATTGCCATGTTATCTTAATGCATCTATATACTTGGTAAAGGGTGGAAGGCTCGGCCTCTCGCCTAGTGTTTTGTTCCACTCTTGCCGCCCTAGTTTCCGTCATATCGGTGTTATGTTCTCAGATTGTTGCGTCCCTTACGCGGTTGGGCTATAATGGGAACCCCTTGATAGTTCGCCTTGATTAAAGCTTTTCTAGCAATGCCCAACATTGGTTTTACCCTTTGCCACCTAGCCTCTTTTTCCTTGGGTTTCAGGAGCCCGAGGGTCATCTTATTTTAACCCCCCGGGCCAGTGCTCCTCTGAGTGTTGGTCCGACCGAGTAGACTGCGGGGCCACCTCGGGGCAACTTGAGGGTTGGTTTTACTCGTAGGATGTCTCATCTGAGTGTGCCCTGAGAACGAGATATGTGCAGCTCCTATCGGGATTTGTCGGCACATTCGGGCGGTGCTGCTGGACTTGTTTTAACCTGTCGAATCATCTTGTTGTACCGAGATACCGAGTCTGATCGGTGTGTCTTGGGTGGAGGTCTATTCCTTCGTTGACCGTGAGAGCTTGTTATGGGCTAAGTTGGGACCCCCCTGCCGGGATTGATCTTTCGAAAGCCGTGCCCGCGATTATGGGCAGATGGGAATTTGTTAATGTCCGGTTGTAGATAACTTGAACCTTAATTAACTAAAATGAATCAACTGAGTGTGTTGCCGTGATGGCCTCTTCTCGGCGGAGTCCGGGAAGTGGACACGGTGTTGGAGTAATGTTTGCGCAGGTTGCTCTCTAGTTTCTCGCTCGTGCTTTGCCTCCTCTTCTCGCTCTCTTTTGCGAATAAGTTAGCCACCATATATGCTAGTCGCTTGCTGCAGCTCCACTTACATTTACCCCCTTCCTACCTATTAAGCTTAAATAGTCTTGACCGCGAGGGTGCGAGATTGCTGAGTCCCTGTGGCTCACAGATTACTATTACACCAGATGCAGGGATAGATGATACCGCTCCAGATGGCGCGCTTGAGCTCAAGTGGGAGTACGACGAGGATTCTCAGCGTTACTATGTGTCTTTTCCTGATGATCCGTAGTGGTGCCCAGTTGGGGTGATCGGGACCTATGTCGCTTGTTGGGTTGTCTTTCATTTTGGCGCCGTAGTCGGGCCATGAGTGTTTGGATGATGTATGTTATTTATGTACTTTGATGTGACGTGGCGAGTGTAAGCCAACTATTGTATCTCCCCTTTTATTATATACATTACATGGGATGTTGTGATGATTGCCTAACTTGCGACATTGCTTTCAACGCGGTTATGCCTCTAAGTCGTGCCTCGACACGTGGGAGATATAGCCGCATCGAGGGCGTTACAGGCGGACTGCTAGGTCCGATCACACAACCGGCGGCGAGTGGAGGTGTCTATTCGCAACACATGCAAACCCTAGTGACAGCGCCGAAGCGATCAACCCATGAGTGTGCCGCACCTCCACTATATATGTAACATCCCAAATTTTCAATTTGAAATGTTATACATTAGACCATCATTGCATATCATAATTTATTTGCTTTTGGTTTTGATCCTAGAAATTCCACGCAACTCAAGGACCCACGGAGAGACTTGGGGATCTCGTTATTTTTATATCTGAGTTTTCTCAAATTTTGAGAATAGGATCATTTGATTTTAATTATTTTATCATCAATTATTCCTATTACAAAAATATGAGAGAGAGAATAAAATGACTTTCCCAAAATAAAGAAATATTGAGGATTTAATAATAAAATCAAATAAGATTTTATTTCGGAGTTTTTGGGTACTTTATTTGAATTTAGGAAAAATGTGCGTTTTCCAAAATTGCATTTAGGCCACAAATAAATGCGCGGAATAATTAAAAAATCACGGTTTTATTTTTTTTAGTTTCGGTTTTTTTTTAAATAAATCGGTTTTTCCGGTTTATTTATTTAGCGAGCGTTCGTCCGTTCGTTCTAGCGAACGTTCGTCGTTTTTCTTTTTCTCGGGTTAAATCCGCGATTTTTCTGATCGCGATTCCTGATCTGATTTTCGTTTTAGTATTAATTTTCACTCATTTATCGGAATCAGGAGATTCAAGCGCCTGGAGTTTTGTCTCGAAACCCTCTATCCGTTTAACCAACTTAAACAAGTTTTTGCCACTGTAAAAATTTCCCTAGATCCAGAATAGTAAACGAAGCTTGTTTCTTTTGCCGTTTGACTTTCGTTGCTTCGTTTGATTTGATTCTTTTTGCAAACTGGAGTTCTTAAGTTGAACCTTCTGGTTAGATCTCTTATCTGAGTTTTACCCGTGCATTAGATGAATACTTATTGTATGCTTGTTTGTTTGTCTCTGATAGAATACCTGGAGTGCACCGCTTGTTACTTTGAATCTCTAGGTTTCATGGATCATCAGCAAGGCAAGTAACACTTTGATCATACCTCCTACTACCCAGTTTTATTGCATTAGATCAAGCCTCAAACATTGCATGATTAGGACCTAATTAAATTGTGCGATGGGAAATAGTTGAGGTAGCACCTATTACCTGTTATATTATCAAACCTTTGGGAGTTACTTCTATGTTTGCCTATTATGCCATGCTATGCTAGTAGACGTGGATTGGGTGAGTGATATCCATGACAGATGTGAGTTTGTTAATTAATGGTTTATCTAAGGTGGCAACTTAAACACACATCTGGGTGGGTTGAGGTACCTGGGTATTCCAGGATTGCCTATTTTTCTTTATGGACCGCCACCCAGGCCCAAAGGGATCATGAGATTTTTCATACTAGAAACTTCCGTGTGCAGCCACAAGCTATTATGGGCTCTAGCATAGTTGATTAAGTCGTGCGAACTCTTACAGGGTAGACTAGCAGATGTAGGGGAAAGTATGTGTAACGGTCTATCCATCGTGAGGTGCTAGCGCTTCTGAAAGACTATGTCTCGGTCATCCGTCTTCTCAAACACCATGTAGTGCGAGAAACCAAACGGAGGCGATCGAGTCTTGTGGGGAAAAGTGCGCAAACCTGTGCAGAGTGTATAAACTAATCATGGTTAGCCGTGTCCCCGGTTATGGACAGCTTGAGTATCTAGTTCTTGGATTATCATGTGAATCTCAACATGTTACTCTAAAAATTAATTTTGTTGGGTTTTGTTTAATGATGATGCTTAATTGGGATTGAGGATGATGTCAACCATTCTCAATGTTTAACAACTACCATGATAGTTAAATAAATTTATTCCTTTGCAGTAGGGAAAAATTGGCTTTAAGCCTTCCGCTGTTATAGTTATCAGATGGCCTTAAGCCATATTTATTGTAATAAGTTCTCTATTGAGACACTCGATGTAATAAGTGTGTGATTGCTACTCTGTTATAAATCCTCCGAGTACTGTGTGGTGTCAGCATTACTGATCCAGGGATGATACCTGAGCACAGAGATCAGACTGTTTGAGGTCTGGTCGCTACAGAGATGGTATCAGAGCACACGCTGACTGTAGGACACGACCACTAAGCTAAAGACCTAGATCACTATTCACTCTCTTCTCTTCTGACCTCTCATATTTTCTACTCTTTAGGATGGCGGATGCAAGGAACAAGTTCACGCAACCGAATGACGATACAACCTTTGGACGTCACTTGAAGGAAGTCACTAGATACCTGAACATAGGAGTACCAAGCTTCACCGGAACCTACAACGCCACTTTACCTGAAGAAGAGCGCTGGATGATTCAAGTTCAAGTTCCAGGAAGGACGTTCATGCCAGTCACTAAGCCCATAGAGTTTTCTTTTGATGCACCAACTTGGAGTCTAGGAAAGAGCATGGCAGCTCACATCGCCATGGGACGCATTGGAGAAGTCTACCGCAATGATCTCAAGGATACTATCTACCAGATTTGTGGGCGCCGAGATGAGCACTGGGAGATGATTAGCACCAGAAAGGATAGATCAATTGCAGCTTTTATCCAGGAATTAAACCAGCACATTCGACGACAGGAGAACCAGATGTGCGCCACATGATAGATCTGAAGAAGGCAAGGACAAGAATCAAGGAACTGGAGGAAGAACTCAAGGCTACACGTGAAGATTATGATGAGGAAATTGAAGTATTGGTGGAGAAGAATGACGATCTGATCAAGAAGATCGGGATATTTATGGGAGGCCCTACACCAGTAGATGAAGACGAAGAACCCAAGGAGATTCGCCTGGAAGACTACATCATCATCGACGACACCGACTCGGATCCAGATGATAGCGATGATGACTATGTTGATGAAGCCGGAGCAGATATCATGGAGTCTGCAACCGAAGAATATTTCTAGTAGACCACCTCATCAGTAGTAGTAGTCCACCATGTAAATATAGTAGTCCGAGCACTTTTGCGATAGTTAGATCGATTGTATGCCCTTGTTTGAATGAATGAAGTGAATTGTTTGCTTTTGCCTCATGTGCACATGGGTAGTGTTTTCTCTTTAGACCCCCTCTATTCTTAACTCTCATCTTTTCTAAACCCTCAGATGCCTCCAAGACGTGACCCCGGATTCACCTTTCCACCGGAGCTCACCCAGTTGATCCAGCAGCAGAACACATTGATGCAGTTGCTAGTCCAGAATCAGAATCAGGGGAACAACAACAACAACAACCCACCACCACCACCACCACCTGTTGATCACTTAGCCCATTTTCTTAGGCTGAATCCGCCGATGTTTTCCAGTAGCACCGAGCCGATAGTAGCAGATGATTGGCTCCGCAAGACAGCTAGAGAGTTGACCATAGCAGGATGCATAGATGCGGAGAAGGTGAAGTTTGCCGCACATCAGCTTGAAGGACCCGCATCATCATGGTGGGAGAATTTCACAGCCGCTTTCCGTGTCGACACTGTCACATGGGACCAGTTTAGTAGGCTTTTCGAACTGCCCATGTTTCAGCAGGAGCTATGGCCATGAAGAAGCGTGAGTTTCGCAACTTGCGCCAAGGAGGACGAACAGTTGGCCAGTATGTGGAGGACTTTAGTAAATTAGCACGTTATGCCTCAGATGACGTTGCTACGGATGCAGCTAAGCAGGAGAAGTTTCTAGAAGGACTGAATGATGAGTTGAGCATGTAGTTTATGATAGCAACCTTCAACAACTACCAGGAGTTGGTAGACCATGCTCTTATGATTGAAGGCAAGCAGCAGCAAATTGAGAACCACAAGAGGAAGTATGGACAACGGAAGTACAATTCAGGAGCTCAGTAGAAGCCACGTTTTACCCCTAGACCGGGAGGACATTTTCAGCATACCCATGGAGGAGGTAGCTCGCACAATCACAACAGCACCAAGAATGGTAATGGCAATGGAGGAAGCAACGGCTAGAACTGTACCAACCCATCAACCCCAGGCAAGAAGGACCTGAGCCAAGTTACTTGCTTTAAGTGCAAGAAGATCGGACATTATGCCAATGAATGTCCTGAAGGCCAGAATGGCAATGGAAGCTCTGGGAAGAAGCCGAACCCTTTCAGTAGGGGACAGGTGAACCACGTTAACGTGGAGGAGGTTGAAGAGCAACCGGATGCAGTAATCGGTAAGTTTTTGGTTAAGTCATTTACTGCACTCGTTCTTTTTGATACTGGTGCATCACATTCATACATATCAAGGGGATTTGTGGATAAGTATAACTTGCGCACTAAGGTTCTTAGAACACCTATGCTAGTAAGCTCACCAGGGGCGGAGTATGTGGCTAGTCAAGGATGTTTTCAAGTGCCATTGAGTATAGATAGGCATGTGTTTCCCTCGGATTTAATCATTTTGGAATCACAAGGATTGGATGTAATTCTGGGTATGGATTGGCTGTCGATGTATGGAGGAAACGTTGATTGCGCCAGTAAGACAATTTTGCTTACTACCCCAGAAGGGACAAGGATCAAGTATGTATCTCGACATGTGCCAAAAGGGACTCAAGTAAATTGTTTAACAGGAGTTGTGCAGGAGGAAGTACCAGTGGTAAGGGATTTCCCTGAAGTATTTCCAGAAGAGTTGCCAGGCATGACACCGGAAAGAGATATTGAGTTTTTGGTTGAGCTATTGCCAGGCACGGGGCCAATATCAAAGAGACCATACAGGATGCCTGCATAGGATTTGGTGGAAATTAAGAAGCAGATTAAGGAGTTACTGGATAAAGGTTACATTCGTCCAAGTTCATCGCCTTGGGGATCACCAGTACTTCTAGTGGAGAAAAAAGGATGGATCGTTAAGGATGGTTGTTGATTATCGAGGATTGAATGAAGTAACCATCAAGAACAAGTACCCACTACCAATGATCAATGATCTGTTTGATCGATTGCAAGGAGCTAAGGTATTTTCCAAGGTCGATCTGCGATCAGGATACCACCAGTTGAAGATTCGAGAACAGGATATACCTAAGACAGCTTTTACCACCAGGTATGGGTTGTATGAGTATACCGTTATGTCATTTGGTCTGACTAACGCACCTGCCTATTTTATGAACATGATGAACAAAGTGTTTATGGAGTTCTTGGATAAGTTCGTCGTGGTGTTCATTGATGATATTCTGGTTTACTTGAAAAGCGAAGAGGAGCATAAGGAGAATTTGCGATTGGTACTTGAGAAGCTCAGAGAACATCAGTTGTATGCCAAGTTCAGCAAATGTGAGTTTTGGTTGAAGGAAGTAGGATTCCTCGGACGTGTCATATCGGGAGAAGGTATATCAGTAGATCCCACTAAAGTTGATACCGTGACCAAGTGGGAGGCACCAACAATAGTTGGAGAGATCCGGAGTTTCCTTGGACTCGCAGGATACTACCGGAGATTCATTGAGAATTTCTCAAAGATTGCGAAGCCTATGACGGAGTTGTTGAAAAAGGATACGAAGTTCATATGGACCGAGGAGTGTGAGGCTAGTTTCCAGGAGTTGAAGAAACGCTTGGTTACTTCACCAGTGTTGATTTTGCCAGACCAGACCAAGGATTATGAGGTGTACTGCGACGCTTCACATCGAGGACTTGGAGCAGTGCTTATGCAGGAAGGGAGAGTTGTTTCATATGCCTCGAGACAACTGAAACCTCACGAGTTGAATTATGCTACGCATGATTTGGAGTTAGCAGCCGTAGTGCATGCACTGAAGACTTGGAGACATTTCCTCATTGGAAATCATTGTGAGGTGTACACGGATCACAAGAGTTTGAAGTACATTTTCACGCAGAAGGAGTTGAACCTTAGACAAAGGAGATGGTTGGAGCTCATCAAGGATTATGATATGAGATTGCATTACCATCCTAGAAAAGCTAATGTAGTAGCTGACGCATTAAGCCGCAAAAGCCATGTCAATACACTAATGACGGGAGAAATACCAAGGGAGTTAGCCGAAAATCTTCGTGAACTATGTTTGGAAATAGTTCCGAGAAACTATGTAGCAGCATTGGAGATTTAGTCAACTTTGATGGATAGAATCAGAGAAGCTCAGAAGACTGACAAGGAGATTGCCTCTATAAAGGAGAAAATGAGCGAAGGAAAGGCTAAAGGATTTCATGAGGATGAGCACGACACCCTATGGTTTGAAGACCGTGTTTATGTGCCTAATGACCCGGAGATCAGGAAGTTGATTCTGCAAGAGGCACACGATTCACCATATTCGATTCACCCAGGAAATACCAAGATGTATTTGGATTTGAAGGATATTTTCTGGTGGACCGGAATGAAGAAAGATATTGCGGAGTATGTAGCAGTTTGTGATGTATGTCAGAGAGTAAAGGCAGAGCATCAGAAGCCAGCAGGATTGCTACAACCATTGCCGATACCCGAATGGAAGTGGGATAAGTTAGGCATGGATTTTATCACGGGATTACCCAGGACTCGTTCAGGCTATGACTCGATTTGGGTTGTAGTTGATCGGTTGACGAAAGTAGCTCATTTCATCCGGGTGAAGACCACTTACACCAGTGCTAAGTTGGCAAAGATATACATGACCAGGATTGTATGCTTACATGGAGTTCCGAGGAGTATAGTATCAGATGGAGGAACCCAGTTTACCTCAAAGTTCTGGAATCAGTTGCACGAAACTTTGGGTACCAGGCTAGAGTTCAGCACAGCTTTTGATCCACAGACAGATGGACAAACCGAGAGAGTCAATCAGATTTTGGAGGACATGCTGAGAGCTTGTGCACTAGATTATGGATCTAGTTGGGACGAGAATTTGCCGTATGCAGAGTTCTCTTACAACAACAACTATCAATCCAGTTTAAAGATGGACCCTTTTGAAGCCTTGTACGGAAGAAGGTGCAGGACACCGGTGTCGTGGGATGAAGATGGAGAACGCCAGTTGTTTGGACCTGACTTGATTAAGGAGTCCGAACAGAAGGTGAAATTGATTCGCGATAGGCTCAAGATAGCCCACTCCAGACAGAAGAGTTATGCAGATTCTAAACGCAAGGAGACAGTTTATGAAGTTGGAGATAGAGCTTATCTTCAAGTATCCCCACTTCGGGGAACAAAGCGCTTTGGTGTTAAAGGAAAGTTAGCGCCACGATTTGTAGGACCATACCGAGTATTGGAACGTATGGGAGAAGTGGCCTACAAGTTGGAATTGCCTGAAGGATTGTCAGGAGTTCATGATGTGTTCCACATTTCTCAGTTGAAGAAGTGCTCCGTGGAGATGGCTAACACACCCTTGAGAGACACTGTGCCTTTGGAAGCAATTCAGTTGGACAACGTTTTGACCTATGAGGAGAAACCAGTTAAGATTGTAGAGTATGCCAGTCAAGTCACCCACAGCAAGGTTATCAAGTTTTGCAAGGTTCAATGGAGCCACCACACGGAGGATCAAGCCTCCTAGGAGCGAGAGGAAGATTTGCTCAAGGACCACCCTCACCTATTTTTTAGCCAACCCGAATCTCGAGGGCGAGATTCATCTTAAGGGGGGTAGGTTTGTAACATCCCAAATTTTCAATTTGGAATGTTAGACATTAGACCATCATTGCACATCATAATTTATTTGCTTTTGGTTTTGATCCTAGAAATTCCATGCAACTCAAGGACCCAGGGAGAGAGTTGGGGATTTCGTTATTTTCATATTTGAGTTTTCTCAAATTTTGAGAATAGGATCATTTGATTTTAATTATTTTATCATCAATTATTTCTATTACAAAAATATGAGAGAGGGAATAAAATGACTTTCCCAAAATAAAGAAATATTGAGGATTTAATAATAAAATCAAATAAGATTTTATTTCAGAGTTTTCGGTATTTTATTTGAATTTAGGAAAAATGTGCGGTTTTCAAAATTGCATTTAGGCCCTAAATAAATGTTCACCTTGTGCGGCTTGATTTTAGAAGCCCGGGAAAATTTATTTGGGGATTTTTGGAGTCCGTTTAGTATTTCTTTTATTTGGTTTTCTGCGCGGAATAATTTTTTAAAAAAATTCGGGGTTTTATTTTTTTAGTTTCGGTTTTTTTAATAAATCGGTTTTCCCGGTTTATTTATTTAGCGAGCATTCGTCCGTTCGTCCGTTCGTTTGTTCTAGCGAACGTTCGTCGTTTTTATTTTTCTCGGGTTAAATCCACGATTTTTCTGATCACGATTCCTGATTTGATTTTTGTTTTAGTATAACTTTTCACTTGTTTATCGGAATCAGGCGATTCAAGCGCCTGGAGTTCCGTCTCGAAACCCTCTATCCGTTTAACCAACTTAAATAAGTTTTTGCCACTGCAAAAATTGTGCTAGATCCAGAATAGTAAACGAAGCTTGTTTCTTTTGCCATTTGACTTTCGTTGCTTCGTTTGATTTGATTCTTTTTGCAAACCGGAGTTCTTAAGTTGAACCTTCTGGTTAGATATCTTATTTGAGTTTTACCCGTGCATTAGATGAATACTTATTGAATGCTTGTTTGTTTGTCTGCGATAGAATACCCGGAGTGCGTTGCCTGTTACTTCGAATCTCTAGGTTTCGCGGATCATCAGCAAGGCAAGTAACACTTTGATCATACCTCCTACTACCCAGTTTTATTGCATTATATCAATCCTCAAACATTGCATGATTAGGACCTAATTAAATTGTGTGATGGGAAGTAGTTGAGGTAGCACCTATTACCTGTTATATTATCAAACCTTTGGGAGTTACTTCTACGTTTGCCTATTATGCCATGCTATGCTAGTATACGTGGATTGGGTGAGTGATATCCATGACAGATGTGAGTTTGTTAATTAATGGTTTATCTAAGGTGGCAACTTAAACACACATCTGGGTGGATTGAGGTACCTGGGTATTCCAGGATTGCATGTTTTTCTTTATGGACCGCCCCCCAGGCCCAAAGGGATCATGAGATTTTTCATACTAGAAACTTCCGTGTGCAGCCACAAGCTGTTATGGGCTCTAGCATAGTTGATTAAGTCATGCGAACTCTTACAGGGTAGACTAGCAGATGTAGGGGAAAGTAGTTGTAACGGTCTATCCATCGTAGGTGCTAGCGCTTCTAAAAGACTATGTCTCGGTCATCCGTCTTCTCAAACACCATGTAGTGCGAGAAACCAAACGGAGGCGATCGAGTCTTGTGGGGAAAAGTGCGCAAACCTCTGCAAAGTGTATAAACTAATCATGGCTAGCCGTGTCCCCGGTTATGGACAGCTTGAGTATCTAGTTCTTGGATTATCATGTGAATCTCAACATGTTACTCTAAAAATTAATTTTGTTGGGTTTTGTTTAATGATGATGCTTAATTGGGATTGAGGATGCTGTCAACCATTCTCAATGTTTAACAACTACCATGATAGTTAAATAAATTTATTCCTTTGTAGTAGGGAAAAATTGGCTTTTCGCAAAACTATAACCATAGAGCTTTCCACCAGCCAAATATGCATATAGTATACCTGTTCATTACATTACTCTCTATGTGTTACTTTGCCAGCATATTCCATGTGCTGACCCGTTTCGGGCTGCAACGTTAATGTTGCAGACTTTTCAGACGGTGATTAAGGAGTTTTTAGGTCATGGTTCTATACTCAGTGATGCCGTTGGAGTTGATGGACTCACTTATCTTCCAATCCTTCCGCTGTTATAGTTATTAGATGGCCTTAAGCCATATTTATTGTAATAAGTTCTCTATTGAGACACTCGATGTAATAAGTGTGTGATTGCTACTCTGTTATAAATCCTCCGAGTACTGTGTGGTGTCAGCATTACTGTTCCAGGGATGACACGTGAGCACAGAGATCAGACTGTTTGCGGGCTGGTCGCTACAATATATATAGGTGACATGATCGATACAGTCGACTAGGGGGGGGGGGTGAATAGGAGACTACAAATTTTAATCTTTCTGGTTGATTTTAAGGCTTAGCGGATAAAAGAGTTCACTAGATATGCAACTAGGTGAATGCAACCTATATGACAAGCAAGATCCAAGAAGAAAAGCTAGGCAACAAACTACTTAGCAAGCCAACAAGCATACAACAACAAAGAAAGGTGCGGGAAAGGATTAACCACAAGTGAGACGAGGACGCGGATTTTAACCCGAAGTTCACCCTTCCTTGGGGAAGAGCTAATCTCCGTTTGGAGCGGTGCCGGAGCGATAGCTTGCGGAATGCCACCAAAGGCTCACCGTATTCTCCTTCGAGTCACCCCCAACGGATGAGCCTCGAACCACTCGGGGTTGGTCTTGAAGGCGATAACCACACCTTTACAAACTTCTCCGGAGCACAGGACAAGCAAGGAAGCTTCCAGAGGAACCTCTAACTGCCTAGGAGCCCAAGCTCCAAGAGTAACAAGTCAATGGGGAAGAAATGTTGCGGGGAACACGATTTGGTTTGGTCAAGTTGTAGATCGGGTCTTGCTCTCCCAATCCCCAAAGTTTCAACAAGTTTGGGGGGGGGGGAGGGATTGAGAGTATTGAGCAAAATGGGGTGTAGCAATGGTGGAGCTCAACAAGACATTAGGGTTGAGGGTTGGAGGTGGAAGAAAGGCCTTTTTATAGTGTCCATGGGCTAGTGGGGATTTCTACCCGTTGGACTCCATGCGCACGGGCTAAGTCAGCCCCGTGCGCATGGGGTATCCAGAGACAATCGCACCACCCCGTGCGCACGAGGGTCAAAAGACCCCGTGCGCATGGGGTATCCAGAGAGTTACATAGTACCCCGTGCGCACGGGGGTCAAAAGACCCCGTGCGCACGGGGTACCCAGAGAGTTACCCAGTACCCCATGCGCACGGGGGTCAAAAGACCCCGTGCGCACGGGGTACCCAGTAACTTACTGTTGCAACTTTTTGAGTACCACATCACACACACACTAGGTTCATTTGAGGTGGTTGGAGTGGGAAGGGTAAGAGAGTAAGGTTCGGCAAAGGCATTCCCACACGACATTTATCCACACAGACCCCTCTTAATAGTGCGGTCTTTCCTACGACTCGAAGCAAACCAAAACTAAACCTTCGAAGCGTCGAAAGACCACGCGTTTGTCCTTTTTGAAATGGGGGGTCGCACATCTCCATCGCGAGCACTTAGAACCAATGACCTGAGATAAACTTTAGCAACTGCTATTAGTTCAACTAACCACATTGTCATCACACCAAAATATAGCTTAAGTGCCATTAGCACATTCAATCTCCCCCTTTTTGGTGCATTGAGGACAACGTGGTTAGAGCATGGCAAAGAGGATAAACAGATAGAAATCCATGGAACAAATAATGATCATGATAGCTCCCCCTATATGTGTGTCCGAAAACAAGAATGCATCTAGTACACCCATAGGAGGTTCGACCAAGATAATTATTGATAAGTCATGAGATTCATCAAAATAAACCTATAACGGTGCCTAGATCTCATGACACATTGTGGTGAGCAAATAATGTGAGACCCAATAAGCATAAGAGGATAATAGCAAGGTTCAATAATAAAGCTAGAGTCTCACAATAACGCTAGAGGCTCACAACCACACAGACGGAAAGGAAATAAGAGTATCTCAAGCCAACTAAAACCAACCAACAGCGAGAAACACAAGGCTTGAGATCTCAACACACCCACGAACACACAACCACACACACCACTTCTCCCCCTTTGTCATCAAGAAAACAAAAAAGGAGACAAATGGCCACACGAGACCCACTAGACAAGAGGAGGAGCACTCGAGGCATCATCATCATCATCAAAACGCCACCCGCCCATTGGGAAAGACCAAGCAGTGGCCTCACTATCGACATCCTCAGAACTTGGACCGACGTCCTCACCAGCAGCAGCCCTTGCTGCCTTCTGCTCACGCCGAACAAGCTTCTCCTTGTTGGTTTCCTTGATCTGACGATGCTGAATCGACTGCCACATCTTGAACATGTTGCCCAAGGTCTTGAAGAGCGACTTCTTCTCTCCCTTGGCAAAGATGGCCTCAGAGCCAACAAACTTGGCCTTACCACGAGGGATCCGTGCAGTAGAGGACATGCCCGGAGTGTAAGTAGCATGATCCTCAGACCTAGGGTTGCGCCCCTGCTTGATGGGCACATAGGGAGCAGGAGCAGCTGGGGTCTAGTTGGAGTTGCGCTTGGGAACATCAGTCTTGAAGCTAGCAATGTACTTTGCTAGACAGACGGTCTCAATCCATGCCTGTATGAAAGGAGCATAGATCAAAGACTTGTTCTCTTGTACACACTAATGCAGCTCGTAGTACATGAAATCCAGAACATCCAATTTCTTCTTCTGATGAAGATACACAATGACATCAAGCATGGAGCTCTGAATGTTATGGGAATCCCCGGCCTTTGGAGTGAGGGTATACCGCAGGATATGGCGCATGGTGTCATAGAGGAGCAAGAGGTCTTTGATTGACCCAGTGAAAAACGACTTCTCTTGTTTGTAAGCAAAGGCAATCTCATCCTTAGTGCGCTGCCCACTTTCCCGAACAATGCCAAACTCATCAGAAACAGTCTCTTCATCCATGAAAGGGTAGGGAATAATCTCGGAGAACTTTGCCATAGGAGCTGAGCACAGATACGTTCTGGACATCCATGTGAGGGTGCAAGGAGAATCATTGGAGAAATATAGAGTGGCAAAGAACTGCATCACTAGATCTTAATTGTAGGGGTGGTTGAAGGTGACAAACGGAATCAGACCTAGTCGTCCAAGAGAGGAGTACACATCGGGATACAGATGATCATTGTCGCGCAAACTCTCAGTGTTGACTTGCTTGTGAGGAGCAAACTTCTTTGACTTGGTCATAAGAAGCTCATGATAGATTCTTTGCTGAAACCCATTCTTGAAACAGGGATCCATTCCCATACTCGTGGCCCTAACAGACGGATGGTTCTGTCTCTCAGCCCAGATCTCTGGCTTGGTCCACTTGACAAGAGGCATACTCCGGAGGTCACGCCTGCCCGGAGTGGCTTCCTCCGGACTAGACTCCTCTTCATCTTCCTCATCAAGATCATCTTCTTCATCTTCCTCACCACGATCATCTTCTTCTTCTATCTCATCATCTTGTGAGTCATATTCTTCCTCAGATTCATCGGAAGCCTCAACAACGGGCCTCTTTGAGGCTGCACAGCGAGCACTAACCTGACCTGTCCCAGACCCCTGACCCATGCCTTCAGATGGCTTAGGACGAGCAATGGTGAAGTCCTTTGATCCTCCTTTTGCACGCTTGCGACGAAGCTCAGACCTCTTGTCAGCGGAGTCTGAAACACACACAAAAACCCAACAACACAAAGCACGAGGCACAAATGAGTACAAGTGCAAGATAAATGGCAAGGAGATAGACAAAAATCTAGGCAAAAGTTCCTGGATAGCTCGTGCGCACGGGGTCCCGTGCGCACGGTACAGGACCGTGGGCACGGGGCCCCGTGCACACAGGGGTCAAACACCCCATGGACACGGGGGGTCTCCCAGCGGTAGCCACTACCAGAAAGAACTCTAGAAGTGGGTGCAGCAGAGGCACCAAAGGTTCTAAGCACTAGACTTCTATCTACAAACTAGTTGAGGCCAAACGAATCTAGGGAGCAAAGAAACCCTAAAGCTAGAACAAAAGAAGGAACTCAAGGAGATGGAACAAGGGAACAAGACCAACCGGAGGAGGACCCCATCAGGATCCAGATCCACGAAGGAAGAACTCCAACAAAGCCCGGAGGAGCTCCGGCGAGTGGAGGCAACGGCGGCGGTGCTGGAGGCTTCCTGGGGAGTGGAGGGGGCGAATGGGTGGGAATGAACCCGAGCCCCCCCACGCCCCACCTCTTCAGGACCAGAAACCACAAACCTCGTGCGCACGGGCTAAGTGAGCCCCATTTGCACGGTACAGACCCGTGCGCACGAGGTATTTAGGAACTTTGACATGAGTGGATCTTTAAATACAGGGCTGAGTGTATACTCTTACCCCTACTTCACAAGGCACTCGGTCTACATTTCTAAACACGCCGCGAGGAAAGTCCTATCACTATGGAAAGGGTATATGTGGAGCACTTGTACCAAAAGAGAAGCGAGGAGAACCAACCAAAAGAGAAAAGAAACACCACATCACATATGCGAAACAAACACGGACACAACCCTCAAGCGAGGGCGGTGGCCGAGGCCACCATGTTTGAGTTTACTTGGTATGGCACCGTGAAGATATGAACCTTGGGCCCAAGACCAATACTCATCTTTGAAGCACAAGTACCACCTAAAGTGGCTTATGTGAAAGATTGTGTTTGTTTTATGCACTTCTAGGATAAGATAGCTCATGAGTTGAGCTAGCGCCCCTAGACATGTGCCTACAACTAAGCAAGATAGTACATGAGTATGTGTGTGCGAGCAAGAGTTTCATCCGAAGTTACTAATATCCACGATATTTAGCTCATGCCTTAACTCGCGGAATCTTGCTTCGTCAAGGGGCTTGGTAAAGATGTCTGCTAGTTGATTCTCGGTGTTGACATGGAGTAACTCAATGTTTCCCTTGGCCACATGATCTCTAATGAAATGATGACGAATCTCAATATGCTTGGTCTTTCTATGTTGAACCGGATTCTCGGCGATCTTGATGGCACTTTCATTTTCACACCAAAGAGGCACTTTGTCACATTTGACGTCGTAATCCATCAAAGTTTGCCTCATCCATAATAATTGGGCACAACAACTTCCGGCAGCAATATACTCGGCTTCGGCTGTGGAGAGAGATATACAATTCTGCTTCTTTGAAGACCAACTTACCAACGATCTCCCTAGGAATTGACATGAGCCGGATGTGGACTTGCGATCAACCTTGTCTCCGGCCCAATCCGAATCCGAGTAACCCATTAACTCAAATGATGATCCCTTGGGATACCAAAGGCCCAAGTTTGGGGGATGAACCAAATATCGAAGGATCCTTTTCACTGCCGAATAGTGGCTCTCCTTAGGAGCGGATTGAAATCTTGCACACATACACACACTCAACATAATATCTGGCCTAGATGCACAAAGGTAAAGCAAGGAACCGATCATAGAGCGATATACCTTTTGATCCACTTCTTTACCATTTGGATCAAGTTGAAGTTGACCATTTGTGGCCATGGGTATCTTCATTGGCTTGACATCTTGCATTTTGAATCTCTTGAGCATGTCTTGGATATAATGAGATTGATTGATGAAGGTTCCGCCCCTCAATTACTTCTCTTGAAAACCGAGAAAGAACTTCAACTCTCCCATCATGCTCATCGCAAATTCCTTAGTCATAAGATTCTCAAACTCAACGTTAATAGCATGGTTAGTTGACCCAAAGATAATATCATCAACATATATTTGGCAGACAAACAACTTTCCTTTTACCCTCTTCATAAAGAGAGTGGAATCTATTACCCGAATCTGGAACCCCTTCTCGCTTAGGAACGCCATAAGGTGATCATACCAAGCACGAGGTGCTTGTTTGAGTCCATAGAGTGCCTTATGGAGTTCATAAACATGAGAGGGATGATCGGGGTCTTCAAAACCGGGAGGTTGCTTGACATACACCAACTCCTTAAGAGGACCATTGAGAAATGCACTCTTAACATCCATTTGATATAATTTGAAATCATGATGAGAGGCATAAGCAAGCAAGATGCGAATGGATTCGAGATGGGCAATAGGGGCAAAAGTTTCACCAAAGTCCAAACCTTCAACTTGGATGAAACCTTGTGCCACTAACCTTGCCTTGTTCCTTATTACTTGTCCATATTCATTTGTTTGTTCTTGAAAATCCACTTTGTTCCAATGACATTATGAAATTCCTTGGGTCTTTCTACAAGGGTCACACTTTGTTGCGTGTGAAGTTGTTGAGTTCTTCATGCATGGCATCTATCCAATCCGGATCATCAAGGGCATCTTCCACCTTAAGGGGTTCAACACAAGAGACAAACGAGTGATGTTCACAAATGTTTGTCAAACGTCTATGAGTAATTACCCCCTTTTTGATGCTTCCATAGATGTTCTCGGTGAGGTGTTGAAGATGTTTTAGCTTGGCGGCCACTTTTTTCTCTTGGCGGTCAAGCTCTTCTTCACTTGGTTTTGGAGTTGATGAAGAAGCTTGCCCTTGAGATTGCTTTAGCCTTGGAGACACTCTTCTCTTTGCAACCACAGGTTCTTGCTCAGTAGTAAGTGATGATGATGAAGACACTTGTGGTTGGGGTTGATCTAGATCTTGATCATGACTTTGAACTTGATCTTGAGCCTCAACGATTGGTTCTTCATTATTCGGAAGAGTTTGCTCTTGATCTTGCTCAGGAATGTGTGGGTCTTGATCTTGTTCTTGGATAGGTTCATTACTTCCCAAGGCATCTTGTACAAGTGGTGTCGGTGAAGACTTCCCTTGTGGAAAATCCTTAAGAGGGGCTCTTACTCCTTCTTCTTATACTTGGACGGTGTTTCTTGTGGGAGAATGTGGCCTATCCCCATTGTCCTTATAGCTTGTGAAGGAGCCTCATCACCTACAACACTAGGAACAATTTGCTCCGTGCGGGAGCCGTTATCTTCATCAAACTCCACATTTACCGTTTCCTCAATGCATCCGGTGGATTTATTGGGAACTCGGTAAGCATGAGAGTTTGATGCATATCCAACAAATATGCCCTCATAAGTTCTAGACTCAAATTTAGCTAACCGGGATTTTTTGTTTAAAATGAAACACTTCCAACCGAATACCCTAAAGTATTTGACGTTGGGCTTTCTCCCAATTAGGAGCTCATAAGGGGTCTTGTTTTTCAGCTTGCGAAGATAAAGCCGGTTTGAAGCATGGCACGCGGTGTTGATGGCTTCTGCCCAAAGCATGTATGGTGATTTGTACTCATCAAGCATGGTCCTAGCCATCGCAATAAGAGTCCGATTCTTCCTCTCCGCAACACCATTTTGTTGGGGAGTATATGGTGCGGCATATTGGTGCTTTATCCCCTCTTCACTCAAGAATTCATCCATTGTATAGTTTTTGAACTCGGTGCCATTGTCACTTCGGATTGCCTTGATCTCACTGTTATGTTGACGTTGAGCTTCTTTGGCAAATTTGACGAAGGTTTCTTGAGTTTCATCTTTAGTCTTGAGAAAGAACACCCAAGTATATCTTGTGACGTCATCAACAATGACAAGGCAATATCTCCTTCCTCCCAAACTATCATATGTTGGAGGCCCAAATAGATCCAAATGGATAAGCTCGAGGGGCCTCAAGGTGGTGATGATAGTCTTCACTTTATGAGCTTTTTCATGAAGCTTTCTGGCAATGCAAGCACTACAAGGACGATCTTTGGCAAAAGACACATTGGTTAGTCCAAGAATGTGCTCCCCCTTTAAGAGAGCTTGTAAATTTCCCATGCCCACGTGGGCTAGCCTACGATGCCATAGACACCCCACGTCGGCCTTGGCCATTAGGCATGTTGCAAGATGAGTTTTCTCTTTCGAGAAATCAACCACGTAAAGGTTGTCTTCAACATGCCCAACAAAGACCACTTTGAGATTGCTCCTCTTAAAGACGGTCACATGGAGTTCACCAAAATGTGAATCATATCCAGCACAAGACAATTGAATAGTTGAAAGTAAATTGTAGTGAAGGGATTGGACAAGCATGACATTTGCAAGAGATGAATCATTAGAGATTACCACCTTGCCCAAACCCACACTACTAGAAAAAGGGCTATAGATGGGATTGACACTAATGGCGCACCAGACAAGCGGTGCGCCATTAGTATATACTAATGGCGCACCACCTTCTAATACGCCATTAGAGTTGAAACTACTAATGGCGCACCTGGCCCAGGGTGCGCCATTAGTATCAATTTTTTTGAACTAGTGCGCCTGTCCAAACATACTAATGGCGCATCCAGACACAGTGCACCATTACTAGTTGTAACTAGTAATGGTGCACCTGTCGGAAAGTGCGCCACTAATGTTGTTTTTTTAATTATATTTTTTATTCCTTTTTTTGCAAAACTACTAATGGCGTACTGTTCCACCGTGCGCCATTACTAGTTTAAACTAGTAATGACGCACTGTGGAACAGTGCGCCATTAGTATTTTTTTTTGCAAAACTACTTATGGCGCACCACCAGAAGGTGCACCATTAGTAACCTGGATTACTAATGGCGCATTTAGAGTTGGTGCGCCATTACTAAGTGGGCAGCAACAAGATATTTTGGACAGCCTCTCCTACCCACACTCACTTTCTCCCCACTTCATTCTCTCCACCTCCTCCTTGTCTCGGGTGCCTCCTCTTTTTCACCTCATTTCCACCATAGATTCATTCAAATTAAGTGGTTAAATTACCTTGTTTTGATAGGTAAGTAAGGGGGGAAGCTATATTTATGTTGTTCTCCCTACAACAATGTGCACATGCACTTTTTATGGCCTAGCTAGATCTATGTATGTTCGTGGTGTTGCATATGTTTGTGGTGTTGCATATGTGTTTGTGTTTGGAGGTGTACCGGTATTTGAAATGCGATAGTTGCCAATATTTTGCCGGAATGTTGATTCATTTCCGTTTCGGCGAGAATTTTGGCATTAAGCATTCTTTTTGCTCCTATTTTTAGGGAAAGTCATGCCAAATTTTTTCTTGGTTCTAAAATATAGTTTTGCTCTACCCCGCAGGCGACCATGGTCCGCACGATCACCGAAGGCATTGTGAATAGGTTTTTGAGGTCCGCGAAGGCCGAGATGCTTCAAAAGAACGAGACGGAGATAAGATGTCCGTGTCGAAGATGCAAGCTGAAGAGCCTTATTGCGGACCCGGATTCCGGGCAGGTGCGGGACCACCTGCTCTTTCGTGGTTTCATGGATGGCTATCGGTGGCAAGGTGATGAAGATGACTACGAAGTCGTCCATGGGGGCCGGGCAAGAAATGAGGAAGGGAAGCAAGACAACCACCGCGGCTCGGGCAGGCGAGAACACGAAGAATCCCCAGGAGATGATCATGACGGTGATGCTGTACACAGTCATCATGTAGAAGATGCAGGACATGATGATGAGGAAGATGCCGGAGCAGACGACGGGCATGATCATGAAGATGATGATGCCGGCGGAGCAGACGACCCTGGACCATCGATGGGCTGGGTGCAGGACCCTCATATTCAAGAGCTGCTTCTCAAGCAGACGGATAACGCAAGAGTTGCCGCCCGAGAGAAAGCCAAGATGGATCAACTTGAGTTAGACGCGGTTACTCCATTGTATGAAGGATGCAGGCCCGAGGATACCCGCCTGAAAGTAACGCTCATGGCTCTGGAGATGAAGGTAAAACACAAAATGACCGACGCATGCTTCGACGAGAACATGTCATTCTGGCACAAACGTCTTCCCAAGGGGAACAAGTGCCCGACCAGTTTGGAGGAGGCGAAGAAAATCGTGTGTCCTCTGGATTTACCGCACGTGAAATACCATGTGTGCATGAACAATTGCATCATTTATCGGGACGAGCATGCGGAGTCTACCATATGTCCGGTGTGCGGCGTCACTCGATACAAGAAGAGGAAGAAAGCTCCTCGAAAAGTGGTGTGGTACTTTCCGATCACTCCTCGTCTGCAGCGGTGTTTCGCGGACCCTAAGGTTGCAAAGCTCCTGCGTTGGCATGCGGATAGGAAGGAGAAGAAGCGAGAAGATGACGCAAATGATCCAGAGATAGATAAAAAAGACAAGATGCTGAGTCACCCTAAGGATGCGAGCCAGTGGCAAGCGTTGAACTTCAAATACCCAGAATTTGGGAAGGATCCAAGGAACATCGTGCTGGGCATGAGCACCGATGGAGTCAATCCATTTGGCAGCCAGAGAAGCACACATAGCACCTGGCCTGTATTTGTGTGGATGTACAACCTTCCCCCCTCGTTGTGCATGAAGAGGAAGTACATTCACATGAGTATGCTAATTGAAAGGCCGAAACAACCAGGGAACGACATCAATCTGTATCTGGGGCTGCTGAGGGAGGAGCTAGACACACTGTGGAAAACACCAGCCAATACGTGGGAAGCCGCAGAGAAAGAATATTTCCCTATGAGAGCCGCACTGCTCACAACGGTGCACGACTATCTCGGTTACGGATATCTTGCGGGGCAGGTAGTCCACGGATTTTTTGGATGTGTAAGGTCCATGGATGACACAACGTATCGCCAGCTAGATAGAGATCCTGGGTCTTCGAAAACCGTGTTCATGGGACATCAAAGGTGGCTTCGCGACGATGACCCGTGGAGGAAACGCAAGGATCTATTCGATGGTGAAACCAAACCCCGAAAACGCCCGTGTAAGAGGAGCGGCGAGGAAATAGACAAGCTGTTGAAAAATTGGAAAGACTGCCCACTGCCAGGAAAGAAGCAAAAGGCGCCAGAGCCGGGAAAGAAGCGAAATGCGCTAGAGCCGCTGCTGAAGGTATGGAAAACGAGGTCTGTTTTCTAGGACTTGCCGTACTGGAAGATCCACCGTGTGCCTCACAGCCTTGATGTCATGCATATCACGAAGAACGTGTGCGAGAGTCTGCTTGGTACCCTGCTCAACATGCCAGAGAGGACCAAAGATGGGCCGAAAGCAAGGGCAGACTTGAAATCAATGGGCATCAGGCAGGAGCTTCACGCTATATATGATGATGATGATGATGATGATGATGATGATGATGATGAGGCGAAGCAGGACACAAAAAGTCGTCGCAAAGGCAAGAAGACCGGAAATGACTACCCTCCTGCGTGCTTCACTCTAAGTCAGGAGGAGATCGAGCAGTTTTTCACCTGCCTCCTAGGAGTAAAACTTCCTTACGGTTACGCGGGGAAGATAAGCAGATACCTAGACCCAGCGAAGCAGAAGTTCAGCGGGATGAAGTCTCACGACTGTCACGTGCTGATGACGCAGATACTTCCAGTTGCAATCCGTGGGATCATGGACGAGCACGTCCGTGAAATGCTATTTGGCCTATGCAACTTTTTCAACGTCATCTCTCAGAAGTCGATTGGCGTGAGGGACCTCAGAAGGCTACAGGAAGAGATCGTGGTGATACTATGCGAGCTTGAGATGTACTTCCCGCCCGCATTCTTCGACGTTATGGTGCATCTGCTGGTCCATATAGTGGAGGATATCATCCAACTCGGGCCGACGTTCCTGCACAGCATGATGCCGTTCGAAAGGATGAATGGTGTCATCAAAGGATACGTTCGCAACATGTCACGTCTAGAGGGAAGCATAGCCAGGGGCTTTCTGACTGAAGAGTGCATCTCCTACTGCACGAATTATCTAGGCATCGAGAACCCCGTTGGTCTGCCCGTCAACAGGCACCTCGGCAGGCTCGCTGGATGGGGTCATCGTGAGGGTCGCCGCGAAATGCATGTCGACTTTGAGGGTCGACTCGTCGACTTTGAAAGAGCAAACCTAGTCGCACTACAACACATAGACGTGGTCGATCCTTGGGTGGTAGAGCACAAAACCTTTATTAAGAAGACGTACAATGACCGAGGCCAACAGAGGACGGACGGAGATATACTCAAAGAGCACAACTCATGTTTCACGCGTTGGTTCAAGCAGAAGCTTCTGTCGTACCCTTTACATGTTGATTCTTCCGCGGAAGAACAACTCATATTCGCCTTGTCACAGGGCGCCGAGCACAACCTGATGACCTATGAGGCGTACGATATCAACGACTACACATTCTACACCGAGGCCAAGGACATGAAGAGCGATGGTTATCAGAACTCCGGGGTAACAATGGAATCCTACACCGGTAACGACAAGGATAGATACTACGGAAGGATCGAGGAGATCTGGGAGCTGAGCTATGCTGGAGAGAAGGTCCCGATGTTCCGTGTCAGATGGGCCAAGAGCGTCCTAAAAGAAGACCGGTATTTCACCACCATGGTTATACCTGAAGCCAAATCCAAGGCCGCGGGCGCAAACGTCACCGCGAAAAATGAGCCATGGGTACTGGCTTCCCAAGTGGACCAATGCTTCTTCATTACCGACCCGTCAAAGCCCAGTCGTGTTTTCGTGAGGAGAGGCAAAAGGAACATCATCGGAATGGATGGAGTAGCCAATGAGCAAGACTTCGACAAGTACGGTGACCCGAGGATCGAACATGACGACGATGATGAAGTAGCAGCATACACCACAAGAAGAAGCAGGACCACCCTACCTAGAGGACGTCCGTTCCACAGAAGAACTCCATTTGTGAAAAAGAAGGGCAAGAAGATTGTGAACAGATAGCTAGCTAAGATCGATTGTATTTCATGGGCACTTTTTGAACTATCATGAATATTTTTAAATTTCATGGACACTCGATCTCGATCCCCCTCCATCTCGATCGCTATCCCACCTCGCCAGATCCGGTCCCCCTCGCCGCCGAGCACCCCCCGGTCCACCGGCCGCCGCCGCCGACCCCCGCACCCTCGATTCCCCTACTCAACCGTCGCCGCCGACCCCCCGCACCCCCCGCACCCTCCCCCGCTCCACCGGCATTACTGTTTGATGATATTTTAAAAAAAAATTATTACTGTCTTATAAAAAAATATTACTGTTATGATTTAAACAAGTTTGAACATATTTAAACACAAACAACTATCAAACAACATTTTAAATGCATAAAAAATTGTGGAGCCTGGGAATCGAACCCAGGACCTCCTGGTGTGAGAACTGGCTGCTGACTAGTCGAGCTAGTAGAGGGAACTTGATGTGGATCAGGTCAGGTGGTAGATAACCTGTTGGCTCGAGCAGAAATAAAAAAATACTAATGGCGCACCAGGGTGAGGTGCGCCATTAGTATGGATGTACTTATGGAGCACTGAGGGGTGGTGCGCCATTAGTATTGTGCCGCCCCCATCCATATTTCCTCCCCGGCCCAAACCTATCCCCTCTCTCTCCCTCGCCCTCGCCCTCGATCCCCTTCCCCTCTCCTCTCCCGATGCCCCTGCCCTGCCGCCTCGACGCCGCCCCGACGCCGCCTCGACGCCGCCTCGACGCCTCGACGCTGCCTCGACGCCCCGATGCCGCCTCGATGCCCCGATGCCGCCTCGACGCCGCCCCGACGCCGCCTCGACGCCTCGACGCCGCTGCCCCGCCGCCTCGACGCCGCCCCGACGCCGCGCGCTCGCGCCCCACTACACCACCGCCGCGCCGCACCTCGCCGAGCAGGGTGTCGACGTGGCACTGGCCAAGGTGGACGCCACCGAGGAGCACGACCTGGCGCAGGAGCACGGCGTGCAGGGCTACCCCACCCTCCTCTTCTTCATCGATGGCGTGCCTAGGGACTACTCCGGCGAGAGGACCAAGTGAGCAATTTCTGTAGATCCCCAATTCCCTCCCTGTTCCCGCTCTGCAGCTGCTGAGAATTTTGTTTTTGCTTTGCTGCAGGGACGCCATTGTCGCTTGGATCGGCAAGAAGCTGGGCCCTGCGGTGCAAAACCTCACCGCTGTCGACGAGGCCGAGAAGATCGTCACCGGCGACGACGTGGCCGTGCTCGCCTTCCTCGACCACCTCTCGGTATGCAATGCGCCTTCTCTAGTGGCAGCAAAGTCAAACAAACCCAAAATTGGTTCAGTTGCAAACCATGTTACCCACATTGACCCAAAATTGGTTGAATTGCAAACCATGTGACCCAGATTGACCCAAGAATACAATGCTTGAATTGTGGCCAAACCGAGAACATGTGGCCATGTTACCCAAAATACAGTGCACCTAGTTTTCCCAATGCCTTTATTCTTCTGCTTGCTCACTACTAGATGAAATGTCAACCTGCATTTTCCATTTCCATGTTCTGAGAACAAATCCGAGATGTGCTCGTATGTTTAACTCTCGGTACGCAATGCACCTTCTCCAAGCACAGCAAAGTCCAGCAACCCAACCTGCTTCAACTGCATCCATTACAAGCATAGTGTTCCTTTACAAGCATAGTAGAGCATAGTATGGATTCTAATGTTCAACCCTGACTAAACAGGTTCTGCAAACGGTCTTTTACTGCACTTGACTGAAGAAGTAGGTGTCTGCTATATCCTGCACTTGAGGTGAGTTGTGTTCTCAGGTTTACATTGCAATGGGCACTCTTCTTGTAAACACAAATTCAGATTTATATACTATATGCTGGCATGACTATTTTTATTAGGTAGGACAGTGCAGTAGTTGATGTATCTTGGGTTGGTTATAAAGTTGCTTGGGTTTAATATTACCCAGCATGATGATGTATCAATGTAGCATTAGCATATGATCCAAGTGCTAGTACTGCTAGTAAATAGCTAATACAGTTAATGAAGAAGAAAAAAACTGCTAGTACAGTTAATGAAGAAGAAAAAAACTGCTACTACTGCTAGTAAATAGCATCAGACTGAATGTCTTTTATATATGGCCAATACAGTCTGATGGCCAATACAGTTATTGAAGAAGAAAAAAAACTGCTAGTACTGCTAGTAAATAGCATCAGACTGAATGTCTTTTATATATGGTACTGCTAGTAAATAGCTTCTTCTATATACTAATTTGCATCAAAGTGTAGAACAAAGCATCAGACTGAAGAACTAACAGTGGGTAATTAACTTAACTATTCATTTTTCCTTAGGTTAATATTAAAATGTCCAGTGTACTAGCTAGAATTTGAAAATGATTGCTGCTAGATGTTAATTTGCTGGTACTAGCTAGAATTTGGCACTGAAAAGCAAAAGCTAATTAACTGCTGGGTAATAGCACTAGTACTAGGTAGCTAAAACATGTGTTCTAAAACACTGAGAGCAGAAACACTTACTACATACATATGCTCAATAAACACTTACTAACCAGAAAAGGTTTTGACTTGAAATGTTAATAGCACAGAGAGCACCACAAGTTAAACACCTAAATCTGTTAGTATTTGTCTGCATTTTCTCACATTCTTCTTGTATCTGATCCAGTATTGCTTGTAGTGGTTTGTCCAAAATGTTGAATGATACTGCTTGGAGATGCATATATTGTTTCACCTCTTCACATGCCAATGTATTTTCCATGTTGTGATGGAGGCCTTTTTTGCCTTGTCCACCCTAGAGGCCCTTGAGTTTGCTGGAATGTCGATTAACTTTCGTTCCGGCAAATTCGGGTACTCCATATGTCCTATTTTCAGCAAAGGTCATGCTGAAATTTTCCGTGAATTTTAGCATGACTTTGCTAAAAATAGGACATATGGGGTACTTGTGACTAATGCATGGGTGTCGACAAACCATTAATTATATAACCTTGGCTTTTAGGGTGCCTCGGTGTCGATAAAAACCGAAATGATGAAAGCTTAGGCTTTTAGGGTGCCTCGGCGTCGAAAAACCCTCAATGATAAAAGCTTAGCTTTTAGGATGCCTCGGTGTCAACAAACCCTAAATGATGAGACCATGATCTTGTTCCTTGACAATAACCAACTTTTTGAGCAAACTTTGTTCCTATTTCGAGAGAAACATGGCCAACAACGATGAGGCCAGGGGTTCGGGTGGCAAGGCATTCTGGGAGCTGTCCCAGGATATGGAGGAACAACCTCACTTGTATGAGGACACCGCCTTCCCCACCGATCCTGAGACCACTGATGGTGCCGCCGAGGATGACCCCAGTGATGCCACCACTGATGGTGCCGCCGAGGATGCCACCACTAATGATGGCAGCGCACGCACAGATGGCAGCCAACCGAAGAGGCAACGGAAGGACCGGCCCCGACCGTGCTCCGCACCCTCAAGGAGGAAGTTACTGAAGTGGACTCCGACGGGAATCCAACGGCGCCCGAACGAATAGTCAAGGGGTACTCGCTTCAGCTCGGGTGCATTCACCGGAGCACCGTCTCGATCAACACCGAGAACCTGAGGCATCCTGACCGAGGGAATTTGCGCAACCTCCTCTTCACGAAGCTGCACGAACGATACAAGTTCCCCGCTGAATTTGGAAACACAAGCCTCAAAGGGAATAAAGTGGAAAATGCTGCCCTCACGAAGATGAGCAAGGCCCTGTCTACTTGGAAAAGCAATGTGAAGAGAATGATCGAGAAAGGTGAGAGTTATGAGAAGATCAAGGAGAAAAATCCTTCGATCACCAAAGATGACTACAACGACTTCAAGATCAATTGCTCGAGCACCGCAAACTCCGAATCAAGTCAGTGGGGGAAAGAAATGCGGGAGCTGAACTTAGGGGAACACACACTCGGTCTCGGCGGTTACAGAGTGGCGGAGCCTATATGGGACAAGGAGGAGGCGGACCGTGCCGAGCAAGGCCTAGCGCCCCTCTTCGATAAATACGGTGACAAGCAGACCGGGAACTTTGTCAGGGCCCGGTACAAGAAGGACCCGAAGACAAAGGAGCTTACCACGGATCCGAAGACCAGGGCGCTTGAGCTTGTTCTGGTAAGGAATACACCCCCGCATAATTAGCTCCATATGGTTGCATTCTAATTAATGAAGCCAAATTTCTAAATGGTTCACATTCCTTCCGCAGGCGACTGAAAGCAGTAGCGCGGGGTCGACTAAGAGCAACCCTTGGGACACCACTCTAAATAGGGCGTTGAATGTAATGAAGAACAAGGATAAGCTCAGTAAGCCGACGTCAGCTGGTCGTGTGGCCGGCAAAGGCTTGTCGACAAAATGGTCGTCACACTATAACACTGGTGGGCGAAAGGAGAAAAAGACCAGCTCGGAAAGCCAGGCGCGCGAGGTTCAAGAACTCAAGGCATAGGTGGCGCGGATTCTGGAGATTGTCCAAGAGCAAGTGCAACAACAACTCAGAGTGACGATCACCGCCATTGTGCCTACCTTGATCGAGGGGTTGAGTGCGTGGATTGCGGGCGGCCAACAGGGGCCGCCCTTGATTCCTAGCTTCACGGTCAGCAACTCGCAGAATGCGATGGCGGAGCCATTGGTGTCTCCGGCGGCATTAGTGTCTCCGACGCCGGCACGGGAGCTTAATGCACCCGGGTGTACGCCGGCCGGCACCTTTGCAGCAAGCGGCCCCTCCGTCAACTGCATGCCCGCCGTTGGCGGTGCCTCGACATTAGCCGAGCTCGACGCCAGCATCACGGTAACTAATTAAGCCTCTCTCGGCCGAGGACTTCATCTCCTTGCCTTTGACTGGGCATCCCTGACGCCCTACATGTTTTCGCAGGGCGCCGCCGACGTTCTGTGCACTCTCGTGCACTTCGTGAACAACGAGTTGGTCGATGTCGCCAAGGGCAAAATCGTTCAACCGGGCAACCCCTTGTTCCACGGTACCCATATGCCACCCAACTTGTTTAGGGTTCAACTAGTTCGGGTGCTGTCGGGCTGCGACGAGTTGTTACCTCCGATTCGACCCGTCGGGGCCGACGATGATGACGTGATGACCCTCAGTGCCTGCCTGAGCTGGCCCCTGCTTTGGCCGAAGAGCCAGATTCGTTTGGGGGCGGGGGACACCACCCCAAAGACAACACCGCCAGTCGTGTCGGCGCCAAGTCGGCCCCATATCAAGACCGCCGCGACGGTGCCGGACATCCCTATGCCACTGGATCCAAACATGCATATGGCACAGGATCAGAACGACGACGACGACGATACATTTGGCAACGTCGATCAGTACTTTGCCGATCATGGGTACGGTGGCGACTTCATGGGGCCTCCTTCTCAAGAACCCAACCCAACAAAAGACGTGCGTGATCTATCTGGTACCGCGGAGAAGCCAAGTTCCAACAGGCGTCGTCTGTAGTTCAGCTCCCAGGAGACGCCTCCAGCTGCCGACTTCACCGAGCCTCAGATAGGCAAGGTGCGAAATATTATCAGCCCCAACACACTCAAGAAGGCGGTCTGTGAGCAGAACTCGGTCCCATTACAGGAGAAGAAGAAGGCACGCAAAAGAAATACTAACAAGGGTGCGAGCCAGCCGGCACCGAGTACGATCCGTGCTCAGGACGGGCCACCTTCACCTGAGGATTTAATGAGGAGGGTGCATGTGGCGGGTAGGCCGATGCTACCGAGAAATATGCTCGATGCTGCAACCGGTGCTATGTGGAGTCTGCATGACAGTGTTCTTTCTTTGGAGAAGCGTCGTCTCAGAGAGAAGGATGTGGCATACCCGGTTTTCACGGCCAAGGTGCCAGAGGGCAAGGGCTTTGTGGATAACTCCATCGGGGGTACGATCGTCCTGCGGTTTGATGACATCCACGCTATGTTGAACCTTCATCCGCTGCACTACAACTTCATTCGGCTATTTTCGCTGAGTATGGAGATGCGGATCATTCACGACAAGACCCCGGACATCGTGATGGTCGACCCCTTCTACATGCGTGCCAAGATCTTGGGCAGCGCTGGGGACCGGCAAGTCGTGAGTTCTTACCTCGAAGGCGTCATTCTGGCAAACCAAGATAAGGATAACTTCCTCGTGCCTTACTTTCCCGAGTAAGTCCTCCCCTCAACCGCCCCGTAACATATGAATTCTTAGATTTTGATCGTTTTTCCATTAACATTCGATGTTTTGTGCAGTGACACACATTGCACGCTCATCCTCCTAAGCCCCAAACATTCCATGGCCACGTATTTCGACCCGGACCGTCAGTCAAACGTAGACTACACAAATGTCAAGAAGGTTCTTGATGATGTTCTCCCCGGCTACGCCAAATCTGGAGGCACCTTCACCAGGCCTATTCGTAAGTACGGCAAGCACGTGTTCTCCCACAATACGACGTTCTGCTGCGTCAAGCAGCCGCCTGGCGGTCAAAAGGGTGCCTACTACGCCATCCATCACATGCGGGCGATCGTACGGGACCAGCATCAACTTCTGCTACCGAGTAAACTCAAAGATTGGGCCGCGAGCGTGTCGGCAATCCAGGACGCAGACATCAGACAAGAATTCTTTCGCATCCAGTCGGAGTTTGCGGAAATCATCCAGCAAGATGTCCTTCGAACCTCGGGGCAGTTCTACCTCAGAAATCAACCGTCCAACAGTGACATCGACACAATGCTACAAATGCAGGCTGACAACGACCGTTATTTCCTGACTCCCACGATAGACGGTGGCTTCATCCACGCTCCGGTCCCTTGAGTCGAGTCGAAAGCAGTGATGCTGTGTCTGGTTCTGAAACATCGATTGGCTCATGTTGTAATTAAACTTTAATGAACTTGTAGTATGTCTCTTTGGTTTCGAGAGTCGTTCAACTTAGATGTAATCGATGCTATTAATGTCTTGCTTTTCTCTTCCGATCGTTCTGTTGCATACTTATATATTGCTTATGTATTGTCTGTGAATTGGTACTAACGTTTCGTTTGGCTAGTGCATAGCGATGCCGTCGTATGTCATGTAAAAGGGTAAGGTTCCCGGAGTCTACGACGACTGGGAGGAGTGTCGGAGACAGGTTCATCGATTCAGCGGTAATAGTTACAAAGGGTACACCACTAGGGCCGAGGCCGAATCTAGATACGCCCGCTATCTAGCGGGAGAGGGGAGGGAGCGTTGGAGGAACCGGATGAAGACGAGTTTCATCGTGATGATGCTCATCGTGATGACCGCAGCTCTCTTCTATGTGATGGTAGTTTAGATGATCGATATCGACTTGTAATGTGAAGACAAACTCACTACTCGCGGTCTCGAGACTTGTAATATAATGTTCTATCTTTGTTCGTTCTTTTCAATTCGGAGACTAATGTGATGAATTGTATTCGGAGACTAATATGATGAATTGTATTCAGAGACTAATCTTCTATTGTATTCGATGAATCTGTTGTTGATGTGTGCTGTCTATATTTTGTCCAATTATACATTATGTAACCTGTGCAAAAAACAGAAAATAAAAAAATAAAAAAAACCTAATATTCATACTAATGGCGCATCACATCACAGTGCGCCATTAGTATGCCAAAGGATACTAATGGCGCATCATTAAACAGTGCGCCATTAGTATGCCGAAGTTACTAATGGCGCATCTTGTTGTTGTGCGCCATTAGTATGCCAAAGCACCTGGGTATACATGGCCCCCTGGGAGGCATACTAATGGCGCACTGTTGTATATACTAATGGCGCATCTGAGGTCCGCCATTAGTATACCAGATACTAATGGCGCACCAGTGGTGCGCCATTAGTAAAATATACTAATGGCATGGCACTAATGGCGCACCACTAATGCGCCATTAATGGCCAAATTAGGTGCGCCATTAGTAGGCCTTTTCCTAGTAGTGCCAATACCTTTACCTTGCTATTGTCACCGAAGGAGATGTTCGAAGAGGCCTTGAGTGAATCAACGAACTCCACAAGCATCTCCCTTTCTCCGGTCATATGATTGGTGCATCCACTGTCGATCACCCATTGAGTTCCACCGGAGACATAGTCCTACAATAATCAAGCTTTGGTTATAGGTACCCATTTTGCAACGGGTCCTGGTGAGTTAGCAACAAGGGTCTTGGGAACCCAAATAGTCCAAGCATAATCATCATAGTTAGTTCCAACAAATTTTGCAAAGGTATAGCCATCATCTCCCCTCATGAGAACATATGATGGATTGTTCTTGCCGGCAAAATTCTTGGGAATGGCCTTGTCCCTAATGACCTTACCATTCCCAACACCCTTCATTTCCTTCTCTTTCTCCTTGTGCCCTTCTTGCACAAACACTACCTTTTGGGGAGGGGAAGGAGTCGGACCGATCTTCTTCTTGTTGTTGTTGTTCTTCTTCTTGTTCTTACCACTCTTAGATGCGGGATTAAACCCAACTCCCTCCTTGGCAACACACTCCTTTTGGTTGCTCAAGGGAATGTTTAGGTTTTTCTCCGCTTGGATGCATGATACAAGCCCTTTCTCAATTTGAGCTTTCAACTTCTTATTTTCCTCTTGAAGGGAGGTGCAATCATGAGCAAAGTTAGCCGTGCAAGCATCATCATTTAAATCAATATGAGGTATGGAAGTGAGAGCCTTAATGGTTGTAGCTTTTAATTGAGCATAAGACTCGGTGAGAGCAGTGATGTCACCTTTGACAACCTTGGAACTAATCACAAGGAACTCATGCTCCTCAACAAGTCTTGTATGGTAAACTAGAAGTTTTCCAACTCTAACGTTAAGAGCATCTTTATTCTCAAGAGCAAGTTGCAAAGCATTGTTGGTTTTAACAAAGTCAATTTGATGAGCAGATAAGGTTTCCTCAAGTGATGCTCTCATGACACTCTCTTCATTAAGTTCGTGCTCGAGGAGATCAACTCTCTATTTTTCCTCTATAAGGAGGTTCTCAACGTTCTCAATAAAGTCATCGTGTTCGGCGAGTGACTTCAGGAGATCGCCAAAACGAGCACGAGCTTCACCATGAAGAGTTTTCATGAAAGCCATTAAGGATTCCTCATCATTATCCACACCCTCCTCACAGTCATCCTCCAGTATCTCACATGAGACATTGGGAGTGTAGTTGTCGGGTGTCTTGGGTTTGGACTTTGTTTTTACCTCTTTGGCCATGAGGCATCGATGAGTGAATGGCTTGTCCTCATTTGGAGAGTCGAAGAGGCCGGTGGTGGAGGAGGAGAAGGTAGTGGCATGCATGGCGAAGGCGGCCGTGCCCACTTGATCATCATCACTGTCATCTTCATCTCCAGACATGTATTCTTCATGAACAAGAGCCTTGTCATCCTTCCTCTTTGTAAACTTGGTGAACTTCTTCTTCTTAAGCACAAGCTTCTCGGACTTGTCTTCACGTCTCTCATATGGAAAATCATGAACAAAGTGTCTTGGGCTATCACAATTGTAGCATTTCCTTCGTCCAAAAGATCTTCCTTGAAGATTTCTTCCTTTATTTGCCATGGTCCCAGAGTACTTCTTGACTAAGAGAGCCAAGTCTTCTGCAAAATCATTTGCCGGGCACGAGGTATCATTATCCTCCTCACATATCTCTTCACTCACTTCTTCCTCCCTTGAAGATTGGCTCATCACTTTCTTGGCCTTCAAGGCAAGATTGGAGTTCTTGGTTGCTTGAGCTATTGCAAATGTTTTCTTGGACTTGGTTTCGAAAAGAACATGGGTAGAGAAGGTGGAAACAACTTGAGCCGAAGTCAACTTGTGATAGTCCGGACGTTGATGAATGTCAATGGTTGGGTGCGACATATGCCAATGGATGGCTTATCATGGTCGGGGCGAGTAGAACATCGCCGATGCCTTGAAACGGGATGAGGCGTAGACATGTACGCCGGCGAACTTTACCCAGGTTCGGAGCTCTCCTAGGAGATAACACCCCTAGTCCTGCTCTGTGGGGTCTCCACATGATCACTAAGGCAAAAGTGAGTAAAATGGTGCTCCTCGAGCTGTAGGTGTGGACAGGAGGAGGCTAGGCCAGCTCTCTTCCTTCTCTAAGGTCTGGTCTAGTTCTAATGGGTCTGAACCCTTGGCATGGGTGCCCCGGGGGGTTTATATAGGCCTACCCCCCAGGGGTACAATGGTAAACCGACTGGGCGCAGGGCCCAGCCGTCAGTCTCTTCGTCCGCCGGCTTCTTTGCCGACTGCTGGGGCCCGCCGGCTGGTGGCCCCCGCCGACTGGTCTGGTACGGAGCCGACAGGCCGTACCCGCCGCTTGCGGGTCTTGCCGGCTGCTGATTACTGTAGCCGTGCTTCTAATGACGCAGGCTTGGTCATGGGGTCGTGGCTACAGCCCTGCTATCGGGCGGGCGATTACTGTAGCCACTCCCCGTCTCGTCTGGTTAATGGCGCGTGGGACCCGTGGGAGGGGCAGGCCGACTTCCGGGGGCCGGCTCCCTTCGGGTCCGACTGGTGGCGCTCTTGCCGTCTTCTGGACTCTCGCTGACCAGTAGGGCCCATCGTCCATAGACCGTACCGACAGGCCGTCGTGGGTGCAGGGCTCTGCCTACTGTTGCTGATGTCAGGGATGGCACGGCCACAGTGCCCCGCTGGACGGAGATCTCCACTGTTACGACGCACTGTGGTCTTGCCATCCCATGAAAAGGGGAGGGGGTGGGCTTTATTGTTGCCACTCCCCGTCCCATCCCCCCTTACATGGGCATGGGCTTTGTTGGTGTCGTGGGCCGACTCCCCGTGGTCGGCTTCTCTAGGAGCCGCCTGGCGGGAGTCGGCCCGCTTTGACCTCGCCTCCAGGACTCGGCCGCATGCGGGCAATCGGATGTTCCTTTAGCCGGCCTCTGGAAGGCGGCTCTCCATCCTGGTGTCTTGAGGGGCGCAGTCAGCCCCAATGTCTTGAAAGGTTCTGGGCCTCGGGTTAGCCTACTCGTGGCCCATTACTCTAACAGTAGTCCCCGAAGCTGGTGAGGCGCCACGGACGATCAGCCGAGGAGCCTCAGCAGTTTCTTTCCCGAGTGCTTGAGGTGAGACCTCGTTTGACTTCTGGTGGGCCGACTGGTAGGAGTCGGAGTCGCCTGACCTTGACTAGTCCAGAAATGCTTTGTAATACCCCGGCGGGAACTCGGTAGCGTATGAGCTAAGCTTCCTGACCGCCACCCACTCTGTGCCCTCTATGTGGCAACCAATGGCCGGGCTAGCCTGCCTACCCCTTCGCGAGATGGGACATGCCCGCAGGCGGGGCCCGCCACTACCACGCCTCGGCGCGTGAGCAGATCTGCTGCGGCCGTGGGGGGCGGTTGAGGTTCCCACGGAATTACCACGCGCAGTAACTTTGCGTGACAAACGTGGGGGCGTGGATTAGTGGGCGCAGTAATTCCCACTAGTGCCCCCTCGGCTTCGCAGCCCACTGGGCTATAAGTAGGGGAGGAGGGGAAGCAGCGGAGCACGCGCGTCCCACCTCCCCACTGCTTCTTCTCCTTCTTCTCCCTCTCCGCTCCTCGAGCCTTGTCGAACATCGACTTCCTCCGCAAGACGATGAGCTCTTCCTCCGCTGTTACGCCCCCGACGGCGCACTCCCGCACCTGGAATGGTTCCGAGGTCCACGAGGATCACATCGACTTCCTCCGCAAGACACGTCGACTGCCTGGCGAGGACCTCGTGACGGTCTGCCTCGCGCGGAGGGGAGAGATCTTGCCGGTGCCGCAGGAGGGCGAGCGGCTCGTCTTCCGCTCGCACTGCCTGCGCGGCCTGGGCCTGCCGGCGAGCAACTTCTTCCACTCCTTCCTTGAGTTTTACGTACTCCAGCCTCACCACCTTACCCCCAACACGATGGTGTTGCTGTCCCCCTTCGTCACCCTATGTGAGGGCTTCAGGGGCGTTCTCCCCACCATGGAGCTCTGGGGGGAGTTCTTCTTCTCCAAGCTCGGCACCCAGGCCGCGGGCGTGCCGGCTTAGTGCGGCGCGTTCATCGCCATGCGGAGGTCAGGGGCCGACAACCCGTTTCCCTCTATCAAGCTGATCAAGTCGGTGAAGATGTGACAGCGGTCGTACTTCTACGTGAAGAACGTCTCCGCGGAGGGCGACTAGTTCAACTTGCCGGCCTTCGTAGCCGGCCCGCCAGCTGGGAGGCAACCCAACTGGTCGTACCGGGCCCGGACATTGACGCAAGCGGGAGCCGGTGCCATTGCGTGGCTTCAAGTACTGGCGCAGTCGGAGGGCCTGGCCGGGCCGGACTTGCTGGCCGCCTTCGTGTCCTGCCGAGTGCTTCCTCTTCAAAGTTGCCCCCACATGATCTGCCAGATGAGCGGGCACCGGGACCCGAGTCGGATGTGCACCAAGGAGATGCCTCGCGAGGAGGTGGCCTATATGGTGAATTATCTGACGAGCTGCGACCTTCGAGAAGAGTGGCAATTCGGCAAGGAGCCGTATTCACGTGCCGCCCCTCCGCCTTTGGTGAGTCGTTTTCTTTTTCTCTTTCTCTCTGACTTCTTCGTTGCCGAGTCCGTTTTGTCCGATCTGACCAGCCGGCTTTGGTCAGAACCCTCTCCTCCAGCCAACAGCCGGACCGCGAATTCCTCCCCGACTGGGCGGAGAGTGATGTTGACGACCCCGACCTGGGGGTGGCGGCCCTGGAGGACGACGCCGAGGAAGGAGGCGGTGCAGCGGGCGGCCTGAGACTTGGGGCCAGTCTTGAGGACTGGCCCGATGATGACGAGGAGGTCGTCCCACGCCACCAGCCAGGAGCCGGCCAGTCGGGCGCGGGCTTGGCAGCTCCGCCGGACGCACAAGGCGGCAACAAGAAGCGCAGGGCCGGGGCGAGCCTGTTTGGCAGCCGGTCGAAGAAGCCTAAGGGCTCAGCCGCGGTGACCAAGCAGGACGAGGCGGCCGCAAATAGGGGTGGAAACGGATCGGATGCGGATCGGATAGTGCTCTTACCACTTCCATTTTCATATTTTCAAAACGAATACGAATCCGAATACGGATATTATCGGATATGGATGCGGCTCGGATATTATTCGAATACGGATATATATCGGATATTTTCTTGATTCGGAACGGATACGAATAATATCAACATAATGCTTAAGTAAATTAGTCGATAGCTATGTGACCTAAAATAATCAACTTGTGACATACAATAAGTCAATGATAAATAGGTTTATGTATAAATACTATTGTAATGCATAATAATTTATTAGTTTAATCATATAAAGAGTAAAATTTGACCACTTATTTGGCTTTTATGTTGGATAATTGGAATATTTGGCCTAGAATTTTAAAAATTACCTCCCATAATCTTATTCGGATACGGATATATCCACTTCCATATCCATATTTGTGTCAAAATCTCCTACCATATTTTATTTTTTATTTGTTTAATAAATGCGGATACGGATAATTTCCATTTCCATTTTGGTTCGGATGCGGATGTTTCGGATACGAATAGGCATTTTCTTGAATACGAATATCGGATATTTCAGATTATCCGCTACCACTTTCCACCCCTAGCCACAAAGGCCAACCGCTTTCGCAAGGTGGTGAAGACGCCGCAGCTTATTTTAGCGTAAGCACCACCTCCCTTCGTATCTTCGCATTTCTTTATTGAGTCTGTCTGAAATTTCTTTACTTTGTTTTCCGGCTTTAGGGCCCCTCTCTCTCTTGAGAAGTCGGCCGCGGGCTCCGTCGTGAAGTTGGCGGAGACCTCCTCCACCACCCGGTGGGTTGACCCCACCGCCGACCTCCGGGAGGCGACGGAGCGGAATGCGTGGGAGGCGCGTGAGGAGCGGGAAGCCGACCGCCTGAAGAAGGCGGAAGCTGACAAGGCGGAGGCCGCCGCTCTGAAGAAGCTGGCAGAAACCGAAGCCGCCGATGCAGTGAAGAAGCGCGCGGAAGAAGCCGCACGCCACCAGTCGGCAGTGTTTGTCGTCCCCTTGAACTCCGCACCGCCGCCACCGGAGTTCTCGGTGCAGACTGGGGAAGCCAGCGACGAGAACCCGGTCATGGAGAGTGACGCCGACGTCACCGCTACGCCGGAGGTTGTTGTGCCGCCACCGCCACCCTCAGGAGGCGCGCCAAGCGGACAACCGGCGGATCCGCCAGTGCCACCAACCGGAGGTGCGGCGGCGACGGGCCTGGCCCTCGAGGTCAGTCCACCGTCGCGTTGCCGTCTTGCGAAGGCGGCCTCAGCGCCGCGTCCTCTGGATACCGGCGCTGGGAGCTCCTCTATCCCATACACCGAGGTGTCGAGCGCCGCGCCCACCGGGTAGGTGCGGGGAGGCAGGATGGGCCCGTTGAACCAGCCGGTCTTGGACGTCCAAGCCAAGCTCTGGGCCGAGGGCGACGCCATCAAGGAGTGCACCAAGGCATACCTGGCGTCACGAACGGCCATCCGGGTACGCATCCTTTCTTTGCTTTGCTTCCTTGTTTTTTCTTTGTGGGGGCGCGCTAGCGCTCCCACTGGGTGTAGTCCCCGAGTTTCGGGCCGGTTGCTGAGTAGGCGGCACAGAACTCTAATCGGCGAGTTCCAAGTACCAACGCTTTTTTCCTGAAATTTTGATGTAGGATTACCACAATCTTCGCGTGACCTCCTTCAACGCCAATGTTGAGGAGCTGGCCAAGCGGACCGCCGACTTGTCAAACAGCCAGGGTGAGTTTTCTTTTTCCTCTGCGGGGGCGCGTTGGCGCACCCACGGGTTGTAGTCCCCGAGATTCGGGCCGACAGCGGAGCAGTCGGGCTGGATCGCCCCGGCGACCTTTCTTCTTTGCTAATGACTGACATCCCTCCCCCTCTTTTTTTAGAGGCCAACGCAGCCCTTCAGCAGCAGCTTGGCGAAGTCAAAACTGCGTTGCACGTTAGGGAGGAGGAGTGCGGCCGACTGACGGACGAGTGCGACCGGCTGGCTATGTAGCTGGAGGAGCAGAAAGAGCTGCTCCAGAGGGCCCAGAAGGACGCGGAGGACAAGGAGACCGCCCTTCTCGCTGAATTTGCGTCCGAGCGCTCCTCCTGGACCGACAAGGAGGCGACGCTGGTCTTCGGCTTCCAGGCGATCGAAGATCTTGTTGATGGTGAGCTTCCATTTGTTTCCTTTTCCGGGCTGCCGACTGCTAGTCGAGTCGGCCTTAAATTTTTAACTTTGTTTCTTTGCTCTTCTTCCTTAGCAGATTTCTTCCCTGGCCATTCTGACGCCGCCAATCAGGCCGTCGAGGCTGATCATGAAGCACGGAGGGCGGACGGCGCATAGGTCGCCGCCGACGCCCCCTGAACTCTTAACGAGCAGATTCCGGGCGTCGAGGCTCGTCTTCGGCCTGCCCACCGGATGCTGCGCCGGCTTCAGCGTGTCGGCGCCCAGGCGATTGCCGCCCTGTGGCCGGACATGCAGGCGCCACGCACCCCCAGCCGGACTGCCGACTGGTTGGAGGTGGCAGCCGGCCGTCTTGAGGCCTGGAAGGGTTCTGCAGCCTGGGCTAGAGCCCGCCGGGCCTTGGAATTCGCCAAGGCGTGGTATCCTGGGCTGAGTTTAGGCCTGTTAGCCACGTTCCGGCTGGAAGCTCAGGCGGAGCTGGCAACGGTGGAGGACGATCTCGTCAGGCGCGCCGCATCGATTGCTCAGTACACCGACACCACTGTCTTCATCCCAGAGCAGGCTGAGAACGGCGAGGAGGCGCCGCGGGAGTGGTTCGCGCTAAACCCGGACGACGGCGAGGACTCGGCGGAGGTGATCGACTCCAGTGGCGAAGAGGAAGGCGAGGAGGAGGAAGGAGACGAGGAGGAGGCTCCAGAGGTCGAGGCAGACGGCCATCCCCAGCCTGACCGCGCCTCCAGCGAATGAGCCGCGCACAACTGAGCCAGCTGTCGCCAGGGGTGATCAGGCGGAGACCAACCAGCCGACTGCCTCGCCGACTGGCACCGCCGACCCCTCTGGTCCTCCGAGCCCGTCCGTGGCTTCCTAGGCTGCCACTTTATCTTTGTTTTTCCTGCTTAGTAGTCTCAACGAACTTGTTATTTTGCACAATTCCACCCACTGGGTGTGGGTGTATCTTGAACTCCTATTTGATGATTCGGCCAAGGGCCTTTCTATGTAAATATTTATCCGCGTTCTATCTCCTCTTGCTTATTGCTCTTTGGCTTTTTCCTTTGCTGCCTTCCCTTGGTTGTCGTTTGGCTAGTCGGACAGCCGCTCCGCGGACTGCCGCTAGATCAAATACTTGGTTTCTTTGGGAGACAAGTACTTAGCCATTTAGAGTTTTTAGCAAGTTAATTTAGAAAACAGCGAGTCGGCTGCTCGAGAGTCGGTTGCAAAAGCCTGGAAACCGGCTTTAAGCTATGTGCATGCTTTGAGTCCTTAGCCATTCACTACTAGGGAAAACCTTATACACATGATCTTACCAGCAGCGCGGTATAAAAAGAGACACTACTGCTAATTAGTAGTAGCGCGGGTTATAAACCCATCCTACTACTAAATTGATAGTAGTAGTGCGGCTTATAAACCCAGGTTACTACTAAGTGGTCTTCACCGTGCTCGACGGAAAAAGCAGTAGTAGTAGCGCGGGGTATAAACCCACGCTACTACTAACTTGATAGTAGTAGCGCGGTGTATAAACCCCACGCTACTACGTGGTCTCATCATGCCGCCCGCGACATAGAGAAGAGAGCAGCCATCAATTTTTCTTTACTCGTCGGCCCGGTAAAATTTTCTATCTTGGAGAGAGCTACCGTCCCGTCCCCTTCCCTCCTCCCAGTCCCAGATCGCCGCCGCCACCCAACGTCGACCTCGCCGCCGGCCATGGCCTCCACTCTCTCCCCCACAGCCTTCGCCACCACTGAGGGAGTCCTGGATTAGGGGGTGTCTGGATGGCCGGACTATACCTTCAGCCGGACTCCTGGACTATGAAGATACAAGATTGAAGACTCCGTCCCGTGTTCGGAAGGGACTTTCCTTGGCGTGGAAGGCAAGCTTGGCAATACGGATATGAAGATCTCCTACCATTGTAACCGACTCTATGTAACCCTGACCCTATCCGGTGCCTATATAAACCGACGGGTTTTAGTCCGTAGAAGAACATACACATCAACAATCATACCATAGGCTAGCTTCTAGGGTTTAGCCTCCTCGATCTCATGGTAGATCTACTCTTGTACTACCCATATCATCAATATTAATCAAGCAGGACGTAGGGTTTTACCTCCATCGAGAGGGCCCGAACCTGGGTAAAACTTCGTGTCCCTTGCCTCCTGTTACCATCCGGCCTAGACGCACAGTTCGGGACCCCCTACCCGAGATCCGCCAGTTTTGACACCGACATTGGTGCTTTCATTGAGAGTTCCTCTGTGTCGTCGCCGTCAGGCTTGATGGCTCCTACGATCATCAATGGCGATGCAGTCCAGGGCGAGAACTTCCTCCCCGGACAGATCTTCGTCTTCGGCGGCTTCGCACTGCGGGCCAATTCACTTGGCCATCTGGAGCAGATCAAAAGCTATGCCCCTGGCCGTCAGGTCAGATTTTGAAGCTTAAACTACACGGCTGACATCCGCGGGGACTTGATCTTCGACAGATTCGAGCCACTACCGAGCGCGCCGCACTGTCACGACGGGCATGATCTAGCTCTGCTGCCGAACAGTGCCCTGGAGGCCGCACCCGCATCAGCTTCGACCCTTACTTCGGAGCGAACTGCGCCGATCGAGGATGGGTGGTTGGGCGCCGCCTCGGGGGTTGCGATGCCAACGGCGATCAAGCCGAACACCAGCCCCACACTCTGCGAGACTCATGATTCCAAGGAGAAGGACTCCTCTCCGGACTCCGAACCATTCGCGCCTCTGCCAATCGAATCCGATTGGGCACCGATCATGGAGTTTACTGCCGCGGACATCTTTCAGCACTCGCCCTTTGGCGATATAATAAAATCACTAAAGTCTCTCTCTTTATCAGGAGAGCCCTGGCCGGATTACGGTCAGCAAGATTGGGATGTGGACGATGAAGAAATTCAAAGCCCACCCACCACCCATTTTGTAGCCACTTTCGACGATTTAACCGACATGCTCGACTTCGACTCCGAAGACATCGATGGTATGGACGCCGATGAAGGAGACGATGAAGAACCAGCGCCTATTGGGCCCTGGAACGCCACCTTGTCATATGACGTATACATGGTGGACGCACCAAAAGATGACGACGAGGAGCGGAAGGACGCAGCGAAGGCTTCTTCCCTCGAAAAGCAGTCAAAGCGGCAACGCAAGAGCCGCCCCAAATCCCGCCTCGACAGAAATAGCGATCACACAGACCCAGCGCTAGAGCAGGGCGAACCGCTGCTGGACAACGGCAATCCGGATAATCAAACCGAACAAATAAATCCTATCAAGGATAATGGTCCGGACGACATAACGCTGGACAGACACCCGGAGCAGCAGACTGCCCGTAAAAGGCTTGTTGCCACCACGAGGAGTCTGAAAAAGAAGAAGCAAAGGCTCAAGGCTGCGCAAGACACACTCCACATTAGATGGAGCAAAATACTCAACACAACAGCAAGGTATGGCGACAATCGCCCCTCCAAAAGATACCCAAAGCGGAAGCTGCTACCCGAATTCGGTGAGGAGGCCTCAGACCCCCCATAACCAAATATCAAAGCAGCCACCTGGTCGGATAGACGACCCCTCTACCAACACAGAGTGGCATACAACACCACTCACAATACAATACACGACCCATGCAAGGGCTCGCACCCAAAGGACGACGCAACAAGATCCATCTATGGACCACGCAAGCGCGCCCCAGCATACAATGCAACACAACAAACATCCGAACAACGCGGTACACCCAGCTACAGGGGTGCCGCACACCCCCTATGTTGCACTGATGAGGTATTGCACCACGAATTTCCAGAGGGATTCAAGCCCATAAACGTAGAGGCATATGACGGAACAACAGACCCTGGGGTCTGGATTGAGGACTACATCCTTCATATCCATATGGCTCGAGGAGATGATCTCCACGCCATCAAGTACCTACCCCTCAAGCTCAAAGGGCCAGCTCGTCACTGGCTCAAAGGCCTCCCCGAAGGCTCCATTGGAAGTTGGGAAGAGCTCGAAGACGCCTTTCGGGCAAATTTCAAGGGACTTATGTCTGACCTCCGGATGCGGACGATTTGAGTCATATAACTCAACAGCCCGGAGAGTCAGCCCGAAAGCTTCGGAACAGGTTTCTTACTAAAAAGAACCAGATTGTCGACTATCCGGACGCCGAAGCCTTGGCAGCTTTCAAGCATAGCGTCCGTGACGAATGGCTCGCCAGACACCTCGGCCAAAATAAGTCGCGAACGATGGCAGCATTAACGAACCTGATGACCCGCTTTTGCACGGGTGAGGACAGCTGGCTAGCAAGATGCAGCACCAACGACCCAAGTACATCTGAAGTTAGAGATGGAAACGGGAAATCACGGCGCAACAACAATAACAAACGCTGGAATAAAGACGACAACACGAAGGGCACGACAGTAAATGCCGGATTCAAAAGCTCTTGGCCAGGTCAAAAGACGCTCCCTAAAGGCACCAGGGATGAACTGTCCAGCCTCAACAAAATTTTGGACTAAGTATGTCAGATCCATAGTACCGCTGGCAAACCTGCTAATCATACCCACAGAGAATGTTGGGTCTTCAAGCAGTCCGGCAAGCTCAATGCCGTACATAAGGGGGAGGATACACCAAGTGAAGACGAGGACAAGCCTCCCAAGCAAGACACGGCGGAACAAAAGAAATTTCCACCAGAAGTCAAAACAGTAAACGTGTTACACGTGATCAAGGGAAAAAACAACGCGGCACTCCCAGGAAAATATACCCAAGTGCCTATCACCGCGAAGTCCTGCCACTGGTCGTCTCAATCGATCAGTTTTGACCATCATGATTACTCAGCAAGTATCCGACACGCTGGATGGGCTGCCCTGGTATTAGACCCAGTAATTGACGGATATCACTTCACACGAGTCTTGATGGAGGACGGCAGTAGCCTAAACCTAATATATCAGGATACAATCCGCGGGATGGGGTTAGCCCAACACAAATTCGCCATAGCAATACTACCTTTAAAGGAGTAACGCCTGGCCTAGGGGCTCGTTGTACGGGGTCCCTCCTACTACAAGTTACATTCGGCTCCCCCGATAACTTTCGTCGCGAGCATTTAATTTTCCACATCGCTCCGTTTCAAAGTGGCTATCAAGCACTGCTCGGACGCGAAGCTTTTGCTCGCTTTAATGCAATACCACACTACGCCTCCCGCACACTCAAGATGCCCGGTCCACGTGGCATCATTACAGTGTACGGAAATATCAAGCGATCTCTGCGCGCCGAAGAAAGTGAGGCTGCCTTGGCCGCTGCACACTAAAGGTGCCCGGACAAACGAAAGCATTCAATAGGTCGGCAAGACCTCAGATACAACTAATCAAGTCCGGCGCCGCTATTTATACGGAAATAAGTGGTCACATCCCTATTTGTCAATACAAGGGGCTCAACGCGCGCAAACAAGTGGCAATTTCTTATCATCTTGAATTATACAAAGTTTCTTTAATAACTATCCTTTTGCACGACAACTTTTTCACTTAATTTCCTCTCTTTTACAGACGATCATCATGCTACACCCGTCCAGGATACGGCACAACGGAGACACAGGCGCAGACATGCAGCAGGGACCTGCTCCAAGGATTCTTTTTAGATTAAGACCCTGCGTAAACCTTTTTTACTTTCTCTTGTTGATACATATCCACCGTTGAGAAGGATGCTGACGTCTTGGCATGTGGCCACGCCAGAACAATGCACGTACCTGGACACAAGGGGATTCTTACAAAGGCCATTATTTAGGCTCGGTTTATACCACAAAGACCGAATATCCTAGGGAGTGTTCGGCGTCGCGAGTTTGGCTCTATATGCATCAGCTCCGAATCATTGTCTTTGGTCAGATGTTGGGTTTGCCTGGCTCCTGTGTTTTGGTGCCTTACATTCCACTTTACCGGCTAAGGTAGCACCAGGAGAACTACTGCGATTGTGCCCTGGTTCATCCGGAAGAGCACATCAGTAGAGAAAGCCGAAAACTGACCGTCATGATATAGCGTGAGACTGGTCAACCACTCGATGACCTGTGGGAATGTTAGAATTCCTCCACCTTAACAAAGGGCCGTTTTCCGGCCAGGCATGTACGCACCCCGGAACCGGGAGAGTGCGGAGCCACCAGGGGCTGTCTAGTAGCCCCACTGTCAAACTCCTATGGCTAAGTGAAAGTGCTAAAGCATTATAGTCCGGTTGCCTCGCTCGCTCCGCTATCACCTCCTTAATAGGACCAAGACGTTGGGTTAAGTGTGAACGCGTGTTTTTGTGAGCACCTCCGCATTATATGCGTGGGGGGCTGAAGCCGACGACTGCAATCTTTCAGGTTATACATATGTATACATAAACGGCTGCCCAGGAGGCATCATATTACTTTCAGGCAAAAGTATAAAAATAGCCTTATAAAAATTTATAAAAGCATTTCGCTTACAATGAGATTACATATCACTCAAACATAATATTTTTTGAGCACTGGGTCTCTATCAAACGGGCACCCTCAAGAACTTCTTCAAAGTAGTGCTCAGCAGCCTTTCGACTTATAGCCGAATCCCACGCTGCAACATTGGTAGCATCCATCTCCACCCAGTATGCCTTAACATGGGCAAAGGCCATCCGTGCACCCTCTATGCACGCCGGCCTCTTCATCGCATTAATGCGCGACACCACGTCAAGGAACTGCTGCACCAAGCTGAAATAGTTGTTCGGTTTTGACCTTTCCAGCCATAGCTGATCCACAACGGACCTCATGGAGAGTCCGGACAACCTATTTAGTTCGGTCCATTCAGCTAATTGGTCAGTCAATGAAAGTGGACGCTCGGGAGTATGGAATTGTCTCCAAAACAGCTGGTCTACTCCACGGTCCGTCTGACCCTGGAAGTACTTGGCCGCATCGGCAGCGCTCGCCGCCAAATCCATATACACATCCTCCGAGCTCCACAGCCGATCCAGAGGGGCATACCGTGGATCTCCAAACTTCCTCCGCAACATAAAGGATTTCCCAGCTACAATATCCCCGGCTTCCCGTAGCTCCTCCTTCTTTGCCCTCATAGCAGAGCGGAGGTCCTTTCTCGTCGCAGCAGCCTTCTCAAGGTCCGATGCCTTCGCCTGGTTTTCCTTTTCAAGAACCCGGCAACGGTCGGCGGCGGCTTTTAATTCTATGGCCATCTTGGCCATCTTGTCTCGGCTCTCGCCATGTGCGGCCTTCTCGGGTTGCAACTCTTCGGCCAACTTCAAAGCAGCCGCATTACCCAACCTCGCTTGTTCCTTGGCTCGGGCAAGTTCTGGCCGCAAGGCTTCAACAGTGGCAGCTCCATCTGCAGTCACAACATATTAAAGATACTCGCATCATGCTGCTCTTCCTATGTGACGTTTACTAGATAATGACACTTACCCTGTGCCTCGTCAAGCCTTTTGTTAACAAGCTCGATGTCGGCGTCTGCCGCATCCAACTGCCGTTCAAAATGGGCAAATTCGCTAGTCCGGCTAGCCACCGGAGCTTCCATCTCCTGCATATAGAGGCAGTGTTGTTATTACCTGGGAATATGATCCTCTGTTCGTCATCGTTTCCGACGACAACCAGAGTCTCAGGGGCTACTATCAACACAGGGCACACCTAGCATGTGCAGGACTATCATACATTCTTTTACGTACCTCAAAGCCTGTCACTAGACTCATAAAAGCTTCATGCAATCCGCTTTCGGCGGACAATATTCACTCCATCACCGTATTCATCAGCACACGGTGTTCATCTGAGATGGCCGCTCGCCCCACCAACTCCCTCAGAACATCTGATCGCACACTAGATGGTGCCGGACTCTTTTGTCTGCTCTCTTTGTGAGCTGGACACTGGGAGCTTCGGGGGTCAATAGGATTATCTTCTGGCCTCACCGGACTCGGAGAGGCTCTCCGCGAGGACACTTGAGGGTTGCCAGCTTCCGGAGCGGAGGAGTCCGGAGGAGGCATTTCTCTCTCCATCATCTCTGGAAGAAGATCCCCCGAAGACGAGTTCATTTGACAGGGGCTAAGGCCCGAACTGCAACAATATATGCGGTGGTTATTTTCTCAGAAGAAAAAGATGACATATTTGTACTATTAAAGTATTTCGGGTAACTTACGACTCGCGGGAGAATTGATCCCCCCGCGGACTTTGTGCGGCAATGGCGCCCCCCAAGGCAGGACCCTCTGTGGGAAACTTATTCTTCCGTTTGGAAGCTTCGGCTTCCGGATCCCCGGGCGCAGTCCTTTTCCTCTTCTGGTCGTCCTCCTTCATGGAGACGCTCGCTCCCTCGGCTAGAATGGGCAGCGTTGGGGGCCCGTGTCCGCCCGCAATATCCTCCACAGTATCTTCCTTCAAGGGCTCCGGGCAAGGTGCGGTCTGGAGCATCTTTTCCAATACCGGATTTTCCAAACCCTCAGGGAGGGGGACTGAACACCGAATCAACTTCGCCTTTGTTAGCCAGTCCTGGTCAAAAGGCGAACTCTCAGAAATAACTTCGTCACAAAGGAGAGATAGTATGTTCGGCTGGAAGATGCCTTACCTGTTCGGCGGTGCGGTTACTACTCAGGCCCACGTCCTCGGTGATTTCCGGACACTCCACCTGAGGTCCGAAGAATGACTTGTACATCTCCTCGTGCGTCAGGCCGAGGAAATTTTGAATGACACACGGTCCCTCGGGATTGAACTCCCATAGGCGAAGAGGCCGGCGTTTGCAAGGCTGGACTCGACGAACCAGCATAACTTGTATTACCGCAACCAAACTAAAATCTCCATTGAAGAGATCTCGAATGCGGCTTTGTAGTATAGGCACATCATTGGCTGGACCCTAGCTCAGACCCCTGCTAATCCGTGACATCAGTTGTGGTGGAGGGCACGAGCGGTAATACAAGTTATGTAGAACCACTCCTGTTGCCACAATTCAGACACCTCTGGGATAGAACCTTTGGGCCACGGAGCTCCCGTCATCTTGCATATTGAGGCACCTCCACACGCCGCATGTTGCCCCTAGATCATCTTCGGCTTCACTTCAAAGGTCTTGAGCCATAGGCCAAAGTGAGGGGTAACCCGGAGGAAGGCCTCGCATATGACAATAAATGTCATGATATGAAGAAGGGAGTCTGGAGCTAGATCATGGAAGTCTAGCCCGTAATAAAACATCAAACCCCTAACGAAAGGATCCGGAGCAAGGCCTAGACCTCGGAGGAAGTGGGAGACGAACACGACGTTCTCGTTGGGATCGGGGGTAGGGACGGCCTGCCCTCGGGGAGGCAGCCGATGCGAAATTTCGGCGGTCAGATATCTGGCCTCCCTTAACTTTTTGATGTCTTCTTCCGTGATGGAGGAAGGCACCCATCAGCCTTGAAGGCTAGATCCGGACATGACTGGAGGTTTAGAGCACATGACCTGAACTTTGGGCGTTTGAGCTTGAGGTGGGGGAAGGATTCGATTAAGCACGGGAGGGAAAAAATAAAAGCCTTGTCCCCTTTATAAAGAGGGTGAATATCAAGCGTCCTCTCCGTGTCCGCTTGGACTTGCCTATAATCTAGGAGTCCTAGAAGCGGTTGGGTTGCCCACGCCCGTATTGATGAGAATCTCGGAATAAGGGGACACGACCTCTGCTTTAACAAGACGTGCCAAGGAAACCGCCTCGCATAACGCGCTGAGATGGGACAGTAAAGCGGTTCGAAGAAAAGCTTGGCCGTGGTGTGATGTCACACTACGGAATACATCAGCAAATTAGATTTGTGTAAATATTATTCTCTCTATGGCAATATGTGGAAACTTATTTTACAGAGCCGGACACTATCTTTGTGTTCAAAATCTTCTATGAAGTGCTTGGAGGAGGAACCCGCCTTGCAATGTCGAAGACAATATGCGCGCCGGACTCGTCGTCATTGAAGCCTGGTTCAGGGGCTACTGAGGGAGTCCTGGATTAGGGGGTGTCCGGATGACCGGACTATACCTTCAGCCGGACTCCTGGACTATGAAGATACAAGATTAAAGACTCCCTCCCGTGTCCGGAAGGGACTTTCCTTGGCATGGAAGGCAAGCTTGGCGATACGGATATGAAGATCTCCTACCATTATAACCGACTCTATGTAACCCTAACCCTATCCGGTGCCTATATAAACCGGAGGGTTTTAGTCCGTAGAAGAACATACACATCAACAATCATACCATAAGCTAGCTTCTAGGGTTTAGCCTCCTCGATCTCGTGGTAGATCTACTTTTGTACTACCCATATCATCAATATTAATCAAGCAGGACGTAGGGTTTTACCTCCATCGAAAGGGCCCAAACCTAGGTAAAACTTCGTGTCCCTTTCCTCCTATTACCATCCGGCCTAAACACACAGTTTGGGACCCCCTATCCGAGATCCGCGGTTTTGACACCGACAACCACCCTCTCCCGTCCATTCCCTTCACCAGAAGACAATAGAAGAGAGAGATCGAGCGAGCAGGTCGAGCGGCGGCCATGGCGCCCCCTGATCCATCCGCCGTCGTCAAGGTCCTGGACGGAGAAGCTCGCGAGCTGGCTTCTGCTCGCCCGCGACGCACACAGCTCTTCCTCACCCATCTCTTTCCCATCAAGGTAATTTCTATTCCATCTTCTCCTCTTCGATCTGCTCTTCTCACCTTCCCTTCCCTTCCCCCCTTCCCTTCCCTTCCCCCCTTCCCTGATACGTCGTTCCCTTCAACACGCAGGTGCAGGCATGCGGCAGACACCACCAGTGCCCAACCCTAGCCAGCGGAGCAGTGCGGCGCACAACGGCATTGATGCTGGCCGTACCTCGGAGCGGAGACGTTTGGCCTACTCCTGGTCGGTAAGCTGAATTAGAGGGAAATTCATGGAAAGTGAACCAGCATACAAACCATAGTAATAATCCCAGTGAACTAGCTCTACAGACTAGCATACATGTTATTTAGAAACAAGTGGTTTGCCATGCTACAACAGATTCCTGACTAAATTTATCTATTCTACTTGGTCTTTTGATTTGAAACATCTATATATATTCCTCATAAACATATTGGTTTTGCTACCAGCAGTAGGTGCTTTCTTTGTTCTGCAGCTGGGATTTCAGTAAAAAAAATGTTTAACCTTCAGTGAATATGCACAGTACCAAGACTTTGTTCTGCAGCTCGCACGCCGCATCCGTGGCGAGAGGGCCTAGGCTGCTCTGTGCGCGTCGTCGTCTTAGCCAGTTGTGTTAATCAATGGAAATGCGAGAGGGCCATGCCTCACTAGTAATCTTGTTGATTGCCTCTGAACCTGAATGAACAGCCTTGCTCGTTTAGTTCTGTGTGTCCATATGATTTATGCTTTGCTGTTTTATCCTGTTGTTCCTTTTGATCCCTGTGACTGTTGCAATCAACTCTCACATGTACCATGATGCTAACTGGTAAATTAGGACAAGAGATGTTTCTATTTTGCACTGCTCACACTGTACATACTGTCATTCATCTGATGGGTTTCTTGCACCTGCAAATGACAGCGTCATGATGTTGTCAACGGTGTGGCTGAGCCAGAAGGTGTAACCAAATATGATGCAGGTGAAGCTGCTGCAGATCAGAAAGGTGAACACATGTTCGCCTGTATTAAGATATTTTCAGTAATTTAAAGCTGAAATGATATCCTATAGCGAACTGGGATTATGGTTTGTCTCCTAAACTATCTTTGATCTTGTCCATAATGCTTCCCTGCAGAGCAAAAAGGTTCAACAACCATGAAATCCTAGCTGAGGACGTGCGAGACTGGGATGTAGCCAGTGACCGAGGGCAAGGGCAGCGTGCGAGGTGCTTTCTTTGTTTTCAATCTAATTGTTGTGTGTTATTGTCTTGAATACATTTCTCTTTTAATTTATTTTCAATCTTCCAAGCCTGGACATAGTTATTGTATCTTATTATCGTCTTTGGAAGTGGCCGGACCCTTCCATGAACCCTGCGCAAGCTGGAGCTAACTAACAAGTTTTCACTTTCTCGACTGGGTGCATGGTGATCGACGAGGACTACTGCGGCCCGATGGGAGTCGTGCTCTTCAACTACTCAGAGGCAGACTTCACCATGAAGCCCTGCGACCGCGTCATACAGATTATCGTCTAGGTGATTGCGACGCAGGAGGTCCCCGGGGTGGAGGACCTCGATGCCACCGTCCGGACGTCACCGAGGTGGAGGACGACGCCACCGTCCAGAGTTCCTCAAGGTGGAGGACCTTGACGCTTTGTACATACATCTAGAGAAGTGGTCTGGTTAGGTTGGTGGTGAAACTCTAGGGAAGGTACCAACCTTTTGATGATGGTTGTGTGTGTCCTCGTGATCTCTTTGAGTTGAGATGTTGAATGATGCATCCATGAACACTACAAGTGTTAAGATGGTTCTGTGAAATTTATTTTGCACTGGACGCGTCTCTAATCTCCATTCACGAATACTGCATCTATTTTTATTTTTTTAATTCCTAATTTGCTACTAGTAGCGTTGGGAAAAAAGTGCCCTACTAGTATTTAGGATACTGGTAGCGCTGGTATTGTAGGCACGCTATTACTACTTCATTAGTAGTACCGCGAGTTTGTAATAGCAGTAGCATGGGTGGCACACGCTACTACTAACAAAGTTAGTAGTAGCGTGGGTTCCTCCCACGCTACTACTAACTATTAGCTGTAGTGCCTTATTAGTAGCGCCGGTACCCGCGCTACTGATACACCTAAAACCCGCACTGCTGCTAGCCTTTTCCCAAGTAGTGATTTTTCATATGGACACCCAATCTACCTTACTCCTGCTTGCCAGTCAGTCGCTCTGCGATCTGCGGCTTCTAACAGGAGACGGCTTGAGTGCCACACACTACTTGTCCGGCTGCAGGAAGTCATTTCATAGCCCAAGATGGCAAGTCCCTGATACGTCCATTCTGCATCATGCTTTTATATCGATATTTATCGCATTATGGACTGTTATTTCACTTTATGTCACAATACTTATGGCTATTCTCTTTTATTTTACAAGGATTACATAAGGAGGGAGAATGCCGGCAGCTGGAATTCTGGGCTGGAAAAGGAGCAAATATTAGAGACCTATTCTGCGCAACTTCAAAAGTCCTGAAACTCCACGGAACGTCTTAAAATAAATAAAGAAAAATCCTCGCCAAAGATGAAGGCCAGGGGGCCCACACCCTGCTCACGAGGGTGGGCGCGTGCCCCCCCTAGGGCGCGCCCCTGCCTCGTGGGCCCCCTGGTGGCTTTCCGACGTCCATCTTCTCCTATATGAGGTCTTTCGATGAGAAAAAAATAAGAAGGAACTTTTCAGGACGAGACTCCGCCACCACGAGGCGGAACCTTGGCGGATCCAATCTAGAGCTCCGGTAGAGCTGTTCTGCCGGGGATACTTCCCTCCGGGAGGGGGAAATCATCACCATCGTCATCACCCACGCTCCTCTCATCGGGAGAGGGCAATCTCCATCAACATCTTCACCAGCACCATCTCATCTCCAAACCCTAGTTCATCTATTGTACCCAATTCTTGTCTCAAAGTCCGGGATTGGTGCTAGTAGGTTGCTAGTAGTGTTGATTACTCCTTGTAGTTGATGCTAGTTGCTTTATTTGGTGGAAGATCATACGTTCAGATCCTATATGCATATTATTACCCCTCTGATTATGAACATGAATATGCTTTGTGAGTAATTACGTTCGTTCCTGAGGACAAGGGAGAAGTCTTGCTATGAGTAGTCATGTGAATTTGGTATTCGTTTGATATTTTGATAAGATGTATCAAGGTTGTCAGAATCATGATTCTGAATCGGATCGGAGCTCCGATGGCAGGATGGCAACTCGTTGAATCTTCACTATCAGGATCGTAAAAACGTAGATTCTATGAACCAAAATCGTAGAATCAGAGGGGTTAGTTTGGATCGTAAAGTCGTAGAATCGTACAACAGAATCGCGATTCTGACAACCTTAGATGTATGTTGTCTAGTCTCTAGTGGTATTATGTGAACGTCGACTACATAACACGTCACCATTATTTGGGCCTAGAGGAAGGCATTGGGAACTAATAAGTAGATAATGGGTTGCTAGAGTGACAGAAGCTTAAACCCTAGTTTATGCGTTGCTTCGTAAGGGGCTGATTTGGATCCATATGTTTCATGCTATGGTTAGGTTACCTTAATACTTTTGTTGTAGTTGCGGATGCTTGCAATAGAGGTCAATCATAAGTGGGATGCTTGTTCAAGTAAGAACAGCACCCAAGCACCATTCCACCCACATATCAAATTATCAAAGTATCGAACGTGAATCATATGAACATGATGAAAACTAGCTTGACGATATTCCCATGTGTCCTCGGGAGCGCTTTTCCTATTATAAGAGTTTGTTCCGGCTTGTCCTTTGCTACAAAAGGATTGGGCCACCTTGCTGCACTTTATTTACTTTTGTTACTTGTTGCTCGTTACAATCTATCTTATCACAAAACTATCTGTTACCACTTATTTCAGTACTTGCAGAGAATACCTCGCTGAAAACCGCTTATCATTTCCTTCTGCTCCTCATTGGGTTCGACACTCTTACTTATCGAAAGGACTATGATAGATCCCCTATACTTGTGGGTCATCAAGACTCTTTTCTGGCGCCATTGCCGGGGAGTTTAGCACCTTTGGTAGGTGGAATTTGGTAAGGAAAAATTTATATAGTGTGCTGAAATTTACTGTCACTTGTTACTATGGAAAGTAATTCTCTGAGGGGCTTGTTCTGGGTATCTTCACCCCGTCTAGTAGAGCAAAGAGTTTCTCCTCAACCTACTGAACCTATTGAAAATGAAACTCCTTTTGAATTTCCTTCGGGTATGATGGAAAAACTGCTAGCTGACCCTTTTACAGGAGATGGAACAAAGCATCCTGATGAGCACTTAAGATATGTGGATGAAGTTTGTGGATTATTTAAGCTTGCAGGTATACCCGATGATGTTGCTAAGAAGATGGTCTTCCCTTTATCTTTGAAGGGAGACGCATTGATATGGTATAGGCTATGTGATGATATGAGATCATGGGACTATAAAAGATCGAAGCTGGAATTTCATCGAAAGTATTACCCTATGCATCTTGTTCATCGTGATCGCAATTATATATATAATTTCTGGCCTCGCGAAGGAGAAAGCATCACTCAAGCTTGGGGAGGCTTAAATCAATGTTATATTCATGCCCCAATCATGAGCTCTCGAGAGAAATAATTATGCAAAGTTTTTATGCTCGGCTTTCTCATAATAATCAAACCATGCTCGATACTTCTTGTGCTGGCTCTTTTATGATGAAGACTATTGAATTCAGATGGAATTTATTGGATAGAATTAAATGCAACTCTGAAGATTGGGACCTCGACGAAGGTAAGGAGTCAGGTATGACACCTAAGTTTGATTGTGTTAAATCTTTTATGGATACCGATATTTTCCGTAAGTTTAGCACTGAACATGGACTTGACTCTGAGATAGTAGCTTCTTTCTGTGAATATTTTGCTACTTATGTTGATCTTCCTAAGGAGAAGTGGTTTAAATATCATCCTCCCATAGAAGTAAAAGTAGCTGCACCTATTAAAGTTGAAGAAAAGACTGTCACTTATAATGATCCTATTGTTCCTACTTCTTATATTGAGAAACCACCTTTCCCTGTTAGAATAAAGGATCATGCTAAAGCTTCAAACTGTTGTTCGTAAAAGCAATATTAGAACTTATACACCTCCTGAGCAAGTTAAAGTAGAACCTAATTGTTAGAGTACGTAATGGGCCTAATGGGCCCGTTAGTCTTAGGGTTAATTAGAGATAAGAGTCTCTTGCTTAGGGGTCAAGTAAAACTTGCTTGGGAGTCAAGTAAACCTCTCTATATAAAGAGAGGAGATGTATCAATCTAATCAAGCAAGAATTAAGAAGGAAATACCTTCTATCTTGCCCGGCCGTGGGCAAAAGGCCCCCGGCCGGCCTTCTTGCGCCCTCCTTCTAGCAGCGCCATACTAATTTGGTATCAGGTAGCTCAGTTCCGATCATGTCTTCGTCACCTCCCACCCCGTTGCTTCCGGTGCCGACCGTCACCACCGCGCCGCTGGCCATCTACACCGCACCGCTGCCCTCCCCGTCCGCGCCGCTGGTCGCATCCTCCGGCGCCGCCACCGCCCAGATGTCGGCGCCCTCCACCGCACCACCGTCCGCCGTCTACACCCCGGCGGAGATCACCAGTGTCCTCAACGACCTCGTCACAGCAGTCCAAGGGATCCGACTGTACCTGGCCAGCCCCTACTGGCCACCACCGCCCCTGCCGCTGACCGCCACCGCCGGGCTGCCGGCCCTGCCGTGGTACTCGCCGCATCCAGGGGCCTCCGCGGCATTCGCTGGGACGCTACTGCCCCAGCTGCTGCTGTCACCCACCGCCGCCCGGAAGTGGCCGCAGTGGCCGGGGCCGGCTCCTGCGGCGCCTACAACGCCCATCGCCGCCCCCACGCCGTCGTGGTTGCCGTGGCAGCCGCCGCACCAGGCGGCCTTCACCGCGCTCGCCGGGCCACTGCAGCTGCCATCCATCGCCACCACCGCCCAGCCCTGGCTGCACTGGCAGCCGCCGCTCCTGCCGGCCTCTGCTGCACCCGGCGCTCCGCAGCAGCAGCCGCCGCCGCTGCCCGGTGCGCCACCGCTGCAGCCGCTACAGCAGCCACCGCTGGTTAGCTCTGGCCCCGCATCGACCACGCCGGCGAGAGTCCCGCTCCACCAAGTCCAGTCCCCGCCGTCACCGTCACCGCTTCCGTCTTGGATCGCTACCTGCCACGTGTTGGCGGCGGTGAGGCTGCAGGCTACTGCGCGCGGCCTCCTAGCTCGTCGGCGTGTGCGGGAGATGCGTGGTCTGCAGCTGCCGCTCCTCCAAGTTGCCCTTCACAGTGCAAAGGACCTCGATCTCATCCGCTGCACCAGGGAACTTGGGCATGCGGTTTCCCCCACGGGCAGCGGGCATGCTGTTTTCCCCACGGGCAGCGACCTCCAAGTCTGCGACATTGGCGGTTGGGGGGGCGCATCCCTCCTCGTCATTCTCCATTGCAGGCCCCCCGCTCTTCCCTGTGCGGTGTAGACCAACAGCCGTCCGGCAGGAAGAAGGCATGGTGTCACCGACAACAACGCACCACGTAGCACCACTGCATTCCGTCACCGGGCGCCGCAAGGGCGCCTCTGCTGGTCACTCTTGCGACCACTTCCAGGTGGTCCTACACATGCACTCCTTTTGTCCAGATGGTGTCCATGGGATCCAGGAGGCTGTACAAGTGCATGTACGACGTGCGGATGGTGTCCACTTTTTGTTAAGGGGTCCAAAATAAAGTGTACCAGTCCATTTCAGGTTGAGAATAATAAAACAAGCCGAGATGTAAAAGGCTTATTTTTAGGTGTTAGGTTTGGGTTGCGTCGAGTCATGGTTATAAGTTGGTTAGGCTGCAGCTTGAGGACAAGCTGCATGTCCAGGTGGGGTGTAGTGTTAGGCTACGTAATGGGCCTAATGGGCCCGTTAGTCTTAGGGTTAATTAAAGATAAGAGTCGCTTGCTTAGGGCTCAAGTAAGCCTTGCTTGGGAGTCAAGTAAACCTCTCTATATAAAGAGAGGAGATGTATCAATCTAATCAAGCAAGAATTAAGAAGGAAATACCTTCTATCTTGCCCGGCCGTGGCCAAAAGGCCCCCGGTCGGCCTTCTTGCGCCCTCCTTCTTGCTATTGTTAAAGATCTCTTGTCTGATAATATTGATGGGCATGTTATTCAGTTCGAAGGTGAAACTGCTAGAATTGCTAAACCTTGTGATAAAGATAAACATAGACCTGTGGTAGGCGTGCCTGTTATTTCTGTTAAAATAGGAGATCATTGTTATCATGGCTTATGTGATATGGGTGCTAGTGCTAGTGTAATACCTATTGACTTATACGAAGAAATTAAGAATGAAATTGCACCTGTTGAGTTAGAAGATATTGATGTTACTATTAAACTTGCTAATAGAGATACTATTTCACCAATTGGAATTGTTAGAGATGTTGAAGTCTTGTGTGGGAAAACTAAATATCCTGCTGATTTTCTTGTTCTTACTTCTCCGCAAGATAGCTTTTGTCCCATTATATTTGGTAGACCCTTCTTAAATACTTGCTACCATAGATTGCACAAAGAATGTTGTTACTGTTGGCTTGGATGATATGGTTCATGAGTTTAATTTCTCTAAATTTAGTAAACAACATCGTGAGGAAGAATTACCTAGTAAGGATGAAATTATTGGTCTTGCTTCTATTGCCGTACCTCCTAGTGATCCTTTAGAACACTATTTGCTAGACCATGAAAATGATATGTTCATGAATGAAAGAAGGGAAATAGATGAAGTATTCTTTAAACAGGAACCTATTCTGCAACATAATTTGCCTGTTGAAATTTTAGGGGATCCTCCTCCACCCAAGGGTGATCCCGTGTTTGAGCTTAAACCTTTGCCTGATAATCTTAAATATGCTTATCTTGATGAAAAGAAGATATATCCTGTTATTATTAGTGCTAACCTTTCAGAGCATGAAGAAAAAAGATTATTGAAAACTCTGAAGAAGCATCGTGCTGCTATTGGATATACTCTTGATGATCTTAAGGATATTAGTCCCACTCTATGTCAACATAAAATAAATTTGGAAGCAGACGCCAAACCAGTTCGTGATCCTCAACGATGTCTCAATCCTAAAATGAAAGAAGTGGTAAGAAAAGAAATACCAAAGCTTCTGGAGGCAGGTATAATCTATCCCGTTGCTGATAGTGAGTGGGTAAGTCCTGTCCATTGTGTCCCTAACATGGGAGGTATTACTATTGTTCCTAATGATAAATATGAATTGATTCCACAAAGAATTATCACAGGTTATAGGATGGTAATTGATTTCCACAAATTAAATAAACCTACTAAGAAAGATCATTACCCCTTACCTTTTATTGATCAAATGCTAGAAAGATTATGCAAACATACACACTATTGCTTTCTAGATGGTTATTCCGGTTTCTCTCAAATACCTGTGTTGGCTAGAGATCAATCAAAGACTACTTTTACATGCCCTTTTGTTACTTTTTCTTATAGACGTATGCCTTTTGGTTTATGTAATGCACCTGCTACCTTTCAAAGATGCATGATGGCTATATTTTCTGACTTTTGTGAAAAGATTTGTGAGGTTTTCATGGACAAATTTTCCATCTATGGTTCCTCTTTTGATGATTGCTTGAGCAATCTTGATCGAGTTTTGCAGAGATGTGAAGAAACTAATCTTGTCTTGAATTGGGAAAAGTGCCACTTTATGGTTAATGAAGGTATTGTCTTTGGGCATCAAGTTTCTGAAAGAGGTATTGAAGTTTATAAAGCCAAGGTTGATGCTATTGAAAAGATGCCATGTCCCAAGGACATCAAAGGTATAAGAAGTTTCCTTGGTCACGCCGGATTTTACAGGAGGTTCATTAAGGACTTCTCGCAAATTTCTCTGCCTCTGACTAATTTATTGCAAAAATATATACCATTTGTCTTTGATGATGATTGTGTAGAAGCATTTGAAATACTTAAGAAAGCATTAGTCACTGCACCTGTTGTTCAACCACCTGATTGGAACCTACCCTTTGAAATTATGTGTGATGCTAGTGATTATGCTGTAGGTGCTGTTCTAGGTCAAAGAGTTGGTAAGAAATTAAATGTTATTCATTATGCTAGTAAGACTCTAGACAATGCTCAAAGAAATTATACTACTAGTGAAAAAGAGATTTTAGCGGTTGTATTTGCTTGTGATAAGTTCATATCTTATATTGTTAATTCTAAAGTAACTATTCAAACTGATCATGCTGCTATTAAATGTCTTATGGAAAAGAAAGATGCTAAACCTAGACTTATTAGATGGGTTCTCCTGCTACAAGAATTTGATTTGCATATCGTTGATAGAAAGGGAGCTGAGAACCCCGTTGCAGACAACTTGTCTAGGTTAGAGAATATTCTTGATGACCCACTACCTATTAATGATAGCTTTCTTGATGAACAATTAAATGTTACAAGTACTTCTCGTAGTACTCCATGGTATGTTGATTATGCTAATTATATTGTTGCTAAGTTTATACCACCTAGCTTCACATACCAACAAAAGAAAAAGTTCTTCTATGATTTGAGACATTACTTTTGGGATGACCCACATCTTTATAACGAAGGAGTAGATGGTGTTATTAGACATTGTGTACCTGAGCATGAACAGGATCAGATCCTACGCAAGTGTCATTCCGAGTCTTATGGAGGACACCACGCTGGAGATATAACTGCACATAAGGTATTGCAATCTGGTTTTTATTGGCCTACTCTCTTCAAGGATGCCCGTAAGTTTGTCTTGTCTTGTGATGAATGTCAAAGAATTAGTAATATTAGTAGACATCAAGAAATGCCTATGAATTATTCACTTGTTACTGAAACTTTTGATGTTTGGGGCTTTGATTATATGGGACCTTTTCCTACCTCTAATGGATACACACATATTCTAGTTGTTGTTGATTACGCTACTAAGTGGGTAGAAGCTATTCCAACTAGTAGTACTGATCATAACACTTTTATTAAAATGCTTAAGGAAGTTATTTTCCTGAGGTTTGGAGTCCCTAGATATTTAATGACTGATGGTGGTTCACACTTTATTCATGGTGCTTTCCGTAAAATGCTTGCTAAATATGATGTTAATCATAGAATTGCATCTCCTTATCACCCTTAGTGTAGTGGTCAAGTAGAGTTGAGCAATAGAGACCTCAAATTAATTTTGCAAAAGACTATTAATAGGTCTAGAAAGAATTGGTACAAGAAACTTGATGATGCATTGTGGGCTTATAGAACTGCATATAAAAATCCTATGGGTATGTCTCCGTATAAAATGGTTTATGGAAAAGCATGTCACTTACCTCTCGAACTAGAACATAAGGCATATTGGGCTATTAAAGAGCTTAACTATGATATTAAACTTGCCGGTGAGAAGAGGTTATTTGATATTAGCTCACTTGATGAATGGAGAACCCAAGCTTATGAAAATGCCAAGTTGTTTAAAGAAAAAGTTAAAAGATGGCATGACAAAAGGATACAAAAGCGTGAGTTTAATGTAGGTGATTATGTATTGCTATACAACTCTCGTTTAAGATTTTTTGCAGGAAAACTTCTCTCTAAATGGGAAGGCCCCTATGTTATCGAAGAGGTCTATCGTTCCGGTGCCATAAAGATCAACAACTTCGAGGGCACAAATCCGAAGGTGGTAAACGGTCAAAGAATTAAACATTATATCTCAGGTAATCCCATAAATGTTGAAACCAATATTATTGAAACCGTAACCCCGGAGGAATACATAAGGGACACTTTCCAGAATGTTTCAGACTCCGAAAAGGAATAGGTATGTGGTACGGTAAGCAAACCGACTCCAAAACAATTTTTAAGGCAATATTTCTCCGTTTTGGAATATTTAGAAAAATAGAAAAATAAGTTGCAGTCCGGGGAGGACACGAGGGCCCCACGAGGGTGGTGGGCGCGCCCTACCCCCCTGGGCGCGCCCCCTACCTCGTGAGCACCTCGTGTGCCTTCCGGACTCCGTTTTCTTGCACGATACGTATTTTGGTCGGTAAAAATTCATTATATAACATCCCGAAGGTTTTGACTCTCATATCACGCAAATATCCTCTGTTTTCATTTCAAGCTGTCCCGTTGCTGATAAAATCAACATGTCTTCCCAGGATTCGGAAGGGGAAAGCTATGTGGATGATTACTTAGCAAATCCAAAGGTCTATGGAGATGTGGAACATGATGGATGGACCATGGAGGAAGAAGAGGACTATGAACCCAAGGGGAAGGACGAGTCGAACTCAGATGAAGATGAAGCACCATTACCTCAACTTGGGGACATGCATGCGGAGTTCAAAAAGTCAAGTCTCCCTGATAGGGTAAAGAAACCCAAGTTCGAGTTTATCCCTTTTCGTCTCTTGCAGGAAAATAAGCAGGACCTATGCAAAAAGATATTAACCCTGGAGTGGGAGATTGATGATCTGAGGGATCAAAATGCCGTCCTCAAGCGCAAATTAAGGGAGAAGCCTAAGCTATCAACTAAGCCAACATCACCACCACCTTCTTCACCGACAAAAGAGACATAATCACATGGGTATGGGCACTCCCCTTGGCAACTGCCAAGCTTGGGGGAGGTGGCCCGGTATCATATCACAATCACAACTCCTATCTTTACCGTTTTTCTTAGTTCGATCCTATTAGTAGTATCTTGATCTAGTAGAATAAAATTCATGGCATGATCTAGTTTTGAGTTTTGCTTTATGATCTCTCTATGTAATCGAGTCCGTGAGCTATATATAATAAAGATTAGTGTTGAGTCAAGGGCTTGATTATTTTGCCATGATCTTGGGTGAATAAAATAAAAGAGAAAAAGAATAAAAGAAACAAAAGTTCATATTGATCTTATTGAGAGTAATGACTTCACATAGAAAGAGTATGATGATTAAAAGTTGTTGGCAGTTGGCAGACATAGCTTTGGTCATTGTTGCAATTAATAGGAAGTAATAAGGAAAGAGAGGTTTCACATATAGATATATTATCATTGAAATCTTTTATGATTGGGAGCACTCATTAAAATATGACATGCTAAAGAGTTGATGTTGGACAAGGAAGACAACGTAATGAGTCATGTCTTTCTTATATCTGAGATAAAGTATGTTGTCATGGATCCTCTAACTTGTTGAGCTTGCCTTTCCCCCTCATGCTAGCCAAATTGTCAGCACCAAGTAGAAATACTACTTGTGCTTCCAAATATCCCTAAACCAGTTTTGCCATGAGAGTCCACCATATCTACCTATGGATTGAGTAAGATCCTTCAAGTAAGTTGTCATTGATGCAAAGCAATAAAAATTGCTCTAAATATGTATGATTGATTGGTGTGGGAGAAATAAGATTTATAAGATCTTGTGATGTGGAAGTAATAAAAGCGACGGACTACATAATAAAGGTTCATATCACAAGGGGCAATATAAAGTGACGTTCTTTCGCATTGAGATTTTATATAGCCAACCATAAAAGCGCATGGCATACTCTGCTTCCCTTTGCGAAGGGCCTATCCTTTATTATTATCTTCTACCTTCTGCAAGAGTCATGGTGATCTTCACCTTTTCTTTTTCATTTTATCCTTTGGCAAGCTCAACATGATGGAAAGAACATGATATATATATATATATATATATAATTGGATGTAGGGGAGCATGAACCATTATTGTTCACATTACCCTTGAGGTAAAAGGTTGTGGGGCAAAACTATAAGTCCCTATCTTTCTCTGGGTCCAATTAAAACTCCGTAACCACAAGTATCACGTGAGTGTTAGCAATTATGGAGGACTAAATGATAGTTGAGTATGTGGACTTGCTTTTTAGCTCTGACATAGATTCTTTCCGATGTTATGATAAATTGCAATTTCTTCAGTGACTGAGATTATAGTTTGCCGGAGCCCAATAAGGTTTATGATTTATACTTTTGCATTGTGAATAGATCATCACTTGAATATAAGTAATCATACGGCAAAATCTATATATGTTGCTGTTATGAGAATAATCATGATGCCTTCATGTCCGTATTTTATTTTTATCGATGCCTCCACTTCTAAACATGAGGAGATATTTATTATTATCGTCTTTTCGCTTGAGGACAAGCGAGGTCTAAGCTTGGGGGAGTTGATACGTCCATTCTACATCATGCTTTTATATCGATATTTATCGCATTATGGACTGTTATTTCACTTTATGTCACAATACTTATGGCCATTCTCTCTTATTTTACAAGGTTTACATAAGGAGGGAGAATGCCGGCAGCTGGAATTTCGGGCTGGAAAAGGAGCAAATATTAGAGACCTATTATGCGCAGCTCCAAAAGTCCTGAAACTCCACGGAATGTCTTAAAAGAAATAAAGAAAAAAATCCTCACCAAAGATGAAGGCCAGGGGCCCACACCCTGCTCACGAGGGTGGGGGCGCGCCCCCTGCCTCATGGGCCCCTTGGTGGTTCTCTGACGTCCATATTCTCCTATATGAGGTCTTTCGATGAGAGAAAAATAAGAAGGAACTTTTTGGGACGAGACTCCGCCGCCACGAGGCGGAACCTTGGCGGATCCAATCTAGAGCTCCGGCAGAGCTGTTCTGCCGGGGATACTTCCCTCCGGGCGGGGGAAATCATCACCATCGCCATCACCCATGCTCCTCTCATCGGGAGAGGGAAATCTCCATCAACATCTTCACCAGCACCATCTCATCTCCAAACCCTAGTTCATCTCTTGTACCCAATTCTTGTCTCAAAGTCCGGGATTGGTGCTAGTAGGTTGCTAGTAGTGTTGATTACTCCTTGTAGTTGATGCTAGTTGGTTTATTTGGTGGAAGATCATATGTTCAGATCCTATATGCATATTATTACCCCTCTGATTATGAACATGAATATGCTTTGTGAGTAATTACGTTCGTTCCTGAGGACAAGGGAGAAGTCTTGCTATGAGTAGTCATGTGAATTTGGTATTCGTTTGATATTTTGATAAGATGTATGTTGTCTAGCCTCTAGTGGTGTTATGTGAACATCGACTACATAACACTTCACCATTATTTGGGCCTAGAGGAAGGCATTGGGAAGTGATAAGTAGATGATGGGTTGCTAGAGTGACAGAAGCTTAAACCCTAGTTTATGTGTTGCTTCGTAAGGGGATGATTTGGATCCATATGTTTCATGCTATGGTTAGGTTTACCTTAATACTTTTGTTGTAGTTGCGGATGCTTGCAATAGAGGTTAATCATAAGTGGGATGCTTGTTCAAGTATGAACAGCACCCAAGCATCGGTTCACCCACATATAAAATTATTAAAGTATCGAACGCGAATCATATGAACGTGATGAAAACTAGCTTGACGATATTCCCATGTGTCCTCGGGAGCGCTTTGCCTAATATAAGAGTTTGTTCCGGCTTGTCCTTTGCTACAAAAGGAATGGGCCACCGTGCTGCACTTTATTTACTTTTGTTACTTGTTGCTCGTTACAATCTATCTTATCACAAAACTATCTGTTACCACTTATTTCATTACTTGCAAAGAATACCTCGCTGAAAACCGCTTATCATTTCCTTCTGCTCCTGGTTGGGTTCGACACTCTTACTTATCGAAAGGATTATGATAGATCCCCTATACTTGTGGGTCATCAGTCCCCGGGCCGACTAGTCGAACCCAGTGCCAAGCGATAAAGAATAACATACTCATAGGCATAACTCATTATCATATAGATAAAAGAAGGCAGTCCCCAAGATCGTCTCGAGGGGCCTGTAGTCTTCGTACTTTAATACAAAAGGTAGCGTGATACATACTGCATTAACTGTAAAATCTTCGGAGGAGATTTGCATTCCACGGTCGCTCCGTCTCCTTGTCGGGGTCATCTCTTTTGCGTGCTCGGGGCTTCTGAGCGTCGATCAGGTAGTAGGAGTCATTGCCCAACGCCTTGCTGATGATGAAGGGGCCTTCCCAAGTTGCTGAGAGCTTGTGCTGGCCAGCTATTCGCTGAATCAGCCGAAGCACAAGGTCTCCTTCTTGGAAAGATCACGGCTTGACCTTCCGATTGTAGTATCGGCGTAGGCTCCGCTGGTAGATGCTGGACCGGCTGAGTGCCAATAGCCGGCCCTCTTCCAGTAGATCGATGCCGTCTTGACATGCTTCCTCTGCTTCCTCCTCGGTGTACATGGTGACTCGAGGGGAGTCGAACTCTATGTCCGTTGGGATGACGGCTTCGGCACCGTAGACGAGGAAGAAGGGCGTGAAGCCGGTTGACTTGTTTGGAGTCGTGCGCAGGCACCAGAGGACGGCTGGAAACTCATCAAGCCAGCAGCCTGCCGAGCGCTCCAGAGGCTCGACTAGCCGGGGCTTGATGCCGGACAGGATTAGGCCATTTGCTCACTCTACTTGGCCGTTGGACTGCAGATGGGCAACGGACGCTAAGTCCAGTCGGATGCCCTGCGTTGCCCAGAAACGGGCCAAGGCACCCTTGGCAAAGTTTGTGCCGTTGTCGGTGATGATGCTGTGCGGTATGCCATACCGAATTGTGATGTCAGAGATAAAGGTCATAGCAGTCGGACCATTCAAACTCTTTATTGGCTTTGCTTCTATCCATTTGGTGAATTTGTCCACTGCAACAAGTAAATGAGTCAAACCACCTCGCGCCGTCTTGAATGGTCCGACCATGTCCAGGCCCCAAACAGCAAAGGGCCAGGAAATAGGAATAGTTTTGAGTGCCGAAGCCGGCTGATGAGGCTTAGAGCAGAACTTCTGGCACTCCTTGCAATCTTGGACTAGAGACTTGGCGTCCTCAAGAGCAGTCGCCCAGTAGAAGCCATGGCGGAAAGCTTTGGCGACGAGTGCTCTTGAAGCCGCGTGATGGCCACATTTGCCTTGATGGATGTCTTTGAGGATTGCCTGGCCTTGCTCTGGCTCCACACACTGCTGGTGAATACCAGTGGCGCTGCGCCTTACGAGCTCTCTATTGATGATGGCGAACACTGCCGCCCGGCATTGCACTTGCCGAGCCGAGATCTCATCGGCTGGCAGCTCTTTGTTCGCCAAGAATCTGAGGATGGATTGGGCCCATGAAGGTGCTGTAATTTCTGCAACCGCCAAGACTGCGACTTGGAAGAGGGTGGGTGGGCCGGGAGGTGGCGGGTTGGAGTCGGCAGCCGCTTGCTGCATCGATGAAGTCCCCGGGCAGATTGGCGCAGTCCCCGGGCCAGGTTCTGAAGTCTCCGGGCCGGCCGCCGCAGTCCCCGGGCCAGGTGCGACTGCCATAATCCCCGCGACGTCTGCCGGAACACTCGCGCCGTCTGCAGGGGCTCTTGAGTCGGATCCGACTACTTCAGGAGGAGCCGGCACGAAGATGGAGTTTGACTCCGGTGATGGCTTGACGGATGGCTTGAGGAGGTGCTGAAGGGCGACGCCAGACGGTATCGCCTGACAGGTGGAGCCGATTCGCACCAGGGCGTCTGCTTGGTCGTTGTTGTTTCTTGGTACATGGAGAAACTCGCATCCCTTGAAATACCCACTGAGTTGTTGTAGGAGGAAGCGGTAGCTTGCCATGTTTGCGTCCTTGGCGTCCCAATCGCCTCACGACTGCTGGACCACCAAGTCGGAGTCACCATAACACATGATCCGGCGAATGCCGAGCTCTTTGGCTAGCCGGAGCCCGTGGATGAGCGCCTCGTACTCGGCGACGTTGTTGGAGGCGGCAAAATGGATTTTCAGCACATACTTGAGCTTGTCGCCCTTGGGAGAGGTGAGGACAATGCCGGCTCCCAAGCCGGTGCGCATCTTGGAGCTGTCGAAGTGCATTCGCCAATGGGTGGAGTCGGGCGCTGGTGTTAGTGTAAGTGCATCTAGTGCCACCCCTAGTTGGTTTTGGAGTATTGACGACAAACCTAGTTGAGGGACTAATGTGTTTGTGAGAATTGCAGGATAACACAGGTAGAAGTCCCTCATTGATTCGGTTTAGCTACCAGAGATGACCCCCAAAAATGTACGAAGACATTGAAGACAATGGTGGTTCATGAAGACATTCATGTCGAAGACAATGACATATGAAAACTCCCCATGAAGCTTTTGGAACTCGAAGACTTAGATCCTTCGTAGCTTTACTTTATTCATGTTGTGTCATAGGAACCACCGTACTGTTAAGTGGGGTCCAAGAAAACCAGTCAGGATGACTGAAGTGATGCCTAATTCAAATCCTATGTCTTCGAGTGAAGACAATGAGAGAAAATCTTGTCCAGAGCCAGACAAGTCAGCTTTACTTGGAGCCCAAGTAAAGTTGTCGTGAGAGTTCAAAATCTGACCGTTAGTACACGTGTCAGTTCCTTAGTGACCCAGGGTCATTTCGGACAAATCAGGTCAGGGTTGCCAAGTGGCTATAAATAGTCCACCCCCACAACCATAAACGGTTGGCTGCTCAGATTTCAGTGCACAGCTTTTGTCGTTTGAGAGCAACCCACCTTGAAGACTTTGAGAGAAAATCCTTAGTGAGGAGAAAAGCCCTAACCACCCAGAGCCAGAGTAATTGGGCATCACTTAAGTCTTCTTGTCTGAGTGATCTGAAGACTTATTACACTTGAGGACTGTGCATCCTCCAGACGGTTAGGCGTCGCGTTCTGAGCATCCAAGAGGAATTGTGGATTGCCGGTGAACGAAGTCTGTGAAGGTTTGGGAGTCTACCTTGAAGACTTACCAGAGTGATTGGGCGGGGTCTGTGTGACCTTAGCTCAAGGAGAAAATGGTGAGGACTGGGTGTCCTGAGCTGCAAGTTCAGGACTGGGTGTCCGGGACTGTGTGTCCTTTGGTTTAAATACCTAGCCGCTCCAACCAGACGTACAGTTGTCACAGCAACTGGAACTGGTCCAACATATCATTGTCTTCAACGTGTCACTGGTTTCATCTTCACCTCCCTTTACTTACCAATAGACATTGTGAAGCTATTGCATGCCTGCTTAATCTTCTGTCTTCACAACCTGACTGTATGATCTGTTTGGCTTCATAACTTCTTCCAACCTGATCCTCATTACACTAAAGCTATTTGTCTCTGTGCTTTCACTATACTGTATATTTGACTATGGCTTGCGTTGTGTAATCTACCTTCCGCTGCATAGTGATAGGCTTCAAGTCTGTTTGTCTTCATAACTTCCACGTTTTGAAGACTTTCTTAAAAATCGCCTATTCACCCCCCCCCCCTCTAGTCGATATAACGCACTTTCAATTGGTATCAGAGCAAGGTGCTCCCTTGTTCTGTGTGATTCGGTTTAACCACCTGGAGTTTTAGCTATGTCGACTGCAGGGATAATTAAAGTCTCTGCTGCGTGCCCCGTCTTTGATGGAACTGAATATCCCTACTGGAAGAATAAGATGCGCATGCATCTTGAAGCCATTGACATCGACCTATGGTATGTCGTCGAAAACGGCGTTCCCAAGGCTGGAGAAGGTGTCACTGCGGCTGATGTCAAGAAGTTCACTCAACTGGACTCCACTGCCAAGAATATTATCTGTGGTCATCTGACCAAGGGACAGTACGGCCGTGTGAGTGCCTTGAAGACATCCAAGCTGGTCTGGGACTGGCTCTCCAAGGTCAATGAAGGCATCTCAACCCAGAGAGATCAGAGAATCAGTGTTCTTCGCAATCTCTTCAACCGCTTCAAGCGAAATGACAATGAGAATGTCCAGCACACATTTGACCGGCTCACTGACATCACAAATGAGCTTCAAGCCCTCGGCGCCACTGAGATCACCAAACATGAAATCGTCAAGACGCTGCTAAGATCACTTGACAGTTTATTTGACATTCTAGCCCTGATGATTCAAGAACGTCCAGACTTCAAGACACTCGATCCGTCTGACATACTTGAGAGGCTCAACACACATGAGTTTCAGCTTTCTGAGAAAAGAGATATCTACGGTCCAAACTATGGGCGAACTCGTGCCTTGAAGGCAAAAGTTGTGTCATCATCTGAAGAGGAATCTGACAGCAGTTCTGATGATCCTGAAGACATTGGAAGGGAACTTGCAATGCTAGTGAAGAAGTTCCATAAATTCACCAAGAAGAAAGGCTTCAGAAAGTCTTCACGATCAAGCTCAAGGAATGATGAAGCTTCTGCGCATGACTACAAGAGGAAAACTTGTCACAAATGCAAGAAAACTGGACACTTCATCTCTGAATGCCCACAGTGGGACAATGAGAACAGAAAGAAGAAGAAGAGCAAGGAATATGACTCTGACGATAAGAAGACGAAGAAATACTCAAAGTCTTTGTCTAAGTCTTCCTCAAAGTCTTCATCACACAAGAAGAGTTCATCTGGCAAGGCTTGTGCGTTTGTTGGCAAGGAAATGGATTCAGAGGAGGAGTCCGCTTCTGAGGAGGCAGAGGTGGAGTCTGAGGAGGAGTCTGATTCGGGCATTGCAAGTTTGGCTACAGCCTAGGTCACCAAGTCCATCTTCAACACTGAAGACAATGACTCCATCACCATCACCGATACAAATGACAAGGACGACTCTACTCCCACCTACTACTTCATGACATGTGGTGCCAAGGTAAACACACGCACCACTCACTATCAAACATCTAGTGACGATGACTCTGGTTGTGATTCAAAACCCAGTTACAAAACACTTGCTAAAATTGCAACTGAACAACAAAAGGCCATGGAACATATTCAAAAACTGTTAGACAGAAGCGATGATCTGTTGGGTGCTGAAATGACTCGTTCTGAATCCTTAATTGAAGACATAAAAAATCTTCATGTTAAGTATCAGGAACTCGAAGATCGTCTTGAGACTCTCTCAACTACTCATGAAAAGCTTTCCTATGATTATCTTCAGAAGAAGCAAGATCTTGAGAAGTTGAGAGCGGATCATGAAGATCTTCAAAAGGAAAACGAGTCACTTCGAGCCGAACAGATCAGTTCTGCTCAGGAAGGATTTGAACCACCATGCCTTAAATGCATTGAGCGTGATAATGCTATTTCTGTTGCTGAATGTTCCACTGCTACTGCTGTTGCAATATCTTCAACTGTTGAAGTGGTAACTAACCCCTCTGCTGAGGATACCACTGCTATTGCTGATGAAAATGCTAGGTTGAAGACATTGCTTAAAACAGGGGTGTACAAAAGACTCAAAGGACATCAGACACTATGTGATGTCCTCAAGAAGCAGATTCTGAACCGAAACCCTAGCAAAGAGGGTGTTGGGTTCGTGAGGAAAATTAATGCAGATGGCTCTTACTGGAAACCTGAGCAGTACCCCAAAACCACATGGGTTGCTGCAAAGGAATCCTCATCAGATCCATCCAATCTATCTGGCTTCACTTGTGCTAATCCAATTATCATTGATGAATCCTTTGATGCAAACTATAAACTGTTTAGGAATCAGAATGGTGAAGTATTTGCCAGGTACATTGGTACTAACTGCAGGAATGGACCGCCTATGAAGAAGATCTGGGTTCCAAAAACGTGTCTTGAGAATCTTCCTGTGAATGTCCTCATGACACCTCACATGAAGAAGACAAACCTCAGACCAAAGGCTTCATATGGTCCAAAGGGTTCATATAGGCAGAGGGCTCATCTGAGTTGCACTAACACAAATGCTTTGCAGGGAAACCATGCTCAGGCTTATGAGAGCGGTTCTTCAAACCGTCATTCTCATATGACCAAAAATTATTCTGCCTATTCTTATGAGTATTATTGCCCACCTGCTAAACTGTTTGCTAGGGCTCCAAAGCCAAAATTCTCAGATGCTGCACTTAGACTTATTGCTTCTAAGCCACCCTTGAAGATGTGGGTGGTTAAGAAAGCTTAACTCTCTTTTGCAGGGAAAGGTCTCCAGCACAAAACCAAAATCTTCTGATGCTATTGCTGGGAACCTTAAAAAACTCGTGGGGCGCACGATCAAATGACCGAATGGCATCACTATGTATTTCATATCTGAATCGCATGCTACTCTCCCTGCTTGTCCTAACCTGGTGAAGCCTATCCCCCTAACTGCACTGTAGGGTACGACACCAGTAACTTCGGAGTCTTCAGTATGGATTATTGACAGCGGGTGTACAAATCACATGACTGGCAAGAGAAGTCTCTTTATGGACTCAACCTTACGTCCATCTGACAAGAGCCACATCACATTCGCTGACACTGGTAAAAGTAAAGTACTGGGTCTAGGTAGAGTTGCAATCTCAAGGGATCAACACATGGATAAAGTCATGTTTGTTGAATCCCTTGGCTTCAACTTAATGTCTGTCTCAATGCTTTGCGATTTAAACATGATTGTAATCTTTGAAAAATATCGCTGTCTGGTACTAATGGAATCTGACAAGTCTCTAGTGTTTGAAGGGTATCGAAAAGATGATTTGTACGTGGTAGATTTCTCAGCAGGGCCACAGCTTGCAGTTTGTCTTCTCGCAAAGGCTTCAGAATGTTGGCTTTGGCATCGAAGACTTGGGCATGCTGGCATGAGGAACCTCCACACCCTTGCTAAGAAGAAGCATGTCATAGGCATCGAGGGCGTCAAGTTCAAGAAAGATCACTTATGCGGTGCCTGTGAAGCTGGGAAGATGACAAGGGCAAAACATCCTTCGAAGACAATCATGACCACTACTCAACCCTTCGAACTGCTTCACATGGATCTCTTCGGTCCTACCCACTACTCAACTTTCTCCACTACTGCTTGCCTCTATGGCTTCGTCATTGTTGATGATTACTCTAGATATACTTGGGTGCACATAATCCTTTACAAGACTGAAGTGCAGGATGTCTTCAGACGCTTTGCAAATCGGGCAATGAACAATTATGGCGCCAAGATAAAGCACATCAGAAGTGACAATGGCACGGAACTCAAGAACACCGGCCTTGACACATATCTTGATACATTGGGCATCACTCATGAATTCTCAGCTCCATACACGCCACAACAGAATGGCATCGTCGAACGCAAGAACAGAACACTCATTGAGATGGCCAGAACAATGTTAGATGAGTACAAGGCACCAAGAAAATTCTGGACTGAAGCCATTGACACTGCATGCCATACTATCAACCGTGTGTATCTTCACAAGCTGCTGAACAAGACATCTTATGAACTTCTGACTGGCAAGAAGCCAAATGTAAGTTACTTCAGAGTATTTGGATCGAGATGCTGGATCAAGGACCCTCACCACACAGCAAAATTTGCTCCAAAAGCACATGAGGGCTTCATGCTTGGATATGGAAAGGATTCACACTCCTACAGAGTCTTCAATCTCTTTCACTACAAAGTGGTTGAAACAGTGGATGTGCGGTTTGATTAGACCAATGGGTCACAAAGAGAGCAACTACCAGATGTACTAGATGAAGTTCCAGCCAGTGAATCAATCAAGCTAATGGGAACTGGAGAAATTATACCTTCTGAAGCTCGTCCTGAAGAAGAACTTATCATCTCAGCTCCTGATCCACATGAAGACAATGCTCAGCCTGAAGACATTCCTCCCCATGACAACGTAGATCAGCAAGAGCAAAGTCTTCAACCCCTACATCCTCGTGTTGCCAATGAAGTGCAAATTGACAGAATAATTGATAGCATCAATGCACCTGGTCCACTGACTCGTTCAAAGGCAACTCAACTGGCAAACTTTTTCGGACACTTCGCATTTGTTTCAATCACAGAACCCAAGAAAACTGATGAAGCCTTTATGGAACCTGAATGGATTCAAGCTATGCAAGAAGAGCTTCAACAATTTGAACTGAACAATGTATGGGAGTTAGTTAAGCGTCCTGATCCACGGAAGCATAACATAATAGGCACCAAATGGATATACCGCAACAAGCAAGATGAGCATGGCCAAGTCGTCAGAAACAAGGCTCGTCTCGTTGCTCAAGGATATACTCAAGTGGAAGGCATCGACTTCGACGAAACATTTGCTCCTGTGGCCAGACTTGAAGCCATCCGTATACTGCTGGCCTATGCAAATCATCACAACATAATCCTGTATCAAATGGATGTAAAAGGTGCCTTCCTCAATGGCAAAATTGAAGAAGAAGTGTATGTTGCGCAACCACCTGGGTTTGAAGATCCAAAACATCCTGACATGGTGTACAAGCTCAAAAAGGCACTATATGGCCTCAAACAAGCCCCTCGGGCATGGTATGATACACTCAAATACTTCCTAAAGAGCAAAGGCTTCATACCTGGTTCCCTGGATCCCACTCTCTTCACAAAGACATATGATGGTGAACTGTTTGTGTGCCAAATATACGTGGATGACATTATCTTCGGCTGCACCAATCAGAAGTACAGTGAGGAGTTCGGATATATGATGCAAGAGCAATATCAGATGTCTATGATGGGGGAGCTGAAATTCTTCCTCGGTCTTCAGATAAGGCAACAACGCAATGGCATCTTCATATCTCAAGAGAAATACCTCAAAGACTGCCTGAAGAAGTTCGGTATGCAAGATTGCAAAGGCTTCACAACACCAATGCCAGCCAAACATCATCTGGGTCCTGACGACAATGGTAAAGAGTTCGATCAAAAGGTATACCGCTCCATGATTGGTTCTTTGCTTTATTTATGTGCATCTAGGCCAGATATTATGCTTAGTGTTTGCATGTGTGCTCGGTTTCAAGCGGCACCAAAGGAGTCGCATCACTCAGCAGTGAAGCGAATTCTTCGATATTTGGCTCACACACCAACTCTAGGGTTATGGTATCCAAAGGGCTCAGAGTTTGATCTGGTTGGATTTTCGGACGCTGATTACGCTAGTGACAAGGTTGATCGGAAGTCCACATCAGGCACATGTCATTTCCTGGGCCGATCTCTTGTCTGTTGGTCTTCAAAGAAGCAGAACTGTGTATCTCTCTCCACTGCTGAATCTGAATACATTGCTGCTGGATCCTGCTGCGCTCAGCTTCTATGGATGAAGCAAACCCTCAAGGATTACGGCATTCATCTGAAGCAAGTGCCACTTTACTGCGACAACGAAAGCGCCATCAAGATCGCCAACAACCCAGTTCAGCACTCGAAGACAAAGCACATTGAAATTCGTCATCATTTTCTCAGAGATCATGTTACAAAGGAAGACATTGATATCATACACGTCAACACTGAAGAGCAATTGGCAGATATCTTCACCAAGCCCTTGCATGAGAAGAGATTTTGCAAGTTACGGTGTGAGCTGAATATCTTGGAATCCTCAAATGTCCTGTGATCAGGCACACATCCTAACACTTATGCATGATGATGACTTAAATGTGCAACACACAAAGTAATGTATATCTTCAATCAATGAAGACATACATTCTAAGTATGAATACATTAACGTGGAATTTGACCTCAGAGCGCCACGATAATTGTGCGCCGTGTCTGGGTCCAATACTTCCTATACGGTGGGTAGCACCACCACCAAAATTTTTCTGCTTGAAGTGTTTTACTCATGGCGTTACATTTGCTATGTCTTCACATTTGGTTGGCTTCAATCTCAACATGTCTTCATGATTATCTTCACTATGTTGATTATATATGCACTGGTGTTCTGTCCTCTACAACATTCACTTATAGCTATGTCTTCTTGTCTGAATCTTTTGAACTAAGTGAATGTGATCGGACCCTAACCTCTCCATGCTTCCTACCTCAAACTCTATCTCTGCAAGTCATATGCACTCTATTGAAACCGTCGAATGTCTTCACTGCATCCTTGTCAGAAGAAGACACAGAGACAAACTTTAAAACAGCTTTTAATGTTTTTCCATCAACTAGAATTCCGGAGAAGTAGGAACGTCTCCCGACAAACCAGGCGTGCGTGGGGTGAAACTGCCCCCACAATTCCGCATGCTGGCCACGTACTGATCAGATGCGAATCGCCAGGGGCACCTGAGTAATAGCGCAGTGCCGCCCATATCCCTATAAGTACACGTTTCACTGCGGTCATTATCTCTTCTTCCTCCCTCGCACAAACCCTAGCACCACCGCTAACTCGCAACGACGCCGGCGACGAAGTGCTTCACTACTGCGACCTCTCCGACGCCGTTCTCACGCCGACCGCGGACACCAGTCTCTCTGCCGTCGTCCTAAGTGTCTTCCGTCGCCAAGTTCGGGCACGGAGGATCGAACTGCTCGGCCTCACCTCTCTTCTCGTCTAGCAGTTCCAAGTCTGGTAAATAACAAGCTTTTTACAGCCTCTTTTGATCCTATTGATCCATCACTTTCTGCCAAAAGAGGTTTCTATTCCTTCAAGTTTCTTTCCTCTTGTCTGAATCTCATAACTTGCCTAGCATATTCACTTGTTCTTCATGACGTAGTTAGATTCCTCACTTGTACTGATCTATGGGTTCGTACAAATCTGGAACCAACTTCTTTTCTATAAAGTGAATGTCTTCGCATGATGAGGTCAATGTCTTCTACACTGATTTATCTTCAAAATCTTCTGAGAATGCATATGACCTCTTCCCCTTCCCTCGCACCTTAATGCTGTCACAGGTACATGTCCGTGGGAGAATCTTTTGGTTCTCATAGTCTGCATTCATTTGCAGAATTCCTACAGCATCACATCAATTCACCTGAAGCAAGTTCCTGTTGGTCAAGCAAAAGGAAGCCTTTGAAGCCTTTGAAAGCTTTGAAGCCTTTGAAGCTTTTGAAGTCTTCCAAGTTAAGCTTCATGGCATCCGAGAAACCATCAAGGAAGGGAGGCAGACAGAGACGGGGTGACACATCAAAGGATCTGCCTGAAGATTTGGCAGAAACGTACCAAACAGATCCTGAAGAAACCTATGCTCAGCGCAAGACACGAATCCAATGGATTCGCAGGTACTGGGTAGAGCAGTGGTTCCTATACCGCTTCGTCACCAAAGAATATGCAGAGAAGTGCGCCATCAAGCGGCCATGGGGAGATGCCTTGTACAAGAATCTTGTACCCCGAACCAGAGACGAAGCCATTGCTCAAGGTTTCTTTCCATGCATGGTCAGGGGACAACAACCAGCTGATGCACATCCATCGTCCCTTCTCTGGTGTCGCGATGACACTCTGTTCAAGCGCAACTTCCAATTTTCCCAGAACTCTGCGAAGCAAAACAAGAAGGTGTTTGGATTGGACTTCAACCCTGGTCCCTCCAGACCAAGGGCAGATGGCACACGCGACGCTAATCCCAATGTCATCGGGCCATTTGCCAATCTCGAAGGCCTCATCACTCACATTATAGTCCAAGGGACTGCCGTGAACGACCCTCCAGCAGACACTGAGTCTGATGATGCTCCTGCTGCCCCAGAGCCGAAGCAGATGAAGAAGAAGCCAGTGTGCAGTCTGAAGGCTTATCAAGAGTCTCCAAGCCTCAAGAAGCAAAGAAACCACAGCCACACACCAGCAAAGAGCTAACTGTCGCTGCCGTTCTTCGCTGCGAAGCCATTGATCTGTCCAGTGACGAAGATCTTGGTGATGACGCTCTTGAGCAGCTCATCAAGAGCAAGGAGGAGGCTGAAATCTTCAACAATCTGCCTCTGTTCGATGCAAAAATCATCCACAACTTCATAGATGAGTGGTTTGACACGCCCAACATCAGCTTTGATGATCTGCAGCTGCCCATTGGCCTCAGCGTAGCCTTCCAAGGAGCTATCGCTTCAGAACTCGCTATTGCCCAGCGCATCGTGGAACTGAAGCAAAAGATAGATTTTGAAAAGGCTTAGTTTAAGCAGAATATGGCCACGCTCAGCGTCCAAGAGATCAAAGACTTCAAGGTCATGCTGCATGAGCTGAAGGAAAACTTAATGCAGAAACGTGCAGAGGCTCAGGGCTCACGCGAGCGCATGAAGAATTTGGCTGATCTCTGCGTACAGGCCTACAATGAGGACGAGAAGCGAAAGGCACTTGGGCGTCCCGGCATCGACCCCAGGATGGCCGCCAAGAAAAAGAAGACGCCCACCGTGGCTGAAGAAGAGGCCCCACGCCAAGAAGCTATTCCAATCGTCTTCCCCACCGCCAAGCCTAGCTCGAAGCCAAAGCGCTCACCCGCTTTAGAGCTTAAGAAGACAAGGATAACCGAAGCTAAAGCAAGGAAGAGGAAACACTCTGAAGCCTCTCCTTCAGACCCCACCACCAAGGAGCGCAAGTCCAAGAAGTCTCGGGCTGCTCCCACAGAGCCCTTGATAGTTGAACCCCTTTCCGTTCGCCGTCCTAATGAAGATCGTCAGATGACCGTCCATGAGCCTGCTCTCACCGAGGCTCAGCGTGATGAGGACATTCCAGCAGCCGACCCCACCGCTGCTGAAGACATTGGTCTCCAAGACAATGTACAAGATGATGCAGTCCTTCCTCAGCTCGAATCGAGTGAATTGCTCAGCATTGGCCGTCCCCTGACGCCAATCACACAAGATGCATCGTGGGCAGATCGCCCACAAGAGGAAGAGGATGAGCCCCAGCCCACTGCAGCTCCACCTGTGTCGCCTGCATTCCGTAGGCTTCGCAGAGGACCAAGGGCTCAGACTGCTGACGAAATTCCGGCTGCATCAGCCGAAGCACAAGCAGAAGAACATGAAGAACCTCAAGCTCCATCTCCCCCTCACCAGCGAGAAGAAATTCTCAAGGAGGCTGACACCACTGCGGCTGCCACACATAATACTGAAGCATTTGTGGAGCCAGACCAACCAACAGCTTCAAGAGATACTGAAGCAACTGCCTCTGACCCTTCTGTGCCTGTATCTGTTGCCGGACCGCAGTTCAATTATCATATTGCGCACAGGCCCCAGGTACAGAAGCCAATCCCACGACTGCCAAGGTTCCCAGGTCCAGTCACTGCTCCTGGCTCCTTCAATGTCAATAGCTTCAGGACAGACAACACTTTCTTCAACCGCTCCAAGAACCCTTACTCAAGGGAAAAGATTGTGTCAGATAGGTTCTGGAGCTACCCACAGCGCAGCTACTACTCCTGCGTCCTCTACAACCAGAACCGTATCTTTCCACATCAGCGCCTTGAAGTTGAAGCTTTTGCTGGTCTGCCTGGTCTGGAAGAAGCCCTGGACTGCTTCAAGCAAGTTGGCCTGCTGCCGTTTGTCACGGATGGAGAGCACTAGAACGAAGAGCTTCTGCTTCAGTTCTATGCCACATTGCACATCAAGGGATACAACAGAGATCCGAAGACTTGGGTCCTGGAGTGGATGACCGGCACCGTCCATCATGAAGCCAATGCATTTGATATCATTGAGCTCACCGGCCTACCCACTCCAGGCGAACACTTCGAAGAAGGCTGCCAACTCCATACTGAAGCAGTTGAGAGCATATTTCAGCGACCTGAGCCGAATATGAGTCAGATGCTCTCGATGATGAAGCCATTACCTTCTGACGCACCTTACCCAACGGAGTTCTTCGTTGAAGACTTAGAGTACCTGCCAAGAACTATCTATCACATCATCAGGCGGACTCTATGGCCCATTAAGGGGCACTCTCGATATGCCAAGGTTGAAGGTGCCATGAAGACTCTCATCTTCTGCATCCTACACGGCAAATGCTTCAATGCCCAGGATCTCTTCATACGTCAACTTGCTGCGTCTGGCTCAGATCTCTTTGGTCTGAAGATTTATGCTCCATGGGTTATGAGGCTAATCAAGCTCCACTCTGCGATATCATATCAGCCCTCAGCCCGCAACCACAGAATCTTCTTACCCGATGTGGACACCTCTGCTGAAGCCATTTATCCTGAGCCTGCCAAACAGCCACTAAGTCTTCAGAATGCAGAACACCAAAGCTTCACTCAACATGATGAAGGTGTTGAAGCTATTTCCAGAGTCTATCCAATGGCTGGCACCACACGTGCCCCTGCATCCACTGAAGCCACTGACAGCGAAGCTGGGCAGAGACCCAAGAAACACGCTCGTACACTCACTGATCGTGAACTTCTTGTGGCTCTGCATCAAAAGCAAGATAGGCATCACGACTGGCTCAAGAGGCAGATGCACGGTCTCATGCAAGACGTCAATCGCATCAGGAATCTGGCCACCAAGAATGCCTTCGTTGCACACGAAACCTGTCGCCGCACTTGGAAAGGCCTCACTATGATGTGCACTGAAGCTGAATTGCAAGAGGATGGCTTCAAGGAGCGTTTCAAGTTTGACTCCACACCCCCCAGACGAGCTGTGTTGCGTGGGACTCCTTCACTTGAAGAATCCGAGTTCTCTTCCTCTGCTGCCACCGTGACGGGGAAGATCATTGAGGAGGAAGACGATGCCACATCACCACCAATGTCTTCATCGCGCGTCGTCACTGCCCCAAGCTCGCCTGCACCACCAAACGTCTCCACCGACCCTGCTGCGCCTGGGAACGCATAGAAAACTCTATGTCTTCAAACCTTTTTGGTCATCGCTGACAAAAGGGGGAGAAGCATATGATGTTTATAGTCTTCAAGCGGGTCAATAATATGGGCGGGTGCTTTATATTTTGCATTTTGCTTCGTGCTTACAACTCTCGTTTTGCTACATTTGGTTCTTTGAGTTGTAACACTTAAACTTGATGGTCGTCTGCTACTATGTTTGCCACTGTGTTCTTGCGAAGATAAATTCCGCATGTACGACGATAATTTCCGCACTCTTATCATTTCGCAGACGTCCATTTTTCATTATGCATATCATTATCTTCATATATCTTTACGTGCATGATGGATTGTCATCATAAGTTGAAGCGGATTCCCACAAATACAACCTGCTATGTGCATTTGCATTCCAGAAGCATATCACTTAACATGCACATCTTCAGGGGGGAGCCCTTGCAGCTTATGAAGACAATTCCTTTACAATTTCACAAATTATATTCCCCGTTGAAAACTTCAACTAGTTTGTCATCAATCACCAAAAAGGGGGAGATTGTAAGTGCATCTAGTGCCACCCCTAGTTGGTTTTGGAGTATTGACGACAAACCTAGTTGAGGGACTAATGTGTTTGTGAGAATTGCAGGATAACACAGGTAGAAGTCCCTCATTGATTCGATTTAGCTACCAGAGATGACCCCCAAAAATGTACGAAGACATTGAAGACAATGGTGGTTCACGAAGACATTCATGTCGAAGACAATGACATATGAAAACTCCCCATGAAGCTTTTGGAACTCGAAGACTTAGATCCTTCGTAGCTTTACTTTATTCATGTTGTGTCATAGGAACCACCGTACTGTTAAGTGGGGTCCAAGAAAACCAGTCAGGATGACTGAAGTGATGCCTAATTCAAATCCTATGTCTTCGAGTGAAGACAATGAGAGAAAATCTTGTCCAGAGTCAGACAACTCAGCTTTACTTGCAGCCCAAGTAAAGTTGCCGTGAGAGTTCAAAATCCGACCGTTAGTACACGTGTCAGTTCCTTAGTGACCCAGGGTTATTTCGGACAAATCAGGTCAGGGTTGCCAAGTGGCTATAAATAGTCCACCCCCACAACCATAAACGGTTGGCTGCTCAGATTTCAGTGCACGGCTTTTGTCATTTGAGAGCAACCCACCTCGAAGCCTTTGAGAGAAAATCCTTAGTGAGGAGAAAAGCCCTAACCACCCAGAGCCATAGTAATTGGGCATCACTTAAGTCTTCTTGTCTGAGTGATCTGAAGACTTATTACACTTGAGGATTGTGCATCCTCCAGACGGTTAGGCGTCGCGTTCTGAGCATCCAAGAGGAATTGTGGATTGCCGGTGAACGAAGTCTGTGAAGGTTTGGGAGTCTACCTTGAAGACTTACCAGAGTGATTGGGCGGGGTCTGTGTGACCTTAGCTCAAGGAGAAAACGGTGAGGACTGGGTGTCCTGAGCTGCGAGTTCAGGACTGGGTGTCCGGGACTGTGTGTCCTTTGGTTTAAATACCTAGCCGCTCCAACCAGACGTACAGTTGTCACAGCAACTGGAACTGGTCCAACATATCATTGTCTTCAACGTGTCACTGGTTTCATCTTCACCTCCCTTTACTTACCAGTACACATTGTGAAGCTATTGCATGCCTACTTAATCTTCTGTCTTCACAACCTGACTGTATGATCTGTTTGGCTTCATAACTTCTTCCAACCTGATCCTCATTACACTGAAGCTATTTGTCTCTGTGCTTTCACTGTACTGTATATTTGACTATGGCTTGCGTTGTGTAATCTACCTTCCGCTGCATAGTGATAGGCTTCAAGTCTGTTTGTCTTCATAACTTCCACGTTTTGAAGACTTTCTTAAAAATCGCCTATTCACCCCCCCCCTCTAGTCGATATAACGCACTTTCAGGTAGATACTGGGTTTCGGCCCAGTCGACGAGGAAGTCGGCCAGCGCTTGTGACTTGATGGCAGTGCAAGGTTTGTAGTAGATGGTGTAGGGGGGCAAATCTATGGCCCACTTGGCCACTCGTCCCGAAGCGTCTCGACTGCCAATGATCTCGGCTAGAGGAGCCATGCAGACCATAGTGATTGGATGCTCTTGGAAGTAAGGCTTCAATTTCTTGGCGGCAAAATGCACACGATAGCACATCTTTTGGTAGTGGGGGTAGTTTTGCTTGGAGGTCGACAGTACTTCACTCAAATAATATACCGGTCTCTGAACTGGTAGTGCTTTGCCTTCCTCCTTGCGCTCTACTACAATGACCGTGCTAACCACTCGGCTAGTGGCGGCGATGTAGAGGAGCATGGGCTCCTCAGGAGTCGGAGCCGCCAGAACAGGTGGAGTCGCCAGCATCTTCTTTAGTTGGAAAAATGCTTCATCCGCCTTGTGGTTCCACTCGAAAAAACTGGTCTTCTTCATGAGTTGGTACAGGGGAAGGGCCTTCTCGCCCAGCCGACTAATGAATCAGCTGACGGACGCCAAACAGCCGGTGAATGTCCAGTAGTCGGCTGGGTACCTCCATCCTTTCAATCACCTTGATCTTCACAGGGTTGCATTCTATGCCGTGTTTGGAGACCAGGAAACCAAGGAGCTGGATGGCTGGTACTCCGAAGACACATTTCTCCGGGTTGAGCTTGATCTGGAATCGGCACAAGTTGTCGGAGGTCTCCTCGAGGTCTTCCGGCAGTGTTCCACGCTTCTCCGTCTTTACCACCACATCATCCACATAGACGTGAGCATTTCTGCTGAGCTGCTTGAGGAGGCACTTCTGCATGCATCGTTGGAAGGTGGCGCCGGCGTTCCTCAAGCCGAACATCATGGTTAGGTAGCAGAAAGCTCCAAACGGCGTGATGAAGGCAGTCTTCAGCCTGTAGACTGGGTTTAACTTGATCTAGTGATACCCTGAATATGCATCCAAGAAACTCAACAGCTCGCATCCGGCTGTGGAGTCTATCACTTGGTCGATCCTTGGCAAGGCGAACGGATCCTTGGGGCATGCTTTGTTGAGGCTGGTGTAGTCAATACAAATTAGCCACTGCTTGTTCTTCTTCAATACCAAGACCGGGTTGGCCAGCCATTCCGGGAAGAATACTTCCATGATGAAGCCGGCTGCGAGCAGCCGGGCTATCTCTTCTCCAACAACTCTCCTCTTCTCTTCTGACAAGCGGCGTAAAGGCTGTCTGACTGGTCTGGCATCAGAACGGACATGTAATTTGTGCTCAGCGAATTCCGTCGGGACACCTGGCATGTCCTTGGGGGACCATGCGAAGATGTCTCGATTCTCACGGAGGAAATCGACGAGCTCGCCTTCCTATTTGCTGTCGAGGTTGGCGCCTACGACAGCGTACCTCTCCGGGTGCTCCAGGTCCAAAGGTATCTTCTTTGTTTCCTTGGCCGGCTTGAACGAGCCCTCAGCTTCCGACTCTTTGGGATCAGGCGACATCTCTGGCTGCTTGCATGTCATCGCCACAACTCGATCTAGTAGCCGCTTCTCAGCTGCGATCACGAGGGACTTGGCCAGCCGACTGCTCTCTGATGCGCAGTCGGACGACTTCTTGTAGTCGCCAGTTATGGTCAGAATCCCTTTGGAACTCGGCACCTTCATCTTGAGGTAGGCATAGTGGGGGACAACCATGAACTTGGCCAGGGCTGGCCGGCCAAGCAGTGCATGGTATGGGCTTTCTAGGTCCACCACCTCGAACCATATTGACTCACGGCGGAAATGATCTTTGTCTCCGAAGAGGACGTCGATCAAGATCTTGCCGATTGGCGAGCAGGAAAGGCCAGGGACTATGCCGTGGAACACCGTCCGGCTGGACTGCAGTTGCCTCTGCCTGATTCCCAACTTCTCCATGGTGTCTTTGTACAAGATGTTGATGTTGCTTCCACCGTCTATCAGGACTCTGGAAAAACGAGCAGCTCACTTGTCGGTGGCAAAGGTGGCATCCAAAACCAAGGCATAGGAGCCGGGTCTGGGCATTACTTCGGGGTGGTCAGCCCGACTCCAGCTGATGGGCTTCTCAGATCAGTGCATGAACTCAGGTGTGTCAGAAGCTATTGTATTTACCTCCTATTGCCGCAGCCGTCTGCTGCGTCGATCGTCGGCCACACTGGTGAAGACGACGTATGCTCCCTGCTCTTCTGGGTACTCGTCTTGCACTGCACCGACTGGTCTGACCACCGGCTGCTTGGGCTGAGGGGGAGGCGGCTGCCCAGCAGGTGGGGGAGGCATAAGGCCATCTCCCTTGGCGATCCTGGTGAGCCAGTGGCATTTCCGAGTGGTGTGGTTGGACGGCTTCGCGCCACTGTGGAACTTGCAGGGTCCATCCAGAGTCTGCCCATATGAGAAAGCCGGCTGCCAATTGGACTTGCTGCCCTTCTAACGTCTGGGCGGAGGCCGCCCTTCCGGCTGTTGATCTTCAACTGTTGGCACCTGCCGACTGGTGGAAGTCGGTGGGGGGCTTTACGCTTGTGGTCGTTCTGCTGTTGACGCCGAATGGTGTCTCCGGCTGGGGTTCGGGGAGCCTGAGGAGCCACCTTGCCGGTTGCGCTAACTTGAATCTCCGTCTTCATGGAGGAATCAGCCTTGGCGTATTTCTCTCTATGATTAGCAGCTCGTCGAGGGTTTCTGGCTCATCGCACAGAAGCTTGTGCTTGAGGAGGGTGCCCTCTCGGCATCCTGCAGTGAAGTACTCAATAGCCTGCACCTCGTGCACGCCCTCGCAAGAGTGGCGGAGCTCGGCCCAACGCGTGAGGTAGTCGCGAGTTGACTCGTTGGGGCCTTGCACGCACAAGGAGAGCTGGCGGGGTTTGGTAGGTCGCTTGTACGTGCTAGTGAAGTTGCGGACGAAGGCGTCGGTGAAGTCGACTCAACTGTTGATGCTGCGGGGCCTTAAGCTGTTCAACCATGTCCGGGCCGTGCCCTGGAGCTTGAGTGGAACGTACTTCACAGCAACACGCTTGTTGCCGTTTGCTATGCTGACGGCCGTGGAGTAGTCGACCAGCCAGTCCTCTGGCTTCATGGAGCCGGTGTACTTGGGTGTGTCTCTGGGAGCATGAACCCTTTGGGGAAGGGCTCGTCTCGGATGCGGGGGCCAAAACACGGCGGACCCAACTCATCTTCTTCCTCAAGTGCCAGGGATCGATGGAGATGGTCGATCCGATGGCGGGCGTCATTCTCACCGACTCCCTCTCGGCGGCCAAGGCGGTTGCCGAGTGTCGGGTGATCAACACGCGGCGGGGAGACTCGCCTTTCCCTCTGAAGGGGAGGAGGCGGACAGTCGTCCCATCGTTCCACTGTTCTTGGGCGGCTGTCTCGGTCGCGCTCTATGGTGATGCGAGTCTGAGTGCGGCTGGCAGCCGGCTCCTTGTCTTTTCTTCCCCGGACGCCGCCAGTCAGCATCCGAGACTCCGCGCCTTGGTCTCGGCGCGGAAGCAGGTTGTCATTCCATCGGCGTGGCGCATCAGTGCGGCAGCCGGCCTCGTTCTGCTCAGCAGCCGCGTCAAGGAGTCGTTGCACGCGCTCCGTCATCAAGCGATGCTCTTCGCCCTCGAACTTTTCCAGCTCGTCCGCCGCCGCCTGGGCGGCTCGAATATTCACCGCAGGTGTGGCGTAGATGGGGCGATTCGCCCCGAACAGATCGGCGATAGCCGCACCGCGCTGCTGGACCGTGCCAAGGCGGCTAGGCCCAGATGGAGCCGGCGTGCCACCCACCGCGCGGTCCATCTCGCGCTGGTAGGCTTCTGACAGGCGTCTCATTCTAGCCAGCTTTTTGGCGCCATCGACTAGCTGAAGGCGGCGTGCCTCCAACGTCTCGGCGTCGGCATCTTCAGGGATGGGCGCTGCCAGGTCTTGCAGTGCCGCATGGAGCGGGTCGTTGTCGGTGTCAAAACCGGCGGATCTTGGGTAGGGGGTCCCGAACTATGCGTCTAGGCCGGATGGTAACAGGAGGCAAGGAACATGAAGTTTTACCAGGTTTGGGCCCTCTCGATGGAGGTAAAGCCCTACGTCCTGCTTGATTAATATTGATGATATGGGTAGTACAAGAGTAGATCTACCACGAGATCGAGGAGGCTAAACCCTAGAAGCTAGCCTATGGTATGATTGTTGATGTGTACGTTGTCCTACGGACTAAAACCCTCCGGTTTATATAGACACCGGAGAGGGTTGGGGTTACACAAAGTCGGTTATAATGGTAGGAGATCTTCATATCCGTATCGCCAAGTTTGCCTTCCACGCCAAGGAAAGTCCCTTCCGGACACGGGACAGAGTCTTCAATCTTGTATCTTCATAGTCCAATAGTCCGGCCAAAGGACATAGTCCAGCTTCCCGGACACCCCCTAATCCAGGACTCCCTCAGTAGCCCCCAAACTAGGCTTCAATGACGATGAGTCCGGCGCGCAGATTGTCTTCGGCATTGCAAGGCGGGTTCTCCTCCAAATTCCGTGTACCTGTTGAATAAAGTCCGGTTTCTTGTAGATGTTTGCGCTCCTTGGCTTCTACGCCCAATAATGGCCGCTTCCCACTTGTCAAACAAATATGAAAAGTCTGAGTGTTTTTACATTCACACCCCTAGCCGCGTAAATGAGTTTCCCTATTTAAGGGGACGAGGATTTAGATCCAATCCACACCTTCTCCCTTCCGCGAGTGTTCATCAGAGCGCATCCGACAAAGGTCCATTCCACCATGGCCAGCCGTCACAACTCCTCCCCTCGCCCTTCCAGCCCAAAGCCTGGATATTGGCAGAGATGTTCCATCCCGCATAGCGAGCTAGTGACGCTCCAGACCAAGGGATTTCTCTCCCCGGCCTATATGGTCCCGGTTCGAGCCGGTCTTGCCGTCTATAACGGCGGAGAGCAAGCAGAGAGTGCCCCTAATCCCTCCAAAGGAGAGCGGGTGTGCGTTGTCCCTTATTTAATAAGGGGGCTCGGATTTCCAATCCATCCATTTCTCCGGGGGCTGCTGGAGTTCTACGGCCTCCAGCGTACATAATCTCACGCCTGCCTCCGTATTGCATATCGCGGGCTTTGTAGCCCTCTGCAAGCTGTTCTTGGGTGTTGAGGCTCATTTCGGGTTGTGGCAAGAGCTATTCTGCCTCGTGCCCCGTTCCAAGAAGGGGTCGATGTATCAAGTGGGCGGAGCCGAAGTGTGGCGCATCGCCGGGACCGGATATCTATCCGGAACCCCAAAGAAGGCGTCCGAAGACTGGCCCTCGGAATGGTTTTATATAGAAGACGTCCTGCTGCCGGATCCTGTTCGGATCGGCCTCCCTGAATTCGACAGTGCTCCTTTAAAGAAACGCCTAAGCTGGCGTCCACAGAGCCCTCAGAGGGAAAGTGACAGGGACGTTATTTACCTGATGGGCCGGATAAGATTGTTAGCTCATTCCGGACTAACCATGATTGGGGTCATGGCCGCATGCATCATGCGAGGGGTGCCGCCGCTACAGTATAGAGGCCACCCCATGTGGGATTTCAACGGGGAGGACGACACCACCCGCTATGGCCGTAAAGGGCCGGATTCGGCTGCAGCTCTAATAAAGACCTTGTCCGCTTTGTACAAGGGAGAAGAGGAGGATTTTCTCTGCGTCGACCCGAAGGGTGGATTTTCCATGTACAATCCTCCAAGCTAGGTGAGTGGTCACATCCATCCATTTTATATCCCCATCGTTAAATATTCAATCTTAGTGATTTCGACGCAGGAACTGCGCCAGGCTGTTAAAGAAATAAGCAGCCCTCCTCCACAACCCGAGGACCCAGGACGGTGCCTCGACCCGGCCTCTCAAGAGGATCCGGACTTATCTGTGGAGCTGATTGATGGAGTGTTCCATCAATTGAGCAAGGACAACACCTTGGTGGCCATTACGGCTGATTACCCAGGGCTAATCCCGGCCTCCCAAAAACGGGAGGCCGAACCTGCGGTGGCAAGCCAACGAGGGGCCGCGGGGCCCTGTGGGCAGAAAAGAGGTGCAGTCCGGACCGAGACGTCGCGCGAAGGTATGGCGCGCCCTCTTATCCCAGGTGTTACACCTTCAAGGCACATTAACACTCGTGCTCTCTCCAGGACGAAGAGACCTTGCCGAACTATATTCGGAGAGACTGCCAATCGCGCCTCTACCAGCCAGGCTCCAAAGCCTGGTCCGGAAGCGGAGCCGAACACAAGGCGCGCACCGGACGCTCCTCCGATGGAGGATGTGGACGGGTTGTATGGCACCAACTCTGAGGTGGAGAGTGCCATGAACCACAGGCGTCGCCGGACAATTCGTCGCGACGCTTGTTTCTCCCAAGAGGCATTAGATGCCTTCAAGTCGGGAGATGCGTACCTCCGTGCCGCTCAAAATGGTCTAGCCAGAGCCAGGGAGCAATATGTAAAAGACATACGGGTAAGAAAATTTTGGTAATTATATATATACCAGTAGCCCCGAGACTTGAAACAGGTCGAATTAACTGATTTAAGGATCATTTGTTATGCAGGTTCTTACAGAAAAGAATTCCCTACTGTCCAAGGGGCTGGAAGAGTGCAAAGCCCAACTTGGGGCCGCACTAGCCGCGGCAGGGGAGCCCAAGGAGGCCCCCTCTGGTAATATACACTTCGAAAGCTAAGTATTTTGCGAAGCACAACATGGGTGCGAATCTGACAAATGAAATTGTAGATGGCGCCGGATTGAATCCGGAAAGGCAACACCTCCTACGCCAGCTAAAGGCTGGTGAGAAGGTGCTGACAAAGGTGAGGCAAGAGAAGAATGATCTCCAAGATGCCAACACCAAGATGGGCGTCGAGCTGAAAGATGTTCGTGCCCAGCTGTCAGACTCCGTGAAGGAGAATCAGCGGCTTCGGTGCGGCATATTTAGTAAGTGCTTGAATGAACCTTTGAAAGAAAGCTCGGCGGGGAAGTCGACTAACAGAGCAATGTCTGTAGGTGTGCTAACAGGTCATCCTGCAGAGGAGATGCCCGGATCTACGGGTGACCTTCTTCCCGAGCTCTCGCAACTGCTCGACCGAGTTCGGCAGGCGATGCAAGGCATCGCCCAGGCCCCGTGGCCATCCGTCTCCATGCCTGAAGGTCTTGGAGAGCTTGCGGAGAAGCTAAAGGGAGAACGGCGGCGCTTCCGATTGTGGAAGATATCGGCCTGCCGTCAAGGCGCTAGGGAGGCCTGGGCCATGGTGAAGACGCGGTACGCAAAGGCTGACCCCAACCACATGGCCGAGGTCGGTCCTATAGGGCCCGATGGGAAGGAGATCCCTGTAAGCTTAGTATACGGCCAAGTAGAGTTGGCCGCAAAGCATTCCCAGCAGGACTATAAATTAGACAGCCTGTTAGATGGTATTGAAGAGGAATACAATAAGTCAAAATGACTATGTAATTTAATTGACATTTATAATGCCTTCTAGCCGGATTGTAGATCATTTGTCATGGCCGACCTTTTCGCTTCAGCCTCGGGACCTGACGGTCCGGAGTGTGTCTGAATTCCCATGCGGTTATATAGGAACTGGGGAATGCATGGAGACCAGGCGTAGGGGTCATTAGTGCGTGAACAGACAAGTGACCAACTAGTTATGTTATATTACATGGTTAGTAAGAAACATCTTGCAGGGAGAATAGTTCCGTTAGGGGTTCCTTTCCCTTGGAGGCATGCCCTAAGGTGCATGTCCATGCTGCGAAAAGAAACGCAGGAAAAACATCTAGGGGCATATAGATAAAAATAAAAAAGATCATCTTTAATTCAACGACCGAATATTCCCTTAAGAACGCTAGCTTTCGGCTTCACCCAGTCTGAGGTAGATGTCCGGCTGACCCGGCAGTAACAATCGCAGAGGTGCTCCCTTTACCACCTAGCTGAACAATTGGAAACGTAGGGGTAAGCACAGGAGCCAGGCAACCCAGCTTGGCCAAAACTTAAGTCATATCGATGCATATAATGGTGAATAAAAGGTACATGCGGAAGTGTGACACATGTGTTGGGCATGAAGCCCGTATGAATAAGCTTCTGTTTAAAGAAGCCCCTAGGTTTAATGAGCGCGGATAGCGTGTCACTTTATGAGCTTTTAAAGGATAGAGTCTGGCGCTTGGCATAGAATCTTCGGAGACGGGCTGTGTTCCATGGGTTCGGCTCGAGTCGGTTATCCAATGCATCTCGCAGGCAGTATGCTCCACCAGTCAGGACTTGGTCAATTATGAAGGGACCTTCTCACTTGGGCTTGAGTTTGTCCTTTTTCTTTTCCGGTAGTCGTACAACTAATTCGCCAATGTTGTAATTTTTGGCCCGTACTTCTCTACTTTGGTATCTTCGAGCTTGCTGTTGATAGAATGCTTAACGGGCTTTTGCCACGTCACGCTCCTCCTCTAATGCGTCTAAGCTGTCCTGCCGATCGAGCTCGGCTTCTCTTTCTTCATACATGCACACTCGAGGTGAGTCATGAATTATGTCGCAGGGCAAAACTGCATTTGCGCCGTACACCATAAAGAATGGTGTGTATCCGGTGGTGCGATTCGGCGTAGTCCGCAGCCCCCAGAGTACGGAGTCGAGCTCCTCTACCCAGTGCGTGTTAGATTCCTTGAGGGACCGCACTAATCTGGGTTTGATGTCGCTCATGATAAGACCATTTGCACGTTCGACCTGGCCGTTAGTTTGTGGGTGATAGACGGAAGCATAATCGAGCTTGATGCCCATGTTTTTGCACCAGAGTTTTACCTCGTCGTCCGTGAAGTTCGTGCCGTTATCAGTGATGATGCTGTGGGGAACGCCGTAACGGTGTACGACCCCGGATATAAAGTCTATCACCGGTCCGGATTCGGCCGTCTTAACAGGCTTGGCTTCTATCCATTTGGTGAACTTATCCACCATGACCAGTAAGTATTTTTGCTTGTGGGTTCTGCCTTTAAGGGGTCCAACCATGTCAAGCCCCCAGACCTCGAAGGGCCAAGTAATGGGGATAGTTTGGAGGGCGGTGGGTGGCATATGGCTTTGGTTTGCAAAGAGCTGGCAACCGGTGCATCGTTGGACTAAGTCCTGAGCGTCTGCCCGGGCCGTCGGCCAATAAAAGCCTGTACGGAAGGCCTTGCTTACAAGGGACCGAGTTGCAGCGTGATGACTGTCCAGTCCGGCATGAATTTCAGCCAGGAGGTTCCGCCCCTCCGCTTCGGAGATGCACCTTTGAAGGACTCCGGTAGTGCTTTTCTTATAAAGCTCTCCCTCGTGGACTCTGTAGGCTTTGGATCACCGCACTATGCAGCGTGCCTCATTTTGGTCCTCGGGGAGTTCCTGCCTAGTAAGGTAGGCGAGGAATGGTTCTGTCCACGGGGCGATGACGGCCATTATTACGTGGGCTGAAGGTGTTATTTCATTGGCAAAGCCTCCGATTGTGTCAGAATGTTCGGTGTCGGGCAGTGCGGTTGGGTCCGGGCTGTTATTGTTCGGCTCCCCTTCCCATACTACGGATGGCTTGAACAGCCATTCCAAGAAGATGTTGGGGGGACTACATCGCGTTTTGCGCCGATGCGTGCCAGGACATCTGCCGCCTGATTATTTTCCCGGGCTATATGGTGAAATTCAAGCCCCTTGAACCGAGCTGACATTTTTAGGACGGCGTTGCGGTAAGCTGCCATTTTTGGATCCTTGGCATCGAAGTCTCCATTTATTTGGGATATTGCGAGGTTCGAGTCCCCGCGCACCTCTAGGCATTGGATGCCCATGGATACTGCCATCCAGAGACCATGTAAAAGGGCCTCATATTCGGCTGCGTTGTTGGAGTCCGTGTACATAATCTGTAGTACGTATTGAACTGTGTCTCCTGTGGGGGACGTCAAAACGACGCCAGCCCCCAGTCCGGCCAACATCTTGGAGCTGTCGAAATGCATGATCCAATTTGAATATGTGCCGTACTCTTTAGGGAGTTCAACCTCCGTCCATTCTGCGACGAAGTCGACCAAGACTTGCGACTTGATGGCTCGCCGTGGCTTATAAGTTATGTCGAACAGGAGGACCTCAATGGCCCATTTTGCAATCCGTCCTGTTGCGTCACGGTTGTTTATAATATCGTTAAGTGGTACTTCCGAGGCTACTGTTATTGAACACTCTTGAAAGTAGTGTCGTAGCTTCCAGGATGCCATGAATACCGCGTACGCAATCTTTTGATAATGCAGGTACCGTGATTTGCAGGGAGTGAGGACAGTGGACACATAATAGACCGGCTTTTGAAGGGGGAATTTGTGTCCGTCCGCTTCTCATTCGATGACGAGCACTGCGCTTACAACTTGATGTGTTGCTGCAATGTATAACAGCATTGGTTCGCGAAGGTTTGGCGCGGCCAGGACTGGGTTTGTTGCCAGTATGGCTTTTATTTCGTCGAATCCGGCCATGGCTGCATCCATCCATTTGAAGTGTTCGGTGCGCCGAAGGAGGCGGTAAAGGGGTAGGGCCTTTTCTCCCAAGTGGGAGATAAAGCGGCTTAGAGCCGCCACGCATCCGGTTAACCTTTGTATTTGTTTGAGGTCCTTTGGGATATCCAGTTGTGACAGAGCTCGGATCTTGGTTGGAATTGCTTCAATTCCTCTACCGGATACAATGAAGCCCAAGAGCTTTCCGGATGGAACACCGAAAACGCATTTTTCCGGGTTGAGCTTGATGTCGTATGTTTGGAGGTTATGAAATGTGAACCTCAAGTCGTCTACTAGAGATTCAACATGTCTTGTTTTGACGACCACATCATCTACATATGCCTCCACTGTTTTGCCGATCTGGCTTGCCAGACATGTCTGAATCATGCGCTGATATGTTGCGCCGGCGTTTTTGAGCCCGAAGGGCATCGTGTTGAAGCAGAATGGGCCGTATGGTGTGATAAATGCCGTTGCGGCTTGGTCTGGTTCCGCCATCTTGATTTGATGGTAGCCGGAATATGCGTTGAGGAACACAACAAATCGTGTCCTGCGGTAGCGTCGATAATTTGATCGATGCGGGGGAGGGGAAGGGATCCTTTGGGCAAGCCTTGTGAAGGTCTTTAAAATCAACACACAGGCGCCAGGATTTGTCCTTCTTTGGTACTATCACCAGGTTTGCTAGCCAGTCCGGGTGTTTTATATCTCTGATGAAGCCGGCCTCCAATAGCTTTGCTAGCTCCTCTCCCATGGCCTGTCTCTTAGGTTCGTAAAAACGCCGAAGAGCCTGTTCGACAGGTTTGAATCCTGTTTGGATATTTAAGCTGTGCTCGGCCAGCCTGCGTGCGATTCCTGGCATGTCTGAAGTGTGCCAGGCAAAAATGTCCCAGTTCTCTCGTTGGAACTCTTGCTGTGCGGCGTCGACATCAGGGTTTAACTATGCCCTGATGGAAGCTGTTTTATTGGGGTCCGTTGGATGGACTTGGAATTTGACTATTTCGTCCGCCGGTTTAAAGGAGGTGGACTTGGATCTTTTGTTGAGTACCACATCATCCCTATTCACCATAGAGCGCAGCGCAGTCAGCTCCTCAGCCGCTAGGGCTTCGGATAGTGCCTCGAGGGCCAGTGCGGCTGTCTTGTTTTCGGCGTGGAGTGCTATGTCCGGATCACTAGCTAGAGTGATGATCCCGTTAGGCCCGGGCATCTTGAGCTTCATGTACCCGTAATGGGGTATTGCTTGGAAGATTGTAAATGCGTCTCGCCCTAGCAGAGCGTGATAACCGCTGCTGAACGGAGCCACCTAGAACGTGACCTCTTCGGACCTGTAATTATCCGGCTTGCCGAACACCACATCTAGTGTGATTTTTCCTGTACAGCACGCTTCCCGGCTGGGGATTATTCCTCTAAAGGTTGTGCTGCTTCGGTCAATGCGGTTCCAGTCTATTTCCATTTTTTGAAGGGTCTCCTCATAAATGAGGTTCAGTCCGCTGCCGCTGTCCATGAGTACCTTGGTAAGACGAAAGCCGTCCACTTTGGACTGAGGACCAATGCGGCTGGTGCTCGGGCTGTTCGGAATTTAGGTTCATCACTGGCGTTAAAGGTAATAGCCGTGTCACTCCATGGGTTTATTGTTGCTACTTGATAGACTTCGGCAAGGCTGCGGAGTGTCCTTTTTCGCATATTATTTGATGCGAAAGTCTCGAAGACTGTTAATACCGTATTGGTGTCTCTGGGGTGGCTTTCTGTGGCCTTCGGAATTAGGAGATTTTTGCCAATTTTGGCCACCTGCCGGAGTATCCAACATGCTCTAAGGCTGTGAGTTGGTGTGGCGTCCTCTGTACTGTGAATTTTACAGGGTCCATTGAGCCATCCTTCTAGTACGGTTCCATGCCCTGTAGAGGGTTTTTGCTTTTTAGTGCTTGACCCGGGTGATTGGTGATGATGCACCCTTTTATTTCAGACTGGGTTTGTATTCAGGGCCGTATTGTCCCAAAATTTTGTTTCGGTTTTCCAGGCGCTTTCCATCGCATAGTACTTTCGTACAATGGACGCCAAGTCAGCGAAGCGTGTAATATCACGGTGACTTATGGCATTGAGTATTCCCTTGTCCGTGCAATTATTGCAGAATATTGAGATTGCGTCTTCCTCGCGACAGTCCCTTAGCCTATTCTTAACCAGGAGGAATCTGGCCCAGTAATGATGTACTGTTTCATCGGGTTCTTGCCTGATTTTGGATAGATCGCTTATGTTGGGGTGGGTTGGTGGAATTAAATCCGAAGCCTCACCCCATCTAAGGCTCAGAGGCCGAGGAATTTCCAAACTCGAAAATTTGGATTCCTGGATGTTGTCCAATGAATCCAGCCCGTCGCCTGACTCTAAATTCAGGTCTTGAGTGATATCGTCCCCTCCGCGGGTATCCGGCTTGGAGGGATCGGGAATCCGGATGTAGCGAGTCCTTAAGATAGATGAAGGGTCGCCGCACTGTCCCTCTACCACGGCAACGTGATGGGTGACTTGGGGAGAGTTAATCGACTCAGATCGGGTTTAGGCCCAATCTGGTCGTAATCCGTAGCGACTCCCAGGGCGGCGAAGCGATCCAAGAGCTCGTTTATGAAGGAGAGCTCCATTGGATCTAACTGCTCGGCGAGTTTTGAGCTGACATGAAGATTGTGTTCGATGGCTCGAGAGGTCATCGTTGGCGCAGAAGCCGAACAGGCGGTCATAAGAAAACCACCTAGCCGGAGGGTTTGGCCGACAGCCAAAGCTCCCTTAGCAACGGTGCCGTCTTTAAAGACGGGGCGAGGCATCCTTCCTGATGGCGACGACACAGAGGAACTCTCAATGAAAGTACCAATGTCGGTGTCAAAACCGGCGGATCTCGGGTAGGGGGTCCCGAACTGTGCGTCTAGGCCGGATGGTAACAGGAGGCAAGGGACACGAAGTTTTACCCAAGTTCGGGCCCTCTCGATGGAGATAAAACCCTACGTCCTGCTTAATTAATAATTATGATATGGGTAGTACAAGAGTAGATCTACCACGGGATCGAGGAGGCTAAACCCTAGAAGCTAGCGTATGGTATGATTGTTGATGTGTATGTTGTCCTATGGACTAAAACCCTCCGGTTTATATAGACCACGGAGAGGGTTAGGGTTACACTAAGTCGGTTAGAATGGTAGGAGATCTTCATATCCGTATCACCAAGCTTGCCTTCCATGCCAAGGAAAGTCCCTTCTGGACATGGGACGGAGTCTTCAATCTTGTATCTTCATAGTCCAACAATCCGGCAAAAGGATATAGTCCGGCTATCCGGACACCCCCTAATCCAGGACTCCCCCAGTCGTAATCACCCCCGCCGGAGTGCTCGCCATGATCGATGAAAAGCACTTCTGTGACGGTGCTTCCGCCGCTCTCCGTGCGAGGAAGCGGCTCGTCGTAGACCACCACGTTGGTGGGGAACGTGTCAAGCGACATGGTGTCGGAGTCGACCAACATCGGATTAGTGGAGCCTACGGACTCCAAGTCCCCAGCTGGCTCGCTGGCGATGTGGAGTTGATCGAGGAGGCCCGCGAGGGAGCTCTTGAGGCCGCCTGTTCCCGCGTCGGATGCGGGCTCGTCGGAAAGGCGGACCTCGCCTACAAGATCGGCGAGGCAACTGGCCGCGCAGGCGATTTCAGCGCCATGCAGCGTGTCGGCGCAGACTCCGTCTGGCGTGCCGGGCTGGCTGCGCTCGCCGGGGAGGAAAAGGGTTCCCGTACAAAACAGGTCTCCGGACGATGGTGCACCACGCCCCGTGGTGGGCGCCAAATGTCGGGGGTTGGGTGCGACATATGGCAATGGATGGCTTATCATGGTGGGGGCGAGTAGAACATCGCCGGTGCCTGGAAACGAGATGAGGCGTAGACACGTACGCCGGCGAACTTTACCCAGGTTCGGGGCTCTCCTAGGAGATAACACCCCTAGTCCTGCTCTGTGGGGTCTCCGCATGATCACTAAGGCAAAAGTGAGTACAATGGTGCTCCTCAAGCTGTATCTGTGGACAGGAGGAGGCTAGGCTAGCTCTCTTCCTTCTCTAAGGTCTGGTCTAGTTCTAATGGGTCCGAACCCTTGGCATGGGTGCCCCGGGGGGTTTATATAGGCCTACCCCCTAGGGGTACATTGGTAAACCGACTGGGCGCAGGGCCCAGCCATCAGTCTCTTCGTCCGCTGGCTTCTCTGCCGACTACTGGGGCCCGCCGGCTGGTGGCCCCTGCCGACTGGTCTGGTACGGAGCCGACAAGCCGTACCCGCCGCTTGCGGGTCTTGCCGGCTGCTGATTACTGTAGCCGTGCTTCTAATGACGTAGGCTTGGTAATGGGGTCGTGGCTACAGCCCTGCTATCAAGCGGGCGATTACTGTAGCCACTCCCCGTCTCGTCTGGTTAATGGCGCGTGGGACCCGTGGGAGGGGTAGGCCGACTTCCGGGGGCCGGCTCCCTTCGGGTTCGACTGGTGGCGCTCCTGCCGTCTTCTGGATATCGCTGACCGGTTGGGCCCATCATCCATAGACCGTACCGACAGGCCGTCGTGGGTGCAGGGCTCCGCCTACTGTTGCTGATGTGAGGGATGGCACGGCCATAGTGCCCCGCCGGACGGAGATCTCCACTGGTACGGTGCACTGTGGTCTTGCCATCCCATGAAACGGGGAGGGAGTGGGCTTTACTGTTGCCACTCCCCGTCCCATCCCCCCTTACGTGGGCATGGGCTTTGTTGGTGTCGTGGGCTGACTCCCCGTGGCCGGATTCTCTTGGAGCCGCCTGGCGGGAGTCGGCCCGCCTTGACCTCGCCTCCAGGACTCGGCCGCATGCGGGAAGTCGGTTGTTCCTTTAGCAGGCCTCTAGAAGCGGCTCTCCATCCTGGTGTCTTGAGGGGCGCAATCAGCCCTGATGTCTTGAAAGGTTCTGGGCCTCGGGTTAGCCTACCCATGGCCCATTAATCCGACAATGAACCATCATGACCATGGTATGTTCTGTGAGAACCATAGCATATCTGAACTTGTCCTTGATGAATTCATAATTTGCCCAAGTGCACCCAAAGGTTCTCAAGTTGAGCACAAGGGACTTCAACCTTTGGTAAACCTCTTCTGCGGACTCATCCTCATTCCTCACAAAGAGATTGACTTCTTGTTTGAGCAAGGCCAACCGAGATCTTCGAATTGCTTCATCTCCTTCAAGAGCCTCCTCAAGGCAATCCCAAATTTCCTTTGCGGTTTTGAGAAGAGCAATGGAATCACTATAGTCTTCAGTCACAGCGCTGCGAAGCATGTTGGTGCGGTAGCATTGAGTTGATCGTCAACTGCTTCCCTTGGAGTGAGATTCATTGGGTCCTTGGGGTTGAATCCATTGACCACAATCTACCACAATTGAGTTGAAGCACTGCGCATGTGAGACTCCATATCTAGCTTCCACTTAGCAAATGCATTAGCTTTCAAAGGGGGCGGAGGCCCAACAGGATTAATGCGGGGATGTTGCAAGGGTTGAGGAGAGTAAAAGGGTTCCACGACATTGTACTGGGGAAGTTGAGTATGAGCCGGAGAAGCAAGAGGTTCCCTCGAGTCATCCGCATCATGAACCTCGTTTGGATTAAATGAGTTTGATGCGGACGTTGATGGTTGTAGGCGAGCATCAATTTCCTCCTTGACCAAGGCTCGAACCTCTTTCAACATAGAGACTTTGAGGTCCGCAAACATTGAAAGAAGATCGGCCACGGTCAAGGGGACATTCGGGTTAGTAGTAGCGGTGGGAGCAACGACCGGAGCACCAAGTGTCTCAGCCGCGGCGGGGGGTTGGTTTTTACCATCCCCCGCAACGGGTAGGCCACCTCCCTCATTCCCTAGATCGACCATATCCTCTAAGGTTGTAAAACCTTATATTAGAGCACGAGGCTCTGATACCAATTGAAAGGTTCGATACGGTCGACTAGAGGGGGCGGTGAATAGGAGACTACAAATTTTAATCTTTCTGGTAGATTTTAAGGCTTAGTGGATAAAAGAGTTCACTAGATATGGAACTAGGTGAATGCAACCTATATGACAAGCAAGCTCCAAGAAGAAAATCTAGGCAACAAACTACTTAGCAAGACAACAAGCATACAACAACAAAGAAAGGTGTGGGAAAGGATTAACCACAAGTGAGACGAGGACGCGGATTTTAACCCGAAGTTCACTCTTCCTTGGGGAAGAGCTGATCTCCATTTGGAGCGGTGCCGGAGCCAAAGCTTGCGGAATGCCGCCAAAGGCTCACCGTATTCTCCTTCAAGTCACCCCCAACAGATGAGCCTCGAACCACTCGGGGTTGGTCTTGAAGGCGACCACCAACCTTTACAAACTTCTCCGGAGCACACCACAAGCAAGGAAGCTTCCGGAGGAACCTCTAACCGCCTAGGAGCCCAAGCTCCAAGAGTAACAAGTCAATGGGGAATAAATGTTGCGGGGAACGCGATTTGGTTTGGTCAAGTTGTAGATCGGGTCTTGCTCTCCCAATCCCCAAAGTTTCAACAAGTTTGGGTGGATGGATTGAGAGTATTGAGCAAAATGGGGTGTAGCAATGGTGGAGCTCAACAAGACATTAGGGTTGAGGGTTGGAGGTGGAAGAAATGCCTTTTTATAGTGTCCATGGGCTGGTGGGGATTTCTGCCCGTTGGACCCCGTGCGCACGGGGTATCTACAGACAATCGCACCACCCCGTGCGCACGGGGTATCCAGAGAGTTACGCAGTACCCCGTGCGCACGAGGGTCAAAAGACCCCGTGCGCACGGGGTACCCAGTAACTTACTGTTGCAACTTTCTGAGTACCACAGCACACACACTTGGTTCATTTGAGGTGGTTGGAGTGGGAAGGGTAAGAGAGTAAGGCTCGGCAAAGGCATTCCCACACGACATTTATCCACACAGACCCCTCTTAATAGTGCGGTCTTTCCTACGACTCGAAGCAAACTAAACTAAACCTTAGAAGCGTCAAAAGACCATGCCTTTGTCCTTTTTGAAATGGGGGGTCACACATCTCCATCGCGGGCACTTGGAACCAATAACCTGAGATAAACTTTAGCAACTTATATTAGTTCAACTAACCACATTGTTATCACACCAAAATATAGCTTAAGTGCCATTAGCACTTTCAATAGGCGTCCGTCACGGGCTCAACACTTGGGCCTCGCACGGACCCTAAAGCCCATAAGTCTACTCGGCCACAATCCGAATACAGTTCGGATCACATCCTACCAGTGTCCTCGGATCCGACCTCGTAAGTTCCTTCCCTTAAGCGCGCGACCCCTTAGGTTCAAGTCGGCTTGGTCGCAGTTCGGATCACCTCCGAACTGCACGGTTGGCAGCGGCCTCTAGCAAGGCATGCCGAACACCAAGCAAACTAAGAAGCTGGTTAGCGAACCTGTACACCACACTTCCATTCCTTTTGCCACGCGATATATGTTGTCGAGCTCAAGGCGAGTCTGTCATCCTTGTGCTAGCCCGGCCTGTTCCTCGTTCCAGTGATGCCGACCACAAACCAGATTATCTCATAATCCTTGTCGCATGGCCATGCTTATCCTGGTCGGATCACATGAGGGTCCCAGAGTATATCTCTCCTGATCGGAGGGGCAAATCCCATCTTGCTCGACCACATCTCGCAGCATGTTCTGGACAAACCCGAAACCTACCTTTATAACTACCCAGTTATGGAATTGCATTTGGTCCGCCCAAAGCAAGTCTGTCACCATCCCGAGTGCATGCGTCAGCTCAGGTCTTAGGACATAGAACATATGTTGTACCAGAGACTCACAGATGACATATCGTTGCGTCTCATAGTTGGGTCTGTCCAACTTGGACCTTATCTCGACTCGGATCCGACTACGTCGAATCCGACCAGATCCTTCCAAGTCCATATTATCCGGTTAGCATCCAATGCTCCATGGCTAGTGAGACCAAGCCATCGACTGTGTCATATGCTAGTCTAGTTGGCTGCGCGTCCACACAGCCCTTTTGACTAGGGACCTTTTAGGACAGTCATCATACAATGCATAGTCCCACAAACAAGTCACGTACTTGCTGATACACATCATTGATAATGTCCAAGGACTTTCTTTATTCATAAACACATAGGAAATATCATCATACATGATTGCCTCTAGGGCATATCTCCAACAGTCTCCCACTTGCACTAGAGTCAATCAAATAGACATCGAATGCTCATAGCTCTAACATGCCCCTCATGCTTGGGTTGTGGAAGCGGCTTAGTCAACGGATCCACAACATTTGCATCCGTGTGAATTTTGCATAACTCTACATCACCACTCTTTATGATCGTTCGTATCAGGTGATATTTCCGATCTATGTGTCTGGCCTTGTGGTGATTCCTCAGCTCCTTGGCTTGTGCGATGGCACCAGAATTATCACAATAAAGGTCCAACGGTTTTACCGAGGCTGGGAAAATACCAAGATCATCCAGAAAGTTCTGGATCCAAACACCTTCCTTTGCGGCTTCACAAGCCGCAATGTATTCGGCTTCTGTAGTAGAATCGGCCACCATATCTTGCTTGGAACTCATCCAGCTCACTGCTCCTCCGTTCATGACGTACACGAATGCGGACTGTGATCGACAATCATCTCTGTCGGTTTGGAAACTAGCATCGGCGTAACCCCTTATGACGAGCTCTTCCTCACCTCCATAAACTAGGAACATCTCTTTAGTCCTTTTCAGGTACTTCAAAATAGTCTTTACCGCTGCCCAATGACTCTCACCTGGGTTGGCTTGGTATCTACTTGTTAGGCTTATTGCAAAAGCAACATCGGGCCGCATACATATCAGGGCATACATGATGGATCTGATTGCCAAGGCATATGGAATCCTACTCATCCTGCTTCACTCATCAGATGTCGAAGGACTCTGAGTCTCGCTTAGCCTTATACCATCTGAGAGTGTCAAGAACCCTTTCTTTGCCTCACTCATGTTGAACCGCTTCAACACTTTATCTATGTACGTGCTCTGGCTTAAGCCGAGCAGCCTCCTTGATCTATCTCTATAGATCTTAATGCCTAAAATGTACATTGCCTCACCAAGGTCCTTCATCGAAAACTTGCCATTCAATGACTCCTTGACCGAGTCCAGCATCGAAATATCATTTCCGATCAGTAGTATGTCATCCACATACAAGATCAAAAACACTATCGAGCTCCCACTTAACTTCTTGTATAAACAAGAGTCCTCTTCGCTTTTGGTGAAGCCGAAACTAGTGACGACCTCATCAAAATGAATGTTCCAGCTCCGAGATGCTTGCCTCAACCCATAAATGGATCTCTTGAGCTTGCATACCTTACTAGTGCTAGTCGGATCGACAAAACTCTCGGGATGTATCATATACACATCCTCGGTTAAATTTCCATGAAGGGAAGCCATCTTGACATCCATCTGCCATGTCTCGTAATCGAAATATGCAGCTATAGCTAGTACTATCCTCACTGACTTTAGCATCGCTACCGGTGAGTAAGTCTTGTCGTAGTCAATTCCTTGAACTTGTCCATAACCCTTAGCGACAAACTGAACTTTGTGGATCTGAACATTTCCATCCATATCGGTTTTCTTCTTAAAGACCCATTTGCAACCAATGGCCGTTACGCCAGGCGGCGGATCAACCAAGTCCCAAACTTGATTCTCATCCATGGACTTTAACTCGGATCTCATGGCCTCCAGCCATGCCTCGGAATCTGGGCTCACCATCGCTTCCGCATATGTGGTCGGCTCGTCGCTTTCTAGCAACAATACATCACGCACTCTGCGCAATATTTCCGACCTCCGTGGTTCCGGTGCCGCTTCCACTACGGGTTCCCTGACTGACTCCGGTATGATCTCATCACCAGCCGAACCGTCCCCGAGTGGTCCTCGAATTTCTTCAAGTCGGACCGTCCTCCCACTGGCCTCCCGACTGAGAAATTCTTTCTGAAGGAAAACCCCATTCCGAGCAACAAACACTTTGTTCTCTTCCCGGTTGTAGAACTTATCTCCCAAGGTTTCCCTCTGATATCCCACGAATATGCATTTATCCGACTTGGGTGTCAGCTTGTCTGACATAAGTTTCTTGACAAATGCTTCACAACCCGAAATCTTTAGAAAAGACAAACTGGGACTCTTTCCGGTCCACATCTCATGTGGTGTATTGTCTACGGATATTGATGGTACCCTGCTAAGTGTGAAAGCTGCAGTTTCTAGAGCGTATCCCCAGAATGACAAGGGTAAATCCGACTTGCTCATCATAGATCGAACCATGTCCAACAAGGTGCGATTCCTCCGTTCTGATACACCATTTCTCTATGGCGTACCCGGAGGTGTGAGCTGAGGTACTATACCTCTACTTTTCAGATGATCATCAAACTCTTGGCTCATGTACTCACCTCCACGATCAGATCGTAGAAGTTTTATAGACTTGCCGAGCTGATTCTCCACCTCGTTTTGAAACTCTTTGAACTTTTCAAAAGTCTCTGACTTGTGCCTCATCAAATAGATATATCCATATCTACTCAAGTCGTCGGTAAAAGTCACAAAGTACTGATAGCCACCTCTGGCAGTTGTGCTCATTGGTCCACACACATCATTGTGTATCAGTTCCAACAGCTCGGATGCCCTCTCGCAACTCTTTGCGAAAGGAGACTTAGTCATCTTGCCGAGCAAGGATGATTCGCATGTCTCGAATGACCCAAAGTCGGTCGAAGTTAGGAGTCCATCATCATGGAGCTTCTTCATGCGTTTCAGACTAATGTGTAAGTATGTCGGATTTATCTCATTGGGCTTATGCCTCTTGACATTCACGTTATAGACCGGTTCCTGTTCTAGATTCAATATAAATAACCCATCAAGAATGGGTGCATAGCCGTGGAACATACCATTCAAATAAATCAAACAACCATTGTCCTTTAAATTGAATTCATAACCCTGACTCATCAAGCATGAGGCAAAAATAATGTTCCGACTAAGTGCAGGAATGTAATAACAATTATTCAATTCCAAAATAAATCCAGAAGGAAGCTGGATCTGCATTGTGCCGGCCTCCAACACAGCAACTCTTGCTTTGTTGCCGACCCTGATGTCAATCTCCTCTTGTGCCACACGCCTAGTTCTTACCAGCCCCTGCATCGAGTTGCAAATATCAACAACCGACCCGGTATCAGATACCCAAGAGCTGCTAGGTATGTCCGCAAGGTAAATGTCTATAACATATGCAACAAGTGTACCTTTGCCTGAAGCAGCATTCCCGGCCTTCTTGCCATGCTTTGCAAGCCACATGCTACAGTTCCTCTTCCAGTGACCAGTTTCCTTGCAATGATAGCAAATGGTCTTTGAGTCCGGTCCAGACTTCGGCGCAGCGGTGGAGGTTACCATCTCCATGCCGTTTGCCTTAGCCTTCTTCTTAGACCAACTCTTCTTGAACTTAGCCAATTTCTGCACCATCAACACTTGATGCGTGCCTTTCTTAATATCCTGCTCTGCCACTTTGAGCATCCCATGCAATTCAATGAGCCTCTTATCCATTCCATGCATATGATAGTTCGAGATGAACGTCCCATAGCTGGGCGGAAGAGAACCCAGAACTGCATCAGTAGTCAGCTCATCCAAGAGCGGAAAGCCCAACCAATCCAAAGCTTGCACATATCCGATCATCTTCATCACATGCGGGCTCAGTGGATCACCTTCCTTCAGCTTACAATCCATCAAGGATCGCCAGACGTTCAACCTTTCGGTCCTAGCCTGCACCTGAAACATGCTCTTGAGACTCTCGATCATATCGAAAGCCCAACGTCTTCGAAATGCTGCTGCAAATCGGGCTCCATACAAGCCAGCATGAGGCAGCTGATCTCGTTTGATTCATCAACGAGTTTCTGGTAGGCATTCTTGGTTGTGGTACTAGCATTATCGGCAGGTTCCTCTGGAAGCGGATCCTCTAGAACATGTTCCTTTTTATCATGCTTGAGAACAATTCTCAAATTTCTATACCAGGTAGTAAAGTTTTTTCCATTCAGTTTATCCTTTTCCAGAATTGATTTCAATGCAAAGTTGGGTTGAGCAGGTGGTGCCATTGATCTACAACAGAAAAATATGCAATCACTAAGCAATGTGTTTATGTAGAGTAATTCTAGCCTTAAACACAAATACTCCCACTGAAGTCAGCATCCCTCCGCAAACTCTCAATGATTCATCACCCGACTAGCACATGCGACTAGTGAGCTTTAGCATCACTGCTAGACAACATGCCTATCCGGTAAGCAACTCCTTGCTAATCGTATCTCTATACGACTCCTGTCGGTCGGGTAGGTATCTCATACCCCGGCTCCCGACCTCTTTTGCCACAAGGCCCAAAACCGTTTTGATAGCCTTGTCAAATCAACCTAATGCAGTGCATGTCTGTGTCCGACACGAACCCTTCAGTTCAAGGACACCTAGCAGCACCCCAATTTTATGAGCTCGCTACTAGACGTACTTGACGTGCGAAGGTGCAACATCGGGGATGGCAATTCGCTTGATATTCATGAGGGATCTTTCTACCGTTCTAACATGCATAGAAAACAAGGAAGCATAACAATCACAAATAAATACATATTGTGAAATAGTATGGCTCCTTCATGGATGTTCTTCCAGGTCGGCTCCAACTCCGATGACCATCTAGAAACTCCATCTTGTTTGTCATGCCGGGACGCCAAGCCACCAACCTGATCTCTATTATCCAACTACTACAACTAGTAATGAATTTTACATAGATTCACAAGTCGACACGCAGGTCGTTATACAATATAATGACAGCACTTTGGCTCCTGCCGGCTAACAAACATGACGCGCAAGCCATGTATAATTTACACACATGCATCACATACACATGAGCCATACTATTCACATCAAACCCTGCAAAATAAAGTTATGCGTAGAATCGCATTCTACCGGTTTGAGTGATCGTGTACGAAATACAAGGCGCTACGCACACGCCGAATTCTCTGATCTGATCGATCTCATCGATCATCACGAATCCGATTCGGATTTACAATTCACTGTTAACCCCGATGGCGGATAACCGACCGGTAGGGGTAGATCGTGTCACGACCTCATCGATCCCAATCAACAGAAAATATAGCCACCTCCATCCCCATGTGCAGTTGATCTCATCAACCGTGCACACAGCCAATCTTATCAATGACAACAGAACTCATCTATTGCCTCCACATATCTAATATGCATATGATCTGAATCCAAATCCTATAGCAGAGGCTCTGATACCACTGTTGGGATCTACGGTAGGTGCGTTGACTGCAAATTAAAATTTCCTATATGCAGAACAACCAAGAACATGCTACGGGAGATGAATCACAGTTTGTTACCACTAGACGCGCAGTGCCGTGCAGCGGAAGAAGAGTTGGGTCAGCGCGTCCACGTGGATCGTCTCCTCCTTGTCCGATCTCCCTCGTACAACCGGTGGTCGGTTACCACGTACAGGTTCGCCAGAGCAGCACAGGTGCACCGCCTCTAATGGTATTCGCGCATGCAGGAGGAACGTCGTGTGGCAGACTGCTAGGTCCGATCACACAATCGGCGGCGAGTGGAGGTGTCTATTCGCAACACATGCAAACCCTAGTGACAGGGCCGAAGCGATCAGCCCATGAGTGTGCCGCACCTCCACTATATATATAGGCGTCCGTCACGGGCTCAACACTTGGGCCTCGCACGGACCCTAAAGCCCATAAGTCTACTCGGCCACAATCCGAATACAGTTCTGATAACATCCAACCAGTGTCCTCGGATCCGACCTCGTAGGTTCCTTCCCTTAAGCGCGCGATCCCTTAGGTTCAAGTCGGCTTGGTCGCAGTTCGGATCACCTCCAAACTGCATGGTTGGCAGCGGCCTCTAGCAAGGCATGCCGAACACCAAGCAGACTATGAAGCTGGTTACCGAACCTGTATATCACACTTCCATTCCTTTTGCCACACCATATATGTTGTCGAGCTCAAGGCGAGTCTGTCATCCTTGTGCTAGCCCGACCTCTTTCTCGTTCCAGTGATGCCGACCACAAACCGGATTATCTCACAATCCTTGTTGCATGGCCATGCTTATCCTGGTCGGATCGCACGAGGGGCCCAGAGTATATCTCTCCTGGTCGGAGGGGCAAATCCCATCTTGCTCGACCACGTCTCGCGGCATGGTTTTGGACAAACCCGAAACCTACCTTCGTAACTACCCAGTTACGGAGTAGCGTTTGGTCTGCCCAAAGCAAGTCTGTCACCATCCCGAGTACATGCGTCAGCTCAGGTCTTAGGACATAGAACATATGTTGTACTAGAGACTCACAGATGACAGATCGTTGTGTCTCATAGTTCGGTCTGTCCGACTTGGACCTTATCTCGACTCGGATCCGACTACATCGAATCCGACCAGATCCTTCCAAGTCCATATTATCCGGTTAGCATCCAATGCTCCATGGCTAGTGAGACCAAGCCATCAACCGTGTCATATGCTAGTCTAGTTGGCTGCGCGTCCACACAACCCTTTCGACTAGGGACCTTTTAGGACAGTCATCATACAATGCATAGTCCCACAAACAAGTCACGTACTTGCTGATACACATCATTGATAATGTCCAAGGACTATCTTTATTCATAAACACATAGGAAATATCATCATACATGATTTCCTCTAGGGCATATCTCCAACAGAACTAAGCCCGGGTTCATCTAGACCCACGTCCGAAACCGCCACTAATAAATGTGAGTGTAGCTGACCATCTGATGTGGCATGCAGCTCTTCCTCATCAGTACGGGAGACATAAGACTTGCTAGAAACACGTGGAGTAACTTTTAATCGGTCATATTCCAAATGTTTCAAAGCGTTAGTCGAAATAGAAATCTCCTCCTGATTCTTTCCAATAATAACACCCACATTATTCAACTTAGAAATGATGTTGGTATTGGAAAAGGCTAAAAAGGATTTGGATGACGACGTAATACCTCAATTGTCGAGGTTGTGTGCTGCTTTACGCCGCATAGCCTTGGCTAAGGAGTCCTCATCTGTGTCCGTAGAACCATCTTCGGCAACCGTATGCCGACAATTTCGGCGTGTAGGAGTCAGCCCCAATTGTGGTCGTGGCGCCGGCTCTGCTGTCGAAGGAGGGGATGATGGTGAAGTAGCAACCTCCTCCCCAAGAGTCCCGACCGCCGGCTCTAGCGACGAGGCCACCGTTAGAAGCGTGTTAGGGATCGGCGTTACCTCGGACGATGGTTGTTGCGAGTGCATGGCTGCCGACGGAGGGGATGATGGTGGTGTAGAAATCGCCTCTCCAACAGCAACCGTCGAAGACGTGAATGTTGGTGTCATAGCGGTCAGTGTAGAAGGGGTCGTCGTCGTCGACGATGAAGTGGCTCTGCACGGCTCCACCAGCTCCTGAACAGGAACGGTCGGGTCGGGGATGCAGCCTCCCAAGACCGGACCTTCTAAACCATCTGCCGTGTACGCCACCTGGACGTTTATCGGCTGGGCGGGTGCAACCTGCATGCTGCCCAGGTGCTTGGTTGGCTGGAGTGGCATCAGCCCGAGCGCACGCATGTGGGACGGCTAGGTGTTGCCCAATTGCTCGGTCGGCTGGAATGGCACCGGACGTAGTGCATGCATGTGAGATGGCTGGACATGCACGTCCTTTGTATTACCCATCAGTTCATACTGCATGGCTGGCATCCATCCAGTTGCATGTATGTGTGTCCGATCCTTCGTGTCCTCTCGCGGCCGAGACGCCATTGGGTAGCCCGATCACAAGGCCTTCATACGCCCTCCCACCCAGTGGTGGAGCCAGGAATTTGCTCCTGGGTATTCATTGCAAATTTGTTTTTTAATTCAATAGAAACTAGCAGTGATGTTTGATTTTTTTTGAAAATGCAATAGAAAGTGGCGGAGCCAGATTTTTTCCAATGCAATAGAAAACAAACACAAATGTCCGAAATGATGCACATTCTTACATTATAAGAATATAAGAAAAAAATCAAATACGTTCTAGAATTTCATCAAAGTTGCAATCAATAGCTGATGCACACACGTACAGAGCCTGTCAATGAACTATCCAGCAAAGCTCCAAGTGGTCACATCCAATAGCACTTTTGAAGTTTTGGTCTTGCCAATAAATAATTTCTTGGGTTTTATTCTTTTGAAAATAGAACAATACACAGCTGCATTGCATGCAATAAGCTTGCTGGAAAATACTCCCTCCATCCCGTAATATAAGAGCGTTTTTTCCACTAGTATAGTGTAAAAAAACGCTCTTATATTACAGGACGTAGGGAGTATATTCTTATAACAGTAAAATCTCCTGCTCTTAAAGTTGTTTGCATAGTTGATATGTCTGAAAATTTCTAAATGATTACTTGATCATGATTTTTATTTTAATAGCTGGCAGATGGAAAGGATTCATGAACCATCAACATAATGCCAGAATTATACTTTTACTATGGCTGCCGCCGCCTCGGCTGGCTGCAGCCAGCTAGGTCGTGGGGAGCAGGGGAGAATAGATGACGCGTACTGGACTGGAGTCGGCCAGTTTGAGGCCTTGTGTTGTTGTGTGGGCTGGACCTGGACATGTGTTGTGTGGGCTTTGGCTGTTTCAGTCTATATACGTAATATATATTTATATATAATTTTTTTGCCCCAAAATCATTGGTATTCCATGGAATACCAGGGAATACCCCTGGCTCCGCCACTGCTCCCACCCCATATCTTAATACGTAGATAGGCCCATGTTTTCCCTAGTAGCGGAAGATACATAATGAACCAAAAAGAATCAGTAGCAAACCATGACTAATGCAGATCGACAAGCTAATTTTTCCAATGAATCTCTGTGTGCTCAGATGGCAAACCTTATCCTTGTACTTCTCATGTGGGACAGGGATGCCCCGTTTCAAATCGTTGGTGATGCATTGAGGCTTGAATCCTTCTTTCAACCAAGCATCTGTGGTGGTGCGAAGCGCGTTCGGGCTCCATGATCCAGTCGCCAAGGCCTCGTTGATGTACTTCTCTAGTTTTATCTACAGCAAGGGCAGTGGCGGAGCCAGAATTCGAGTATAGGGGGGTGGGGGGGGGGGGGGAGCGAGTACATATATTGATCTATTCACGTTGTTAATTACTCATCGCTGCTACTAAAATTGTCGATTGTTGGGGGGGGGGGGGGGGGCAGGCCCCTGCTCGCCCCCCTGGCTCCGCCCTTGAGCAAGGGAAGTTCCAGGAACAGGTGATCCTTGTAGGACAACTGACATATAGAAATTGGTCAATGATCAAAGTGTATTTGGTCAAAGGGTCATTAATTATTCCTTGCAGATTTTCAACATGATACCTCACAAGTTACATAGAATTTTTGCTCAAAAAATGTTCAGCTAAATTGACAATGGATATAATGATGGTATCTTATTGAACTTTATTATATCAATTCCTGCAGATTCAATACTCCAAAAAGACACTAATACAAACTTTAACAAATGAAAAATTGAAATTTCCATGTGTCCGTAGAAGCGGCTAAGACTGACAAACTTCTTGACTGCAGATCCGATTTAACAATAGTTCTTTTCCAACTATAATAAATAACCATATGCTTGTGATTCCTGACTGCGCCCTAATGTTAAACTGAAGCAGGAGCTTTATTAGTCGATGTAAGTTACGGATTCAGTTAGGCAACTTCAGATGGAACTAAGGATTTTGTTGGTTCTGTGTGTGATCATTTGGCCTAATATTTGTTTGCTGTGTTGATTGTATAGACATCATCAATTATAATAGATGGGGCAATTTATGTGCTTTAATCCTTTCAAGTAAAGGTTTATGTAGTATATAGATCTGCTATGACTGCCTATTGCATGTTCGATTTTAAATGCAAAAGATAGGTAGCATGAATGTGCCGAAATATTAGTTAGAGATTTATTCCCTCTGTATTTAAGACAACACTATAGGAGTTCTATTATATTGAAATATATATTGGCAAGTGGTAACAGAATAAACTAAATTCACACAAATAGTATGGGCTAACTTGGAATCGATCCTATAGTTACATATATAGGTAATTGGAAGGATTAGCCACCTCTGTAGGTATTAGCTAGGTACTGTTTTCCCAATCTCATAGTCCAATGATGCAGCATATGACTTTTAACCATCAACTATTTTTTCTTCAGAGATTATGGTCAAAGTATGAGGTTAAACAATCAAATTACACCTGTAATAGTAGGGATTTTGGAATGTCGAGAGTATGGTTTACCCGAGAAAATCAAACTAAATGTCTTGCTTCTCAGTACATGCATTGCATATTTGATAAGCACCCAAAAATTATGGTCGATCAAACGAACAACTCAACCCAAATCCCGTCCTCCAGGGACCGAGAAGAGATGGAATTATGAGATTTGATCTCATCTTCATTTCCTATCCCTGTGTGCTTGCCACGACCACCAGCAGGATCCCACTGATGCCTACCAATTCGATTGAATCCTTTGCCCAGAACTTTGGCAAGAGCAACTAAAAATAAACACTCCCACCCCATATCTTAATAACAAACAAACAAGGGGCTGGAACACAGGGATCCGGCTTGCCTGCTCCCTCCCCATGCTCCCATCCGTGCTCTCACTTCATCATATGGCTGTCTTTTTTCATTTTTCTTTTTTAATCTAATCATCTTCCCTCTGATTTTAAGAGGGTCGTTGGGCAATAAGCAGCGGCGGCGAGCCGGGCGCGGCCGGTGCGTGTTATGGGTGCGCACTGGACGCGTCGGGCGCGCCGGGTCCGCGAGACGTGCGTGACTGTGTGCGTGCGTGTGGTGCATGGGCGTGTCCATGTGGGTCAACACCACACGGGTGTGTGCAGGGCATAGTCACTAGCGATCAGGGCGCGGCGATCGTGCTGGTTTGTTGAAGGCTCGGCGCGAGGAGCAGGCGCGAGAGCGCGTTGTGGGCGTGTCCAGAGCGGGCCGGACCAGGCGGTGTAGTGGGCAGGAGGGAGTGGGTTGTGGCCCAGCGTTGCCCGGGTATAAACCACTCTGCCGTGATCGTTGTAATGGCTGTGGGGTTTTGAGTTTAAGCTCAAGGTTGAGGCGCTCGTGCGTCGGGAAATCCTTGTCGTGTCCCTGTTCTTCCTCCTTCCTCCCTTTCTTCTTCGTTGGCTCGAGCCACGGCAACAGAGAGAGAGGAGGGCAGTGGCAAGGACTGGCGGTTCCAACAATTGGCATCACAGCATCGTGAAGGTCACGGCACGCCTGCGATGTCGATCGTCCCGTACGGCGACGGAGCGGGCAGTTTGGTGTCGCATCCGGCACCCGTACTCACGGGGAAACTATACCACCTGGGCCATCAAGGTGGAGGCCGATCTGGACGCCGCCGGGTTGTGGGAGGCGGTGGTGCCGCTGGAGGACGCGGCATCGGCTGTGATCGCCAAGAAGGATAAGCCCGCGCGGGCTTACCTGCTCCGAGCACTCGCCGACGATCTACTGCTGCATGTGGCCGCGAAGAAGACCGCGGCGGAGATTTGAAGCAGCCTCAAGGCTCGGTTCGTCGGGGCCGATCGCGTCCGGGCGGCGCGGCTGGGCACGTTGCGCAGCGAGTTCGAACTCCTGCGGATGGATGGCGGGGAGTCGCTGGACGCCTTCGCCGAGAAGATCAGTGGCATGGTGGCGCGCTTCGCCGGGCTGGGAGCGACCCTCGACGACGCGGCGATGGTGAAGAAGCTGCTGGACTGCGTCCAGGATCGCCTGATGATCCTGACCAGGAATTACTGGGAAGGTAGTCCAAGATAGAATGGCACAATGGCGGTGCAAGCTGGGAACAAAATGCAAATGTGGGAATGATTCTAGTAACTGGGGATAAACTCAACAGTAGAGAGTGATTCCACTGTTTGAATGGTTCTGGCATAATCGAGGGAACCGAGAGCACAACAACCCTTGAGGAACAACTTCTAGAATAAGTTGCACTAAATCCTCATGGAGAAGATGGGCAAATAGCTCAATCAAGATTCTACAACGATAGATCTTCCGGCTAGGTGTGTCGGCCAGAACAACAACCTTGTCGGGCCTACATCATAAATCTTGGAATAACTCCAACCATCATATCTGCCTGAGATTCAGATCTGGTTGGTAACGGGATATTTCAGACAACATGTCCGGAAAGAAAGTTTGCAACACAAACCGACGAGACGACATTGCGAGATTCTCGGGAAAATGAACTACGATAGCAAGCTCCAGAACATGAGTTGGTTCTGCTCCACACCTGTGAACATGTTGTCCAAGACAAGCATGACCACGTAGAAGTCTTATAATTAAACACTACCGAGTTCAGGTGGGGAACCATCATTGAGGATATCGAAGTCCTTGCATAAGTCTAGCTTTTAAGAAGAAACTTCTTCTCCTTGAAAAAATCAATCAGTGGCTTGGTGTGATAGGAACACATACAGAATGGAGGCGGCCAACCTATCAAACCATAGAGTACTTCGCACATATGCGTGACTAACTTGGGATGATTCCATAGGAAACAAAAACAATCTTTCTCGAACTCACGGCGGCAACTTACACCAAATGCACGTGAATCGGAGAAGGTCACTTCTTTTATCCAACATATGCTTCATGAATGGGACATGAAGGCATTGCTTACAAAGTTTTCAACACTAGTTTGATGTTCAACATGAATCATGGGGGAGACAAAATGCTGCTGATGGACTCAACAACAACTCATCGGAATTTCCACATCACTGGACTTCCACCATCATGTGAACACGGTGCTAACATTGGTCAGACCAAGATGTAATGGTGTATGCTCGAGGGATCAAACACGAGTAAGACAACATTACGAACATCGTTGGTTCTGATTTGACTTGACGATAGCCCATACTCAAGTCAAAGTTTTGACAAGACAATAGATCCAACAACTGATCACGAGGACCAATTGGTGAAGATATCATCTTTATTCAACACACGCACAAACACAAGGATATCCCTTAACATGAACTAAGTCAGACAAGCTTTTATCTTCCAACTCTCCAAGTTGTTGTTAAGCTTAACCAACTAGCTCAGGGGTATCCAACACAGATTCTTGGAGAATGGGTGGTTGGAGGAAAACCAACATGATCACGAACTCAACATAGCGGTCAGGTGACAACCAGGTAATACTTCCGAGAAGATAATCGGAACATCACGAACCACTGATATGATACTAAGCTCGAGATCAATCTTGCTTTTCAGGGCAAGACGATATGATCAATAGAGCAAGGGTTTGGCAAAATCCTAACTCGTTAATCGAAGAGTGCACCAGGAAATAAGGACTAGGTAGCACAATCTATCTTAGAATGATGAGTCAATAACCAACACGCTAAGAATGAGAATATTGTCCATTAACTACCAGGCAACGGAGTTGCTAGGAGTATTGATTTCACACATCACGACTCACTTGCTAGCATTCCGATTACAATAACACGGAAACCGAGGAATGAACAATGATGGCAAGAAGTATCACTGCGTCAAGAATTCATAGGAGAAGGTGCAATTCTCATGACGCTCTTGACATAAAGTGGGTAATACTCCAGGGTAGAACAGAACCAAAAGCTGGGTTGCATTTTGATCTGCGGAATACAACTGCTTTGACCCAATCCTGGATATGGATGAGGTACTGGAGTTTGTTTCTCCTAGTCATTCTGAAATAGAACGGCTTGACGAACCACAAGAATACTAGGCATCGACGAACACGAATGCATACATACTCCTCACTATCAATTGATAGACGGAGATCGGAATATAACGGAAGGGGGACAACTCATAGGAACATATAACTTTCTGAGTTGTGAATGCATAGATTAGTATATCGAACGAGTTCAACATATTTCGTCCGGATAACCCGTGCAGAAAGGTAGAACTGGCAGAGTCACAATGCAGAATGGAGAACTCATCAAGAGCACTCTGGTTGTGATCTTTTGATCCAACAAACTTCTGCCATAAGTGGTTCATAGTATTTGGAAGAAGGAAATACCACGGACCTCGAGGACTAAGGCAAGGTTACTAATATCCTAAAGGAACTAGCAACACTATCAACATGAGGTAAGTAGGGTGAATCTCGGGTTCAAGAACCCATGAATAGAGTACCTACTACTACATGGCATCACGAGATGCTTTCGGGAATAATGGCCAGAATCACACACTGGGAATAAAAACATGGCTAGATCACTAGGTGACTCCCTAAAACACCTAGGGTCATAGTAATAGCTCCAACATATATGTCAAGGCAATGGAGTACCTCAACAGACCGTTTAGTGTGCTTAATCTGGCCCAAAAGGACATCAGAAATGGGAAGAAGGAACTTGCAAATGCATCAGATTATCTAGAAACCTGGGATGACTCGGACAACATAACGGCTGTAAATGCTCAAAAATATTTGAGACATCCTGCAAAATGGTGGCATAACCACTCAACAACATCATATCAAAGTTCTGAGGCCAGCTATGACATATGGAAGTAGTAGGAACTGAACTGAGGCTTGAACTCAACAATCCTGGGCAACTACGGTTTAGTAACACGTCATCCTAAGAGATAGAAGAGAAACCTAGTTCTTAATCCTGTAGAAAGGATAAGATGACTCAGATCAGATGGTCATGAGGATAAGGAGTAAAAAGAGCCTTACGTTCCCTTCCACAATCAATTCCCTTACATAGCTAAAGCATTTCTAGACTCGACTTCGACCAGTTTGGCTTGGTAATCCTACAGGCAGTCAGGCTCTGATACTAGAGCTGTCAGGACCCCGATCCTAAGTCACACCGATCTAGCATGTAACACATCATATCACTTTGCGGCCTCACGCACGGTATTCCCACGGGTGCCACCTTACCTGGCCCGAGACTGTTTGTGCCTTTTGGCTCACGTATATGATAGTGTCGCTAGCATCCATATGACAGAGAACCCGGGCCGACATGGCTAGTCGTGAAACCAAAGCGGCACTAACCTATGGGGACAGGCATACATGAATCATATCGAGCATGTCGGTCAGCAGCGTGTGAATCCGGGCTGTAGCACTGGGCTAACAGGACTCCGGGAACCCGGGCTGTAGCAGGCTAGGCAGGACTCCGGATGTCACCGCGTGACATTTCCCCGAAGGGACAGACACAGAAACAAAGTGAAACACATGCCAGCCAGTCAAGTGTCCTGAGCAGTAGTGCTAGGCTAGCAGGACTCCGGTGAACCGGGCTGTAGCGGACTACTATGGCTCATGGAAGCACTAGACTACATTTCCCCATAAGAGAGGCTGCCAAGGATAACAACTAGATTGTCGGATCCCACACATACCAAGCATTTCAATCATACACACAATATGCTCGATATGTGTAAATACAACATGGCATCACAACATAACTCTACAACTCAAGTTTTTATTCATTAGGCTCCGAGGAGCCAAGATATTACAAACATGGGTCTCATGACCCAACATTCAGAGCATACAATTCAAGCACATGCGGAAGCTTAACATATCTGAGTACAGACATCTACAAATGAAAAAGGCTAAGAAGCCTGACTATCTACCAGATCCTGCCGAGGGCACAAGATCATAGCTGAGGTATCAAGCTAAACGTCGAAGTCCACGCGGAACTACTAGCGAGACTGAAATCTCTCTGCAAAACATAAATTAAGCAAATGTGAGTACAAAGGTACTCAGCAAGACTTACATCAGATCTAAACTACATATGCATCGGTATCAATAAGGGGGGGGGGTGGAGTTTAACTGCAGCAAGCCAGCTTTGACTCAGTGGCTAACCTGAACTATGATTGCAAGCAACTCTTTTGAGGTGGCGCACACGAGTCCACATATTCACCATTCAATACACCACTATGGATCCGCTCCCGTCTCCCTACGAGAAGGCCATCCATAGCACTCACACTTATCTTGCGAGTTTTAGAGTATCCACTTTCACTTGTCTATGAACTATGCAAGGGGTCCAAGTTTCCATATCCGAGGAATCCGTCTATTCGAATAGATATTGATAACCCTGCAGGGGTGTACTTCTTCACACACGCTCCCACCACTTACCACCATATACACGTCATGTATCTCGGCAACCTTCAAGCGGAAGCCTGGCGAGGGTGTCGGCCACGGCCTACCTAAACACTTAAGTCTCTAGTCCAGGTTTATCGCCTATCTAGGTTCCATCCGCAGGGAGTCCGGCCGAGGTTTCCACATATGGCCCCGAACAATGTGTACAGGGTTCCGAGACACCAAACGGGCGCCCAGCATGCCCGGCCACGGTGTATCTACCGCAACATAGCCCACCCCTGGGGTCAGCGCTACGCACGGCCGCCAACACATATCCTACAAACACCAGAAACTAGTTGCAACTCCTGGACAGAGTACTAGGATGATCAAGAAGCCGAGAGGGTCAATTAAGGATCCCAATGAGTGGTAGTAGCTGTTCATGGATCACAGACACAGAACTCAGTTCCTGAGGACGGCTGCAATGAGACAACCCACCATGTACTCCTACATGGCCTCTCACCGCTACCTTTACCAAATCGTGTTCACACACTTAGCTCACACACAGTAGGACATGTTCAACACCATTCCGACTCACTCCCGATGAATCAGACCCGACACAACTCTAAGTAGTAGCAGGCATGACAAACAAACATGAATGAGTAGGCACATCAGGGCTCAAACAACTCCTACTCATGCTAGTGGGTTTCATCTATTTACTGTGGCAATGACAGGTCATGCAGAGGAACGGGGTTCAACTACCGCAGCATGTAACAGTTGAATCGTTGTTGTCCTAATGCAGTAAAAGAGAGCAGGAGCGAGAGAGTGGGTTTGTATCAGAATGAACAAGGGGGTTTTGCTTGCCTGGCACTTCTGAAGATACTATAGTTCTTCATCGGTGTCATCGAACAATCGTCAGAGCCACGTCTATCGAGAGGGGACAATTACCGGCAAACAAAGAGAACACAATCAATGTAATGCAAAAACTATGATGCATGATGATGTCATGGCAATATGCTGTTGATTGAGCTAATGCAGCTAGCAACCATATTAAATGAAGTTGGTTTGAACCAAGGGTTCAAATTCAAACTCCATATGTGCTTATTTAAATGCCAATCATGCAAATTGTTCTGTACAGCAACCCTAGGTTGTTCAAACATGCATGAAAATGCCATAAACAGATTCCTTGAATTTTTCTGATAATGTTTCATATATAACTTGTTTGATTTGGAGCTACGGTTGAATTTCTATGATTTTTAGAAGTTTAGGCAATTTTCTGGATTTTCTAATTATTTAGAATTAACTAATTCCAGAAAATGAATTATTGTGTCAGCATTACGTCACCGTGACATCAGCAGGTCAAAAGCATCAGCCCAGGTCAAACCTGACGGCTGGGACCCACACGTCAGTGTCTCTGGCTGGTTTGGGTGGATGACAAGTGGGACCGGCCAACGTTGACTTGACCAAAGTCAAAGCTGACACGTGGGGTCCATAGGGTTAGCACTAATCTAAACAGGAAACTAAACCCGGGGTTAATCAGGTGTGGGGTCCACCCGTCAGTGAGCTAGGGGTTAGTTTAGTGGCGTCATTAGCCACTAATGATGGTGCCACGTCGGCACGGCCGAAGTTAATCCGCCGGCGACCAAAACCATGGCGGCAACTCGCCGGAGTTGCTCGGGTTTCATGTACAGGCCGCGGTTTGAGCCGCGGTTGGGCTCTACGGGTAGCTGGCGTTGCAATGCGTCGCCTGGTGGCAGTAGCCGGGCCTGGGGTGGCCGGAAAAGACGCTGATGACGACGTTGGCGGCTGCCGGAGCTCGGGCGAGCTCGAGGTCGTTGCTAGGAGGCACAGCAGGAGGTGCGGAGGGGTGCTGCGGGCTCCTGGGGATACAGAGAGTGCGGTGAAGTGCTCGGTTGCGAGCTTGCGCGGCTGTGGCCACGGCTACGCCATGGCCGGCGGCGAGATGCTCTCGGGCTCGAAGAGGGCGGCGACTACACGGCGCAAACGAGCAAGGGGGAAGTGGGGATCGAAGGAGAAGCTCACGGGGAGTGCAACGGTGGTCTTGGGGAGCTCAGGGAAGCAACGGAGCGGGCGCACGGTCGCCGGCGATCTCAGCGGATCGAGGTTGAAGAAGACGGCGATGGCGGTGCTGCGGTGCGTCCCGCGTCGAGCGAGTCTACGAGGAGGACGAGGGCATTGAGGCGGAGGTCATGGACATGTAGACGAGGCGCGGTAGGGCCGGTGGCTGCGGCGTTATGACGGCGCGGCCGTGGCTGTGCTCGGGCTAGGGAGGGAGAGGAAGCAGAGGAGGGGGAACAGGTCGGGAGAGAGTGAGAGAGGACGAGGGGGTCGGGGCGGTGTGCGTGGCGTTACGGAGGAAGGCCAGGGCGACGAGGGGGCAGCCAGGCAGGCAGCTGCCGGCATGGCACGCCGCGGCGCCGTGGCTGTCTTCTCCCCTGCCTTCTGGCAGGAGGAAGAGGACGCCCGTGCCCTCGGTGGGCTGGCCAGCTGGCTGGGCCGCCAGCTGGGCCGGCCAGATAAGTGGCCTAGGTAGGCCAGGTGGGGTTCTCTCTCTCCATTTCTATTTTATTTCTCTTTTCTATTTTGTTATTTTGTTCTGGGCTTTATTAAAAATACTTAGGCACACTCAAAAATCTCCAAACTACTCATGGCCACTGTTTGGAATATATCCAACATGGAACATTTCAGTTTAGGATTATTTGGACATTTTTATTATTTTATAGTATTTAAATGCCCAAATTCAAATACTATATGATTTAGTTCGGAGCCCAAATATGTCATGGAAAATGTGCAACAACTCTAGTTATTGTTTCCAGCATTTCCCAGAAATGATGAACATTTTTGAAAGCCATTTGGAAACACTGGAAATATTTTAGTTGAACCTAGTGAATTCCTTTGATGCTAGGGTTTGGCAATCCCCATTTCAAGATTAATTGAAAATGAAAATGATGCATGGATGCAATGCCACTAATTACAAAAGATTTCTAGGGCTGTGACAACGAGAGAGTGGGATTGTATCGGAATGAACAAGGGGGTTTTGCTTGCCTGTCACTTCTGAAGATAGCATTGGGTCTTCATCAGTGTCAACGATCACAGCGTCGGGACAACGTCTACTGAGGGGGAACAACACCGGCAAACAGAGAAGAAACACCATTAATGCAATGCACAATATGATGCATGATCATGACATGGCAATATAATGTGATTTGGCCTAATGTAACTAGCAACACAATTAAGTGTAGTTGATTTGAACCCAAGGTTCAAATTCAAACTCCACATATGGTTATTTAAATGCCATTCATTTGATTTGTCCTAAACAGTAGCTATAAGTTGTTCTAACATACATGAAAATGGTACAGATGGATAGATTGGATTTTTCTGATCATTTTTCATATATAAATTATTTCATTCTGAGCTACGGTTGAATTTCTATGATTTTTAGAAGTTTGGGGTATTTTCTGAAATTTATAAATCATCTTTGATTTATTTTAATTCCAGAAAACTTTACTGCATCAGCATTAAGTCATGCTGGCGTCAGCTGGTCAACAGGACCGTCCAGGTCAAACCTGACAGGTGTGGCCCACCTATCATTGACTCAGTGCTAACCAGGGTTTAGTTAAATCCTAACTAAAGTAATTAGAAGGGCTGGGGCCCACAGTCAGCGAGTTAGCGGGTTAGCTAAAATTTCATTAGCATCTAAACTAAACTAGCAGGGCCTTGGGCCCACATGTTAATGACCCAGGGGGGTCAAACCCTGGTCAACTCGGTCAAACCTGCCGGCGACTTGACGCTGGCGAGGCCAGACGCGGCGGGGCACCTCGGGTTTCACCTACAGGGCACGGCTTGCGATGCGGTTGGGTTCTACGGCAAGCTGGGGCTCGTGCGCATCCAGCGGTGGCAGTGAGACACTACTAGGGAAAACCATATACACCGAACATTAGCAGTAGCGAGGGCTAAAAACGCACGTTGGTGCTAATTAGCAGCAGCGTGGTGTTTTAAACCGCGCTACAGATACAGTTATAGCAGTAGCGCGCCTGAGTACAAAAGCGCTACTACTAAAATTCCCACGGCTTAGCTGATAGGCTACACATAGTAGTAGCGATCGACGTAGAACCGCGCTACCGCTACTTGTTTTGTAGCAGCGCGTTTACGAACAAAGGCGCTACTGCTAACGAAAATAAAATTAAATGGAAAGCAAATAAAAAAGAGAAGGAATAGCAGTAGCGCTTGTTAAGAAACGCGATATAGCTACCGAAGCAGCAGCGCACTTCCTGGAACGCGCTACTGCTAGTTTTAACTTAACAGTGCGGTTCGTTCTTCCCCCACGGCCACTTCCCCCAAATCCTACTCCTCCGATGTCGCCGCCCTACATCGTCGTCGGCAGCCGCGCGTGACCCGTCACTCTCCACACACCCTCGACGCCGCCCCCGCCCCCGACCTCGACGCCGCCCCGACCCCGACCTCGACGCCCCCCCCCCCTACATCGCCGCCCTCCGCCGTGCGCCCGCCGCCACGACCCTGTCCCCGACCTCGATGTCGCGTGCCCCTCTCCCTAACTCCGCCGGCGCCAGACGTGAGGACGCCCTCCTCCTCGTCCCCTACCTCTGCCTAGCTAGGGTTCTTAGGGTTAAATTTCAGAGTTCATCTAATTAGTTAGGGTTCATCAAATTAGATGCTAATTATGGCAGTAGTTGTTAAATAGAATTAGTTTTAGAGTTCATCGAATTAGTTAGGGTTAAATTTTAGAGTTCATCAAATTAGTTAGGGTTAAATTTTAGAGTTCATCAAATTAGTTAGGGTTCATTAAATTTTAGAGTTCATCAAATTAGTTAGGGTTAAATTTTAGAGTTCATCAAATTAGTTAGGGTTCATTAAATTTTAGAGTTCATCAGTTAGGGTTAAATTTTAGAGTTCATCTAACTAGTTTTTTTACTATTTTTAGTAAATGTTTAATAGAATTAGTAAGAAAATTAATATAACTAGTTGAACTAGTTTATTTTTAGTAAAAACTAGTTTATTTTTATTCATAGTAAGTGCTTAATTGAACTAGTTGAGTTAATACGACTATTTTATTTTTAGTACAAAAATTAATAGAACTAGTTTACTTTTTTAGTTAAAGCAATTATTCCCGCATCGACATGGACGATGCCTATCCCGCATCCTCGTCGTCGAGTCGGCGGAGGACACCTGTGTTACCAGATGGGTCCTGTCCGGGACTGGGCTCCGCCGGCGTGGTACTGGGAGGCGCTACCTACCGGGGGGCGCAGATTGGTGAGGAGTCAGCCCGTCGTTGACCCGAACCTTCTTTGGTGGCGGTCGCGTGGACCAGTGACGGTCCAGAGGCTCGAGGACCCCGCGGAGGTGGTGCGTCACCGTGTCAGTGAGGAGGACGCGCACGTCCGTCGCTACTTGTTTGCGTTGGAGCATAGGTTCTCCAATACCTGGTAGGTTCTCCAAGGATCTCACTGGAGCTATGGTCCTATGATGGTTCCTTCTCTGTGGGTGTCCACCGCCCGCGCCGATACCCGTCGTGCGCTAGGGTTTTAGTTGTATTAGTGATGTTATATGTATGATACTATTCGGGATGTATTAGTGATAATATTCGATGATGTACGGACGCATGAGATGATTTACTTTTGCTTATTAAATGCATGCTAATTTGAATAGTTACTTATTTTACGATTTGGTTTTGCTTATTGAATGCTCATGTCAATATGAGTCCTATAAGATATTTTGAAGTGTATATCTTGTGTTGCTCAAATAGGATATGTGCTTGCCCAAGTGGCCGTTCATGTTTGCAGGTTACACCTCCGAGTGGCCTATATTTTGCTGGAGTGTTGATTCATTTCCGTTCCGGCAAATTTCAGGCGCTCGATATGTCCTATTTTAGGAAAGGTCATGCCGGATTTTTCCGTGAATTTTTGCATGACTTGTGCCAGAATATGTAGGAAATATTGAGTGTCCCGGATTTGTGTGTTGAGTATCCTGGTAGTTGTCTTCGATCGATTTTCAATTAATGTTTCAAGTATGAACATAGGAAATGTCTGACGACGAATAGGATTTCGGTATTTGCAAGTACTGCGAAGACGAGCGCAGCCTGTGCGACAGAATCTTCCTAGATGATGATAGGGGCTTCAGCATCAAGCTGGACGAGAACTTCGAAGTGGATATAGTAAGTCACAACGGCAAGTCTTTTTTCGTAATTAAGCATGACATCTCCTTCATTTGCTTCAACTTATAATTTAATTTTTTTACTATTCTACTAGCGTATCCCCTGCCATGCAAGAGTTTTTGTCTTGGATAAGATAGGTTTCAGTCGTACTATGGAGGTAAAGAAAGTTTACTTTAAAACCGAGCATGGTTATATTTTCCATGCAAAATTATACAACAAACACGACTACACCTATTTTGGATGCAAAACTTGGCGAGCACTATGCAAGACTTATGCATTTGAGCCTGATATGGTTAGCACCTTTGATATTCGTCCGGAAGATGATATTGAAGGTAATATCGACATCTAGGGTGATGTGCATACGCCTCCAGTTATACCATTATGTGAGTTTCTTAACCATATTTATGTCTTTGATATTGTTTATTCAAAAATAGTTGACAACTAATTTCTATTGCCAGCTTATTTCCGTTCAAGCAAACATGACCAGCGCTTGGTAGACAGGACCTACTACTGTCCCGGGGCTGAACTAAACTGTGAGGAGCTAAGTCATTATGTCTCATGGCTTCAGGATCTTGATACTATCAAGACAAATTTTCTTCCTGCACTTAGAAATGTTAGTACTAGAAACGTGCGACCAATAGTGTTTGTACTGAACTACTATCACATCTATTTAGGAAAGATGATGGTAAGATTTTTACTATTTGTCCTCGGTTCATCTTTTGCATACATTATTTTTTAAGCTAAACTTCATTGCTAAGTATGTTACTATACGATGTTCTTCAACAGGGACTCCTGATGAATGTTGTGCCTCATTGGATCCAGACTAAAGGTACCATGAATATTGTTAGCTTACGGCCAAGATATCCTACAATGCACCTTAGTGCATTCAGGATTTCTAATAGCGAGGAATGCTTAATAGTGAAAGACTGGAGCAAAATTGTGAATGATTGCAGAGAAGTACTAGGGGGCAGCAATCAAAAGCGCCGCCCACGATTAGGAGACAGGTTCATCTGCATGCTCCAACTTGATGAAGGAGGAGTGTTATACATGTTTTATGTAATTTTACTTGAGAGAGAGCAGCAGGAGTGATTAGCTAGCTAGAAATGAGTTTGAAGATGATGATGTGCTACACTATGACTATGATGATTAAATAGCTAGTGTTCGTGGTAATGACTATGATGATTATTATTAGCTAGTGTTGGTGGTGATTAGATAGCTATCGCAGCTAGTGTTGGTGGTGATTAGCTAGCTAGAATGAGTTTGAAGATGATGATGTGCTACACTATGACTATGGTGATTAAATAAATATTGTTGGTGGTAATGACTATGATGATGATTAAATAGCTTGTGATGGCGGATTAGATTCAAGTGGAGGCAACATGTGGTGCACATCGAAAGCACTACTAGTCCAAACTAGATCAGGTTTGGATTAGTAGTATACTTTTGACATGCACCACATATTGCCTCCACTTGAACCTAATCCTCCTTCATTTGACACACTGTTATGGACATAATGATATGAATCTCATAATTGGTATTGTACCAAAATTTGTATAACGTCGTATAAATATACTAAAAATGAAAAAAGAGTACTAGTAGCGATGGATAAGAAACACGCTACAACTAGCTAGATTAGCAGTAGCGCGGGACAGAACAAGCGATGCCGATATGTGTCTTAGCAGTAGCGCCTGTCGCACGCGCTACTGCTAAGTAATAGCTGTAGTGCCTTATTGGTAGCGCGGCTGCCCGCGCTACTAGTGGGATTTAAACCCGCGCTACTACTAGGGCCCTAGTAGTGAGAGGGCGCGAGGTGGTCTATAGCGGCGGTAGCGGCGAGTTGGGCTTGGGCCGGAGCTCTGGCGTCGATGGAATCGATGACATGGCGCGCAGGAGGACAAGCGTTTTGTACCTATGTGATCTACGAGAGCTCACGAACCCAACGGAGGCACGCACGGGACCAAATGGCCACCGGAGCCTCGTCAGCGACGAGCTCGTGCGGCGGCGTGCTTCAGGAATCAATGAAAAATGCAGCTACAGCGAGAGCTAGGCTCCGGGGTTAGGGGAAACGACAGCGAAGCTCACAGTGATCACGAAGAGGTGCTTGGCTTGCTCGGGGATGGCTTGGTGACGGCAAATCGACGTCGGCGGTGACCGGCTACCGAGGTTGAAGACGGTGGCGATGATGACACTACGGAGCGTCCCGGCTGGCTTGGCTCGGTGGAGATGACGAGGGAGACGACGCGGGGCTCGTGGGCACAACAGAGGGGCGAGGGGGTAGCTGTGGCCGTGGTGGTTCTCGTCGGCGGTCTCGGGTGCGTACGGTCGGTCACGGGAGAGAGAGTCAGAGAGAGGATGGGGACGAGCAAGCGGTCGAGGGATGCGCGGGAGAGTGTGTGGCGTCCGTAGCCAGCACTAGGCGGTCGGCGGCAAGCAGGAGGTGGCCAGGCGCGTGCCAGCGCGCCGCGGCCACGCGCTCCTGTCCTCCTGGCGTGAGGAGGGAGATGACTGGCAATGCCAGGTGGGCTGGGCCGGTAAGCTACAGGTGAGCACCAGGTAAGTTTCTCTCTTTTCCTATTTTTCTTTCTGTTTTCTATTTATTTTGCTCTGTTTTGATTTAGTAATAATACTAAACCATTTTTGTTGCTTCTGAAATTATTTGTGGATGCAATATGGACTAGCCCAAAGCCCCACAATATTTTTCAGAATGATTGGAGTTATAAAAGTATTTATAGGAATTTATAACCCCAAGTCAAATACAATATGAGTTAATTCAAAAATCCAAAAATGTCCTAGAAATATATTCATCATTTTTGGCAGAGGTTTCTACCTTAACCAAAAATCATGAACTTTTCTTGAGGCACTTTGGGTTCATTGAAAATGTTTTTAAGTTGAACCTAGTTGAGTTCTTTTGGTGCTAGGGATTGATCACCCCTATTTCAAATTTAGATAAAATTTAAACATGATGCAACACCAGATGCTAGCACTAGAAATTACCAGAACTAGGGATGTGACAACTCACCCCCACTAAACAAGAATCTCGCCCCGAGATTCAAGACGTGAGGTAAGAGGATAGGGAGGCACAAAGCTAACACAAACTTCATGATCCAGGTTGCACTTCATAAGAACGTTGATTCGATCACCATCATTTTCTTGATGTCTTGCTCTGAGAACTCCAACCAACATGGCAACAAGAGGAAAGGGGAAACTCCAGCGAGATCGATCTTCTCGAAGATCGGGTAACTCGGGATCAACTCACGGAGTGAGACATAGCAACATCTCTCGAGCTGAGACACGAGGTACACATCCAAAGAGATGGAGTGGAACAGATGATGAAGGTTCACTAGGTAGGCAACAATTCCACGCTTAAGAAGGTGGTGAACGGTTGTCAACGTAGCGAGGAGTTGAGTTGCCATGATACCATAACGAGACATCTTACGGAAGGTGACTCGCAGAAATATCCCTTAAGTGGCAAAAAGAATTACTTTTGATTCATAGATCATTGAGACTCTTTATACCAACCTAAGGCAATCACAACGATCATTCGAAGGAGTTCAAAAGAATGACATACTCGGACTAGAATGGATGATGTGTACTACCTTGTTGAAGACAACGCAATGGATGATTTTACTTATCATCGAAAATGGATTGGACCCATGGTAAGTCCACTTTGGAAGATGATCTTGGACAGCAACTGCTGAGAAGGTCAGCCCATGGGGGATTGGCACAATGGTGGTGCAAGCTGGGAACAAAATGCAACTATTGGGAAAGTTCCAACCATCGTATCTGCCTGAGATTTAGATCCGATTGGTGATAGGATACTTCAGACTCAGCATGTCTGAGAAGAAAGTTTGCAACACAAATCGACGAGATGACGTTGCAAGATTCTCGAGAGATGGACTACGGTAGTAAGCTCCAAAACATGAGCTAGTTCTGCTACAAACATGTGAACACACTGTCCAAGACAAGCATGACCACATAGTAGTCTTATAATAAAACACTACCGAAGTTCATCTAAGGAACCATCATCGAGGATATCAAAGTCCTTGCATAAGTCCGGATTAGCTCTTAAGAAGGAACTTATTCTCCTTGAACAAATCAGTCATTGGCTTGGTGTGCTAGGGACACATATGGAGTGGAGGCGGCCAACCTATCAAACCATACAGCACTTCACACGTGCATGACTAACTAGGGATGATTCCAGAGGAAGCAAAACAATCTTTCTCGTATTCATGGTGGCAACTTGCATAGAATGCGCATGAATTCGAGGAAGTCACTTCTTCCATCCAAGCATAAGCTTCATGAACGGAACACGAAAGCATTGCTTACAAATTTTCCAACACTAATTTAGATGTTCAACATGAATCATGGACAAGATGAAAATTATGTTGCCGCTGGGCTCAACAACGATTCATCCAGGTTTCCATATAAGTGGAATTCCACAATTATGTGAACAAGGTGATAGCATTGGTCAGACCCAAAAGATATAATGGTGTATGCTCGAGGGATCAACCACGAGTAAGACAACATTACGATAATCGTTGGTTCTGATTTGATTTGACGATAGCCCATACTCAAATCAAAGTTGATAAGACAATAGGTCCAACAACTGATCACAGGAACCAATCGATGAAGATATCATCTTTCTTCAACACACACAGATATATCCCTTTGAAAAAGAACTAAATCAGGCAGCTTTTATCCTCCAACTCTCCAAGTTGTTGTTCAACTTAACCAACTAGCTCAGGGGTACCCAACATAGATTCTTGGAGAAGGGGTGGTTAGAAGGAACCAACTTGATCACGAGATCAACATAGTGGTCAGGGAATATCCTGGTGATACTTCCGAGAGGATATTCAGAAAATCACGAACCACCGATATGTTACTAAGCTCGAGAACAATCTTGCTTTTCAAGGCAAGACGACATGATCGGAAAAGCAAGGGATTCAATCCTAGCTCAAGATCGAAGAGTGCACCAGGAAAATGGTCTAGGTAGCACAATCTATCTTAGAATCATGATTCCATAACCAACATGCTAAGTATGAGGTTATTGTCCATTAACTACCAAGCAACACAGTTGCTAGGAGTATTGATTTCACACATCACAATTCACTTGTCGGTATTCCGGTTGCGACAACACGACACCGAGGAATGAATAATGATGGCGAGAAGTATCACTACATCAAGAATTCATAAGGGAAGGTGCAATTCTCATGACATTCCTGACATAAAGTGGATAATACTTCAGGGTAGAACAGACCAATAGCTTGATTGCATTTGATCTGCGGAATACAACTGCTTTGACCCAATCCTAGAAATGGATGAGGTACTGGAGTTTGTTTCTCCTAGTCATTCTGAACTAGAATGGCTTGACGGACCACAAGAACGATAGGCACCGATGAACGAATGCTCACATACTCTTGACTACCAATTGATAGATGAAGGTCGGAATATAACTGAAGGGGGGCAACTCAAAGGAACATATAACTTTCTGAGTTGTGGATGCATAGATTAGTATGTCGAACAAGTTCAACATATTTCTTCCAGATAACCCATGCAGAAAGGTAGAACTGGCAGAATCACAATTATGAATGGAGAACTCCTCAGGAGTACTCTAATGGTGATCTTTTGGTTCAAAGAACTTCTGGCTTAATGGTTCATGGTATTTGGAAGAAGGAAATACCACGGACCTCGAGGACTATCGCAAAGGTTACTAATATCCTAAAGGAACTAGCAAACACTATCAACACGAGATAAGTAGAATGAATCTCGGGTTCAAAAACCCAAAAATAGAATACCTACATACTAGATAACATCATGGGGTGCTTTCAAGAAAGGTGGCCAGAATTATCACACTGGGGATATAAAGCATTGCTAGATTAGTGGGTGGTTCGCTAGAATGCCTAGGGTTATAATACTAGCTCCAACATATATGTCAAGGCAATGGAGTACCTCAACAGACCGATTAGTGTGCTTAATCTGGCCCAAAAGGACATCAGAAACGGGATGAAGGGATTTGCAAATGCATCAGACTATTTAGAAACCTGGGATGACTCGGACAGCATAACGACTGTAAATTCTCAAAAAGATTTGAGACATCCTGCAAAATAGTGGCATGGCCACTCAGCATCACAAATATCAAGGTTCCGAGATCAACTGTCAACACCCAGAAGTAGTAGAAACTGAACTAGGGCTTGAATCCATCAATCCTACGAATCTACGGATTAGTAACACGTGATCCTGATAGAAAGATGAGAAGCCTAGTTCTTAACCCCCATAGAAGAGAAGAGGATGACCCACATCAGAAGGGCATAATGTAAAGGAGTAAAAAGAGCCCTTGAGTAAATCCAATAATTATTTGCATTGGATTTATATATGTGATATATTAACTATATGTCCAATAATTCTTATAATTGTTGAGGGACTTTGGAATAATCCATTTAGTCCCTGCAAAAATTGTCAGAAGCAGAAAAATAAGTTTGGTTCAAAAACCAAATAAAACAAATGTCAGAAATAGAAAACAGAAACTATAATGAAGGAAAGAGAGAGAAAGTTTTTACCTGAGCTTCTTACCTGCAGCAGAGCCGGCCCAGCTCCTGTTCTGGCCTAGCCCACCAGGGGCTCCCCGGTCTTCTTCCTCCTTTGACAGAAGGTCAGCGCGCGCGTGGCCATCGCGCGCAAGCACACGCCCCGCCACCTCCTGCTTGCCGTTGAGCTTCTGGACGCCCTGGACGCCGACACACACCCCCCTGGAAACCTCTCACTCTCTCTCGTGCTTCTCCCCTCCTTTGCTCTCTCTCCCTCTCGCGCCCGAGAGCAACCGTCACCGCCGCTCATTGTTGCCGCGTCCACCGGCCCTCCCTTGCCCATCCAGCGTGTCCAGAAGAACCGTCGCGGTCCGCTACGCCGTTTTGCCCGAGCCCCGAGCGCTCGCGTGCCTCGACGCGACCACCCCGACCTCGTCTTCATCGTTCGGCCACCGAGATCGCCAGTGACCTCCCGTCCTCGTCAGCCCCTCCCCGAGCACACCGACTCGCTCGTCGTGATCTACGTGAGCTTCTGATCATCCTCCCCCTCTCCGTTCTCTCTCTTGCACTCCGTAGCCACCACGCCCCTCTCGCCCGACTGCACCGCCGCCTGCACTCACCGCCGACACGACTCCGACGACCATTTGGTCCGGGCGTCGTGTCCAACACACTCGCTGCCTCGCCTAGCCGCTGTAGGGGTCACGCACACGCTTCCACGTCCACTGCTTCTGCATCACCGCGCTCACCCGAACGCTGCCGCCGCCCCGAGCTCGTTTCCGGCGAGCTCCGGCCATCCCCGCTGCCACCACATGCCGCGCTGGATGCGGGTGAGCTCCAGCTCCCCGCAGCTACCCTCGGCTGCTCGTTTGGGCACAGGGGAAGCGATCCCGACGCGCTCCGCCGCGTCTGGACTCATCGGTGGCTAAACTCCGGCGACCGCTGACCCGTTAACCGGCGTGGGTTGACCCCACTGCCCGGTTTGACCTCCCCTTCTCTCTCACGGACTTGCGGGCCCCGCCCGACTAATTACTCTAGTTAGCACTAATTAACTAGTTAGGTTAGTTAATATAGTCACTGACTAGTGGGCCCTGCCCAGTTAGTTAGGGCTAACTAACTTAGTTAGTTGACTGGGTCACTGACCAGTGGGTCCCACTGGTCAGGTTTTGTTGGGGAACGTAGTAATTTCAAAATTTTCCTACGCACACGCAAGATCATGGTGATGCATAGCAACGAGAGGGGAGAGTGTTGTCTACGTACCCTCGTAGACCGCAACGGAAGTGTTGACGCAACGTAGAGGAAGTAGTCGTACGTCTTCCCGATCCGACCGATCCAAGCACCGTTACTCCGGCACCTCCGAGTTCTTAGCACACGTACAGCTCGATGACGCTCCCCGGACTCCGATCCAGCAAAGCTTCGGGGATGAGTTCCGTCAGCACAACGACGTGGTGACGATGATGATGTTCTACCGACGGAGGGCTTCGCCTAAGCACTACAACGATATGATCGAGGTGGAATATGGTGGCAGGGGGCACCGCACACGGCTAAGGAATGATCACGTGGATCAACTTGTGTGTCCATGGGGTGCCCCTTGCCTCAGTATATAAAGTATGGAGGAGGAGGAGGCCGGCCAAGGCTTGGTGCAGCCAGGATGTGGAGTCCTACTAGCATTCCAAGTCCTAGTAGGAGTCCACCAAGAGGGGAGGAAGGGAGAAGGAAGTGGAGGAGAAGGAAAGGTGGCCGGCCCCCCTTTCCCTAGTCCAATTCGGACTAGAGGGGAGGGGGGCGCGGCAGCCCCTTGGCCCTTTCTCCTCTTTCCACTAAAGCCCATCAAGGCCCATTGCTTCTCCCATAACTACCCGGTACTCCGAAAAATACCCGAATCACTCGGAACCTTGCCGATGTCCGAATATAGTCGTCCAATATATCGATCTTTACGTCTCGACCATTTCGAGACTCCTCGTCATGTCCCCGATCTCATACAGGACTCCAAACTCGTTCGGTACATCAAAACTCATAAACTCATAATATAACTGTCATCGAAACCTTAAGCGTGCGGACCCTACGGTTCGAGAACAATGTAGACATGACCGAGACACGTCTCCGGTCAATAACCAATAGCGGGACCTGGATGCCCAAATTGGCTCCTACATATTCTACGAAGATCTTTATCGGTCAGACCGTATAACAACATACGTTGTTCCCTTTGTCATCAGTATGTTACTTGCCCGAGATTCGATCGTCGGTATCCAATACCTAGTTCAATCTTGTTACCGGAAAGTCTCTTTACTCGTTCCGTAATACATCATCTTGCAACTAACTCATTAGTTGCAATGCTTGCAAGGCTTAAGTGATGTGCATTACCGAGAGGGCCTAGAGATACCTCTCCGACATTCGGAGTGACAAATCCTAATCTCGAAATACGCCAACCCAACATGTACCTTTGGAGACACCTGTAGAGCTCCTTTATAATCACCCAGTTACGTTGTGATGTTTGGTAGCACACAAAGTGTTCCTCCGGCAAATGGGAGTTGCATAATCTCATAGTTATAGGAACATGTATATATAAGCCATGAAGAAAGCAATAGCAACATACTAAACGATCGGGTGCTAAGCTAATGGAATGGGTCATGTCAATCAGATCATTCAACTAATGATGTGATCCCGTTAATCAAATAACAACTCTTTGTTCATGGTTAGGAAACATAACCATCTTTGATTAACGAGCTAGTCAAGTAGAGGCATACTAGTGACACTCTGTTTGTCCATGTATTCACACATGTATTATGTTTCCGGTTAATACAATTCTAGCATGAATAATAAACATTTATCATGATATAAGGAAATAAATAATAACTTTATTATTGCCTCTAGGGCATATTTCCTTCAGTCTCCCACTGGCACTAGAGTCAATAATCTAGATCACATCACCATGTGATTAACATCGATAGTTCACATCACCATGTGATTAACACCCACAGTTCACATCGCCATGCGACCAACACCCAAAGGGTTTACTAGATTCAGTAATCTAGTTCACATCGCTATGTGATTAACACCCAAAGAGTACTAAGGTGTGATCAAGTTTTGCTTATGAGAGAATCTTAATCAACGGGCCTGCCACATTCAGATCCGCATGTATTTTGCAAATTTCTATGTCAACAACGCTCTGCATGGAGCTACTCTAGCTAATTGCTCCCACTTTCAATATGTATCCAGATTGAGACTTAGAGTCATCTGGATTAGTGTCAAAAACTTGCATCGGTGTAACCCTTTACGACGAACCTTTTTTCACTTCCATAATCAAGAAACATATCCTTATTCCACTAAGGATAATTTTGACCGCTGTCCCGTGATCTACTCCTAGATCACTATTGTACTCCCTTGCCAAAATCAGTGTAGGGTATACAATAGATCTGGTACACAGCATGGCATACTTTATAGAACCTATGACTGAGGCATAGGGAATGACTTTCATTCTCTTTCTATCTTCTGCCGTGGTCGGGCTTTGAGTCTTACTCAACTTCACACCTTGTAACATAGGCAAGAAACTTTTTCTTTGACTGTTCCATTTTGAACTACTTCAAAATCTTGTCAAGGTATGTACTCATTGAAAAAACTTATCAAGCGTCTTGATCTATCTCTATAGATCTTGATACTCAATATGTAAGCAGCTTCACCGAGGTCTTTCTTTGAAAAATCCTTTCAAACATTCCTTTATGCTTTGCAGAATAATTCTACATTATTTCCGATCAACAATATGTCATACACATATACTTATCAGAAATGCTGTAGTGCTCCCACTCACTTTCTTTTAAATACAGGCTTCACCGCAAGTCTGTATAAAACTATATGCTTTGATCAACTTATTAAAGCATATATTCCAACTCCGAGATGCTTGCACCAGTCCATAGATAGATCGTTGGAGCTTGCATATTTTGTTAGCACCTTTAGGATTGACAAAACCTTCTGGTTGCATCATATACAACTCTTCTTTAAATCCATGAAGGAATGCAGTTTTGTTTATCCATTTGCCAGATTTCATAAAATGCGGCAATTGCTAACATGATTCGGACAGACTTAAGCATAGATATGAGTGAGAAACTCTCATCGTAGTCAACACCTTGAACTTGTCGAAAACCCTTTGCGACAATTCTAGCTTTGTAGATAGTAACACTACTATCAGCGTCCTTCTTCCTCTTGAAGATCCATTTATTTTCTATGGCTTGCCGATCATCGGGCAAATCCATCAAAGTCCATACTCTGTTCTCATACATGGATCATATCTCAGATTTCATGGCCTCAAACCATTTTGCGGAATCTGGGCTCATCATCGCTTCCTCATAGTTCGCAAGTTCATCATGGTCTAGTAACATGACTTCCAGAACAGGATTACCGTACCACTCTGGTGCGGATCTCACTCTGGTTTACCTACGAGATTCGGTAGTAACTTGATCTGAAGTTACATGATCATCATCATTAGCTTCCTCACTAATTGGTGTAGTAGTCACAGGAACAGATTTCTGTGATGAACTATTTTCCAATGAGGGAGAAGGTACAATTACCTTATCAAGTTCTACTTTCCTCCCACTCACTTCTTTCGAGAGAAACTCCTTCTCCACAAAGTTTCAAATTTAGCAAGAAAAGTCTTGCCTTCGGATCTGTGATAGAAGGTGTACCCAACAGTAACTTTTGGGTATCCTATGAAGACATATTTTTCCGATTTGGGTTTGAGCTTATCAGGACGAAACTTTTTCACATAAGCATCACAACCCCAAACTTTTTAAGAAACGACAACTTTGGTTTCTTGCTAAACCATAGTTCATATAGTGTCGTCTCAATGGATTTAGATGGTGCCCTATTTAACGTGAATGCAGCTGTCTCTAATGCATAACCCCAAAACGATAGTGGTAAATCGGCAAGAGACATCATAGATTGCACCATATCTAATAAAGTACGGTTACGATGTTCGGACACACCATTACACTGTGGTGTTCCAGGTGGTGTGAGTAGTGAAACTATTTCACATTGTTTTAACTGAAGGCCAAACTCGTAACTCAAAGATTTTACCTCTGCGATCATATCGTAGAAACTTTTATTTTCTTGTTACGATGATTCTCCACTTCACTCTGAAATTCTTTGAACTTTTCAAATGTTTCAGACTTGTGTTTCATCAAGTAGATATACCCATATCTGCTCAAATCATCTGTGAAGGTCAGAAAATAATGATACTTGCCACGAGCCTCAACACTCATCGGATCGCATACATCAGTATGTATTATTTCCAATAAGTTAGTTGCTTGCTCTATTGTTCCGGAGAACGGAGTCTTAGTCATCCTGCCCATGAGGCATGGTTCGCAAGCATCAAGTGATTCAAAAAGCCCATCAGCATGGAGTTTCTTCATGCGCTTTACACCAATATGACCTAAACGGCAGTGCCACAAATAAGTTGCACTTATCATTATTAACTTTGCATCTTTTGGTTTCAATATTATGAATATGTGTATCACTACGATCAAGATCCAATGAACCATTTTCATTGGGTGTGTAACCATATAAGGTTTTATTCATGTAAATAGAACAACAATTGTTCTCTAACTTAAATGAATAACCGTATTGCAATAAACATGATTAAATCATATTCATGCTCAACGCAAACACCAAATAACACTTATTTAGTTTCAACACTAATCCCGAAAGTACAGGGAGAGTGCGATGATGATCATATCAATCTTGGAACTACTTCCAACACACATCGTCACCTCGACTTTTACTAGTTTCTGTTTATTCTGCAATTCCCGTTTCGAGTTACTACTCTTAGCAACTGAAGCAGTATCAAATACTGAGGGGTTGCTATAAACACTAGTAAAGTACACATCAATAACATGTATATCAAATATACTTATGTTCACTTTGCCATCCTTCTTATCCGCCAACCACTTGGGGTAGTTCCGCTTTCAGTGACCAGTCCCTTTGCAGTAGAAGCACTTAGTCTCAGGCTTAGGACTAGACTTGGGCTTCTTCACTTGAGCAGCAACTTGCTTGCTGTTCTTCTTGAAGTTCCCCTTCTTCCCTTTGCCCTTTTCTTGAAACCAGTGATCTTGTCAACCATCAACACTTGATGTTTTTCTTGATTTCTACCTTCGTTGATTTCAGCATCACGAAGAGCTTGGGAGTTGTTTCCGTTATCCCTTGCATATTATAGTTCATCACGAAGTTCTACTAACTTGGTGATGGTGACTAGAGAATTCTGTCAATCACTATCTTATCTGGAAGATTAACTCCCACTTGATTCAAGCGATTGTAGTACCTAGACAATCTGAGCACATGCTCACTAATTGAGCGATTCTCCTCCATCTTTTAGCTATAGAACTTATTGGAGAGTTCATATCTCTCAACTCGGGTATTTGCTTGAAATATTAACTTTAATACCTGGAACATCACATATGGTCCATGACGTTCAAAACTTCTTTGAAGTCCCGATTCTAAGCCGTTAAACATGGTGCACTAAACTATCAAGTAGTCATCATGTTGAGCTAGCCAAACATTTCATAACGTCTGCATATGCTCCTGCAATAGGTCTGTCACCTAGCGGTGCATCAAGGACATAATTTTTCTGTGAAGCAATGAGGATAAACCTCAGATCACGGATCCAATCCGCATCATTGCTACTAACATTTTTCAACACAATTTTCTCTAGGAACATATCAAAATAAACACAGGGAAGCAACAACGCGAGCTACTGATCTACAACATAATTTGCAAAATACTACCAGGACTAAGTTCAATTTAATCATATTACTTAAGAACTCCCACTTAGATAGACATCCCTCTAATCCTCTAAGTGATCACGTGATCCAAATCAACTAAACCATGTTCGATCATCACGTGAGATGGAGTAGTTTCATTGGTGAACATCACTATGTTGATCATATCTACTATATGATTCACGCTCGACCTTTCGGTCTCCGTGTTCCGAGGCCATATCTGTATATGCTTGGCTCGTCAAGTATAACCTGAGTATTCCGCGTGTGCAACTGTTTTGCACCCGTTGTATTTGAACGTAGAGCCTATCACACCCGATCATCACATGGTGTCTCAGCACGAAGAACTTTCGCAATGGTGCATACTCAGGGAGAACACTTCTTGATAATTAGCGAGAGGTCATCTTATAATGCTACCGTCAATCAAAGCAAGATAAGATGCATAAAAGATAAACATCACATGCAATCAATATAAGTGATATGATATGGCCATCATCATCTTGCGCCTGTGATCTCCATCTCCGAAGCACCGTCATGATCACCATCGTCACCGGCGCGACACCTTGATCTCCATCGTAGCATCGTTGTCGTCTCGCCAATCTTATGCTTCCATGACTATCGCTACCGCTTAGTGATAAAGTAAAGCATTACAGCGCGATTGCATTACATACAATAAAGCGACAACCATATGGCTCCTGCCAGTTGACGATAACTCGGTTACAAAACATGATCATCTCATACAATAAAATTCATCATCATGCCTTGACCATATCACATCACAACATGCCCTGCAAAAACAAGTTAGACGTCCTCTACTTTGTTGTTGCAAGTTTTACGTGGCTGCTACAGGCTTAAGCAAGAACCAATCTCACCTACGCATCAAAACCACAACGATAGTTTGTCAAATAGACTCTGTTTTAACCTTCGCAAGGACCGGGCGTAGCCACACTCGGTTCAACTAAAGTTGGAGAAACAGCCACCCGCAAGCCACCTATGTGCAAAGCACGTCGGGAGAACCAGTCTCGCGTAAGCGTACGCGTAATGTCGGTCCGGGCCGCTTCATCCAACAATACCGCCGAACCAAAGTATGACATGCTGGTAGGCAGTATGACTTATATCGCCCACAACTCACTTGTGTTCTATTCGTGCACATAACATCAAACCATAAAACCTAGGCTCGGATGCCACTGTTGGGGAACGTAGTAATTTCAAAATTTTCCTACGCACACGCAAGATCATGGTGATGCATAGCAACGAGAGGGGAGAGTGTTGTCTACGTACCCTCGTAGACCGCAACGGAAGCGTTGACGCAATGTAGAGGAAGTAGTCGTACGTCTTCCCGATCCGACCGATCCAAGCACCGTTACTCCGGCACCTCCGAGTTCTTAGCACACGTACAGCTCGATGATGCTCCCCGGGCTCCGATCCAGCAAAGCTTCGGGGATGAGTTCCATCAGCACAACGGTGTGGTGACGATGATGATGTTCTACCGACGCAGGGCTTCGCCTAAGCACTACAACGATATGATCGAGGTGGAATATGGTGGCAGGGGGCACCGCACACGGCTAAGGAACGATCACGTGGATCAACTTGTGTGTCCATGGGGTGCCCCTTGCCTCAGTATATAAAGGATGGAGGAGGAGGAGGCCGGCCAAGACTTGGTGCGGCCAGGATGTGGAGTCCTACTAGGATTCCAAGTCCTAGTAGGAGTCCACCAAGAGGGGAGGAAGGGAGAAGGAAGTGGAGGAGAAGGAAAGGTGGCCGGCCCCCTTTTCCCTAGTCCAATTCGGACTAGAGGGGAGGGGGGGGGCGCAGCAGCCCCTTGGCCCTTTCTCCTCTTTCCACTAAAGCCCATCAAGGCCCATTGCTTCTCCCGTAACTACCCGGTACTTCGAAAAATACCCGAATCGCTCGGAACCTTTCCGATGTCCGAATATAGTCGTCCAATATATCGATCTTTATGTCTCGACCATTTCGAGACTCCTCGTCATGTCCCTGATCTCATCCGGGACTCCGAACTCCTTCGGTACATCAAAACTCATAAACTCATAATATAACTGTCATCGAAACCTTAAGCGTGCGGACCCTACGGTTCGAGAACAATGTAGACATGACCGAGACACGTCTCCGGTCAATAACCAATAGCGGGACCTGGATGCCCATATTGGCTCCTACATATTCTACGAAGATCTTTATCGGTCAGACCGTATAACAACATACGTTGTTCCCTTTGTCATCGGTATGTTACTTGCCCGAGATTCGATCGTCGGTATCCAATACCTAGTTCAATCTTGTTACCGGCAAGTCTCTTTACTCGTTCCGTAATACATCATTCTGCAACTAACTCATTAGTTGCAATGCTTGCAAGGCTTAAGTGATGTGCATTACCGAGAGGGCCCAGAGATACCTCTCCGACATTCGGAGTGATAAATCCTAATCTCGAAATACGCCAACCCAACATGTACCTTTGGAGACACCTGTAGAGCTCCTTTATAATCACCCAGTTATGTTGTGACGTTTGGTAGCACACAAAGTGTTCCTCCAGCAAACGGGAGTTGCATAATCTCATAGTCATAGGAACATGTATAAGTCATGAAGAAAGCAATAGCAACATACTAAACGATCGGGTGCTAAGCTAATGGAATGGGTCATGTCAATCAGATCATTCAACTAATGATGTGATCCCGTTAATCAAATAACAACTCTTTGTTCATGGTTAGGAAACATAACCATCTTTGATTAACGAGCTAGTCAAGTAGAGGCATACTTGTGACACTCTGTTTGTCTATGTATTCACACATGTATTATGTTTCCGGTTAATACAATTCTAGCATGAATAATAAACATTTATCATGATATAAGGAAATAAATAATAACTTTATTATTGCCTCTAGGGCATATTTCCTTCAGGTTTGACCTGGTCGATGCCTGTTGACTGCTGAAGTCACCCTGACGCAGTGCTGACGCAATAATGTAATTTCTGGATTAAAAACAATTTTGCAAATTCGTGAAATTGCTTTAAACTTCTAAAAAAATCATAGAAATTAAACTGTAACTCCAAATGAAATAATTTATCGATGAAAAATTATCAGAAAAAATGAAGAATCTGTTCATGCCATGTTCATGCATGTTTGATCAAGTTAACATCACCAACTAGGACAATTCATGTTTATGGAACATATGGTATGTAGTTTTGGAGTTGGAATTTGCTATATGTTTGAATTCCACTTCAATTAATATGACTAACTGTTGCATTAGGTGAATTCAGTACCTTAACATGCCATGATCATACATCACGTTTGTTGCATTGCATTGATTGTGCTCCCTCTTGTTTGCCGGTAATTGTCCCCTCTCAGTAGACGACGTCCCGACGATGAGATTGATGACACCGATGAAGAACTATACTATCTTCAGAAGTGTCAGGCAAGAAAAAACCCCTTGTTCATTCCGATACAATCCCACTCTCTCGCTCCTGCTCTCTTTTACTGCATTAGGACAACAACAATTCAACTGTTACATGCTGCGGTAGTTGAACCCCTTTCCTTTGCATGACCTGTCGTTGCCATAGTAAATAGATGAAACCCACTAGCATGAGTAGGAGTTGTTTGAGCCCTGGTGTGCCTACTCATTCATGCTTGTTTGTCATGCCTGCTATTGCTTAGAGTTGAGTCAGGTCTGATTCATCGGGGATGAATTAGAGGTGTGAGAACATGTCCTACTGTTGTGAGCTAAGTGTGTGAACACAATTTGGTAAAGGTATCGATGAGAGGCCATGTAGGAGTACATGGTGGGTTGACTCATTGAAGCCGTCTCAGGAACTGAGTTCTGTGTTTGTGATCCATGAACAGCTACTACCACGCATTGGAATGCTTAAGTGCCCCTCTCGACTTATTAATCAACCTGATCTCTGTCCAGGAGTTGCAACTAGTTTCTGGTGTTTGTAGGTTGTGTTAGTAGTCTACCAAGTGGTACCCGGTACAAGTGGGCTTGGGACAGACTAGGCACCATGGCACAGTGTACCAAGCGTAGATCTGTCTGTCGAGGTGGGCTTGGGAACCCTGCACACATCGTTTGGGGCCGTGAGTGACACCCCAGCCGGATCTCCTTGCGGATGGAACCCGAATAGGTGATAAACCTGGACTAGAGACTTGTTGGTTAGTCAGGCCGTGGACAACTCCCTCGACAGGCTTCCGCTTGAAGGTTGCCGAGATACACGATGTGTACATGGTGGTAAGTGGCGAGAGCGTGTGTGAAGAAGTACACCCCTGTAGGGTTAACATCATCTATTCGAATAGCCGTGTCCACGGTAAAGGACTTCTGGGTTGCATGCATAGTTCATAGACAAGTGAAAGTGGATACTCTAAAATGCGCAAGATAAGCGTGAGTGCTATGGATGGCATTCTCGTAGGGAGACGGGAGCGGATCCATAGTGGTGTATTGATTGGTGAATATGTGGACTCATGTGCGCCACCTCAAAAGAGTTACTGGCAGTTGTAGTTCAGGATAGCCACCGAGCCAGAACTGGCCGGCGTGTGATTCACTTCGTTCCTGTATCTGTCCCTTCGGGGAAATGTCACGCGGTGACATCCGGAGTCTTGCCTAGCCTACTACAGCCCGGTTCACCGGAGTCCTATTAGCCCAGTGCTACAGCCCGGATTCGCACGCTGCTGACCGACATGCTCGATGTCGATTCATGAATGTTTGTCCCTGTAAGTTAGTGCCACTTTGGGTTCACGACTAGTCATGTCGGCTTGGGTTCTCTGTCACATGGATGCAACAGACACTATCATATACGTGAGCCAAAAGGCGCAAACGGTCCTGGGCCATGGTAAGGCGACACCCGTGGGAATACCATGCGTGAGGCCGCAAAGTGATATGAGGTGTTACCGGCTAGATCGATGTGACTTGGAATCGGGGTCCTGATAGCTTTTCTGATTTATTTTAATTCTAGAAAATTTTACTGCGTCAGCATTAAGTCATGCTGGCATCAGCTGGTCAACAGGACCGTCCAGGTCAAACCTGACAGGTGTGGCCCACCTGTCATTGACTCAGTGCTAACCAGGGTTTTGTTAAATCCTAACTAAAGTAATTAGAAGGGCTGGGGCCCACAGTTAGCGAGTTAGCGGGTTAGCTAAAATTTAATTAGCATCTAAACTAAATTAGCAGGGCCTTGGGCCCACATGTTAATGACCCAGGGGGTCAAACCCTGGTCAACTCGGTCAAACCTGTCGGCGACTCGACGCTGGCGAGGCCAGACGCGGCGGGGCACCTCGGGTTTCGCCTACAGGGCACGGCTTGCGACATGGTTGGGCTTTACGGCAAGCTGGGGCTCGTGCGCATCCAGCGGTGGCAGTGAGAGGGCACGAGGTGGTGAAAGATCGTGGATGTCGCCTAGAGGGGGGAATAGGGGCTTTAAAATAATTACGGTTTAGGCTTGAACAAATGCGGAATAAACCTAGCGGTTAATTTGCCAAGCACAAAACCTAAAACAACTAGGCTCACCTATGTGCACCAACAACTTATGCTAAGCAAGATAAGCAACTATGTGATAGCAAGATATATGACAAAGAACATTATGGCTATCACAAAGTAAAGTGCATAAGTAAAGGTCTCGGGTAAGAGGTAACCGTCGCATGCGTAGACGACGATGTATCCCGAAGTTCACAACTTTGCGGATGCTAATCTCCGTTTGGAGCGGTGTGGAGGCACAATGCTCCCCAAGAAGCCACTAGGGCCACCGTAATCTCCTCACGCCCTCGCACAATGCAAGATGTCGTGATTCCACTAAGGGACCCTTGAGGGCGGTCACCGAACCCGTACAAATGGCAACCCTTGGGGGCGGTCACCCAACCCATACACTTTGGCAACCCTTGGGGGCGGTCACCGAACCCGTACACTTTGGCAACCCTTGGGGGCGGTCACCGATACCCGTCAAATTGCTCAGGGCGATCTCCACAACCTAATTGGAGACCCCGACGCTTGCCCGGAGCTTTACACCACAATGATTGAGCTCCGAACGCCACCAACCGTCTAGGGCGCCCAAGCACCTAAGAGGAACAAGCTCAAGGGTACCAAGCACCCAAGAGTAATAAGCTTCTCAACTTGTAACTTCCACGTATCACCATGGAGAACTCAAACCGATGCACCAAATGCAATGGCGAGGGCACATGGAGTGCCCAAGTCCTTCTCTCTCAAATCCCACCGAAGCAACTAATGCTATGGAGGAAAATGAGAGGAAGAAGAAGAAAGAGAACACCAAGAACTCCAAGATCTTGATCCAAGGGGTTCCCCTCACATAGAGGAGAAAGTGATTGGTGGAAATGTGGATCTAGATCTCCTCCCTCTTTTCCCTCAAAAACTAGCAAGAATCCATGGAGGGATTGAGAGTTAGCAAGCTCAAAGAAGGTCAAAATGGGGGAAGAACACGAGCTCAAAGGATAAGGTTCATTGGGGAAGAGGACCCCCTTTATAGGATGGGGAAAATCCAACCGTTATGTGCTCAGCCCGCACACGAGCGGTACTACCGCTCCACGAGCGGTACTGCCACTCGGGCGGAAGAAGCAGGGAAAAAGGAGCAACACAACATGAAGCTTGAGGTGGTACTACCGCTCACCCCCAGCGGTACTACCGCTGGAGGAGCAGAACACGGGACCAAAAGAGGCAGGGCAGAGCAGAGTACGACGGCAGAAATGCAGAAGCGGTACTACCGCCCGACCAGAGCGGTACTACCGCTTAGGCGGTACCACCGTGCCTTACTGCCGTGCAACTACTGCTAAACCCGACACGAAAAGAGCAGGACCCAAAATTGAGGCGGAAGAAGAGCGGCACTGCAGTGGTACTATGGCTGAGAGCTCCAAGCGGTACTACCGCTTGGGCTCGCGGTACTACCGCTGGGACCAGACAAAAGCCACTTCCAAGAACGGCCATAACTTCTGCATATGAGCTCCGAATTGAGCAAACTCAAGCTTGTTGGAAACAAGACGACGAGTAGCATCGAAACCTCCAAGGGAGTTATGCCAACAAATAGATGAGTGAAACCTCCAACCGAGAAGAACCGGCATAACCTCCAACATCGAAAACATCATAGAAGATGCGAGTGAACTCTGTTTTCGATAAACTCGAGCTTGTCAGCAAGATGACCATAAGCTCCAAAACTCACAAAGAGAAGAACCAAACAAGAACCAATAAAGATGATGCAAGGATGCAATGGTTTGAGTTCTTTACGAATGATACGATCAAGCTACTCATCGAGAGCCCCCCTTGATAGTACGGCAATCGATCCTATGACCCGGTCTCCCAACTACCATCATTAGACCGGTAAAATTGAAAACCTATCAAGGTCAAACCTTTGCCTTGCACATGGTCCACTTGAGCTAGATGATGACGATCTTGACTCCCTCAAGTTGGACCACCTTTGTTGATTGTGTTGGCTCGATGAAGACTAGTTGATTGCTCCCCCATACTCCACTATGGGTGAGCCACTCTTCCGCACATCTTCACAAGTCCATTGTCACCACAATGGACGGCAAGCTTCAAGCACTTGATCTCTTCGTGATGCATCACTTGAACTTGCACACGGCAACCTAACCCCACACAGAACTCTCACGAAGATCATGGGTTAGTACACAAAGCGTAATTGACAATGGTTACCATACCATGGGATCAATTGATCCCTCTCGGTACATCTTCTGCGCTTTGTGAGTTGATCAACTTGATTCACTCTTGACTTAGTCTTGATCAACCTTGAACCTTTCCAATTCTCTTCATTTGGATGATGTCTTGAAGGTAGACATGAATGATCACACAATCTTCTTCTTCAAGACATGCTTGCAATAAGCTCAACTCTCACATGACCAATCTTTGGATAATTCCTTGAATAACACCTTGGTCGACACAAACTCTCCTTGAAACCAACACATGTACTCCAAGAAAGCCTATGGACAAAACCTTCAAATATAACTCAAGGCAACCATTAGTCCATCAAGATTGTCATCAATTACCAAAACCAGACATGGGGGCACCGCATGTTCTTTCAGGTGGTCTGTAGCGCCGGCGGCGGCGAGTTGGGCGGCGGCCGGAGCTCTGGCGTCGACGGAATCGATGACACGGCACGCGGGAGGACCAGCGTTTTGTACCTACATGATCTACGAGAGCTCACGAACCCAACGGAGGCACGCACAGGACCAAATGGCCACCGGAGCCTCGTCAGCGACGAGCTCGTGCGGCGGCGTGCTTCAGGCATCAATTAAAAATGCGGCTACAGCGAGCGGTAGGCCGCGGGGTTAGGGGGAAACGACGGCGAAGCTCACAGTGATCACGAAGAGGGGCTCGGCTTGCTCGGGGACGGCTTGGTGACGGCGAATCGACATCGGTGGTGACCGGCTTCGGAGGTTGAAGACGGTGGCGATGACGATGCTACGGAGCGTCCCGGCTGGCTTGGCTTGGTGGAGATGACGAGGGAGACGACGCGGGGCTCGTGGGCACAGCAGAGGGGCGAGGGGTAGCTATGGTCGTGGTGGTTCTCGTCGGCGGTATCGGGTGCGTATGGTCGGTCACGGGAGAGAGAGTTAGAGAGGGGATGGGGACGAGCAAGCGGTCGAGGGATGCACGGGAGAGTGTGTGGCGTCCGTAGCTAGCGCTAGGCGGTCGGCGGCAAGCAGGAGGTGGCCAGGCGCGTGCCAGCGTGCCGCGGCCATGCGCTCCTGTCCTCCTGGCGTGAGGAGGGAGATGACTAGCAGTGCCAGGTTGGCTGCGCCGGTAAGCTATAGGTGAGCGCCAGGTAAGTTTCTCTCTTTTCCTATTTTTCTTTCTGTTTTCTATTTATTTTGCTCTGTTTTGATTTAGTAATAATACTAAACCATTTTTGTTGCTTCTGAAATTATTTGTGGATGCAATATGGACTAGCCCAAAGCCCCACAATATTTTTCAGAATGATTGGAGTTATAAAAGTATTTATAGGAATTTATAACCCCAAGTCAAATACAATATGAGTTAATTCAAAAATCCAAAAATGTCCAAGAAATATATTCATCATTTTTGGCAGAGGTTTCTTCCTTAACCAAAAATCATGAACTTTTCTTGAGGCACTTTGGGTTCATTGAAAATGTTTTTAAGTTGAACCTAGTTGAGTTCTTTTGGTGCTAGGGATTGATCACCCCTATTTCAAATTTAGATAAAATTTAAACATGATGCAACACCAGATGCTAGCACTAGGCATTACCAGAGCTAGGGATGTGACAATTAGTTCTAAAACTAAAGTTTGCAACCTCAACATCATGGTATCCACATCTAGGTTTGTTGAATGAAAGCAGGCCAATGAGACATGACTGCATACAATGGTGGCACCACGGAGCACCTAAGCTGAGGCGTGAGAGTAGCACATACCCCTGGTGGTGGTGGTGCTATCGCTTTCAAGCTGACAAGGAGTTGGTGTGTTAGATTAGGGCTGTTGTACACTGATGGAGGCTGGCTTTGTTTAGTCCCATCTCGCTTACGGAAGGAGGCCATGACCAGCTTATAAGGGAGAGTATTCCTCCTCATTTTAGTCCAGGCTTTTGGGATGGAGTGGGCTCTCTGCCGAATGCTGGCCCATGTGCGCATAAACGTGAAGGAAATATGCCCTAGAGGCAATAATAAAGTTATTATTTATTTCCTTATTTCATGATAAATGTTTATTATTCATGCTAGAATTGTATTAACCGGAAACATGATATATGTGTGAATACATAGACAAACATAGTGTCACTAATATGACTCTACTTGACTAGCTCGTTGATCAAAGATGGTTATGTTTCCTCACCATAGACATGAGTTGTCATTTGATTAAACAGGATCACATCATTAGGAGAATGATGTGATTGACTTGACCCATTCCGTTAGCTTAGCACTTGATTGTTTAGTTTGTTGATGTTGCTTTCTTCATGACTTATACATGTTCCTATGACTATGAGAGTATGCAACTCCCGTTTACCGGAGGAACACTTTGTGTGCTACCAAACATCACAACGTAACTTGGTGATTATAAAGGTGCTCTACAGGTGTCTCCGAAGATACTTGTTGAGTTGGCGTATTTCGAGATTAGGATTTGTCATTCCGATTGTCGAAAAGGTATCTCTGGGCCGACTCAGTAATGCACATCACTATAAGCCTTGCAAGCATTGTAACTAATGAGTTAGTTGCGGGATGATGTATTGCGGAACGAGTAAAGAGACTTGCCGGTAATGATATTGAACTACGTATTGAGATCCGACGATCGAATCTCGGGCAAGTAACATACCAATGACAAAGGGAACAACGTACGTTGTTATGCGGTTCGACCGATAAAGATCTTCGTAGAATATGTAGGAGCCAATATGGGCATCCAGGTTCCGCTATTGGTTATTGACCAGAGAAATGTCTCGGTCATGTCTACATAGTTCTCAAACCCGTAGGGTCCGCGCGCTTCACGTTCGTTGATAATATAGCATTTATGAGTTATGTATGTTGGTAACCGAATGTTGTTCGGAGTTCCGGATAAGATCGCGGACATGACGAGGAACTCCGGAATAGTCCGGAGATAAGGTTTGATATATGGGATAATAGTGTTTGGTCTCCGGAAGGGGTTCCGGATGTTTCCTGAAATGTTTGGGTACGACAACACTTTATTTGGGCCAAAGGGAAAATCCCACAAGGTTTTTGGAAAGTGCAAAAGGAAATTTTGCAGAGTCCAGGGGCCAGGCGCCAGGGTCCCTGGCGTCTGGGTCCAGATGCCGGGAACCCTGGCGTGTGGCCCTGGAGTCCGAGAAGGACTCTTGCCTTTCGGGTGAAACCGACTTTGTGGAGGCTTTTACTTCAAGTTTCGACCCCAAGGCTCAACATATAAATAGAGGGGTAGGGCTAGCACCCAAGACACATCAAGAAACACCAAGCCGTGTCGGCTACCCCGTCCCCTCTAGTTTATCCTCCGTCATAGTTTTCGTAGTGCTTAGGCAAAGCCCTGCGAAGATTGTTCTTCACCAACACCGTCACCACGCCGTCGTGCTGCCGGAACTCATCTACTACTTCGCCACTCTTGCTGGATTGAGAAGGCGAGGACGTCATCGAGCTGAACGTGTGCTGAACGCGGAGGTGCCGTACGTTCAGTACTTGACCGGGACCGATCACGAAGGTCTACGACTACATCAACCGCATTGATAAACACTTCCGCTTACGGTCTACGAGGGTACGTAGACAACACTCTCCCCTCTCGTTGCTATGCATCACCATGATCATGCGTGTGCGTAGGAAATATTTTGAAATTACTACGTTCCCCAACAAAATGTTCAGAACATGAGCAGAGTGTGGGCTGGGCCGAGTTGGACGCTAACATCTGGTATCACAGCCAGCATCGCCATGCCTTCTTGAGGGGCTTCTCAGGGGGATGGGATGTTATGTTAGGGGTGCTGTCCACCGGTGGAGGATGGCTTGGTTTAGTTCCACCTTGCTTACGGAAGGAATCCATGACCAGCTTATAAGGGAGAGTATTCCTCCTTTCAGTCCAGACTTTTGGGATGAAGTGGGCTCTCTGCCGAATGCTGGCCCATGTGCGCATAAACATTCAGAACGTGAACAGAGTGTGGGCTAGGCTGAGTTGGACGCTAACAAGGATTCGGTGAGGAAGGACTGAAGGAGAAGTGCAGCACTACACGAACTTGCCTTTAGAGTTCGTGTACCACACAAAGAGCATTACCGGCATGGTGGACAGGAAGTTACCTGCAGCGGTAGACGACTCTGTTATGTGGCGGTGGCGCTTACCTGGAATGTACCGAGTAGTTGGGAACGACGGTGTCATACACACGCGCGACACAGCACAGACTGTGAAGAGAGCGTGGAAGAGGCAGCCATCGTGTGCAGAGTGCTACCATCCCACAGTTGACGCCGAGGAGTAGGGTCAAGGAGCAGGGCCGCCTCGTCCCGTTAGCTTCAGCTCGAGCCTCTCCGAGACATCATATCTCCATGACGACGATGCGGGCTGAAGGGCTCCGATGTCGCGGATGACAAGGTGACGATGACCTGGGCGAACGCAAGGTCGAGTCGGTGATGAGATGACACGGAACGGCGGGATGCCGTCAGCCTGGAAGGTCACAAGCTCGAAGCGTCCGCGGGTAGGACGGGAAGGTCGTCAGAGGCCGACATGGTCCTCTGCGACGTGCAACTCCTCAGCGAGCTCAGCGTATGTGTAACTTGCCTGTCCTGGCACTGGCAGCAGTCGGCGACCTGGGCGCCGCCAGTCCGTCCTACACGGCGAAGAAGTGCGCGGGGACACAAAAGGAGGAGCTGTCGAGGTCGTCGACCGCGGCGCGTCACCGGATCCAGAGCTGGAAGCGTTAGAAGGTATAGCTCTTCTCACCGTTCCTGGCGTCGGACGGAAGCAGTGCGACTTCCATGTGCTCCTGGATGTCAGCCTTCCCATCCACTAGTAGAAAAAGGGTCAAACGTGAAGCACATTAGTGCCGGTTTGTATTTGAGCCGGCACTAATGTAAACATTAGTGCTGGTTCCAACGGCTAGCCGGGCCTCCATCATTAGTACCGTTCGTGGCGAACCTTTAGCACCGGTTCGTGCCACGAACCGGTACTAATGAGAGTGGTGGCAGGATGTTGACAGAATGGGGCCCCTCCAGCCCCTTTAGTACCGGTTCTTGGCACGAACCGGTACTAAAGGTCGTCCTATATAAACCCTTCGTCCACCAGCACTCTGTTCTTCCCCCTTTCCCCTCTCCCTCTCCTCTGTTCTTCCCTTCTTCCTCTCGAGTTCATCACAAAATTTGCCCAAAATTTGTCAAGATTTGAAGGCCCTCATCCATTCAAATGATCACAAAGGTTAGCAACTTTGTCCTTTCATCTCTCATTGCTAGATTAGCTCTTGCATTGGTTTATATAGTGATTAATTTGGGAGGATATATATATGTGCTAGTATTTGATTTATATGCAATTTGGGGTCAAAAATAACACTTAGTTTGCATATGTAGGTGTGGTTTACTTAGTGCCTTATAAATCTCCATCGTAGCCACCGTCGATCGCCCGCACCGTCCCGTTGCCGGCACCACCTTGTGGTGAGCCTCTTGTTCATGAAATTTTATATAAAAATTGATGTTTGTGTGATTTGGATATATAGTTACTCGTATAATACGTTGTTTGTTATACATATAGTGCCATGGTTTTGATATCCGTCCCCGTCGGCCCTAGTCCTTGTTATGATTCAGATGTGGTATGTATATTCTCTTTTAAAACTAGTTGCATTTCGTGTTTATGACAAATTATGCCCATCAAGTTGACATAGAAATTTTTTCTAGGAGGTATATGAACCGGAAATTCCAACCGACCCTATTGCCGAGAGGTTAAATTTAGTTGAAAGAGAAAACGAGTACTTGAAAGAAAAATTGAAAAGAATTGAGGGGGAGAAGATGGAATTGGAGTTGCATGTTGCCGATGTCGTCGATGATCACAAGATCAAGATGGAGAAAATGCGCTTGAAGATTAGAAAGATTAGAAAATATGCCATCGATAGTGAGGCTTGGTATCATTATGCTGTTGGATCCATTGTTACCTTAGTTGCGATCTTGATCATATTTGTTGTTGCATTTAAATGCTTTAGCTAGAGAGTTATTTGTTTGTTGGATTTAAGTGTTGTATGAACTTTATGTATGAACTTGTATTAATTGTATGAACTTGTATTAATTTGGTCTATTCGGTGTTGTGTAATGAAGATGAGCCGGCAATGGATGTACGATGACCGATGCTCTCCCGAGTTCATTAATGGCGTGCATACTTTTCTGCTTGCGGCTGAGGCAAACAAGCGGGCGGATGGTTTTATGCCTTGTCCATATGCTCGCTGTAAGAATTGTCACAATTACTCTACGTCAAGAACCATTCACGTCCACCTGTTTAAGTCCGGTTTCATGCCCCATTATAATGTTTGGACCAAGCACGGAGAAAGAGGGGTTATGATGGAAGACAATGAAGAAGAAGAGGACGACGACAGCTATCCTGGCCATGGGTTCCCTGAATACGATGATACAACAATGGGGGAAGAAGCTGAGCCAGTAATGCGGGAAGAAGCTGAGCCGGCAATGCGGGAAGAAGCTGAAGAAGAGGCATCAGATGAGCCCGTTGATGATCTAGGTCAGGCCATTGCCGATGCAAAGAGAAACTGCGCAAGTGATTTGGACAAGAAGAAGTTGCAGCGCATGTTAGAGGATCACAAAAAATTGTTGTACCCGAATTGCGTAGGTGACAAGAAAAAGCTGGGCACCACACTGGATTTGCTGCAATGGAAGGCAGAGAATGTTGTATCTGACAAGGGATTTGGAAAGTTGCTGGTAATGATAAAGGATATGCTTCCAAAGGACAACGAATTGCCCGAGAGTACATACGAAGCAAAGAAGGTTGTCTGCCCTCTAGGGTTACAGGTGCAGAAGATATATGCATGCCCTAATGATTGCATCCTCTACCGCGGTGAGTACGAGGATTTGAACGCTTGCCCGGTATGTGGTGCATTGCGCTATAAGATCTGCCGCGATGACCCTGGTGATGTCGAGGGCCGGCGCCCCAGGAAGAAGATTCCTGCCAAGGTGATGTGGTATGCTCCTATAATACCACGGTTGAAACGATTGTTCCAAAACAAAGAGCATGCCAAGGCGATGCGATGGCACAGAGAAGACCGTAAGAAAGACGGAAAGTTGAGAGTACCCGCTGACGGGTCGCAGTGGAGAAAAATCGAAAGAAAGTACGGGAAGGAGTTTGCAGATGACGCAAGGAGTGTATGGTTTGGTCTAAGCGCAGATGGCATTAATACTTTTGGGGAGCAGAGCAGCAACCATAGCACCTGGCCTGTGACTCTATGTTTATATAACCTTCCACCTTGGTTGTGCATGAAGCGGAAGTTCATTATGATGCCAGTGCTCATCCAAGGCCCTAAGCAACCCGGCAACGACATTGATGTGTACCTAAGGCCATTAGTTGAAGAACTCTTACAACTGTGGAATGGAACAGGTGTACGTGCGTGGGATGAGCACATGGGGGAAGAATTTGACCTAAAGGCATTGCTGTTTGTGACCATCAATGATTGGCCTGCTCTCAGTAACCATTCAGGACAGACAAACAAGGGATACCGCGCATGCACGCACTGTTGGGACGATACCGACAGTATATATTTGGCTAATTGTAAGAAGAATGTGTACCTGGGACATCGTCGATTTCTTCCGAGCAGGCATCCCGTAAGAAAGAAAGGCAAGCATTTCAAAGGTGAGGCGGATCACCGGACGAAGCCTTGCCACTGTACTGGTGCTGATGTACATGATATGGTCAAGGATTTGAAGGTGGTCTTTGGAAAGGGTCCTGGTGGACAACCTGTTCTGAATGACGCTGACGGACGCTCATCCATGTGGAAGAAGAAATCTATATTTTGGGACCTGCCCTATTGGAAAGACCTCGAGGTCCGCTCAGCAATCGATGTGATGCACGTGACGAAGAATCTTTGTGTGACCCTGCTTGGCTTCTTGGGCGTGTATGGGAAGACAAAAGATACACCTGAGGCACAGGAGGACCAGCAACGTATGCACGGAAAAGACGGCATACATCAGGGTCATGCAAGCTACGCTCTTACCAAAGAAGAGAAGGAAATCTTCTTTGAATGCCTGCTCAGTATTAAGGCACCGTCTGGCTTCTCATCGAATATAAAGGGAATAATAAACATGGCAGAGAAAAAGTTCCAGAACCTAAAGTCTCATGACTGCCACGTGATTATGACGCAACTGCTTCCGGTTGCATTGAGGGGGCTTCTACCGGAGAACGTTCGATTAGCCATTGTGAAGCTATGTGCATTTCTCAATGCAATCTCTCATAAGGTAATCGATCCAGAAATCATACCAAGGTTACAGAATGATTTGGTGCAATGTCTTGTCAGTTTCGAGTTGGTGTTCCCACCATCCTTCTTCAACATCATGACGCACGTCCTAGTTCACCTATGCGAAGAGATTAACGTTTTGGGTCCTGTATTTCTACACAATATGTTCCCCTTTGAGAGGTTCATGGGAGTCTTAAAGAAATATGTTCATAACCGTGCTAGGCCAGAAGGAAGCATCTCCAAGGGCCGTCAAAATGAGGAGGTCATTGAGTTTTGTATTGACTTTATTCCTGACCTTAAGCAGATTGGTGTTCCTGAATCGCGGCATAAGGGCGGACTGGATGGAAAAGGCACGCTAGGAGGGGAACAAATAATATGTATGGACGGACATTCTCTCACTGAAGCACACTACACAGTTCTACAGAATTCCGCCTTGGTGGCTCCGTATATGGATGAACACAAGAATTTGCTACACTCCAAACACCCGGAGCGGTCTGATGACTGGATTACACGTGAACAAACCAGGAGTTTCGCCAGCTGGTTGCAAGCACGTACCATGCATGACACCTCTATTGAAGATGACCTGTACTTGCTGTCCCAGTTACCATCTTCGAATATAATGACTTTCAAAGGGTACGAGATAAATGGTAATACATTTTACACGATCGCCCAAGATAAGAAGAGCACCAACCAAAACAGTGGTGTCCGCTTTGATGCAGAAACCAAGACGGGAAAGGAAACATATTATGGTTATATACAGGACATATGGGAACTTGACTATCGACGTGGTTTGAAGGTCCCTTTGTTTCGGTGCAAATGGGTCAATATGACACGAGGCGGGGTAACGGAAGACCCGCAGTACGGAATGACAACAGTGGACCTCAACAATCTTGCGTATGCAGACGAACCATTCGTCCTAGCCAATGATGTGGCACAGGTTTTCTATGTGAAGGACATGTCTACCAAGCCAAGAAAAAGAAAAGATAAGGAAGCGAATGCATCGTACGATGAGCCAAAGCGGCACATAGTTCTTTCTGGGAAGAGAAACATCATAGGAGTGGATGACAAGACAGACAAGTCAGAAGATTATGAAAAGTTTGATGAAATTGCTCCATTCACAGTGAATATTGACCCAAGCATCCCGTTAAATGATGAAGATTTTCCATGGCTACGACGCAAAGGGACAGACGCGAAGAAAAAGTTTCACACCCAAAGATCTGGGATGTGATCTGGGATGCAAGCAAATTCTTTCATGCATTTACTGTTTTTTTCAGCTAAATGACCCTGAAGTTGAAAAGCATTTCAAATGAACTCAGAAAAGGATGAAAGTTGGCATGGCATCATAATTTCACCCACATAGCATGTGCAAAAAAGTAGAGAGGGTTACCGCAAAAACTGAATGCACTTCGTGTACAAAATGGTCAATCTGTTTCGAAGTATCAGGGTTTCGGACGAAAACTCATCCGTTACAAAGTCATTTCATTTTTTAAATAACTTAAGCATTACCAAATTGAATATAATGATAAAACACACTAATATTAAACATAACAAAAAAGAATCACTGGAAAATGTATTTTTAAAGTTAAGTTATTCACAAACTAGTGATTCACACAAATTTCAAATAATTCAAAATATAAACTATTCAAATTAAAAAACTACCGGCACTAACTGAAAGTTTCTAAAAACTATCAAAAATATTCACAAAGAAACTCTAAATACAGCAAAAAAACAACTAAAAATAAATAAAACAAAATAAATAAAGCAGAAAAGAAAAAACTAAATGAAAAAAAGCCAACCTACTGGGCCACAGCGGCCTGCATACGACTAGAAACCCAACCTGTAATTGGGCCAGGATGCAGGCCCGCAAGCCCAATAGGCCCCACAGGGCAGCATAGAACATGTAGGCCCAGTAGGCCTGCTTTGGAGAGGAGCTCGAGAGAGCTACCACACGGGGGTTTATAAACCAGTGCGGTCGCCCCTCGGCTAGCGATGTGGGACTAAACTTGCGCACCGCACCTGCGCCAGCACACCCCCTTTAGTACCGGTTCATGGCACCAACCGGTACTAAAGGGGGGGGTCTTTAGTACCGGTTGGAACCACCACCCGGTACTAAAGGCCTACCCTTCCCGCTGCTTGGCCTGGCCAAAACAGGCCTTTAGTACCGGTTGGTGGCTCCAACCGGTACTAAAGGTGGCTTCTATATATACAGCACTTCGCAAAATTTCATTCTCCCTCTGTTTTCTTCCCGATCGTTCGACGCCGTCGCCGCCCCCGTCCTACGCCGCCCCCGTCGCGCGCCGTTGCCGTCGCCAACCCCATCCTCGTCGCCGCCCTCATCCCCATCGCCGCCCCCGTCGCCGTCGCCGCCCTCGTCTTCGTCACCGCCCCGGGCCCGTCCTCGCGCCGTCCCCGTGTCACCGCGCCCCCGTCACGCCCCGGCCCGTCGCCGCCCTGGGCTGTCGCCTCGCCGTCGCCGCCCCCCCGCTGTGAGCTCTCCCCCTCTAACCCCTCTCCCTCGCCCCCGGTGGCCACCATGGGCGCCGCCCCCTGAGCCCATATATACACACACAAGCATGCATATGATGAACACACACACACTGTTTTTAGTGTTAATTAGATCGATGCTTAGTGTTTAATTAGTATGGAATAGCATATATATATATATATATATATATAGAATTTTGACATATGCAATGCTTAGTGTTAGATGCTTAGTGTTTTTAGTGAGCCCGGATATAATTAGTGTTTAATTAGTATGGAATTTTTTTATATAATGTTGTTTTTCTGTTTTTAATGGATGTATAGAAGTTGTTTTTTCTGTTTTTAGTGTTAGATGCTTAATTAGTATGAAATAGCATATAGAATTTTGACATGTGCAATGATAGCATAATTAGTGTTACATTTAATTTGCATATAGTATTTGTTGTCGACGATGCCCAGCCCGCATCCTCGCCGTCGACCCGTTCGCGACGACGTCCTACTTCAGAGGACCCATGTCCGGGACTGGGCTCCGCCGGGCTGGCACTGGGAGGTGCTACGTTCAGGGGCGCGACGCTTGGTGAGGACCCCGGGTCCCGTCATCGACCCTCATCTCCTTTGGTGGCATTCGCGTGGGCCACTTTCGGTGCAGAGGGAGCCGGCCCCGCCGGAGGTGGTACGTCGCCGTGTCAGGGAGGAGGACGAGCACGTCCGTCGCTACATGGCTGCTATGGACGTCAGGTTCTCCAATACCTGGCAGGTTCTTTGGGGAGATCACCCGAGCTATGATCCAGTGATGGTTCCTTCTCTTTGGGTGTCCACCGCCCGCACCTAGATTACTCTGTAGTATTCGATCTTTATTAGCTAGCTAGCTAGTGATATATTATTCGAGACGATGTATTCGAGACTATATATATCTATTATTCGAGACGATGTATTGAGATTATATCTATTATTCGAGACGACGTATTCGAGATTAAATCTATTATTCGAGATGATGCATGTATTCGAGATTATATCTATTATTCGAGACGATGTATTCGAGATTATACGAAATTGTTTTATATTTCTTTTGGCATAGTTAAATAAAAGCTATGACGGACAATACCGACAGAGAGAGAGAGAACAGACCATGTTCGATATCATACGCGGGCCAGATGGTGATCAGAATGAAGAAGATTTTGACGGCTCCGAATTTCTAAACAACACCGGAGAGGGTGATATGATATTCGATCGCGACGACCGAGAAGATGAAGTCATGAACTACGACGAGGTATATATATTTATATAAGCAGGAATCTGGTGATCATCGCATGTTTTAAATGAGTTGAAGATATATTAACGAATCGATCTTTCTTCTTTCAGCCATCTGGATCGAGCAAAAGGATAAAACGAGGCCCGAACAAAAAGTTGAAGGAGGGCGTAAAGTACAATATCGAGGCATTCAAACCTAATGGCGAACCATTAGCGCCTAAGAAGATTGCGGACAAGTTCGTTCGTCAGTGCGGAGTTCTTGTGAAGGACCTACTCCCGATCTCCCTTCAAGAATGGAGAAAGCCAGCGAAGCCACGTCCAGATGTTACTTTTGTCGACGACAATCAAAAAAAACTACTTTGGGATACTCTCATGGAACATTTCACCCTACCAGATAATATGACAGAAGCTGATGTGCGGAAAGTCAAGGACGCTGCTTTTAGGAAGATGGCGGTTGCATTCAAGAACCACAAGAGAATGACGTGGGAGAAGTACGTCAAGGGAGGAAGGAAGACTCCAGTATTCGAGGGGATACTAGAGAATCAAAGTGCTCATTGGGACGATTTCGTGAAATTCAAGGATTCAGAATTACCTAAGGAACGGTCGAGAATAAACAAGGCCAATGCCGGAAAAAAGGATAAGTTCCATAAGCTGGGGCCAGGTGGCTACGCGGTGGCAATGCCTAAGTGGGATAAGTCTGAGAAAGAGATGGAGGATGCAAGTGTCACTCCGGTTACTAAGAACTGGCCCCCCCAGGTGAAGGACTTGGTTCTATGCGCATGGGGGGGAGTTGGACCCGAAGACAGGCAATGTTTCGAGGAAGGCATGTCTGAAGGGAGCCGAGGATGCGCTACTTGTTGCAATAGAAGAGGCTCGATCGGGGGTGTTCCAGCCCAACAGAGAGAACGACGAGCTTACGCGTGGCCTGGGAAATCCTGAACACCCGGGAAGAACACGAGGCAAGGGCGCTATTCTGTGGTATGAGGGGTTTTCGGACTGGAACGCGAACTACAGAACCCGTGCGAGAAAGAAGATTGCGGAGGACAAGAAGAGGAAGATGGAGGAGGAGCAGAGGAAGCGGGACTATGAACGCCTTCAAGGCCTAGAAGCAAGTCAAGCGGAATTGGCAGCTAAATTCCAGCGGCAGCAGGAGCAGATCGACTCACTTAGCCAGCAAATGGGGTCTCAGCAGCTGGAGCAGCTAGCGGATGATCCAGCCTTGGATACCACCGCCCCATCCATGCCGAGAAGCAGCGTGGGTTCCGCCCCGGGCGACGCAGTAGTGCTGGATAGATACCCCGTGGATGACATCACGGAGAACACTAACTGCAAGCTACACTTCAAAATGAAGAACATATCCATGAAGGTGGCGGACGCCGTTGCTTTTTCAAATTCCCCCGAGGCAACCTTCCATTGCAACCCGATTCCAGCGGGCTATGCTCGTGTCTTGGTTGATGAGGTGGTGGACCAATATTCGGGGCTAGAGCTTGACATTCCTGGAGGTGACGAGGAGCACACACTCGGAGATGCCAAACATCGTATCATCCTATGGAGAAAGGATTGCATCATTTTTCGAAGGCCACCGACACCGCGTCACCCGACTCCTCGTCGAAGTCCGCCACCGAGTCAGCAGACTCCCGCTCCTCCAAGTCCACCAACGCGTGAGGCAACTCCTCCTCCTCCAAGTCCGGCAAAGTGTCAGGCCACTCCTCCTCCAAGTCCGACACAGTGTCAGACGTCCACTCCTCCTCCAAGTCCGGCACAGCTTCAGGCCACTCCTCCTCGTCCAACTTAGCCCCGTCAGCCGTCTCCGCCGCCTCAGCAATCGCAGAAGAGACACCCCGCAGCTATGGTGCGTAGCGGTACGAGTCGAGGTCATAGTACAGGAAGTACAGGCGGAGCCAAGCGATATAAATATGGTCCAAACCTCAGTACTCCTCTTCCTGTGAGGGCTTACGATAGGACCGAGGAGCAAACCAATGCCATAGTGCGGGCAGAAGTCGACGCCCATTTTGGACCGAAACCGCCACCGCCGCCAAGGGAGAAAGTGCCTGTCGAATTAGTTGACCACTTCATTCGTATGGCTCAACCACCAGCTCCTAAGCCTGTTGACTCAGACTATGAGCGCCACATCAGGAAGTTACATCGTCAACATCTACAGAAGGAGGCGAGCTCGAGCTCGAGCAAACAACAAGCAGCTGTCAAAAAATGCGGGAAAACCGTTGCCCAGCTGGGAAAACAGGCGGCGCAATCGATCCCCCCGCTTGTTGTGCCGCCAACAACACATGACAGTACGCGCGCCCAATATTATTGTGGCCAAACAGTTTACGTTCCCGACGTGGGCGATGTGGTAATAACCCAGGAGCATATAATGCAGGCTGAAGAACTCAAGATCACTGTTGGACAACTCCTCGAGATCGAGGACATGCCTCCGATTACAGAGGAGGAAATAAAACGGAAATTTGTCCGGGGCCAACCTTTGGTCGAGCCAGAAGATGTCAAGAAGCTCCCAACGAGAATGTATGAATTGCATCAATGGTACATGGACATTTGCAAGAGATCCAATCGAGAGTCCCTCATGGTATATGTCAAGAAGGATGATTACTACCATGAGAAAGTTGTGGCCGTTGAGTATTCTGAACTGTTTCAGTTATACAATCAAGACGCACTCGACAAATCTATCGTCAGTTGCTATTGTCTGTAAGTGATTTCTTTCTGTAATTTAAGTCTCAAGCTAGCTGTAGTGATCCTTTTGATCAATCATTACGTGTAATTATCCTCACTATATTCTTTTCTGTGGTATTATGCAGGATGAAGATGTATGAAATGAGAAAAGGTGGACGCTATGGCATTGGGTTCATTGACCCAAACACCGTTAATCAATACACATGGAAATTAGATCCATATTATGAAAAGAGGTAGAGGAGACCATGCTAGAGTTCTTGAAGCGCCTCAAATACAATGAAGATATACTACTTCCTTACAACTTCGAGTGAGTCACACTTTCTTGTACTACAAATTCTCTGTTTTTGCCTACTAGCTAGCTACATGTTTTTGCTTACATATGCCCGATTAATTAAGACATGCAAACGTGTGTGCATGCAGATTTCACTGGATCTTGTGTATCATTAAAGTTGACGCCGGAACAGTTACAATACTGGACTCGCTACTCACAGCAAAAGCTAACTACAACATCTTGTATGGGATAGTCAATAGGTAATTTCAATCATTATTTATAACTACATATCTCGGCCTATTTAGTTCGTCATTTCATGATATGAACTATTTAATAACCCCTTTATTCATTTTCTTTGTCGGCGGGCAGGGCTTGGGCAAGGTTCATCAGCGTCACGGAAGGCGAATGGAAACCACAGCTGAAATGGTTTCGATCCAAGGTAAGTAATTAAGTAGTACTATAGCTAGCTAGCTAGCTGCCATCTCTTTAATTATCATGCTTGATTAATTATTATCTGATCAAATTAAATTCCATTCTCGTAATAAAGGCCCTGAAGCAGGCGCAGGGGACTGATCTGTGTGCATACTGTGTTTGCGAGAACATTCGCATGATGGCGTCTGAAAGGAGCAGATCTCAAAGACAGGAATGGGTACGCTTGTCAGAACACTATTCACAATTTTTACACCATTATCGATATCTAGTCACACAACTAATACACATGCATATTGATCTCCTTCTTAACAGTTCAATGAGGTGCGGGACAAGCTCCTACCAACGGAGCGCGTACAAGCACTTCAAGAGGAAATAGCGGGATTTTTGCTCGGCCAGGTCATAAATCCGAAGGGGGAATACTATTACCCGCTACCGCCGCCATCGACCAACAAGTCATGAACCACTTCCAATTGTCTCGTGCTCCGAAGGCACCAATCAGGCTATAATGCCACTGGCTCCAAAGGCAACATATGCATATGTAGGAGAAATTGTGTATATATATAGCTATACATGTGTGTATGTGTGAATTAATATGTTGGTTTGTGAGACATGATTGATGATATATATATGATTGGTTCTACTAGAAATTCTATATATATATATATATATATATGCATAACATGTACAATGTGTAGTACCGTAAAATATCAGCAAACGAAAAAGAATTAAAATGGAAAACACAAAATTAAATGAAAAAAAATCATAAAACCAAAAACCCCCCAAACCATTTAGTACCGGTTGGTTTTACCAACCGGTACTAAAGGACTCCCGGCCCCCGGAGCTGGCTCGTGCCACATGGTGGCACTTTAGCGCCGGTTCGTGCTGAACCAGTACTAAAGGGGGGGGCCTTTAGTGCCAAAATAATAGTGCCGGTTCCATAACCGGCACTAAAGGCCCTTACGAACCGGTGCTATTGCCCGGTTTTCTACTAGTGATCGAGGAAGCGCACCATGGTGATCTACATGCCGGGGTGCTCGGCACCTCGGCCATCTTCCTGGCGAGCTCGAGGGCCTCCGGGTCGTCTGCCCAGCCAAAGAACCTGACGAACATGTCGTGCATGACCTGCTGGCCATCGCAGCGGCCGCGGTCCATGAGGACGGCCACGGCGTTGCCTCACACGGCAGTGAAGATCGAGTCGATGGATTGCACTCCCGTGCGCCAGGGCGTTCTGCTGGTGAATCCTAGTACGATCCAACACACACGTATTTATAGTATTCCCAAGCCACCAGAACAGCGATCGAAGCGGCGTCGAGAACCATCAAGTAAGAAGCAACGACGGGTCTCCAGATTGAACGATGAAGGCGGCACCGATTAAGGAAAGCGGTGGCTCTAGAGGGCACAGTGAAAGCGGCAGCGATCGCTGACCCACACACACACTCACGTGGATCACGAAGGGAGTAACAACCTGCATGCACATGAAGTCAACACGGTAGGACGGCCCACAAACAGCACAAAAACTATATGCGCACCAACAGTGACGGAAAGAACGTTGAGAAAATTTGAAACGAATGCATAGAGTCACAAGTAAATTGTACATCCCAGGAACCCAAACCAATACACGTGGCGATGCACAGTTAACTGGCGAGGAGCTTTCACCCAAGTGGGTGAATCTGGGGAGGAAAACATCCCCGGAAATAAGGAGCTTTCACCCAAGTGGGTGAATCTAGGGAGGAAAACATCCCCAGAAATAAGGTTCTGGGTATGCATAGATCCATGAAGCATTGCACATATGACAGCGAAGCACAAACTTACCACTTGTGGCCATGTTGAGGAACCGGTTGCATCCATGGCAGGAAGCATCAAAGACGGTGTCAACTCGAATAAAGGAACCATGTAGAGGGACGCCATAGAGGAGTAGCGTCGGGCGAGGACACGGTGGAGGACATGATGCGTCGTTCTATACCGTCGGCCATATGATCTAAACGCCAAGGAGCCTCTTTTGTCGGCGGCAGGATGGAGAGCCAGATCTGGAGTGGTTTGGGAGGAATTTGACCGAACTGGAAGGAGGAGGGAGGTGCGGATTTTGCGGGATTGGAGGAGGGTCGTGGGTGTGCCGATTATATGTGAAGGAATTAGGGGTGGATGGAACATACAGGATATTGTTGAAACTTTTCTCGGCCGTGTGATCAAAACGAAATCAACGATGGAGCAACGGTCTGACAATTGGAAGAGATCTAACGTCTGAATATAAGTGTTTCCCTTACTTATATGGGTAAACCAGAGATAATTAATTTACGTGCGGTAAATTAAGGACCGTAACGGTTGATGTTGTAATGAACTTTGCAAAATTATAGATATTTCAAGAAATTGGCTTGGAATCATTAGTGTGGATCTGAAATTGCTAAGTATGACACCTTGAAGCTAATTTTTAAAATGGAGTAGATCTCGCAGCACTAGGGAGTATAATATGATGAAATCAGTAGCTACTCACTGCTCATGTCTTATGTCATGACTTAGTAAAATGTGTGGGAGAGCACTTTGTAAAGCAATCATAATGTCGACAAAATGTAGACTTTAACAGTAGTCATTAATAATCTGTGTAGGCAGTAGATCTACATAACTACCTTGTGATCCCAAGCATCAATTTGAAGGAAATCACTTTGAATTTTGTATTCATATTTGCAAGAAATCAAAAATCTCAATTACAAATAGACGTAATTAATCTCGACATGTGCCAAACAAGGGAATGTATTACATCATTCATAGATTCTGGAATGCATGGTACTCAACAGAAAAACAGTAGTGAAATTTAACAGAGTCTAAAACGGGAATAAAATCACTGCTAGAAGTGTTGTTAGAACACTAATCTGCTAAAATGCTGAATTTCCAGCAAGTAAGCAAGGCCTGCTAGTGGCCTCGTACGTAAATGGGCCAGAGCGACCAGGGAATAGGAAATCCCCATTAGCACACGACCGACACAAGCGGGCAGATACCACCATGGTGCCGCTGCTTCACAATCGGCGTGTTTGGTTGCCCGCATCGAGCCCAACCAGACCCGCACGGGAAGGGAGAGGACTGTTTGGTTGCCTGGTTTTTCTGTTGGGCCTGCACCGCACGCTTCTCAAAGCTGCCCAGAGTCTGGCTCGCTGGAAATGCTCGGATTGATAGTTTCTCGCGAGCCAGGCTCAGTGCGGCACGAGGTCGCACGGGTGGGAGCGAGGCGAGGGCGAGGGGGGATGGCGGGAGATGGAAATTTGGCACGCCGTCCCGGCGCCACATTAGCCTCACCCTCCTTTCACTCGCTCACCCATAGCCGTTGTGTCACAGCCCTAGATTTTGCTTGTAGCTATTTACCTGAGTGAGCATCATGCATCATGTCTAAATTCTGAAAGTTGAGTTGAGGTTAGTTGAAACCCTCATAAATCACCTCAAAAATAATCAACATTAAAATCTTTTCAAAGAAGTCCAAGAAAATGTTCATGTGAATCTCTAGAAATATTGGCAAGGGACAAAGTTCAAACCAATATTTTTAGAATCTCATAAGCAATTATTTTGGGCCATTGATTTAATCCAATAAATATTTGAATTGGATCTATATTTATTATATAATAAATATATGTTCAATAATTCTGAAAATTGTTGTGTGGATTTGGATAAGTCCATTTAGTTCACACAATTATTTTTATGAATTTTGAAAATGGTTTGGTCTTGAACTAAATCAAAACATAATAGCAAAAATAGAAAACAGAACAAAAATAGAAATAAGAGAGAAAGAGAGAGTGAAGGACTACCTGGCCCACCTACCTGAAGCCGGCCCAGCTCGCTGGCCCAGGCCACCAGGGGCACGCTTGTCTTCCTCCCCTTGCCAGCGCACGAAGCAGCTCGGTGGCAAGCGCCGCCGACGCGCCCGGCCACCTCCTGCTTGTTGCCGCCTCCCCGACGACGCCCTGGAGATGCCACGCGCCCCCCAGGCCCTCTCAGTCTCTCCCCGTGCTCCTCTCCATCCTCTGGTCACTCTCCCCCTTCTCCCCGCTCGATCTCGAGCTCGGCCGAACACAACCGCAGGCCGCCGTCTCGCGTACGCGCAGCCACAGCCGTCCCCTCGCCTCTCCGAGCTGTCCACGAGCTCCGGCTCGTTCCTCTCCTCCTCCTCACCGAGCCTCCCAACGCTGGAAGCCCCAAAACATCGCCGGCCTCGTCGTGTTCACCGTCGGGCACCGGAGATCGTCGCCGCCGATTCGTCGTCCACAGGGCTTCCCCGAGCATGCTGGCCATCCCTACGGCACCGCTGTGAGCCCCCGAGCATTTTCCCCCTCTCCCCGCGGTCAATCCTATCCTCTAGCCCGTCTAGCCACCGGAGCCGAGAGCTCCGTGCCGCCGGCCATGGCACCGCCGTGACCAGAGCCCAAACCAGCCGTCCCCGCACGCGTCATCGTTATCCCCGCCTCTGCAGGAGCCCGTAGCTTCCACCAACTCTTCTTCCCGCACACCACAACGCTGCCCCGGCCAACCCCGTGCGGGCGCCGCCGCGGATGTGCTCCCCGCCGTCGTTCTGGTTCATCCCGGCTCGAGCTAACCGCACCGTTGGACGCGGACGAGTCGCAGCTGCACGTAGAGCCCCTCCGCCGCCCATTTGGTCGCCGGAGGGCAAAGCCCAAGCAACGCCGCCGTCTCTGGACGTCGCCGGCGACTAACCGCCGACCTAACCCGGCTGTTAGGGGCTAATTACCCCACTAACTACCACCTGAGTCAATGACAGATGGGCCCCACTGCCTAACTAACCAGCTAACAAAACTAGTTAAGTTTAATCCAAACACAGTGGCCCCACAAGCCAGAGTTGACCCCGCTGATGTGGCAGTTGACCGGACCCACCTGTCTGTGGCACTAAGTGTCTCAAGGTCACTGACCAGTGGGTCCCACTGGTCAGGTTTGACCTGGACCCTGCCCCGTTGACCTGCTGACGTCATGACGATGTCATGCTGACGCAGTAATCCTTTTCTGGGATTTAAATTAATCTTAAATGATTTATTTATTTCAGAAAATATCCAAAACTTTGAAAAATCATAGAAATTCAACCGTAACTCCAAATGAGATAAATTATATATGTAAAATGATCAGAAAAATCCAAAGAATCTGAATATGCCATTTGCATGCATGTTTGAACAAGTTAAACTCACTGAACAGGACAATTCATGTTTATGGAATAAATAGTAATTAGTTTTGGAGTTGGAATTTGCTATAGGGTTGAATTCCACTTCAATGAATATGACTAACTGTTGCACTTGGTCAATTCAGTACCTTAATATGACATATCATTCATATGTATGTGCATTGCATTGATTGTGGTTCCCTTTTGTGTTTGTCGGTGGTTGTTCCCTCTCGGTAGACATTCGTTCCGACGATGAGACCGATGACACCGATGAAGAGCTATACTATCTTCAGAAGTGCCAGGCAAGCAAACCCCCTTGTTCATTCCGATACAAGCCCACTCTCTCGCTCCTTCTCTCCTTTACTGCATTAGGACAACAACGATCATCTGCTACTTGTTGCGGTAGTTGAACCCCTTATCCTCTACATGACCTGTCATTGCCATAGTAAATAGATGAAACCCACTAGCATGAGTAGGAGTTGTTTGAGCCCTGATGTGCCTACTCATTCATGCTTGTTTGTCATGCCTGCTACTGCTTAGAGTTGGGTCAGGTCTGATTCATCGGGATGAATCGGAGGTGTGTAAACATGTCCTACTGTTGAGAGCTAAGTGTGTGAACACGATTTGGTAAAGGTAGCGGTGAGAGGCCATGTAGGAGTACATGGTGGGTTGTCTCATTGCAGCCGTCCTCAGGAACTGAGTTCTGTGTTTGTGATCCATGAACAGTTACTACCACACATTGGGTTCCGATAACTCGGCCCCTCTCGGCTTATTAATCAACTCGATCTCTGTCCAGGAGTTGCAACTAGTTTCTGGTGTTGGTAGGTAGTGTTAGTAGTCTACCAAGTGGCACCCGGTACAGGTGGGCTTGGGACAGACTAGGCACCATGGCACGGTGTACCAAGTGGCACCCGGATGGTGGGCTTGGGAACCCTGCACACATCGTTTGGGGCCATGAGCGACACCCCGGCCGAATCTCCTTGCGGATGGAACCCGAATAGGCGATAAACCTGGACGAGAGACTTGTTGGTTAGTCAGGTCGTGGCCGACTCCCTCGCCCGGCTTCCGCTTGAAGGTTGCCGAGGTACATGACGTGTACAGGGCTATAAGTGGCGAGAGCGTGTGTGAAGAAGTACACCCCTGCAGGGTTATCATTATCTATTCGAATAGCCGGATTCCTCGGATATGGAAACTTGGACCCCCTGCATAGTTCATAGACAAGTGAAAGTGGATACTCTAAAATGCGCAAGATAAGCGTGAGTGCTATGGATGGTGTTCTCGTAGGGAGACGGGAGCAGATCCATAGTGGTGTATTGGTATGGTGTATTTGTGGACTCGTGTGCGCCACCTCAAAAGAGTTACTTGCAGTTGTAGTTCAGGTTAGCCACTGAGTCAAAGCTGGCTTGCTGCAGTTAAACTCCACCACCCCCTTTGTTGATACCGATGCATATGTAGCTAGTTCTGATGTAAGTCTTGCTGAGTACCTTTGTACTCACGTTTGCTTAATTTATGTTTTGCAGAGAGACTCCAGTCTCGCTAGTAGTTCCGCGTGGACTTCGACGTTTAGCTTGATACCTCAGCTACGATCTTGTGCCCTCGACAGGATCTGGTAGATAGTCAGGCTTCTTAGCCTTTTTCATTTATAGATGTCTGTACTCAGACATGTTAAGCTTCCGCATGTGCTTTGCATTGTATGCTATGATTGTTGGGTCATGAGACCCATGCTTGTAATATCTGGCTCTTCGGAGCCTAATGAATAAATACTTGAGTCGTAGAGTCTTGTTGTGATGCCATGTTGTATGTACTCATATCGGGCATATTGTGTGTATGATTGGAATGCTTGGTATGAGTGGGATCCGACAATCTAGTTGTTTATCCTTGACAGCCTATCATATGGGGAAATGTAATCTAGTGCTTTCTGAGCGATAGTAGTCCGCTACAGCCCGGTTCACCGGAGTCCTGCTAGCCCAGCACTACTGCTCAGGACACTTGACTGGCCGGCATGTGTTTCACTTCGTTCCTGTGTCTGTCCCTTCGGGGAAATGTCACGCGGTGACATCCGGAGTCCTGTCTAGCCTGCTACAGCCCGGGTTACCGGAGTCCTGTTAGCCTAGTGCTACAGCCTGGATTCACACGCTGTTGACCGACATGCTCGAGGTTGATTCATGTATGCCTGTCCCCATGGGTTAGTGCCGCTTTGGGTTCACGACTAGCCATGTCGGCCCGGGTTCTTTGTCATATGGATGCTAGCGACACTATCATATATGTGAGCCAAAAGGCGCAAACAGTCCCGGGCCAGGTAAGGTGGCACCCGTGGGAATACCGTGCGTGAGGCCACAAAGTGATATGATGTGTTACATGCTAGATCGGTGTGACCTAGGATCGGGGTCCTGACAGCTTTGGTATCAGAGCCTGACTGCCTGTAGGATTACCAAGCCAAACTAGTCGAAGTTGTGTCTAGAAATGCTTTAGTTATGTAAGGGAATTGATTGTGGAAGGGAACGTAAGGCTCTTTTTACTCCTTATACCTCATGGCCTTCTGATCTGAGTCAACCTCTTCTTTTCTACGGGGATTAAGAACTAGGCCTTCTCATCTATCTATCAGGATGACGTGTTACTAAACCATAGTTGCCTAGGATTGTTGGATTTAAGCCTCAGTCCAGTTTCTACTACCTCCGTGTGATGACAGTTGATCTCAGAATCATGATATTATGATTCTGAGTGGTTATGCCACCATTTTTGCAGGATGTCTCAAATCTTTTCGAGCATTTACAGCCATTATGCTGTCCGAGTCATTCCGGGTTTCTAAATAGTCTGATGCATTTGCAAATCTTTTCCTTCCATTTCTGATATCCTTTTAGGCCAGGTTAATCACACTAATCGGTGAGTTGAGGTACTCCGTTGCCTCGGCATTTATGTTGGAACTGTTATTATGACCCTAGGTGTCTTAGAGGATCACCTAGTAATCGAACCATGTTTTGAGTCCCCAGTGTGTGATTCTGGCCATTATTCTCAAAAGCATCCCGTGATGCCATGTAGTGGTAGGTATTCTATCCCTGGGTTTTGAACCCGAGATTCACCCTACTTCATGTTGTTAGTATTTGCTAGTTCCCTTAAGATATTAGTAACCTTTGCGATAATCCTCGAGGTCCATAGTATTTCCTTCTTCCAAATACTATGAACCACTTATGGCAGAAGTTCTTGAACCAAAGAATCACAACCAGAGTGCTCTTGATGAGTTCTCCATTCTATATTATGGCTCTGCCAGTTCTACCTTTCTGCATGGGTTATCCGGAAGAAATATGTTGAACTCGTTCGACATACTAACCTATGCATCCACAACTCAGAAAGTTATATGTTCCTTGAGTTGTTCCCCCCTTCAGTTATATTCCGACCTTCGTCTATCACTTGATAGTCAGAAGTAGTTGTGCATTCATGTTTATCAGTGCCTTTTACTTCTGTGGCCCGTCAAGCCATTCTATTTGGAATGACTAGGAGAAACAAACTCCAGTACCTCATCCATTTCTGGGATCGGGTCAAAGTGGTTGTATTCCGCAGATCAAAATGCCAATCCAGCTTTTGTTCTATTCTACCTCGGAGTATTACCCACTTTATGTTAAGAGCGTCGTGAGAATTGCACCTTCTCCTATGAATTCTTGACGCAGTGATACTCTCTCCATCACTATTCATTTCTCGGCTTCAGTGTTGTTGCAACCGGAATGTCGACAAGTGAATCGTGGTGTGTGAAATCAATACTCCTAGCAACCCCGTTGCTTGGTAGTTAATGGACAATACCCTCATTCTTAGCGCGTTGGTTATTGAATTATCATTCTAAGACTGATCGTGCTACCTAGTCCATATTTCTGGTGCACACTTCGATCAATGGATTAGGATTGTGCCAATCCCTCACTCTTTGATCATATCGTCTTGCCCTGAAAAGCAAGATTGTTCTCGAGCTTAATAACATACCGGTGGTTCGTGATTTTCCGAACATCTTCTCGGAAGTGTTACCAGGTTGTCACCTGACCGCTATGTTGAGTTCGTGATCATGTTGATTTTCCTCCAAACCACCCAATCTCCAAGAATCTGTGTGGGATACCCCTGAACTAGTTGGTTAAGCCAAACAATAACTTGGAGAGTTGGAAGATGAAAGCTTAATCCACTTAGTTCATCACTATGGGATATCTTTGTGTTTGTGTGTGTGTTGAAGAAAGATGATATCTCCATCGATTGGTCCTCGTGATCAGTTGTTGGATCTATTGCCTTGTCAAAACTTAGACTTGAGTATGGGCTATCGTCAAGTCAAATCAGAACAATGATGTTCGTAATGTTGTCTTACTCGTGGTTGATCCCTTGAGCATACACCATTATATCTTTTGGTCTGACCAATGCTATCACCGTGTTCACATGATGGTGGAAGTCCAGTGATATGAAAATTTCGATGAGTTGTTGTTGAGCCCATCAGCAGCATTTTGTCTCCCCCATGATTCATGTTGATCATCAACCTAGTGTTGAAAACTTTGTAAGCAATGCCTTCATGTTCCGTTCATGAAGCTTACACTTGGATAGAAGAAGTGACTTCCTCGATTTCACGTGCATTAGGTGTAAGTTGCCGCCATGAATTTGAGAAAGGTTTGTTTTGTTTCCCTTGGAATCATCCCAAATCAGTCATGCATATGTGCAAAATATTCTATGGTTTGGTAGATTAATTACCTCCACTCCATATGTGTTCCTAGCACACCAAGCCACTGATTGGTTTGTTCAAGGAGAAGAAGTTTCTTCTTAGGAGCTAGACTTACGCAAGGACTTCGATATCCTCATTGATGGTTCCCTCCTGAACTCGGTAGTGTTTCGTTGTAAGACTACTACGTGGTCATGCTTGTCTGGGACAGCGTGTTCACATGTTTGTAGCAGAACCATCTCATGTTTTGGAGCTTGCTATCGCAGTTTATTTCCCGAGAATCTCGCAACATCATCTCGTCAAATTGTGTTGCAAACCTTCACTTTCCCTTCTAGACTCGGTGAGTCTGGAATATCCTGACACCAACCAGATTTGAATCTCAGGCAGCTATGATGGTTGGAGCATTTTCCAAGAACTATATAGTTGGTCCCTCTGTACCGGTAATGTGGATGTCGTGGCCAACACATCCAGCCGGAAGACCTACTATCGTAGTATCTCAATTGAAGAAAGTTGGCCACCTCCCCATGAGGATTTCGTAGGATTTACCTCCGTAGTTAATCCTTACGGATTCTTGTGCTCCTGAAGTCAGACCTTTATTTGATGTTCAGATACCGAATGATTTTGAGTCTAGCTAGAACATCAAGGAGAACATTAGAAGCGGAGTGCTAAATGTCTCTCGGTTGATCATCCAGATTTTGTTTCCTTGGCTTCGCTAAGGTGAAATCTGGGAAAGTGTTATCTTTCTTTGCATCTGCATCTTCCACCCTTATTCATCATGGTAGCATGTTGTGTTGTCAGGATCCTTGACACGGATATTGGCAGAACCTTGATTAATACGGAATTGCTCAAGTTCTTGAGAGCACGCTCAGGCACTAGGTTCTGATGCTGTCGTTAACTGGAATGTGCCTCCGTCCTCGCAGTTGTTGATAGCCATCCAATTGGTGGAATCACCTTTGCCGGTGAACCTTCTCCCCAGTTACTAGAATCATTCCCAACATTTGCATTTTGTTCCCAGCTTGCACCTCAGTAGTTGTTGTTTAGGATCATCTTCAACAGTGGACTTGCCATGGGTCCCAAACATTTCCGATGATAAGCAAAAATCATCCATTGTGTTGTCTTCAACAAGGTAGTCCACATCATCCATTCTAGTCCAAGTATGCCATCTCTTCAAGCTATCTCAAATGATCAATTGTAAATTGCCTTAAGTTGGTATGAAGAGCTTCAATGATTTATGGATCAAAAGTAATTCTTTTTGCCACTTAAGGGAATAATTCTTCGAGTCACCTTCCCCGAGGTGCCCCGTTTCGGAATCACGGCAATTTCCCTCGCTACTTTGAAACCCTCGTCAAATTGTTTCTTCTATTGCTCCTGATGCAAGTTTTGCCTCTCAGCTCCAGAGATGTTCCTATGTCTCACTCCATGAGTTGATCTTGAGTGCTCGATCTCCGAGGAGATCGATCTCTGTAGAATTTCCTTTCTGCCTTCATCATGCTGGATGAAGATCCCGAAAGCAAAGACGTCAAGATCAAGTTGACGAAATGAATCAACATCTTTGAGAAGGGCAATCGGGTCGTGAAGATTCTTTATGGGTGTTCCCCCTCTCTTCTTACCTCACGTCTTGAATCTCGGGCCGAGATTCTTGTTTAGTGGGGGTGAGTTGTCACAGCCCTAGATTTTGCTTGTAGCTATTTACCTGAGTGAGCATCATGCATCATGTCTAAATTCTGAAAGTTGAGTTGAGGTTAGTTGAAACCCTCATAAATCACCTCAAAAATAATCAACATTAAAATCTTTTCAAAGAAGTCCAAGAAAATGTTCGTGTGAATCTCTAGAAATATTGGCAAGGGACAAAGTTCAAACCAATATTTTTAGAATCTCAGAAGCAATTATTTTGGGCCATTGATTTAATCCAATAAATATTTGAATTGGATCTATATTTATTATATAATAAATATATGTTCAATAATTTTGAAAATTGTTGTGTGGATTTGGATAAGTCCATTTAGTTCACACAATTATTTTTATGAATTTTGAAAATGGTTTGGTCTTGAACTAAATCAAAACATAATAGCAAAAATAGAAAACAGAACAAAAATAGAAATAAGAGAGAAAGAGAGAGTGAAGGACTACCTGGCCCACCTACCTGAAGCCGGCCCAGCTCGCTGGCCCAGGCCACCAGGGGCACGCTTGTCTTCCTCCCCTTGCCAGCGCACGAAGCAGCTCGGTGGCGAGCGCCGCCGACGCGCCCGGCCACCTCCTGCTTGCTGCCGCCTCCCCGACGACGCCCTGGAGATGCCACGCGCCCCCCAGGCCCTCTTAGTCTCTCCCCGTGCTCCTCTCCATCCTCTGGTCACTCTCCCCCTTCTCCCCGCTCGATCTCGAGCTCGGCCGAACACAACCGCAGGCCGCCGTCTCGCGTACGCGCAGCCACAGCCGTCCCCTCGCCTCTCCGAGCTGTCCACGAGCTCCGGCTCGTTCCTCTCCTCCTCCTCACCGAGCCTCCCAACGCCGGAAGCCCCAAAACGTCGCCGGCCTCATCGTGTTCACCGTCGGGCACCAAAGATCGTCGCCGCCGATTCGTCGTCCACAGGGCTTCCCCGAGCATGCTGGCCATCCCTACGGCACCGCTGTGAGCCCCCGAGCATTTTCCCCCTCTCCCCGCGGTCAATCCTATCCTCTAGCCCGTCTAGCCACCGGAGCCGAGAGCTCCGTGCCGCCGGCCATGGCACCGCCGTGACCAGAGCCCAAACCAGCCGCCCCCGCACGCGTCATCGTTATCCCCGCCTCTGCAGGAGCCCGTAGCTTCCACCAACTCTTCTTCCCGCACACCACAACGCTGCCCCGGCCAACCCCGTGCGGGCGCCGCCGCGGATGTGCTCCCCGCCGTCGTTCTGGTTCACCCCGGCTCGAGCTAACCGCACCGTTGGACGCGGACGAGTCGCAGCTGCACGTAGAGCCCCTCCGCCGCCCATTTGGTCGCCGGAGGGCAAAGCCCAAGCAACGCCGCCGTCTCTGGACGTCGCCGGCGACTAACCGCCGACCTAACCCGGCTGTTAGGGGCTAATTACCCCACTAACTACCACCTGAGTCAATGACAGACGGGCCCCACTACCTAACTAACCAGCTAACAAAACTAGTTAAGTTTAATCCAAACACAGTGGCCCCACAAGCCAGAGTTGACCCCGCTGATGTGGCAGTTGACCGGACCCACCTGTCTGTGGCACTAAGTGTCTCAAGGTCACTGGCCAGTGGGTCCCACTAGTCAGGTTTGACCTGGACCCTGCCCCGTTGACCTGCTGACGTCATGACGATGTCATGCTGACGCAGTAATCTTTTTCTGGGATTTAAATAAATCTTAAATGATTTATTTATTTCAGAAAATATCCAAAACTTTGAAAAATCATAGAAATTCAACCGTAACTCCAAATGAGATAAATTATATATGTAAAATGATCAAAAAAATCCAAAGAATCTGAATATGCCATTTGCATGCATGTTTGAACAAGTTAAACTCACTGAACAGGACAATTCATGTTTATGGAATAAATAGTAATTAGTTTTGGAGTTGGAATTTGCTATAGGGTTGAATTCCACTTCAATGAATATGACTAACTGTTGCACTAGGTCAATTCAGTACCTTAATATGACATATCATTCATATGTATGTGCATTGCATTGATTGTGGTTCCCTTTTGTGTTTGTCGGTGGTTGTTCCCTCTCGGTAGACATTCGCTCCGACGATGAGACCGATGACACCGATGAAGAGCTATACTATCTTCAGAAGTGCCAGGCAAGCAAACCCCCTTGTTCATTCCGATACAAGCCCACTCTCTCGCTCCTGCTCTCCTTTACTGCATTAGGACAACAACGATCATCTGCTACTTGTTGCGGTAGTTGAACCCCTTATCCTCTACATGACCTGTCATTGCCATAGTAAATAGATGAAACCCACTAGCATGAGTAGGAGTTGTTTGAGCCCTGATGTGCCTACTCATTCATGCTTGTTTGTCATGCCTGCTACTGCTTAGAGTTGGGTCAGGTCTGATTCATCGGGATGAATCGGAGGTGTGTAAACATGTCCTACTGTTGAGAGCTAAGTGTGTGAACACGATTTGGTAAAGGTAGCGGTGAGAGGCCATGTAGGAGTACATGGTGGGTTGTCTCATTGCAGCCGTCCTCAGGAACTGAGTTCTGTGTTTGTGATCCATGAACAGTTACTACCACACATTGGGTTCCGATAACTCGGCCCCTCTCGGCTTATTAATCAACTCGATCTCTGTCCAGGAGTTGCAACTAGTTTTTGGTGTTGGTAGGTAGTGTTAGTAGTCTACCAAGTGGCACCCGGTACAGGTGGGCTTGGGACAGACTAGGCACCATGGCACGGTGTACCAAGTGGCACCCGGATGGTGGGCTTGGGAACCCTGCACACATCGTTTGGGGCCGTGAGCGACACCCCGGCCGGATCTCCTTGCGGATGGAACCCGAATAGGCGATAAACCTGGACGAGAGACTTGTTGGTTAGTCAGATCCTGGCCGACTCCCTCGCCCGGCTTCCGCTTGAAGGTTGCCGAGGTACATGACGTGTACAGGGCTATAAGTGGCGAGAGCGTGTGTGAAGAAGTACACCCCTGCAGGGTTATCATTATCTATTCGAATAGCCGGATTCCTCGGATATGGAAACTTGGACCCCCTGCATAGTTCATAGACAAGTGAAAGTGGATACTCTAAAATGCGCAAGATAAGCGTGAGTGCTATGGATGGTGTTCTCGTAGGGAGACGGGAGCAGATCCATAGTGGTGTATTGGTATGGTGTATTTGTGGACTCGTGTGCGCCACCTCAAAAGAGTTACTTGCAGTTGTAGTTCAGGTTAGCCACTGAGTCAAAGCTGGCTTGCTGCAGTTAAACTCCACCACCACTTTGTTGATACCGATGCATATGTAGCTAGTTCTGATGTAAGTCTTGCTGAGTACCTTTGTACTCACGTTTGCTTAATTTATGTTTTGCAGAGAGACTCCAGTCTCGCTAGTAGTTCCGCGTGGACTTCGACGTTTAGCTTGATACCTCAGCTACGATCTTGTGCCCTCGACAGGATCTGGTAGATAGTCAGGCTTCTTAGCCTTTTTCATTTATAGATGTCTGTACTCAGACATGTTAAGCTTCCGCATGTGCTTTGCATTGTATGCTATGATTGTTGGGTCATGAGACCCATGCTTGTAATATCTGGCTCTTCGGAGCCTAATGAATAAATACTTGAGTCGTAGAGTCTTGTTGTGATGCCATGTTGTATGTACTCATATCGGGCATATTGTGTGTATGATTGGAATGCTTGGTATGAGTGGGATCCGACAATCTAGTTGTTTATCCTTGACAGCCTATCATATGGGGAAATGTAATCTAGTGCTTTCTGAGCGATAGTAGTCCGCTACAGCCCGGTTCACCAGAGTCCTGCTAGCCCAGCACTACTGCTCAGGACACTTGACTGGCCGGCATGTGTTTCACTTCGTTCCTGTGTCTGTCCCTTCGGGGAAATGTCACGCGGTGACATCCGGAGTCCTGTCTAGCCTGCTACAGCCCGGGTTACCGGAGTCCTGTTAGCCTAGTGCTACAGCCTGGATTCACACGCTGTTGACCGACATGCTCGAGGTTGATTCATGTATGCCTGTCCCCATGGGTTAGTGCCGCTTTGGGTTCACGACTAGCCATGTCGGCCCGGGTTCTTTGTCATATGGATGCTGGCGACACTATCATATATGTGAGCCAAAAGGCGCAAACAGTCCCGGGCCAGGTAAGGTGGCACCCGTGGGAATACCGTGCGTGAGGCCACAAAGTGATATGATGTGTTACATGCTAGATCGGTGTGACCTAGGATCGGGGTCCTGACAGCTTTGGTATCAGAGCCTGACTTCCTGTAGGATTACCAAGCCAAACTAGTCGAAGTTGTGTCTAGAAATGCTTTAGTTATGTAAGGGAATTGATTGTGGAAGGGAACGTAAGGCTCTTTTTACTCCTTATACCTCATGGCCTTCTGATCTGAGTCAACCTCTTCTTTTCTACGGGGATTAAGAACTAGGCCTTCTCATCTATCTATCAGGATGACGTGTTACTAAACCATAGTTGCCTAGGATTGTTGGATTTAAGCCTCAGTCCAGTTTCTACTACCTCCGTGTGATGACAGTTGATCTCAGAATCATGATATTATGATTCTGAGTGGTTATGCCACCATTTTTGCAGGATGTCTCAAATCTTTTCGAGCATTTACAGCCATTATGCTGTCCGAGTCATTCCGGGTTTCTAAATAGTCTGATGCATTTGCAAATCTTTTCCTTCCATTTCTGATATCCTTTTAGGCCAGGTTAATCACACTAATCGGTGAGTTGAGGTACTCCGTTGCCTCGGCATTTATGTTGGAACTGTTATTATGACCCTAGGTGTCTTAGAGGATCACCTAGTAATCGAACCATGTTTTGAGTCCCCAGTGTGTGATTCTGGCCATTATTCTCAAAAGCATCCCGTGATGCCATGTAGTGGTAGGTATTCTATCCCTGGGTTTTGAACCCGAGATTCACCCTACTTCATGTTGTTAGTATTTGCTAGTTCCCTTAAGATATTAGTAACCTTTGCGATAATCCTCGAGGTCCATAGTATTTCCTTCTTCCAAATACTATGAACCACTTATGGCAGAAGTTCTTGAACCAAAGAATCACAACCAGAGTGCTCTTGATGAGTTCTCCATTCTATATTATGGCTCTGCCAGTTCTACCTTTCTGCATGGGTTATCCGGAAGAAATATGTTGAACTCGTTCGACATACTAACCTATGCATCCACAACTCAGAAAGTTATATGTTCCTTGAGTTGTTCCCCCCTTCAGTTATATTCCGACCTTCGTCTATCACTTGATAGTCAGAAGTAGTTGTGCATTCATGTTTATCAGTGCCTTTTACTTCTGTGGCCCGTCAAGCCATTCTATTTGGAATGACTAGGAGAAACAAACTCCAGTACCTCATCCATTTCTGGGATCGGGTCAAAGTGGTTGTATTCCGCAGATCAAAATGCCAATCCAGCTTTTGTTCTGTTCTACCTCGGAGTATTACCCACTTTATGTTAAGAGCGTCGTGAGAATTGCACCTTCTCCTATGAATTCTTGACGCAGTGATACTCTCTCCATCATTATTCATTTCTCGGCTTCAGTGTTGTTGCAACCGGAATGTCGACAAGTGAATCGTGGTGTGTGAAATCAATACTCCTAGCAACCCCGTTGCTTGGTAGTTAATGGACAATACCCTCATTCTTAGCGCGTTGGTTATTGAATTATCATTCTAAGACTGATCGTGCTACCTAGTCCATATTTCTGGTGCACACTTCGATCAATGGATTAGGATTGTGCCAATCCCTCACTCTTTGATCATATCGTCTTGCCCTGAAAAGCAAGATTGTTCTCGAGCTTAATAACATACCGGTGGTTCGTGATTTTCCGAACATCTTCTCGGAAGTGTTACCAGGTTGTCACCTGACCGCTATGTTGAGTTCGTGATCATGTTGATTTTCCTCCAAACCACCCAATCTCCAAGAATCTGTGTGGGATACCCCTGAACTAGTTGGTTAAGCCAAACAATAACTTGGAGAGTTGGAAGATGAAAGCTTAATCCACTTAGTTCATCACTATGGGATATCTTTGTGTTTGTGTGTGTGTTGAAGAAAGATGATATCTCCATCGATTGGTCCTCGTGATCAGTTGTTGGATCTATTGCCTTGTCAAAACTTAGACTTGAGTATGGGCTATCGTCAAGTCAAATCAGAACAATGATGTTCGTAATGTTGTCTTACTCGTGGTTGATCCCTTGAGCATACACCATTATATCTTTTGGTCTGACCAATGCTATCACCGTGTTCACATGATGGTGGAAGTCCAGTGATATGAAAATTTCGATGAGTTGTTGTTGAGCCCATCAGCAGCATTTTGTCTCCCCCATGATTCATGTTGATCATCAACCTAGTGTTGAAAACTTTGTAAGCAATGCCTTCATGTTCCGTTCATGAAGCTTACACTTGGATAGAAGAAGTGACTTCCTCGATTTCACGTGCATTAGGTGTAAGTTGCCGCCATGAATTTGAGAAAGGTTTGTTTTGTTTCCCTTGGAATCATCCCAAATCAGTCATGCATATGTGCAAAATATCCTATGGTTTGGTAGATTAATTACCTCCACTCCATATGTGTTCCTAGCACACCAAGCCACTGATTGGTTTGTTCAAGGAGAAGAAGTTTCTTCTTAGGAGCTAGACTTACGCAAGGACTTCGATATCCTCATTGATGGTTCCCTCCTGAACTCGGTAGTGTTTCGTTGTAAGACTACTACGTGGTCATGCTTGTCTGGGACAGCGTGTTCACATGTTTGTAGCAGAACCAGCTCATGTTTTGGAGCTTGCTATCGCAGTTTATTTCCCGAGAATCTCGCAACATCATCTCGTCAAATTGTGTTGCAAACCTTCACTTTCCCTTCTAGACTCGGTGAGTCTGGAATATCCTGACACCAACCAGATTTGAATCTCAGGCAGATATGATGGTTGGAGCATTTTCCAAGAACTATATAGTTGGTCCCTCTGTACCGGTAATGTGGATGTCGTGGCCAACACATCCAGCCGGAAGACCTACTATCGTAGTATCTCAATTGAAGAAAGTTGGCCACCTCCCCATGAGGATTTCGTAGGATTTACCTCCGTAGTTAATCCTTACGGATTCTTGTGCTCCTGAAGTCAGACCTTTATTTGATGTTCAGATACCGAATGATTTTGAGTCTAGCTAGAACATCAAGGAGAACATTAGAAGCGGAGTGCTAAATGTCTCTCGGTTGATCATCCAGATTTTGTTTCCTTGGCTTCGCTAAGGTGAAATCTGGGAAAGTGTTATCTTTCTTTGCATCTGCATCTTCCACCCTTATTCATCATGGTAGCATGTTGTGTTGCCAGGATCCTTGACACGGATATTGGCAGAACCTTGATTAATACGGAATTGCTCAAGTTCTTGAGAGCACGCTAAGGCACTAGGTTCTGATGCTGTCGTTAACTGGAATGTGCCTCCGTCCTCGCAGTTGTTGATAGCCATCCAATTGGTGGAATCACCTTTGCCGGTGAACCTTCTCCCCAGTTACTAGAATCATTCCCAACATTTGCATTTTGTTCCCAGCTTGCACCTCAGTAGTTGTTGTTTAGGATCATCTTCAACAGTGGACTTGCCATGGGTCCCAAACATTTCCGATGATAAGCAAAAATCATCCATTGTGTTGTCTTCAACAAGGTAGTCCACATCATCCATTCTAGTCCAAGTATGCCATCTCTTCAAGCTATCTCAAATGATCAATTGTAAATTGCCTTAAGTTGGTATGAAGAGCTTCAATGATTTATGGATCAAAAGTAATTCTTTTTGCCACTTAAGGGAATAATTCTTCGAGTCACCTTCCCCGAGGTGCCCCGTTTCGGAATCACGGCAATTTCCCTCGCTACTTTGAAACCCTCGTCAAATTGTTTCTTCTATTGCTCCTGATGCAAGTTTTGCCTCTCAGCTCCAGAGATGTTCCTATGTCTCACTCCATGAGTTGATCTTGAGTGCTCGATCTCCGAGGAGATCGATCTCTGTAGAATTTCCTTTCTGCCTTCATCATGCTGGATGAAGATCCCGAAAGCAAAGACGTCAAGATCAAGATGACGAAATGAATCAACATCTTTGAGAAGGGCAATCGGGTCGTGAAGATTCTTTATGGGTGTTCCCCCTCTCTTCTTACCTCACGTCTTGAATCTCGGGCCGAGATTCTTGTTTAGTGGGGGTGAGTTGTCACAGCCCTAGATTTTGCTTGTAGCTATTTACCTGAGTGAGCATCATGCATCATGTCTAAATTCTGAAAGTTGAGTTGAGGTTAGTTGAAACCCTCATAAATCACCTCAAAAATAATCAACATTAAAATCTTTTCAAAGAAGTCCAAGAAAATGTTCGTGTGAATCTCTAGAAATATTGGCAAGGGACAAAGTTCAAACCAATATTTTTAGAATCTCAGAAGCAATTATTTTGGGCCATTGATTTAATCCAATAAATATTTGAATTGGATCTATATTTATTATATAATAAATATATGTTCAATAATTTTGAAAATTGTTGTGTGGATTTGGATAAGTCCATTTAGTTCACACAATTATTTTTATGAATTTTGAAAATGGTTTGGTCTTGAACTAAATCAAAACATAATAGCAAAAATAGAAAACAGAACAAAAATAGAAATAAGAGAGAAAGAGAGAGTGAAGGACTACCTGGCCCACCTACCTGAAGCCGGCCCAGCTCGCTGGCCCAGGCCACCAGGGGCACGCTTGTCTTCCTCCCCTTGCCAGCGCACGAAGCAGCTCGGTGGCGAGCGCCGCCGACGCGCCCGGCCACCTCCTGCTTGTTGCCGCCTCCCCGACGACGCCCTGGAGATGCCACGCGCCCCCCAGGCCCTCTTAGTCTCTCCCCGTGCTCCTCTCCATCCTCTGGTCACTCTCCCCCTTCTCCCCGCTCGATCTCGAGCTCGGCCGAACACAACCGCAGGCCGCCGTCTCGCGTACGCGCAGCCACAACCGTCCCCTCGCCTCTCCGAGCTGTCCACGAGCTCCGGCTCGTTCCTCTCCTCCTCCTCACCGAGCCTCCCAACGCCGGAAGCCCCAAAACGTCGCCGGCCTCATCGTGTTCACCGTCGGGCACCAAAGATCGTCGCCGCCGATTCGTCGTCCACAGGGCTTCCCCGAGCATGCTGGCCATCCCTACGGCACCGCTGTGAGCCCCCGAGCATTTTCCCCCTCTCCCCGCGGTCAATCCTATCCTCTAGCCCGTCTAGCCACCGGAGCCGAGAGCTCCGTGCCGCCGGCCATGGCACCGCCGTGACCAGAGCCCAAACCAGCCGCCCCCGCACGCGTCATCGTTATCCCCGCCTCTGCAGGAGCCCGTAGCTTCCACCAACTCTTCTTCCCGCACACCACAACGCTGCCCCGGCCAACCCCGTGCGGGCGCCGCCGCGGATGTGCTCCCCGCCGTCGTTCTGGTTCACCCCGGCTCGAGCTAACCGCACCGTTGGACGCGGACGAGTCGCAGCTGCACGTAGAGCCCCTCCGCCGCCCATTTGGTCGCCGGAGGGCAAAGCCCAAGCAACGCCGCCGTCTCTGGACGTCGCCGGCGACTAACCGCCGACCTAACCCGGCTGTTAGGGGCTAATTACCCCACTAACTACCACCTGAGTCAATGACAGACGGGCCCCACTACCTAACTAACCAGCTAACAAAACTAGTTAAGTTTAATCCAAACACAGTGGCCCCACAAGCCAGAGTTGACCCCGCTGATGTGGCAGTTGACCGGACCCACCTGTCTGTGGCACTAAGTGTCTCAAGGTCACTGGCCAGTGGGTCCCACTAGTCAGGTTTGACCTGGACCCTGCCCCGTTGACCTGCTGACGTCATGACGATGTCATGCTGACGCAGTAATCTTTTTCTGGGATTTAAATAAATCTTAAATGATTTATTTATTTCAGAAAATATCCAAAACTTTGAAAAATCATAGAAATTCAACCGTAACTCCAAATGAGATAAATTATATATGTAAAATGATCAAAAAAATCCAAAGAATCTGAATATGCCATTTGCATGCATGTTTGAACAAGTTAAACTCACTGAACAGGACAATTCATGTTTATGGAATAAATAGTAATTAGTTTTGGAGTTGGAATTTGCTATAGGGTTGAATTCCACTTCAATGAATATGACTAACTGTTGCACTAGGTCAATTCAGTACCTTAATATGACATATCATTCATATGTATGTGCATTGCATTGATTGTGGTTCCCTTTTGTGTTTGTCGGTGGTTGTTCCCTCTCGGTAGACATTCGCTCCGACGATGAGACCGATGACACCGATGAAGAGCTATACTATCTTCAGAAGTGCCAGGCAAGCAAACCCCCTTGTTCATTCCGATACAAGCCCACTCTCTCGCTCCTGCTCTCCTTTACTGCATTAGGACAACAACGATCATCTGCTACTTGTTGCGGTAGTTGAACCCCTTATCCTCTACATGACCTGTCATTGCCATAGTAAATAGATGAAACCCACTAGCATGAGTAGGAGTTGTTTGAGCCCTGATGTGCCTACTCATTCATGCTTGTTTGTCATGCCTGCTACTGCTTAGAGTTGGGTCAGGTCTGATTCATCGGGATGAATCGGAGGTGTGTAAACATGTCCTACTGTTGAGAGCTAAGTGTGTGAACACGATTTGGTAAAGGTAGCGGTGAGAGGCCATGTAGGAGTACATGGTGGGTTGTCTCATTGCAGCCGTCCTCAGGAACTGAGTTCTGTGTTTGTGATCCATGAACAGTTACTACCACACATTGGGTTCCGATAACTCGGCCCCTCTCGGCTTATTAATCAACTCGATCTCTGTCCAGGAGTTGCAACTAGTTTCTGGTGTTGGTAGGTAGTGTTAGTAGTCTACCAAGTGGCACCCGGTACAGGTGGGCTTGGGACAGACTAGGCACCATGGCACGGTGTACCAAGTGGCACCCGGATGGTGGGCTTGGGAACCCTGCACACATCGTTTGGGGCCGTGAGCGACACCCCGGCCGGATCTCCTTGCGGATGGAACCCGAATAGGCGATAAACCTGGACGAGAGACTTGTTGGTTAGTCAGATCCTGGCCGACTCCCTCGCCCGGCTTCCGCTTGAAGGTTGCCGAGGTACATGACGTGTACAGGGCTATAAGTGGCGAGAGCGTGTGTGAAGAAGTACACCCCTGCAGGGTTATCATTATCTATTCGAATAGCCGGATTCCTCGGATATGGAAACTTGGACCCCCTGCATAGTTCATAGACAAGTGAAAGTGGATACTCTAAAATGCGCAAGATAAGCGTGAGTGCTATGGATGGTGTTCTCGTAGGGAGACGGGAGCAGATCCATAGTGGTGTATTGGTATGGTGTATTTGTGGACTCGTGTGCGCCACCTCAAAAGAGTTACTTGCAGTTGTAGTTCAGGTTAGCCACTGAGTCAAAGCTGGCTTGCTGCAGTTAAACTCCACCACCCCCTTTGTTGATACCGATGCATATGTAGCTAGTTCTGATGTAAGTCTTGCTGAGTACCTTTGTACTCACGTTTGCTTAATTTATGTTTTGCAGAGAGACTCCAGTCTCGCTAGTAGTTCCGCGTGGACTTCGACGTTTAGCTTGATACCTCAGCTACGATCTTGTGCCCTCGACAGGATCTGGTAGATAGTCAGGCTTCTTAGCCTTTTTCATTTATAGATGTCTGTACTCAGACATGTTAAGCTTCCGCATGTGCTTTGCATTGTATGCTATGATTGTTGGGTCATGAGACCCATGCTTGTAATATCTGGCTCTTCGGAGCCTAATGAATAAATACTTGAGTCGTAGAGTCTTGTTGTGATGCCATGTTGTATGTACTCATATCGGGTATATTGTGTGTATGATTGGAATGCTTGGTATGAGTGGGATCCGACAATCTAGTTGTTTATCCTTGACAGCCTATCATATGGGGAAATGTAGTCTAGTGCTTTCTGAGCGATAGTAGTCCGCTACAGCCCGGTTCACCGGAGTCCTGCTAGCCCAGCACTACTGCTCAGGACACTTGACTGGCCGGCATGTGTTTCACTTCGTTCCTGTGTCTGTCCCTTCGGGGAAATGTCACGCGGTGACATCCGGAGTCCTGTCTAGCCTGCTACAGCCCGGGTTACCGGAGTCCTGTTAGCCTAGTGCTACAGCCTGGATTCACACGTTGTTGACCGACATGCTCGAGGTTGATTCATGTATGCCTGTCCCCATGGGTTAGTGCCGCTTTGGGTTCACGACTAGCCATGTCGGCCCGGGTTCTTTGTCATATGGATGCTAGCGACACTATCATATATGTGAGCCAAAAGGCGCAAACGGTCCCGGGCCAGGTAAGGTGGCACCCGTGGGAATACCGTGCGTGAGGCCACAAAGTGATATGATGTGTTACATGCTAGATCGGTGTGACCTAGGATCGGGGTCCTGACACGTTGCCCCCCTTTCTTCCCTACTGCGACACCACCGGCGGCGGCTGCGATTTCAGATTTGTGCTATAGGCGGCGGCGGCATTTGCGGCGGATTTGGTGCTCCCCTTGTTGTTGGCCACCATCTGGTCGACCTAGTCTGTGCCATGGTTCCCCTTACACCATCCTCATCTCCGACGCCGGTAAGCAGCACCCCCTCCCCCCCTTTGTTAGCTCAGTGGTTAGGTCGTTAAGCTAGGTGTAGGATCGATTTCCCACTGAACGAACCGTCGATTTCGACTAGGTTATGGACGCACAGATGAGGCTGATAATATAGGCAGCAGCACTGATTAGTGGGATTCAGGCATGGGTCATGTTCATGCACCAGAGAGCTGTTCTTCGTGCTGGAAGACCTTTGATCCACTATGGTCCATTGTTTCCCCGGGAACAGGAGAGGATCCAAAATCTGAACTACATCTACAACTGCAATGACGTCGAGACTCTGTGGATGCTTAGAATGAAAAGAGCACCATTTGCCAGACTTGTCGAGACCTTCAGGAGTAGGGGGCTGCTACAAGATAGCATCAACACCAGTGTCGAAGAGCAAGTGGCCATGTTCCTCCATGTTGTTGTCCATAACCAGAGGTTTAGGGTCATTCACAACACGTTCAGGAGATCAATAGAGACCATCTCTAGGTACTTCAATCAAGTGCTTTATGCTATTAGGGAGCTTAGAGGAGAGATGATCGGGACACCATCTGATCAGACTCCACCCAAGATTCGCGAAAGCCTGAGATGGTATCCCAAGGTGAGCATTGACAATATACACTTTTCATGGCTTGATATGCTTGTATTGTTCAAGTTGAGCACTAACACAGGCTTGTGATGCCATTTTCAGGATTGCATTGGGGCAATAGATGGTACTCATGTCACTGCCAGAGTTCCTAGGTCACAGTCTACAGCATACAGGGGGAAGCACTACACAAGCCAGAATGTGCTTGCTGATGTTGACTTTGATCTGAAGTTCACATATGTGCTGGATGGCTGGGAGGGGTCAGCGCAGGATGCTAACATTCTCACTGACAGCATGAGTGGACCTGATGGGATCAACATCCCCGATGGCAAGTTCTACATTGGAGATGCTGGCTGTGCATGTCGGCCGGGTATTCTTCCACCCTTCAGGAAAACAAGGTACCATCTCAATGAGTTCTCTGGTAGGAACTGTCCTAGGACTCACTAGTGCAGAACCGGGCAATAGCACCGGTTTGTAAGGCCCTTTAGTGCCAGTTCAAGAACCGGCACTAAAGCCCCCCCCCCTTTAGTACCGGTTCAGCACGAACCGGTGCTAAAGGGGAACCACGTGGCACGAGCCAGCTCCGGGGGCCGGGAGCCCTTTAGTACCGGTTGGTAACACCAACCGGTACTAAATGGTTGTGGGTTTTTGTTTTATTTTGTATTTTTCAATTAAATTTGTGTTATCAATTTAATTTAGGATTGGTTTACGTTATAATGAGTTGTAGTCGTCATCATCATCATCATCATCATCATCATCATCATCGCATATTAATAAATAAATAAACTCTAGCTAGCTAAAAATCATCGTAGTCGTCTAATTACCACTATTTAATCATCATAGTCATTACCGCTAGCTATCTAATCATCATCAACGCTGGCTAGCTTAAAGAGGAAACATTCACTTTGTAACAGAAGCAAAGATATCATCAAGTTCAACATAATCATCAGCAACATTGAAGTTCAGGACACGGACATGAGACAAGTACTAATTAAGAGCATGAACTAGTAGCTACTGATCTTGCTGCTCCCTCTCAGGTAGAATAGCATAGAACATGTATAGCTCTCCTGATTCATCATACTAGAGCATGCAGATGAATCTGTCTCCTAATCTTGGGTTGCGCTTCTCCTTACTGCCCCCTAGTACTTCTCTGCGATCGTTAACAATTTTGCTCCAATCTTTCACTATTAAGCATTCTTCGCTTTCAGAAATCCTGAATGCACTCATGTGCAATGTAGGAAATCTTGGTCGTAAGCTAACCATTGACATGCGACCTTTTGTGTCGATCCACTGAGGCACAACTGTCATCGGAAGTCCCTGTTGAACAATATCGTATAGTAATTAATATACTAAGCAATGAAAGTTTAGCTTCAAAAATAATGTATGCAAAAGATGCACTAATTAAGGACAAATATTTAAAATCTTACCATCTGTTGATTATAGATGTGACCGTAGTTCAATACGATCACCATTGGTCGCACGTTTTGAGTACTAACATTTCTAAGTTTAGGAAAAAAAATTGTCTTGACAGTATTCAGATCCTCAAGCCATGAAACATAATGACTTATCTCCTCACAGTTTAGTTGAGCCTCGGGGCAGTAGTAGGTCCTGTCTACCAAGCGCCGGACATGTTTGCTTGAACCGAAATAAGCTGACAATACAAATTAGTTGTCAACTATTTTTGAATAAACTGTCTGAAAGACATAAACATATGCATGCATGGTTGAGAAAAACTCACCAAATGGTAGAACTGGAGGCGTTTGCACATCGACCCAGATGTCTATATTACCTTCAATATCATCTTCCGGACGAATATCAAAGGTGATAACCATATCAGGCTCAAATGCATAAGCCTTGCATAGTGCTTGCCAAGTTTTGCATTCAAAATGGGTGTATGTGTCTCCATTATATAATTTGACGTTGAAAGTATACCCATGCTCCGTCTTCAAGTAAACTCTCTTTACCTCCATATCATCTATAGCACTAAAACCTATCTTATCCAAGACAAAAATTCTTGCATGGCAGGGGATGCGCTAGTAGAATAGTGAAAATTTAAAATTATAAGTTGAAGCAAATAAAGCATAAGTTTTGCATTCAAATAATAATTGACAAAGTGACTTACTGTATCAACTTCGAATGTCTCATCCAGCTTGACGCTGAAGCGCCTACCATCAACAAGGAAAATTTGGTCGCACAGGCCGCGCTGGTCTTCACAGTGTTCGCACATAATGAAATCTTTTTCGTCGTCAGATAACATTTCCTATGTTCATATAGGTGAAACATTAAACACCTATATCTAGTCAAATATATATTCATCTAACATTTGACATTAATATATCTAACTATATATTCAATTGATATTACTATATATTTAACTTTTCTATCTAATTCATCTAACATTCGACATTAATCTAACATTTATATAAACTCAAAATATATAAAAAATTAAATAAATAGAAAAACTCATTAACAAATAATATTTTAATTAGATCATCAAATCTCATATACCTAAATTTTCTTACTAAAAATAAACTAGTTATATTAATTATTCAACTAGTTCTAATCTCATATACCTAAATTTTCTTACTAAAAATAAACTAGTTATATTAATTATTCAACTAGTTCTAATCTCTAGTTCGATAATTTTTCTATCTAGCTAGCTAATTCATCTAACATTCGACATTAATCTAACATTCGATCATCTAATTAACTTTTCTAAAAAAACAGAAAATAAGTAAAAAATGTGTGTGTGTGTATGCATGTATGTGTATATATACGTATATGTGTGTACGTATATGTGTGTGTGTACGTATGTGTGTGTGTATGCATGTGTGTGTGGTATGTGTGTGTGTGTGTGTGCGGCCCCGTACGCCGCCGCCCCGTACGTACGAGCGGGGGCGCCGGTGTGTGTGTGTGTATGTGTGTGTATGTATGTGTGTGTATGTGTGTGCGGGAGCGAGAGAGAGATGTACAGCCGCGGCGATGACGACGGACGGCGGCGGCGTTCGGGGCGGCAGCGCGAGACGACGACGACGACGGGCGGCGGCGGGGACAACGACGATGACGACGGACGATGGGATCGAGCGGCGCGCGCGGCGGAGGTTGGAGACGAAGTGGGGAGATGAAACTGAAATTTTCGTAAGTGCTATATATATAGGATGGGCCTTTAGTACCGGTTCGTGGCTCCAACCGGTACTAAAGGCCTATTTTCGCCAGGCCAAGCGGCGGGAAACGAAGGCCTTTAGTACCGGTTGGAGCCACTAACCGGTACTAAAGGGGGGGGGGGCTTTAGTACCGGTTGGAGCCACCAACCGGTACTAAAGGCCTTGCGCTGCCACCCCAAAGTTTAGTCCCACCTCGCCCGGCGAAGGGCAGCCGCACTGGTTTATAAACCCAGCCGCGGCTATCTCTTCGAACTCCTTTATATAGCAGGCTTCTGGGCCTAATTAATTAGGGCGCGCTGCCCTGTGAGTCTACTGGCCCTTCTGGGCCTGCATTTGCACACCCTAGGTTTGGCAGACCCACAGGGCAGTGCGCCAACAAAATTTTTTATATAGTTTTTTCTTTTATTTATTTTTGAGTAGTTTTTTATATAGTTTTTTTCTGCATTATTTATTTTCTTCTATTTATTTTTGAGTAATTTTTTTGTATAGTTTTTTTTATTTTCTGCATTATTTATTTTTGCATAGTCCGAAACCCTGATACTCGGAAAGAGTTTGTCCAGTTTGTACACGAAGTACGTCCAGTTTTTGCTGTGACCCTCTCTACTCTTTCGCGCATGCTATGCGGGTGATATGATGATACCATGCCAAGTTTCAACATTTTCAGGATTCATTTTGTAGTGATTTTCAATTTCACGGTCATTTAGCTCTCTAAACAATTAGGTAAATGACCGAAAAACAACAAATGATGTCAGGACATGTTGAAAATTGATGACGTCGCTTTAAATGCTGCATACTGAACACAAGATAGTTTGGTTAAATTGCATTACTTGTAAGTCCAGTTAACATGGATGCTTATGATGCAAGAGCAACAGCAAAAGTGAAAATTTGACACAAATAGGTAGTTGTGTAACTAAAATAGGTAGGAGGAGAGATGGCTCTTATGTCATAAAAAAGAAGTTGTATCAAACCTTTTATGTCGGATCTAAAACAAACCAATCGGTATCGCCATCATACAGCCCTACCGTGGCTCGTGATGCATATATATGCATATCAAATGCACGGTTGGGCGTATGATGGCGAATCCGAATGATTTGTATTCAGTCGATGAACTGGTAGATGTATGCAGTCGATGAACTGGTAGATGTATATAGTCGATGAACTGAAAGACTTATGCAGGGAAGGCGAGAGGTGGGCTATATATAGGGTCGTCTGGCTCACAAAGTGATTGTGGTAGTTTCGATCCAACGACTCACATGAGCTAGAAAGAAACACACCCTTGATCCAACGACTCGCAAGAGCTAGAAAGAAACACACGATCCGTGTGATTCTTCCTGATTGGTGGGATGCACATTAGTACCCACTCTGGGCTTCGGTGAAAGTTGTACATTAGTACCCACTCCGGACTCCGAAACCCTGATACTCTTTAGTATCGGTTCGTGGCACGAAACGGTGCTAAAGATTGGCAACGAACCGGTACTAATGGTAGCAGCCCGGCTAGCCGTTGGAATCGGCACTAATGGTCACATTCGTGCCAGCTCAAATTCAAACCGGCACTAATGTGCTTCACATTTGACCGTTTTTCTACTAGTGGGTTCTGCTATATCTAACTACAAGGTCCTTTTGAATATGATATATCTCCAACCTTCATCTTTATATTTTGGTATTGTCACTAGATTTGTGAAATATATGATGTACAAACTAAAAAATTGTTTTGCTAATAGACTTTCATTAGACTAACAATCTGCCTAGAATTGTGTTAGCTCCACTGTCAACTACTCTGTCAATGTAACTCTAAAAATTGTGGTTCACATTCATCAAAACCTATGAAAAGTGTAATTCTCTAGTCTTTTTTTATTGGATAGAAATTGTTTTTGAAAAAATTTCTTAGTCAGTAGAGTTTGCCAAACTTGAGTTTCCCAAGTCACTTACACAAAAAGCTATGATTCATGGTTGTTAAATCCATAATTTCCAAACCACAACAACCTTGAGGCATAACAAGCGATCGGAAAGAGCCTGGGCTTCGGTGAAAGTTGTACATTAGTACCCACTCCGGACTCCGAAACCCTGATACTCGGAAAGAGTTTGTCCAGTTTGTACACGAAGTGCGACTAGTTTTTATATAGTTTTTTCTTTTCTGCATTACTTATTTTCTTCTATTTATTTTTGAGTAGTTTTTTATATAGTTTTTTCTTTTCTACATTATTTATTTTCTTCTATTTATTTTTGAGTAATTTTTTTGTATAGTTTTTTTATTTTCTGCATTATTTATTTTATTCTATTTATTTTCTTCTGGAAATTGAATGTTGCATACTAAACAATTAGGTAAATGACCGAAAAACAACAAATGATGTCAGAACATGTTGGAAATTGATGATGTCGCTTTAAATGCTGCATACTGAACACAAAAGAAGTCCGGAGTTTAAATAAGTTATTAAAAATAAAAAAGAGGTGCAATGCTGGTTAATTTGCTTCAAGCCATGCGGAATAGTGTAGACTGCACTGCACATAGCTCAGTGCAATCTATGCTGCAGTGCGGTTTATACTATTCTGAATGGCTTGAAGCTAATCAACACATGTAGGTGAGCATTTCAACTCTTCGTCATTGTCTGTGCACTCACGGCTTATAAACCGCTCATACTGCCTCTCTCTTGGCGAGGTGGGACTAAAAACAGCTTGCCATAACCTCATTAGTACCGGTTCATGGTACGAACCGGCACTAAATGGTGATGGTGGGGCCATAGCCTGACTGCAGGCTGACACAGCCTCTTTAGTACCGGTTCGTGCCACGAACCGGTACTATTGATCGCCGCCACGAACCGGCACTAATGTACACATTAGTGCCGGCTCTAATTCAAACCGGCACTAATGTGCTTCACGTTTGACCCTTTTTCTACTAGTGACTGCACAAGAGCTGTTTAATCTCAGACACTCCAGCCTTAGAGTAACTGTTGAGAGGGCATTTGGAGCTCTGAAGAATATGTTTAAGATCCTGGATCAGAAGCCATTCCACCCATACTCCACTCAGGTTAAGCTAGTTCTTGCTTTGCATTCTGCATAACTGGATCCTCTAGTGGGGCTTTGATGAACACATGCCTGAGGAGGAAGATGTCGAGCCTGACGATGTTGTTAGCTCTGGCCATGGTGTGGAGGCATTTGACAATGACGCTTGGAAGACCAAAAGGTTGGAGTGGGCAGAGGCGATGTGGCTTAACAGAGGTCAGTGTAGGATTTGAAGAAGATGGAAGAAGAACAAGAAGCAGCAGTAGCAGAAGCAGCAGCAGAAGAGGAGAGGAAGAGGAAGATCCGGTAGTAGCAACACCGATGTACTATCCCCTATTTAGCCAATGGCTCTTAATAATTTAAACTGTCATTTGATAGTAGTTAGGATGAACTGTCATTTGTTTAAGTAGATGGCGCTACATGTTTAGATTCTGTGTGGTAAGCTCACCACTAGTTAGAAGTGGTGACAACACCTTATGCAGGTTGCAACCAAACACCATGTCATATGTGAGCCTAATGCAATGCGGGCAACCAAACGTCGGATCAAAAATGGTTGTCTCATCCAACTAGGGGCATGCAGGCAATCAAACTATGTGCATCTGGGTTTTTTTTTTTGCCTGCATCTCCTCAAACCGGCTCAATAGAGCCAGGCTCGCCGGGCCAGGCTGGATCGGCAATGTAATCAAACACGCCCAATAGGAATGGTTTTTTTTGCCATCTATAGGCAGGCACGCACGACGCGATCGAAACAAGATTTATTTATTTCACCATTGGCAGAAAAAGCTGCTCCTGCGTGGCTGCAGAGCATCGACACAGTTCTTCTTACAGCAGCAGGTGGTCAGGAAGGGGAAGGCGGCGCAGAAGCCCGAGTCGTACCCTTCCGCCCGGCACGGCTTGTTACACGTGCCGTGCTTGGCGCACAACCCCCCGCGCCACGTCTCGCTGATGTCGTCGCAGGTGTGTACGTCTGCACCCCATGACCGGTTGCTACGATTAGCCAAGAATTACGGTCGACCGAGAGAAAGAATGAAAAAAGAAAAAAAAATTATCACGTACGAGTGTTCTTGGCAACGGAGTCAGGAATATCCCGAGCACAGTTAGCCATGGCGATGATCAGCAGATACACACTCAGCTTCACTAATAAGCTCTTCTTCATCGCCCACCATGCTCCCATGGCCATGCCTATGCTTTGTTTGGTTGCTTCTTCCCCCTTCCAATATCTGCATATATATAGCCAAGATGTGATTCATGTATTTTCTAGGGGTTCAGAGGTGCAATAATGCGTTGGATTTATGCCACCATAGCTCTCCTCCATCATATCTAATAATTTCCTTATGGCTACAACATTAGCTTTCTCAAATCACACCTAGTCATAGCCAAATTTATTTCATAAGATACCTATGGCTTACGTACACCATTTCTTTAGGATATACTAGCTATTCTCGCGCGGCGCCCTGTAGATACGTCATGTTTATGTATGATGTCTTTGTTTTATTTTCAACTTTAAATTAGAGAGCTACATGGATAAGCTTGTAATTAGAAAAAAGAAGTCGTGCATAGAGGCAAATTGGAAAAGATACATTTATTGTCACCATAGGTGTGTCTATGTAATTTTTGGCATCCGCTATATAAACTCCACCTTTTCTTTTCAGTTTTATGTGTATATATGGTTTTTTTTGGAGTGACTAATATAAGGAATGTCCGTTTAAAAAAAAACTAATATGTGGAATGCATCATATGGATAGGCAATAGTTGTCACGTATACCATGGCACATATTAGTCACTCCAGTCAAGAATGTGAAAGGGAAAAATAACAGGGTAAATAAACTTGGAAGAGACCCATAGGGAGCAGCGGCGAGGCCAGCCTAAAGTATCTATGGGGTCAATGGTATTTTTTGGATGTTTTTCTTCAGTATAAACAGTAACTGAACAGTGTTTTTAGGCTTATTTTCTAAAAAGCTGTGGGATCAACTGACCCCACAGACTAACTTGTAGCTTCGCCCCTGATAGGGAGTAATACCTCTCCGGTCTAGAGTTTTTTTCCTCAAGAAAGCATAAAAAAATGGATATAAATATGAGAGCACATACAGAAAAATTGTACACTTCCATGTCTTCCAGATACCACCATTGGAGCTGAATTAATCGAACTGAGTGAGTTTCCTGTATGAGCAAAAATACTAAGCATTCGACCTTACAGCTCACAGCCGATTTGATGATGCATGCGTGGAAATAAACACTTCTAACATATTACTTAAGCACCCAACAGCATCTGAATTCAGTAAGAATCCATACATGAACAGAAAATAAGAAAAAAAAATGAAATGCAAAATGTTGTATGAATGGACGAAGTATACAATCTAACTTATGTTTCGTTATAAGCAAATCAGTTTTTGTGATGGAAAGACTTTTGTGGTGGACGGAAGCAAAGTTTTCTTGCGGTGGAAGCATAATAAATATTCATGGGATTCATTGTTTTCCCATATCAAAGAAATAATTCTCAGATGCAATTTCTTGTTACATGGAAGCATGGTTTTTGGACACAATTTTTTGTTGGATTGCAACAGAAGCAAATTGTGTCATTTGTGGAAACATTTTTTTATTGTGTTGGAAATAAAAATAAATTCCACTGGATACAAGTTTTCCTTACATCAGAGCAATTGAATAAATTACTAGGGTCCATAAAATCAATAATATGTTTCTTCTGAAAATAAAAAGGTATGAAATTTTACTAGTATCATATGAGACATCCTTGCTAAATTGAGCGATGGAAGCAGAAGCAGTCTAGACAACTTGGTTCTAAGAAGCAAAGGCTCGTATAAATTAACTGGCTACTAGGACGAGAGCAGTTTCAGGAAGGAAGCATTGTAATCGTAATACTAGGATGAGAGCAGTTATAGGAAGCATCGTAATAAAAGGAGGACGTTACCAAAGAATCTAGCTAACAACATGCGTCCTTCCCGCACAGGATCTAACGGCTTGTGTGCCACTAATCCTACAGCTATGGACTAGTATGATGAAACGCTAGGGATCAGTAGTCTGATCCCTAGTGGTTCCTATCTTATAATTTAAGAGGCTGCAGTACGTGTGTGTTGTACTATGAACTATGGCATAAAAGGGAATCAAGCAACCTCTTATTCCAACATCATCACTTGTCTGTTCTAAAGCATCTGGAAAGGGAACAACATGAACCTTTTGTATTGCTTAGTTCAATGTTCAGGTCAGCAGAAATACCTGTTGTAGTTCCTCTAAAGAAAATTTTGAATGGTAGTGACTGTAGTTACAACAATATTGACCAGAAGTAATAGAGGAAATCACAGCATGTTGTCCTTGAGATCAATACTGGCCATATAAATATACCTATAGACTGTAAAAATTAAAGTGATACATACCAACAATAACTCTTTAGTCCATGCTAGAACCTGAGTGCAACTTCACGTTAGTAGCTGTAAAGAGTTGCATGTATTATTGCAGTGCTCATTGCCAAATGAGATGAAACTCTTCTAGTTGAACATTCAGACAAAGGGGACATGCTATAGATGACACATGCCACTCGTTCGTACATTTTTGTACAACATAAACACAAAGAAAATCACAAACTGGGAGATTGAATATGTATAATTCCCAAACTATTTTCAGCATCTGCATTCGGACTTGCATTTTATTAAGTGCACATGCTGGTAGTTGTGCTTCTAAAATCGTTTAAGCAAGAATCGTCTAGGATGGACGAGACTTGCCTGCTCCCCCGGCATGCGCCCATCCGTGCTCCCGCATACGTGGCATGATTTGATTGGAACAAAATAAAGCCCGGCTCCACCCCCTTAAAATCAGGGGGGAGATGATTAGATTAGAAACAAAAAAGAGAAAAAGACAGCCGTAGGATGGAGTGGGAGCACGGATGGGAGCATGGGAAGGGAGCAGGCAAGCCGGATCCGTCTAGGATAAGATCTGTTAGAAATAATTTTGCTTAAAGAGCGGTAATCAAGCCGAGATTGGACTTCCAACTAACAGGAGCATGATTGCATAGCATCATATTGTCTTTGCTTCCTCGCACATGAAGACTACTTTGCTGCACATATCTGTAGCACATTTACAGGACAAAAAAGGCATGGTTGTAGCACATATATGTATGGAAGATAGGAAGGGAAGATGCATGTACATCAGAACAGAGATAAGAGAAACAACCTTAAATAAATTCAGAGATAGCAGAAACAAATAAATTCAGAGATAGCAGTTGGTTCTGCCTGTTTCTGAATCAAACAATGGAGAAGTGCCAGGGTGTGTTGAGTTTGACACGAGGATGCTCTATCATTCTTGGTTTCTCCTTACTACATCAGAGAGCTGCTATCTGTTTCTGAAGCAAATAATGTGGACGCATAAGGGTCTGTTGAGATTGACGCGTGTCTTCCAAAGCACATACTGGGACACGCCGGGGTGCGAACACACTCCTGACTCCGTGCTGCAGCAGCTCGACGTCATGGCTGGTCCTCGGACCTCGGATGGAGACCATCTCCTCTCCCACACCACCTGTGGCACCTTCGTCATCTCGAGCTCGCCAGGGCTGTTGTGGCTCCGTTTTTCTTCTCCCAGGAGCTCGCCAGGTTGAGCTCGTGCACATCAGATGCAACACACACACCCCACTTGCTATTTAAAGGGCTAACTACAGAAAGAGCATCACACTTTTAGTACATGACTGACCATGTCAATTCTCAAGAAACTGAGATGATGTGACATTACCTGTCTGAGGTTCAGGGAGGCGTCATCATCGACGTCCGTGACGGCGAGGCAGAGGGATTTGGGGAGCCAAACGGGGAGAGTAACACGGAGGCGCCGGTGTCGGGGTCATCATTGAAGATAGAGGCGGTTAGGTTAGCCGGGCGGCCGCGCACGGGGCGGAGCAACGATGCATCGGTGGATGTTGGAAAGAAGGAGAGCCAGATGGGATCCGGTTGTGCTGTGGCGGTGTCAATCAGTAGAGGAAGTGATCCGTACTGGACGGCAGCAACGACGGCTCAAGAAGGAGAGGCGAGATGGGGGAGAGGCGAGTGAGAGAGATGTGTGCGTAGGTGTTCTGGGCGTTGGTGGGAGAGTAAAAAACCAGCGTGGAGCGTTGGATGGATATGAGGCAAAAAAACCAGACGAAAATAGATGATTGTGGGAGGCGAGGTGAAAAAAATCCATGAAGGAGAAGCTACCAAGTCCGCCTTTAGGAGTAGAGATAGTACATTGAACATTGGGATGATATAATAATTAGGACTCAGTTGGGCAGATGATCAAAGTTTAGGATTTGGGCGCCGGCCAGGTCCGGGTGGGGATGATGATCAAATTGGAGGTCAAGGACAATAATTTAATTTGGAATTTGGGATTTCTGAGGATTAGGATGCACGGCAAGCCGGTAACTTCTCTTCAGAGTTCAGACAGTCGGGCGAAGGAGACGAGTACACAACTATGGCACTAGACCTGATAGTTTCCAGACAAGTGCTTGTGGGTTGTACTTGTACATGAAGTGTGTGCATGGGTTGTCCATGAGTTTTTAGTCTTCACCTCTTTGGACCTGGATAACAATGTTTGTAACTAACCAAACTAACCTTTCTTAAAAGAAGACCGACCGAGTAGTCCTCTAATCATAACCATTAATTTGCTTTAAATTGCAGAAGAAAAAACTCCATCAACCATAGAAGCACTCTATTTTGTACAGTACATAAATGATCATATCTTCTTCACACATTTCTGTATATATGTATCTATATCAATATTTGTAGTACCATGATCTTTTTAAGAACTACTATTAAAAGCCCACAAGTTTGCAAAATTGCAAAGCGGTGCATATGAGCCTATATATATTCCCAAAATCTGTATTGAGTTGATATATGTTGATCCTAATTCGTATGGTCATAGCTAGAAAAACAAGCACAGCAAAATGATCGAACTTTCAGGGAATGTTAGAAATTTATTATTGCTAGAGCAACCGGCACCGCAGCAATCTTCCATTTTTCTCAACTATTGATCTACACAGTTACAGTTATATTCTGATGCAGAAATCCATAGCTCAGTAAAATCTAGTGTTTGATCATAACAGAAACAACATGATGAACAGGAGAATTACTTTAACACTGGTTCAGAATATCATCGCGGGTTCAGGGTGGTGCCATTACTCTGAAAAATTAGCAACCTGACCTGGGAGCCATCCAAGGTGACAGCCCTGGTATCCACGAGGCGCGACCTCTTGAAGAGCGCGGCGACGGCGGCAGGGTCCTGCTGCCGATCGACGGCGAGGGAGATGGCGCCTCCGTGGCGGACAGCGCGCTCGGCCTCCGTGGCGGACAGCGCGCTCGGACGCGAGCCGGGAAGAGCGCGCCGAAGATCCCCGCCGGGTCGTCAGAGAAGATGAGATCGAAGGCACCGTCGGAGAAGGGGAGGCGATGGGGGTCTGCGCGACGGACGAGCGGCGGGAAGTCCACGAGGTCGATCCCGGTCACTTCGCTTACTCCCACTGCGTGGAGCGCGTCGACGGCGTTGCCGGCTCCGGCGGCGAGGCAGAGGACGCGGGAGGAGTTGGCCAGGAGGCGGAGGCCGTGTAGCGGGGGGAATACGGAGGAAGCTAGCGCAGTGGAGCGGCGGCGCCAGCGAGAGGATTAGCGGAGCTTTGCGAGCCGGCGGTCCGGGGGGAGGACGCGGCGGGAGGCGGCGTCGCAGGAGTTGCGGGGGAAGGGAGAGAGGGGGATGGTGTGGGACGCGGGGAAGCAGTGGGTGGAGGCGTGCGGGACGAGGTACAGGAGGAAGAGTGTAGCCGCAACGGCGAGTGCGATGGAGGCGCGGGTGGCCAGCCGCTGGACTCGCTGATCCACCGCCGGCGGCGGGTGCGCGGTGGAATCGGCCATCGGTTACGTTTGGATCATGCTCGTCACGGGATGATCGGAGTTTGTCGGGATTCTCTCAGACCGGCAATTTCGTGGACCCATACTCTGTATGGGCCTTACAATGAACAAACTTACCTGGAAATCCAATTTGGCTCTAGTTAGCATATGTGCGTGCCAAAAACGTATTCCCTCTGTCTCATAATATAAAAACATTTTTTAAGCTAACATAGCAGGAGTAGTATTTTGTAAATGTCAAAAAAAATATGTTCATTGTCACAACCAAATGCTACTTGCAATTTATTTAAGGGAAACCCTTAAGCATTTTGACCTGTGTCAAAAAAAAACAAGTCGTCAAATGTTGCCTTCAAATGCTACACTTAATTTTGTTTCTTTTTTACCGACGAATGACTGTTATCCCGCTTCACATGAAAATTATCAAGCATGCTTTTTACACTAACAAAAACATCTAACAATTTAGAATTTTTTAAACATTATTTCCAATTTACTGTTCATCAAGGAGCATATATTGGCCGAAACGGCCATCTACAAACTTGCCCAACTAATTAAGGGTCATACACTCAAGAAAAAATAGCTAATAAAGGGTGAAAAGCTTGTTAGGATCAAAAATTTATATTCCTTCTCTTACTCTTTGAAGGTAGCTACAAATAACGAAATCACTAATTAAGGGGTTTCTACCTTGCAAATATCACTCTCACCTTCTTTTATGGTAGCAAGTAGCATGAGTTCTCTTTTTTCGTAGATAATTTTTTTCAAAACAATTTATTCCTTGGATCGTTCGTCCAAACCACAAACCATTTTCATTGTTGGATTTCTTGCATCGAGATCTTTGAAACTAGATTCCGTGTTAATAGGTTTCGATGAACCTTTTTCATCAAAAAAAAGAAAAATCCAGGAATAAAAAACCAAAAAACAAAAATAAAGAAAACACCAATAACTGAAAAAGTAAAAAAGTAAAAGAGTAAAAAATAGAAATGAAGAGCAAAATTGTGCTTTTACAGGAAAAAAAATGGAAAGCATAGTTGTGTTTTTCCATTTTCCGGAAGCACATGTTGTGTTTTTCATTTTCGAAAAACACAGATGTGTTTCTCGCGGAAACACAAGTTGTCTTGTCTCCTTTTCGAGAAACATAGTTGTACTTTTCGGGAAAGCACCTTTGTCCTTTCTTCTTTTTGGGAAGCACAACTATGCTTTCCTTTTTCAGGATGCATAGCTATGCTTTCTCGTGGAATCACATCTATATTTTCTCTGTTTGGGAAAACACAACTATGCTTTTTGCGGAAGCATAGTTTGTGTTTTTTTTCTTTTTTAAGAAGCATAGTTCGCAGAATCACATTTCTCATGGAAAAGCACTGCTTTCAAAAAAAATCATAAACAAATTACTATCAAAACGTAGGAAAAACCAAAGAACTGACCCCCCCCCCACCCCAAAATGACATGAAAACACGTGCAGTTGAAAAAAAAGAAATCTTGAGGGCGTGACAGCAGTTGGGCATAATACTTGGTGTGATCCGAGGCCAAAAGATGACATCTACAGGAGCTCTCCAAGAGGTACACCTCTTAATTACTTACTCCCTGGGAATGGTGGATCATATATGCCGCCCATAGGCGGAAAATAGGGCTAGCTTCGCCCACAGCCCACCATAGGTCGACCGGCCCACTTCGAGGCGGCCTGCGGTGCGCGTCGTTCTCTGGTTCAATTCTTTCGGTTTTTTTTCCTTTTTTTAGGTTTTTATTTGTTTGTTTGCTATGTAGAAGTTATTTTTTCTACTGTGGATTATAGTTTTTGTTCTTTATTCATATACAATTTTTTTATTTTTTTATTTTCATATTATTATTTTATTATATTATTATTTTTAATATTTACTTTTTTATTAATAACGTGAACATTTTAATTGAGTACTATGAACATTTTTTAAATGCACACTAAACTTTTTTTAGTATACAGAGAACATTCTTAAACTAAACATTGAGCATTTTCTTAATATATGATGAACAAAATTTTAATATATATTGGATTTTTTAAATATATATGATGAATTTTTTAAAATTATACATTTAAGTTTTTTAATGAACATTGATTTTCTAATATATGCTGAATTTTTTTAATATACACTATTTTTTAAAGAGATACTCAACATTTTTATAAAATATTTTAAATTTTAAAATAGGTTTTTATATATCTAGCTCCGAAAAAACAACGGCTAGGTGTTTTGGGTGAAAAACGACTAAAAAGGTGAAGAGAGAAAAAAATGCTCAAATGCAGAGTGGAGCGATCCATTTGCCGTGGCATCAACTGGAGCCTCCCCTATTTGACGGCCACAAGCGTCCAATAGGAGCTCTCGCTAGAAATACAAAGGTACAAAGAAGAGCAACTAGAGCAGACATGGCTCATAGAATATAGAAGGAATGTTCGCTATTATGCGTATTTCGTTGCAACTCCAACACATAGGTTAGGAGATAGGATAGGCATGAGCGATATTCCCCCTTTTCCAACTATATGAGTTATTCACCCATTTCCGACTGCGAATAAACCCCTCCCCGTAAACCCTCCCTTCTAGAAACCTTGCCCAACGACCACCTCCCTCCCATCTCTTCCCCCTCGTTGTTGCTAGAGGTGACCACCGGCAAGCCCGCGCGACATAGGTGAATGTGGTTGCGAGGCCCTCCTTGCTCCCTCACAGGAAGGATGCCAGAAAAACGAGGCGGTGGCCCTTGGGTGGAAATGGCGGCGTCTGCCTGACTAGTTCGTAACATTGGCGTCTGGCTGACCGTGGCACAACAGGTAGCGCGGGGCGACCGCAGGCACAACGGTGGCGAATGTGGTTGGAGGCACAATATCATTGCAACAAGTGGGCGTTGGATATCCGACGCAATGGCGGCCAGATTCGGTGTGTGTGCACGACACTGGAAGGGTTGTAGTCGATGATAGCCCTACGTGATGCTTCTTCCTCTGACCTCCCTCATTTTCATCCCCTTCCTAGGGCTTTGACCAGGGCGGCAATGGCTATGGTACGGTGGTGCATGTCGGGTGACGGCCTAGGGATGTGGCCGGCAAATGTGTAAAAGGTGGCCACGTTGCCAAATAATCGGTAATATATGATTTGTGTGCATCGACCGATGCAGAAGCCCGAGCTGATCCATCTTTTCGAAAAACACTGAGCTATTTAATTGAGCTATTCCTTTGATTTCATATGGGATATCCCAGACAAGCTATCTTCTTGAGGCTATGTATCTCAGTACACTTCTCATGTTCATCTTCTGGAACAACACCATATCAGCTCATATATTCATGCCTTACCTTGTTTTGCAATTCGATATATTTATCCTAAAAATTCTTACGACCGTTTTAACTCCGTATTTAGCTATTAAATATATGTTATACGTGTGATTCAATGACCACTCCATATGTAAGTGATTGTGTTTGTTATTTATGCGCTTGGCATTTTTTCAGACGATAGTCAAATTTGACACACGCTTTGAGGCTGATACAGGCCGCATCACCCCTTGGCAAGGCCTCGCCAGGACCGTGCCAAAGGCGGGAAGGACACGGTTGGTTGTGGCGTCACCGGAGTAGGCGTGCTAGAGGGTTGTCGGGTTCGAGGAGGAAGGGGGGGGGGGCTTTCCCAGTTTAACCACCGATAAGATTAGGTAGCACCCAACCTCGAGACGAGAACACTGCATCTGGCCACGACATCACCGACTAGAGCTCGCCAGAACCTCGAACGATGTAATGTCGCCAATAGTGGAGAGTAAATGTTTGGAGAAGGGGGAGGAGTGGTTGGAGGCGGAAGGAACGATTGCGAAGCTGTTGATCAAGATCACACGATGGAGAGCTCCAAAAGATTGGTTGCATGTGGTATAGTCACTCCATAAGTGATTGCACATAAGATGGAAATCATATACTTATGGATTTATTGCATTATATATTGTTCTTATCATGATATATTTGTTTTTGCTTTTTATCCTCACACACTATATATCTAGCTAAATATTCATCCGTATGCACTCAAGGTTAATCTCACCCCTATGTACCCCTCAAAAAAAGAAATCACCCCTATGCATGAGCATGTGTGTTCCACTGTTCAACCCAATGTTCCGAGACAATACACCAAATTCATGATGCAAGAAGGCTCCCACTTCTCCTATTGAATATTGATCCATTCTTCCACCGTTTTCCATTGATGAACAATAAAGAAGACGGTTTATGCGTCATGTCGATGTCATTTTGATCCTTTCTGAGCTACATTATCAACCTAAAACTACTCTCTCATGGCTACATGCATTCCTATCAGTAGTTTCAGTCGCTAATGGTGATATCGGATTAAGCTACCAGCTTTAGTTGGGCGCCCAGGCAGTGGTGAACACGGCTGCATGCCCCTTCCACGTGAGCACCAGCATGTCCTCCTCCCGCTTCACGCCCCACCCCGTCGCGTGCTCGTTCAGCAGGTGCCGCACCTCGGCCACCTCGTCCTCGCCGAACCCCACGCCGGCGAACCCTTTGCGCCGCATCCTCTCCGCGAGCCGCGCGCCGGACTCGGACCGCTCGGTGCCGTCGGCGCCGACGACGCTCTCGATCTTCTGGCCCACGGCCGCCTCGTGCTCCAGCCGCCGTGGGCTGTCCCTGGGCGCCGACGTGTCGAGCGCGTCGAAGAGGATCCAGTGGAAGTTGAAGCAGCCCGCGATGCGCGTGGCCAGGCTCGGCGAGTCCAGGTCGGCGTCCTCGTCGGTCACGGTGACCAGGCACGGGTCCAGCGCCCGGACCGCGTCCACGAAGCCGTCCCTCGAGCCCGGCGCGACGTGCCGGAGCCAGCTCTGGCAGTTCACCACGAGCGCCTCGCCGTCTCTTAGCCGCAGCGCCGGCGGGTCGGAGAGGACGCAGGCGAGCTCCTGGCAAAGCGTCTGCAGCTTCGTCGGAGATGGAGATGACGTGGCCGTGCTCTTGTTGACGACGTTGAACTCCAGGCGCACGCCTTTGGACTTGGCAAAGTTGGCCAGCCTGAGACCTATCTCCTCGTCCGGCACGCCGAGCAGCGGCGGGCCGGCGGGCCGGACGGACGGCACGGTGATGCGGAGCGCCGGCGGGCCCCCGGGCCTTTTAGAGAGCGCGTCGATGAGCGTGGGCCACTGCATGCAGCGCGTGACTCCAAGGTCCACAACGTGCACGGCGTCCCTCCCGGCGACGGCGCGGAGGATGGCGCCGTTGGAGGCGGTGAAGCCGAACCGGTGCCACGGGGTGAGGTCGACGTAGTCGGCGAGCTCCGTGACGGACATGGCCCGCTGCGATCCCAGCGCCGGGGGCGGCCCCATGCTGTCGGCCCGCGGGGAGCCGCAGGTCCGGCAGGCGCGCGCGACGAGGCCGCGGAGGAGCGACGAGGTGAGGCGCTGGTTGGGGTCACCCTGCGCGGAGGCGATGTTGTTGAGCACCCACATGGCCTGCTGCGCCAGCGTGACGTCGTTGGACTCGAGCGCGGCGGCGCAGTGGAGGAGCAGCTGCTGGATCCGGGGCCCGTCCACCAGCGCGCCGGAGAAGCACAGCGTGCTCTGCGCCCTGACCGCCCCGCCGCTCCGCAGCTCCTGCTCCATGCCGAGGTGACCTCGTGCCCTACTGACACGTACTGGTAGTACAAGATTTTGGACGCAGGGACTGTAACACCTGTCAGCCTACATGATTGGGCAGGTTGGGATCGTCTGGTCTAGAGTTTTGACCCCTGATCAGGAGGTGTGAACGGAGGCAAATGCAAATCCCTAGAACTAGAAGGCCAATTGCTACAGGGGGTGATTATTATTGTAGGTTGTTTTGGTTTGCATGTTGGAGTGGGCTTGGCCTATTTATAAGACTTTCGGTGAAAGATTCGCTCTTCGTTTCCATGGATAAAATGGATCGAATTCTTGACTCTTTCCACGTGAAAGGACAACGTGCTATCATTCTTAACGCCTTGCTTTGTCTGATTGTGTCTGAACTCTGAACTGATTAGACTATAGGGTTGTTGGAAGTTTTGTTGGTTGCAGATTCTTCTCAGAAATTCCCTCTTTCAAAATTTCTTCTCAATAGCTCCCGTTTGAAAGGATATGCACAACAAGCCCTTGTTTGGAGCAATAATTTTAGACAACTTTTAAGTCGAGGGCTACGCTTAGGGCTTTTTTCTTTCCCCCCAAAAGAGAATGAAAATCCATGGCTTCTGCATCAATCGATGCACACAATCCTCAAGTACATTGCAGAGTTTACAAGCATATGTGTGGACCAGATCTCCGCCGAGAGCGGATAGAAAAAGCGACTTCGGCCCCCACATCACCTAGCCTTGACGACACAGGCGACAATCAGATCTCCGCCGTCAACCACCACTCTCCCACCTGCTCCTCCTTCCTCTCCGCCGCCCATGGCCACTGCCAGGCAAAGCCCGTGCGGCGGTGGCGGAGGTGGGGCCTTCTCCCATCATGCAGCGTCCTGTCCTGTGGGGTGCAGTGACTGCTGGTGTTCGGCGTTGTGGTTAAATCTGAGAATGGTTTCATACTTAAACCATACTTGAACCATACCTGTACATGTATCTCTCAAAACCATACTTAAACCATACCCGTTTAATGCTATTTTCAGCCCAACCAAAACTAAACCCTTTTTTTCACCCAAACCAATTTAAACCCAATACACAACTGTGGGTTTAAACCCAATACATAACTATGGGTTTGCTTCAATGTATATAGGATTGCACAAATCGACATGTTAAGAAGCAAATGGCATAGAAAATGCATAAGTGCATCTATAACAGTTTGGCAACAAAGTTATCGTTGAGATACAATCAACACACAGCAAGAGTCAAAAAGACAATGCCCACGACTGAAAAGCTCACTGACAAGTGTATTAAAACCAATTGCTTAGCTAAAACACAAGCAAACACATTTGATTTGCATGTGGTGTTTTCCCATAATACAGAATTACATAGTGCATCACAACATGTACGCGGATCAAAGATACTCGTTGTTGATGCGTCCTTGCTTATTGCACATAACTAATGCCCAGAAACCGGTTTGGACCCATAGTTTATAGCCGTTAATAACCAAATTGTTTAAGCCCATAACCAACTATACCCAAATTGGTTTCTTCACATACCCAAACCAAAACCAAACTAAAAAGGATTCAACCCAATAAAACCTGAACCAATCAAACCCAAAGTAAGAACCGAACCATTTCACCCAGTTTTTTAATAACCATTCTCAGGTTTAGCTGTGGTGACCGGCGACTGCTAGCATGGCTGCCTTGTGTGTCATCAGCAATGCACTGAGGCGGGGGTGATGCTCTGCTGGTGGATGGTGCACACGTGGCTGGTTGTGAGGTGCCGCGTGGGACGGCTGGATCGGGTCGTTCTCGGCCAGATCTAGCTTCCCCGATTCGGTTGTTGCGGGGCTCCAGGGCGGGGCATGCTTCTCTCCACATCGGTGCATCGGCCTTGGATGGTGGTGATCGTTATCCAGACCCGGTTGCCCAAATGGTGGTGCTGCAGACTATGCTACAGCGACCGCCTACGGCTCCACGACGACGATGATCATCGTAAGGTCTTCAGAGAGGGTTTATCTCTCCTGATCTGATGGTTGACTTCAGCATGAGATGCAAACTATAGTCAAAGGCTTGACGCGGCAGTGATGATTGTGCAGTGGCGGCAGCTGCACATCACATGTAGTTGTTGGACTCACACAAAACTGATGGAGGCAACACATGAGTGACTTCAATGAGGGTGCTACGTGCACTCAGTCTAGAGCTAAGGGGTGAAATCTTAGGTTTGACCCGAATTGGTTATAATTGGCAATGGAGACTGTCGGTGTCAAAACCGGTGGATCTCGGGTAGGGGATCGCGAACTGTGCGTCTAAGGCGGATGGTAACAGGAGGCAGGGGACACGATGTTTTACCCAGGTTCGGGCCCTCTTGATGGAGGTAAAACCCTACGTCCTGCTTGATTTATTCTTGATGATATGGGTATTACAAGAGTTGATCTACCACGAGATCGGAGAGGCTAAACCCTAGAAACTAGCCTATGGTATGATTGTATGTTATTGTATTACGGACTAAAACCCTCCGGTTTATATAGACACCGGAGAGGGTTAGGGTTACACAAGGTTGGTTACAAAGGAGGAGATATACATATCCGTATTGCCTAGCTTGCCTTCCACACCAAGTAGAGTCCCATCCGGACACGGGACGAAGTCTTCAATCTTGTATCTTCATAGTCCAACAGTCCGGCCAAAGTATATAATCCGGCTGTCCGGATACCCCCTAATCCTGGACTCATAATAACTGTCATCGTAACGTTAAGCGTGCGGACCCTACGGTTCGAGAACAATGTAGACATGACCGAGACACGTCTCCGGTCAATAACCAATAGCGGGACCTGGATGCCCATATTGGCTCCTACATATTCTACGAAGATCTTTATCGGTCAGACCGCATAACAACATACGTTGTCCCTTTGTCATCGGTATGTTACTTGCCCGAGATTCGATCGTCGGTATCCAATACCTAGTTCAATCTCGTTACCGGCAAGTCTCTTTACTCATTCTGTAATACATCATCCGCAACTAACTCATTAGTTGCAATGCTTGCAAGGCTTGTGCCCTAGAGGCAATAATAAAGTTATTATTTATTTCCTTATATCATGATAAATGTTTATTATTCATGATAGAATTGTATTAACCGGAAACATAATACATGTGTGAATACATAGACAAACAGAGTGTCACTAGTATGCCTCTACTTGACTAGCTCGTTAATCAAAGATGGTTAAGTTTCCTAACCATGAACAATGTGTTGTTATTTGATTAACGAGGTCACATCATTAGTTGAATGATCTGATTGACATGACCCATTTCATTAGCTTAGCACCCGATCGTTTAGTATGTTGCTATTGCTTTCTTCATGACTTATACATGTTCCTATGACTATGAGATTATGCAACTCCCGTTTGCCGGAGGAACACTTTGGGTGCTACCAAACGTCACAACGTAACTGGGTGATTATAAAGGAGTACTACAGGTGTCTCCAATGGTAGATGTTGGGTTGGCGTATTTCGAGATTAGAATTTGTCACTCCGATTGTCGGAGAGGTATCTCTGGGCCCTCTCGGTAATACACATTACACAAGCCTTGCAAGCATTGCAACTAATGAGTTAGTTGCGGATGATGTATTACAGAACGAGTAAAGAGACTTGCCGGTAACGAGATTGAACTAGGTATTGGATACCGACGATCGAATCTCGGGCAAGTAACATACCGATGACAAAGGGAACAACGTACGTTGTTATGCGGTCTGACCGATAAAGATCTTCGTAGAATATGTAGGAGCCAATATGGGCATCCAGGTCCCGCTATTGGTTATTGACCGGAGACGTGTCTCAGTCATGTCTACATTGTTCTCGAACCGTAGGGTCCGCACGCTTAACGTTACGATGACAGTTATTATGAGTTTATGCATTTTGATGTACCGAAGGTTGTTCGGAGTCCCGGATGTGATCACAGACATGACGAGGAGTCTTGAAATGGTCGAGACATAAAGATTGATATATTGGAAGCCTATGTTTGGACATCGGAAGTGTTCCGGGTGAAATCGGGATTTTACCGGATCACCGGGAGGTTACCGGAACCCCCCGGGAGCCATATGGGCCTTATTGGGCTTTAGTGGAAAGGTGAAAGGGGCTGCCCATAGTGGGCTGCGCGCCTCCCCCCTCCCCTAGTCCTATTAGGACTAGGAGAGGTGGCCGGCCACCTCTCTCCCTCTCTTTCTCCTTGGGAGTCCTATTAGGAATAGGATTGGGGGGGGAGTCCTACTCCCGGTAGGAGTAGGACTCCTCCTGCGCCTCCATAGTTGGCCGGCCAGCCCTCCCCTTGGCAACCTTTATATACGGGGGCAGGGGGCACCTCTAGACACACAAGTTGATCACTGAGATCGTTCCTTAGCCGTGTGCGGTGCCCCCTGCCACCAAATTCCACCTCGATCATATCGTTGTAGTGCTTAGGCGAAGCCCTACGTCGGTAGTACATCAAGATCATCACCACACCGTCGTGCTGACGGAACTCCTCCCCGAAGCTTTGCTGGATCGGAGCCCGGGGATCGTCATCGAGCTGAACGTGTGCTAAAGAACTCGGAGGTGCCGGAGTAACGGTGCTTGGATCGGTCGGATCGGGAAGAAGACGTACGACTACTTCCTCTACGTTGTGTCAATACTTCCGTTGCGATCTACAAGGGTACATAGATCAGACTCTCCCCCTCGTTGCTATGCATCACCATGATCTTGCGTGTGCGTAGGAAATTTTTTGAAATTACTACGTTCCCCAACAGTGGCATCCGAGCCTAGGTTATATGGTTTGATGTTATTTGCACGAGTAGAACACAAGTGAGTTGTGGGCGATACAAGTCATACTGCCTACCAGCATGTCATACTTTGGTTCGGCGGTATTGTTGGACGAGACAACCCGGACCAACCTTACGCGTACGCTTACGCGAGACCGGTTCCCTCGACGTGCTTTGCACATAGATGGCTTGCGGGCGACTGGCTCTCCAACTTTAGTTGAACCGAGTATGGCTACGCCCGGTCCTTGAGAAGGTTAAAACGGAGTCTATTTGACAAACTATCGTTGTGGTTTTGATGCGTAGGTGAGATGAGTTCTTGCTTAAGCCCGTAGCAGCCACGTAAAACTTGCAACAACAAAGTAGAGGACGTCTAACTTGTTTTTGCAGGGCATGTTGTGATGTGATATGGTCAAGGCATGATGCTGATTTTATTGTATGAGATGATCATGTTTTGTAACCAAGTTATCGGCAACTGGCAGGAGCCATATGGTTGTCGCTTTATTGTATGCAATGCAATCGCGATGTAATGCTTTACTTTATTGCTAAGCGGTAGTGATAGTCGTGGAAGCATAAGATTGGCGAGACGACAACGATGCTACGATGGAGATCAAGGTGTCGCGCCGGTGACAATGGTGATCATGACGGTGCTTCGGAGATGGAGATCACAAGCACAAGATGATGATGGCCATATCATATCACTTATATTGATTGCATGTGATGTTTATCTTTTATGCATCTTATCTTGCTTTGATTGACGGTAGCATTATAAGATCATCTCTCACTAAATTATTAAGAAGTGTTCTCCCTGAGTATGCACCGTTGCGAAAGTTCTTCGTGCTGAGACACCATGTGATGATCGGGTGTGATAGGCTCTACGTTCAAATACAACGGGTGCAAAACAGTTGCACACGTGGAATACTCAGGTTATACTTGACGAGCCAAGCATATACAGATATGGCCTCGGAACACGGAGACCGAAAGGTCGAGCATGAATCATATAGTAGATATGATCAACATAATGATGTTCACCGATGAAACTACTCCATCTCACGTGATGATCGGACATGGTTTGGTTGATTTGGATCACGTGACCACTTAGAGGATTAGAGGGATGTCTATCTAAGTGGGAATTCTTAAGTAATATGATTAATTGAACTTAAATTTATCATGAACTTAGTACCTGATAGTATCTTGCTTGTTTATGTTGATTGTAGATAGATGGCTCGTGCTGTTGTTCCGTTGAATTTTAATGCGTTCCTTGAGAAAGCAAAGTTGAAAGATGATGGTAGCAATTACACGGACTGGGTCCCTAACTTGAGGATTATCCTCATTGCTGCACAGAAGAATTACGTCCTGGAAGCACCGCTGGGTGCCAGGCCTGCTGCTGGAGCAACACCAGATGTTATGAACGTCTGGCAGAGCAAAGCTGATGACTACTCGATAGTTCAGTGTGCCATGCTTTACGGCTTAGAATCGGGACTTCAACGACGTTTTGAACGTCATGGAGCATATGAGATGTCCCAGGAGTTGAAGTTAATATTTCAAGCAAATGCCCGAATTGAGAGATATGAAGTCTCCAATAAGTTCTATAGCTGCAAGATGGAGGAGAACAGTTCTGTCAATGAGCATATACTCAAAATGTCTGGGTATAACAATCACTTGATTCAGATGGGAGTTAATCTTTCAGATGATTGTGTCATTGACAGAATTCTCCAATCACTGCCGCCAAGCTATAAGAGCTTCGTGATGAACTATAATATGCAAGGGATGAACAAGACTATTCCCGAGCTCTTCGCAATGTTGAAAGCTGCGGAGGTAGAAATCAAAAAGGAGCATCAAGTGTTGATGGTTAACAAAACCACTAGTTTCAAGAAAAAGGGCAAAGGAAAGAAGAAGGGGAACTTCAAGAAGAACGGCAAGCAAGTTGCTACTCAGGAGAAGAAACCCAAGTCTGCACCTAAGCCTGAAACTGAGTGCTTCTACTGCAAGCAGACTGGTCACTGGAAGCGGAACTGCCCCAAGTATTTGGCGGATAAGAAGGATGGCAAGGTGAACAAAGGTATATGTGATATACATGTTATTGATGTGTACCTTACTAATGCACGCAGTAGCACCTGGGTATTTGATACTGGTTCTGTTGCTAATATTTGCAACTCGAAACAGGGACTACGGATTAAGCGAAGATTAGCTAAGGACGAGGTGACGATGCGCGTGGGAAACGGTTCCAAAGTCGATGTGATCGCGGTCGGCACGCTACCTCTACATCTACCTTCGGGATTAATATTAGACCTAAATAATTGTTATTTGGTGCCAGCGTTGAGCATGAACATTATATCTGGATCTTGTTTAATGCGAGACGGTTATTCATTTAAATCGGAGAATAATGGTTGTTCTATTTATATGAGTAATATCTTTTATGGTCATGCACCCTTGAAGAGTGGTCTATTCTTGTTAAATCTCGATAGTAGTGATACACATATTCATAATGTAGAAGCCAAAAGATGCAGAGTTGATAATGATAGTGCAACTTATTTGTGGCACTGCCGCTTAGGTCATATCGGTATAAAGCGCATGAAGAAACTCCATACTGATGGACTTTTGGAACCACTTGATTATGAATCACTTGGTACTTGCGAACCGTGCCTCATGGGCAAGATGACTAAAACACCGTTCTCCGGTACTATGGAGAGAGCAACAGATTTATTGGAAATCATACATACCGATGTATGTGGTCCGATGAATATTAAGGCTCGTGGCGGATATCGTTATTTTCTCACCTTCACAGATGATTTAAGCAGATATGGGTATATCTACTTGATGAAACACAAGTCTGAAACATTTGAAAAGTTCAAGGAATTTCAGAGTGAAGTTGAAAATCATCGTAACAAGAAAATAAAGTTTCTACGATCTGATCGTGGAGGAGAATATTTGAGTTACGAGTTTGGTATACATTTGAAAAATTGTGGAATAGTTTCGCAACTCACGCCACCCGGAACACCACAGTGTAATGGTGTGTCCGAACGTCGTAATCGTACTTTACTAGATATGGTACGATCTATGATGTCTCTTACTGATTTACCGCTATCGTTTTGGGGATACGCTTTAGAGACGGCCGCATTCACGTTAAATAGGGCACCATCAAAATCCGTTGAGACGACGCCTTATGAACTGTGGTTTGGCAAGAAACCAAAGTTGTCGTTTCTTAAAGTTTGGGGTTGCGATGCTTATGTGAAAAAGCTTCAACCTGATAAGCTCGAACCCAAATCGGAGAAATGTGTCTTCATAGGATATCCAAAGGAAACTATTGGATACACCTTCTATCACAGATCCGAAGGCAAGACTTTTGTTGCTAAATTCGGAAACTTTCTTGAGAAGGAGTTTCTCTCGAAAGAAGTGAGTGGGAGGAAAGTAGAACTTGACGAGGTAACTGTACCCGCTCCCTTATTAGAAAGTAGTGAAGGAAATATGCCCTAGAGGCAATAATAAAGTTATTATTTATTTCCTTACTTCATGATAAATGTTTATTATTCATGCTAGAATTTTATTAACCGGAAACATAATACATGTGTGAATACATAGACCAACAGAGTGTCACTAGTATGCCTCTACTTGACTAGCTCGTTAATCAAAGATGGTTATGTTTCCTAACCATGAACAAGGAGTTGTTATTTGATTAACGAGGTCACATCATTAGTAGAATGATCTGATTGACATGACCCATTCCATTAGCTTAGCACCCGATCGTTTAGTATGTTGCTATTGCTTTCTTCATGACTTATACATGTTCCTATAACTATGAGATTATGCAACTCCCGTTTACCGGAGGAACACTTTGGGTACTACCAAACGTCACAACGTAACTGGGTGATTATAAAGGAGTACTACAGGTGTCTCCAATGGTAAATGTTGGGTTGGCGTATTTCGAGATTAGGGTTTGTCACTCCGATTGTCGGAGAGGTATCTCTGGGCCCTCTCGGTAATGCACATCACATAAGCCTTGCAAGCACTGCAACTAATAAGTTAGTTGTGAGATGATGTATTACGGAACGAGTAAAGAGACTTGCCGGTAACGAGATTGAACTAGGTATTGGATACCGACGATCGAATCTCGGGCAAGTAACATACCGATGACAAAGGGAACAACGTATGCTGTTATGCGGTCTGACCGATAAAGATCTTCGTAGAATATGTAGGAGCCAATATGGGCATCCAGGTCCCGCTATTGGTTATTGACCGGAGACGTGTCTCGGTCATGTCTACATTGTTCTCGAACCGTAGGGTCCGCACGCTTAACGTTACGATGACAGTTATTATGAGTTTATGCATTTTGATGTATCGAAGGTTGTTCGGAGTCCCGGATGAGATCGCGGACATGACGAGGAGTCTCGAAATGGTCGAGACGTAAAGATTGATATATTGGAAGCCTATGTTTGGACACCGGAAGTGTTCCGGGTGAAATCGGGATTTTACCGGAATACCGGGAGGGTTACCGGAACCCCCCGGGAGGCTAATGGGCCTATTGGGCCTTAGTGGAAAAGAGAAAAGAGGCAGCCCACAAGCTGGCCGGCGCCCCCCCTTTCCCCAAGTCCTAGTAGGACTAGGAGAAGTGGGCCGGCCCCCTCTCTTCTCTTTTCCCCCTTGAGTCCTAATTGGAATAGGATTGAGGGGGGGAGTCCTACTCCCGGTGGGAGTAGGACTCCTCCTGCGCCCTCTCCCCCTAGCCGGCCGAACCCCCTCCCCTGGTCCTTTATATACGGGGGCAGGGGGCACCCCAAGACACACAACTTGATCCTTGAGATCTTTCCTTAGCCGTGTGCGGTGCCCCCTGCCACCAAATTCTACCTCGATCGTACCGTTGTAGTGCTTAGGCGAAGCCCTGCGTCGGTAGTACATCAAGATCGTCATCACGCCGTCGTGCTGACGGAACTCTTCCTCGATGCTTTGCTGGATCGGAGCCCGAGGAACGTCATCGAGCTGAACGTGTGCTAAGAACTCGGAGGTGCCGGAGTAACGGTACTTGGATCGGTCGGATCGGGAAGAAGACGTACGACTACTTCCTCTATGTTGTGTGATCGCTTCCGCAGTCGGTCTGCGTTGGTACGTAGACAACACTCTTCCCTCTCGTTGCTGTGCATCACCATGATCTTGCGTGTGCGTAGGAAAATTTTTGAAATTACTGCGTTCCCCAACAAGTAGTACATCACAGAAAACTATTTCTGCGACACCTACACCAATAAGTGAGGAAGTTGATGATAATGATCATGAAACTTCAGAACAAGATACTACTGAACCTCGTAGATCAACCAGAGCAAGATCCGCGCCAGAGTGGTATGGTAATCCAGTTCTGGAAGTCATGCTACTAGATCATGATGAACCTACGAACTATGAAGAAGCGATGGTGAGCCCAGATTCCGCAAAGTGGCTTGAGGCCATGAAATCTGAGATGGGATCCATGTATGAGAACAAAGTATGGACTTTGGTTGACTTACCCGATGATCGGCAAGCAATTGAGAATAAATGGATCTTCAAGAAAAATACTGACGCTGACGGTAATGTTACTGTCTATAAAGCTCGACTTGTTGCAAAAGGTTTTCGACAAGTTCAAGGGGTTGACTACGATGAGACCTTCTCACCCGTAGCGATGCTTAAGTCTGTCAGAATCATGTTAGCAATTGCCGCATTTTATGATTATGAAATTTGGCAGATGGATGTCAAAACTGCATTCCTGAATGGATTTCTGGAAGAAGAGTTGTATATGATGCAACCGGAAGGTTTTGTCGATCCAAAGGGAGTTAACAAAGTGTGCAAACTCCAGCGATCCATTTATGGACTGGTGCAAGCATCTCGGAGTTGGAATAAACACTTTGATAGTGTGATCAAAGCATTTGGCTTTATACAGACTTTTGGAGAAGCCTGTATTTACAAGAAAGTGAGTGGGAGCTCTGTAGCATTTCTGATATTATATGTGGATGACATATTGCTGATTGGAAATGATATAGAATTTCTGGATAGCATAAAGGGATACTTGAATAAGAGTTTTTCAATGAAAGACCTCGGTGAAGCTGCTTACATATTGGGCATTAAGATCTATAGAGATAGATCAAGACGCTTAATTGGACTTTCACAAAGCACATACCTTGACAAGATTTTGAAGAAGTTCAAAATGGATCAAGCAAAGAAAGGGTTCTTGCCTGTGTTACAAGGTGTGAAGTTGAGTCAGACTCAATGCCCGACCACTGCAGAAGATAGAGAGAAAATGAAAGATGTTCCCTATGCTTCAGCCATAGGCTCTATCATGTATGCAATGCTGTGTACCAGACCTGATGTGTGCCTTGCTATAAGTTTAGCAGGGAGGTACCAAAGTAATCCAGGAGTGGATCACTGGACAGCGGTCAAGAACATCCTGAAATACCTGAAAAGGACTAAGGATATGTTTCTCGTATATGGAGGTGACAAAGAGCTCACCGTAAGAGGTTACGTTGATGCAAGCTTTCACACTGATCCGGACGATTCTAAATCGCAAACCGGATACGTGTTTACTTTAAACGGTGGAGCTGTCAGTTGGTGCAGTTCTAAACAAAGCGTCGTAGCGGGATCTACATGTGAAGCGGAGTACATAGCTGCTTCGGAAGCAGCGAACGAAGGAGTCTGGATGAAGGAGTTCATATCCGATCTAGGTGTCATACCTAGTGCATCGGGTCCAATGAAAATCTTTTGTGACAATACTGGTGCAATTGCTTTGGCAAAGGAATCCAGATTTCACAAAAGGACCAAACACATCAAGAGACGCTTCAATTCCATCCGGGATCTAGTCCAGGTGGGAGACATAGAGATTTGCAAGATACATACGGATCTGAATGTTGCAGACCCGTTGACTAAGCCTCTTCCATGAGCAAAACATGATCAGCACCAAGGCTCCATGGGTGTTAGAATCATTACTGTGTAATCTAGATTATTGACTCTAGTGCAAGTGGGAGACTAAAGGAAATATGCCCTAGAGGCAATAATAAAGTTATTATTTATTTCCTTATATCATGATAAATGTTTATTATTCATGCTAGAATTGTATTAACCGGAAACATAATACATGTGTGAATACATAGACAAACAGAGTGTCACTAGTATGCCTCTACTTGACTAGCTCGTTAATCAAAGATGGTTAAGTTTCCTAACCATGAACAATGTGTTGTTATTTGATTAACGAGGTCACATCATTAGTTGAATGATCTGATTGACATGACCCATTTCATTAGCTTAGCACCCGATCGTTTAGTATGTTGCTATTGCTTTCTTCATGACTTATACATGTTCCTATGACTATGAGATTATGCAACTCCCGTTTGCCGGAGGAACACTTTGGGTGCTACCAAATGTCACAACGTAACTGAGTGATTATAAAGGAGTACTACAGGTGTCTCCAATGGTAGATGTTGGGTTGGCGTATTTCGAGATTAGAATTTGTCACTCCGATTGTCGGAGAGGTATCTCTGGGCCCTCTCGGTAATACACATTACACAAGCCTTGCAAGCATTGCAACTAATGAGTTAGTTGCGGATGATGTATTACAGAACGAGTAAAGAGACTTGCCGGTAACGAGATTGAACTAGGTATTGGATACCGACGATCGAATCTCGGGCAAGTAACATACCGATGACAAAGGGAACAACGTATGTTGTTATGCGGTCTGACCGATAAAGATCTTCGTAGAATATGTAGGAGCCAATATGGGCATCCAGGTCCCGCTATTGGTTATTGACCGGAGACGTGTCTCAGTCATGTCTACATTGTTCTCGAACCGTAGGGTCCGCACGCTTAACGTTACGATGACAGTTATTATGAGTTTATGCATTTTGATGTACCGAAGGTTGTTCGGAGTCCCGGATGTGATCACGGACATGACGAGGAGTCTTGAAATGGTCGAGACATAAATATTGATATATTGGAAGCCTATGTTTGGACATCGGAAGTGTTCCGGGTGAAATCGGGATTTTACCGGATCACCGGGAGGTTACCGGAACCCCCCGGGAGCCATATGGGCCTTATTGGGCTTTAGTGGAAAGGTGAAAGGGGCTGCCCATAGTGGGCTGCGCGCCTCCCCCCTCCCCTAGTCCTATTAGGACTAGGAGAGGTGGCCGGCCACCTCTCTCCCTCTCTTTCTCCTTGGGAGTCCTATTAGGAATAGGATTGGGGGGGGGGAGTCCTACTCCCGGTAGGAGTAGGACTCCTCCTGCGCCTCCATAGTTGGCCGGCCAGCCCTCCCCTTGGCAACCTTTATATACGGGGGCAGGGGGCACCTCTAGACACACAAGTTGATTATTGAGATCGTTCCTTAGCCGTGTGCGGTGCCCCCTGCCACCAAATTCCACCTCGATCATATCGTTGTAGTGCTTAGGCGAAGCCCTACGTCGGTAGTACATCAAGATCGTCACCACGCCGTCGTGCTGACGGAACTCCTCCCCGAAGCTTTGCTGGATCGGAGCCCGGGGATCGTCATCGAGCTGAACGTGTGCTAAAGAACTCGGAGGTGCCGGAGTAACGGTGCTTGGATCGGTCGGATCGGGAAGAAGACGCACGACTACTTCCTCTACGTTGTGTCAACGCTTCCGTTGCGATCTACAAGGGTACGTAGATCAGACTCTCCCCCTCGTTGCTATGCATCACCATGATCTTGCGTGTGCGTAGGAAATTTTTTGAAATTACTACGTTCCCCAACAGCAAGCACCCCTGTAAAGATGGCATGACATATAACAAAACACATGTAGAGCTCAGGATCATATCATGCACACATTAAACATGGAACATTGACAAAATGTCATTTGCTGAAACAGATCTGACAAATTACTCACATAGCCCTCTTCCAACAACATTTCGGGCATCAGGATGAGCTCAAATGAAAATGATGCAATGAGATGAAATGATGTACTCGTCGAGATGAACATTTTGATATGCTACATGCTCAAAACGGAGCCACAGATGATGAATTATGATGCGATGAATATGGGCACATGAATCTGGAAATTTCAGGGACTTTGTGAAATTTTACCTCCGCAAAAAGTCAACGTGGGACGGAGGGATCCGGGACAACGAGATCCGGGACGCGGGGGCGGTGTTTGGTTCGTCTCCTGGTGGATCTCATCCACCCGAAGCAGATCCGGCCGGAGTTGACTCCGGCGAACTCGAGGCCGTCTCCAGCGAGGCGAGGAGCGGGGCGGCACACTCTGGTGAGGGTCGGCGCGAACTCCTTGTAGGCATGGCGCGGGGGAAGCGCCGGTGAAGAGGGGGCGGCGCGCGGCGCATTTGGCGGCGAGCGGCGGCGAAGAGGCGGCGGCGCCGACGATGGTCGGCGGCGGCGGGGCGTCGCGCTGCAGGCGGCGGGGATGGATGGCGTGCGGCGAGGCGCTCGGGATGGAGGCGGTGGCGAGATGGAGAGGCGCGGGCGGCGCTCTGGCTAGACGCCAATCGCCGGCGGGCGGCACGGGGCCGGCGGAGAGAGGCGGCGGCGCGAGGTGCCCTCGAGGCGCGCGGCGAGACAGGCCCGGCGCGGCCCGGTTCAGCCCCGGGGTGGGCCGAATCTGGGCCCCGGGTGGCTGGCGCGGTGGGAGGAGAGAGATGACGACGTGGTGGCGGCGGATTCGTCGGGGACGGCGGCACGGACATGTCCGGCGTGGGAATTTTTGTTCGGCGGCGAGAGAGGGTTGGATCTAGGGTTTCGTCCGCGAATTTCGTGAGGGGAGCACATATTTATAGGTAGAGGGAGCTAGGAGAGTCCAAATGAGGTGCAGTTTTCTGCCACGCGATCGTGATCGAACAACCGAGATGATGGAGGAGGTTTAGGTGGGTTTTGGGCCAAATTGGAAGGGTGTTGGGCTGCAACACGCACGAGGCCTTTTCGGTCCCTCGGTTAACCGTTGGAGTATCAAACGAAGTCCAAATGGAACGAAACTTGACAGGCGGTCTACCGGTAGTAAACCAAGGCCGCATATCTCGGTCCAATCCGAAAACGTTTAACACCCGCACACGAAAAGAGGTAGAAAGGGGCACCGGGTGACATAGGAGTGCCGGATTGCAAAACGGACAACGGAGAAAATGCTCGGATGCATGAGACGAACATGTATGCAAATGAAATGCACATGATGACATGATATGCAATGCATGACACGCAAGCCAAGACAATGCAACAACAGCAAATAACTAGAGGACACCTGGCACATCGGTCTCGAGGCGTTACATGGGCGGAGCCGAAATATGGCGCATCGCCGATACCGGATACCTATCCGGTACTCCGAAGAAGTCGTCCGAAGACTGGCCTCCAGAATGGTTTTATATGGAGGACGTTCCCCTTCCGAACCCTGTTCGGCGGGGTCTTCCCGAGTTCAACAATGCTCCTCTGAAGAAACGCCGAAGTTGGCGCCCACGGAGCCCCCAGCTGGAAGACAACAGAGAAGTCCTCTATCTGATGAACCGGATCAAAACTCTGGCCGAATCAGGATTGACAATAATCGAAGTTATGTCGATTTGCATAATGCGGGGAGTGCAACCACTTCAATATCGTGGGCACCCCTTGTGGTGTTATAACGGGGCGGATGATGCCACCCGCTGCGGGCGTAAGGGTCCGGACAATGCCGCCGCTTTAGCGAAAATTCTGTCCGAACTGTTCAAGGGTGAGGAAGAGGAGTTCACCCGCATCAAGCCACGGGATGGATTCTCCATGTACAATCCTCCAAGCTGGGTAAGTTATATCTCCCTGCTCCCATTGTTCCCGCATTCTTTGTCGTAAGTATTCACCTTGCCACTTTGCGGCAGGAACTGCGAAAAGCCATAAAGGAGGTCAGCAGCCCTTCTCCACAACCAGAGGACCCTGACCGGGCCCTCGACTCCGGTCTCGAAGAAGATCTGATTATATCCGTGGAGCTGATAGACCGACAGTTCTATCAGTTAAGTTGTGACGATGCCATGGTGGCCATTACGGCCGACTATCCCGGACCGCTCCTTGCATCGCACGCAAGAAAAATAAAAAATCCCAACTCCAAAACTAGGATCCCCTTTTATACACTTCACCCACCATATACACATGGTATTTTACAGGGAAGGCATTCGGGACGCCCTGCCGAACCCGCAGCAACGCGCCAACAGGAGGCACCGAGGCCGGGTAGGCCAAAAAGGAAGGCGGCCAGGACGGAGACGCCGACGCGAAGGTATAACAAACCCCGCTCCGTGGTTGTCGCCTTTCTCGAAATATAATGATGCCCGTGTTTCTTTAACAGAAAAAAACGCCCGCCGGAATATGTCCGGCGATGTTACTAATCACGCTTCCACTAGCCGGGCGCCAGGACCGGACATAGCGGTGGAAGCCGATATGGGGGAGACGCCGGATAATCCCCCTACAAAGGATGCGGATAGATTATCCGCTACTAACTCAGAAGTGGAAAGCGCCATGAATCATAGGCGCCGCCGGGCCGTACTCTGGGACGCTTGTTTCTCACCAGAGGCATTTGATGCCTTTAATTCCGGAGAGGCGTACCTCCGTGCTGCTCAAGATGGTCTAGCCAGAGCCACGGATCAGTATGTAAAGGATGTACGGGTAAGTAAATTTGACAATTTATATGTATCAGTAGCCCCTGAGACTTGAAACGGTTAGCAGAACTATTTTAAGGATCATCTTTATTGAGCAGGTTCTTACAGAGAAGAATACGAGGCTGTCCCAGGAGCTGGAGGAGTGCAAGACCCAACTGCGGGCCGCTGTTGCCGCATTGCGGGAATCGAAAAAGCCTCCCGCTGTTAGCATTTACTTTAAAGAATGATGGTTACCATATAGTGTGCGGCGTGGCTTCAGATCTAACAATAGATGTTGCAGATGAATCCGGAGAAAATCCGGAGGACCAGCATGTTATGCGACAGCTAGAGGCTAGCAAACGCGTGCTGATTGAGGTTACACGGGAGAAAAACAATCTCCAAGACACCAATATTAAGCTGAGGGTGGAACTAAAGACGTTCGGTGCCAGCTTGCAGACTCCGAGAAGGAGAATAAGCGGCTTCGACGCGACATTTTCAGTATGTGCTTGAACGAATCCTTTTAAGGGAGTTCGGCGAAGAAGCCAACTAATAGCGGTATGTCTGTAGGTATGCTGACGGGTCGTCCCGCGGAGGAAATGCCCGGTTCTGCGGGTGATCTTCTATCCAAGCTGTCACATCTGCACGAACAAGTTCGGCAGGTGATGCAGGGGGTTGCCCAGGCCTTGTGGCCGTCCGTCTCCCTGCCAGAGGGCGTTGTAGAGCTTGTGGAGAAGCTCAAGGGAGCATGGCCGCGCTTCCGATTATGGAAGATATCAGCCTACCGACAGGGTGCCAGAGAAGCCTGGGCCATGGTGAAGACGCGGTATACCAAGGCAGACCCAAATCACATGGCTGAGGTCAGACCTGTGGGGCCCGACAGAAAAGAGATCCCCGTTAGCTTAGTTTATGGGCAAGTAGAATTAGCCGCAAAGTATTCCCAACAGGATTGTAGGCTAGACCACTTGTTGGATGGTATACAGGAAGAATTTAGTCAGTCTGCATGACTATGTAATTAAAGTGACATGTATAATGCCTTCTAGCCGGATTGTAGATCATTTGTCATGGCGGACCTTTTCGCTTCAACCTCGGGACCCGATAGTCCGGAGTGTATCCGAATACCCGCTCAGTTATATAAGAACCGGGGTATGCGTGGAGACCAGGCATAGGGGTCATTGGTGCTTGAACAGACAAGTGCCCAACTAGTTATGTTATATTACATGGGTAGTAAGAAACATCTTCCAAGGAGAATAGTTTCGTTAAGGGTTCCTTTCCCTGGGTAAGCATGCCCTAAAGTGCATGTCCGGACTGCGATAGGAAACGCAGGAAAAAACATATGGGGGCAGATATGGAAAATAAGTAAAAAATCATCTTTTGTTCGCCGACCGAATATTCCCTTAAGAACGCTAGCTTTCGTCCTCACTCAGTCCGAGGTACATATCCGGTTGACCTGGCAGTAACAATCGCAGAGGTGCTCCCCTTATGCCCTAGCTGAATTAACGGGAACGTAGGGCATAAATACAAGAGCCAGGCAACCCAGCTTGGCCAAAACTTAAGTCATATCGATGCATATAATTGCAAAAAAAAGGTATATGTGGAAGCATAACACATGTGCGGGGCACGAGCCCAAATAAATAATCAAGCTTTTGTGAAAGAAGCCCCCAGGTATGATGAGTGCGGCTAGCGCATATGTAATGTGCAAACGAGGCGTAAGTTGGCCTTTGAAGGCCTGGAGAAAGAATAAAAGAAAGAAAGAAAAACAGGACAGATAATAAATAAAAATGGACAGAGGAAGGGGACGAATACAGGGTCCGGCGCTAGGCGTAGAATCTTCGGAGCCTGGCCGCGTTCCATGGGTTCAGCTCGAGTCGATTAGTCGATGCATCCCGCAGTCGATACGCTCCACCGGTCAGAACTTGGTCAATAATGAAGGGACCTTCCCATTTGGGCTCGAGCTTGTTCTTTTCTTATCCGACAGGCGTAGAACTAGTTCACCAATGTTATAAGTTTTGGCCCGTGCTTCTCTGCTTTGGTATCTGCGAGTCTGTTGCTGATAAAATGCGGAACGGGCTTTTGCTACGTTGCGCTCCTCCTCCAGGGTGTCCAGACTGTCCTGCCGATCGAGCTCGGCTTCTCTTTCTTCGTACATGCACACTCGAGGTGAGTCATGAATTATGTCACAGGGCAAGACTGCCTCTCCGCCGTACACCATAAAGAAGGGTGTATATCCGGTACTACGATTTGGCGTGGTCCGCAGCCCCCAGAGTACGGAGTCGAGCTCCTCTACCCAGTGCGTGTTAGACTCCGTTAAAGAACGCACTAATCTGGGTTTAATGCTGCTCATTATAAGACCATTTTCTCACTTGACTTGATCATTGGTTTGTGGGTGATAGACTGAGGCATAATCGAGTTTGATGCCCATTTTGCTGCACCAGAGTTTAACCTCATCGGCTGTGAAGTTTGTGCCATTGTCAGTGATGATGCTGTGGGGGATGCCATAGCGGTGTACAACCCCGGATATGAAGTCTATCACCGGTCCGGATTCGGCTGTTTTAACAGGTTTGGCCTCTATCCATTTGGTGAATTTATCCACCATGATCAGTAAGTATTTTTTTCTTATGGGTTCCCCCTTTAAGGGGTCCAACCATGTCAAGCCCCTAGACCGCAAAGGGCCATGTAATGGGGATTGTTTGGAGGGCGGTTGGTGGCATGTGGCTTTGATTTGCAAAGAGCTGGAAACCGGCACAACGTTGGACCAAGTCCTGTGCATCTGCCCGGGTCGTTGGCCAGTAGAATCCTGTACGGAAGGCCTTGTTTACAAGAGCCCGGGCTGCGGCATGGTGACCGCCGAGTCCGGCATGAATTTCAGCCAGGAGCTTCCGCCCTTCCTCTTCGGAGATGCACCTTTGAAGGACTCCGGTGGTGCTTTTCTTATAAAGCTCTCCCTCATGGACCTTATAGGCTTTAGATCGCCACCCTATGCAGCGTGCCTCATTTTGGTCCTGGGGAGTTCCTGCCTAGTTAGATAGGCTAGGAATGGTTTTGTCCACGGGGCGATGACGACCATTAAAATGTGGGCTCAAGATGTTATTTCGGTGGCAGAGCCTCCGATTACGTCAGAGTGTTCAGTATTGGGCATTGCGGTTGGGTCCGAGCTGTTATTGCTGGGTCCCCCTTCCCATGCTACGGATGGCTTGAACAGCCTCTCCAAAAAGATATTGGGAGGACTGCATCGCGTCTTACACCGATGCGTGCGAGGACATCTGCCGTCTGATTGTTTTCCCGGGCTACATGGTGAAATTCGAGCCCCTCGAACCAAGCTGACATTTTTAGAATGGCGTTGCGATAGGCCGCCATTTTCGGATCCTTGGCATCAAAGTCTCCATTTATTTGGGATATTGCGAGGTTCGAATCCCCCCGCACCTCTAGGCGTTGAATGCCCATGGATACTGCCATCCGGAGACCATGTAAAAGGGCCTCATATTTGGTTGCGTTGTTGGAGTCCATATACATTATCTGGAGTACATATTGAACTATATCTCCGGTTGGGGATGTCAAAACGCCGTCAGCCCCCAGACCAGCCAACATTTTGGAGCCGTCTAAGTGCATGATCCAGTTGGAATACGCGCCGTACTCTTTAGGGAGTTCGCCTTTCGTCCATTCGGCGACAAAGTCGGCCATTACTTGCGACTTAATGGCTCGCCGTGGTTCGTATGTTATGTTGAACGGGAGGAGCTCGATGGCCCATTTGGCAATCCGGCCCGTAGCATCGCGGTTGTTTATAATATCATTAAGTGGCACTTCCGAGGCTACTGTAATCGAACACTCTTGAAAGTAGTGTCGCAGCTTCCGGGATGCCATGAATACCGCATAGGCTATCTTTTGATAATATGGGTACCGTGATTTGCATGGAGTGAGGACAGTGGATACATAGTATACCGGCTTTTGAAGAGGGAATTTATGTCCGTCCGCTTCCCGTTCGACAACGAGCACTGCGCTGACAACTTGATGAGTTGCCGCAATGTACAACAGCATTGGTTCGCCGATGTTTGGCGCGGCCAGGATTGGGTTGGTTGCCAAAATGGCCTTTATTTCTTCCAATCTAGTTGTGGCCGTGTCCGTCTACTCGAAGTGTTCGGTGCGCCGAAGGAGGCGATAAAGGGGTAAAGCCTTTTCTCCTAAGCGGGAGATAAAGCGGCTTAGAGCCGCCATGCATCCAGTTAACTTCTGGATTTGTTTGAGGTCTGTCGGGGTAGCCAACTATGACAAAGCTCGGATTTTGGCCGGATTAGCTTCAATACCTCTACTGGAGACGATGAAACCCAGGAGCTTTCCGGCTGGTATGCCGAAAACGCTTTTTTCGGGATTGAGCTTGATGTCGTATGTTCGGAGGTTGTCGAATGTGAGCCTCAAGTCGTCTATCAAAGAGTCGACGTGTTTGGTTTTGATGACCACATCGTCTACGTATGCATCTACTGTTTTGCCGATTTGTTTCTCCAGACATGTCTGAATCATGCGCTGATATGTTGCGCTGGCGTTTTTGAGCCCAAAAGGCATTGTGTTAAAACAGAAGGGACCGTATGGTGTGATGAATGCCTTTGCGGCTTGGTCGAACTCCGCCATCTTGATTTGGTGGTAACCGGAGTATGCGTCGAGGAAACACAATGACTCGTGTACTGCGGTAGCATCAATAATTTGATCGATGCGGGGGAGGGGGAAGGGATCCTTTGGGCAAGCTTTATTGAGGTCTTTGAAATCGACACAAAGACGCCAGGATTTATCCTTCTTTGGTACCATCACCAGGTTTGCTAGCCAGTCCGGGTGTTTTATTTCTCTGATGAATCCGACCTCCAGTAATTTGGCTAGTTCCTCTCCCATGGACTGTCTCTGAGGTTCGGAGAAACGACGAAGAGCTTGCTTGACCGGCTTGAATCCCTTTAGGATATTGAGGCTATGCTCGGCCAGCCTGCGTGTGATTCCTGGCATGTCTGAGGGATGCCAGGCGAATATGTCCCAATTCTCGCGCAGGAACTCTCGTAGTGTGGCGTCCACGACGGGGTTTAACCAAGCCCCGATGGAGGCTGTTTTTTCAGGGTCCGTTGGGTGGACTTGGAATTTGACTATTTCATCCGCTGGTTTAAAAGAGGTGGACTTGGATCTTTTGTCGAGTATCACGTCATCCCTGTCCACTATGGAGCGTAGGGTGGTTAATTCCTCGGCCGAGAGGGCTTCTGATAATGCCTCGAGGGCCAGTGTGGCTGTTTTGTTTTCGGCGCGGAGTGATGTGTCCGGATCACTAGCAAGAGTGATGATTCCGTTGGGCCCGGGCATTTTAAGCTTCATGTATCCGTAATGGGGTATGGCTTGGAAGATTGTAAACGCCTCCCGTCCTAAAAGAGCGTGATAACCACTGCTGAACGAGGCCACTTGGAATGTAATTTCTTCGGACCTGTAATTATCCGGCGTGCCGAATACCACATCTAGTGTGATCTTCCCAGCACAACGTGTTTCCCGACTGGGGATGATTTCTCTAAAGGTTGTGATACTTTGCTCAATGCGGTTCCAGTCTATTTCCATCTTTTGAAGAGTTTCCTCATAGATGAGGTTTAATCCACTGCCGCCGTCCATGAGTACTTTGGTGAGTCGAAAGCCGTCCATGATTGGACTGAGGACTAGTGCGGCTGGTGCTCGGGCTGTTCGGAATTTAGGTTCATCTCTGGCATTGAAGGTAATAGCCGTGTCACTCCATGGATTTATTTCTGCTACATGGCAAATTTCGGCCATGCTGTGGAGTGTTCGCTTGCGCCTATTATTTGACGCAAATGTCTCAAAGACTGTTAACACCATATTGTTATCCACGGGATGGTGCTCTGTGGCATTTGGGATAAGAAGATCCTCACCACTTTTGGCCACCTGCCGGAGTATCCAACATGCTCTAAGGCTGTGCGTTGGTATTGTATCCGCTGTACTATGAATTTTGCAGGGTCCATTGAGCCATCCCTCTAGTACGGTTCCATGCCCTATAGAGGGTTTTTGCTTTTTGGTAGTTGACCGGGGTGTCTTTTGATAGTGCACCCTTTTATTTAGAACTGGATTCGTATTTAGGGCCGGATTATCCCAAAAGTTTGTTTCGGTTTTCCAGGCACTTTCCATCGCACAGTACTTTCGTACTATGGACGCCAAGTCAGCGAAGCGTGATATCTCACGGCGATTTATGGCGTTAAGGATTCCCTTGTCCGTGCAATTATTGCAGAAAAATAAGATTGTGTCTTCCTCGCGACAGTCCTTGACCTTGTTCATCGCAAGGAGGAATCTGACCCAATAGTGATGTACTGTTTCCGGGGGCTCTTGCCTGATGTGGGAAAGATCGCTTATGTTTGGGTGGGTGGGTGGAATTGAATTCGAACCCTTACCCGATCTGGGATCCAGGGGCCGAGGAATTTCCAATTTTGGAAATTCTGGTTCCGGGGTGTTGCCCGATAATCCTGGCCCGCTGCCTGACTCTAAGTTCAGGGATTGGACGCTGTCCTCCCGCGAACGGGTATCCGGCTCGAAGAGCTCAGGTATTCGGACATAGTTAGTCCTCAAAATAGAGGAAGAGTCGCCGCATTGTTCCTCCACAACCGCAACATGATGGGTGACCGGTGGAGACTTAATCTCCCGTTGATCGGGTTTAAGCCCAATCCGATCATAGTCTGTAGCGAGTCCCAAGACGGCGATGCGATCCAAGAGCTCATTTAGAGAGGAGAGCTCCATTGGATCCATCTGCCCGGTGAATTCCGAGCCGATGTGGAGGCTGTTTTTGATGACCCGAGAAGTCATCGTCGGTGCAGCAGCCGAACAGGCGGTCATGACGAAGCTGCCTAGCCGGAGAGTTTGGCCGACAGCCAAGGCTGCTCCGGCGGTAATGTTGTTTTTAACAACGAGATGAGGCATCTTTCCTTACCGCGACGACACAGAGGAACTCTCAATGAAAGCACCAATGTCGGTGTCAAAACCGGCGGATCTCGGGTAGGGGGTCCCGAACTGTGCGTCTAAGGAGGATGGTAACAGGAGGCAGGGGACACGATGTTTTACCCAGGTTCGGGCCCTCATGATGGAGGTAAAACCCTACGTCCCGCTTGATTTATTCTTGATGATATGGGTATTACAAGAGTTGATCTACCACGAGATCGGAGAGGCTAAACCCTAGAAGCTAGCCTACCGTATGATTGTATGTTATTGTCCTACGGACTAAAACCCTCCGATTTATATAGACACCGGAGAGGGTTAGGGTTACACAAGGTCGGTTACAAAGGAGGAGATATACATATCCGTATTGCCTAGCTTGCCTTCCACGCCAAGTAGAGTCCCATTCGGACACGGGACGAAGTCTTCAATCTTGTATCTTCATAGTCCAACAGTCCGGCCATAGTATATAATCCGGTTGTCCGGATACCCCCTAATCCTGGACTCCCTCAGAGACCATTTTTTTCATGGTTACCTACTTGAAAGCATTGTCTGAATATGCTCGGACTAATTTTTGAAAGTGATGGTGGCTATGTTAGTGTCGCTCCCTTTATGAGGGGGTTGCTGTTGAAAACCTTCGCCATTCATGTGAAGTCATGAGATGGTTGATGCGGATATGATTATTGCTACAGTTTACAGATCGCAGATCTATTGCCTTGAGATTTATTTTTATTTTTTTCTCATATACGAATAATTTTGGTCTTATATGACTTTGCTAGTTGCTGACTTTTTTTCTATGTGTTGGTGTTAGTTGTGTGTCTTGATGCCTCGTTTTAAGTCAATAAAATTCATCATTTATTGAAAAAAAGTGTGAAGTGCGATAAAAAGGCCACAAGGACGACGACGAAGAAAGAAAATATTCTCTCTGATCCATATTAATTGAGGCACTCTAAGTACAAAGTTGTACAAAGAGTAATCGTGGGGAATACAAACTTTTACAAGCTTAGGGTGTAGGTTTGCCAAACTTTGTTAGGCGTGGCAAAGGTATAGCCTCCAACCAAACGGGCACTCGCTAACAAAACAGGAGCTAAGCCATGGAGTGGACTGATTTGGTGATCAGTCACTGTGGACACTCAATATGCGAGGTGAGTTTCATATTCGCTAACTGCGGCGCCTCCATTGTCATCATTCCAAAATAAACTAGGTTCGTACAAGACCAGAGAGAAGGGTAGAAGGCGACATCGGAAGCAGCCGTGGCCGTCGGAGGACGGGGCCAAATCTCAGAGTAAAAATACCTCCGCCTTGTCACTTCTATCCGCGCCCCATTTTTCTATCGCTCGGCGGCGGACCCTCCCAGATCGGAACAAGCGGCAGGTAGGAGAACAATCCACGGGTGCGAGCATCTCTTGAGGATTTAAGAAGCGGTTGCTGTCACTCCGAGCATGGTCGGGACAAAATTAGGGGCATGCTTGTGTCCATGCTTTGTCGTAATCGCTGTATTTTCTTGTTGATTTTGACGATCGTTAGGTTGGAGAAGGAAGCGAGGGTCGATCGTGCAGTTTAGCTCCGGCTGATTGATTTGGAGGCATGCGTAACAGAACCTGTCACTTGTCAGTCAATATCTGTCGAAGATACCACGCCAGGAAACTAACGAAGGGAGAGATGATTTGGAAAGGGTGGAGACATAGCACTCCAAGAATGCTACACTATGTCTACTAGCTCATGGGTGCGTATGGCTCTCGTCTAGATGGGAAATACGCAAAGATTCATCGGGACTTTTCTTTTATATTTTTGTTTGGTTATAATCAAACAGCATAGGAGTTAGATATGACTTTTTTAATTCCTCTTCACATGCCAAAGCAACAACAGTAGTAGCAGCTAAGGTTTTCTTCGCCTCCATCGGCACCGCCGCCCGGTCCGCTTCGTCCCCGGTTGCCTTAGACCTTGTACAATGGGAGGTGCTTAGGGAAGGTGCTTAGAAAAATAAACCAGATTTTTTAAGCACCGGTGCTTATTTGTACAGGATGGACGTTTAACTAAGCGTCTCCTATAGAAATAGGCACCGGTGCTTCAGAAAAACCCGGTTTATTTTTCTAAGCATCTCTCTAAGCACCTTCCATTGTACAAGAACTTAGAGTCATGGAGACGCGATGGTGGCTTCGGTTTTAGATGTTACTTTGTGTTCTGTTAGAATACTTGTCCTATCAGAAAGACAAGATGATGGCGGCTCCGTGAAGATGGAACAAGATTCTCCTTTCATAGCCCACATTTCGGTGGTGCATCTAGTATTGTTGGTGGGCGTGTGGAGATGTATCTCCGATGGATTTATTTTTGGTGGATCCACTCGGATCAGTTCGTTGTTCATCTATGTTCGTGTATCTTCAGGTTGGATCCTTCCGATGTACGCTACTTTTCATTAGTGACGGTTGTTGTTTTGGTGCGCTAGTCCTATGAGACCTTAGCACGACGACTTTCCAACTGTCGTGCAACAAGTTTTGCCCAGCTCCGATGAGAGAAGGGCGATAATGGCAGCACACCTTCAGCTCGCTTCAGTTCTTGTAGTCGTTGCTAGGTGGTCTATAAATCTGAATATAATTTTTATTATTTCTGGTGTTCGTTTTTATGCCATGATTGGAGATGAATATATCGGAAGTTTTCCTACAAAAAGTATAATAATAATTCTTCGATCTGGCCAGGGAAAGGTCTGCTAGGAGTGCATTGACGCTACAACATGAACGATGGTGGTGACTTTGGCCGCGACGACGAAAAAGGAAGATATGGGGCAGGGTGGTACTGAAGAAGGGGGCCAATGGGGAAGATAGGGACGAAGTGGCGCCGCCGAGACGGGAGGCGGCGACATTGACCGAGCTACGGACGGGAGTAAGAGCCCGGGCTGAAACTTCCTTCCCGCACTATGGTTAAAGGATGGAGTGCACTTCTAATCAGAGCTCCACAGCTTACAAATATGAAGAGTCGCGGGCTTGATTTGGAGTGGTTTTCATAAATTATTATGCACGCCAAGGGGAGCATGACGACTGCTAGACAAGCCATTTCGACTCCGACCACACAATTGAGCCGATATGACAGCTTGGAGCTGCTCTTTATGGCATCACCAATGCAGATCCGCAAATTTGCTCTGGCATCGTCCGCGAACAGAGGGGCAGTCTGCTGACACTGATGCGGGAGCCGGCTGTCCAACGCTATATATCTTGTAGATGTCTGTTAGTAAAGGGCAATTTGGAATTCAAATAAAGTGTGATCCATATGTGCGTTGGATGCTGAATCACATGCCCGATCACACCTAAAAAGAGGCAAGTATGTTGCAGTTTTTACATGTACGATCCCAAAAGAATATCAGTTCCGCAGTCCGTGTAGAAAATTAGATTTTTTTGCCCTGCCGAACCGGCAATTCGAGCTTCCACGCTCAAGGTGCGGTCACACCGCGTAGGCCGCCCATGCTTCCTCCTTCTCTGCCGCCTACATCTCCTCCTTGTCCGCCGTGATACGTCTCCAACGTATCTATAATTTTTGATTGCTCCATGCTATATTATCTACTGTTTTCGACATTATCGGGCTTTATTATCCACTTTTATATTATTTTTGGGACTAACCTATTAACTCGAGGCCCAGCCCAGAATTGTTGTTTTTTGCCTATTTTAGGGTTTTCAAGAAAAAGAATATCAAACAGAGTCCAAACGGAATGAAACCTTCGGGAACATGATTTTTGAAACGAACAAGACCCAGGAGACTTGGACCCTACGTCAAGCAACCAACAGGGAGGCCACGAGGAAGGGGGGCGCGCCTACCCCCCCCCCCCCCAGGCGTGCCCTCCACCCTCATGGGCCCCCTGTTGCTCCACCGACGTACTCCTTCCTCCTATATATACATACGTACCCCCAAACGATCAGATACGGAGCCAAACCCCTAATTCCATAGCCGTAACCTTCTGTATCCACGAGATCCCATCTTGGGGCCTGTTCCGGAGCTCCGCCGGAGGGGGCATCCATCACGGAGGGCTTCTACATCAACACCATAGCCTCTCCGATGAAGTGTGGGTAGTTTACCTTAGACCTTCTGGTCCATAGTTATTAGCTAGATGACTTCTTCTCTCTTTTTGGATCTCAATACAATGTTCTCCCCCTCTCTTGTGGAGATCAATTCGATGTAATATTCTTTTTGTTGTGTGTCTGTTGAGACCTATGAATTGTGGGTTTATAATCAAGATTATCTATGAACAATATTTGAATCTTCTCTGAATTCTTTTATGTATGATTGGTTATCTTTGCAAGTCTCTTCGAATTATCAGTTTGGTTTGGCCTACTAGATTGATCTTTCTTGCAATGGGAGAAGTGCTTAGCTTTGGGTTCAATCTTGCGGTGTCCTTTCCCAGTGACAGTAGGGGCAGCAAGGCACATATTGTATTGTTTCCATCGAGGATAACAAGATGGGTTTTTATCATATTGCATGAATTTATCCCTCTACATCATGTCATCTTGCTTAAGGTGTTACTCTGTTTTCGTGAACTTAATACTCTAGATGCATGCTGGATAGCGGTCGATGAGTGGAGTAATAGTAGTAGATGCAGGCAGGAGTCGGTCTACTTGTCTCAGACGCGATGCCTATACACATGATCATACCTAGATATTCTCATAACTATGCTCAATTCTGTCAATTAACTCAACAGTAATTCGTTCACCCACCGTAAAATACTTATGCTCTTGAGAGAAGCCACTAGTGAAACCTATGGCCCCCGGGTCTATCTTCGTCATATTAATCTTCCAATACTTAGTTATTTCCTTTGAGTTTTTACTTTGCTTTTATTTTAGTTTGCATCTTTGTCACAAAAATACCAAAAATATTATTCTATCATATCTATCAGATCTCACTCTCGTAAGTGACCGTGAAGGGATTGACAATCCATTATCGCGTTGGTTGCGAGGAGTTATTTGTTTTGTGGAGATACGAGGGACTCACGCATAGCCTCCTACTGGATTGATACCTTGGTTCTCAAAAACCGAGGGAAATACTTACGCTACTTTGCTGCATCATCCTTTCCTCTTCAAGGAAATCCAACGCAGTGCTCAAGAGGTAGCACACCGCTTTCAACTCATCTTTCTACTGCTCCAACATCTTGTAGCGGAAGGCTTACGGTGGGTGACACCAGCGGCACACCGCAACCTATGCCACGACCTCCACCTCGTCCACGATCAGCATGCCTGCCGGCATGTTCGTAGGCGTCCCGCTTCTTGAGCGTCTTCTCCTTTGCTGCTTTTGCTTTGACATGGCGATTTTTCCGCGTCGCCAAGTTGATCTTTCAGGCGAATGTGATGCTCGGATACTCCAACACCTCCACCATGTCCTATAGGCTATCCTCCGGTTCCATGCAGCGGCGGTGGTGGCGGGAGCGAAGAAGAGAGTGGTAGAAAAGGGCGGAAATTGGGTGGAGAGCGACGGAATGAAAGAAGAGAGTGGGATTTTGCTACGGAAATAGGGTGGAGAACTACAAAAGCACAGGCTCCGCCTGCCTTTGGGTGGGCTGGGGGTGTCGGAGTCCTACGTGTCTACTGTCCGAACTCCCGCAAAACGCCCTCACATTTGGTTCCAATTTACCGAAAAAACGTGATTCGAACCGTTCGACGGAGTGATACACGCATGCGTTGAATGACACATCACATCCAACCGCGTGATCCGGACATATGCGGGCAGTTTAAGATCGGCGTTGGAGATTCAGTTATTCTTTTTCCTCGCTCCTCATCGCTCCTAGGGTTTTGTAAGCCCTTTTGCTTATAAGATCTGGCGGGATGCCCCACCGCTTACCCCATATCTCTCCCCCTCATTGCGAGATCTGGCCTCCGCCGAAACTGACCTGGGTGGCTACAAAGATCCGCGGTGACATCGACCAGTTCGGCTAAACCATGCCTGCGCCTGAGTCCAGTGTTACTTGCGTAATCTGTCCCTGCGAACATATTTCTTCTTCTTGCTGAAACAAATCCATCTAGCTGTGCCCTGACTTGCCTGATCCGTGCGTGCAATTTTCCATTGCTGAATCCATTCATCCAGTTGTATATTTGGTTGCTATTGACTAGCATGTACTCTATCTGTAAAAAAATATAAAAGCGTTTAGATCACTACTTATATTTCTTTACGGAGAGAGTATATTGCACAAATTAGGCTTGTTTGAATCACAAAAGACTGGCATGTATATTCCGTTCTAGCATAATGTATCCATCCAGTTATGGAATCAGTAAAACACACCTCTGAACTATTGAATTGGAAAATATGAAGAATAATTGTGTATCCATGCTTGATGCTTGTTCTGTTAGGGCATCTCCAATAGTCGTATAATCATTGTTGGTTAAATTGCCACCTAGATTATTTTGATAACATGGCACATAATAAAAGAAGAGAGACAATAAAACCGTATAAATCTGAACCAACGCTCGCATGAGCTCCGAGGCAAGTCTATTCATTTCTTCAACATTTAGTGGACCCGTCTAGATTTAACATACCCTTAACATTCGCCTTATTGAAGAGCTTGTATGATGTGCTGTTGGCTGTTAATGTGGACAATTATACCAACGATTAAACATACAAACTATTGCGGATGCTCTTATTCCGCGCACTCGCTGGTACTCCACGTGCAGTGCTGCCTAAATTTAACAATCTGTTGGTCTCACAGTAGAATTTACCATGTTTATTCAAGCGAAAGGTCTTCAGCCTACATGGTTCTCAAAATAAAAAGGGATACCACGGGCTTTCATCTACAAGCTGCCAGTAAAAGGAATAGTACTAGTTAAAATTCGAAATAACGTATGAACTGACACAAAGAGATATATTTTTTGGCAATTAGTACTTGCATTTCGAATTTCGACTTCTATTCCTTTAATTTTAGAAATACACAGTAACTGTTATAAAGAAATAATGTTTGTAGAAGTTACTACTCCTTTCAATCCATACTAATTGACGCTGGTTTAGTATAAAGTTAGTACTCCCTCCGTAAAGAAATATAAAAGAGTTTAGATCACTATAAACACTCTTATATTTCTTAACGGAGGGAGTACTATATTTCGAATTTCGACTATTGGCCTGTGGTCGGAAGCCGTATTCTTGCAATTTCAGTTCTTTCGTTCTGCTCCTATGGCTTTGAGGGACTAGTCGTTGATGAATAGAGAACTGATGTCTGATGGAAATGATAGGTTTATGCCTCATTTGGTTGTTCATCTCACGTTTTCTATGGCTGTGTTATGCTCCAGTCAAGTTATATAGCGACGATCTGCTCATGTTCAGACTAGAAACAGGAAGAACAGAGAGCGCAACACATAAAAGTAAACCATCTTACAATTTTTGCGAACTGATGAAAATGCCATGTTTATGCGAAGTACTAGATTTTCTCATAGAATCCAGCATTCTAGCTTTGTTTTCCTAGCACAAATTATCTACAAAATGTACAAGATATAAACTTGGCTTGGAACAAACAGGGGAACTGATAGTACAGGCCAGGTCTGCACCAATGGAGACAGTGAACAAAAAGGAGGCAACATCGACTACTTTTCCTGAAGATAATGGTAAAGGCAGAGATGGATCAACCGCCGATGGTCAATATGATCCATGGGATCCTCCCTACCCTCCACGTGATGCTGGTACCCCGTGTGATCCTGACATTGTTGCTCATATCAGATCAGTCAAGGAGGTGCAGTAACTAACCACCATCATAATGTTTTTCTACTACATTGTTTCCTTTCCGTGGTCTCACAGCTCTTGATGGTGGCATTCTCTCTCACTGTGGTTTAAAAAAACAGGGGCTATACTTGCTAAGTCCAGATCAACCAATATAATCATCCCAGACCGTACTCCGCAGGTTCTTTGCAATTGACCTGCAGATTCTTTGAGTATTTAAATTGTCTGTTGCAACATTTCGGTTACTAACTGATTTACTTTCATCCTTATTTGTGAACGGATCAACCTAGAGCATAAATGATGCGTTCTACGATATATTACCAGACGCCAATCTTGGAAAGTGATAGTGCCCAATCTTCCCTCCACTTCATTAATAAGAACACTTGCATGCGTAAGTACCTCGAGGACAGTCTAAATCCTAATCAACTACTCCCTCCGTTCCAAAATAGATGACTCAACTTTGTATTAACTTTAGTACAAAGATAGTACAAAGTTGAGTCATCTATTTTAGAATGGAGGGAGTAGACGTGAACTGCAGCGAGGCAGATACCAACTATACACTCAAGCTCATCCACATCCCGTGACACCCGAAATGGTTTGTTCCGTATCCATCCTTGCACAAATTACTTGTTTGCCGACATAACAAATTGGCACATATCTCAAACCACTGATGATATAGGTCATCACAGACTGCAGTTCTGTGTGTTACACCGTCTGTATGTGCAGGCCCAAGTTCTATGGCCTTTTTAATTTTAGTTAACAGAGAACAATTTAAGCTAACTTCTGAAATTTTGATTTTGTTTAAAAATTGAACTGAGTTTCTCTTCCATGTTCATTGTTTTTCAGAAAATCTTCTTGGATACGACTAGGCTCCTAGGCAAACACACAAATAATCTGTTAGATGAGCTCTGCAAGTACATAATCGATGGAAAAATCATCCATACGGCCATTTTGCTCCTTGCAGCTCAAAAGCAGATCCGCGGGCTATCTTCCAGCAAGGGAGGCAGCGGTCGTAAGCGATATGGGTTTGATACTATCACTAACTATGTTGTGGGCAACATTACTGCTATAAAACTCGAGATGTGCCAAAACAAACTGGAAATGGAGCCACTAGAGGGAAAAAAGAGGCTTATTAATGTTACATTGAATCTTGTTCATGTCATTTTTGAAGCTGGTGAAGCTCTTGATACTTACAGACGGTCTCATCCAAAGGTAACAAAGTTGTAGTTGCTGTTGAATATATGAGCAAATTACTACGAGATTTAATCCAAATAAACAGAATATAAATCATGACCACAGCAGCAGAGATTAAACTAATCATGCGAACTAGCATAGCAGATGAACATATCACATCTAGGGCACATACTAGAAACATGAATTCTACCACGATCTCGAACAGGAAGGATAGAATCACATACGGTGCAGCGGTGCAGCACCGCCGGCGTTGATGTTGTCGCCCATGTCGTCGAGGATGAGGTTGCCGAGGTCGGGGAAGAAGTCGTCGTTCGCGAAGTCGTCGCTGCCAGCAGTCGCGCGAGTGCGCTCCCCAAAAACCTGATCGCCCCTCTCCCGTACAGGATCACGAGAGGCGGGGTTCCGGAGGCCTGCTGTCCCTTCTTGCGGTGCACGCCGGAAGGAGGGATGGAGAAGACTAGCTTGGCGGCGCAATGATCTGGAACGGTGATGAGAAACCATACGAATCGGCGGCTAGGGTAGACGGCTGCCTGACTATATATATTGCGGGCCGGGTCGTCACGATCCAAAAGAATCGGAAACGGTTCAGTAATTAACGCGTCCATTAATTATTAATTAATGACTCATTAATTTTCCCATGCAGCAAAAATATAGACAACGTGCATAGCTCTGTCCTCGGCTCGGCTCAAACCCGCAACCCGCAACCCGCGGCGCGGCGCGGCGCGGCGCGTCGTGGCGAGGCGTGGCGTGGCGAGGCGAGCGAGGAGGAGGAGCGCGCGTGTAGGTCTCCTCTTCTCATGCTCATACAAGTGGTAGAAGAGCTCACCTTATAAAGAGGTGCAACTCTCTCTCAACTTCCAATGTGGGACTAAACTTTAGCCTCACTCACTCCACTCACATGTGTGCATGAATGGGCCAAGAGAATTTCAGAATTTTAGTTGGGCTTTGGGCCAAAGGCCTACTAGCAAAATTCCAACAATCCCCCACAAAGTCTCATTGGCACATCTCATCATTTAGTTCCAAAACATTGTTTTATATATCGGTGCTTAGTGGAGACTGTGAAGTTGAACTTCCACTTAGAAATTTATGCTACACTAAATCACAACTTGAATAGTGGACTATGCCTTGAACTACAAGTTTTCTGTGAAACTAGTTTCACACAAATTCTTGACCGATACTGGGCTGCCGCAAGGCTTCCCCGCGGGTGGAGCGTATACGTCATACTCCAGGGCCTTTCATGAATTTATTAGAGAACACCCAATTCTCACAGACTGCGACGTTGACAGTCAAATTCATATAGGTGTGTTCCTCAGAAGATGTTCTGCAGGACAACATCTCTGCTTACCCGAATAAGCCACTTGGAACACATTAAGATAATTATCAACCTGCCATGCAGATCAGGAGAGTATTGCATCTTTACGGAGTGGGATAATTAATATAGGGATACTCTCCTCCCAGCTGACCAACAGCTTGTCTCCCACTTCTACTTCACGGGATCTCCGATCACATAGAGTGGGTTACCACTATGGACAACTCATGCGGTGGGTCTCAAACCCATCTCCATCGATGCATTATCTACCACATTACGTGATAGACCCTTTGTGAAGGGATCTGCCAAGTTTTTCGACGTTTGGATATAATCCAACGTAATAACTCCGGAGTTCCTCAATTTTCTGACAGATTTTAGTCTCCTCTTCACATGCCTTGAGGACTTCATATTGTCCTTAGAACTGTTTATCTTGACGATCACAGTTTGATTATCACAGTTCATCAGGATAGGGGGTATTGGTTTTTCAACCATAGGTAAGTCCATCAAGAGTTCACGAAGCCACTCTGCTTCAACAGTGGCAGTGTCTAATGCTGTGAGTTCTGCTTCCATAGTTGACCTCGTTAAGATGGTCTGCTTGCAAGACTTCCAGGAAACAGCGCCACCACCAAGTGTAAAAACATAACCACTTGTGGCCTTAATCTCATCAGCATCAGATATCCAGTTTGAGTCACTATAACCCTCCAGTACCCTTGGATACCCGGTGTAGTGAATCCCATAGCTAGCGGTGCCTTTCAAATAGCGCATAACTCTCTCAAGCGCATGCCAATGATCATCTCCCGGTTTTGACACAAACCGACTCAGCTTGCTCACAGCAAAAGAGATGTCAGGCCTCGTGGCACTCGCCAAATACATAAGCGAGCCAATAATCTGAGAATACCTCAGTTGATCTCTAGCAATCCGTCGATTCTTTCGAAGCAACACACTAGCATCATATGGAGTTGGAGAAGGCGTGCAGTCGCTATACCCAAAACGACTCAAGACCTTTTCCACATAATGAGACTGAAGCAGTGTGATCCCACCATTCTCATCTCTCAACAGCTTGACGTTTAAGATAACATCAGCTACTCCTAGATCCTTCATCTCAAAACAGCGAGATAAGAAATCCTTAACCTCCTTGATTAAATCAAGTTTGGTTCCAAAGATCAATATGTCATCGACATACAGACAAAGAATAACTCCTTCGCCCCCACCATAGCGATAGTACACACACTTGTCACCATCGTTTACTACAAAGCCGGCAGCAGTTAATGTTCTTTCGAACTTCTCATGCCACTCCTTAGGAGCTTGTTTAAGGCCATATAAAGACTTTAATAACTTGCACACCTTTCCTTCCTGACCAGGTACTACAAAACCATCTGGCTGATCCATGTAAATTTCCTCCTTCAACTCTCCATTAAGGAAAGCCGTCTTAACGTCCATTTGATGAACGAGAAGACCATGTGAGGCAGCCAGTGATAGTAGCACCCGAATTGTGGTCAGTCTAGCCACGGGTGAGTAAGTATCAAAGAAGTCTTCACCTTCTTTCTGGGTATAACCCTTGGCCACAAGCCGTGCCTTGTACTTTTCAATCGTACTATCAGGTCTAAGCTTCTTCTTGAACACCCACTTACATCCTACAGGTTTGCACCCATATGGACGGTCAGTGATCTCCCAGGTACCGTTAGCTAAGATGGAATCCATCTCGCTACGTACAGCTTCCTTCCAGTAGTCAGCATCAGGAGATGCATAGGCTTCTGAAATAGTCCTGGGTGTGTCATCCACGAGGTACACAATGAAATCATCACCAAAAGACTTTGCAGTCCTCTGTCTCTTACTCCTCACAGGAGTTCCATTGTTACCCTCAACAGGATTCTCAACGTGTTCCATCGCAATGGTGGGTTCAGGAATTACAGTGAATTCCTCACTAGATGGAGTAGGTATCTCCTGATTTGATGAACTCGACATATCCTTCATAGGAAATATGTCCTCAAAGAAAGTTGCATCATTTGATTCCATAATCGTACCAACATGCATGTCGGATACCTCAGATTTTATTATCACAAATCTATAGCCGATGCTATGAAAAGCATAGCCCAGAAGAACACAATCCACGGTTTTTGGTCCAAGCTTGCGCTTCTTGGGAATTGGTATATTGACTTTCGCCAAACAACCCCAAGTACGTAGGTAAGAGAGTTTCAACCTTTTCCTTTCCCATTCCTCAAATGGAGTCATGGTCTTATGCTTTGTGGGAACTCGGTTTAGGACATGACACGCAGTCATTAGCGCCTCCCCCCACCATTCCTTGGATAGACCCGAAGTGTCTAACATGGTGTTAACCATATCAGTTAGAGTTCGGTTCTTTCTTTCGGCTACCCCATTTGACTGGGGTGAGTAGGGAGGCGTCCTCTCATGGATTATACCATGTTCCGCACAAAACAGATCAAATTCATTGGAAAAATACTCTCCACCATGATCGGACCTAAGCCGTTTAATTTTCCGATCAAGTTGGTTCTCTGCTTCAGCTTTATAGTTTTTGAAGAAAGTCAAAGCCTCATCTTTTGATTTCAGAAGATACACATAACAATATCTAGTGGAGTCATCAATCAACGTCATGAAGTATCTCTTTCCACCTTTTGTCAACACGCCATTCATCTCACAAAGGTCAGAATGTATAAGCTCTAGTGGCGCCAAGTCTCTTGCCTCTGCAGTCTTATGGGACTTGCGAGGTTGCTTAGCTTGCACACATACTTGGCACTTGGAACCTTTGACAGTAGAGATTTTCGGAATTAAATTCATATTGGCTAACCGCGTCATGCAACCAAAGTTAATATGACAGAGTCGTGAATGCCAAATATCAGACTCATTATTGTGGCAAACATTATTAATAACTTTAGTGCAAATATCTGACAAAGATAGGCGGAACAAGCCTCCGCACTCATAGCCTTTTCCAACAAATTGTCCACACTTAGAAATTACAACTTTATTGGATTCGAAAACCAACTTAAAACCATCTCGACATAAACGGGAACCGCTAACGAGATTTTTATTAATGGACGGCACATGATGAACGTTCTTCAGGCGCACAGTCTTCCCCGAAGTAAACTTCAGATCGACCGTACCAACACCTCGAACGATGGCATGTGACCCGTTCCCCATCAGCACGGGTGAAGTCCCTGTTGCCTGGTAAGAAGAAAACATGGAGGCGTCAGCACAAACATGTACATTGGCACCGGTGTCAATTAACCAATCAGGGGATTGAAATACTAAAAGGATGGTAGGAAAAATACCGTACCCTGATTCCTTCATATCAATATCACCGATGACAACATTAGCGGACTTGCCGCTCTTCTCATGTTCGCGCTCCTCAAAGCGGTTAGGACACTTTGAAGCCCAGTGATTAGGATCACCGCAGACATGGCAAAGTCCCTTCCCCTTCTTATGAGAATTCTTCTTGAAGTTGGTAGAATGTGATGGCTTGTTCTTTGTATCAAACTTGCCTTTGCCCTGAGTTTTGTTCTTATTGTTTTTGTACTTGTTGGGCTGGGAGTTCTTCTTCTGTACCATGTGAGCACTAGAACCTCCCTCAGCAACTCGAGCACGTGTGTCCTTTGCTCTCGCCTTCTCTTCAACATCAAGAGTACCAATGAGATCCGCAACGGAAAACTCCTGTCTCTTGTGTTTCAGGGAAGTAGCAAAATTGTTCCACGAAGGTGGAAGCTTGGCAATGATGCCTCCGGCAACAAATTTGTCCGGTAACACACACTTGAAGTACTCAAGTTCTTTTGCGAGCGACTGTATCTCATGAGCCTGTTGTACAACAGGGCGCTCATCAGTCATCTTGTAGTCATAGAATTGCTCCATGACGTACAACTCGCTGCCGACGTCCGAGGCACCAAACTTGGCCTCGAGCGCAGCCCACATGTCCTTGCCGTTGTCAAACGACATATATGAATCCACAATGGAGTCATCAAGAACACTCAGAAGAGCGCCTTTAAAGAGGGTATCGATCTTCTCAAAAGCTTCCAGCTGTGCTTGATTAAGATCGCCCTCAGGCTTGCCCTTGGTGGCATCATAGCAGCCCATGGTCTGAAACCAGTAGACTGCTCTCGTGCGCCACCTCTTATATTGCGCCCCCTTAAAGGCAGGCGGTTTCAGTCGCGCGAGTGCGCTCCCCAAAAACCTGATCGCCCCTCTCCCGTACAGGATCACGAGAGGCGGGGTTCAGGAGGCCTGCTGTCCCTTCTTGCGGTGCACGCCGGAAGGAGGGATGGAGAAGACTAGCTTGGCGGCGCAATGATCTGGAACGATGATGAGAAACCATACGAAGCGGCGGCTAGGGTAGACGGCTGCCTGACTATATATATTGCGGGCCGGGTCGTCACGATCCAAAAGAATCGGAAACGGTTCAGTAATTAACGCGTCCATTAATTATTAATTAATGACTCATTAATTTTCCCATGCAGCAAAAATATAGACAACGTGCATAGCTCTGTCCTCGGCTCGGCTCAATCCCGCAACCCGCAACCCACGGCGCGTCGTGACGAGGCGAGGCAAGGCGAGGCGAGCGAGGAGGAGGAGCGCGCGTGTAGGTCTCCTCTTCTCATGCTCATACAAGTGGTAGAAGAGCTCACCTTATAAAGAGGTGCAACTCTCTCTCAACTTCCAATGTGGGACTAAACTTTAGCCTCACTCACTCCACTCACATGTGTGCATGAATGGGCCAAGAGAATTTCAGAATTTTAGTTGGGCTTTGGGCCAAAGGCCTACTAGCAAAATTCCAACAGTTGCAATTACGATACCACCATTCTTTCTTTCTATTAAATAATGTGCATATCACTGGATTAATCTGATCGATGCAACAAAGCTTTAAATTGCCGATATCTCTCCAATTTCTGAGGACCTAATTGGTATCTAACATTATGTAGATGTCATGGTGCATGAATAGAGAATATTTTCTAGTGTCAATACATTTGTGATGCTTACCACATATAATGACTCAATACTAGGAGGTAAGCTGAAGATTCATGTTTTATTAATTACAGCATCAAATAATTTTTCATATGAAGTATGAAACCAAAATCTGAACGTGTATTCAGATGCATCCACATTACAATTGTAGTTATATTTTTAAAAAGATTGTAAATAGCTCTTCTACCTTCATACTTGCATTACTCCGTTCGTAAATAGATAGCATTTTAGACAATGCTCTTAATGTTTGTGCCAGTATTTAAGTAGAAAAATATTAGATTCGTGAGGAATATTTTCCTAGCGCAGTGGTGAAGTACTCCCCACTTGTGCCAAGAGGTCCTGGTTTCGACGCAGCCTCTTTGCATCGCATTGCACAGGAGTAAGGCTTGCCTTGTGTAATCCTACCCCAGACCCCACCTAATGTGGGAGCATCTAGCAATGGGTCTGTCCTTACATGTTAAGTAGGCAAAGGTAGAAAATTTGACTGCATGCTATGTGGAATTCATGTATTTACGAACAACAGCAATATTTAGGGCGTGTTCGGTAGTTGTCTGGCTTCTCAAATCCACGTTTCCAGCCGCAGAGTCCAGCCGAACGGGTCTACTCCTGGATTTTGGACCGAGAAGCTGGCTCAAATCAGTGTGTAAAAACGACGGAGCGACGGAGTTGGAAATACCGGGCTCCAAGAAAATAGCGAAGCGGGATTTGAATAGAAATTACAGGCCTCTGCCACCGCCAAGTGATCGATCCAGCCCCGCACGCATCAGGGACACGCTCGAGCACGGCCTGTCCCGTGACTCCTCTTCCGCCCCCCTCCCCAACCCTAGCCGCCGCAAGCCTCAGGCGATGGCGCAAAGCACCTCGACCGCCGGCGGACATGCTCTCCCCCGCCCCTAGTCTGTCGTGACCCACCCTTCCCCGCCCTGCTCGCCCTCTTTCGCCACCATCGCCGACCAGGTCCGCTGCCATCAGCGACGAGCTTCCCCGCCCCTGCCCACCCTGTTTCGCCACCATCGCCGACCAGATCCGCCGCCGCGATTCGAGCATTGTCCGTCAGCGACGAGCTTCTCTGCCATCAATCGAGCTCCTCCGCCTCCCCGTGCACCTCTTCCCAATTCTGGAAGGTGATTTGATGCCCGACCACCTCTCCCTATACATGCTCATGGTGGAATTTGTGATGTACATGGTGATTAGTTGTAGGATTTGGCGATGTGCTTTGGTAATTTTTTGTGGGTGATGTGTTGCCTGTAGATTATAGGAAGGGGACAGAAAAAATGTAAATGTTTTGTACATTCTCTGCTGCTGCATGTTCAGTACATGCTCATGGATAGTGTTGCATTTTGTTGCTATGTATGTTCAGTACATGTCCAGTACAACAATAGAATTTTTGAAAGATCGTGGATGTCGCCTAGAGGGGGGGTGAATAGGCGTTTTAAAATAATTACGGTTTAGGCTTGAACAAATGCGGAATAAACCTAGCGGTTAATTTGTCAAGCACAAAACCTAAAACAACTAGGCTCACCTATGTGCACCAACAACTTATGCTAAGCAAGATAAGCAACTATGTGATAGCAAGATATATGATATGAAACAATATGGCTATCACAAAGTAAAGTGCATAAGTAAAGGGGCTCGGGTAAGAGATAACCGAGGCACGCGGAGACGATGATGTATCCCGAAGTTCACACCCTTGCGGATGCTAATCTCCGTTTGGAGCGGTGTGGAGGCACAATGCTCCCCAAGAAGCCACTAGGACCACCGTAATCTCCTCACGCCCTCGCACAATGCAAGATGCTGTGATTCCACTAAGGGACCCTTGAGGGCGGTCACCGAACCCGTACAAATGGCAACCCTCGGGGGCGGTCACCGAACCCGTACACTTTGGCAACCCTTGGGGGTGGTCACCGGTACCCGTCAAATTGCTCGGGGCGATCTCCACAACCTAATTGGAGACCCCGACGCTTGCCCGGAGCTTTGCACCACGATGATTGAGCTCCGAACACCAACAACCGTCTAGGGCTCCCAAGCACCCAAGAGGAACAAGCTCAAGGGTACCAAGCACCCAAGAGTAATAAGCTTCTCAACTTGTAACTTCCACGTATCACGTGGAGAACTCAAACCGATGAACCAAATGCAATGGCAAGGGCACACGGAGTCCCCAAGTCCTTCTCTCTCAAATCCCACCGAAGCAACTAATGCTAGGGAGGAAAATGAGAGGAAGAACAAGAAGGAGAACACCAAGAACTCCAAGATCTAGATCCAAGGGGTTCCCCTCACATAGAGGAGGAAGTGATTGGTGGAAATGTGGATCTAGATCTCCTCTCTCTTTTCCCTCAAAAACTAGCAAGAATCCATGGAGGGATTGAGAGTTAGCAAGCTCCAAGAAGGTCAACAATGGGGGAAGAACACGAGCTCAAAGGATTCAGTTCAATGGGGAAGAAGACCCTCTTTTATAGGAGGGGGAAAATCCAACCGTTATCCCCCACTCAGCCCCGCAGAGAGCGGTACTACCGCGGAGGCAGGGCGGCACTACCGCTCCCCTCAGCGGTACTGCCGCGCCAGAAGAAAAAGGGCTGGGGCTGGGACCCAGGGCGGTACAACCGTGGAGACAGGGCGGTACTACCGCAAATAAGCGGTACTACCGCTCCCCCTCAGTGGTACTGCCGCGCCAGAAGAGAGGGGCTGGGGTAGGGACCCAGAGCAGTACTACCGTGGAGGTAGGGCGGTACTACCGCCCCTACTACCGCAGCTAGTACCGCAAAACCCGACACGAGAAAAAGCGCAAAAAAGTCGAGGCGGTAGGAGCACGGAGCCGCAGCGGTACTACGCTGAGACCATCAAGCGGTACTACCGCTCCGAGGAGCGGTACTACCGCTCCGAGGAGCGATACTACCGCTTAGTGAGCTTCAGCGGTACTACCGCTGTGGCCCGCGGTACTACCGCTGGGTCCAGGAGAAAAACCACACTCCAGAAAACCAGAACTGCCATAACTTCTGCATATGAGCTCCGAATTGAGCAAACTCAAGCTTGTTGAAAACAAGACGACGAGTAGCATCAAAACAGCGAGAAGAACCGAGGAGTGAAACCTCCAACCGAGAAGAACCGACAAAACCTCCAACATCGAAAACATCATAGAAGATGCATGCGAACTCCATTTTCGATGAACTCAAGCTTGTCATCAAGATGACCATAAGCTCTAAGACTCACAAAGAGAACCAAACAAGAACCAAGAAAGATGATGCAAGGATGCAATGGTTTGAGCTCTCAGCGAACGATACGATCAAGCTACTCATCGAGAGCCCCCCTTGATAGTACGGCAATCGATCCTATAACCCGGTCTCCCAACTACCATCATGAGACCGGTAAAATAGAAAACCTACGAACGGCAAACCTTTGCCTTGCACATGGTCCACTTGAGCTAGATGATGACGATCTTGACTCCCTCAAGTTGGACCACCTTTCTTGATTGTGTTGGCTCGATGAAGACTAGTTGATTGCTCCCCCATACTCCACTATGGGTGAGCCTTTCTTCCGCACATCTTCACGAGTCCATTGTCACCACAATGGACGGCAAGCTTCAAGCATTTGATCTCTTCGTGATGCTCCACTTGAACTTGCACACCGCAACCTTTCTTGATTGTGTTGAGTCGATGAAGACTAGTTGATTGCTCCCCCATACTCTACTATGGGTGAGCTACTCTTCCGCACATCTTCACAAGTCCATTGTCACCACAAAGTACGGCAAGCTTCAAGCATTTGATCTCTTCGTGATGCTCCACTTGAACTTGCATACCGCAACCTAACCCCACAAAGAACTCTCACGAAGACCATGGGTTAGTACACAAAGCGTAATTGACAATTCTTACCATACCATGGGATCACTTGATCCCTCTCGGTACATCTTCTGCGCTTTGTGAGTTGATCAACTTGATTCACTCTTGACTTAGTCTTGATCAACCTTGAACCTTTCCAATTCTCTTCATTTGGATGATGTCTTGAAGGTAGACATGAATGATCACACAATCTTCTTCTTCAAGACATGCTTGCAATAAGCTCAACTCTCACATGACCAATCTTTGGATAATTCCTTGAATAACACCTTGGTCGACACAAACTCTCCTTGAAATCAACACATGTACTCCAAGAAAAGCATATGGACAAAACCTTCAAATATAACTCAAGGCAACCATTAGTCCATAGAGATTGTCATCAATTACCAAAACCAAACATGGGGGCACCGCATGTTCTTTCAATTTTGCTAGTACATAATTAATGACAGCAGTAACACTTGTACATGTTTTTTATAGTTAAGCACTCACATATTTTTTATAGTCAAGTTCAGAGCATGTCTTCGAGCATGGCTGCCGAGTGGGATGAAGAGAACACTAGGATCGTTACCAACTTGATGGTTACGCAAGTGCGGGCTGGAAATAGGCCAAACAAAATCTTGACCCCTAGTGCATTTGAGGAAGTGGCATTGCAATTCAAAGTGAGAACCGGATTGGACTACACGAGCAACCAAATGAAAAACAAATGGGACAAGCTGAAAGCAGATTACACTTTATTCAAGAAGCTCAAGCTAAAGGAGACCGGAGGGGGATGGGACTTTGTTCTCAACACTGTCAAACAAGATAAGGAGTGGTGGAAGAAAGCAAAAATTGTGAGTTGTCATGTTTCTGGATTGCATTTATTTTTAATAAAGTCGTATAACTTTTGTTATTACTAATATTTGTTTGCAATGTATTGTAGGACCTTAAAGGCTGCGGCAAGTTCCAAAAGCGTGGACTACGCAATGAAGAAAACTTGAGCATTATGTTTGAGGACATCACCAGTGATGGCACAGACCATTGGAATCCTTCTACAGGCATACCTCCCTCCTCTAGTGCAGCAATACCAGATACCATTGATATTGAAGCGATCACAGATGTTGATTTGCTAGAAGATCCCCAAGTGCCACCTTCTCCTGCTATGCCACCTTCTCCTAGTATGCCACCTTCTCCTTTCGTGCCATCAACGAAAAAGAGGCTTGAAAAAACCATTGATGACAAGCACAAGAAACCTAGGACTGCACAAGTGATGCAAGATGAGATTACACAGATTAAAATCATTGCTAAGGAGTCCCAAGAAACCGTTCAATCATTCATAAAGAATGATGATGCCACTTCTGTTGCCAGTACCATGAACGAAGTGCTTGCTCTTGGTATTTTAGAGGGTAGTGATGAACACTACATAGCGACTGAGTTGTTCATCAAAAAAGAGCAAAGAGAGATGTTTCTACACATGGGTGTTGCCGCACGAAAAGATTGGCTTCGTAGGAAGTTTGCCATGACATATGGGAAATAGTTGGTTCCACTAGATGGTTTCTCATGTCTTTTGTTTATGCACTATTGAACCATTTTATGTATGCACTATCTGGATGATATTTATGTAATGTTGGACCACCATTTTCTATTTGGATGAATTATTGGTAATTGCATGTTCTGGGTACTTGCACTTTTAGGATGTCCTGGGTACTTGCACTTGTTCTGGGTACCATTTTGTGTATGCACTATCTGCATGCTAGTTGGTATCTAATAAATGTATGATTCTGTATGTGCAGATGTTGTGTGATGATGATAGTGATGATGACAACCAATATGAATTGAAGAAAAAATTGATTTGTCTTCATTCCGAGCATATGTCGGTCATTTGTGAAGGAGCAACAAAAATAGTTGGAAAGTATTGCAGTAGTTGGATCATGAAGAATGAGCCTAGGAAATCTATCTTGACAGGATTTGGATGGTTGCAAGAGACTATTGGAACACCAGGGGAGACCTTTACAATGTTCAGAATGAAGACAAGAGTTTTCTTTGAGCTTCATGACTTGTTGGTGAAGGACTATGGGCTCGGTTATTCTCCATTTGTTAGCAGCTATGAGTCTCTTGCTATGTTCTTGTGGACCTTGGGGGGTTGTGAATCAAATAGAAGGACCCAAAACCGTTTCAAACATTCACCTGACACTATCCACCGCAAGTTCCATGAGGTACTGCATTGTGTGGTCAGGATGTCTTGTCACTACCTCAAGCCGAAAGACCCCAATTTTCACACTGTGCATCAAAGGATCCTTGGTGATAAACGAGCATATCCACACATGAAAGACTGCATTGGTGCAATAGATGGGACTCACATTAGAGCTTCAATTCCAGAAGACAAGCAAATCAGATATATTGGAAGAACAGGCGCGGTCACTCAGAATGTGATGGCAATATGTGACTTTGATATGCATTTCACTTATGCTTCAATTGGACAACCTGGTTCTATGCATGACACAAGTGTGCTATTTCATGCAATGCATGCGGACAAGGCCACCTTCCCCCATCCTCCAAAGGGTGAGCATGCAGACAAGGCCTCCTTCCCCCATGACTCAGAATGTTAGAACTCATTTCATGTATGCCATTCTAACATTCATTCTTCTCTTTATTTTTCGTAGACAAGTACTACCTTGTGGATGCTGGCTATCCTAATAGAAAGGGATATCTCGCACCGTACAAAGGTGAAAGATATCATGTGCCTGACTTTCATAGAGGTGTTCCACCCAATACTCCTAAAGAAAAGTTCAATAGGCTCCACTCGTCCAAATGCAATTGCATAGAGAGAGCCTCTGGAGTGTGGAAGATGAAATGGCAGATTCTTCTAAAGATGCCAAGCTACTCCATCGAAACACAAAAGATGATTGTTGCTGCTACTATGACTTTGCACAACTATGTTCGCTTCCATGATGAAGAAGATATTCACTTTGTTCGATGTGACAGGGACCCGGACTATGTGCCAACAATTCCGGAACGATACAAGAAATTTGTTGTTCCTTCACACGCATCGGATACATTAACTACAACGGAAAATGGTGAAGACATGGATGTGTTTAGGCAAGAACTAGCTACAGCCATTGCTCTAAGTTGGTGAGACATCGTTGATGTTTGACACATGTACGTGGCCTTTTGATTTGCAAACTTATGCAAAACTATGAGGTGAAGCTTTGTTGATCTTAGAGACATGTATTTGCCCCTTTTGATTTGCAAGCTTATGCACAATGAGAGGCTTTTGTCCTATAAAACATGTGTGAAACTTGATGCTTATGCCATGATATACATTGTCATATTTGTTTCCAAATTTACATAATCATTCTATGCTCAAAATATGAGATATTCCTCTCTGTACATGCTCTCTGTTACTACCAAAACCGCTACAGCCAAAGAAAATCACAAGTACCAGCGTACAGGCATGCTGAACTGCTTCTGTACAGGCAAAATTCGGAACAGCAAAAAAAATCCCCAACGAACAGGCCAAGCATTCCTTTACAGGCCCGGTACACACAGGAAGGAAAAAAAATCTAAATCATCACTAGCCCACGTATGCCTATAGGCCACATACAAACATGGGCTGCCAAAACGGGCCGAGCAGGCACTTTCTGGCCTTTTTAGCTCGTCCATCGCTGGCAACGAGAAGCTGCAGCGCCGAACAGATCGCTCCATCCTGGAGTTTTCGTGGGAAGCTGGCTGCTGGAACCGGGCGACGGAGTTGAGGATTTTGCAGTGCTGGTGAACTACCGAACACGCCCTTATTGTGTGTTCCCATTGCAACAATTTCATATTTTAATCAGATTTGGCAAACTTTGGTTGAATTTCAAATAAATGCAAATGGTTTTCTTGGATAACTGAAAACTGAAACCACATTTTTAAATCAAAGTCATCTAAGGTATTCTTATGCCTAAGTCGACACGCTGAGCCATCAGATGTCTCCGTTTGAGATTCATGAAGGTCAAGATCAGATCAGATGGCTAACATCATAGTTGACTTAGGTGTCGAACCGAATTTACCGACAACCTAGACTAACGGTTGTATGTTTGTGTGTGATTTTGCTAGTTAGTTGAGTTTGACTTGGAAGAGGTGATACTATAAGTATGGAAAAGGGTAAACTAGAAGTATGATTCTACTAGGAAGAACTAGGGATATCAAATTAATCAATTGAACTCTAAGTAATAAAACAACCACCTAATTCACGACAAACAGGACATCATGATGTTAATTACCAACCCCGCCGTGTACCAAAAACACCGGCCGTGATGATAACTACTCCAACTACACTCTTGTTACATAGTCACATGAAAGCGTGCAAAGAGGTATTATCTCTGTAAACTAATGTAAGACCTTTTAGATCACTATTTTAGTGATGTAAAAGGTCCTATATTATATTATAGAGGGAGTACATAGTAAGCCAGGATTTGGCATCAACCTTTTGTGTCGTTTTTTCCAAAACGATGAGACCAAATAGTGAAGTCATCCATAATGTTCTTCTGAGTAACAGGAAGAAGTACCTTAACTGCAAATTACATGGCTAGATAAATATTTTGTGTATGGGTATCCTTAATGCCTAAACCATCATATCTTTGTTTGCAAACATTTTTCCACGCAACTAATCCCCCTATGATTATAGTTGAGGGACCAAATTTGGACTTTGCGATAGTTGAGGGGCCTAAGTTATAACTTTTCTTGTCAAAATAATGATGCACGGGTCTCATGAGCATCCTAAAGAAGAAGAAGAACAGGGCCTCTTTTTACAGGAAATGTAAAGCAAAATCATCGCCTGAAACCACGGAATATCATCTGGGCAACGTGCCTCTCTGCGGAATAATCACCTGAGGATCTCAAAGAGCCAACCCCAGCTTTCGTCACAGCTCTGATGCTCATGTGCCCACTGGGGATAAAGGGGCTAGGGGTGATGACTGACGACTGATGGAGATGCATCGTGCCGAAAGAAACGAGAGAATCAACCTTTCAAAAGTCGCGCATTGTCTATATATTCCTCTAATCTAGAATCATATCGATGCCCTAGCCCATTCGATAGACGACCCAAACTGACAGCGGCACTGCTGATTAATTAGTCATTTATTCACAGTGGAACTGAAGAACATATTTTACTACTACTACATTGGATTTGCAACATCATGCAATGGATTGATAGGTAATCCTCGCTCCTTTTCGTCTCAGCCATATCTTTCCGAATTTCTACCGAGATTACGCGGCCTTTTCAGTCGCCATCAACTGCTCATCATCACATCAGAAGGAGAATAATTGCCTTTCACCGGCAAATGCGTCCGGTTAGTCTGATCCAATCCAGTTGCGGGCGTCGAGAGGTTTCGGTTCTCTCAGGCTTGTTGGTGCGCGTCGCTGCTCCTCTTGGGGACCTTGATCTCCAGCGACCCTGCACCGTCATCGAAGTAGGCCTCCACCCTGCCCCCGTCGGCGTCCTCTGGCAGCTCCACACGCCGCACGAAGCCGTGCTCCCACCACCGGCCGGCGCGCCAGTCCCGGCCGTCTCCCGGCGGCGCCCGCCACAGCCCGCTCACGTCCATCACCTTTGAGCCGTTGCCGCTCACCTCCACGTCGCACTTCCTTCCACCTGATGATCATGTCAAAGATAGCAAACTTAGTGCTAGATACTGCACAAGTACCATGTGTACAATACGATATGATAACGGTGCAAGTGTGCTTGGCTTTGTTGGTTTTGGCAATCGTGTGGCACAATCTTCCGCTCGCTTTTCCGCAAGGGGCGCCACACGCAGACGCAACGAATAATTTGCCAAGAAAAGCGACGGCGACAGAAGGCTGCACGTGACCATGACCATAGTGCTGCGGCAAAAGCAAAGGGATAGCAACGGGGAAAGCACACACGAGCACACCCCTCTAGATGGATAGCTAGCAAGTTGCAATCTTGTAAGAACATCTTAATATATGTGGCGAAATGCGAAGGTGTTGGATTCCTACACAAGTCGTGTGGTAGAGGAGCACGGTAACTTACTATCCTGGTTCGTCTAGACATCTGCTCATCGATATATTCCTAGAGAATCGACGCAGCTTGGTACAGAGAACTCTGCAGTGAACTTGGTACAGAGAGGCCACATCATGCATGCATTTCCACTACGGCGAATCTATGCTAAAACTATGGTACTTTTATCACTTGGGACAGTGGTTTCAGTTTGAAGCTTGAACGAAAATCTGATCATATGTACTACTGTACTTTTGTTACTCAAGTTAAGTCATCTTCATGCAACAGACGAACACGGCCGATCTCTTATTGTGAAGCCTCAACAAGCATCTTTTATGCTGTAGTGATGATACTAGAATCAATTGATCGATCGATCGAGCGAGCGAGCTGTGTGCGTACGGGGCACGTACCTGGTATGTCGGCTCTGAGGCAGTACTCGCAGTCGTTCTCGGCCCAGTCGACGGTGGTCCGGGCGCCGCGGCGGAGCGCGGCGAGCAGCACGTCGGACTCAAACTCCCACATCGGAAACGCATCAGCCGGGTCGAAGAACTTGCCGAACAGGTAGGGGCTGAACAGGGAGCCCTCCGCGAACACGGCCTTGGCGTCGGCGTCGGCGCCGGGGGACTTGAGGAACGCCGTGAAGGTGTTCTCCAGCAGCGACATGCACCACTTGGGCGCGGCGCCGTCGGCCCGGACCTCGATCGCTCGCCGCGGCATCGGCGCTGGCTGGTGGTGGGGATCGAAGGCAGGCAGGGGAGCGGGCTGAGGGGGTGTGGACGAGGGTGCTCGCGTTATATAGTACGGGGCACGTACGGTGGTGGTGGAGTTGGCGGTGGGGCATGGGGAGCGGCCGGGGGCGGTGGTGGTGGTGGAGCTGATTGGCCTTTGCGGAAAGCAAAGCGTGGGAGGCGATTCCGCTCGGAGTTGGCTGGCTCTGCTTTGATCTACTGTGTGATTCCCGCCTTTTTCCTCGCCTGGATCTTTATTTCCATCGGGCGCGGCGGACTTGGCGGGCTAATGGGCCGAGGATGCCGGTATGTGTAGATTATTTTTTGCAACAACGGCGTCATATACTCATATTTCATGACCCCTAAAAAAACTAATATTTCATGTGAGTTTATATGCTACAAGTGACTATATACGAAGCAAAATGACTGAATCTACACTTTAAAATATATCTACATACATCCGTATGTTGTAGTTCATTTAAAATGCCTAAAAAGACAAATATTTGGAAACGGAGGGTATAAACCCACATGACCCAAATATAATTTCCTTTACAACTTTCTATAGACCAATAAAGGGAGTGTGATTCCCCCAAAAAGATTATCTAAAACGTTTGTAAATACCAACCCCTAACAGCGAACGTTCGCTGGATATTGTGGTCCTTTCTTTTTCTTTCCTTTTTTCCAGTTTCTTTTTAAATTTCGGTTTATTTTAATTTTCATTTTTACTTTATTCTATCTAAATTGAAATTTCACAAAATGTTAAAATCTTCAAAAATTGTTCCCTTCTTTAAAATTTTAAAATATGTGTTTTTAGAAAATGTATGGGAATTTTTACATTTTAGAAAAATGTTCAAATATTTAAAATTTGTTCTAACATGACAAAACGATGTTCACAATTTTAAAAACAACAACCTGTTTATGAACTTTCAGGACTTAAAAAAGTCGTTTGCTTTTTAAGAAAATGTTTAGATTTTCCTTAAAATGGGAATTTTAGAAAAATGCTGAATTTTAAAGTTTTGGTCCATAATTTCCAAAAATATTGGAATTTGAAATAACGTCTACAACTCTTTTGTGTTCTACTCGTGCATATAACATCTACACATAGACCTGGCTCGGATGCCACTGTTGGGGGACGCAGTAATTTCAAAAAAAAATTCCTACGCACACGCAAGATCTATCTAGGTGATGCATAGCAACGAGAGGGGAGAGTGTTGTCTACGTACCCTTGTAGACCGTAAGCGGAAGCGTTATGACAACGCGATTGATGTAGTCATACGTCTTCAAGATCCGACCGATCCTAGCACCGAAGGTACGGCACCTCCGCAATCTGCGCACATTCAGCTCGGTGACGTCCCACGAACTTAGATCCAGCTGAGTGTCGGGGTAGAGCTTCATCAACACGACGGCGTGATGACGGTGATGATGAAGTTATCGATGCAGGGCTTCGCCTAAGCACTACAACGATATGACTGAGGTGAAAATCTGTGGAGGGGGGCACCGCACACGGCTAAGAGATCAACTTGTGTGTCTATGGGGTGCCCCCTCCCCTATATATAAAGGAGTGGAGGAGGGGAGGGCCGACCCTCTCTATGGCGTGCCCTAGGGGAGTCCTACTCCCACTGGGAGTAGGATTCTCCCCCTTTCCCTAGTAGGAGTAGGAGAGAAGGAAGGGGGAGAGAGAAGGAAGGAAGGGGGGCGCCCTCCTCCTTGGCCTTCCTCTCCTCTATTCCACTAAGGACCAATAAGGCCCATATACTCCTTGGGGGGTTCCGGTAACCCCCCGGTACTCCGGTAAATGCCTAAACTCACGGGAACCATTCCGATGTCCAAACATAGGCTTCCAATATATCGATCTTTATTTCTCGACCATTCCAAGACTCCTCGTCATGTCAGTGATCATATCCGGGACTCCGAACTACCTTCGGTACACCAAAACACATAAACTCATAATACTGATCGTCACCGAATGTTAAGCGTGCGGACCCTACGGGTTCGAGAACTATGTAGACATGACCGAGACTCATCTTCGGTCAATAACCAATAGAGGAACCTGGATGCTCATACTGATTCCTACATATTCTATGAAGATCTTTATCGGTCAAACCGCATAACAACATACGTTGTTCCTTTTGTCATCAGTATGTTACTTGCCCGAGATTCGATCGTCGGTATCTCAATACCTAGTTCAATCTCGTTACCGGCAAGTCTCTTTACTCGTTCTGTAATGCAACATGCCGTAACTAACTCATTAGTCACATTGCTTGCAAGGCTTATAGTGATGTGCATTACCGAGAGGGCCCAGAGATACCTCTCTGATACACGGAGTGACAAATCTTAATCTCGATCTATGCCAACTCAACAAACACCATCAGAGACACCTGTGGAGCATCTTTATAGTCACCCAGTTACGTTGTGACGTTTGATAGCACACTAAGTGTTCCTCCGGTATTCGAGAGTTGCATAATCTCATAGTCATAGGAACATGTATAAGTTATGGAGAAAGCAATAGCAGTAAACTAAACGAACATGGTTCTAAGCTAACAGATGGGTCAAGTCAATCACATCATTTTTCTAATGATTTGATCCCGTTTATCAAATGACAACTCTTTGTCCATGGCTAGGAAACTTAACCATCTTTGATCAACGAGCTACTCAGGTAGAGGCATACTAGTGACACTCTGTTTGTCTATGTATTCACACATGTACTAAGTTTCCGGTAAATACAATTCTAGCATGAATAATAAACATTTATCATGATATAACGAAATATAAATAACAACTTTATTATTGCCTCTAGGGCATATTTCCTTCAGCCTCCCACTTGCACTAGAGTCAATAATCTAGATTACATTGTAATGATTCTAACACCCATGGAGTCCTGGTGCTGGTCATGTTTTCCTCATGAGAGAGGCTTAGTCAACAGGTCTGCAACATTCATATCCGTATGTATCTTGCAAATCTCTATGTTTCCCTCCTTGACTTGATCGCGGATGGAATTGAAGCTTCTCTTGATGTGCTTGGTTCTCTTGTGAAATCTGGATTCCTTTGCCAAGGCAATTGCACCAGTATTGTCAAAAAAGATTTTCATTGGACCTGATGCACTAGGTATGACACCTAGATCAGATATGAACTTCTTCATCCAGACTCCTTCATTTGCTGCTTCCGAAGCAGCTATGTACTCCGCTTCACACGTAGATCCCGCCATGACGCTCTGCTTAAAACTGCACCAACTAACAGCTCCACCATATAATAAAAACACGTATCCGGTTTGTGACTTGGAGTCATCCGGATCAGTGTCAAAGCTTGCATCGACGTAACTATTTACGGCGAGCTCTTTGTCACCTCCATAAACGAGAAACATATCCTTAGTCCTTTTCAGGTATTTCAGGATGTTCTTGACCGCTCTCCGGTGATCCACTCCTGGATTACTTTGGTACCTACCTACTAAACTGATAGCAAGGCACACATCAGGTCTGGTACACAGCATTGCATACATGATAGAACCTATGGCTGAAGCATAGGGAATGACTTTCATTTTCTCTCTATCTTCTGCAGTGGTTGGGCATTGAGTCTGACTCAACTTCACACCTAACACAGGCAAGAACCCTTTCTTTGGTTGATCCATTTTGAACTTCTTCAAAACTTTATCAAGGTATGTGCTTTGTGAAAGTCCAATTAAGCGTCTTGATCTATCTCTATAGATCTTGATGCCCAATATATAAGCAGCTTCACCGAGGTCTTTCATTGAAAAATTCTTATTCAAGTATCCTTTTATGCTATTCATAAATTCAGTATCATTTCCGATCAACAATATGTCATCTACATATAATATCAGAAATACTACAGAGCTCCCACTCACTTTCTTGTAAATATAGGCTTCTCCAAAAGTCTGTATAAACCCGTATGCTTTGATCACACTATCAAAGCGTATATTCCAACTCCGAGAGGCTTGCGCCAGTCCATAAATGGATCGTTGGAGCTTGCACACTTTGTTAGCACCTTTTGGATCGACAAAACCTTCTGGTTGCATCATATGCAACTCTTCTTTAAGATATCCATTAAGGAATGCAGTTTTGACATCCATTTGCCAAATTTCATAATCATAAAATGTGGCAATTGTTAACATGATTCGGACGGACTTAAGCATCGCTACGGGTGAGAAGGTCTCATCGTAGTCAACTCCTTGAACTTGTCGAAAACGTTTTGCAACAAGTCGAGCTTTGTAGACAGTGACATTACCGTCAGCGTCAGTCTTCTTCTTGAAGATCCATTTATTCTCTATGGCTTGCCGATCATCGGGCAAGTCAACCAAAGTCCACACTTTGTTCTCATACATGGATCCCATCTCAGATTTCATGGCCTCAAGCCATTTTGCGGAATCTGGGCTCATCATCGCTTCCTCATAGTTCGTAGGTTCGTCATGGTCAAGTAACATGACCTCCAGAATAGGATTACCGTACCACTCTGGTGCGGATCTTACTCTGGTTGACCTACGAGGTTCGTAGTAATTTGATCAGAAGTTTCATGATCATCATCATTAGCTTCCTCACTTACTGGTGTAGCAATCACTGGAACTAATTTTTGTGATGAACTACTTTCCAATAAGGGAGTAGGTACAATTACTTCGTCAAGTTCTACTTTCCTCCCACTCACTTCTTTCGAGAGAAACTCCTTCTCTAGAAAGGATCCATTCTTAGCAAGGAATATCGTGCCTTCGGATCTGTGATAGAAGGTGTACACAACAGTCTCCTTTGGTATCCTATGAAGACACATTTCTCTGATTTGGGTTCGAGCTTATCAGGTTGAAGCTTTTTCACATAAGCATCGCAGCCCCAAACTTTAAGAAACGACAACTTGGGTTTCTTGCCAAACCACAGTTCATAAGGTGTCGTCTCAATGGATTTTGATGGTGCCCTATTTAACGTGAATGCAGCCGTCTCTAAAGCATAACCCCAAAATGATAGCGGTAAATTAGTGAGAGACATCATAGATCGCACCATATCTAATAAAGTGCAGTTACGACGTTCGGACACACCATTACATTGTGGTGTTCTAGGTGGCGTGAGTTGCGAAACTATTCCGCATTGTTTCAAATGAAGAATAAACTCATAACTCAAATATTCACCTCCACGATCAAATCATAGAAACTTAATTTTCTTGTTACGATGATTTTCCACTTCACTCTGAAATTCTTTGAACTTTTCAAATGTTTCAGACTTATGTTTCATCAAGTATATATACCCATATCTGCTTAAATCACCTGTGAAGGTCAGAAAATAACGATACCCGCCGCGAGCATCAACACTCATCGGACCGCATACATCAGTATGTATTATTTCAACAAGTCTGTTGCTCACTCCATTGTTCTGGAGAACGGAGTTGTAGTCATCTTTCCCATGAGGCATGGTTCGCAAGCATCAAGTGATTCCAAAAGTCCATCAGTATGGAGTTTCTTCATGCGCTTTACACCAATATGACCTAAACAGCAGTGCCACAAATAAGTTGCACTCTCATTATTAAACTTATATCTTTTGGCTTCAATACTATGAACATGTGTATCACTAGTATCAAGATTTAGTAAAAACAGACCACTCATCAAGGGTGCATGACCATAAAAGATATTATTCATATAAATAAAACAACCATTATTGTCTGATTTAAATGAATAACTGTCTCGCATCAAACAAGATCCAGATATAATGTTCATGCTCAACGCTGGCACCAAATAATAATTATTTAGGTCTAAAACTAATCCCAGAGGTAGATGTAGAGGTAGCGTGCCGACGGCGATCACATCGACTTTGGAACCATTTCCCACGTGCATCGTTGATGACCCACAAGTATAGGGGATCTATGATAGTCCTTTCGATAAGTAAGAGTGTCGAACCCAATGAGGAGCAGAAGGAAATGATAAGCGGTTTCCAGAAAGGTATTCTCTGCAAGTACTGAAATAAGTGGTAACAGATAATTTTGTGATAGGATAATTTGTAATGAGCAACAAGTAACAAAAGTAAATAAGGTGCAGCAAGGTGGACCAATCCTTTTGTAGCAAAGGACAAGCCTGGACAAACTCTTATATGATGTAAAGCGCTCCCGAGGACACATGGCAATATCTTCAAGCTAGTTTTCATCACGTTCATAGGATTCGTGTTTGGTACTTTGATAATTTGGTATGTGGGTGGACCGGTGCTTGGGTGCTGTCCTTACTTGGACAAACATCCCACTTATGATTAACCTCTATTGCAAGCATCCGCAAATACAACAAAAGTATTAAGGTAAACCTAACCATAGCATGAAACATATGGATCCAAATCAGCCCCTTACGAAGCAACGCATAAACTAGGGTTTAAGCTTCTGTCACTCTAGCAACCCATCATCTGCTTATTACTTCCCAATGCCTTCCTCTAGGCCCAAATAATGGTGAAGTGTAATGTAGTCGACGTTCACATAACACCACCAGAGGAGAGACAACATACATCTCATCAAAATATCGAACGAATACCAAATTGACATGACTACTAATAGCAAGACTTCTCCCATGTCCTCAGGAACAAAAGTAACTACTCACAAAGCATAAACATGTTCATAATCAGAGGGGTATTAATATGCATATAGGATCTGAACATATGATCTTCCACCAATTAAACCAACTAGCATCAACTACAAGGAGTAATTAACACTACTAGCAACCTACTAGCACCAATCCCGGACTTGGAGACAAGAATTGGATACAAGAGATGAACTAGGGTTTTGAGATGAGATGGTGCTGATGAAGATGTTGATGGAGATTGCCCCCTCCTGATGAGAGGAGCGTTGGTGATGACGATGGCGATGATTTCCCCCTCCGGGAGGGAAGTTTCCCCGGCAGAACAGCTCTGCCAGAGCCCTAGATTGATTCTGCCAAGGTTCCGCCTCGTGGCAGCAGAGTTTCGTCCGAGAAGATGGCTTATGATTTTTTTCCCATCGAAAGACTCCATATAGCAGAAGATGGCCACCAGAGGGCCACCAGGGGGCCCACGAGGTAGGGGGGCGCGCCCAGGGGGTAGGGCGCGCCCCCACCCTCGTGGGAAGGGTGTGGCCCCCTGGTGAGGTTCTTGCGCTCAGTATTTTTCATATATTTGGAAAACATCATCCCTGAAGTTTCAGGACTTTTGGAGCTGTGTAGAATAGGTCTCTAATATTTGCTCCTTTTCCAGCCCAGAATCCCAGCTGCCGGCATTCTCCCTCTTTATGTAAACCTTGTAAAATAAGAGAGAATAGGCATAAGTATTGTGACATAATGTGTAATAACAGCCCATAATGCAATAAATATTGAAATAAAAGCATGATGCAAAATGGACGTAACAACTCCCCCAAGCTTAGACCTTGCTTGTCCTCAAGCGAAAAGCCGAAATCGAAAAATATGTCCACATGTTTAGAGATAGAGGTATCGATAAAAATAAAATACGGACATGAGGGCATCATGATCATTCTTAGAATAGCAACTTACATAATTCTTTGTCATATAATATATGATGCTAGAGTAATAATTCAATCACAATATCAAGTATGAATCATGAACTTCATTGAAAACTAACAAACTACAATCTCGGTCATTGAAGCAATTGCAATTTATCATAACATAGGAAAGAGTCAATGTATAAGAGCTTTTTAGCAAGTCCACATACTCAACTATCATATAATCTTTCACAATTGCTGACACTCACGCAATACTTATGGGTATGGAGTTTTAATCGGACACAAAGAAAGATAGGGGCTTATAGTTTTGCCTCCCAACGTTTTACCTCAAGGGTAATGTCAACAGTAATAGTTCATGAAAACTCACATCCAATTAGCCATATATACTAGGATTTTTCCAACATATTGTGCTTGCCAAAGGATAAAATGTAAAAAGGAAAGGTGAAGATCACCATGACTCTTATGCAATGCAGGAGATAAAAGTAAAAGATAGGCCCTTCGCAGAGGGAAGCAGAGGTTGTCATGCGATTTTTGAAGGAAATATGCCGTAGAGGCAATAATAAAGTTATTATTTATTTCCTTATATCATGATAAAAGTTTATTATTCATGCTAGAGTTGTATTAACCGGAAACATAATACATGTGTGAATACATAGACAAACAGAGTGTCACTAGTATGCCTCTACTTGACTAGCTCGTTAATCAAAGATGGTTATGTTTCCTAACCATGGACAAAGAGTTGTCATTTGATTAACGGGATCACATCATTAGTTGAATGATCTGATTGACATGAGCCATTCCATTAGCTTAGCACCCGATCGTTCAGTCTGTTGCTATTGCTTTCTTCATGACTTATACATGTTCCTATGACTATGAGATTATGTAACTCCCGTGTGCCGGAGGAACACTTTGTGTGCTACCAAACGTCACAACGTAACTGGGTGATTATAAAGGTGCTCTACAGGTGTCTCCAAAGGTACATGTTGGGTTGACGTATTTCGAGATTAGGATTTGTCACTCCGATCGTCGGAGAGGTATCTCTGGGCCCTCTCGGTAATGCACATCACTTAAGCCTTGCAAGCATTGCAACTAATGAGTTAGTTGTGGGATGATGTATTACGGAACGAGTAAAGAGACTTGCCGGTAACGAGATTGAACTAGGTATTGGATACCGACGATCGAATCTCGGGCAAGTAACATACCGATGACAAAGGGAACAACGTATGTTGTTATGCTATCTGACCGATAAAAGATCTTCGTAGAATATGTAGGAACCAATATGGGCATCCAGGTCCCGCTATTGGTTATTGACCGGAGACGTGTCTCGGTCATGTCTACATTGTTCTTGAACCCGTAGGGTCCGCATGCTTAAGGTTTCGATGACAGTTATATTATGAGTTTATGCGTTTTGATGTACCGAAGGTTGTTCGGAGTCCCGGATGTGATCATGGACATGACGAGGAGTCTCGAAATGGTCGATACATAAAGATTGATATATTGGAAGCCTATATTTGGATATCGGAAGTGTTCCGGGTGAAATCGGGATTTTACCGGAGTACCGGGAGGTTACCGGAACCCCCCGGGAGATATATGGGCCTTAGTGGGCCTTAGTGGAAGAGAGGAGAGGTAGCCAGAGATGGGCCGCGCGCCCCTCCCCTCCCTTGGTCCGAATAGGACAAGGAGAGGGGGCCGGCCCCCCTTCCTCTTTCCCCCCCTCCGTGAATCCTATTCCAACTAGGAAAGGGGGGAGTCCTACTCCCAGAGCGAGTAGGACTCCTCCTGGCACGCCTCTCCTGGCCGGCCGCACCCCCCCCCCCTTTGAGCCTTTATATACAGAGGCAGGGGCACCCCCTAGAGACACAAGTTGATCCACGTGATCATATTCTTAGCCGTGTGCGGTGCCCCCTTCCACCATAGTCCTCGATAATATTGTAGCAGTGCTTAGGCGAAGCCCTGCGACATTAGTACATCAAGATCGTCACCACACAGTCGTGCTGACAGAACTCTTCCCCGACACTTTGCTGGATCGGAGTTCGGGGATCGTCATCGAGCTGAACGTGTGCTTGAACTCGGAGGTGCCATAGTTTCGGTGCTTGATCGGTCGGGCCGTGAAGACGTACGACTACATCAACCTAACGCTTTCGTTGTCGATCTACAAGGGTACATAGATCACACTCTCCCCCTCGTTGCTATGCATCACCATGATCTTGCGTGTGCGTAGGAAATTTTTTGAAATTACTACGTTCCCCAACAGTGGTATCCGAGCCTAGGTTTTATGTGTTGATGTTATATGCACGAGTAGAACACAAGTGAGTTGTGGGCGATATAAGTCATACTGCTTACCAGCATGTCATACTTTGGTTCGGCGGTATTGTTGGACGAAGCGGCCCGGACCGACATTACGCGTACGCTTACGCGAGACCGGTTCTCCCGACGTGCTTTGCACATAGGTGGCTTGCGGGTGACAGTTTCTCCAACTTTAGTTGAACCGAGTGTGGCTACGGCCGGTCCTTGCGAAGGTTAAAACAGCACCAACTTGACAAACTATCATTGTGGTTTTGATGCGTAGGTAAGATTGGTTCTTGCTTAAGCCCGTAGCAGCCACGTAAAACTTGCAACAACAAAGTAGAGGACGTCTAACTTGTTTTCGTAGGGCATGTTGTGATGTGATATGGTCATGACATGATGCTAAATTTTATTGTATGAGATGATCATGTTTTGTAACCGAATTATCAGCAACTGGCAGGAGCCATATGGTTGTCGCTTTATTGTATGCAATGCACTCGCGTTGTAATGCTTTACTTTATCACTAAGCGGCAGCGATAGTCGTGGAAGCATAAGATTGGCGAGACGACAACGATGCTATGATGGAGATCAAGGTGTCACGCCGGTGACGATGGTGATCATGACGGTGCTTCGGAGATGGAGATCACAGGCACAAGATGATGATGGCCATATCATATCACTTATATTGATTGCATGTGATGTTTATCTTTTATGCATCTTATCTTGCTTTGATTGATGGTAGCATTATAAGATGATCCCTCACTAAATTATCAAGAAGTGTTCTCCCTGAGTATGCACCTTTGCGAAAGTTCTTCGTGCTGAGACACCACGTGATGATCGGGTGTGATAGGCTCTACGTTCAAATACAACGGGTGCAAAACAGTTGCACACGCGGAATACTCAGGTTATACTTGACGAGCCAAGCATATACAGATATGGCCTCGGAACACGGAGACCGAAAGGTCAAGCGTGAATCATATAGTAGATATGATCAACATAGTGATGTTCACCAATGAAACTACTCCATCTCACCTAATGATCGGACATGGTTTAGTTGATTTGGATCACGTAATCACTTAGAGGATTAGAGGAATGTCTATCTAAGTGGGAGTTCTTAAGTAATATGATTAATTGAACCTAAATTTATCATGAACTTAGTACCTGATAGTATCTTGCTTATGTATGTTTGATTGTAGATAGATGGCCCGTGCTGTTGTTCCGTTGAATTTTAATGCGTTCCTTGAGAAAGCAAAGTTGAAAGATGATGGTAGCAATTACACGGACTGGGTCCGTAACTTGAGGATTATCCTCATTGCTGCAAAGAAGAATTACGTCCTGGAAGCACCGTTGGGCGCCAGGCCTGCTGCTGGAGCAACACCAGATGTTATGAACGTCTGGTAGAGCAAAGCTGATGACTACTCGATAGTTCAATGTGCCATGCTTTACGGCTTAGAACCGGGACTTCAACGACGTTTTGAACGTCATGGGGCATATGAGATGTTCCAGGAGTTGAAGTTAATATTTCAAGCAAATGCCCGGATTGAGAGATATGAAGTCTCCAATAAGTTCTATAGCTGCAAGATGGAGGAGAACAGTTCTGTCAGTGAGCATATACTCAAAATGTCTGGGTATAATAATCACTTGATTCAAATGGGAGTTAATCTTCTAGATGATTGCGTCATTGACAGAATTCTCCAATCACTGCCACCAAGCTACAAGAGCTTCGTGATGAACTATAATATGCAAGGGATGAATAAGACTATTCCCGAGCTCTTCGCAATGCTGAAAGCTGCGGAAGTAGAAATTAAGAAGGAGCATCAAGTGTTGATGGTCAACAAGACCACTAGTTTCAAGAAAAAGGGCAAAGGGAAGAAGAAGGGGAACTTCAAGAAGAACAGCAAGCAAGTTGCTGCTCAAGAGAAGAAACCCAAGTCTGGACCTAAGCCTAAAACTGAGTGCTTGTACTGCAAGCAGACTGGTCACTGGAAGCGGAACTGCCCCAAGTATTTGGCGGATAAGAAGGATGGCAAGGTGAACAAAGGTATATGTGATATACATGTTATTGATGTGTACCTTGCTAAAGCTCGCAGTAGCACCTGGGTATTTGATACTGGTTCTGTTGCTAATATTTGCAACTCGAAACAGGGACTACGGATTAAGCGAAGATTGGCTAAGGACGAGGTGACGATGCGCGTGGGAAACGGTTCCAAAGTCGATGTGATCGCAGTTGGCACGCTACCTCTACATCTACCTTCGGGATTAATATTAGACCTAAATAATTGTTATTTGGTGCCAGCGTTAAGCATGAACATTATATCTGGATCTCGTTTGATGTGAGACGGTTATTCATTTAAATCAAAGAATAATGGTTGTTCTATTTATATGAGTAATATCTTTTATGGTCATGCACCCTTGAAGAGTGGTCTATTCTTATTGAATCTCGATAGTAGTGACACACATATTCATAATGTTGAAGCCAAAAGACACAGAGTTGATAATGATGGTGCAACTTATTTGTGGCACTGCCGTTTAGGTCATATCGGTGTAAAGCGCATGAAGAAACTCCATACTGATGGACTTTTGGAACCACTTGATTATGAATCACTTGGTACTTGCGAACCGTGCCTCATGGGCAAGATGACTAAAACACCGTTCTCCGGTACTATGGAGAGAGCAACAGATTTGTTGGAAATCATACATACAGATGTATGTGGTCCGATGAATATTGAGGCTCGTGGCGGATATCGTTATTTTCTCACCTTCACAGATGACTTAAGCAGATATGGGTATATCTACTTAATGAAACATAAGTCTGAAACATTTGAAAAGTTCAAAGAATTTCAGAGTGAAGTTGAAAATCATCGTAACAAGAAAATAAAGTTTCTACGATCTGATCGTGGAGGAGAATATTTGAGTTACGAGTTTGGTGTACATTTGAAACAATGCGGAATAGTTTCGCAACTCACGCCACCCAGAACACCACAGCGTAATGGTGTGTCCGAACGTCGTAATCGTACTTTACTAGATATGGTGCAATCTATGATGTCTCTTACTGATTTACCGCTATCGTTTTGGGGTTATGCTTTAGAGACGGTCGCATTCACGTTAAATAGGGCACCATCAAAATCCATTGAGACGACGCCTTATGAACTATGGTTTGGCAAGAAACCAAAGTCGTCGTTTCTGAAAGTTTGGGGCTGCGATGCTTTTGTGAAAAAGCTTCAACCTGATAAGCTCGAACCCAAATCGGAGAAATGTGTCTTCATAGGATATCCAAAGGATACTATTGGATACACCTTCTATCACAGATCCGAAGGCAAGACTTTTGCTGCTAAGTTCGGAAACTTTCTGGAGAAGGAGTTTCTCTCGAAAGATGTGAGTGGGAGGAAAGTAGAACTTGACGAGGTAACTGTACCTGCTCCCTTATTGGAAAGTAGTACATCACAGAAACCTGTTTCTGCGACACCTACACCAATTAGTGAGGAAGCTAATGATAATAATCATGAAACTTCAGGACAAGATACTACTGAACCTCGTAGATCAACCAGATTGAGATCCCGCCAGAGTGGTACGGTAATCCTGTTCTGGAAGTCATGCTGCTAGATCATGATGAACCTACGAACTATGAAGAAGCGATGGTGAGCCCAGATTCCGCAAAATGGCTTGAAGCCATGAAATCTGAGATGGGATCCATGTATGAGAACAAAGTATGGACTTTGGTTGACTTGCCCGATGATTGGCAAGCAATTGAGAATAAATGGATCTTCAAGAAGAAGACTGACGCTGACGGTAATATTACTGTCTACAAAGCTCGACTTGTCGCAAAAGGTTTTCGACAAGTTCAAGGGGTTGACTACGATGAGACCTTCTCACCCGTAGCGATGCTTAAGTCTGTCCGAATCATGTTAGCAATTGCCGCATTTTATGATTATGAAATTTGGCAGATGGATGTCAAAACTGCATTCCTGAATGGATTTCTGGAAGAAGAGTTGTATATGATGCAACCGGAAGGTTTTGTCGATCCAAAGGGAGCTAATAAAGTGTGCAAGCTCCAGCGATCCATTTATGGACTGGTGCAAGCCTCTCGGAGTTGGAATAAATGCTTTGATAGTGTGATCAAAGCATTTGGTTTTGTACAGACTTTCGGAGAAGCCTGTATTTACAAGAAAGTGAGTGGGAGCTCTGTAGCATTTCTGATATTATATGTGGATGACATATTACTGATTGGAAATGATATAGAATTTCTGGATAGCATAAAGGGATACTTGAATAAGAGTTTTTCAATGAAAAACCTCGGTGAAGCTGCTTACATATTAGGCATAAAGATCTATAGAGATAGATCAAGATGTTTAATTGGACTTTCACAAAGCACATACCTTGACAAGATTTTGAAGAAGTACAAAATGGATCAAGCAAAGAAAGGGTTCTTGCCTGTGTTACAAGGTGTGAAGTTGAGTCAGACTCAATGCCCGACCACTGTAGAAGATAGAGAGAAAATGAAAGATGTTCCCTATGCTTCAGCCATAGGCTCTATCATGTATGTGAAGGAAATATGCCCTAGAGGCAATAATAAAGTTATTATTTATTTCCTTATATCATGATAAAAGTTTATTATTCATGCTAGAATTGTATTAACCGGAAACATAATACATGTGTGAATACATAGACAAATAGAGTGTCACTAGTATGCCTCTACTTGACTAGCTCGTTAATCAAAGATGGTTATGTTTCCTAACCATGGACAAAGAGTTGTCATTTGATTAACGGGATCACATCATTAGTTGAATGATCTGATTGACATGAGCCATTCCATTAGCTTAGCACCCGATCGTTCAGTATGTTGCTATTGCTTTCTTCATGACTTATACATGTTCCTATGACTATGAGATTATGTAACTCCCGTGTGCCGGAGGAACACTTTGTGTGCTACCAAACGTCACAACGTAACTGGGTGATTATAAAGGTGCTCTACAGGTGTCTCCAAAGGTACATGTTGGGTTGACGTATTTCGAGATTAGGATTTGTCACTCCGATCGTTGGAGAGGTATCTCTGGGCCCTCTCGGTAATGCACATCACTTAAGCCTTGCAAGCATTGCAACTAATGAGTTAGTTGCGGGATGATGTATTACAGAACGAGTAAAGAGACTTGCCGGTAACGAGATTGAACTAGGTATTGGATACCGACGATCGAATCTCGGGCAAGTAACATATCGATGACAAAGGGAACAACGTATGTTGTTATGCGGTCTGACTGATAAAAGATCTTCGTAGAATATGTAGGAACCAATATGGGCATCTAGGTCCCGCTATTGGTTATTGACCGGAGACGTGTCTCGGTCATGTCTACATTGTTCTCGAACCCGTAGGGTCCGCACGCTTAAGGTTTCGATGACAGTTATATTATGAGTTTATGCGTTTTGATGTACCGAAGGTTGTTCGGAGTCCCGGATGTGATCACGGACATGACGAGGAGTCTCGAAATGGTCGAGACATAAAGATTGATATATTGGAAGCCTATATTTGGATATCGGAAGTGTTCCGGGTGAAATCGGGATTTTACCGGAGTACCGGGAGGTTACCGGAACCCCCCCCCCCCCCCCCGGGAGATATATGGGCCTTAGTGGGCCTTAGTGGAAGAGAGGAGAGGTAGCCAGAGATGGGCCGCGCGCCCCTCCCCTCCCTTGGTCCGAATAGGACAAGGAGAGGGGGCCGGCCCCCCTTCCTCTTTTCCCCCCCTCCGCGAATCCTATTCCAACTAGGAAAGGGGGGAGTCCTACTCCCAGAGGGAGTAGGACTCCTCCTGGCGTGCCTCTCCTGGCCGGCCGCACCCCCCCCCCTTTGAGCCTTTATATACGGAGGCAGGGGAACCCCCTAGAGACACAAGTTGATCCACGTGATCATATTCTTAGTCGTGTGCGGTGTCCCCTTCCACCATAGTCCTCGATAATATTGTAGCAGTGCTTAGGCGAAGCCCTGCGACATTAGTCCATCAAGATCGTCACCACGCCGTCGTGCTGACGGAACTCTTCCCCGACACTTTGCTGGATCGGAGTCCGCGGATCGTCATCGAGCTGAACGTGTGCTTGAACTCGGAGGTGCCGTAGTTTCAGTGCTTGATCGGTCGGGCCGTGAAGACGTACGACTACATCAACCTAACGCTTCCGTTGTCGATCTACAAGGGTATGTAGATCACACTCTCCCCCTCGTTTCTATGCATCACCATGATCTTGCGTGTGCGTAGGAATTTTTTTGAAATTACTACGTTCCCCAACACTTTTATGAGTTGGATGCACAAAATCTTAATGCGAAAGAACGTCACTTTATATTGCCACTTGTGATAGGGACCTTTATTATGCAGTTTGTCGCTTTTATTACTTCCATATCACACACTCATATACAGCTTATTTCCTCAACACCAATCAATCATACATATTTAGAGAGCAATTTTTATTGCTTGCACCGATGACAACTTACTTGATGGATCTTACTCAATCCATAGGTAGATATGGTGGACTCTCATGGCAAGACTGGTTTAAGGGTGTTTGGAAGCACAAGTAGTATCTCTACTTGGTGCAATGAATTTGGATAACATAAAGGGGAAAGGCAAGCTCATCATGTTGGAAGATCCAAGACAATATAATTTATCTCAGATGTAAGAAAACATAACCCATTACGTTGTCTTCCTTGTCCAATGTCAACTCTTTAGCATGTCATATTTTAATGAGTGCTCACAATCATAAAAGATGTCCAAGATAGTATATTTATATGTGAAGACCTCTCTTTCTTTATTACTTCCTATTAATTGCAACGATGACCAAAACTGCGTTTGTCAACCCTCAATAACTTTTATTCATCATACTCTTTCTATGTGAGCTCATTACTCTTCATAAGACTCATATGATCTCTTTGTTTCTTTTTATTTCTTTCTCTTTTCTTTTATTCCTTTAGGATCATGGCAAAATAATCAAGCCCTTGACTCAACACTAATCTTTATTATATAGCTCACGGACTCGATTACATAGAAGCATAATAAAGCAAAACTCACAACTAGATCATACTAAGAACTTTTATTCTACTAGATCAAGATATTACCAAAAGGATCGAACTAAGAAAAACAGTAAAGATAGAGTGATGGTGATACGATATTGAGGCACTCCCCCAGGCTTGGCAGTTGCCAAGTGGAGTGCCCATACCAGATACTCCATTCTTCTTTGTTGGTGGATACGGTGGTGATTTTGTTGATGGCGTAGGCTTGTCGTCCTCCTTCCAAGGCATATGCTCACCATCATAGAAGGATGACCGAGTCTCCGGGATCCTCAAATCTATAGCCAAACGCTTCCTTTTGAATCTATATTCATACTCACAGTTTTGGTTTTGCAGGTCATAGATTTGAGCTTGAAGGTGCCCGATTTTCTCGTGAAGCTTGAAGATGGTCTCCCCGATATTGTCGGCATCCAGCTTGTGTTTGTTGGTGAATTCTGCGATCATCATGTAGTTGGAGTTGAGTCCACACTCCACCATCCCCTGACACTTGAAAACTTGTTGCTCCATTGCTTCAAGCCTCGTCTCCACGCTTCCGGTCCCCTTTGGTCCCTCAGCATCACGGATGTGCAGCAACCCATCACGCATCTCAATGGTTTGAGGGTGTCGCTGCACCTCCGCGAGGTAAGGGTTGATGACCTTCTTGAAGAACTTGTCCTTGGTGGCACTTGGAGATGTCATGATAACCTAGATCTGTGAGAAAAAAACAGCTCGAAACAAAGACAGGAGATGTTTGCGTGATACGGGAGTCAAAACCCTCGGGAGATTATATAATGAATTTTTACCGACCAAAATACGTGTCGTGTATGAAAACGGAGTCCAGAGAGCACACGAGGTGCCCACAAGGTAGGGGGCGCGCCCTCCACCCTCGTGGAGCCCTCGTGTCCTTCCCGGACTGCTGCTTATTTTTCCATTTTTCTAAATATTCCAAAATGGAGAAATATTGCCTTAAAAACTATTTTGGAGTCGGTTTACTTACCGTACCACATACCTATTCCTTTTCAGAGTCTGAAACATTCTGAAAAGTGTCCCTTATGTATTCTTCCCAGGTTACGGTTTCAATAACATTGGCTTCAACATTTATGGGATTACCTGAGATATAGTGTTTGATTCTTTGACCGTTCACCACCTTCGGATTTGTGCCTTCGAAGTTGTTGATTTTTATGGCACCGGAACGGTAGACCTCCTCGATAACGTAAGGGCCTTCCCATTTAGAGAGAAGTTTTCCTGCAAAAAATCTTAAACGAGAGTTGTATAGCAATACATAATCACCTACATTAAACTCACGCTTTTGTATCCTTTTGTCATGCCATCTTTTAACTTTTTCTTTAACCAACTTGGCATTTTCGTAGGCTTGGGTTGTCCATTCATCAAGTGAGCTAATATCAAATAACCTCTTCTCACCGGCAAGTTTAAAATCATAATTAAGTTCTTTAATAGCCCAATAAGCCTTGTGTTATAGTTCGAGAGGCAAGTGACATGCTTTTCCATACACCATTTTATACGGAGACATACCCATAGGATTTTTATATGCAGTTCTATAGGCCCATAATGCATCATCAAGTTTCTTGGACCAATTCTTTCTAGACCTATTAACAGTCTTTTGCAAAATTAATTTGAGCTCTCTATTACTCAATTCTACTTGACCACTAGACTGAGGGTGATAAGGAGATGCAATTCTATGATTAACATCATATTTAGCAAGCATTTTACGGAAAGCACCATGAATAAAATGTGAACCACCATCAGTCATTAAATATCTAGGGACTCCAAATCTTGGAAAATAACTTCTTTAAGCATTTTAATTGAGGTGTTATGATCAGCACTACTAGTTGGAATAGCTTCTACCCACTTAGTAACATAATCAACAGCAACTAAAATATGTGTATAACCATTAGAGGAAGGAAAAGGTCCCATATAGTCAAAGCCCCAAACATCAAATGGTTCAATAACAAGTGAATAATTCATGGGCATTTCTTGACGTCTACTAATATTACCAATTCTTTGACATTCATCACAAGATAAGACAAACTTACGGGCATCCTTGAAGAGAGTAGGCGAATAAAAACCAGATTGTGGTACCTTATGTGCAGTTCTATCTCCAGCATGGTGTCCTCCATAAGCTTCGGAGTGACACTTGTGTAGGATCTGTTCCTGTTCATGCTCAGGTACACAATGTCTAATAACACCATCTACTCCTTCTTTATAAAGATGTGTGTCATCCCAAAAGTAATGCCTCAAATCATAGAAGAACTTTTTCTTTTGCTGGTATGTGAAACTAGGTGGTATAAACTTAGCAACAATGTAATTAGCATAATCAGCATACCATGGAGCAGTCTGAGAAGCATTTATGACATTTAATTGCTCATCAGGAAAGCTATCATCAATAGGTAGTGGGTCATCAAGCACATTTTCTAACCTAGAAAAGTTGTCTGCAATGGGGTTCTCAGCTCCTTTTCTATCAACAATATGCAAATCAAATTCTTGTAGCAAGAGAACCCATCTAATAAGTCTAGGTTTAGCATCTTTCTTTTCCATGAGATATTTAATAGCAGCATGATCAGTGTGAATAGTTACTTTAGAATCAACAATATAAGTTCTAAACTTATCACAAGCAAATACAACTGCTAAGAATTCTTTTTCAGTAGTAGCATAATTTCTTTGAGCATTGTCTAGGGTTTTACTAGCATATTGAATAACATTTAATTTTTTATCAACTCTTTGTCCTAGAATAGCACCTATAGCATAATCACTAGCATCACACATAATTTCAAAGGGTAAATTCCAATCAGGTGGCTGAACAATAGGTGCAGAAATCAATGCTTTCTTAAGTATTTCAAATGCTTCTACGCAATCATCATCAAAGACAAATGGTATATCCTTTTGTAATAAATTAGTCAGAGGCCGAGAAATTTTTGAGAAGTCCTTAATGAACCTCCTATAAAAACCGGCATGACCAAGGAAACTTCTTATACCTTTGATGTCCTTGGGACATGGCATCTTTTCAATAGCATCAACCTTGGCTTTATCAACTTCAATACCTCTTTCAAAAACTTTCTGCCCCAAGACAATACCTTCATTAACCATAAAGTGGCACTTTTCCCAATTCAAGACAAGATTAGTTTCTTCACATCTCTGCAAAACTCGATCAAGGTTGCTCAAGCAGTCATCAAAAGAAGATCCATAGACGGAAAAGTCATCCATGAAAACCTCACAAATCTTTTCACAAAAGTCAGAGAATATAGCCATCATGCATCTTTGAAAGGTAGCAGGTGCATTACATAAACCAAAAGGCATACGTCTATAAGCAAAAGTACCAAAAGGGCATGTAAAAGTAGTCTTTGATTGATCTTTGGCTGACACAGGTATTTGAGAGAAACCAGAATAACCATCTAGAAAGCAAAAATGTGTATGTTTAGATAATCTTTCTAGCATTTGATCGATAAAAGGTAAGGGGTAATGATCTTTTTTAGTAGCCTTATTTAATTTGCAGAAATCAATTACCATCCTATAACCTGTAATAATTCTTTGAGGAATCAATTCATCTTTATCATTAGGAACAACAGTAATACATCCTTTCTTAGGGACACAATGGACAGGGCTTACCCACTGACTATCAGCAACGGGATAAATTATACCTGCCTCAAGGAGCTTTAGTATCTCCTTTCTTACCACTTCCTTCATTTTAGGATTCAGCCGGCGTTGATGATCACAAACTGGTTTAGCATCTTCTTCCAAATTAATTTTATGTTGACATAGAGTGGGACTAATGCCCTTAAGATCATCAAGAGTATACCCAATAGCAGCACGATGCTTCTTCAGAGTTTTCAATAATCTCTCTTCTTCATGCTCTGAAAGGTTAGCACTAATAATAATAGGATATATCTTTTTCTCATCAAGATAAGCATATTTAAGGGTATCAGGTAACGGTTTAAGCTCAAACACGGGATCACCCTTGGGTGGAGGAGGATCCCCTAGGATTTCAACAGGTAAATTGTTTTTCGGCATAGGTTCCTGTTTAAAGAATACTTCATCTAATTCCCTTCTTTCATTCTTAAACATATCGTTTTCATGGTCTCGCAAATATTGTTCTAAAGGATCACTAGGAGGTACGACAATAGAAGCAAGACCAATAATTTCATCCTTACTAGGTAATTCTTCTTCACGGTGTTGTCTACTAAATTTAGAAAAAATAAATTCATGATTCATATCATCTAAACCGACAGTAACAACATCTCTTTTGCAATCTATGGTAGCATTAATAGTATTTAAGAAGGGTCTACCAAATATAATGGGACAAAAGCTATCTTGTGGGGAACCAAGAACAAGAAAATCAGAAGGATATTTAGTTTTCCCACACAAGACTTCAACATCTCTAACAATTCCCATTGGTGAAATAGTATCTCTATTGGAAAGTTTAATTGTGACATCAATATCTTCCATCTCAGCAGGTGCAATATCATGCATAACTTCTTGGTATAAGGAATAAGGTATTGCACTAGCACTAGCACCCATATCACATAAGCCATGATAACAATGATCTCCTATTTTAACAGAAATAACAGGCATGCCTACCACAGGTCTAGGTTTATCTTTATCATGGGGTTTAGCAATTCTAGCAGTTTCATTATAGAAATAAATAACATGCCCATCTATATTATCAGACAAGAGATCTTTAACAATAGCAATATTAGGTTCAACTTTAACTTGCTCAGGAGGTGTATATGTTTTAATATTGCTTTTACGAACCACAGTTGAAGCTTTAGCATGATCCTTTATCCTAACAGGGAAAGGTGGTTTCTCAACATAAGAAGTAGGAACAATAGGATCATTATAAGTAATAGTCTTTTCTTCAACTTTAATAGGTGCAACTACTTTTACTTCTATGGGAGGATGATATTTAAACCACTTCTCCTTGGGGAGATCAACATAAGTAGCAAAAGATTCATAGAAAGAAGCTACTATCTCAGAGTCAAGTCCATATTTAGTGCTAAATTTACGAAAAATATATGTATCCATAAAAGATTTAACACAATCAAAACTAGGTGTCATACCTGACTCCTTACCATTGCCGAGGTCCCAATCTTCAGAGTTGCGTTTAATTCTTTCCAATAAATCCCATTTGAATTCAATAGTCTTCATCATAAAAGAGCCAACACAAGAAGTATCAAGCATGGTTCGATTGTTACCAGAAAGCCGAGCATAAAAATTTTGAATAATAATTTCTCTTGAGAGCTCATGATTGGGGCATCAATATAGCATTGATTTAAGCCTCCCCCAAGCTTGAGCGATGCTTTCTCCTTCGCGAGGCCAAAAATTATATATATAATTGCGATCTCGATGAACAAGATGCATAGGATAAAACTTCTGATGAAATTCCAATTACAATCGTTTGTAATTCCAAGACCTCATATCATCACATAGCCTATACCATGTCGATGCATCTCCCCTCAAAGATAAGGGAAAGACCTTCTTCTTAACAACATCTCTGGGTACACCTGCAAGCTTAAATAATCCACAAACTTGATCCACATATATCAGATGTTCATCGGGATGTTTTGTCCATCTCCTAAAAAAGGATTAGCTAGCAGTTTTTCTATCATACCCGAAGGAACTTCAAAGCAAGCATTTTCATTTTCATATTCATTTTCAGTAGGTTCAGTAGGTTGAGGAGCAACTCTTTGCTCTACTGGTCGGAGTGAAGATACCCCGAACAAGCCCCTCAGAGGATTACTTTCCATGGTAACAAGTGACAGTAAATTTCAGCACGCTATATAAATTTGTCCTTACCAAATTCCACCTATCAAAGGCGCTTCACTCCCCGGAAACGACGCCAGAAAAGAGTCTTAATGACCCACAAGTATAGGGGATCTATCATAGTCCTTTCGATAAGTAAGAGTGTCGAACCCAACGAGGAGCAGAAGGAAATGATAAGCGGTTTCCAGCAAGGTATTCTCTGCAAGTACTGAAATAAGTGGTAACAGATAGTTTTGTGATAGGATAATTTGTAATGAGCAACAAGTACAAAAGTAAATAAAGTGCAACAAGGTGGCCCAATCCTTTTGTAGCAAAGGACAAGTTTGGACAAACTCTTATATGATGTAAAGCGCTCCCGAGGAGACATGGGAATATTGTCAAGCTAGTTTTCATCACGTTCATATGATTCGCGTTCAGTACTTTGATAATTTGGTATGTGGGTGGACCGGTGCTTGGGTGCTGTCCTTACTTGGACAAACATCCCACTTATGATTAACCTCTATTGCAAAAGTATTAAGGTTGTAACACCCCGGATGTAATTTACCTTAATTGTATCCCAACTCTTGCCGTTTCTGGCACTAAGTTATTCTATTTCCTCGTTGTCGGGTTTTTGTCTCCGCGTGTTTTGTCTTTGTCATGCATCTCATATCATGTCATCATGTGCATTGCATTTGCATACGTGTTCGTCTCATGCATCCGAGCATTTTCCCCGTTGTCCGTTTTGCATTCCGGCGCTCCTATGTCCTCCGGTGGTCCTTTCCACCTCTTTTCGTGTGCGGGTGTTAAACGTTTTCGGATTGGACCAAGACTTGTCATGCGGCCTTGGTTTACTACCGGTAGACCGCCTGTCAAGTTTCGTGCCATTTGGACTTCGTTTGATACTCCAACGGTTAACCGGGGGACCGAAAAGGCCTCGTGTGTGTTGCAGCCCAACACCCTTTCAAGATGGCCCAAAACCCACCTAAACCTCCTCCATCATCTAGAGCGTTCGATCACGATCGTGTGGCCGCAAACCGTACCTCATTTGGAGCTTCCTACCTCCCTCTACCTCTATAAATAGGTCTCCCCTCGAAAATCCCGGGTCTTCTCCCTCGAAACCCTAGACAAATCCCCTCGCGCCGCCGCCAGACACGTCCGTCCCGGGAGGACGAAATCGCGCCGCCGCCCCGCACCAGTGGCATAGTGCCACATGGCGCCGCCGTTCGCCTCCCGCGCGAGGCCCGCTGAGCCCGCAGCCGGCCCTCGCGGCCCGCCTCGCCGCCACTCGCCCAGCGCCGCCCGCGCCTTCTCCCCGCCGCCATCTTCTCCACCGCCGACGCCCTCCGGCCGCCACGCAACATCGCTGGTGACCCGACCCAGCAGCGTCCGGCCGCCGGAGCCCGACGCCCCCGCGTGGCGGCTCGCCTCCAACCTCGCCGCCCGGAGCTCCCGGAGCTCCTCCACCGCTCCAAAGCTCGGATCTGGCCGCCTCCTCCTCCCCTCGCCAAGTCCGGCGACCTCAACGCCGACGCCAATGAACCTCGTGAATCGTGCACAGCTACAGTGGATCCAGATCTAGATCTCGTGGTTGACTTTTTCCTCTCGAAAACCCTAGTATTTTTTGCATACTTTGACATGCCATAACTCTGCATCCATAGCACCGATTCGTGCGTGTAGCATATCGAAATGTTCGTCTCGACGAGTACATCATTTCATCTCATTGCATCATTTTCATTTGAGCTCATCTTGATTCCCTAAATGATGTTGGAAGAGGGCTATGTGAGGAATATTTCATATCTGTTTCAGCAAATGGCATTTTGTCATTTTTGCCGTAATTAGTGTGTGCATACTATGATCCTGAGCTCTACATGTGTTTTGATGAATGCCATGTTATCTTTACAGGGGTGTATGCCATGTATTTTTGTGATCTTTTTGGTGACTAGCACAAGCATGCAAAGTAGCATACTCATCGATGCTGATTTCAAGGACTTAGAATTTCACTAAGTCTTTGTCCTGATTTTGTTGTTATGCCATATGTTCATGTTGTTTCCTAGTGATCCGTGCCTCTTTTGAGGATGATCAGTAAGGATGTTTTGTTATTATTGTGGTGCTCTATCCGTCCATGTCTTTGTTTGCATTTATGGAGAAACCTAGCTTGAGTCAATCGAGCTCTACTTTTGCTATAAAATGTTCCTGGCAGGTTGTTAACATGTTTAGCGATTTTGCCGAGGTTGTTGCTATTGATCCATGTATGCTATGTTGTTCTTGCCATGTCTAGCTTCTATGCCACGTCTTCTGGATGGGTGTATGCTTAGCTTTTCATGCAATGCCTGGTAGTGAGTGCATCGAGCTCGTAAACATGCCTACTTGTTAATCTGTTTTGCATGCTCCAGTTTTTCACTAAGTCTGAATCTGTTTATGTTTTTGCTATGTTCACATAATTGCAATTGTATTTTCTGATACCTTTTGGCTCATGGTCACTAAGGGACTTTTGTTATATGCTTGGAGTAGCTTCATCCATGCCTAGCTTTGCCATGATATGTTCCTGTAGCATGTAGTTTTCATGCTCTAAAGATTGCTTCCTGTTGATAAATTCCTGATATGCTGTTAATTTCACTAAACCTGTTGTCTTTTGCACTTTTGCCATGCTTGTTTGAACCTGTTAATGAGTGAATTAGTCGTAGCTCAGTGTTCATCGTTTGTCAAGCATCTTGAGTGGATCCCTGCCATGTATTTTGTTGTCATGTTTGAGTGTTGTAGCATATTTATCTTGATGCATTTAGATGGCTACTTGCTGTTTATCGCAGGCCGGTGCCATATTTGTTTTGCTTGCCATTTCCAAACCGTGCATCTGATTCCGGTGATCTTTATATCGATTTCAACCGAAATCATCTCCTGTTTCCAGTGGCACTCTTGGTTTTCCAAGTTGAGGCCAGGTTCAATCATTCCTTTCCAAATCATGCCTATGCATCACATATGGCATCCCGCATACCATACCATGCTTGCATCATGTGCTCCTTTTGCTTGTTGTTCTTGTTTGGGTAGAGCCGGGAGACGAGTTCGTGAACGAGGAGCCTGTTGAGTACGCCTACGAGGATCAAGGAAACTCTGAGAACTTTGCAGGCAAGATGACCATACCCTCGAAATCACTTCTATCTTTGCTTGCTAGATGCTCGCTCTTTTGCTATGCCTATGCTACGATTGTTGGGGAACGTAGCAGAAATTCAAAATTTTCCTACGTGTCACCAAGATCTATCTATGGAGAGACCAGCAACGAGGGGAAGGAGAGTGCATCTACATACCCTTGTAGATCGCTGAGCGGAAGCGTTCAAGTGAACGGGATTGATGGAGTCATACTCATCGTGATTCAAAACACCGGAGATCCTAGTGTCGAACGGACGGCACCTCCGCGTTCAACACACGTACAGCCCGACGACGTCTCCCATGCCTTGATCCAGCAAGGAGAGAGGGAGAGGTTGAGGAAGATTCCATCCAGCAGCAGCACAACGGCGTGGTTGGTGATGGAGGAGCGTGGCTATCCTGCAGGGCTTCGCCAAGCACCACAGAAAAGGAGGAAGAAGAGATGCAGGGCTGCACCAACGAGAGATCGAATCGCGTGTTATGGGCAGCCCTAGGCCTCACTATATATAGGGGAGAGGGAGGAGGGTGCGCCCCCTCTAGGGTTCCCACCCCTAGGGGGGGCGGCAGCCCTAGATGGGAAACAAGGGGCGGCCAAGAGGGGGAAAGAGGGAGGCGCCCCCTAGGGTGGGCCTTAGGCCCATCTAAGCCTAGGGTTTCCTCCTTTTTTCCTCCTAGCTGCCCCTTGGGCCTTGTGGGAGGCGCACTAGCCCACTCAGGGGCTGGTTCCTCACCACTCTTGGCCCATTCAAGCCTCCGGGGTTGGTGGCCCCACTTGGTGGACCCCCGGGACCCTCCCGGTGGTCCCGGTACATTACCGATAAACCCCGAAACCTTTCCGGTGACCAAAACAGGACTTCCCATATATAAATCTTTACCTCCGGACCATTCCGGAACTCCTCGTGACGTCCGGGATCTCATCCGGGACTCCGAACAACATTTGGTAACCACATACAAACTTCCTTTATAACCCTAGCGTCATCGAACCTTAAGTGTGTAGACCCTACGGGTTCGGGAGACATGCAGACATGACCGAGACGTTCTCCGGTCAATAACCAACAGCGGGATCTGGATACCCATCTTGGCTCCCACATGTTCCACGATGATCTCATCGGATGAACCACGATATCAAGGACTTAATCAATCCCGTATGCAATTCCCTTTGTCTATCGGTACGATACTTGCCCGAGATTCGATCGTCGGTATCCCGATACCTTGTTCAATCTCGTTACCGGCAAGTCTCTTTACTCGTTCCGTAACACATCATCCCGTGATCAACTCCTTGATCACATTGTGCACATTATGATGATGTCCTACCGAGTGGGCCCAGAGATACCTCTCCGCTTACACGGAGTGACAAATCCCAGTCTCGATTCGTGCCAACCCAACAGACACTTTCGGCGATACCTGTAGTGCACCTTTATAGTCACCCAGTTACGTTGTGACGTTTGGTACACCCAAAGCATTCCTACGGTATCCAGGAGTTGCACAATCTCATGGTCTAAGGAAATGATACCTGACATTAGAAAAGCTTTAGCATACGAACTACACGATCTTTGTGCTAGGCTTAGGATTGGGTCTTGTCCATCACATCATTCTCCTAATGATGTGATCCCGTTATCAATGACATCTAATGTCCATGGTCAGGAAACCATAACCATCTATTGATCAACGAGCTAGTCAACTAGAGGCTTACTAGGGACATGGTGTTGTCTATGTATCCACACATGTATCTGAGTTTCCTATCAATACAATTCTAGCATGGATAATAAACGATTATCATGAACAAGGAAATATAATAATAACCAATTTATTATTGCCTCTAGGGCATATTTCCAACAGTCTCCCACTTGCACTAGAGTCAATAATCTAGTTCACATCGCCATGTGATTAACACTCACAAGTCACATCGCCATGTGACTAACACCCAAGAGTTTACTAGAGTCAGTAGTCTAGTTCACATCACTATGTGATTAACACTCAATGAGTTCTAGGTTTGATCATGTTGCTTGTGAGAGAAGTTTTAGTCAACGGGTGTGAACCTTTCAGATCCGTGTGTGCTTTACAAATCTCTATGTCATCTCCTAGATGCAGCTACTACGCTCTATTTGGAGCCATTTCAAATAACTGTTCTACTTTGAGCTATTCTAAATTGTTGCTCCATTATACGTATCCGGTATCTCTACTCAGAGCTATCCGGATAGGTGTTAAGCTTGCATCGACGTAACCCTTTACGACGAACTCTTTTACCACCTCCATAATCGAGAAAAATTCCTTAGTCCACCAGTTACTAAGGATAACTTTGACCGCTGTCCTGTGATCCATTCTTGGATCACTCTTGTACCCCTTGACTGACTCATGGCATGGCACACTTCAGGTGCGGCACACAGCATAGCATACTATAGAGCCTACGTCTTAAGCATAGGGGACGACCTTCGTCCTTTCTCTCTATTCTGCCATGGTCGAGCTTTAAGTCTTAACTTCATACCTTACAACTCAGGCAAGAACTCCTTCTTTGACTGATCCATCTTGAACACCTTCAAGATCATGTCAAGGTATGTGCTCATTTGAAAGTACCATTAAGTGTTTTGATCTATCCTTATAGATCTTGATGCTCAATGTTCAAGTAGCTTAATCCAGGCTTTCCATTGAAAAACACTTTCAAATAACCCTATATGCTTTCCAGAAATTCTACGTCATTTCTGATCAACAATATGTCAACAACATATACTCATCAGAAATTCTATAGTGCTCCCACTCACTTCTTTGGAATTACAAGTTTCTCATAAACTTTGTATAAACCCAAAATCTTTGATCATCATCAAAGCATACATTCCAACTCCGATATGCTTACTCCAGTCCTTAGAAGGATTGCTGGAGCTTTGCATACTTATTAGCATCTTTCAAGATTGACAAAACCTTCCGGTTGTATCACATACAACCTTTCCTCAAGAAAATCGTCGAGGAAACAATGGTTTTTGACATCCTATCTGCAAGATTTCATGAATAATGCAGTAATTGCTAATATAATTCCAACAGACTCTTAGCATCGCTACGAGTGAGAAAGTCTCATCGTAGTCAACTCCTTGAACTTGTCGGAAAACATCTTAACGACAAGCCGAGCTTTCTTAATGGTGATACTTATCATCATTGTCCGTCTTCCTTTTAAAATCCATCTATACTCAAAAGCCTTATGACCATCGAGCTGTTCTGCCAAAGTCTACACTTTGTTTTCATACATGGATCCTCTCTCGGATTATATGGCCTCGAGCCATTTATCGGAATCCAGGCCCACCATCGCTTCTCCATAGCTCGTAGGTTCATTGTTGTCTAGCAACATGACTTCCAAGACAGGATTACGTACCACTCTGAAGTAGTATGCATCCTTGTCATCCCACGAGGTTTGATAGTGACTTGATTTGAAGTTTCATGATCACTATCATAAGCTTCCACTTCAATTGGTGTAGGTGCCACAGGAATAACTTCCTGTGCGCTGCCACACACTAGTTGAAGTGACGGTTCAATAACCTCATCAAGTCTCCACCATCCTCCCACTCAATTCTCGAGACAAACCTTTTCCTCGAGAAAGAACCCGATTCAAGAAACAATCTCTATTGCTTTCGGATCTGAATTAGGAGGTATACCCAACTGTTTTGGGTGTCCTATGAAGATGCATTTATCCGCTTTGGGTTCGAGCTTATCATCCTGAAACTTTTTCACATAAGCGTCGCAGCCCAAACTTTTAAGAAATGACAACTTAGGTTTCTTTAAACCATAGTTCATACGATGTCATCTCATCGGAACTACGTGGTGCCCTATTAAAGTGAATGTGGCTGTCTCTAATGCCTAACCCATAAACTATTGTGGTAATTCGATAAGAGACATCATGGTATGCATCATATCCAATAGGGTGCAGTTATGATGTTCGGACACACCATCACACTATGGTGTTCCAGGCTGTATCAGTTGTGAAACAATTTCCACAATGTCTTAATTCTGTGCCAAACTCGTAATTCAGATATTCATCTCTATGATCATATCATAGATATTTTATCCTCTTGTCACGACGATCTTTCAACTTCACCCTGAAATTACTTGAACCTTTCAATAATTCAGACTTATGTTTCATCAAGTAAATATACTCGGTATCTACTCAAATCATCTATGAAGTAAGAACATAACGATATCCACTACATGCCTCAGCACTCATTGGACTGCACACATCAAAATGTATTACTTCCAGCAAGTTGCTTTCTAGTTCCATTTTACTGAAAACGAGGCTTTCAGTCATCTTGCCCATGTGGTATGATTTACATGTCTCAAGTGAGTCCAAATGGTCCATTTGCATGGAGTTTCTTCATGCATATACACCAATAGACATGGTTCGCATGTCTCAAACTTTTCAAAACGAGTGAGCCCAAAGATCCATCAACATGGAGCTTCTTCATGCGTTTTATACCGATATGACTTACGTGGCAGTGCCACAAGTAGGTGGTACTATCATTACTATCTTTTGGCATGAACATGTGTATCACTACGATCGAGATTCAATAAACCATTCATTTTAGGTGTAAGACCATTGAAGGTATTATTCAAATAAACAGAGTAACCATTATACTCCGTAAATGAACAACCGTATCACGATAGACATAATCCAATCGTGTCTATGCTCAACGCAAACACCAAATACCAATCTCGATGGTAGAGGGAGCGTACGATATTTGATCATATCAACATTGGAAACACTTCCAACACATATCGTCAGCTCACCTTTAGCTAGTCTCCGTTTATTCCATAGCCTTTATTTCGAGTTTACTAACACTTAGCAACCGAACCGGTATCTAATACCCTGGTGCTACTAGGAGTACTAGTAAAGTACACATCAACACAATGTATATCCAATATACTTCTATCGACCTTGCCAGCCTTCTAATCTACCAAGTATCTAGGGTAATTCTGCTCCAGTGGATGTTCCCCTTATTACAGAAGCACTTAGTCTCGGGTTTGGGTTCAACCTTGGGTTTCTTCACTAGAGCAGCAGCTGAATTGCCGTTTCATGAAGTATCCCTTCTTGCCCTTGCCCTTCTTGAAACTAGTGGTTTCACCAACCATCAACAATTGATGCTCCTTCTTGATTTCTACTTTCGCGGTGTCAAACATCGCGAATATCTCAAGGATCATCATATATGTCCCTGATATATTATAGTTCATCACGAAGCTCTAGCAGCTTGGTGGCAATGACTTCAGAGAACTATCACTTTTCATTTGGAAGATCAACTCCCACTTGATTTAAGCGATTGTTGTACTCAGACAATCTGAGCACTAGCTCAACAATTGAGCTTTTCTCCCTTAGTCTGCAGGCTAAGAAAATCGTCGGAGGTCTTATACCTTTTGACGTGGGCACGAGCCTGAAATCCCAATTTCAGCCCTCGAAACATCTGATATGTTTCGCGACGTTTCAAAACGTCTTCGGTGCCTCAACGCTAAACCGTTTAACTGAACTATCACGTAGTTATCAAATCGTGTATGTCAGATGTTCGCAACATCCACAGACGACGTTCGAGGTTCGGCACACACTGAGCGGTGCATTAAGGACATAAGCCTTCTATTAAGCAATGAGGACAATCCTCAGTTTACGGACCTAGTCCGCATAGTTGCTACTATCAACTTTCAACTAAATTTTTTCTCTAGGAACATATCTAAACAGTAGAACTAAAGCGCGAGCTACGACATAATTTGCAAAATCCTTTTGACTATGTTCAGGATAAACAAGTTCATCTTATGAACTCCCACTCAGATAGACATCCCTCTAGTCATCTAAGTGATTACATTATCCGAGTCAACTAGGCCGTGTCCGATCATCACGTGAGACGGACTAGTCAACATCGGTGAACATCTTCATGTTGATCATATCTACCATACGACTCATGCTCGACCTTTCGGTCTTCTGTGTTCCGAGGCCATGTCTGTACACATGCTAGGCTCGTCAAGTTAACCCTAAGTGTTTTGCATGTGTAAAACTGTCTTACACCCGTTGTATGTGAACGTAAGGATCTATCACACCCGATCATCACGTGGTGCTTCGAAACGACGAACTTTAGCAACGGTGCACAGTTAGGGGAGAACACATTCTTGAAATTGTTTATGAGGGATCATCTTATTTACTACCGTCGTTCTAAGTAAACAAGATGCAAAACCATGATAAACATCACATGCAATCAAATAGTGACATGATATGGCCAATATCATATTGCTCCTTTTGATCTCCATCTTCGGGGCTCCATGATCATCATCGTCACCGGCATGACACCATGATCTCCATCATCGTGTCTTCTTGAAGTTGTCACGTCATCTATTACTTCTACTACTATGGCTAACGCTTTAGCAATAAAGTAAAGTAATTACATGACGTTTATGTTGACACGCAGGTCATAAATAAATAAAGACAACTCCTATGGCTCCTGCCGGTTGTCATACTCATCGACATGCAAGTCGTGATTCCTATTACAAGAACATGATCAATCTCATACATCACATATATCATTCATCACAACCTTTGGCCATATCACATCACAAAGCATACCCTGCAAAAACAAGTTAGACGTCCTCTAATTGTTGTTTGCATGTTTTACGTGGCTACTATGGGTTTCTAGCAAGAACGTTTCTTACCTACGCAAAACCACAACGTGATATGCCAATTTCTATTTACCCTTCATAAGGACCCTTTTCATCGAATCCGATCCGACTAAAGTGGGAGAGACAGACACCCGCTAGCCACCTTATGCAACTAGTGCATGTCAGTCGGTGGAACCAGTCTCACGTAAGAGTACGTGTAAGGTCGGTCCGGGCCGCTTCATCCCACGATGCCGCCGAATCAAGATAAGACTAGTAACGGCAAGCAAATTGACAATATCGACGCCCACAACTACTTTGTGTTCTACTCGTGCATAGAATCTACGCAATAGACCGAGCTCACGATGCCACTGTTGGGGAACGTAGCAGAAATTCAAAATTTTCCTACGTGTCACCAAGATCTATCTATGGAGAGACCAGCAACGAGGGGAAGGAGAGTGCATCTACATACCCTTGTAGATCGCTGAGCGGAAGCTTTCAAGTGAACGGGGTTGATGGAGTCGTACTCGTCGTGATTCAAATCACCGGAGATCCTAGTGCCGAACGGACGGCACCTCCGCGTTCAACACACGTACAGCCCGACGACGTCTCCCATGCCTTGATCCAGCAAGGAGAGAGGGAGAGGTTGAGGAAGACTCCATCCAGCAGCAGCACAATGGCGTGGTTGGTGATGGAGGAGCGTGGCTATCCTGCAGGGCTTCGCCAAGCACCACAGAAAAGGAGGAAGAAGAGATGCAGGGCTGCACCAATGAGAGATCGAATCACGTGTTATGGGCAGCCCTAGGCCTCACTATATATAGGGGAGAGGGAGGAGGGTGCGCCCCCTCTAGGGTTCCCACCCCTAGGGGGGCGGCAGCCCTTGATGGGAAACAAGGGGCGGCCAAGAGGGGGAAAGAGGGAGGCGCCCCCTAGGGTGGGCCTTAGGCCCATCTAAGCCTAGGGTTTCCTCCTTTTTTCCTCCTAGCTGGCCCTTGGGCCTTGTGGGAGGCGCACCAGCCCACTCAGGGGCTGGTTCCTCACCACTCTTGGCCCATTCAAGCCTCCGGGGTTGGTGGCCGCACTTGGTGGACCCCCGGGACCCTCCCGGTGGTCCCGGTACATTACTGATAAACCCCGAAACCTTTCCGGTGACCAAAACAGGACTTCCCATATATAAATCTTTACCTCCGGACCATTCCAGAACTCCTCGTGACGTCCGGGATCTCATCCGGGACTCCGAACAACATTCGGTAACCACATACAAACTTCCTTTATAACCCTAGCGTCATCGAACCTTAAGTGTGTAGACCCTACGGGTTCGGGAGACATGCAGACATGACCGAGACGTTCTCCGGTCAATAACCAACAGCGGGATCTGGATACCCATGTTGGCTCCCACATGTTCCACGATGATCTCATCGGATAAACCACAATGTCAAGGACTTAATCAATCCCGTATGCAATTCCCTTTGTCTATCAGTACGATACTTGCCCGAGATTCGATCGTCGGTATCCCGATACCTTGTTCAATCTCGTTACCGGCAAGTCTCTTTACTCATTCCGTAACACATCATCCCGTGATCAACTCCTTGATCACATTGTGCACATTATGATGATGTCCTACCGAGTGGGCCCAGAGATACCTCTCCGCTTACACGGAGTGACAAATCCCAGTCTCGATTCGTGCCAACCCAACAGACACTTTCGGAGATACCTGTAGTGCACCTTTATAGTCACCCAGTTACGTTGTGATGTTTGGTACACCCAAAGCATTCCTACGGTATCCGGGAGTTGCACAATCTCATGGTCTAAGGAAATGATACCTGACATTAGAAAAGCTTTAGCATACGAACTACACGATCTTTGTGCTAGGCTTAGGATTGGGTCTTGTCCATCACATCATTCTCCTAATGATGTGATACCGTTATCAATGACATCTAATGTCCATGGTCAGGAAACCGTAACCATCTATTGATCAACGAGCTAGTCAACTAGAGGCTTACTAGGGACATGGTGTTGTCTATGTATCCACACATGTATATGAGTTTCCTATCAATACAATTCTAGCATGGATAATAAACGATTATCATGAACAAGGAAATATAATAATAACCAATTTATTATTGCCTCTAGGGCATATTTCCAACAACGATACCTACCACTTGCTTATCATGCCTCCCAATTGCCATGTCAAGCCTCTAACCCACCATGTCCTAGCAAACCGTTGTTTGGCTATGTTACCGCTTTGCTCAGCCCCTCTTATAGCGTTGCTAGTTGCAGGTGAAGATTGGAGATCGTTCCTTGTTGGAACTTGTTTATTGTTGGGATATCACCATATTATCTTGTTTATCTTAATGCACCTATATACTTGGTAAAGGATGGAAGGCTCGGCCTTATGCCTAGTGCTTTGTTCCACTCTTGCCGCCCTAGTTTCCGTCATATCGGTGTTATGTTCCCGGATTTTGCGTTCCTTACACGGTTGGGATATAATGGGAACCCCTTGATAGTTCGCATTGAATAAAACTCCTCCAGCAATGCCTAACCTTGGTTTTACCATTTGCCACCTAGCCTCTTTTTCCCTTGGGTTTCCGAAGCCCAAGGGCCATCTTTATTTAAACCCCCCCCCCCCCCCCGGGGCCAGTGCTCCTCTGAGTGTTGGTCCAAACTAGAGCCCCTTGCAGCGCCACCTCGGGGAAACTCGAGGGCTGGTTTTAGTTGTACGGATTGCTTATCTGAGTGTGCCCTGAGAACGAGATATGTGCAGCTCCTATCTGGATTTGTCGGCACATTCGGGCGGTGTTGCTGGACTTGTTTTACCATTGTCGAGGATGTCTTGTAACCGGGATGCCAAGTCTGATCGGATTGTCTTGGGAGAAGGAATATCCTTCATTGACTGTGAGAGCTTGTGATGGGCTAAGTTGGGACTCCCCTGCAGGGATTTGAACTTTCGAAAGTCGTGTCCGCGGTTATGGGCAGATGGGAATGTGTTAATGTCCGGTTGTAGATAACCTGAAACTTAACTTAATTATAATGCACCAACCACGTGTGTAACCGTGATGGTCTCTTCTCAGCGGAGTCCGGGAAGTGAACACGGTGTTGGAGTAATGTTTGACGTAGGTTGTTCTAGGATCACTTCTTGATCATAGTTGTTCGACCGTGCTTTTGCCTTCTCTTCTCTCTCTCATTTGCATATGTTAACCACCATATATGCTAGTCACTTGCTGCAGCTCCACATCATATCTTTGCCTTACCTATAAGCTTAAATAGTCTTGATCATGAGGGTGTGAGATTGCTGAGTCCCCGTGACTTACAGATTACTTCCAAACCAGATGCAGGGACCGATGATACCGTTCCAGATGATATGACCGAGCTTAAGTGGGAGTTCGATGAAGACTCTCATCGTTACTACGTGTCTTTCCTAGATGATCAGTAGTGGTGCCCAGTTGGGGCGATCGGGGACTTTGTCGCATTTGGGGGTTTATCTTCATTTTGGTTCCGTAGTCGGACCATGAGTGTATTTGGATGAATGTAATGTTATTTATGTATTTGTGTGACGTGGCGAGTGTAAGCCAACTATGTACCTTTTCCCTTTTATTTATTTAGATGGGTTGTTGTGAAGATTACCTCACTTGCGACATTGCTTTCAATGCGATTATGCCTCTAAGTCGTGCTTCAACACGTAGGAGATATAGCCGCATTGATGGCGTTACAAGTTGGTAATCAGAGCCTTCCCCGACCTTAGGAGCCCCCTGCTTGATCGAATCGTTGGCATTGTCGAGTCTAGAAAAATGTTTTGAGTCATTTAGGATTATATATATCGGAGAGTTAGGAATTCTTTTTACTCCTCAGTCCCTTCGTCGCTCTGGTGAGGCATCCTGACGTAGAGTTTTGACTCTTCTCTTCTCAAATTTCACTAAAAAAAATTTAGGATCACACGGGTATCTTGGAATTGTTCCGATGGTTTTGTGACGATAACATTGTTCTTGGTGCCTCCTGACATTTAGGGGTTGTGGCAGTGTCCCAGGGAGTTGAGCTCCAAGGTGTTGTCGTCACAATTTTATCGTTGAGATTCTGGAATACGTGAGTTTTGCCGACATCGAAAATCTCTTTTATGCAGTTGTTGGTGAGATAAACCTCGACGCCACCCAGTACTGGGGTGGGAGTTCGGGAGTATTGCCATAACTCGTATAACGGATGCTTTTCGAAGGTTGAGGTAAATGATTTCCGAAGGTTTCTTGGTTATGTGTTGAAGGATGGATACAGCTGGATGTAGGATTTGCTAGCTTTGGGTGAGATATTATGCTTCCCCTGTATCCCCAACACCTGATTGCATAACCGAAAAGGTTCGGGAGTTTCATAGGTGGGAATTCTTGTAGCTCTAGTTCTTCTTCCGCGGATATTTGGTTTGGGATTGGGTAATCCTCACCAAGTATTTGCTCTTGTCCGTACCTTGTTGTTTTATTCTTCTACCTCTATCTAAGTGGCTTCTCAATTTATGGAAATGTCACCATTTCAATTGGAATGCATTCGTTCATTTTGTTCGGATGTGAAGACTTTATGTTGCAATTTCGATCCTTTTTGATTCATCTTCAATATTTGTCTGTCAGTATGCTAACGAATGTCACCCTCTTCAGGATGGCTCCTGGTAAGGCCAACAATCAGAATCAGGATCCGCCACCACCACCTCCACCTCCGGAGGCATGGCAAGCTGTGATGGCCGCTACCAATGCAAACACGCAGCTGATCATGCAAATTCTACAAGAGCGCAACCAAGGCCATGGCAACAATCAGAATCAGTTTGCTACACTCAACTAGTTCCTTACTAACTAGCCAAAGACCTTCAGCAACTGTGTCGAGGCCTCGGATGCTAATGATTGGCTTGTGGATATATGCAAGCATTTCAAGTGCAGCAACGTCAGGCCTGAGGACTTTGTCAAGTTTGCCTCCTTCCAACTCAAAGACCAAGCTGCAGAATGGTTTCAGTAGTACAAAGATTCCAGAGGAGGCCGTGTGATTACCTGGGATGAATTCCGTCAAGACTTCAAAGCTCATCATATTCCTCAGAGTGTGGTTGAGAGCAAGCGTGAGGAATTCCGCAACCTAAAGCAAGGCTCTTTGTCTGTTTACCAGTATAACATCATGTTTCAGAAGCTTGCCCGTTTCGCTAAGCAAGACATCCCTGACGAGAAGAGCATGATATACCAGTTCAGGGGTGGCCTCAGAGAAGAACTCCAGCTAGCTCTCATCCTCTTTGAGCCCAAGAAGTACGATGAGTTTTACAACATGGCAATGAAGCAAGAGGCTGCCCAACTGAAGTGCGATGCTTCCAAGAAGCGAGTCAGAGATGTGACTTCTTCTTCCTCAACTCAAGTGGTTTCTATGCAGCAAAAGTATTGGCTGCCTCCTCCTCTGTTCCGTCAGCCTTATCAGCAGAAGAGCAAAGGTGGCAATGGATCTTCCCACCCACCCAACCCAGGCTTTCAGAACAAGACTTCATCTCAAGCTCCAAGATCAAGTGCTCCATATCACCGTCCGCTTTCGGAGGTCACGTGCAACAAGTGCCAACAGAAGGGTCACTATGCCAACAAATGCTTCAATCAGAGGCGTCTTCCTCCTCCTCCTCCTATGACGTCTGCCAGCACCGCAGTGGTCAAGCATGACCCCAAGCACGCCAATGTCAACTTGATGAATGCAGCTCACGCAGAGGACTCGTCAGATGTCATCATGGGTAACCTTCTTGTTAACGATATTCCTGCAAAAGTTCTTTTTGACACTGGTGCATCGCGTTGTTTCATCTCGAGACCTTTTGCATCTAAGCATGATTTTGTTAATTAAGTGTTGCCGAAACCTTTGGCTATTGTCTCTCCAGCCCGTCAAATGACTTCTCGAGTATGCGTTCCGGAGGTTTCAATCACATTGGGTGACTATAAGTTCCTGTCTTCTCCTAATGTTCTTGGTGACTCAGATATTGATCTTATTCTTGGAATGGACTGGCTTTCGAAGCACAAGGCTCAACTTGATTGTGCTGCCAGGCAGATTCAATTGACTCATTCATCTGAGGATGTAATTGTTTTTGCCGCAAGGGATGATACCATCCGTCTGTTTTCTCTCAATGAGAAGGGCAAGCTGGATGCCATCTCTCAAATTCCAGTCATTTGTGAATATCAAGACGTCTTTCCAGAAGAGCTTCCAGGAATGCCTCCGCACCGGCTAGTTGAATTCGTCATCGATCTTGAGCCTGGCACGGAACCTGTTTGCAAACGTCCTTACAATCTTGGACCTGAAGAGTTGAAGGAGCTAAAGAAACAACTCGATATTCAAGAGCGAATGGGTCTCATCCGACCTAGTTCTTCTCCATGGGGTTGTGGAGTTCTTTTTGTGAAGAAGAAGGATGGAACGGACCGACTTTGTGTTGACTACCGTCCATTGAACAAGAAGACCATAAAGAACAAGTACCCACTTCCCAACATCAACGAGTTGTTTGAACAACTCAAAGGTGCTCAAGTATTCTCCAAGCTTGATCTCCGTATGGGCTATCATCAGATTCGCATTCGTGAAGAGGATATCCGCAAGACAGCTTTCAGAACAAGCTATGGTTCATATGAATACACTGTCATGTCTTTCGGCCTCGTCAACGCTCCTCCAACGTTCTCTCACATGATGAACTTCATCTTCAACGCCTACACAAATGACTTCGTCTTGGTCTACCTCGATGACATTTTGGTCTTTTCCAAGAACAAGGAAGATCATGCCAAGCACTTGCGTTTGGTGTTGGATAAGCTCAGAGAACGTCAGTTCTATGCCAAGTTTTCAAAGTGCGAGTTTTGGCTCGATGAGGTTCTCTACCTTGGGCATATCATTTCTGCCAAGGGCATAGCGGTGAATCTTGAGAAGGTGTCTGCAATTATGAATTGGGAACCACCTCAGAACGTGAAGCAACTGCGCAGCTTCCTTGGTCTCGCAAGCTATTGTAGAAGGTTCATCGAGAACTTCTCAAAGATCGCGAAGCCTCTTTCCAACCTTCTCCAGAAGAACGTCAAGTACGTTTGGTCTCCTGAATGTGACATCGCTTTCAACACCCTGAAAGAGAAGTTAGTCACTGCTCCAGTTCTGACTCCTCCTGATGAATCCAAACTGTTTGAGGTCTTCTGTGATGCCTCTCTTCAAGGTCTTGGTGCAGTGTTGATGCAAGATAAGAAAGTTGTGGCTTATACCTCTCGCCAGTTGAAGCCCAACGAGAAGAACTACCCCACTCATGACCTCAAGTTGGCGGCAGTTGTCCATGCTCTTATGACTTGGAGACATCTCTTATTGGGAAGAAAAGTGGACATCTTCACTGACCACAAGAGTCTCAAGTACATCTTCACTCAACCTAATCTCAACCTCAGGCAGACTCATTGGGTCGAAATGATTCAAGAGTATAATCCGAGTATCGAATATACTCCGGGCAAGGCCAATGTAATTGCTGACGCTTTGAGCAGGAAGGCTTACTACAACAGTTTGATTATCAAGCCTTACCAACCCGAGCTTTGTGAAGCTTTCCGCAAACTCAATCTGCAAGTTGTTCCTCAAGGTTTCCTCACCAACCTCCAAGTCTCTCCTACTTTGGAAGATCAGATTCGCGAGGCTCAACTTCTTGATGCTTTGGTGAAGAAGGTGAAGATTGGGATTGCTAAGAGTCAACCCAAGTACAAGTGTTATCGCCTTGATGACAAGGATACTCTATTCTTTGAGGATCACATTGTTGTGCCTAAAGGTGACCTTCGTAAAGTCATTATGAACGAGGCTCGGAATTCACTCCTCTCTATCCACCCTGGAACTACAAAGATGTACCATGACCTCAAGCAGTCGTATTGATGGAATTGAATGAAGCGCAAGATTGCTCAGTTCATGAATGAATGTGATGTCTGCAGAAGAGTGACGGCAGAACACCAACGACCAGCTGGTCTCCTCCAACCTCTTGCCATTCCAGAATGGAAGTTTGACCACATTGATATGGACTTCGTGACTGGATTTACAAAGTCCAAGCATGGCAATGATGCTATCTTCGTTGTCATCGACAAACTCACTAAAGTGGCTCATTTCCTTCCTATCAAAGAATCCATCACAGCAGCTCAATTAGCAGAGCTATATACCTCTTGGATTGTCTCTCTGCACGGCATTCTGCAGTTGACTTCTTCAGATCATGGCAGCATCTTCACCTCGAAGTTTTGGGATTCTTTTCAGAAGGCCATGGGCACCAACATCCGTTTCAGCACAGCTTTTCATCCTCAAACTAGTGACCAAGTTGAGCGTGTCAATCAGATTCTTGAAGATATGCTCAGGGCTTGCGTCATATCCTTCGGTATGAAGTGGGAAGATTGTCTTCCATATGCCGAGTTCTCCTACAACAACAGCTTCCAAGCAAGTTCGGGCAAGGCCCCATTTGAAATTCTCTATGGCAGGAAGTGCCATACTCCTCTTAACTGGTCAGAGACTGGTGAACGTCAACTTCTTGGAAATGACTTGATCACAGAGGCAGAAGAGATGTGCAAAGTCATTCGCGATAATTTCAAAGCTGCGCAATCGCGCCATAAGAGTTACTATGATAGTAAGCATCGTGATTTGGCTTTCAAGATTGGAGACCATGTTTACCTCCGCGTCTCTCCAATGAAACGTACTCGTCGCTTCGCTATCAAAGGGAAGCTTGCCCCTAAATACATGGGTCCTTTCAAGATCGTCATCAAGAGAGGCGATCTTGCCTATCAACTTGAGCTTCCCTCCAACTTTGCAAACGTGCACGACGTGTTTCACGTCTCTCAACTCCGCAAGTGTTTCAAGACCCCTGACCGCACCGTCAACTTCGAAGACATTGATCTCCAAGAAGACATGTATTATTGTGAGCACCCCGTTGCTATTCTTGAAGAAACTGATCGCAAGACTCGCAACAAGTCAATCAAATTCCTGAAAGTCAAGTGGTCACATCATTCCGACCGTGAAGCCACCTGGGAACGCGAGGATCACCTCCGTTTTGAGTACCCGGAGTTTTTCCAGTCCTAGATCTCGGGACGAGATCCTCTCGTAGTGGTGGAGTGTTGTAACACCCCGGATGTAATTTACCTTAATTGTATCCCAACTCTTGCCGTTTCCGGCACTAAGTTATTCTATTTCCTCGTTGACGGGTTTTTGTCTCCGCGTGTTTTGTCTTTGTCATGCATCTCCTATCATGTCATCATGTGCATTGCATTTGCATACGTGTTCGTCTCATGCATCCGAGCATTTTCCCCGTTGTCCGTTTTGCATTCCGGCGCTCCTATGTCCTCCGGTGGTCCTTTCCACCTCTTTTCGTGTGCGGGTGTTAAACGTTTTCGGATTGTACGGAGACTTGTCATGCGGCCTTGGTTTACTGCCGGTAGACCACCTGTCAAGTTTCGTGCCATTTGGACTTTGTTTGATACTCCAATGGTTAACCGAGGGACCGAAAAGGCCTCGTGTGTGTTGCAGCCCACCACCCTTCCAAACTGGCCCAAAACCCACCTAAACCTCCTCCATTATCTAGAGCGTTCGATCACGATCACGTGGCCGCAAACCGCACCTCATTTGGAGCTTCCTAGCTCCCTCTACCTCTATAAATAGGTCTCCCCTCGAAAATCCCGGGTCTTCTCCCTCAAAACCCTAGACAAATCCCCTCGCGCCGCCGCCGGACACGTCCGTCCCGGGCGGATGAAATCGTGGCACCGCCCTGCACCAGTGGCATAGTGCCACGTGGCGCTGCCGACCGCCTCCCGCGCGAGGCCCGCCGAGCCCGCAGCCGGCCCCCGCGGCCAGCCTCGCCGCCACTCGCCCAGCGCCGCCCGCGCCTTCTCCCCGCCGCCATCTTCTCCGTCGCCGGCGCCCTCCGGCTGCCGCGCAACATCGTCGACGACCCGACCCAGCAGCGTCTGGCCGCCGGAGCCCGACGCCCCCGCGACGTGGCTCGCCTCCAACCTCGCCGCCCGGAGCTCCCGGAGCTCCTCCGCCGCTCCAAAGCTCGGATCCGGCCGCCTCCTCCTCCCCTCGCCAAGTCCGGCGACCTCGACGCTGGCGCCGACGAACCTCGTGAACCGCGCACAGCTACAGTGGATCCAGATCTAGATCTCGCGGTTGACTTTTTCCTCCTGAAAACCCTAGTATTTTTTTTGCATAATTTGACATGACATAACTCTGCATCCATAGCTCCGATTCGTGCGTGTAGCATATCAAAATGTTCGTCTCGACGAGTACATCATTTCATATCATTGCATCATTTTCATTTGAGCTCATCTTGATGCTCGAAATGCTGTTGGAAAAGGGCTATGTGAGGAACATTTCAGATCTATTTCAGGAAATGGTCTTTTGTCATTTTTGCCATGATTAATGTGTGCATGCTATGATCCTGAGCTCTACATGTGTTTTGATGAATGCCATGTTATCTTTACAGGGGTGTATGCCATGTATTTTTATGATCTTTGTGGTGACAAGCACAAGCATGCAAAGTAGCTTACTCATCGATGCTGATTTCAGGGACTTGGAATTTCACTAAGTCCTTGTCCTGATTTTGTTGTTATGCAATATGTTCATGTTGTTTCCTAGTGATCCGTGCCTCGTTTGAGGATGATCAGTAAGGATGTTTTGTTAATATTGTGGTGCTCTATCCATCCATGTATTTGTTTTCATTTTGGAGCAACCTAGCTTGAGTCAATCGAGCTCTACTTTTGCTATAAAATGTTCCTGGCAGGTTGTTAACATGTTTAGCGATTTTGCCGAGGTTGTTGCTATTGATCCGTGCATGCTATGTTGTTGTTCTTGCCATGTCTAGCTTCTATGCCATGTCTTCTTGATGGGTGTATGCTTAGCTTGTCATGCAATGCCTGGTAGTGAGTGCATCGAGCTCGTAAACATGCCTATTTGTTAATCTGTTTTGCATGCTCCAGTTTTTCACTAAGTCTGAATCTGTTTATGGTTTTGCTATGTTCACATGCTTGCAATTGTATTTTCTGATCCCTTTTGGCTCATGGTCACTAAGGGACTTTTGTTATATGCTTGGAGTAGCTTCATCCATGCCTAGCTTTGCCATGATATGTTCCTGTAGCATGTAGTTTTCATGCTCTAAAGATTGCTTCCTGTTGATAAATTCCTGATATGCTGTTAATTTCACTAAACCTATTGTCTTTTGCACTTCTGCCATGCTTGTTTGAACCTGTTAATGAGTGAATTAGTCGTAGCTCAGTGTTCATCGTTTTTCAAGCATCTTGAGTGGATCCCTGCCATGTATTTTGTTGTCATGTTTGAGTGCTGTAGCATATTTATCTTGATGCATTTAGATGGCAACTTGTTGTTTATCGCAGACCGGTGCCATATTTGTTTTGCTTGCCATTTCCAAACCGTGCATCCGATTCCGGTGATCTTTATATCGATTTCAACCGAAATCATCTCATGTTTCCAGTGGCACTCTTGGTTTTCCATGTTGTGGCCAGGTTCAATCATTCCTTTCCAAATCATGCCTATGCATCACATATCGCATCCCGCATACCATACCATGCTTGCATCATGTTGCTTGAGCCTTGCACGTGGTTGATTGTGCTCCTTTTGCTTGTTGTTCTTGTTTGGGTAGAGCCGGGAGACGAGTTTGTGAACGAGGAGCCCGTTGAGTACACCTACGAGGATCAAGGCAACTCTAAGAACTTTGCAGGCAAGATGACCATACCCTCGAAATCACTTCTATCTTTGCTTACTAGATGCTCGCTCTTTTGCTATGCCTATGCTACGATACCTACCACTTGCTTATCATGCCTCCCAATTTCCATGTCAAGCCTCTAACCCACCATGTCCTAGCAAACCGTTGTTTGGCTATGTTATCGCTTTGCTCAGCCCCTCTTATAGCGTTGCTAGTTGCAGGTGAAGATTGGAGATCGTTCCTTGTTGGAACTTGTTTATTGTTGGGATATCACCATATTATCTTGTTTATCTTAATGCACCTATATACTTGGTAAAGGGTGGAAGGCTCGGCCTTATGCCTAGTGTTTTGTTCCACTCTTGCCGCCCTAGTTTCCGTCATATCGGTGTTATGTTCCCAGATTTTGCGTTCCTTACACGGTTGGGTTATAATGGGAACCCCTTGACAGTTCGCCTTGAATAAAACTCCTCCAGCAATGCCCAACCTTAGTTTTACCATTTGCCACCTAGCCTCTTTTTCCCTTTGGTTTCCGGAGCCCAAGGGTCATCTTTATTTAAACCCCCCCGGGCCAGTGCTCCTCTGAGTGTTGGTCCAAACTAGAGCCCCTTGCAGCGCCACCTCGGGGAAACTCGAGGGCTGGTTTTAGTTGTACGGATTGCTTATCTGAGTGTGCCCTGAGAATGAGATATGTGCAGCTCCTATCGGGATTTGTCGGCACATTCGGGCGGTGTTGCTGGACTTGTTTTACCATTGTCGAGGATGTCTTGTAATCGGGATGCCGAGTCTGATCGGATTGTCTTGGGAAAAGGAATATCCTTCGTTGACCGTGAGAGCTTGTGATGGGCTAAGTTGGGACTCCCTGCAGGGATTTGAACTTTCGAAAGCCGTGCCCGTGGTTATGGGCAGATGGGAATTTGTTAATGTCCGGTTGTAGATAACCTGAAACTTAACTTAATTATAATGCACCAACTGCGTGTGTAACCGTGATGGTCTCTTCTCGGCGGATTCCGGGAAGTGAACACGGTGTTGGAGTAATGTTTGACGTACGTTGTTCTAGGATCACTTCTTGATCGTAGTTGTTCGACCGCGCTTTTGCCTTCTCTTCTCTCTCTTCATTTTGGTTTCGTAGTCGGACCTTGAGTGTATTTGGATGAATGTAATGTTATTTATGTATTTGTGTGACGTGGCGAGTGTAAGCCAACTATGTACATTTTCCCTTTTATTTATTTACATGGGTTGTTGTGAAGATTACATCACTTGCGATATTGCTTTCAATGCGGTTATCCTCTAAGTCGTGCTTCGACACGTAGGAGATATAGCCGCATCGAGGGCGTTACAAAGGTAAACCTAACCATAGCATGAAACATATGGATCCAAATAAGCCCCTTACGAAGCAACGCATAAACTAGGGTTTAAGCTTCTATCACTCTAGCAACCCATCATCTACTTATTACTTCCCAATGCCTTCCTCTAGGCCCAAATAATGATGAAGTGTCATGTAGTCGACGTTCACATAACACCACTAGAGGAGAGACAACATACATCTCATCAAAATATCAAACGAATACCAAATTCACATGACTACTAATAGCAAGACTTCTCTCATGTCCTCGGGAACAAAAGTAACTACTCACAAAGCATAAACATGTTCATAATCAGAGGGGTATTAATATGCATATAGGATCTGAACATATGATCTTCCACCAATTAAACCAACTAGCATCAACTACAAGGAGTAATTAACACTACTAGCAACCTACTAGGACAAATCCCGGACTTGGAGACAAGAATTGGATACAAGAGATGAACTAGGGTTTTGAGATGAGATGGTGCTGATGAAGATGTTGATGGAGATTGCCCCCTCTCGATGAGAGTACTGTTGGTGATGACAATGGCGATGATTTCCCCCTCTGGGAGGGAAGTTTCCCCGGCAGAACAACTCCGCCAAAGCCCTAGATTGATTCCACCAAGGTTCCGCCTCGTGGCGGTGGAGTTTCGTTCGAGAAGATGGCTTATGATTTTTTTCCATCGAAAGACTCCATATAGCAGAAGATGGCCACCGGAGGGCCACCAGGGGGCCCACAAGGTAGGGGAGCGCGCCCAGGGGGTAGGGCGCGCCCCCCACCCTCGTGGGAAGGGTGTGGCCACCCTGGTGAGGTTCTTGCGCTCAGTATTTTTCATATATTTGGAAAACATCATCCATGAAGTTTCAGGACTTTTGGAGCTGTGCAGAATAGGTCTCTAATATTTGCTCCTTTTCCAGCCCAGAATCCCAGCTGCCGGCATTCTCCCTCTTTATGTAAACCTTGTAAAATAAGAGAGGGTAGGCATAAGTATTATGACATAATGTGTAATAACAGCCCATAATGCAATAAATATTGATATAAAAGCATGATGCAAAATGGACGTATCAAACATCACCTCGTCCTTAGCCAATCTTTGCTTAATCCGTAGCCTCTGTTTCAAGTTGCAAATATTAGCAACGGAACCAGTTTCAAATACCCAGGCGCTACTGCGAGCATTAGTAAGGTACACATCAGTAACATGTATATCAAATATACCTTTCACTTTGCCATCCTTCTTCTCCGCCAAATACTTGGGGCAGTTCCGCTTCCAGTGACCAGTCCCTTTGTAGTAGAAGCACTCAGTCTCTGGCTTAGGTCCAAACTTGGGCTTCTTCACTTGAGCAGCAACTTGCTTGTTGTTCTTTTTGAAGTTCCCCTTCTTCCCTTTACCCTTTTTCTTGAAACTGGTGGTTTTGTTGACCATCAACACTTGATGCTCCTTCTTGATTTCTACCTCCGCAGCCTTTAGCATTGTGAAGAGCTCGGGAATTGTCTTATCCATCCCTTGCATATTATAGTTCATCATGAAGCTCTTGTAGCTTGGTGGCAGTGATTGAAGAACTCTGTCAATGGCACTATCATCCAGAAGATTAACTCCCAGTTGAGTCAAGTGGTTGTGGTACCCAGACATTCTGAGTATATGTTCACTGACATAATTATTATCCTCCATTTTGCAACTGTAGAACTTATTGGATACTTCATATCTCTCAATCCGAGCATTTGCTTGAAATATTAACTTCAACTCCTGGAACATCTCATATGCTCCATGACATTCAAAACGTCGTTGAAGTCCCGGTTCTAAGCCGTAAAGCATGGCACACTAAACTATCAAGTAGTCATCAGCTTTTCTCTGCCAGGTGTTCATAACATCTGGCGTTGCTCCTGCAGCGGGTTTGTCATCTAGCGGTGCTTCTAGGACGTAATTCTTCTGTGCGGCAATGAGGATAATCCTCAAGTTACGGACCCAGTCCGTGTAACTGCTACCATCATCTTTCAAATTAGCTTTCTCTAGGAACGCATTAAAATTCAACGGAACAACAGCACGGGCATCTATCTACAACAACATAGACATGCAAAATACTATCAGGTACTAAGTTCATGATAAATTAAAGTTTAATTAATCAAATTACTTAAGAACTCCCACTTAGATAGACACCCCTCTAATCATCTAAGTGATCACGTGATCCATATCAACTAAACCATGTCTGATCATCACGTGAGATGGAGTAGTTTTCAATGGTGAACATCACTATGTTGATCATATCTACTATATGATTCACGCTTGACCTTTCAGTCTCAGTGTTCGGAGGCCATATCTGCATATGCTAGGCTCATCAAGTTTAACCCCCGAGGCCATATCTGCAAATGCTAGGCTCGTCAAGTTTAACCCGAGTATTCCGCATGTGCAAAACTGGCTTGCACCCGTTGTATGTGAACGTAGAGCTTATCACACCCGATCATCACGTGGTGTCTCAGCACGACGAACTGTAGGAACGATGCATACTCAGGGATAACACTTATACCTTGAAATTTAGTGAGAGATCATCTTATAATGCTACCACCGAACTAAGAAAAATAAGATGCATAAAGGATAAACATCATATGCAATCAATATAAGTGATATGATATGGCCATCATCATCTTGCACTAGTAGAAAATAGGGCTTTGGTCACAGTGTAATATACACATTAGTCCCGGTTGCATTACGAACCGGGACTAATGTGAGCGGCTAAAGGCATTAGTCCCAGTTCAAATGGGCCCTTTAGTCCCGGTTCATATCTCAAACCGGGACTATTTAGTGCCGGTTTGAGATATGAACCGGGATTAAAGGGTGCGATGCCCTTTAGTGCCGGTTCGTGTCTCAAACTGGGACTAAAGGTCCATTTCTCAAACTCTACCCCCCTCCGTGTATCGCTATTTCAGTTTTGAAAAAAACAAAAGAAAATGATAAAAACTTCAAAAAAATAAAATCATTCGAGATGAAGTTATATTACTATATCTACTAGTTAGGAAAATTAAAAAACTTAAATTCAGACATGTTTTGCAAAAAAGTGTCATGAAAAAGTAAAACAGCTATAACTTTTGCATACGATGTCGGAAAAAAACGTATAATATATCAAAATGTTCAGCATGAAAATCCGCATCTAATTTTGACCGCCTACAGCCTATTTGCAAATTTTAGGATCCTCAAATTCTAAAAGGAAAAAAGTTATGCTCAAATTTAGTTTTTTTTAATTTTGGTTAAATCTGGTCAAACTACTTATTCAAGAAGTATTAGTGTTACTACATAATTATTCAAGAATATTAGTGTTACTAAATAATTAATTCAATTGTTTGAATTTTGGTCAAATCTAGTCAAACTACTTACTCAAGAAATATTAGTGTTACTAAATAATTATTGTTTTTTAGAATAATAGTTTCAAACTCAAACAGTGAAATGTGTGACTTCATGCTCAAGCTAAACTCATGTGGGTTAATAGGATGGACATCTTACCTTTGTCAGGAAAACAACAAGTGCGGACTTGGAAACGAGGGGGGATAGAACCCGGAAGTTAAGCATGCTCAGGCTGGAATAGTGAGAGGATGGGTGACCGGTCTGGAAGTTAGATGGTTTGGAATGATGAGGGGTGATTAGAGATTAGAGGTTAAATTGAGCAGCGATGAGGGTGATTAGAGATTAGAGATTATAAAATAATTCAGAAATTTGAAATCAAATTTAAAAAAAAATAAAAAAGTTATAAAAGTAAAAAAAATCGTAAAATTTTCTAACCAACCGGGACTAAAGGTGGAGCTCCAGACAGCAGCCACGTGGAGGGCCTTTAGTCCCGGTTCGTGTAAAAAACGGGACTAAAGGGGGGGCTTTAGTACCGACCCTTTAGTCCCGGTTCCAGAACCGGGACTAAAGGCCCTCACGAACCGGGACAAATGGCCCTTTTTCTACTAGTGTTGTGCCTTTGATCTCCATCTCCAAAGCACCGTCATGATCACCATCGTCACCGGCTTGACACCTTGATCTCCATCGAAGCATCGTTGCCGTCTCGCCAACTATTGCTTCTACGACTATCGCTACCACTTAGTGATAAAGTAAACCAATTACATGGCGATTGCATTTTATACAATAAAGCGACAACCATATGGCTCCTGCCAGTTGCTGATAACTCTGTTACAAAACATGATCATCTCATACAATAAAATTTAGCATCATGTCTTGACCATATCACATCACAACATGCCCTACAAAAACAAGTTAGACGTCCTCTACTTTGTTGTTGTAAGTTTTACGTGGCTGCTACGGGCTGAGCAAGAACCGTTCTTACCTACGCATCAAAAACCACAACGCGGTATAGTGATTGCTTTTTGATCTTCAGAAAGAACCATGTTCATTGAATCCGATTCAACTAAAGTTGGAGAAACTGACACCCACCAGCCACCTGTGTGTGAAGCACGTCGGTAGAACCAGTCTCGCGTAATGTAGGTCTGAGCCGCTTCATCCAACAATACCGATGAATCAAGAATCAACTAGTGACGGTAAGCAATATGTATATACCCAGACTCCTTTGTATTCTACTCATGCATATAGCATCTACGCATAGACCTGGCTCGGATGCCATTGTGGGGAACGCATTAATTTCAAAAAAAATCCTACGCACACGCAAGATATATCTAGGTGATGCATAGCAACGAGAGGGGAAAGTGTTGTCTATGTACCCTTGTAGACCATAAGCGGAAGCGTTATGACAACGCGGTTGATGTAGTCGTACGTCTTCATGATCCGACCGATCCTAACACCGAAGGTACGACACCTACGCGATTTGCACACGTTCAGCTCGGTGACATCCCACGAACTCTGATCCAGCTGAGTATCGGGGGAGAGCTTCGTCAACACGACGGCGTGATGACGGTGATGATGAAGTTACCGACGCAGGGCTTCGCCTAAGCACTATAACGATATGAGCGAGGTGGAAATCTGTGGAGGGGGGCACCGCACACGGCTAAGAGATCAACTTGTGTGTCTATGGGGTGCCCCCTCCCCCGTATATAAAGGAGTGGAGGAGGGGAGGGCCGGACCTCTCTATGGAGCGCCCTAGGGGGAGTCCTACTCCCACCGGGAGTAGGATTCCCCCCTTTCCCTAGTAGGAGTAGGAGAGAAGGAAGGGGGAGAGAGAAGGAAGGAAGGGGGCACCCAATTCGGATTGGGCTAGGGGGGCGCACCCTCCTCCTTGGCCTTCATCTCCTCTATTCCACTAAGGCCCAATAAGGCCCATATACTCCCCAGGGGGTTCCGGTAACCCCCTGGTACTCCGGTAAATGCCCGAACTCACCCGGAACCATTCCGATGTCCAAACATAGGCTTCCAATATATCGATCTTTATGTCTCGACCATTCCGTCATGTCCGTGATCATATCCGGGACTCTGAACTACCTTCGGTACATCAAAACGCATAAGCTCATAATATCGATCGTCACCGAACGTTAAGTGTCTGGACCCTACGGGGTCGAGAACTATGTATACATGACCGAGACTCATCTCCGGTCAATAAACAATAGCGGAACCTAGATGCTCATATTGGTTCCTACATATTCTATGAAGATCTTTATCGGCCAAACCGCATAACAACATATGTTGTTCCTTTTGTCATCGGTATGTTACTTGCCCAAGATTCGATCGTCGGTATCTCAATACCTAGTTCAATCTCATTACCGGCAAGTCTCTTTACTCGTTCCGTAATGCAACATCCCCTAACTAACTCATTAGTCACATTGCTTGCAAGGCTTATAGTGATGTGCATTACCGAGAGGGCCCAGAGATACCTCTCCGATACACGGAGTGACAAATCCTAATCTCGATCTATGCCAACTCAAGAAACACCATCGGAGACACCTGTAGAGCATCTTTATAGTCACCGAGTTATGTTGTGACGTTTGATAGCACACTAAGTGTTCCTCCAGTATTCGGGAGTTGCATAATCTCATAGTCATAGGAACATGTATAAGTTATGGAGAAAGCAATAGCAGTAAACTAAATGATCATCGTGCTAAGCTAACGCATGGGTTAAGTCAATCACATCATTCTCTAATGATGTGATCCTGTTTATCAAATGACAACTCTTTGTCCACGAGCTAGTCAGGTAGAGGCATACTAGTGACACTCTGTTTGTCTATGTATTCACACATGTACTAACTTTCCGGTTAATACAATTCTAGCATGAATAATAAACATTTATCATGATATAAGGAAATATAAATTACAACTTTATTATTGCCTCTAGGGCATATTTCCTTCAGAAGCTAGCCAACCCAATGGTTTCCCCTCCGGTAGAGCTCCGGAACAGGGCTCAGTTGGGATAGCTTCAGAACAGAGGCTTGCGACAACGATAAAATTCTCACATCTTTTTCTCTGAAGGTTTCGAGAATATTGAGAACTTATAGGCCAGGAATTAGGTCAAATGAAGCTGCAGGGGCCCTAGAAGCCTGCATCTCCTCCCAAAGCTTATAAGGTCTCTTATTTTCCGTAAAAAAAATTATTAGAAAATTTCGACGTGTTTGGTCCTGCCTAGACATGGTTTTTCCGGGAAACCAAAAACAAGGAAAAAAACAGGAAGTGACACCTGCACTAATTTAATAAGTTAGTCCAATTTTTTTATAAAATGATATAAAAAGCATACAAAAGTGATAATATAATAGCAGTTAACAATAAAAAATTATAGATACGTTGGAGACGTATCATACCCCTTGAGGCTCATCGGTTTTACGTGTGCATCATGACGCCGAGGACATTACCATGCTTGTCATCCGCAAGCCATTCCAGTCGTTGATCAAGAGATGGTTCTACATCCCTCTCCCTTGCATGGTCAAGCTGTCGGGAAACAAGACACACGACTACTAGGTGCGGGTGGAGAGGTTCCGGGACTAGACCGTGCTAGGCGGAAGGTGGGACTACTTCTGCCGCAAGAACAAGATCGTCCTCGGTGACCTCCTCGGGTTCAAGCTCTTCAACCTCGTGTTCACAGTGCAGATCTATGACGTGAGGACCTCCACCATAGTGAGATACAAATGCCAGGAGTTTGTCTGCCAAGACCCATTTGATTTCGGTCTCTAGTCCTGCTGTCTGTGGTGTTAAACTATCGTTACTGGTGTTTAAACTGTGTATTTTGGTCAGGGAAAATCACCCCGAGTTTGTGCACGGGCATGGGGATGTCCCTGTTGGTTTTAAACTCCTTGTATTAAGCTCATGTCGTGTTAAGTCATGTTAGTTATTCATTTGCTTTGTGTTTACCTGCTTATTTTCTGCTCTGTTATTGTGCAATGTGGTGGTAAGCCCATCACATTTGAAAGGGGTGAGCACCTCAGCACATTTGCACACAACCAAACAACAGCGATTTGCATGTGCTCATCCCTAAAGCCCATATCCAGGCAACCAAACGCTAGACATGAAAGTGCTCAGTGGTGCAATACAGGCTGAGGTGCAATACAGGCTACTGAACAATATGCAGAATGTGATCCAAAAATGTGCATACCCTCAAGAAGGCTCAAATGAATTAGAGATGCAAATAGCCAAAAATTCATGTGAGTAACCAAACAATCCCTTATTGGACGTGTTGGCCGAACCACGGTTCATGTCATTGTTGCCGCAACCCATGTGCCCTTCTAGTATAGATACACGCTCAAATTTGAAACATAGTTAAAGAACGGCTAAACCTTCACCGCATTCTCTTACTACAGGGTGATGTTCCATGGAGCGACCAATGCCCCTATTCATGGCTAATTTGGAAAAAGCTGGGCGCCGACAAACGCGAAGATTTTCTAATACCCTCAACCATTGCTAGGCAGCCGATTGTCACGCGCGCCATATTCTCCCCCACTTGCAATCAGGAGAGCGAGACCCTACACCACTTGCTTGTGGGTTGCGTCTTCTCTCGCATCGCTTGGCACGACACGATGCCTTGGTGCCGCCTGCCCGCCCCCCTTCAGACGGTGCTACATGATTCTTTGACTTGTGGTCCACAACAATGTCGATGGCACTGGCTAGCCTGCGTAAGGGTATTTACTCTCTGATCATTCTAACAACATGGACAATCTGGAAGCACCATAACGTCGCACTCCTCGACGGTGCTCGCCCCTCCTCCACTCAGCTCTCCAATGACATCAAAAAGAAGGCGGACACGTCTATGGGCTAGAGCCTGCGCCAAAGGGCTTGATAGGTTAATCCATGCAACCTAAACTTATTCTTCGAAGCCGAGCAATCTTACCCCCTCTCTACTCAACCTGTGCTTTTGGTGTCGCCGTGCTTGTGTACACCATCAAGAGTAGCACCCCTCTAAACTATCTTCCCTACCTATCAATGAAATGATACGAAAAGAAGTTGACGACCCGTAGGCCTTCCACCTCCACGCGACATTGCTCCGTCAGGCTTTTGTCCATTGCGGAAAATTCCCCACTGCTGCCTCCTGTAGAGTTTCAGTGTGGCTGATCATCCTCTCGGACCAACTACTGATCATCGCCATGATAAGCTATTACCTCACCAACTAGCTAATCAGACGCGAGCCCCTTCTTGGGCGGATTTCTCCCTTAGCATCATTGCATAGTCGCAAAATAAACCTTCACCACATTCAACCTAACTCTTCAAGTTGGACAAGGACGGTTAAGCTTTGGTTGACAAGCATTGTGATAGATAAAAGGAAGCAAATTATACGTTTACTACTCCCTTCGTTCACTTTTGTAGGTCATTTCAGACAGCTTAAAATGAGCTGTTTTGTACATTGTCTGAAATATTTTTAAGGTCTTATAAAAGTGAACATAGGGAGTACGTCGACTCGCTGACGCCTAACACCAAACCCCTCTTTTAGATTGTTCCCCACCAAAACCCTAGAATCCCCTAATCCAATCCCCACCGGTTCCCCACGTCTGCCGATGGGGCTCTTCTCGTGGTGGAGGGGCTCCCGCCGCGGCTCGCCGGAGCAGGCCCCGAGCCAGCAGCCGGCGAAGGGAGCGGGAGGCGCGCAGGCCCAGGTGGCCGTCCCCGGCACCCACGGGGCGGTGGAGGTGCTGCGGCAGCGGCAGCCGGACGCGACGGTCTTCGAGTTCGGGTCGGCGGCGGAGTCGGGCACCGCCGTCACGCTCGCCGGCTACTGCCCCGTCTCCGACGAGCTCGAGCCGTGCCGCTGGGAGCTGGTGCCCGCCACCGGCGAGGGCGCCCCGCAGTTCCGCATCGTGTTCTGAGCACGAGGAGATAAGCGCCCCTATGCTGCCGTCGCGGTATCTATCTTGGGTGTTGCCAGGTTTCGTAGGTGCAAAGGTGTGATCATTGGGTGTATACTGCTGCTTGTGAATTTCTTGAAATAAAACTTGAGATATGGATTAGTCCTTGTGGATGATAACATGTGCTGGTTGGAATGCTGGGTTTGCTGTCTTTTGTGATGAACAAATTAGCTAATTTCGGCAGCTCTTTATAAGACTATCAATTTCGGCTTTTGTATGCACTGAAATTTGTGGGCCAGCCATTTGTTGAAATATTTTCAAGATGCAAACTAAATCTTCATAGGAATTAGGGCAGTAGTACCTTGAAACCGTGGTGGAAGTCAATGTGCTCACTGGGAGATGTAGGAGTGTATGTCCTGTTGCATTGTTAGACATGACTCCAGAAGATATCAAACAGTGAACCTGGACTGGAATTGCCCAATGGTAAGAACAAGCACCTTACCACGACTGTCCGAGCAATAATTTCCTCATTGAGCTACACATATGCAGTCATTTCCTGCCTTTTTTATGTCTGTACCTTACCTTTGGGCTTAGACTTTTAATTGATAGCACATCCATAAAGATCATTAACTATTTGGTTCATGCCAATTGGAAGAATTTAGCTTATCATGATGTATTGCTGTACTTTTTGGCTTTGCTATGCACTGAAATTTGTGGGTCAGCCATTTGTTGAAATGTTTGCAAGATGCAAACTAAATCTTCACAGGGAGAAATTGTAGGAGTGTTATCCTTACCTTTGGGTTCAGACTATTAATTAATAGTGAAGATCCCAAATTGTTTGGCCCATGTCAGTTGGAAGAATCGTCTTGCTAGTGCCAAAATACTGTTATTTGTGAATTCAGTTCTGTCTTATTGGGGGTCCATTTCTCCTTCCTTTCTGATTTCATAATGTGAGACTTTTTAGTTCATTTAAGTTGGCCAAGGTGAATCATGGAACAACTGGCTGGTCACAGTTCTCCAAAATGATTTGCTTCACTATTGTTTGATGGAAATGAATTGCTTTATGTGGTTAGCCATTTCAAATTTCCGCCCTGAACTCGCTTGCAATTTATGATCTTAATACCTTGTAACCCTGAGCTGGCTCACAATTTATGATGCGGTTATATTGGATGGCACTAGAGTGGCGCCCAGTTTTCATGTTTTAGTACTAGTAGTGTAGTACAGTAAGAGGCTACTAGTATAACAGCAAAGCTGATGAGTGGTGATGATGAACACCTCTTATACTTGAGATTGAGCCAGGAGTCCAGGACAGGGGAGAGCAAGCTCTTAGATTGATGTAGAAACTGTTAGGAAGATAGGTGGGAGCAGATACATGTTGTCGTAACTTTTAACTGTTTTTGAAGACACATACTCCCTCCGTTCCAAAATACAAGTCTTTCTAGAGATTTCACTATGGACTACATATGGATGTATATAGATGTAGTTTAGAGTGTAGATTCACTCATTTTGCTCCGGGTGTAGTCTCTTCTTGGAATATCTAAAAAGGCTTATATTTGGGAATGGAGGGAGTATACAATACAACTATACGAGCTTGTACAGTCATAAGTTGTGTGGCAACTTCAGATTTGTTACCAATTTGTAAACCTGCTTACATGTAGGATGTAGCAGTTTCAAAAAGAGAGTGCATTTGTGTGTATAGCCTGTCATGTTCTTTTGCTGAAGTACATTTTTTTTCCATTCGAGCTGAAGAGTGAAAACCATCAGCATGGTCCAAATAATAAATAATCATGTTCCTGTGCCTGGAGCAGCTCGGCTTCGGCGGCACGAGTTATTTCCATCAACCAATGTTGGAGAATAGATGTAGCCTGAAGTTGTAAGAATCGATAACCAAATATGTATAGGGATACCATATGTGTTTGTGATCTGAAAGTGGTGGTGCATTGTCACTCAAACTGATGGTGTAGTAAATCAGTTTGTTGTGGATCTCCCATGTTTGTTAATTGTTTGTCGTGATAATATAACCCGGTTACACTCATTTGTTGATGCACTTCCTTTTGTTCTTGATATTTCTGGAACAAGCTTGTCTGTGCTCTTATCATTTGCAAACTATCAGATGTGCATCGCTTTAAGATCTTCTAACTTTTTCCTGAACTGGATGTATATAGACACGTTTCAGTGTGTTTGTTCACTCATTACAGTCCGTATGTACTCTACTTTGAAATATCCAAAATGTCTTATAATTCAGAAGGGAGGTGATAAGTAGTTTTGTAGGTCTGATATGAAGGCTGGTTGCATCCCAGTGATTTGAGGGCACTCTGTTTTGCTGCCCATCTCTTGATGCCAGTCACTTGTGTCTGCTGATGCTCTTCTGCTCAGTGCTCACTCGCTCATTTTCTCTGATAAACTCCAGCAACTTATCAGAAAGTCCTTTTGCAGCCCAGATATTGCACGCAGCTTCTGGGCAGTGGGGCCACGCTGTCAGTGTCCAAGCCCAGCTCCACCAACTCGCTTCCCGCATCATGGAGAGCAGAGCACCACACCTTATCGTCTTCTTCTCTTGTTCGCGCCAATGGCGCTCAGCCTCTTGAACCCTGCTCCCTCCTCCAAGATCGCACTCAAAGCTCCAGTCCCGCCACTCCCGAACCGCTCGTTTCTCTTCCCGCCACCGCGCCTGCCTGCTCTCCACGTTGCCCTCCTCCTCCGCAGTCCGCCGCACCGGCGCGTCCAGTCGTCGTCGGCACCGTCGGCCCCGCCGACGGACGGCTCCCCCACGCCACCGGCGTCGAGGGAGGAGGCGGTCGCGCAGGCCAGGTCTTGCCTGGCCACGGCGCTGCGCAAGCCGCTCAACAACTCGCTCCCGGCGCGGAAGCTCAAGAAGCAGCAGCGGCAGGCCCGGTTCCGGGCCGAGATCCCCGTGGTCGACGACTCGCCGGGCTCCCTCGCGCGCCTCGCCTTCGACGTCTTCTCGGGCCTCGGCGTGTCCCGGAAGGGCTCGCCGGCGCGGCTGCTCCTCGTGTGGCCCTCCGCGGAGGACCAGGCGGTCGCCGTGCGCGAGTTCAAGAACTGGGGGGACACGTCGGCGCTGGCGCACGCGCAGCTGGACGCGGTGGCGCCGGACGCGCTGGGCGCCTGCGACGCCGCCGTGTTCCTGTCGCCGGGGCGGCCGCAGGTGGAGAAGCTGCGGGCGGCCGTCAACGCGCTGGACCCCAGGCCGGCGGTGCTGTTCAACCCGGGGTGGAGCTACGAGGTGGAGGAGGAGGGGTTCGGCGGCGTCGCCAAGGGCTTCGTGGGCTCCTTCAACGTGGTCTACTCCTTCATGGGGCTGGAGGTGAAGGGGCTGCTGAGCAAGAAGAAGGGGGTGCTGCTCCGGTGCGTGGAGGGCGGCAGGTTCGGCGGCGAGAGCTGGGTGCTCATGATGGAGGACGAGGAGAAGGAGCCGGAGCTGAAGGTGGTGTCGCGGATGAAGCGGCGGCCGACGGTCGGCGAGGTGGAGAACATGATGTACAACCTCATGGCCGCCAACTCGCCGGTGACCAAGTCCGCCAGGTTCCTCAGGGAGCTCGTGTCCAACGTCACGGGAAGGAAGGGGAAGCAGTGAGATTGGTTTCATTGGCCTTGTGTGTTCACGGCGTCTCCTGAACTTTCAACACTTTGTTGATTGCCTGAAAACTCTGAAATGGTTGTAGTGGTGCAGCAACAAGTTTGCATTTGCAATGCATCTTCGGAATATGATAGGCAATGTTAACCTATGGATAATAGAAGTTTTGCGCGCTAGCAAATGACAGAAATCAGGTGTGCAACAACTTGGGATTAACACCCAATGTTGATAATACTAATGTATGATACTATATTCGTAACAGTTTGTTTAATTCACATATAGATGATTTTTAAGGACATCACATCTAAGCTTCCATAAATATATAATGCAGCAACAAGAAAAAGAAACTAGGACAAAAAAAATAGATCACAAACAGAGTGGATATCAGCTTAGATATGACATAATTATGTCACATTTATTCGTAATGGTGGTGTTTGGTTCTCTAGTCCTAGGACTTTTTCTAGTCTATAGGACTTTTTGAAAAGGGTCTGTCTATGTCACATCTAGATGTGAGATAATATCTCACATATAAGGTGACATCATCCTCTAAAATCTGTCCCCACCTCGTTATCTTTAACAAACAAAAAATCAGCTTGTTTGATCGTCGATCTCCCACATGCCGTTGTTTGTATGTCGTCAACCCTCCCACTCAGTCCGACTACCCTCCAACCTTGTGGGCCTTGTTAGTTGGGCTTTGTATTGTTTTTCTGTTTGTTTGTCTGAAAAAAGCAAGACCTGCTCACAGGCCTGGGCCTTGTTTGTCAAAGAAAAGAACTTGCTTGCTTGTAAAAGAAGTTTGGGTGGCTGGGAAAGTAGGAAAAAATCATAGTTGCGAGTCACGCTCACGCACTGGCGTGCTAGATCTTGTGTCATTAGTAAGCTAACTCTAATTTGCATGAAGTTCTATACACTGATATTTATGTTCCATTTTTTCTGACAAAACATGGCCTATATATGACAGTTAAAAATTCTTATATTTTTCAGGGAGCGCTGTTGCAGAAAAGGAAAAAGGAAAACATTATAATTCAGTGTTCGAATGCATGAAATTTTCATCCATTTTCACTTGGACAACCTAATCCTGCCTAAAAAGCAACAAAATAACTCCATCTTATGTTTTTCATTGGTTCTAGACTAACAGGGTAACACGAGTCTAGTGTTTGTGCAACCAAAATTACATTTCATAGCATGGAACAAACAATGATATTACATTGTCAATAAAACCCTATAAACATCTCATCACCACAAAAAAGCAGTACCGTTGCTCATTGTTCAAAATAAGTACTACACAACTCAGCACGCAACAGGCAAACCTGACAGACCGACAGTGTTACTACACCTCTTAACAAAGTATTCAGAAACTGGACCACACAGCAAGCAAATTTATTTACAAAAGAGAAAATGGACACCAACACTCCGCCATCGCCGCTCGGACACATCCGAGAACTTAAAAATATTTGAAAAACACCAGAAAGCATGTATTATCGTAAAACTCAATAATGCAGGGTATAGCAGGCACCAAAACAAAAATGTTAGCTAACATAGACTGACATTGTTGTCAAGCTTCTAACAAATTTCATAAATAAACAAAGTTAGATAGTCCATGTAGCCACCTTGGCACCTTGCAAAAAACAAAAAAGCCTCCAATCTAAACCATCAGGCTAACACCACACGGCCTAAAAACACACAAAACATCAGTGTCAGTGTGTGAAACAAACAAACCCAAAAAAACATTGATGAAATTTTCCTCACTTCTCTGCCCGCCACAACAATCTGTAGGTTGATCAATCTAAAAATTCTGGCAGACTGTTGATGACATCCACCTTCACAAATACTCATCGGGTTTCCCTGCTTCCATTCTCACATGCTTGCACCTTGTGGGGAAACAAAAAAGATCATTGTTAAAAATGTGTTGTGAAACTATGACAAAAAAGGCCCTTGAAAAAAAATTAAAAAAAGTGAACCAAAGTAGAAAACAACTTCTGTTTCTAGATACTGAACTTTCTGTTTGGGAACAACTTGTTATTTTGACTATGTAGCAACCATTTACCCTGTTCATTCATTTGGTCCAGCTTATTACTTACTTAACCCTGTTCTGCAACAGGAAACATCGATGAGTGTACCCACAAACAAAAAAAAAGATAAGAAGAAAATAATGTTCAAAGTATCTTCAACATTGACAGTGGTATAATTTTTGGCAATAAATATTGAATGCGGGCAGGATCATCATTACATGGCCTTGGAATGGGCATGTCATATACACAACTTTTACTTGTTGTAGACAATGAGGTTTGTCTATAAAAAACATCAGAAAAAACAAATAAAGACAAGGGAAAAGTGAGGTTCAAACAAAATACACTGAATGCTTTTGCTTGTGTTTTTGTGTACCCAGAATGTATATGCTAGTTCACCATAGTTGAACTATGATCCGATGTGTGCTGAGATAAGGAGCACCAAACCACTAAAAAAATGACCCCCTAGTTTACATAAAAATGTTGAATGGAAAAACACTATGGGCTCTCCCCCAGTTGCTAATCAAGTCGATGGTGGATTTGCAACTGGTACAACAACACCTATGGGCCCCAGTTACGAGTCGGGAGGTGGACTCATGATTGGGACAACAAAAAAAGAACTACAAACCCTAGTTGCGAGTCGAGGGTGGACTTCTAACTAGGATGAAAACAAACTGCATGCCGAGTTGCGAGTCGAGGGTGGACATGCAACTGGTAAAACACCAACGCGGGTCGATTGTGAGTCAGGGTGGAATTGCAACTGGGACAATAAAATACAACTACGGGCCAAGCTGCTGGACTTGCAACAAAGACAAAACTATAGACTAGTTGCGAGTTGGGGCGGACATTAAACTAGGAGAAAACAAACTACGGACCTAGTTGCGAGTCAAGGGTGCGCTTGCAGCTATGACAACAAAAAACTACATGGCTCAGTTGCGGCTCGAGAATGGACTTGCAACTAGGACAACAACAACTACACACTCAGCTACGAGTCAAGGGTGGACTTGCAACCGGGACGAAAACAAACTATGAGCCCCGGTTGCGAGTCAAGGGTTGGCTTGCAACTGGGATAACAACACCCGTAGGCTCAGTTGTGAGCCTAGTTGAGAGTTGAGGGCGGACTTGCAACTCGGATAACTACACAAAACTAACATATCATTTGCGAGTCGAGGATGGACTTGCAAATGGGACAATAATAAACTACAAGCCCAGTTGCGTGTCGAGCATGGATTTGCAAGTGGGATGAAAAACAAAATACATGTCCAATTGCAAGTTGGGGGTGGACTTGCAACTAGGGTGAAAACACAAAACAACACCCTCCCGAGTTTCAAGTCGAGGGTGGACTTGCAATTGGGCCGCCATAAAGCTAGTTTTAGGTCGAGGGTCTAATTGCAACTACTATGAAACAAGAACAAAAACAACCCCCCGATTTGCGAGTCGACCGTGGATCTGCAACTAGGGCAACTACAAAACAACACCCTCCCAAGTTGCAAGTACATGCTTGACTTGCAATTGGGGCAATTACAAACTACATCGCTCGAGTTGCAAGTCGGAGGTGGACTTGCAACTGGGGTGAAAACAAACAGCATCCTCCCCGAGTTGCGAGTACATGGTTGACTTGCAACTGGGCGATTACAAACTACATCTCTCGAGTTGCAAGTCGGGGGGGGGACTTGCAACTGGGGTGAAAACAAAACAACACCCTCCCGAGTTGCAGATGAGGGTGGACTTGCAACTGGGCCGACAGAAATTTCTAGTTGCAGGTTGAGGGTCTAGTTGCAACTACTATGAAACAAGAACAAAAAACAACACCCCCCCCCCCCCCCCGCCGAGTTGCGAGTCGAGGGTGGACTTGCAACTAGGGAAACTACAAAACTATACCCTCCCGAGTTGCGAGTACACGGTTGACTTGCAACTGGGCAAACTACATCCCTCTAGTTCCAAGTCGGGGGTGGACTTGCAACTGGGATGAAAACAAACAACACCCTCCCGAGTTGCGAGTACATGGTTGACTTGCAACTAGGGCGATTACAAACTACATCTGGGGTGAAAACAAAACAACACCCTCCTGAGTTGCGAGTCGAGGGTGGACTTGCAACTGGGCCGACAAAAACCCCTAATTGCATGTCGAGGGTCTAATTGCAACTACTATGAAACAAGAACAAAAACAACACCCCCCGAGTTGGGAGTTGATGGTGGACTTGCAACTAGGGCAACTACAAAACTACCCCCTCCCGTGAGTCGGGGGTGGACTTGTAACTAGGACAACAACAAACTACGAGCTCAGTTGCGAGTCGAGAGTGGACTCCCAACTAAGATGAAAAACAAAATAGAAGCCCAGTTGCGAGTCTGAGGGTGGACTTGCAACTAGAATAACAACAAACTATGGGCCTAGATAGGGTCGAGGGTGAACCTACAACTTTGAAAATAACAAAAGTATGAACCTAGTTGCGAGTCGAAGATGGACCTGCAATTAGGACAACTATGAAACAATGCGCTCAGTCGCGAGTAAATGGTCGACCTACAACTGGGATGAAATAAACTATGGACCTAGTTGCGAGTCAAAGGTGGACTTGCAACTGGAGTGTAAAACAAAATACATGTCTAGTTGCGAGTCGAGGGTGGGCTTGCAAGAGGGAGAACTATGAGGCCAGTTGCGAGTCAAAGGTGGACTTGCAACTGAGAAAGCTACGAAACTATGAACCCAGTGGTGAGTCAAGGGTCGACATGCAACTGGGATCAAACACACTATAATCCCAGTTCCGAGTCAAGGGTGAACTTGCAACTAAGATGAAAAGACAAAACACATGCCAAGTTGCGAGTCAAGGGTGGGCTTCCAATGAGGATAAAGCAAACTATGGGCCTAGCTAGTTGCGAATCAAGGGTGGGCTTGTAACTGGGACAACTGTACAAAACTATGATATGAGTTGCGAGTCAATGGTGAGTTTGTAAGTGGGATAACTACAAACTGTGACCTTAATTGCGAGCCAAAGGGTAGACTTGCGACTGAGATAAAAACAAACCACATGCCCAGTTACGAGTCAATGGTGAGCTTGCAACTGGCACAACTACACAAAACTACGATACGAGTTGTGAGTAGAGGGTGGATTTGCCACTATAACAATTACAAACTATGAGCCGAGTTACGAGCAAAAGATGGACTTGCAACCACGATGAAAAACAAAATAATGGACCCAGTTATGAGTCTGAAGGTAGACTTTCAACCGGGACAAGCGCATAACGTACCTCTTTGACTTCTACGACATTGCCAAATGACATGAGCACTCAAGAACGCGTGCAAAAAAATGCCCAATAAAAACATATGTACAACACGGACGGGACGACAAATGAACAAAAGGGAACAAAGCGATAGAGAAATACATCTTCCGACATGCAAGATAAAAAATTTACACTAAATTACAATAGCAAGATCCGATGGACAAACAACTCAGATGAAACATTGCTAATTTTATCCTGATAAAGCTTAGAAGAAATAGGAGACAATGTGAAAATGAACAGAGAAGGTAACAACTGTGATAGACCTTCGCTTTTCTTGTCTCTTCTAATTCTACGACATGGCCTAGAAATAATGTAGCGAAATGGCTCGTTAACGGGCAGAAAAGTGTGAAGCCAAACTGACCAACAAAAGGATGCGCGACAAACCAAACATCGACCAACAAGGCGGGGATAGCGCTTGCATAAAAATTACAAAAACTAAATCAATCGGTAAAAAGCTTAGATGAGACATCATCAAAAATCATCTAGATGCGATTTTGCAATTTAGTATAAAGGTTTCAACTAGACAAATGGGGGACAAAAGCCACAACGCGCATTAGACAGAACAAAATACATGAACCGTACAACAATTAATCATTTCGAGAGAATTAGCAAATAGTCAATCTGATTTGTACAAAAAAACAAAATTCAAAAAATCATAACAGTTTTCTTTTAGAAAATCAGGAACAACTCACATTTTTTAAAGCCAACGAACAACTCACATTTTTTTGAGGTGGTCGAACAACTTAGATAGACATGAAATGATCGGGGGACAAAGAAAAAAAGCAGGCCCAAACACTGACGTAGGGAAAACATGCCAACAAACAACGACTAAGGACATAATGGGCCGAAAAAACGCAGCAACGATGTGAGCACAACGGACGTAGCAACTACGCGAGCACATAATGGACGCGGCAAACTACAGGAATCAAGGGCTCGCATGAAAAACAAAAGACTGTGAATTGAACGGTGAGGGCTTATATTTGAGACACCAACAAAAATCACGAGGTTTTGTAAAGGCGAAAACAAAAAGTAAAAAGAGAAAAACCAAAGAAAAAAGACAAAAAATGGGTTGGAAGCTTCTCCCAAAACTAGTAAAAAATCCTTTCATGGGTCAGCTCATTCACATCCCGGGAGACAAAAAACCAAACAATTGGCAGATAGCAAGAAACTATACAAAGACATAGAACGACTAGACAAACTTTGTTTCGCAAAAAAAAAGACTAGACAAACTTTTCTCCCTAAAAGAAAAACAATTCTTGTTTTCCCTGGCTGAAAGCCCACAAAGAAAAAAATGAGAGACCCACAAAAAACAAAAAAGCCCACAACGGGCAGCTGGGACAAGAGGCCGACACGGGCTGGACACTGGCTGGACACTGGCTGCCGCACCTTCGGACTGGACACGGGCTGCCGCGCGCGACGCCAGCGAGCGTGAGCGAGCCGAACAAGCTGCACGAATCTTAAACAGAAATAAAATCTGACGGCCTTAGACTTAGATGTGAGATAACTATTTTACATCTAAATGTGAAATAGTAAACCTGTTTTAAAAAAGAATCTTAAAAAGGTGTTTTTAAGGACTTTTAGCAAAAAGTCTTACCTTGTTTAGTTTGCTAGGAACGTTTTCTAATCCCAACATAAAAAAGTCCCTGGAACCAAACACCCCTATAGTATCATAGAGGACTATATTTATTGTCATGCACAATACAAAATAGCACATCATATAATATAATATGGTATCAGGATATGATACTCAATTATCTTTTTCTTCATTTAATTCTATATCACCTCATCAAAATTGTTTAGTTGGCATGCATAATACTATCTATGGTACTCTCATTACGAACAACCTTAAACATTTTTGTTCATCATGGCCATTTTCAGTGCTTAGAACAGAATTGAAGGGAATTATTTTCTGGCGTAAGGCAGGCGGCGCTGCTTTCATTGGGATTAGAGGGGAAATAGTTACAGGATGGTACAAATTCCTAAGAGGTGATGCTTAATTTTTTTTTGAAACGGAGGCAAAAACTTTGCCTCATGTATTAATTAAGGAGAGAATAGAGTTTTTTTCTTTACAACACACCCTTTACGCGACATGGCAATTACTCTCGCAAAATAAAAGACCCTAACTTCTTTGCCCCGGCAGTGACCCAAAGGCTTGCCTCGGCCACAATAGAGTTGAGCAGAATTGGCGGAGGAGCGCTCTTGTGCCGAAATACTCTTGCGTTTCTCTCGTTCCAGATTACCCATGACACAAGCATGATAATCGACGCCTTGGCTTTCCTGTCTGTAGTGCCGACGTCGCATGTACTCACCCACTAGCTCTCAACTGAGTCCATCAAGTGCCATGAGGTCGTGTCCATGCCGTCAATGCCGAATCTCTGAATGACCAACCTCCAGAGCCTCAGAGAGTAGCGGCACTTGAAGAGGAGATGTGGCCCACATTCCTGCATGCCCTTGCACAATGGACAAGGACCGCAATTTGGCCACCCTCGCTTGGCCAACCGGTCGGCAGTCCAAATTCTGTCCTGAAGCGCAAGCCAAGCAAAAAACTTCACTTTCGGTGGCGCCCAGGCCTTCCAAACCATTTGGTCCATGGGGGAAAGAACCAGGCCCAAAATTTGTGCCTTGTAAGCAGAGGCCGCCATGTACTGGCCAGAGGCCGAGTGCTTCCACGAGATGTCATCATTGGTAAGCTCATCAAGCTGGACCTCATCCAGGAGCATCCAGAGGGAGAACAACTGTCTAATATGCTCGGCGGACACAACTGCAGATGGAGGTTTGATCCTAAGGATCCAAGCGTTGTTCCTGAGGGCCTCCCACACCTTCCAATTCTTTCGTGACGAGGCCTCGAAGATGAGTGGAGCAATGTCCTTGGGCTTGCGGCCAAGAAGCCAAGGAGAATCCCAGAAAGGCGTTCGCGCACCATTGCCCACAGTGATGGTGGTAGAAGCATAGAAGAAGTTGAGGTTTTCAGCGTCGCATGGGTTCCCAAGCCCCACCCAGAGCTTAGAAGGCTCCTTCCATTCAAACCATGGCCAACGCAAACGCAAGGCACGCGCGAACTTCTCCGTGTTGAGCACCCCTAGCCCACCGTAATCATGTGGCCGAGCTACCGTTTCCCAATTCACCTTGCACTTGGCCCCGGTTGTCTTGTCCGAGCCGGCCCAAAGGAACGCCCTCTCTAGCTTGTCGATGGTGCGTAGAATGCTTGGCGGAATGACAAGAGGTGTAATGAAGTAGACCACTTGGGACGCGAGAACTGACTTGACAAGAGCTGCACGCCCAATGGTGGTGATGTTCTGGCCCTCGTATGTTGTCATCTTGCTTGCCACTTTATCCACCAAGAATTGTAGGTCAACCAACTTCAGCTTCCAGACAGAGAGAGGGAGCCCCAAGTATCGTAGAGGGAAAGACGCCCTCACAGCCGGCAACCCTTGTGTGATGTGCTCTAGGTCAGTGTGATTGCACCGAATGGGAACCACTGAACTCTTACGGAAGTTGGTGCAAAGGCCCGTGACCTCCCCAAAGCCTCTCAGGATAGCTGCGAGGTTGTCAATATCCCGTTTGATCGGGGCCATGAACACCCCCGCGTCGTCCGCGTAGAGAGATGTCCGTACCATAGCACCCCTCCCTCTGATCTTATGTAGCATCCCCTTCCTAGTGGCCACATCAAGGATTCGTTGCAGAGGGTCAATAGCGATGACAAAGAGGAGAGGGGAAATGGGGTCCCCTTGGCGTAGCCCACAGCCGTGCTTGATGGGGGTGCCGGCCACCCCATTTAGCAGAACCCTCGAGGAGGAGGAACACCACAAAGCCGCAATCCAATCTCTAAATTTACTTGGGAGCCCCCTCCTCTCAAGGAGATCAAGCAAATACTCCCATCTGACCGAGTCGAAAGCCTTGCGGATATCAAGCTTGAACAGAAGGGAAGGAGTCTTGCACTTATTAAGACGCTGAGCAAGGTTACAGACATACATGAAGTTATCATGGATACTCCGCGTTTTGATGAAAGCACTCTGGGTGTTGGAGATGAGAGTGGACATGTGCGGGGCAAGCCTGATGGAGAGCACTTTTGCAATTATCTTAGCAAAAGCGTGGATGAGGCTAATGGGTCTATAGTCGACGACCCTCTCCGCCCCTTCCTTCTTCGGTAGGAGCACAATGTTTGCGGAATTGAGCCAATGCAGATTTGTTGAGTGGAGGGAGTCGAAACGGTCGATCGCCCTCATGAAATCATGCCTAATGGTGTCCCAACACTTCTTGAAGAAAGCACCCGTGAAACCATCCGGCCCGGGAGCCTTGTCACTAGGCATGTCGTTGATCGCCTCAATTACCTCCTTCTCGGTAAAGGGGTAGTCAAGCCCTTGAAACTCATGCTTCTCCAAGTTAAGCTCCTCCCAGTTGAAGTCCTTGGTACTCCTATCCCCTCTTCTCATTGCATGCATGAAGTGCTCATGGAATATCTTCTCCTTTGCTTCGTGCTCGGTCACCCATCCATGATCATTCATGATTCTGTGGATATGATTTTTCCTCCTTCGCGCATTGACCCGTCTATGAAAGAATTTGGTGTTAGCATCACCCTCTTTGATGTTTGAGATGCGAGCACAATGCTTCTTACGTGCCTTGTCAAGCACGACCAAGCTTATTACCCTCTTCTTAAGCCTAGCCCAAAGGTCAAGCTCCTCGGTGTTTAATTGCCTGCCTTCCTGTGCAATGTCAAGGCAAAGAATCACCACAAGGGCAGCCTGGAGATGGACCTTGGCTCGAGAGAAGAGACCTCTGCTCCATTGCGACAGACGAAGAGCCGTTTTCTTGAGCTTGTGGAAGAGGATGATGTAGGGCTCAGTGTGATCAACATGCTCATCCCATGCCTTTTGGACTACCTCGCTGAAACCGGGCATGGACACCCAGAAGTTTTCGAACTTGAAAGTCTTAGGCCGCCTAGGCCCCTTATCATCGGCGAGCAAAAGCGGACAGTGATCGGAGAAGGACGAGGAGAGGGCGTGGAGCACATGCGTGTTGAAGGTTGTGTCCCACTCGGCGTTGCAGAAGGAGTCAAGCTTGCTCAGCGTTGGGTTTTGTCTCTCGTTGCTCCAGGTGAACCTCCTGTTCTGAAGATGGATCTCTTTGAGCTCGCAGCTATCGAGCGCTGCCCGAAAACGGTTGATCCTACTGCGGTTCACATTCCTCTTGTTTTTATCCCTCGCCCGATAAATTTGGTTGAAGTCCCCACAGGCTAGCCAAGACACCCCCACCGGCGGTTTCTGTCCAAGGAGCTCGGCAAAGAAAGCGTCTTTGAGGGCGGGGTCAGTTGGACCATAGACGGATGTTACTTTAAATATTGCCCCCGATTCGCGAACACGGACCATGGCAGAGATGCAGAAAGTTGTGGTAGTGATGTTGGATATCTCAACTAGGAGATCATCCCAGAGCAGCAGGATCCCCCCTCTGGTACCGTTCGCCGGTCGTTGTGCAAAGCTACGCAACCGATGACCCCCTAAGAAGGCGGTCGTGAATTGGTTGATATTGTCGAGTTTCGTTTCTTGAAGGCAGACCACATGACAAGAGGAGGAGGCGATGGTGGCATTGACCGTGGACCGACGGTCCGGGCAGTTGAGGCCCCGAACATTCCAGCTCAGAAAATTTATCGGTTGTGCTAACATGATGAAACCAAGGAATCCCTGAAGCAAGGCCACTGATGAGCAAGCACATCAATCGCCCCAATGCAGACAGCGGTTGAACGAGTAGCAGCAAACACATTTGCTAATAGAGGAGCCGCAGCCCACACATAATACAGAAAAGCACAAGGGCCAACAATTCCCAGTGCCAGAACACACACAACCCTTGGACACACACAGCTGATACATGGTTCTGTGCCAAAATACACAACGAGGATACCCCTGAACATAGACTTAACTCCACCACTAATTTCCCCTGGAGTTTTAACATGTTGTACTATCATTGATCACAGTACTCTCTCAGGTCCTGAACTGCAGCTCAGTTGGCCGTCTGTTGTAGCGCTGCATCCTCACCGGGCCTCTTCAGGTCCAGCGCTCCTCCTCCACCATGCACTAGGAGGGCATCTTCAACAGCCTGGGCGTTGCTTTCATCCAACTTGAAGAGCCTGTGCATGTCTGCGATCACCTCCGGCGAAAGCTCCTCCTTGAAACGCTCGGCAAAGGCATCAAGAGTTGCCGAGGTGATGTCCTCACCATCCTTGATGATGCCCAGAGAGCGGCAGACGAGGAACTCGGCCGCACGAGAAGCCGGCGCGGCGTTGGCTTTGGCGCGACTGGCCAGCCGTGTCTTGTGGATGGACAGGGTGCCCCCAACCCTGGAAATGGTAACCCCGGCCATCGTCTTGCGGCGAGCAGCAGGGGCCCGAGGAGGGGTCGTCGCAGGAGCAGGAAGAATGGACTCCTCACGGTCTTCGAACAACGGTGCGAGGCACTGGAGCCCCGCCGCACAGGTAGCAGCATCAGCCCTCCTCCTCTGCACCGGAGAAGGGGTGCGCCGCAGAGGACCGCTGGACACCAGCGGCGGAGTGGGAGAGGCCTCGAACCCAGGCGGCCTAGCAGGCGAAGCCAAAGGCAGCAGCAGCATTGTGGGGGAGCAGAGCTCGAGCATTGGTTGGCTTGGCTCTGCCTGCAGAAGCGTGACAGACCGGGCTTTATTCCTTGTGGACCGCGGCGAACGGGGGAGGACTGTTGTTGGCGACAGGGGGGGCGAGGCTGGCGGTGTCAGAAGCTCCTGGGATCGCCGGCGAGCAGCACGTGGCGAGGGGTGCCGGGTGAGGCTGCGGCCACGCCCAGCAGCCAGTGGTGGAGCCGACAATGGCGCCATCTCCAGGGCGCGGTCCACGACCAAGCTCGAGGAGCCCGAGACGAGCAGAACAACAGGTGCGGCGTCGATCGCCGGCCTGGCATCAGGCAACGACCCGTCAGCGCCGCGGCGACGACCATCGCGGTCACGTCCACCTTCCTCCCGGCGTCCACCGTGGTCAGCACCGCACCCCTGGTCGCGTGATGCGTCCCGAGGCTGGCGAGAGAGGCTGCGCCTGATACAGGCGCCCCATCTAAAAGGAAATAATTCCCGATGCTTCTTATTCCCAAGAGATCAATCACGCTTGGGCCGCTCCGATGCCACATTTTATTTTTCACTGTCGCCCTTCTCAATCACTTCTCGGTATCGCCCACGGGCATGCTTCGGTTTGACTACTGGCTGTTGGTAGACACGTAGAAGGTCAAGGTAAGTATTTATAAGCAAGATCAGTAGAGCCATTGATACATGTGCATGTTTTATTACAGGCTTTAGTGTTTCACCAATTAACCTGTTCCGAAGATATTGCACTTGATTTTTCTGAATACAGAGTACATGGTAGTACGCCAGTCTTCACTGCTTCGCGTGTTTGAGTTTCTACAGTAAACTATAGCCCGTCTCATACAACTGCACAAAAATGTGCCACGTGGGACAACGGACGAGAAGCCGTTGGGGCGTCAAGGCCATTGTTTTGCAGACTTCGACTCGTTGCTCCTTAGTTTTCCACTATTCATTCCTTTCTCTTTGGTAAAATAGTAAGAGCATCTATAATCGGACTTGGTAAAACCAAGTCCTCGCATTCTTGCGAGCTGAGGAAGAATATTGGCGCCGTAGAGGCGGCGTCAAATGGGTGACGAAAAGGGACGCAAACACGGGTTACTTCCACGCCTATGCCAATGGCCGGAAACGGAAGTGCTCCATTTTGCGCCTTCAATCCGATAATGGCTCTTGTTGACCCATAAGGACATAGTTGCCCACATATATGAGTTTTTCGGTTCTCTGGGTGACCGGTGATGATGCTGCAGTGCTCTACATTCTGCCCTGGTTGAGATAGGGGGAGTTGTGCTAGGTTCTAAGTCTCAGGCTCCACTTTTGGGAAACTTTTGAAGTCTACATACTTTATGTCATCTCGCACCTCGTGTTTGTGCCTTTTCCCTGGTTTGTAATAGCTAGATTCAAACTAAGTAGGTGTTGTCAGGTTTTCGCCCCATGGTGCTCGTTTCGATGGCGGGCGAGCACGGTGGGTTTCCTGGCAGTGCGTTGAGCTCGCTGCCTCTCTTTCCTTGCTTCCTGGCTGTATCGGAGACTGTTGTATTTCCGTTTATCTTAAATGGAAAGGGGCACGCCCGGTTCAAAAAAATGAGTTTTTCATGGGCCTTTTGGGGACGACCGAGAATAAAACTCTTTGCCTGCGGGAGGATTTGTGGGATCCAACGGAGCGGGTGTCGCAGGAGGAAAACAAAGTGCTCATTTTGTCCTTTTTGCCGGAGGAAATCGACAAGGCCCTGGCTGACATGAAAACGGACACGGCGCCCGGCCCGGATGGGTGGCCGGTGGAATTCTTCAAAAGGTTTTGGCTGTGTCTTAAACATCTCTTCTACGAGATTGTCAATGGTTTTGCGTTGGGTACGGTAGAATTGTCGCGCCTCAACTATGGGGCAATTAGCTTGATCCCTAAGGTGAAAGGTGTGGACAACATTAAGCTGCTTAGACCGATTACCCTCGCACAAATTTATTAGGGTGATCGGTCTCGTGTTTGGCCCCGACCGCGCCTCGTGTTTGGCCCCGTGCCTTGGTGCGGACAACATTAAGGTGAAAGGTGCGAACAAAATTAAGTCGTACACCTCGTGTTTGGCCCCGACTGCACAACGAGTTATTAGCAAAAGCCAGACCAGTTTTCTCAAACACCGTAACATTCTCGAGGGACCAGTTGTGTTACCGGAAATTGTGCATGAGCTCAAATGCACCAAGGCACGGGGTGTGCTCTTGAAGTTAGACTTCGAGAAAGCTTACGACCGTGTGAACTGGGAATTCATGTGGGAGGTCCTCCTTAGAAAGGGCTTTGAGGCAAGTTTTGTGCACCGCATCATGCACCTCGTATGTAGTGGGCATACGGCGGTGACCATCAATGGTACAATGGGCAAATTCTTCCACAACAAACAAGGCAGGGAGACCCGAGCTCGCCGCTTATTTTCAACTTTGTTGCAGACGCCCTTGCAGCCATGATCAACAAAGCTCGAGCAGCGGGGCACATTCATGGGCTCGTGCCCCACCTCATCCCGGGAGGGGTTACGCACCTACAATATGCGGACGATATGATGTTGCTTTTTGAACCCGATGATCTTAGTATCGCCTCGATTAAGCTCCTGCTCCTCACCTTTGAGATCTTGTCGGGGCTAAAGATCAATTTCCTTAAGAGTGAAGTGATCACCATCGGGATGGATGACCATGAAAGCTTATGGGTTGCCAACCTCCTAAATTGCAAGCTTGGGGGCTTTCCGATTAAATACGTTGGCCTCCCGGTCTCTTATAAGAAACTATCCATTGTTGAATGGGAGCCATTATATGGCAAAGTGGCCAACCATGGGAGCCCTTGGAGAGGTAGGTTCATGTCTCAGTTGGGGCACAATTCGCTGTTAACAATGGCATGGCCACAAGGTTTTGGCTCGACTGTTGGTGGGGCCAGTCACCGTTGTGGCAATCCCACCCGGAGCTTTATCAGCTCGCCACAGACACCAATATTATGGTGGGCGACGCCATGAGGGTTCATCCAGCGGCGATCTCTTTCATGCGCGCGCTTGATGCAGAGGAGGCGGCTAGCTGGGCCGCACTTGTGGACGACCTCGCAGGGTGAACTCTCAGCCAGGGGGCTAACGAGGTTTCGTGGAGGCTCTCCGCCTCTCATAAGTTTACTGTCAAATCTTCATATAAGAAGTTGACCGAGGGCACCGCCCTAGACATGGCTAGGGGCTATGGAAGGCCGGACTTCCCCTCAAGATCAAAATTTTCATGTGGCAAATGTTCTGTAACCGTCTGCCGACCTCGGACAATGTGGCCAAGAGAAATGGGCCTGAGGACGGAACTTGTGCTATTTGCGGTTTAGGGGAAAACACAAATCACGTGTTCTTCGGTTGTGCTCTCGCTAGATTTGCGTGGAGCGCTGTTCGGGATACATTCAAGCAAAACTGGAACCCACTCTCTAGTGATGACCTTCTTACCTTGCTAACTTCTCAAAGGGGCACTAACGCTAGGATAGTCTGGAGATGCGTAGGGGCGCTGCTTTGGTCGCTTTAGTCGGTCCGGAACAAAATTATGATTGAACAAAAGTGCCCTGCTCACCCAGCTGATATTATCTTCAAATGCCACATTTTCCTACATACTTGGGCGCCGTTGGGAAAGACGCGTGATGCGGACCGCATGGACGGGATCATGGAGCAGATCAAGGCGACTATGGTGAACGCTCGACAAACTGCTGCACCAGTTTGAGACTTTTGCGCTGAGTTTGGTTGATGTTTAGTTGATCTTTTGGGCATATTTGGCTCATGTTATGTTGGCTAGAAACTGTTTGAAAGGATCTAGAAGAGGTGTCTAGAGGGGGGGTGATTAGACACTAAGTGCCAAAAGTTGCAGTTTTTCATATTCTTAGGTTTAAGTGGAGTTTAAGCACAAGTTTAACAAACACAATACATATCAAGCAAGCATGCAATGAGTATATGAGCAGCGGAAAGTAAAGCATGCAACTTGCAAGAATGTAAAGAGAAGGGTTTGGAGTATTCAAACACAATTGGAGACACGGATGTTTTTGTCGTGGTTCCGATAAGTGGTGCTATCGTACATCCACGTTGATGGAGACTTCAACCCACGGAGGGTAACGGTTGCACGAGTCCATGGAGGGCTCCACCCACGAAGGGTCCACGAAGAAGCAACCTTGTCTATTCCATCACGGCCGTCGCCCACGAAGGACTTGCCTCACTAGCGGTAGATCTTCACGAAGTAGGCGATCTCCTTGCCCTTACAAACTCCTTGGTTCAACTCCACAATCTTGTTGGAGGCTCCCGAGTGACACCTAGCCAATCTAGGAGACACCACTCTCCAAGAAGTAATAAATGGTGTGTTGATGATGAACTCCTTGCTCTTGTGCTTCAAATGATAGTCTCCCCAACACTCAACTCTCTCTCACAGGATTTGGATTTGGTGGAAAGAAGATTTGAGTGGAAAGCAACTTGGGGAAGGCTAGAGATCAAGATTCATATGGTTGGAATGGAATATCTTGACCTCAACACAAGTGTAGGTGGTTCTCTCTCAGAAAATATGTATTGGAAGTGTAGGTATGTTCTGATGGCTCTCTTCACGAATGAAGAGTGGGCGGAGGGGTATATATAGCCTCCACACAGAATCTAACCGTTACACACAACTTGCCAAACTCGGTGGGACCGAATGGTTAAACTCGGTCGGACCGATTCAGCAAACCTACTGACCGTTAGGATTTTTGGTGGGACTGAGATGCAACTCGGTAGGACCGATATGGTTAGGGTTAGGGCATAACGTAATCTCGGTGTGACCGATTACACAAACTCGGTGGGACCAATTTTGGTAATAAGCTAACCAGAGAGTTGGTTAGGTAAACTCGGTGGGACCGATTCGCTCATCTCGGTGGGACCGAAATGTTACAAAAGGGAAACAGGGAGTTTACATTGCAATCTCAGTAGTACCGATTGCTCAAACTCGGTGAGACCGATTTTGGTAATGGACATACACATAGAGATTACAATCCCATCTCGGTGAGACCGAGATCCCTATCGGTGAAACCGATTTGCTAGGGTTTTTGGCAGTGGCTATGACATTTGAAACTCGGTGGCGTCGGATAGATAGAATCGGTGGGGCTGAGTTTGACTTTTGGTTTAGGTCATATGTGGATGTGGGAAGGTAGTTGAGGGTTTTGGAGCATATCACTAAGCACTTTGAGCGAGCAAGCCATTAAGCAACACCTCATCCCCTCTTGATAGTATTGACTTTTCCTATAGACTCAATGTGATCTTGGATCACTAAAATAGATAATGTAGAGTCTTGATCTTGAAGCTTGAGCCAATCCTTTGTCCTTAGCATCTTGAAGGGGTTCCACATCCTTTAGTCCATGCCACTCCATTGTTGAACTTATCTGAAACATACTAGGTAAAAGTGTTAGTCCAACAAGAGATATGTTGACATTAATTACCAAACCCACCCAGGGAGCACTTGTGCTTTCAATCTCCCCCTTTTTGGTAATTGATGACAACATACATCAAACTTTAGATAAAGATATAGAGAATAGCAAGTAAAGCTTTGGAAAGACATGTAACATGCATAGGCTCCCCCTACATGTATGCAATCATGTGAATATTGAATATAGGAGCATGTGAATGCATAAACATGACAGAGTAAGCAATGTGTTACATGTATCTTGGCTATATGCATGAGAGCAAATGATGTGAATGTGAGAAATGTACTTTCATGCTCATGAGTCCTTCTTGCAAACAGTATGTACATCAGTAAGAACTTCTCATTCACATGACTGTGATGCATATACTTACCTTGTGGTCTTGAGTTGGCTTAGGATGGGATGAACCTGCGCAAACAAGGTTAAATAACACAGATACACCTACTGACCAGAGCAAGCAAGAGAAACCACAAGAGAACCAAGACTGGGATGACATGTAGAGTGAGTACTAAGTACCACATTGGATATAGACATGTCCCCAAAGGTAAAGATGTGCAATAAAATCAAAGATTTCCTTCCCTTAGATGTCTTGCTCCCCCTGAATCTGCATGGGATATTGGGAGAAGATAGGGAACAGAAAATCAGAGCAACAAAAAGGAAACAACAGAGCTTGAGCTAAAGCAAGCAACCAAACATGTCTTTCCCCTCTTAAAGACATGTGACATCTCTCCTCTTGAACACCAAGCATCTAGGGTCTTTGATGATATTACTTTCTCCGAGTTGAGAAACTCTCTCCCCCTGAGTATTCTCTCTTTCTCCCCCTATAGGAAGGATCTCTCTCTCTCCCCCAAAGGTAATTAAGCTTTGATGTGATCTCTCTCTCCCCCTTTGACATCAATTTCCAAGAAGGGATCTTCTGGACATGTGATACAAATGGGTTGGTCCTCGAGTCACAGAGCAAATCAGCATGTCTAATATGACGCTGGTAGAGGACAAGAATCATTGAGTGGAGCTAGAGCAAACAGAAATCAGGAATAAGTGGCAAGTTGGTTTTCCTGTGGTGGAATCAGTGACTCCGAGTTGTGTGCTTCGGTTGCACTGAAAGATTTCGGTTGGGCCGAAGAGAACAAACCGGTGTGACCGAGTTCACCAGAGTGAAACCACTTGTCACCTCAGCTCACTAGACAAGTAAGATCTCACAAGGATATGCAAGAAATTTACTGAAAGATTTGCAATGAACTGGATGCAGAAAATGCAGAACAAAAAGGAAAGAAAAGAAACTAAAAGTTCTAGATGAAGTTTTTTTGAAAGGGAAAACAAATATGCAAATGCAAAAGCACGGAGAAACACTAGAGAACTTCATCTAGAAATGATCGGTGACAAAGTCACCTATGTTAGAGTATATTGACTTAGGAGTCAAGTGAGAGCACTTGATCATAGGTCATACTCATCGTTTAAGCTCAAAATGGGGTTACCATTTTTCGTTTAAGCATCTTGATGTATTCACATCTTGTCGAGTTGCTTTGGCTCATGACTTGGAGTAAAGCTTCTCTAAGATGGAATAACATACCTTGGGTGGTGGTGTTGATCTTGATCATGTAGTTGCACTTGTGTGGGTTGCTCAAGGTTGATGTAGTTCATCAAGAGTTGGGAGCACCACTTGGAGTTTGAGTTCATCTACCTACATGGGTTAGCTTTGCAAGGAAGAGCACTTGTGTATGCAAAATGACAATCATGAGACTCAACATAGAATTTTCCAAAGGATATGTTTGAATGGTTTCGTGCTTCCTTGTCTTCAACCACCATTGTGTAGAGACTTGGTGATGTAGAGATTGCTCAAGATGTGAGTGAGTTGCAATCTCATAGATTTAGATTCAACCAAGTACCTACACGGGTTAGATAACATGCAAGGTACAAATATATCCAAGACATATGAATAGCATCATAAGAGAAATATCAAGGATCAGTCATAGGCTCATGCCCCGCATGTATCAAGTGGAGTTCCTACTCCAAGTTTGAAGCATCAATGATGTTCAATTCACCTCTCAACCTGCAAAACACTTTCTCATCAAGTGGTTTAGTGAATATATCCGCCAATTGCTTATCGGTGCGAACATGCTTAAGGTTAATGTCCCCTTTGGCAACATGATCTCGAATGAAATGATGATGAACTTCAATATGCTTAGTTCGAGAATGTTGCACGGGATTGTGAGCAATCTTAATAGCACTTTCATTGTCACATAGCAATGGAACATGTTTCACATATATCCCATAATCTTTAAGAGTTTGGGCCATCCAAAGTAATTGAGCGCAACATGAACCAGCGGCAATGTATTCCGCTTCGGCGGTGGATAAGGATACCGAGTTTTGTTTCTTGGAAGACCAAGACACAAGAGATCTACCAAGGAATTGACAAGTACCCGAAGTGGATTTTCTATCAACCTTGTCTCCGGCATAGTCCGAATCGGAGTAGCCAACAAGATCAAAAGAGGACCTCTTAGGATACCAAATGCCAAAATTTGGTGTATGGATTAGGTATCTCACTATCCTTTTCACAACCTTAAGGTGACACTCTTTAGGAGCAGCTTGATATCGTGCACACATGCACACACTTAGCATAATATCGGGACGAGAGGCACATAGATATAACAATGAACCAATCATAGAGCGATAAACCTTTTGATCAACCGGTTCACCATCTTTGGTCAAATCAAGATGTCCACTAGTAGGCATGGGTGTAGTCATACCTTTGCATTCTTGCATATTGAACTTCTTGAATAAGTCCTTGGTGTACTTCATTTGAGAGACAAAGGTACCTTCCTTAGTTTGTTTGATTTGCAAACCGAGGAATAATTTGAGTTCACTCATCATAGACATCTCAAACTTCTCCGACATTAGCTTTCCAAACTTCTCACTAAAATGAGGGTTAGTTGAACCAAATATGATATCATCAACATAAATTTGGCACACAAATAGTTCTCGATTAACCCTTTTAGTAAAAAGAGTAGAATCAATTTTACCAATTTCAAAGCCTTTTTCAATAAGGAACTTGTTCAAGCACTTATACCATGCTCTAGGAGCTTGTTTAAGACCATAAAGGGCTTTGTGAAGTTTGTAAACATGATTAGGTTTCTTAGGATTGACGAAGCCGGGAGGTTGCTTAACATAAACTTCCTCCTTGATTTTGCCATTTAGAAAAGCACTTTTAATGTCCATTTGGTACAAGGTGATATTATGGTGATTAGCATAAGCAAGTAAGATGCGAATGGACTCAAGTCTAGCAACGGGAGCATAAGTCTCACCATAGTCCATACCTTCAACTTGTGTGTAGCCTTGGGCGACGAGACGTGCTTTGTTACGAACCACTTTTCCATCTTCATCTTGCTTGTTGCGAAACACCCATTTGGTACCAATGATGTTGTGGTTGTTGTCGGGCTTCTCGACCAATGTCCACACTTGATTTCTCTCAAAGTTGTGTAGCTCTTCATGCATAGCGATTATCCAATCCGGATCCTCCAATGCTTCTTCAACCTTCATAGGTTCAATGCTAGAGATGAATGAGTAATGTTCACAAAAGTTAGCTAAACAAGTTTTAGAGCGAGTGATTCTCCCGGTTTGGATATCATTGTAGATTTGCTCGACGGGATGATCCTTAGCAATTCTTGCTCGAACTTGTGAAAGCTTTTGCTTGGGTCGGGGTGGAACATCCTCTTCATCTTGTGCTTCTTCTTGGCCTTCTTCATTGTTGATGTTGTCGTTCTCTTGTCGTGGTGGCGAAGGAGGTTGTTGATGTTCATCTTGGTGTGCTTCCTCGTTTTCTTCATCTTGGCGTGTCCCACTTGTGGATACTTCCGTATCAAGTCTTGGTTCACCTTGTCGTGAGGTAGAGGCTTCCACTTGGACGAACGAGGTACTCTCCTTCACTTCCGTTGGACGAATCTTGCCAATGGACAAGTCTTGAATTGCTTCCGAAGGGTCTTTGTCTCCTACATCAATTGGCAATTGCTCTACTTGCGAGCCGTTAGATTCATCAAACTTCACATCTACCATATCTTCAACCTTTTGGGTGAAATTGTTGTAGACACGGTAAGTGTGAGAGTTTGAGCCATAACCATGTAGGAAACCTTCATGAGATTTAGGAGCAAATTTAGAACGACGATGCTTATCAAGAATGTAGCAATTTGAGCCGAATACTCGAAAGTATCCAACTTGGGGTTTGTTACCGGTGAGGAGCTCGTATGCCGTCTTGCCGAGTAGCTTGTGAAGATACAAGCGATTTGTTGCATGACAAGCTGTCTCAACCGCTTCCGCCCAAAAGTGCTTTGGCGTTTTGTACTAATCAAGCATCGTTCTTGCCATCTCGATAAGAGTCCGGTTCTTCCTTTCAACAACTCCATTTTGTTGAGGTGTGTACGTAGCCGAGAACTCATGTGAAATCCCTTCTTCGTCAAGAAAGGTGTCCACATTTGCGTTCTTGAACTCCGTTCTGTTGTCGCTCCGAACCATCTTGATCTTCACGTCAAACTGATTTTGGGCCTTCCTAGCGAAGTTTTTGAAGATCTTTTGGACCTGCGATTTGTCATCAAGAAAGAACACCCACGTAAATCTTGAAAAATCATCAACTATGACTAGACCAAATGAGTTACCATCGAGACTCTTGTAGGCATTTGGACCAAAGAGATCCATGTGAAGTAGCTCGAGTGGTCTTCTTGTGGTCATGATGTTCTTCGCGCGGTGACTTCCTCCAACTTGTTTCCCTGCTTGACAAGCACTACAAAGTCTATCCTTGTCAAATATGACATCTTTTATTCCAAGGATATGATCACCTTTAATAAGCTTATCAAGATTTCGCATACCAACATGACCTAGTCTTCTATGCCACAACCAGCCTTTAGAAGATTTGGCAATTAAGCAAGTTTTAGGTTGAGCCTTTTTAGTGAAATCAACAATGTAAAGATCTCCTCTACGTATACCGGTAAAGACCATTTTATGATTGTCTCTACGAAACACTTGGCAATCTACTTAAGTGAATAAGACATTGAAACCGAAATCCGCAAGTCTAGAAACTGAAAGTAAGTTTGTAGCCAAGAGATTCAACGAGCATGACATTTTGTATGGAGCTATCATGTGAGATGGCCACCTTACCAAGGCCAACCACCTTACCCTTTGAATTATCACCAAAAGTGACATACTTTCGAGGGTTGTCATTTTCAGCAAGCTCACGGAACATGTCTTTATCTCCGGTCATATGATCAGTACATCCACTATCAAGGACCCATTCCTTTCCTCCAGCCATGTAGTCGCGAAGATTTGCCATAAGACCAAAGTGTCTCATCACATCATCGAGATCATAGTCACTATCATCATCATCATCATCATCATCCTCATCTGAGTATTCATGTTCAACATCATCTTGTGATTGATCAATTCCTAGAGAGGGCAATTCATCAGATAAATGATCATTTCTATAGTTATCTTTATGAATTCTAATAGCTCTGGAAATGATATTGCTAATGATTCCAACATCTCCTTTGGCACTCGTAAGATTAGTAAGCTCAAATAAGCAGTCACCAAATTTGGGATCATTGGAACTCATCTTAATCAAAGCAATAGACTTATGGAGGATTTCATCTAGATCTTTCAAGGAGTAATTAGGAAAGAGTTCCTCAAGAAATTTCCATATGGTGTAGGCACACTTAAGAGTCGGCAAACATCCAATCAAGTTTCTAGGCAAGCCTCTAGTGATAAGATTAACAGTTCTAAGATTGCGAATCATGCCAATATCTTCATCTAGGGTAGGGTGCAAAGGATCAACATGAGGTGCACAAGGGCTAGTAATGTACTTGTTCAAATGATATTCATTGAAAATCTCAAGCATTTCATTTTTCCACTCATGAAAATACTCTCCATCAAGAATAGGCACTCTATGTCTAAGACTCCCCAAAGTAGACACATCCATCTTCCTCCAATGGTGTTTAAACCAAGGCAATGGAGACCAAAGCTCTGATACCAATTGAAAGGATCGAGAAGAGGTGTCTAGAGGGGGGTGATTAGACACTAAGTGCCAAAAGTTGCAATTTTTAATATTCTTAAGTTTAAGTGGAGTTTAAGCACAAGTTTAACAAACACAATACATATCAAGCAAGCATGCAATGAGTATATGAGCAGCGGAAAGTAAAGCATGCAACTTGCAAGAATGTAAAGAGAAGGGTTTGGAGTATTCAAACGCAATTGGAGACACGGATATTTTTGTCGTGGTTCCGATAGGTGGTGCTATCGTACATCCACGTTGATGGAGACTTCAACCCACGGAGGGTAACGGTAGCGCGAGTCCACGGAGGGCTCCACCCACGAAGGGTCCATGAAGAAGCAACCTTGTCTATTCCATCATGGCCGTCGCCCATGAAGGACTTGCCTCACTAGCGGTAGATCTTCACGAAGTAGGCGATCTCCTTGCCCTTACAAACTCCTTGGTTCAACTCCACAATCTTGTTGGAGGCTCCCAAGTGACACCTAGCCAATCTAGGAGACACCACTCTCCAAGAAGTAACAAATGGTGTGTTGATGATGAACTCCTTGCTCTTGTGCTTCAAATGATAGTCTCCCCAACACTCAACTCTCTCTCTCATAGGATTTGGATTTGGTGGAAAGAAGATTTGAGTGGAAAGCAACTTGGGGAAGGCTAGAGATCAAGATTCATATGGTTGGAATGGAATATCTTGACCTCAACACAAGTGTAGGTAGTTCTCTCTCAGAAAATGTGTATTGGAAGTGTAGGTATGTTCTGATGGCTCTCTCCATGAATGAGGAGTGGGTGGAGGGGTATATATAGCCTCCACACAGAATCTAACCGTTACACACAATTTGCCAAACTCGGTGGGACCAAATGGTTAAACTCGGTCGGACCGATTCAGCAAACCTACTGACCGTTAGGATTTTCGGTGGGACTGAGATGCAACTCGGTAGGACCGATATGGTTAGGGTTAGGGCATAACGTAATCTTGGTGTGACCGATTACACAAACTCGGTGGGACCGATTTTGGTAATAAGCTAACCAGAGAGTTGGTCAGGTAAACTCGGTGGGACCGATTCGCTCATCTCGGTGAGACCGAAATGTTACAAAAGGGAAACAGAGAGTTTACATTGCAATCTCGGTAGTACCGATTGCTCAAACTCGGTGAGACCGATTTTGGTAATGGACATACACAGAGAGATTACAATCCCATCTCGGTGAGACCGAGATCCCTATTGGTGAAACCGATTTGCTAGGGTTTATGGCAGTGGCTATGACATTTGAAACTCAGTGGCGCCGGATAGATAGAATCGGTGGGGCCGAGTTTGACTTTTGGTTTAGGTCATATGTGGATGTGGGAAGGTAGTTGAGGATTTTGGAGCATATCACTAAGCACTTTGAGCGAGCAAGCCATTAAGCAACACCTCATCCCCGCTTGATAGTATTGGCTTTTCCTATAGACTCAATGTGATCTTGGATCACTAAAATAGATAATGTAGAGTCTTGATCTTGAAGCTTGAGCCAATCCTTTGTCCTTAGCATCTTGAAGGGGTTCACATCCTCTAGTCCATTCCACTCCATTGTTGAACTTATCTGAAACATACTAGGTTGTCGGCGTTCTGGGAACGGGGGTCCCCAGACTTGCCTGCCTGCGGCCTGCGGCGTGGCTCAAAGGGGGGCCCAGCACGGCCCATCTTCACCAACGCAAGACCAAGGCCCTCGCGAGGGGCCAAGCCTCGTGGGGCGGACGACGCGGAGCTTCCTCGGGCACGGCCTCGTTAGGCTGGCCCACGAGGAGGCGGAGAGATCAAGGCGGGGTACCTCGCGAGGTGCCCGTGATGCAAGCCATGACGACTCAGGGCGCCAGGCGGGTGCCAGCCCGCGCAGCATCCTCCTTTCCTCTTTGGTGCAAAGGGGGCAAGCGCAGCCGCAGAGTATCGAGGCATCGGGCAAAGGTTGCCATTTCGGTGCAATGAGACCAAGACCAGGAGGACTACAAGACGGAGGTCACCGTGGAGCCCAAGACGGCGTCATCACCAGAGCTTTGCGCAGGCGAAGACTACTTTTGTTAGGATAGCTGATACTTGCTGTCCCCCTTCAAATTACCCCGCCATTATTGGCTCCCTTCCCGCTCGATATTTGGGAAGAGGACCAGGGCCTCTATAAATAGGACCAGCCACCCACATAGCAAGGGGGCTCGGGGGTCGGTTGGTTGGAAGCAAAGAGAGAGAGAGAGAGAGAGAGAGAGAGAGAGAGAGAGAAAGGTGACTAAACTCCACCCATCAGTTCATCGCCCCAACCAAGAACAGGCCCTCGCGAGGCTGTTCTTCCTTGTATTGTTCATCATCATCAGCCCAAGAGGCAATCCACCACACCACACACTGGAGTAGGGTATTACACCACAACGGTGGCCCGAACCAGCATAAACCCTGTGTCTCTTGTGTTGTTCTTTCGGTAGTTTAGATCCTAGCATGGCGGAGGGGTGCAGGTAGGTAGGAGGCGAAATCTCCGCGTGCACCCCAGTGTTCGAACCTCAAGGGTCTGCCGGAACCCGAAATCCGACATTTGGCGCGCTAGGTAGGGGTGCTCCGGAATTCGTCTCCCACCACCCCGTTCTCCTCCGACCATCACGCTCATGTCTGGCGCTCGTCGGGCCCGCGCGGAGCGCCGGGCCGCCCTTGCTTCCCGCGTCGCCCAGACGGCCCCTGTCGGCGGGCGTCCGCACCGTTCCCCGTCACCTGCCGTCAACGCCGCCGCCGGCCCGGCGGGGGACGAGCAGCAAGCATCGTCCCAGCATCCGTCCGTGCAGCAAGACGGCCGCACCGCAACTCCTTCGCTCACCCCAGCTGGCTCTTCCTCCCGCGCGCTCCGCGCGCCCATGGAGCCCCGCAACCTCTCCCCCGCCTATCGCGCTACACCAACACCCCTGATCATCGCAGCCCTCCTGGGCGGCTCGCAGGCGCCGCCCACAAGTCACCGTGTCAGGCCGTTCATCCGTCGGGTCAGCGCCGCTTCCACGTGGCAGGGGGCTGCCCTGGGTCAGGCGGCGCCCGAGACCGGCCTGACCTTCAGCTCGGAAGACCACCCCTCCAACTCGACCAGCTCGGGTGCGCTCCCCATGCTGTGCACCCCCACCATCTGCCAGGTGGCCGTCACCAGAACTCTCATCGATGGCGGTGCGGGCCTCAGCGTGCTCTGAGTCGAGGCCTTCAACCTCCTCTGCATACCCCTGGAACGGCTGCAGCCCAGCCGGCCCTTCTCAGGCATTGGGGGCAGGTCATCCAGCTCCTTGGGACAGATCCGGCTCCCAGTAACCTTCGGCACCTATGACAACTTCCGCACGGAGCTGGTCGACTTCGACATCGCCCCCATCGGCCTCCCCTACAACGCCATCCTCGGCTACCCAGCGCTGGCCCAGTTCATGGCCGCGACGCACCCGGCGTACAACCTCAAGAAGATGCCCGGGAGCAGTGGTGTCCTCACCATGCACGGGGACACCGGGGATGCTCTGCGGGTGCTCAAGCTCGTCTTCAAGACAGCGGCGTCGGCACAACCCGCCGACTTGGAGGCCCCCGAGCCCAAGGGAGTTGCGCCCGCCAAGAAGAAACAGTTGTTTACCCAAGACAAGGCAGAAACCAAGCAGATACCCATCGATGAGGACGGGTCCACCAATGCCACTTTCACCATAGGCGCCCACCTCAAACCCGAGCTGGAGGAGGCCCTGGTCAGGTTCCTACGCGCAAACAAGAAGGTATTCGCTTGGGAGCCAGACCAGTTGGCAGGGATCCCCAGGAGTGTAATCGAGCATCACCTCAACGTGTGCCCCAACGTGCGCCCTGTGAAGCAGAAGGCCAGGCGGCAGTCCACCGAAAAGCAGGCCTTCATCATCCAAGAGACCCGCAAATTAGAGGCCGCTGGGGTCATTCGCGAGGTCCGATACCCAGATTGGTTGGCCAACCCTGTCGTTGTGCCAAAGAAGAGAGGGAAGGAACGCATGTGTGTCGACTTCACCAACCTCAACAAAGCGTGCCCGCAAGATCCGTTCCCGCTCCCCCGCATCGACCAGATCGTCGATTCCACTGCGGAATGCGACCTGTTATGCTTCCTGGATGCCTTCTCTGGGTATCACCAGATCAAGATGGCGGTAGAAGACGTCGAGAAGACAGCCTTCCTAACCCTGTGTGGGGTGTACTGCTACACATGCATGCCATTCGGGCTGCGTAACGCAGGGCGACCTTTCAGCAGCTGATGCACATCACCTTGGGCCCGCAGCTCGGGAAGAATGTCGAAGCTTACGTCGATGACATCGCAGTAAAATCTCGGGAGGCCAGGACCTTGATACAAGACCTGGAGGAAACCTTCACGAGCCTCAACGCGGTGAACCTACGGCTTAACTTAGAGAAGTGTGTGTTCGGAGTCCCCTCGGGCAAGCTCTTGGGTTTCCTCGTGTCCCACCGAGGCATCGAGGCTAACCCGGAGAAGGTCAAGGCATTGGAAGACATGAGCCCGCCAAAGACCCTCAGAGAAATGCAGAAGCTCACGGGGCGCGTGACTGCGCTAGGGCGCTTCATCTCCAAGTTGGGGGAGCGAGCGCTACCCTTCTTCCAGCTAATGAAGAAAAAGGGGCCCTTTGAGTGGACTGAAGAAGCCGACAAGGCGTTCCAGGATCTCAAGAGATACCTAACCAGTCCACCGGTCATGGTGGCTCCGCGCCCTCAAGAGCCCCTTGTGCTTTACCTCGCCGCCACTCCCTACTCCGCCAGCGCAGCCTTGGTGGCAGTCAGAGAGGAGCGTCAAATCAAAACCGCGGCAGCGGCCCGGGACAAGGCGGAACAGGAACGGGGAAGGCCCACAGAAACTGCCGCAGCGGCTGAGGAGGATCAGCCGCCGCAGAGGGGCGCACCGGAGGCAGAAGAGGCCCCTCTCCCAGATGGCCAGTCTCAGGAGGCCTCATAGCCTCAAGAGGCGCCATGGTCTCCGAAGGGAGCCACCAGCACTGACATACTGCACCTCGTGGAGCACCCAGTGTACTTCGTCAGCACGGTGTTGCGGGATGCAAGGGCACGGTACCCCATGCCTCAGAAACTCCTCCTCGCGCTACTGGCGGCCTCGCGCAAGCTGCGGCACTATTTTTAGGGTCACCCCATCAAGGTCGTCTCGTCATACCCCCTGGAGAGAGTGCTCAGGAGCCCTAATTGAGCTGGGAGGGTCGCTGAGTGGAACATAGAGCTGCAAGCATTTCAGATCGAATTCAGCACGACCAGAGTCATCAAGGGAGCAGCATTGGCGGATTTTGTGGCAGTATGGACGGAGGCGCCAGGCCTCAAGGCCGACGAGGATCGGTCCCTGTCCCCGGGAAGCGAGGCGCCAGAAGGCTGGGTCATGTACTTCAATGGGGCATTCTCCAGGCACGGCACTGGGGCTGGGGCGGTGCTTATATCGCACACCTAGGACAAGCTCTATTACGCCGTGCAGCTCTGTTTCCAGCAAGGTGAAAAGGTCTCCAACAACATAGCGGAGTATGAAGGTTTAATAGCGGGCTTGAAGGCCGCAGCTGCCCTGGGGGTGAAACGCCTCACCATCAAGGGCGATTCGCAGCTCCTTGTCAATTTCTCCAACAAGGTGTACAAGCCAAAGGATGAACACATGGAAGCCTACCTTGCAGAGGTCCACAGGATGGAGAAGCAGTTCTGGGGGTTGGAGTTGCAGCATGTGCCCCGTGGCACCAATTAGGAAGCCGATGACATCGCCAAACGCGCGTCCAGGCGGTTACCTCAGGAGCCTGGCGTTTTTGAGGAGCGGCTCTTGAAGCCTTCAGCCTTACCGTCATTATCAAACACGGCTCAACCCCGGGAGGAGCTCCCCCAGCCACCTGCCTCAGGAGCTCCGGCCTGTGGCCCGGCCTCGGGAGCACGCCTGCTCCTGACAATGGAACCTCAGGAGGGATGTTGGATCATGGAGCTCCGGAGCTACTTAACGCAAGGGACACTGCCGGAGAAGGAGGAGGAAGTAGAGTGAGTGGCACGCCAGGCCACGGCATACTGCATCAAAGATGGAGAGCTCTACCGGAAGCGACCAAACGATGTATCCCTGTGCTGCATCTCCAGGGAGCAAGGGAAGGAAGTACTGGAAGATATACACGGCGGAGACTGCGAACATCATTCATCATCACGGACCCTCGTCGGCAAGGCGTTCCGCAGTGGGTTTTATTGGCCCACCGCGCTCAATGACGCCGTTGAACTAGTGAAAGCTTGTGAGACCTGCCAGTTCCAGGCCAAGCAGATCCATCAGCCGGCAGGGGGCTTGCAGACTATCCCCCTTTCGTGGCCATTTGCAGTCTGGGGGCTGGACATCTTGGGTCCGTTTCCTCGGGAACCAGGGGGCTACCGCTACCTTTACATTGCCGTGGACAAGTTCACCAAGTGGGCTGAAGTAGAGGCTGTCCGCACCATTCCTATGGGTTCCGCGGTCAAGTTCATCAAGGGCATCGTGAGCCGGTTCGGGGTGCCAAATCGCATCATCACGGACAACAGTTCACAGTTCACCAGTAACCTCTTCAAAACATACTGTGCTAACCTTGGAACGCAGATATACTACGCTTCAGTGGCGCACCCCCGAAGCAACGGCCAGGCCGAGCGAGCCAATGCAGAGGTCCTGAGGGGCCTCAAGACCAGGACGTTCAAGAAGAAGCTGGAGGCCTGCGGCAGAGGTTGGTACGACGAGCTTCAGTCCGTGTTGTGGTCCATCCGCACAACCGCGACCAAGCCGACTGGGGAGACCCCGTTCTTCCTGGTCTACGGAGCCGAAGTGGTCCTCCCTCACGAGGTCAGACGTCGCTCCGCGCGGGTCCTGGCGTTCGACGAGGCGCAACAGGACGCCATGCGGGGGATGCACCTCGTGCTGGGGGAGGAACGTCGCCGAGAAGCCGCGCTACGAGCGGCGAGGTACCAACAAGCACTGCGGCGATATCACTGCCGCAACATCCGCCCCAGAACTCTCGAGGTAGGAGACCTCGTGCTCAGGTGGGTCCTCTCCAGGGAGGGGCTGCACAAGCTCTCTCCCATGTGGGAGGGCCCGTTCAAGGTTGTTCATGTTTCCAGGCCCGTCTCAGCGCGCTTGGAGACTCAGGAGGGAGTGCCGGTCCAAAACGCATGGAACATCCGGCACCTCCGGAGGTTCTACCCCTAAAAAGGCCCAGAGCCTATGAAGCAAGGCGAATGCCTGTGAAGCTATCGCGTTTTGGAAAAGGCCCGGAGCCTGTGAAGCAAGGCGAATGCCTGTGAAGCTATCGCGTTTTGGAAAAGGCCCGGAGCCTGTGAAGAAGGCGAATGCCTGTGAAGCTATCGCGTTTTGGAAAAGACCCGGAGCCTGTGAAGAAGGCGAATGCCTGTGAAGCTATCGCGTTTTGGAAAAGGCCCGGAGCCTGTGAAGAAGGCGAATGCCTGTGAAGCTATCGCATTTTGGAAAAGGCCCGGAGCCTGTGAAGAAGGCCAACGCCTATGAAGCTCGCCGCCCGTGACACTCTCACGTAATAATGAGTTGGGGCTGTACACGCCCCGGAGTCTCAGGAGCGCCGGCCTCAGGCCCTGGGGCTCCCTCCCACACCCAGTGGCAGCACTTAGCTCCGTGCTTGTGAGAAGACGTCAAAGACTAGACTAGGTGCCGGACGCGGCTTTTCATTTGCTTTCCGCAGTTGGCTTGTTCCTTCTCATTCGAAGTTTTATTGGAGTTGTTGTCGTCTTTGGCTTGTGGTTCTTCGGCTTTTCATTTTCTTGCCTCGATTTCTCTTGTGCAAGGCCTCGCGAGGGGGGCAGCCGAGCGCCCTCACGAGTGTTCTTATCCTAGTCATTCAAAGGGTTCGCGACCTGGGCCCCTCGCAGGAGCCCCCCCTCCAGTCTGTGCCCCTCGGGCACCGCGACACAAACACAGGGCCTGGGTCGGTCGCCCCCCACGGCCGGGGCCGGGAACTATCCACGCGCGGGCACGTAGCCGGAAGGTACGATAAAGAAAGCAAAACGATGATTAACAGCAATAACCCATACACGCCCCCGCGGGGCTCCACACTACTGTCCTTTTTACGCAGGAAAAAGGAAAAGAAAGAACAAATTTGGTGCAGCTCGCCTCACACTGGCCCGCAGGGAAGCCCGAGCTGCCTCCGGAGCTCAGGCGGACTCCCCCTCGCGCTTCACCAGGGCACGACGACGGGCGGACACGCTACCACCTCCCAAGAAGATACAATGGTGTGGAGGCTGACCGTGGCCACCGCTAGAAGAGTCGCCGCCCGAAGAAGAACCGGAGAAGCTTGAGGAACCCCGAGCGCCGCCAGCCGCGCGAGCGCTGCCCTCTCCATCATCGCCGGAGCCGGGTCCCCAGCCGCGCTCGTCACCCTCAGGACAACACCCTGCGCGGCGACCATCTTCCCCAAACACCCTCACGTAGAGGGTGGCATCGCCGTCGAACTTGAAGTGTAGGGTGCACCGATGGCCCAGGCCACGCGCGTGGGCAAACGACTGCCAGCCGCGGGCCAGGGCCAGGCTCCCGGCTGCGGAGACCTCCAGTGAAACCCATGAGGCCCGGCTGCAGCAGCCGTCGGCCTGGAGCCAGAGGCCGCCCGGGGCGCCGACCAGGAGCTCGCCAAGGAGGAAGCGGGGAAGTGGAAGCCGGGTGCTAGTCGGCTCCGCCGACCACACGACGAACTCCGGCGGCACCTCAGCAGCGCGAAAGCGTGGCATAGGGGGACGCACAGCCAGAGCACAACCCCCGGTCGCAGCAATCCGCCCGCCACTGTGCCGGAAGGCGTCTCCGCGGCCGTGGGGAGCTGCCGTGGTGGCCACAGGATGTTTGCGGGGGCGCCCTCGGCCGCGCTTGGGCGGGGGAGAGGCATACTCAACCTGGCAAGCCTTCCCCTTCTCCGCGGCCGAGAACCTCCTCGACGGGGCCATGAAGAAGAAGGAGAAGCAAGGGGGGATGAACTGGAAGGGCGCGCATCGATCAGTACATATAGCTGGCGAGGCCAACCGACGGCGCCCACGATCGCAGGTCATCATGACCCGCTTTGCATGCAGGGACTTGTCCAATCCGTGCAGTTGCCGAGGCGTCATGGGGAAGTGGATACGCCCACATCCAGTCAACCACCACGCGGTGCCCAAGGCCGCAGGCTGTTAGGGCCCGCGGCGCTTCGCTCTTGCCCTTCCGCCTCCCTGCACGGCCATGTCCGGGCGCGCCTTGGGCCCGGGGGCTACTGTCGGCGTTCTGGGAATGGGGGTCCCCAGACTTGCCTGCCTGCGGCCTGCGGCGTGGCTCAAAGGGGGGCCCAGCACGGCCCATCTTCACCAACGCAAGACAAAGGCCCTCGCGAGGGGCCAAGCCTCGCGGGGCGGACGACGCGGAGCTTCCTCGGGCACAGCCTCGTCAGGCTGGCCCACGAGGAGGCGGAGAGATCAAGGCGGGGTACCTCGCGAGGTGCCCGTGACGCAAGCCATGACGACTCAGGGCGCCAGGTGGGTGCCAGCCCGCGCAGCGTCCTCCTTTCCTCTTTGGTGCAAAGGGGGCAAGCGCAGCCGCGGAGTACCGAGGCATCAGGCAAAGGTTGCCATTTCGATGCAACGAGACCAAGACCAGGAGGACTACGAGATAGTGGTCACCATGGAGCCCAAGACGGCGTCATCACCAGAGCTTTGCGCAGACGAAGACTACTTTTGTCAGGATAGCTGATACTTGCTGTCCCCCTTCAAATTAGCCTGCCATTGTTGGCTCCCTTCCCGCTCGATATTTGGGAAGAGGACCAGGGCCTCTATAAATAGGACCAGCCACCCACATAGCAAGGGGGCTCGGGGGTCTGTTGGTTGGAAGCAGAGAGAGAGAGAGAGAGAGAAAGGTGACTAAACTTCACCCAGCAGTTCATCGCCCCAGCCAAGAACAGGCCCTCGCGAGGCTGTTCTTCCTTGTATTGTTCATCATCATCAGCCCAAGAGGCAATCCACCACACCACACACTGGAGTAGGGTATTACACCACAACGGTGGCCCGAACCAGTATAAACCCTGTGTCTCTTGTGTTGTTCTTTCGGTAGTTTAGATCCTAGCATGGCGGAGGGGTGCAGGTAGGTAGGAGGCGTAATCTCCGCGCGCACCCCAGTGTTCGAACCTCAAGGGTCTGTCGGAACCCAAAATCTGACATAGGTAAAAGTGTTAGTCCAACAAGAGATATGTTGACATTAATTACCAAAACCACCCAGGGAGCACTTGTGCTTTCACTGTTCTTATTTAGACTAGACTATGCTGGGACGTGAGGCCCGATGTTTACTTCCGTTTGGTTTGTATGTTTTAAACTATGTGTGGATGCTGCCTAGTGGCTTTATTAATTTAAAGCCAGACGCTTCTAGCGTCTACGTTCCAAAAAAATAATCGAACTTGGACTAATTTGGACCCTTATACATTCATAGATGTGTTTGGACATGTCCATTTTGAATCTTCATTTGTCCATACACATAGCCATGTCTTTCAAATTATCCGGTCAAATGCATATGACCGGTGGGGATGGAGAGAGAAAGATTAAAAAAAAGTGATAAAGTGGTCCAGAATGGGCCGCTTCAACGTGGCGGGCTGTTCGTACACCCTCGTATCCTTCTCAGATATGGCTCAGTTTGAGGGTTTCATGGACACGCGAGACATGACGAAAATTTGGAGGGTTCGATTGGATTGTGTTTTTCTTATCTCTCTTGTACGGACTATTGACACGAACATATGAGGGAAGTTTAAGGGATATGGTTGTAGATGCTCTAAAAAAGTTTAAAACTCCTTTTGTAAATTACAAACTTCATTGATTTAAACAACATGTAGGTGCGTCGAGGGCGGGAGGTTCGGCAGGGAGAGTGGGGTGCTGATGATGGAAAACGAACGGCTTGGTGGAGAACATGATGTATGACCTCATGCCGCCAACTCGCTAGTCACCAAGTCTACCAGGTTTTCTCGGGGAGCTCATGTTCAACGTGACTGGAAGGCGGGGGAAGCTGAAAGATCGAGGATGTCGCCTAGAGGGGGGTGAATAGGCGCTTTAAAATAATTACGGTTTAGGCTTGAACAAATGTGGAATAAACCTAGCGGTTAATTTGCCAAGCACAAAACCTAAAACAACTAAGTTCACCTATGTGCACCAACAACTTATGCTAAGCAAGATAAGCAACTATGTGATAGCAAGATATATGACAAAGAACAATATGGCTATCACAAAGTAAAGTGCATAAGTAAAGGGCGGGTAAGAGATAATCGAGGCACGCGGAGATGACGATGTATCCCGAAGTTCACACCCTTGCGGATGCTAATCTCCGTTTGGAGTGGTGTGGAGGCACAATGCTCCCCAAGAAGCCACTAGGGCCACCACAATCTCCTCACGCCCTCGCACAATGAAAGATGTCATGATTCCACTAAGGGACCCTTGAGGGCGGTCACCGAACCCATACAAATGGCAACCCTTGGGGGCGGTCACCGAACCCGTACACTTTGGCAACCCTTGGGGGCGGTCACCGGTACCCGTCAAATTGCTTGGGGCGATCTCCACAACCTAATTGGAGACCCTGATGCTTGCCCGGAGCTTTACACCACAATGATTGAGCTTCGAACACCACCAACCGTCTAGGGCGCCCAAGCACCCAAGAGGAACAAGCTCAAGGGTACCAAGCACCCAAGAGTAATAAGCTTCCCAACTTGTAGCTTCCACGTATCACCGTGGAGAACTCAAACCGATGCACAAATGCAATGGCAAGGGCACACAGAGTGCCCAAGTCCTTCTCTCTCAAATCCCACCAAAGCAACTAATGCTAGGGAGGAAAGTGAGAGGAAGAACAAGAAGGAGAACACCAAGAACTCCAAGATCTAGATCCAAGGGGTTCCCCTCACATAGAGGAGAAAGTGATTGGTGGAAGTGTGGATCTAGATCTCCTCTCTCTTTTCCCTCAAAAACTAGCAAGAATCCATGGAGGGAGTGAGAGTTAGCAAGCTCAAAGAAGGTCAACAATGGAGGCAAAACGACCTCAAGAGATGGGAACCATTTGGGAAGAAGACCCCCTTAAATAGGTCCCCACAAATCTGCCCGTTATGTGCAGAATAACATAGGAGCGGTACAACCGCTATGAGCACCGGTACAACTGGTAACAGGCAATAAGCGGTACAACCGGCCCACAACCGCCCAACAACCGCACCACAATAGAGACGAGTCCGGTGATAGAGCGGTACATGGTCGGTACAACCTTCGGACCAATTCTGAAGTGGTACAATCGCTCCAAACACCGGTTGTACCGGTCAACCAGTACAACCTCTCTATGGGGCGGTACAACCTCTCTGTGTAAAACATGCAATATCAAAACAGCCACAACTTTCGCATACGAGCTCCGAATTCGACGAAATCAAGTTTGTTGGAAAGCTAGCGACAAGGGCTAACAGAATCTTGATAGAAAAAGCAATAAGAAGGAAATTATAAAAGGCCCATGAGAAAATGGAGAGAACCCTTCCTCAAATAAGACCGGTAAAACCTCCAACACCGAAAACACAATAGAAGAAGCATAAGAAATTGGTTTTCGAGAACTCGAGCTTGTCAAGAAGATGACCATGAGATCCAAATCTCACAAGGAGAAGAACCAAACAAGAACCAAGAGAGATGATGCAAGGATGCAATGATTTGAGCTCTCGACGAACGATACGATCAAGCTACTCACTAGAGAACCCCCCTTGATAGTATGGCAATCGATCCTACAAGCCGGTCTCCCAACTACCACCATGAGACTGGTAAAATAGAAAACCTATCAAGGGCAAACCTTTGTCTTGTACATAGTCCACTTGATCTAGATGATGATGATCTTGACTTCCTCAAGTTGGACCACCTTTCTTGATTGTGTTGGCTCGATGAAGACTAGTTGGTTGCTCCCCCATACTCCACTATGGGTGAGCCACTCTTCGGCACATCTTCACAATTCCATTGACACCACAATGGACGGCAAGCTTCAAGCTTGATTGCTCCCCCATACTCCATTATGGGTGAGCCACTCTTCGTGTTGCTTCACTTGAACTTGCACACTACAAACTTGATGACGATACCACTTGATGTCATCCTCCATGGGTTGTATGAGATCTTCCACTTGACGCAAGACCATGCAAACATACCTAACCCTACAAAGAACTATCACGTAGACCATGGGTTAGTACACAAAGCATAATGGCCAATGCTTATCATACCATGGGATCACTTGATCCCTCTCGGTACTTCTTCTACGCTTTGTGAGTTGATCAACTTGATTCACTCTTGACTTAGTCTTGATCAACCTTTAATCTTTTCAACTCTCTTCATTTGGATGATGTATTGAAGGTAAACATGAATGATCACACAACCTTCTTCTTCAAGACATGCTTGCAATAAGCTCAACTCACACATGCCCAATCTTTGGATAATTCCTTGAAAAGCACTTTGGCCATCTCATAAACTCCTTGAAACCAACACATGGACTTAAAGACAATCCTATGGACAAATCCTTCAAATATAACTCAAGGCAACTGTTAGTCCATAGAGATTGTCATCAATTACCAAAACCACACATGGGGGCACCGCGTGTTCTTTCAGAAGCAGTGAGATTGATCTCCTTGGACTTGTGCATTCATGGTGTCCTTTGAGTTTCCTTGTTTTGTTGTGCCATTGCGTGAAACTCTGAAATGGTTGTGGTGCCACAACAACATGTTTGATTTTGTAATTTAGGCAACATTTGCACATCATCTGCAGATTATGATAGGCAATGTTAATCAATGGATAATGGAAAGATTTGTGTGATAGCAAATCACAGAAATTAGGTGTTCAAAAGCTTGAGATTAACAACCAACAATAGGCATCTTTGTTCGTCATGGCCCTTTTCAGCATTCAGAAAGAATTGAAGGGATTTTTTTACAGTGAAAGGCAGACAACGACCTTGCACCACCAACCCAACAAACTTGACGAAGGGGGGTGATGCAACCGAAGAATTGCCCGAGCTGTCAGTGAGCATCCCATTATCAGTCCATCACTAGGTTAGGGCATCCTTCTCTTGCAGTTATGTGACGCCCCAAGACCGGAGCTTCAGGTGCCTTCCATGATTTCCAGGTTTCGTTGTGTGATTTGTTTGGTCCGTTGCATTTCATCTTTGCATCATGTGCATTGCATCATGTCATCATGCAACCCATTTTAAAACTCAACTAAATAAATGGCATGGATCTTGGATCCATTTAAACCGAGGGAATTCACATGGTGATTCTCTTTAAAACATATCCTCCCAATAGTAGGGAGCTATATTAAACATTTCATTAATGTGGAATTACCTTGACACACTTGCCATTTATTCTTTCATCATTTTCCGGAGCTCCACCAAAAATCCGAATATTTTTGGACTCTTCATTACATTGAACTTATTCAAACCATTTGAATTTAGATATCTCAATCATGGCCTTTTCTATTTTCCCAGAACAAGCACATTTTTGTGAGTCCGGGAAAATTATCTGCGTGTCCAACTTCTTCCCCTAACCCCTCTTTCTTTTCTTTCTTAATCTCTGTTTTTTCTTTTCTTTTAATAGTGAGAGAGAGCCCAGTCTCTCAGGCCTGCCAGGCCTGGCCTTTTGCCTTAAGGTCCAGCTGGCCCCTCCTCTCTACTTGGCCTCCCTAGGCCCACTCTCGCGCCGGCCTCCAAGGCCCAACCTTCTTCCGAGGCCAGCCCGCACGCCCCCGTAACCCTAGCCTCAACCGAACCCTCGCTCTCTCCCTCACCTTCACTCTCTTGCGCCGCCCGAGCCTCTGGCTCGATCTCCTCCTCCCTCAGCGCCATCTCTCCCTCGATCCCATCTCCCTCTCTCTCATGACCAGCGCCGGCCTCGTCCCCTCCCTCAAGCACGTCGTCGCCTCCCTCCTTCCTCTCCTGCAGCGCGTCCCTGCTACGTCTTGAGCTTGCGTTGGTTTTCCTCGAAGAGGAAGGGATGATGCAGCAGAGTAGCGTAAGTATTTCCCTCAGTTTTTGAGAACCAAGGTATCAATCCAGTAGGAGGCCACGCTCAACTCCCTCGTACCTGGACAAAACGATAGCTACTCACAACCAACGCGATTAGGGGTTGTCAAGCCCTTCACGGTCACTTACGAGAGTGAGGTCTGATAGATAGAATATTTTTGGTATTTTTGATATAAAGATGCAAAGTAAAAAGTAAAGGCAAAGTAAATAGCAAAACAATATAAAAGTGATGGAGATTGATATGATGAGAATAGACCCGGGGGCCATAGGTTTCACTAGTGGCTTCTCTTAAGAGCATAAGTATTCTACGGTGGGTGAACAAATTACTATTGAGGAATTGATAGAATTGTGCATAATTATGAGAATATCTAGGCATGATCATGTATATAGGCATCACGTCCGTGACAAGTAGATCAAAACGATTCTGCATCTACTACTATTACTCCACTCATCGACCGCTATCCAGCATGCATCTAGAGTATTAAGTTAAAAACAGAGTAACGCCTTAAGCAAGATGACATGATGTAGAGAGATAAATTCATGCAATATGAAATAAACCCCATCTTGTTATCCTTGATGGCAACGATACAATACGTGCCTTGATTCCCCTTCTGTCACTGGGTAAGGACACCGCAAGATCGAACCCAAAGCTAAGCACTTCTCCTATGGCAAGAACTACCAATCTAGTTGGCCAAACCAAACGGATAATTCGAAGAGACTTGCAAAGATAACCAATCATACATAAAATAATTCAGAGAAGATTCAAATATTATTCATAGATAGACTTGAACATAAACCCACAATTCATCGGTCTCAACAAACACACCGTAAAAATAAGATTACATCGAATAGATCTCCATGAGAGAGGGGAGAACTTTGTATTGAGATTCAAAGAGAGAGAAGAAGCCATCTAGCTACTAACTATGGACCTGAAGGTCTGAGGTAAACTACTCACACTTCATCGGAGAGGCTATGATGATGTAGAAGCCCTCCGTGATGACGGCCCTTTCCCGGCGGAGCTCCGGAACAGGCCCCAAGATGGGATCTCGTGGATATAGAAAGTTGCAGCAGTGGAATTAGGTTTTTGGCTCCTGTTCTGATCGTTTGGGGGTACGTGTGTATATATAGGAGGAAGAAGTACGCCGGAGGAGCAACGAGGGGCCCACGAGGCAGGGGGCGCGCCCTAGGGGGGGCGCGCCCCCCACCCTTGTGACCGCCTCTTTTGTTCCTTGGAGCAGGGTCCAAGTCTCCTGGATCACGTTCGGTGAGAAAATCATGTTCCCGAAGATTTTATTCCGTTCGGACTCCGTTTGATATTCCGTTTCTTCAAAACACTGAAATAGGCAAAAAAAACAGCAATTCTGGGCTGGGCCTCCGGTTAATAGGTTAGTCCCAAAAATAATATAAAAGTGGAAAATAAAGCCCAATATAGTCCAAAACAGTAGATAGTATAGCATGGAGCAATCAAGAATTATAGATACGTTGGAGACGTATCAGGCATCCCCAAGCTTAATTCCTGCTCATCCTCGAGTAGGTAAATGATAAAAAGAGAATTTTTGATGCGGAGTGCTACTTGGAATAATTTCAATGCAAATCTTCTTAATTGTGGTATGAATATTCAGATTAGAAAGATTCAAGACAAAGGTTTATATTGACATAGAAAATAATAATACTTCAAGCATACTAACAAAGCAATTATGTCTTCTCAAAATAACATGGCTAAAGAAAGTTATCCCTACAAAATCATATAGTCTGGCTATGCTCCATCTTCCCCACACAAAGTATTTAAATCATGCACAACCCCGATGACAAGCCAAGCAATTGTTTCATACTCTAACTTTTTCAAAACTTTTTCAATCTTCACGCAATACAGGAGCGTGAGCCATGGATATAGCACTACAGGTGGAATAGAATGGTGGTTGTGGAGAAGACAAAAAGGGAGAAGATAGTCTCACATCAACTAGGCGTATCAACGGGCTATGGAGATGCCCATCAATAGATATCAATGTGAGTGAGTAGGGATTGCCATGCAACGAATGCACTAGAGCTATAAGTATATGAAAGCTCAACAAAAGAAACTAGTGGGTGTGCATCCAACTTGCTTGCTCATGAAGACCTAGGGCAATTTGAGGAAGCCCATCATTGGAATATACAAGCCAAGTTCTATAATGAAAGATTCCCACTAGTATATGAAAGTGATAACATGAGAGACTCTACTATGAAGATCATGGTGCTACTTTGAAGCACAAGTGTGGTAAAAGGATAGTAACATTGTCCCTTCTCTCTTTTTCTCTCATTTTTTTATATTTTTTTATATGGCCTTTCTCTTTTTTTATTTGGGCTTCTTTGGCCTCTTTTTTTTCATCCGGAGTCTCATCCCGACTTGTGGGGGAATCATAGTCTCCATCATTCTTTCCTCACTAGGACAATGCTCTAATAATGATGATCATCACACTTTTATTTTTCTTACAACTCAACAATTACAACTCGATACTAAAACAAGGTATGACTCTATATGAATGCATCCGGCGGTGTACCGGGATATGCAATATGACAATGATGAATGTGTCATGATGAATTAGATGGTGGAAAGTTGCATGGCAATATATCTCGAAATGGCTATGGAAATGCCATAATAGGTAGGTATGGTGGCTGTTTTGAGGAAGGTATATGGTAGGTGTATGATACCGGCGAAAGTTGCGCGGTATTAGAGAGGCTAGCAAAGGTGGAAGGGTGAGAGTGCGTATAATCCATGGACTCAACATTAGTCATAAAGAACTCATATACTTATTGCAAAAATTTAGAAGCTATCAAAGCAAAGTACTAAATGCATGCTCCTAGGGGGATAGATTGGTAGGAAAAGACCATCGCTCGTCCCCGACCGCCACTCATAAGGAAGACAATCAATAAATAAATCATGCTACAACTTCATACATAACGGTTCACCATACGTGCATGCTACGGGAATCACAAACTTCAACACAAGTATTCTTTAAATTCACAACTACTCAACTATCATGACTTTAATATTATCACCTTCATATCTCAAAACAATTATCATGCTTCAATCTTTTCTTAGTATTCAACACACTCAAAAGAAAGTTTCACAAATCTTGAATACCAAGCATATTATTATTAGGAAAATTACCATGCTATTAAGAGACTCTCAAATTAATTTAAGTGAAACATGAGAGATCAATAGTTTCTTTAAAACGAATCCACCACCATGCTCTAAAAGATCTACGTGAAGCACATAGAGAAAAATTGTCTAGCTCGAAGGATATAAGTGAAGCACATAGAGAAAAATTATCTAGCTCGAAGGATATAAGTGAATGACATAGAGCAAAATTATCTAGCTCGAAGGATATAAGTGAAGGACATAGAGCAAAATTATCTAGCTCAAAAGATATAAGTGAAGCACATAGAGTGTTCTATCAAATTTTAATTCATGCATGGCTCTCTCAAAAGGTGTGTACTGCAAGGATGATTGTGGTATACTAGCAAACAAAGACACAAATAATACAAGACGCTCCAAGCAAAACACATATCATGTTGGTGAATAAAAATATAGCTCCAAGTAAATTACCGATGGAAGTGGACGAAAAGAGGGGATGCCTTCCGGGGCATCCCCAAGATTTAACTTTTTGGTGTCCTTGGATTATCTTGGGGGTGCCATGGGAATCCCCAAGCTTAGGCTCTTGCCACTCCTTGTTCCATGATCCATCAAAAGAATTCACCCAAAACTTGAAAACTTCACAACACAAAACTCAAAATAGAAAACTCGTGAGCTCCGTTAGCGAAAGAAAACAAAATACCACTTCAAGGTACTGTAATAAACTCATTATTTATTTATATTGGTGTTAAAACTACTGTATTCCAACTTCTCTATGGATTATAAACTATTTTACTAGCCATAGATTCATCAAAATAAGCAAACAACACACGAAAAACAGAATCTGTCAAAAACAGAACAGTCTGTAGTAATCTGTAGCTAGCGCAAGATCTGGAACCCCAAAAATTCTAAAATAAATTTCTGGACGGGAGGAATTTATCTATTAATCATCTGCAAGAATAATTAACTAAATATCACTCTTCAAATAAAAATTACAGCAGTTCTCGTGAGCGCTAAAGTTTCTGTTTTTTACAGCAAGTTCAACAAGACTTTCCCCAAGTCTTCCCAACGGTTCTACTTGGCACAAACACTAATTAAACACAAAAAACACAACCTAAACAGAGGCTAAATAATTTATTTATTACTAAACAGGAGCAAATATCACGGAATAAAAATAAAATTGGGTTGCCTCCCAACAAGCGCTATCGTTTAACGCCCCTAGCTAGGCATAACAAGCAAGAATAGATCTAGGTATTGCCATCTTTGGTTTTAGGGAAAAAGAGAGTAAACTTATTATATATGGAATTAATCTTTCTATTTTGACAGAGTACATGTCCATTAATGGTAGAAGAAAGATTAAGAATGTTGCGAAAATTGGCATCTAGGCTAGCTTTTATCTCTTTAATAGATTCGTTTTGATAGGAGAGCAAGAGAGATGTGATTTCAGTTTTCTCATTAATGGGGTGCCCAAATATAGTTTTCATCCTCTCATAGGTATCTATGGGGTCCCCTTCAAGAAAACCCCCCTCGAAAATAGAATCTAAAACTTGTTTGAACGAAGCGGGCAGCCCAACATAAAAGCTTTTTAACTAAACCTCAATTTGGTATTGGGGTACATAGCTAGCCCGAATCCTTAACAGCCTATCCCAAGCATCTTTCAAAGATTCATCAAGTAAATAACGGAAAATTCCAGAATCATCTTCATCAAAATTACTAAGGTTCTCATTGATAACTCCGGCAAGTTGTTCTATAGCATACCGATTTATAAGTTTAGATAAGATAGCATCATTGTCTAAAGCACTAGACCTTGGGAGAAAACCCCCAACTCTTTTTGGTTCTGACATAGCGAGGGAAAAAAGGCAACAGAGAGGGAGGATAGAGAGAGAGGGCAAATAAAACGGCAAGAATGAATTGGTGGGAGAGGAAAACAAGAGGCAAATGGCAAATAATGTAATGCGAGAGATAAGGATTGTGATGGGTACTTGGTATATTGACTTTTTGCGTAGACTCCCCGGCAACGGTGCCAGAAATCCTTCTTGCTACGTCTTGAGCTTGCGTTGGTTTTCCCCGAAGAGGAAGGGATGATGCAGCAGAGTAGCGTAAGTATTTCCCTCAGTTTTTGAGAACCAAGGTATCAATCCAGTAGGAGGCCACGCTCAAGTCCCTCGTACCTGCACAAAATGATAGCTACTCGCAACCAACGCAATTAGGGGTTGTCAAGCCCTTCACGGTCACTTACTAGAGTGAGGTCTGATAGATAGAATATTTTTGGTATTTTTAATATAAAGATGCAAAGTAAAAAGTAAAGGCAAAGTAAATAGCAAAACAATATAAAAGTGATGGAGATTGATATGATGAGAATAGACCCGGGGCCATAGGTTTCACTAGTGGCTTCTCTCAAGAGCATAAGTATTCTACGGTGGGTGAACAAATTACTGTTGAGCAATTGATAGAACTGTGCATAATTATGAGAATATCTAGGCATGATCATGTATATAGGCATCACGTCTATGACAAGTAGATCGAAACGATTCTGCATCTACTATTATTACTCCACTCATCGACCGCTATCCAGCATGCATCTAGAGTATTAAGTTAAAAACAGAGTAACGCCTTAAGCAAGATGACATGATGTAGAGAGATAAATTCATGCAATATGAAATAAACCCCATCTTGTTATCCTCGATGGCAACGATACAATACGTGCCTTGCTGCCCCTTCTGTCACTGGGTAAGGACACCGCACGATCGAACCCAAAGCTAAGCACTTCTCCCATGGCAAGAACTACCAATCTAGTTGGCCAAACCAAACGGATAATTCGAAGAGACTAGCAAAGATAACCAATCATAAATAAAAGAATTCATAGAAGATTCAAATATTATTCATAGATAGACTTGAACATAAACCCACAATTCATCGGTCTCAACAAACACACCGCAAAAAGAAGATTACATCGAATAGATCTCCACGAGAGAGGGGGAGAACTTTGTATTGAGATTCAAAGAGAGAGAAGAAGCCATCTAGCTACTAACTATGGACCCGAAGGTCTGAGCTAAACTACTCACACTTCATCGGAGAGGCTATGATGATGTAGAAGCCCTCCGTGATGACGGCCCTCTTCCAGCGGAGCTCTAGAATAGGCCCCAAGATGGGATCTCGTGGATACAGAAAGTTGCAGCGGTGGAATTAGGTTTTTGGCTCCTGTTCTGATCGTTTGGGGGTACATGTCTATATATAGGAAGAAGAAGTACGCCGGAGGAGCAACGAGGGGCCCACGAGGCAGGGGGCGCGCCCCCCACCCTCCCGACCGCCTCTTTTGTTCCTTGGAGCAGGGTCCAAGTCTCCTGGATCACGTTCGGTGAGAAAATCACGTTCCCGAAGATTTTCTTCCGTTTGGACTCCGTTTGATATTCCGTTTCTTCGAAACACTGAAATAGGCAAAAATCAGCAATTCTGGGTTGGGCCTCCGGTTAATAGGTTAGTCCCAAAAATAATATAAAAGTGGAAAATAAAGCCCAATATAGTCCAAAACAGTAGATAATATAGCATGGAGCAATCAAAATTATAGATACGTTGGAGACGTATCAGTCCCCGACCACCTAGGCCGAGGCCCCCGCTGCTGCGCCTTGGACAGGAGGTCCCCCATGGAGGCCACCCCTTGCCTCGTCCTCTGCCATGACTGTAGAAGCATGCCGTGCGTTGCCGCCGTGCTGCTTCGCCGTCCGGCCGCCGTCGACGACCACCACCTTGCCACCGCCTGAGGCCCGCGAAGCCGCTGCCCTGCCGCTGAGCACGAGCGCTGCTCCTCTGCTCCATTCAGCCGCCCATGGTCCTGCTTCTCCTCGCTGAGGCCATGGATGCCCGCGGCCCCGTCGTCCTGCACCTCCACACGCTGCCCGCACACGCCGACCTTCGCTGCTTCCGCGCCCTTTCTTCGCCTACGCGGAGCCACGAGCCAGCACCAAGACCCGCCTCGCCCGTTGGCTGATTCAACCCTCTGCGTGAGCCCCGCGTCGCCTCTGCCAGCCCCGTGCTGCTGCTTGCGTCCGCCAAGTTCGATTATGTTTTGCTGCCCCGATCAAGATCGCCAAGTACGGGATGACCCGCGAAGCCCCCTGGACGCCATGTACCACAACCGGTGCATTCCATTTCATCTCTGTCGAGACCAAGAGGACGCCAAGTACCAGGATGACGACGACCCGTCAAGTTCATCTACGTGTGTGTACCACTACGCCGGAGTCCTCGGATCCGTCAAGTTCCATTATGAGATGTACAACTACCGTCGACCTTGAAGACCTTGGATTCACCAAGTTCCCACGACGACAATTTTGACCCTTCGGATGCGCCAAGTTCGTCTACACAAAAACGCCAAGTATTACTCATGTCGGCAAAACCCGCAAGTCGGACCCCGAATGATCGACGTCTCGAGGACCGATAGTGCCACTACTTTTACTACCGTTGCAAGAACGGGACCGGGGAGTCCGAAGACCCCAAGTACCTCCACGATGACCCGAACATCTACAGAAAAACGTGTACCTCTACCGTCGCCATGTAGCCCTACTTCCACTACGAACGTCCCAAGAACGTCTACTTCCTCTACTTGGCACCGAACGAGAACCGTCCCGTTTGCACACTTCGAATGTATAACCCCGAGACGACGTCCGTGAACGAATGCTTGCGATGTTTGAGATGCACCCGTTGTTTACACCGTGTCCAAATTGTCACTCGTTTCCTTGTCGCCAACTCGTGGGACACCAGGAATCCGGGATCACCCCACCATCTTTTGCATGATCCCGTCATTTTCCTTTTGCATCGGTATTTCCATGAGCTGCCGGAACCGTTATAGTTGCCGTGGCACCCCTTTCTTTCCACCACGGTGACAAATGCTTCATAATGCTCTTGTCAACTTTTAATAAAAATTGCATAAACTTGTTCATGTCATCCGCATCACGATAACAACAATTAAAATGTTTAAATTGTTGTTTCAATGAATTACTAATGCATATGGGGATTTACCGGATTTGTTGTTTGTCATATCTGGCCCCATTTAAACTGTTTAAAGGGTATAGTTTTGTTATGCTTCCCCTCTTGCCATGTTAACCAACATTTAATATTGTTGAGTACTTAAACGGGAGAGAACTAAATAATTGATGTTGTGTTTTGTCAATATGCATCCCGATGCATATTGAGCTCCACTGAACTTGTAGTTTTGTTCGTGCTCTTGCTTTGCCATGCCATGCATATTTAAACCGAACATGCATCATACTTGATTGTGCATCATGCCATGTTTATGTGATGGTTGTTTACTATGTTGTTTGCTTCTTTCCGGTGTTGCTTCTTCGGGTTAGTTCCGATAACGTCATGTTGTGAGGATTCGTTCGACTACGTCCGCTTTGTCTTCTTCATGGACTCGTTCTTCTTCCTTGCGGGATCTCAGGCAAGATGACCATACACTCGAAATCACTTCTATCTTTGCTTGCTAGTTGCTCGCTCTATTGCTATGCCGATGCTACGATACCTACCACATGCTTTATCATGCCTCCCATATTTCCATGTCAAGCCTCTAACCCAACTTGTCCTAGCAAACCGTTGTTTGGCTATGTTACCGCTTGGCTCAGCCCCTCTTATAGCGTTGTTAGTTGCAGGTGAAGATTGGAGTTTGTTCATGGTTGGAACATGGATATTTTGTTGGGATATCACAATATCTCTTATTTAATTCATGCATCTATATACTTGGTAAAGGGTGGAAGGCTCGGCCTTATGCCTGGTGTTTTGTTCCACTCTTGCCGCCCTAGTTTCCGTCATATCGGTGTTATGTTCCTGGATCTTGTGTTCCTTACACGGTTGGGTTATAATGAGAACCCCTTGACAGTTCGCCTTGAATAAAACTCCTCCAGCAAGGCCCAACCTTGGTTTTACCATTTGCACTAACAACCTACCACCTTCCCTTGGGTTCTGCAGACTCAAGGGTCATCTTTATTAACCCCCCGGGCCAGTGCTTCTCTAAGTGTTGGTCCGAACCGAGTAAACTGCGGGGCCACCTCGGGGAAATTTGAGGGTTGGTTTTACTCATATGTCTCATCTGAGTGTGCCCTGAGAACGAGATATGTGCAACTCCTATCGGGATTTGTCGGCACATTCGGGCGGCTTTGCTGGACTTGTTTTACCATTGTCGAGGATGTCTTGTAACCGGGATGCCGAGTCTGATCGGATTGTCTTGGGAGAAGGAATATCCTTCGTTGACCATGAGAGCTTGTGATGGGCTAAGTTGGGACACCCCTGCAGGGATTGAACTTTTGAAAGCCGTGCCCGCGGTTATGGGCATATGGGAATTTGTTAATGTCCGATTGTAGAAAACCTGAAGTTTATCTTAATTAAAATACATCAACCGTGTGTGTAACCGTGATGGTCTCTTCTCGGCGGAGTCCGGGAAGTGAACGCGGTGTTGGAGTAATGGTTGAAGTAGGTTGTTCTAGGATCACTTATTGATCATAGTTTGTCGATCGTGCTTTGCCTTCTCTTCTCGCTCTCATTTGCGTATGTTTAGCCACCATATATGCTAGTCGCTTGCTCCAGCTCCACATCATACATTTACCCTTCCTATAAGCTTAAATAGTCTTGATCGCGAGGGTGTGAAATTTCTGAGTCCCCGTAACTCACAGATACTTCCAAAACCAGCTTGCAGGTGCCGTTAAACCGAGCAGGTGACGCAACCAAGCTCAAGGAGGAGCTCTATGAAGATCTCGTTCATTGTGTTGTTTCGTTTCAGTTGATCAGTAGTGGAGCCCAGTTGGGGTCGATCGGGGATCTGTGTAGCTTTTGGGGTAGTCTTCTTTTATTTTGGTTCCGTAGTCGTACCTTGTGTGTATCTGGATGATGTAATGTTATATTCATGTATTGTGTGAAGTGGCGATTGTAAGCCAACTATGTATCTCTTTCCCTTTATGTAGTACATGGGTTGTGTGAAGATTACCTCACTTGCGACATTGCTTTCAATGCGGTTATGCCTCTAAGTTGTGCTTCGACACATGGGAGATATTGCCGCATCGAGGGCGTTACAAGTCACAACTGCACAGATTGGGGATCATACCAGAGAATTGGGTGATAGATTCAACAATGTGGTCAGCCTTGAAGTGTCGCATCCATTTGTCATTCTCCATGGCGGTTTTTATGGTCACAGTCCGGAGAGTGCACTGCTTGAAGAGGTTCGGGTAAAGCTCTTTCAAGCTCTGTCGGTGCATCTAAGGGTCTGTCCTGAATTTTGAAAGGAAGTTTGCTATTACGAGCATGGCTCTAATGTCGAATTGAGAATACTTGTTCGATGGCACCTTGCCTTCTAACAACGATCGGCACACCAAAATATTGCCCATGCTCATTCAACACGGCAGGAATCTCTGTACTCGAACTCTACTTCATGATGCATCTTATTCCCAAGAGATCGCGCTTACGCCATTCCAACGTCACATTTTATTCATCACTGTTACCCTTCTCAATCACTTCTCGACATCATCCACCGGAATGCTGGTATACATGAAGAAGGTCAGGGTAAGTATTTATAAAAGATTAGCAGAGCCATTGATACATGTCCAACCACTCGAGAGTTATTATAGGCTTTAAAGTTTCACCAATTCTCCAACTGGCACACACCTGCTGGCATGACGGAGCACGCGCCATGAGTTTTTGCTGAACACGACACTACCAATGGATCCCAGTCGGAGTGGCTTTGAAGGCGCCCAACTATTGGATCCACGGCAGGGCTGCTCCGACAGCGGATCTGTATCCTCCTGGGACAAGCGGAATGTCAGCTGGAGTGCTATCTTCTCCTCGTCCAAGAAGGCAGCAAGCTCCCAATTGACTAATCTAGAACGGTCGGTCTCATACCCGCCCCTAGCGATGCAAGAGATGGCCGGAGATGAACGGAGAGGAGGGAGCGGGGCGGAGCTGAGTGGACTGGAAGCGCAATGGACTGAGGGAAATTACTAGGACTTTGTCAGGGTTGGGATTTTTTGGGGTCAAGATTGGCCTGTTCGTTGTGGCGGCAGCGTCGGCCTCAAATCCGCCCCACATATGATCTAGATATGGGGTGTGAGACATTTGGTTTGGATATGGAGGATCCGATTGAATGACTTTTTTCTCAAAAAAAGGGTGACTTTTTTTAGCCGTACCCGGGTTGTCCGTCTGAACATATGCTGATATGCAGGAGGACGAAGGGGTCCGATTGAAGATGCTCTTGTCACTTATCAGGCTCATTTAAAGACATACTCCACACGCACGACAGGCAAAAACACAAACGCTGCCACAACGAACCTCCTCCCTGTGCTCCTCCCCTCGTCGCCGCCGGCCTCCTGGCCGGCTGCGGTGGCGGCGGGGCGCCCCTTTCCCCTCTTGATCCCCTCTCCGGTCGACCCCACAATGAATGTCAGTTCACATCGGATCCATGGACTCGATTGCTCATAGTTGTTCGCATCAGATCTAAGACTCGATCACTCATGGTGGCGCTCCAACAAATCAAGCCGGTGCCTTCAATCCAGCGACTGGATCAATCACGCCGGTGCTCCAACAGATCGGGCGGATGCCTTCGATCCAGCGACTTGATCGCTCACGGCCGCGCTCCAACTGATCGATCGGGCTGGTGCCTTCGGTCCTAGCGGGCTCTGTGATGTGGCTCGGGTCAAGTCAACGGATGTGCCCCCGCATGGTCTGGCCGCAACCAGCCCACCAGATCTGATGGCGGCCAGGTTCTACTGGCTGCTGGCGTCCGGATCAGATCGGGAGATGTCCGCTACGGTTGGATCTTCGCCGTGAAGGATGTCGTGAAGCCATTGTTGGTGCGTCTAGCGTGAAATTGGTGATGTTGAGGGATGCAGCCGAAAGGCCCTTTCGTGGTTTTGGCGGCTCTCGCTTCGGCCAATTTGCTTCGACGGTGAGATGTAGTCTACAAATGACAACTTGACGCAGAGGATATGGTTGTGCAGAGGTGCCAAGCCCAACACTGCTATGGGATTATGGAAAAGCGGTGGCGACAACACATGATTGACTCTGAGCTGATGGTGCTTCTTGAGTACCAGGTCTCGAGCTTCAGGATGAAAACCCTAGGTCTGACCATGGTTGGTTATGACTGGCAATGGGGATGTTTTTCATCGTTACCTTGTTGAAGGCATTGCTTGGATATGCTCGGATCCGTTCTTCGCGGTGAAAACCTAGAATTTGACCTTTGGTGGTTGGATCCGGTGACGATGATGCTTGTGCGGCATTTCCTTTCTGGTGTCTTTGTGGTGTCAAGAGATAGTTGGTGCGAATATGATCGTTCTTGTAGTTTGTCGATCGCAGTTGTTCGCTTTGGGGTCATTTTCTTTTTTCTTACTTAGACAAAGCTTTGGTCTTGTATGACTTTGTTACTCGCCTTCGCGTTTTTGTGTGTGTGCGTTAGTATTGGTTGTGTGCATCCTAACTATGCAGATACCGGATGTGTGCTTATTGTGTTTGTATCCATTTGATGCTTCATTTTAAGTTAATAAAATTCACCATTCATTGAAAAAAATTAAAGACATACTATGCAGGAGGCAGAAGGGGTCGGTTGAAGATGCTCTTGTCACTTATCAGGCTCGTTTAAAGTTTCCTGTCAAGAGTTCATGCATACCGACTCTAAAATGCACATGCACAAGGACATCAATAATTGTACCTCCAGGCCATATTGGCATCGACGTCGCAACCGCCACAAGCTTCAGCCTTCAGTTCAGTGCTGCTGCTACCCACTTGACTCCATTATTTCAGCAAACAAGAACAAACATATCGAGGAAATGGCCTCGACGGAGCACGGCGACAAGCTGCGGATCCTGATTGTGCCCTTCTTCGCCACCAGCCACATCGCCCCCCACACCGACCTCGCTGTCCGCCTCGCCGCGGCCAGGCCGGGCGCCGTCGAGCCTACGGTGGCGGTCACCCCGGCCAACGTCTCGGTCGTTCGGTCCGCGCTCGACCGCCACGGCCACTCCGCAGCGAGCAACGCCGTCAGGATAGCCACCTACCCGTTCCCGGACGTGGATGGCCTCACGCCTGGCGTGGAGAACCTCTCCGCCGCCGGGGCCGACGCGTGGCGCATCGATGCCGCGGCCGTCGACGAGGGGCTGACGCGGCCCGCGCAGGAGGCTCTCATCAGAAAGCTGTCACCTGACGCCCTCGTCACAGATGTCCACTTCTTCTGGAACTCCACCATCGCCGATGAGGTCGGCGTGCCGTGCGTTACCTTCAGTGTCGTTGGCCTCTTCTCAAGGCTTGCCATGCGCCACCTCCGAGGCGCCGTCGAGGGCCACCCGGACTGCCAGGAGGTGATCGTCCCTGGGTTTCCAGGGCCGGAGATACGGATCCCGAGGACTGAACTGCCGGAGTTCTTGAGGTGCCAAGCGAAACACGACCGATTCGGAGGCCCGATCATGGCGGGGCAAGCCAGGTGCTTCGGCCTCGCCGTCAACACGTTCTTGGACCTGGAACGGCAGTACTGCGAGTCCTACACGCAAGGCCACGTGAAGCGCGCCTACTTCGTCGGCCCAGTGTCGCTGCCGTTGCCACCGGCCGGAGCCAGCGGCGGCGGCGAGGCGTCGTGCATCAGTTGGCTGGGCTCGATGCCAAGACACTCGGTGGTGTACGTATGCTTCGGCACCTACGCTTCGATCTCGACTGATCAGCTCGGGGAGCTGGCTCTCGGATTGGAAGCTTCCGGCCAGCCGTTCTTGTGGGTGCTGAGGGCCGAGGGGTGGGCGCCGCCGGCGGGGTGGGAGGAGCGTGTCGGGAAGAGGGGGATGCTCGTCAGAGGGTGGGCCCCGCAGACCGCAATCCTGGCTCATCCGGCCGTGGGGGCGTTCCTGACGCACTGCGGGTCGAGCTCGCTGCTGGAGGCGGCGGCGGCCGGCGTGCCGATGCTGACGTGGCCGCTGGTGTTCGACCAATTCATCGAGGAGAGGCTGGTCACGGACGTTCTCAAGATTGGCGAGAGGGTGTGGGACGGGCCACGGAGCGCGAGGTACGAGGAGCAGCAGACGGTGCCGGCGGCCGCGGTGGCGCGGGCCGTGGCGAGGTTCTTGGAGCCCGGGGGAACAGGGGAGGCGGCAAGGGGCCGGGCGCAGGAGCTCGCCGTGAACGCTCACGCCGCTGTGGCGGAAGGCGGGTCGTCGTACAATGATCTGCACAGGCTTATCAGCGATCTGATGGAAACACGGAAGATCTGGCAGAACCCATCGAGCAGGTGACAAAAGTCGGCCAGGTTCTTCAGGGAGCTCGTGTCCAACGTGAGAGGAAGGAAGGGGAGGCAGTGAGATTGGTTTCCTTGGGCTCGTGTGTTCATGGCGTCTCCTGAATTTGTTTCATTCTGTCATCCCGATTGCCTGAAAGCTCTGAAAGTGTCGCAGCGGTGCAACAACGTGTTTGGTTTTGTAATTTAGGCGATAAAGGGAGTTTTGTCATTTTGTGTGGTAGCAAATGACAGAAATCAGGTGTTCAAAACCTTGAGATATTTTTTTTGCGAGGTTCAAAACCTTGAGTTTTTTTTTTTGACACCCAACAATGACAGAAATATGTTCTTTGCTCATCATGGCCCTTTTCAGCATTCAGAACAAAACTGGATGTTTTTTCTATCTTTTTTGACGAAAGGTAGGCAGCGACCTTGCATCACCAATCAAACTGAACGTTTTTTTTTTCCTTTTCTGAGAGCATCTCCAACAGGCGCTGGACGCGCCGCGCGCAAAAAACAGATTTGTCGCGCGCGCATCGCCTGGTTTGGCGCCGCTCCAACAGCCGCGCAAAAAATGCAGCGCGCGCTGCTCCAGCAGCGCGCGCGACTAGTCGGTGCATTGCATATGGCATTTTTAATACAAAATTTCACACAAACAAGTTGATGAAGGAAAGTTCATGTCCACAAGTTTAAAATCATGCCCACAAGTTCATCCAACCAAGTTCAAAATGCAAATCAAGTTCAGTACACAAATGAAAGACACATCATTCCTCGTCCTCGTGTTCGTCCTCGTCCTCATCGCCTTGGAGGTGCCGGAGCCGTCCGCCGCCTTGTTTTTCTTCGCCGATATCTTGCCCTTCTTTGGCGGCGCCACATTGGGGAGCTTTGAGGAGGAGGGGGCGGCGGCGCGGGCCGGCGCCGGCCCGACGCCACTTGCCGCCAAGGTCATCCGCGGCGGCATGAAGAGGCCGCGCGCGAGGCCGATGGTCGGAGGAGCTCCGGCGGAGGCGAGGCCAACGCCACCCGGGCTAGGATTTGTGGCGGCGACGGGGGAGGGGGGGGGTCGCGGCTATAGGACGGGGTGAGCGGGGTGCTGGCGCGTGCGTCCGTGGGTGCGGGTCGCCGGCGCCGGCGCGCGCGGGGCTTTGGAGCGGGAGAAGACAGAGCGAGTGAGTGTGCCGCGCGCGGAAGCGAGCGCCGTAAATACACCGCGCGAGGTACCGCTTCCTGCCGCGCGCCCAACTGCTTATACCGCGCGCGCGGTTATTGCGCGTCCGCCGGAGCCATCCGCCGGATTACGCGCGTGCTAAAATGGGTCTATTTATGACGCGGCGTCTGTTTAGCGCGCCTGTTGGAGATGCTCTGATGGAGGGAGGCGTGATGCAACCGAAGAATTGCACCGAATGCGTGGAGCTGTCAGAGAACTTCCCATGGCAGGCAGTCTAGCGGCATTTTTCTCTTGGGGTCACAATTCCACCAGTTGGCTGATAGATTCGACAATGAAGTAAGCCCTGAAGCACTGGATGAGGAGATCTGTGTAAAGCTGTTTGAAGCTCTGTCGGTGCATCCAGGGGTCTGTCCTAAATTTTGAAAGGAAATTTTCTATTTGGACCATAGCTCTAATGACGAAGGAAGCACAGTTGTTCGATGGCACCTTGAATTCTGACAACTATCGGCACACCAAAACATTACCCATGCTCATTCAGCACCTCAGTTATCCCTGCTACTCGAACTCTGATTCATGATGCGTCTTATTCCCAAGAGATCACGCTTAGGCCGTTCCAACGTCACATTTTATTATTCACCGTTACCTTCTGAATCACTTCTCAACATCATCCACCGGAATGCTTCGGTTTGACTACTAGATGTTGGAATACATGAAGGTCAGGGCAAGTATTTATAAAAGATCAGCAGACCCATACATGTGCAACCACTCGAGAGTTATTATAAGCTTTAAAGTTTCACCAATTAACCTGCTTTGAAAATATTGCATTTGGTTTATCTGAACACATAGTAGGAGTACACGGCATGTCGCCTTTACTGCTTCACATGCTTGAGTTTATGCAAGAAACTAGGCCCGTGTTACACAACCACAGAAAAGTGCCACATACGTCGACTGATGAGAAGCCGTTTGGCGTCTGGACCATTGTTTTGCAAACTACTGCTGCTTGCTCCATTAGCTTCCCACTGTGCATTCCTCTCGCTTTGGTTTAAATAGCTAATTTTGTAATCACAAACTTTATTGATTTAAACAACGGGAATGCAATCGTTTTTGTACACGGTATAACGGGAACCGGGGATGAATCTACTAGACATGCTTTGTAACGCCCCAAAACCGGAGCTTCAGTTGCCTTTCAGGGTTTTCGGGTTTCGTCGTGTGTTTTGTTTGGTCCGCTGCATTTTACCTTTGCATCATGTGCATTGCATCATGTCATCATGCAACCCGTTTTAAAACTCAACTAAATAAATTGCATGGATCTGCGGCCCATTTAAATCGAGGGATATTCACTATGGTGATTACTCTTTAAAACTTATCCTCTTGATATTTAGAGAGCTATAGTAATTATTCCAATTATGTGGAATTACCTTAACACACTTGCAAATATTCCAATGCCTTTTATTATTTCAACTCTTGGCCTCTAACTTTGCCACTTGTCCTTTCATCATTTTCCGGAGCTCCACCTAATTTCTCAACATTTTTGGGCACTTCGAAAAACATATCCTAGTTCAAACCTTTTGAATTAAATTCAAAGGAATTTGAATTTAATCTTTCAAATTGACCTTTTTCTATTTTCCCGGACCGTGCACATTTTTCTGAGTCCGTGAAAATTATCCCCGTGCCCAAATTCTTCCTCTAACCTTCTCTTCTCTCTTTTCCTTTCTCCTTTTTTTGTCTCTGTTTTTGTTAAGAGTAGAATCAAGAGAGGGAGAGAAGGGAGCCCAGCAGGCCATTTGGGCCCAGCTGCATCTAACCTAGCCGGCTCCAAGGCCCACTTCCCCGGCCCACCTAACCCTCTAACCTAGCCCGATCCCCTCGCATCTCCCCTCACTCCCTCGTTCCTCCCTGCGCCGCCAGGAGAGGACGCACGCGCCGCATCTACTCCCCTCGACGAACCCGATTCCCATCTCCTTCCCTCTCTTCTCTCGCGCACGGGGCCGCAGATCACAGCGCCCGATCCCCATCCCTCGACCTCACTACTCAGCGGCGACCGAAGCTGGGGCGCCACCCACCTCCCTCCGCCGGCAAGCTTCAGCACCGGGACCTCTCCGTGCCCTTGCCCGTTCCACCTCGCAGCCGCTTGCCAGGACCCATGGCGCCGCTTGCTGCTCCCTTCATCGACGCCTGCGCATCGCCCCATGTTTGCCGACGTCTTCAACCTCCCGAGGTCCTCCCGTACCTCTGCCGCGCCGGCCTGTGACGCCGTCACCGAGCTCCACCAGAACCACGTCGGCGCCCCGCCTCCAAGTCTACCGCCGCCAGCGCCCTGCAGCTCCCGCCGTTCTTCTTCAGCCTCCTCCGTGCCAAGTCCAGGGGGCTCGTCACCTCCAGCGCCTCTACATGTCCAAGCCCCTGCCCCTGCCTCCACACGCCGTGCGCGAGCGCTGGGAGCACCCTCACGCGACGACCGGAACCGTGCCAAGTCGTTGCCTCTTTGCATCTGTGTTGTGTTGCCATGGATGCATGCAACCGTGGAATCAATCCCAAGCGTCAAGTACCAGGACACTACGAAACCTGAATCGCCAAGACCGGACCCGTCAAGTACCCCGTCGGATTCGTCAAGACCCTCACGTACAACTACTCCCGATGATGCGACAAGTACCCCGACAACGTGTACATCTACGCCGCCAAGACCGGACCGACAAGTACCCCGACGTCGCGTGTACCACTACCGTCACCCCGAAGTCGCAAGAACGGGACCGGAAAGTCCGAAGACCCCAAGTACCACGACACCGATGACATGAACATCTACGGAAACTCGTGCAACGATAAACATGTACCACTACCGTCGCCGAGATCGCGAGAACCTCTACTGCCGACCCTAGAGCATGCGAGGACGACTACTTCCTCTACTTCCTCTACGAACTCGAACCGCTCCGAGTATGCACCTGGAAGGTATAACCACCGAGACGATGACCCGTGGACGAAAGCATGTGTTGTATGAGATGCATGTTTAGTTGTTGTTTTCGCCCGTGAACGTTAGTGGTTCTTCCTCGTTGCCATGCCGTCGTTGACTCGTGGGAACCCGGTAACCGGGAGCACCCCACCATCTTTTGCACACTCCCGCCACACTTTCTTTTGCACCGACGTTCTCAATGAGTTGTCGGAACCGGAACGTTGTAGTGGCACCGTTTCGTTATCGTCACCGTGGCACCCCTTTCTTTCTACTACGATGTCAAATGCTTCATAATAATGCTCTTGTCAACTTTTAATAATAATTGCATAAACTTGTTCATGTCACCCGCATCATGATAACAACAATTAAAATGTTTAAATTGTTGTTGCACCAAATTGCTAAATGCATATGGGGATTTACCGGAATTGTTGTTTGTTATTTCCGGCCTCATTTAAACTTGCCTAGATAGGTAGTTCCACTTTGCTTCATCTGTTGACATGCTTAACAACATTTAATTTGGTTGGGTACATAAGCAGGAGTGAACTAAATAATTGATGTGGTGTTTCGTCAATATGCAACTTGTTGCATATTGAGCTCCACTTAATTTGTAGGGTTGCTTGTGCTCTTTTCCATGCCATGCCTCTTTAATCCGGACATGCATCATACTTGGTTGTGCATCATGCCATGTCTATGTGGTGGTTGTTTACTATGTTGTGTGCTTCTTTCCGGTGTTGCTTCTTCGGGTTGGTTCCGTTAACGTCGTGTTTGTGAGGACCCGTTCGTCTACGACCGTTTATCTTCTTCATGGACTCGTTCTTCTTCCTTGCGGGATTTCAAGCAAGATGATCATACCCTCGAAATCACTTCTATCTTTGCTTGCTTAGTTGCTCGCTCTATTGCTATGCCTATGCTGCGATACCTACCACTTGCTTATCATGCCTCCTAAATTGTTGAACCAAGCCTCTAACCCACCTTGTCCTAGCAAACCGTTGTTTGGCTATGTTACCGCTTTGCTCAGCCCCTCTTATAGCGTTGTTAGTTGCAGGTGAAGATTGAAGTTTGTTCCTTGTTGGAACATGGAGATGTTGTTCCTTGTTGGAACATGTTTACTTGTTGGGATATCACAATATATCTTATTTAATTAATGCATCTATATACTTGGTTAAGGGTGGAAGGCTCGGCCTTATGCCTGGTGTTTTGTTCCACTCTTGCCGCCCTAGTTCCCGTCATATCGGTGCTATGTTCCCGGATTTTGCGTCCCTTACGCGGTTGGGCTATAATGGGAACCCCTTGACAGTTTGCCTTAAGTAAAGCTCTTCCAGCAATGCCCAACATTGGTTTTACCATTCGCCACCTAGCCTTTTTCTTTCCCTTGGGTCGGCCAGCCCAAGGGCATCATTATTTTACCCCCCCCCCCCGGGCCAGTGCTCCTCCAAGTGTTGGTCCAACTGAGCGATGTCCGAGGCTACCAGGGGCAACTCTGGGCTGGCTTACCCGACGTCTTGCTCATCCGGTGTACCCTGAGAACGAGATATGTGCAGCTCCTATCGGGATTTGTCGGCACATCTGGGTGGTGTTGCTGGTTTAGTTTTACCCTGTCGAGATGTCTTGGAGTACCGGGATACCGAGTCTGATCGGGATGTCTCGGGAGGAGGTCTATTCCTTCGTTGACCGTGAGAGCTTGTGATGGGCTAAGTTGGGACACCCCTGCAGGGATTTGAACTTTCGAAAGCCGTGCCCGCGGTTATGGGCAGATGGGAATTTGTTAACGTCTGGTTGTAGAAAACCTGAAGTTGACCTTAATTAAAATGAATCAACTGCGTGTGTAACCGTGATGGTCTCTTTCCGGCGGAGTCCGGGAAGTGAACACGGTTGTTGGATTTATGCTTGACGTAGGTTGCTATAGGATCACTTCTTGATCATAGTTTCTCGACCGTGCTTCGCCTTCTCTTCTCGCTCTCATTTGCGTATGCTAGCCACCATATATGCTAGTCGCTTGCTGTAGCCCCATCTCATACCTTTTACCTTACCCATAAGCTTAAATAGTCTTGATCGCGAGGGTGTGAGATTGCCGAGTCCCTGTGACTCACAGTTACTTCCAAAACCAGTTTGCAGGTGCCGATGAGTCCATGCAGATGACGTAACCAAGCTCAGGAGGAGCTCGATGAAGATCTTGTCATTTGTGTTGTTCTGTTCCAGTTGATCAGTAGTGGAGCCCAGTTGGGGTCGATCGGGGACCTTTGTCGCATTTGGGGTTCTTCTTTTATTTTGGTTCCGTAGTCGGGCCCTGATTGTATTTGGATGTTGTAATGCTTTATTCATGTATTTCTGTGAAGTGGCGATTGTAAGCCAACTATATATCTCTTTCCCTTATTATATTACATGGGTTGTGTGAAGATTACCTCACTTGCAACATTGATTTCAATGCGGTTATGCCTCTAAGTCGTGCTTCGACACGTGGGAGATATAGCCGCATCGAGGGCGTTACATGCTTTAACAGGCTTGAGCCTGCCCTCCAACAGAGGTAATTTCTTTTTTATTACCATCGATCAGGCCAGCACAGCAAATCGGCCGCTTCCCAACCCATCTCAATGGCATAATTAGTGCTGAGCCTACCCTCCATTCAATCCACAGATTCGCCACCTCCGGGAACAATGAATGAAACTAAGTCAGAGACATCTTCTCCTACTCTTGCAAGCTTGCTTCGCACAAGATGTGTCGCCTCATTAGTTTCCCACCCAACATGATCTCATAAAGGATATGCGAATTTTTTTAACCCTCATGCTTTGCCAGGTTTCACAGGTGGATCACTCTACAATAATATGGCTCAAGCCCATCTCATAAACCAGCCAAACACCATCACACACAACCATTGCTTCACCAAAGAACTGACACTAAATACTCATGTGCTTCCTAAAGTGGTAGTATTTTGCTAGGTTTCCTAAAGTGGTAGTTTTCTGTCAGGGTTGGTAGTTTTTGGTAAATACTCCACCTCCTCCTATGGCCAAGTCCTATGGTTCCTAGAGCCCCAAGGGGCAAGGGAGGTGGCAAGGGGCTGAGCGCAGGAGCTCGCCGTGAAGGCTCACGCCGCCGTGGCGGAAGGTCATCATACAATGATATGCACGTGCTTATCAACAATCTGGTGGAAACACGGGAGATCTAGCTTGACTGATCAAGTTGAGGCGTCCACAGTCATTTGGGAGATCCCAGTATCCCGCATTTGAATGGGTTGTGTGTAAAATTCGAGTTGTTGCTAATGGCGCCACACCACAAACTATGAAAAATCACACGAGTGATGCGCTGACGCTGGCAGAGCAAACTGCACAACATTTGTGATCCACATATATTATTTGCACGCCGCATTTCTTCCATCGTGCCAATCACGTGAAACTCTGAATGGTTGCGGTGCTACTGCAACATGTGATTTTGTAATTCACGCAACATTTGCATAACATCTTCAGAACATGATAGGCAATGTTAACCAATGGATAATGAAAGTTCCGTGTGCCGGCAAATGGCAAAAATCAGTTGTTATAAAGTTTGAGATTATAACACTCAAAAGTATACCTCTTCGCCATTGGCTCATCGTGGCCGCCATTTCTTAAGTATTCAGAACTGAGTTGAAGAATGAGCACCTGCTACATAGCCGTACGAACTAAGTTGTGTTCTGATTTTTCTTTCAAAATGTGATATAGTTGTTGGGATGATCTATTTCTTTGTCAAACATGATATTTAGCACAAATGTATATAGGCTTGATCTCTAGCACAAATTATATCTCATTGAACAGGGAAATAACAAGTTGAACCGTGACTTGGTGAAGAAATTGCATCGGAAAGGAGAATGCACATTTTAATTGCTATTTCTCCTAATAGGCTCACATAGCCGAGGACAAACAAGGTCATAAAAATCATCATTTTTAAAAGTTATGCCATTGTCTGTGGCCTATCGAGAGGAAACCAGCAGACCAAATTCATCATTTTCTTAAAAGGTCTTATAGGTCTTACCTACTTGAGAACCAAGCTCATAACTAAGGAATTCCTAGCTATTGACCTAGCAAAGAACCAATGACCTCATGTCACTACATCTACCACTTGCCTAAGTCTTTTGTAAGGGGCAAGCCTTCACTGAGCCGAAGATGAATAGCTTCTCTGCAGTGAAATTATGTGTTCGTAGTTCGTTTATTATTGAGTGGTTTCTGCACAATAGGGGTTTGAAATTTAAGGTGTGGGCATAGGAGGCAGTAGGAACTAAGGATGACTGATGGATAACTAGAACTGCAACATGCATTATCCATTGCACACATCGAGATATTCCCTCCTACCTTGGACGTCTTGTCCACCAAGCTCTCATATTGTTTCATTGAGTGGGTAATACAATCTTATGATGCTTGTTTGGGATGGAATGAGGGTCGGAGGAGGTTGGTTTGCATCAGCATCACCAGTTTCAACAAGAGAGGGCTGACGCAGTTGGTCGATAGATCAGAAGGGCAACATAAATAACTTAGAAATGGTACTTGGAAGGCAATGTTTAACATTCTCTTTCTGGATTATTTTTGTTTATGTCCTAGGTTTGCAAATATCACTGGATATTTGAGAAACTAAAGAAATGTTTCAATTTTTTATGTAATTTTGAAGCCTGTTGTTTAAAATCTTAGCAGCAAAACTAATTGGATCCTTTGGACATGCAACTGCGAGTGTTGCCCCTCGACTGCAACTTGCAGGTGGTGGAGGGTGGGTGATGCGGAAGCAACGTTGCCGGGAACAAGAGGGGGTGGGAGGGGGCGTTGCATGTTTCGCCAGTAGACACACACCAACAAGTGTTGGCCCCGACTGCAACAGCACACCTTCAAAGCGACCGCCACTCGGTTTGTTTGGGTGTGGGGGATTGCAGAAGTGTCATTTTGTCGGGGTGTGAGCAGTTGCATGTCCATAACTAGACATGCAACTGCAAATGTTGCATTCGCAACTACACACCCTCAACGTGACTGCAACCGTGACAACAAAACACGAGATACTAGTACTTTCTCATTATGTTTTCTTTTGACCCAGTATGCTTCCTTTTTGTGATTTTTTTCTTCCAATCTTTTGCATTATTCTTCTATTTTTTTTTCAAATGTGTGTAAATATAGTCTGTTTTTTCGTTCACGTGATTCAGACAAAAAAACACAACACAAAGTAAAGCACACTAGCTAGGAGAAAATGTTTTTTTAATTGTTCAAATACAAAGTAAAAAAAACTCAAAAGCTCTGTCCAACAGACAAAGGCTGCATCAATAGATGAACAAAAACAATGCACCTATAAAAAATATGCACGAGAAATGAAATTAAGAAAAAAATGATGGAGAGGTAAAAGGAACCACACAAATGAGTTGATTTCACTTAGATCTGCACATAACAAAGTCTCATCAAGATGAGCATTTGACGGACCCATATATTTTTTGTGCCAGATATATTTCTCTTTTATTTTTTGCGGGGTCACATATACTATCTCTCAAAGTACTCTCCTTCGGTGTGAGGCTCCCCCGACCCCGAAGGCGACATGTGGGGCACCCTATATCCCCGCCGCCGGCCTCCTTCGTCCCTTTCCCTCCCCCTCGCCGCCACCCGGTGGCGGCGGGGATTCTCCCGGCATGGCCGCCCTCGTCTCTGGCCATGGCGCGGTGCTTCTGACGGGTGCTCTTGGCGGCGAGGTGCTGCGAAGGTCCGGTGGCGGTTCGTCGTGATGGTGGCGGCGGTGGTGTGTGCCGCTTCCGGTGATGGTGCCTGTGGTCGCGACGGCTGTTGCTTGGTCCTGTCCCTGTCCGCCCCGATCTGGATCTGGACCTGGCCGACCAGGCCTTGGTTGCTGCAGCCAGCAGGCCGGGTGGCGTCGTGCCTCCACGGGTGTTGGGCACCGCGGTGGTACAGGCGGCTTGTGGTGGTTTGGCGTGGTGCGGGGCGGTGAACGGCGGGATGCGTGGTGGAGCGGGTGTCTGGCAAGGGCAAGCAGCGGTGGGACGCCATGGACTGGCGTGGTGGCGTGCTCTGGAGGCGACGGCGCGAGTTGCAGGTCAGGTGGGCCGCAACACTATGCTGGCTCGACCAGGATAGAGTTCCCGCGAGCAGCGAGTGGTCGGTTACTCCCTGTGTGTGCAGCGAGCAGCAGTCCCGGTGGTGACCGCATGAGAGTTGTCCGTGGCTTGGTGCTGGGTCGTCGCAAGGTTGTCCTTTGGTCTAGGTGACAGTCGTCACGGGCGGTCCTAGCCCTTGCTGGAGTGGTTGGTGGCTGCTATTCCTTTGTCAGGTTGTTGCGGTTGGTTGGGCCAAGTTCCTCTCTGACGTGCAGTTTGCCGACGGCCCTCGGGCGGCGACTACAATGGCGTGGTGCTGAAGTGGCGGTGGTGCAAAGGAACATGGACGGTGCTAGCCAATAACTGCGAGGTGTGGAGGTGTGCCGAACTCGGATGAAAATCTTGCACGGCTTTTGCCTGGCCGGCGGCGATGTCGCACGTGGGTGTCATACCCCTCCTTGGAGGCGTTGCCGAGGGAAATTCAACATTTTCATCCCTCGCTTGGAGTTGGTGGTTGTCTCCGGGCAAAGGCCTCGATTTGGTGTTGAATCGGCACAATGGCGGTGTCCTCGACGTCATTCTTCTATCGGGAGCATTCTGTTTGGAGCCACGGCTTGGTTCCTCGTTACTCTCCTCGGTGTTCGTCGCGGTCCTATATTGATCCTCGATGGCACAATGTACGCTCATCGCCAGTGTGTCCGTGTGTTCCTTGGAGCTGAGCAAGTCCGTTCATCCACTCGCCACCTCCTCTCAGGCATGCAGGGTGGATGGTGCGTCGACGAGCGAAGTTTTGTGAAAGTTGGTGGTCTTTGGAGGTGTCTGGCGTTGGTCGATACACGGTGTTGTGCTTAGTTAGAACAAGCTCTTTTGCTCTGTAGTTTTTATTTGATCATTAGTGGTTGTCTTCGGACTTGTCCAGGTGTTCATGCTATGCTCTTTATTCACCGCGAGTGATAGTGTTATTTGTACTTATAATTTTGTGTTTTATAAAATTATGATACGTCTCGGCGTAGTCTCGAAAAGAAAGTACTCTCTTATTTGCCAATGCAATCTTGTCCCAGTTTGCATGTTGCGTGTCAACCGTTGGTGTATGTGACTCCACGATGCACGTGAACGAAGAGCTTGAGTGACTGTGCATCCAAGTACTGAAGTCTAAAAATGAATATATCTATATACTAAAACATGTTTAGATACATCTATATTTTAACAAATAAAATATATTATGAAATGGAGGCAGTAGTATTTTATTACATCTCGAGCTTCTTGCTGGTGCCTACGTCGCCGCTCAAACAGTCAAGCATTCATGTGCTAGTAGTGCATCGATGCGCTTCAGTTCAGTGCTACCGCTACCCAAATTGACTCCATTATTTTACAGGTACAGGAGTAGTTGGGATTTGCGTCTCCTTTGGCATCGACGTCGCAAACCACGAGCTTGAAGCTTCAGTTCCGTGCTAATGCTACAAAAGCTGACGCCACCATTTCAATTTCAGCAGCACTCCAAAGCAGCATCAAGAAAATGGCCTCGACAGAGCGAGAGCACGGCGAGAAGCTGCGGATCCTGATCGTACCCTTCTTCGCCACCAGCCACATCGGCCCCCACACCGACCTCGCCGTCCGCCTCGCCGCGGCCAGGCCGGGCACCGTCGAGCCTACTGTGGCGGTCACCCCGGCCAACGTCCCGGTCGTTCGGTCGGCTCTCGACCGGCATGGCCACTCCATGGCGAGTCGAGCCGTCCGGATAGCCACCTACCCTTTCCCGGAGGTGGGCAGCCTCAAGCCGGGCGTCGAGAACCTCTCCGCCGCCGGGCCCGACGCGTGGCGCATCGAGGCCGCGGCCATCGACGAGGCGCTGACGCGGCCCGCGCAGGAGGCGCTCGTCAGGGAGCTCTCCCCTCACGCCGTCTTCACCGACGTCCACTTCTTCTGGAACTCCATCATCGCCGGCGAGCTCGGCCTGCCGTGCGTTACGTTCAGTGTCATTGGTCCCTTCTCGAACCTTGTGATGCACCACCTCGGCGGTACAGTTACAGTCGACGGCGACTCCGGTTGCCAGGAGGTGGCTGTGCCAAGTTTTCCAGGCCCAGAAATACGGATCCCGAGGGCCGAACTGCCGGAGTTCTTGAGGTACCAGGAGAAAGACGACGGATTCAGCAGCCCGATCATGGCGGGGCAAGCCAGGTGCTTCGGCGTAGTCGTCAACACGTTCTTGGACCTGGAGAGGGAGTACTGCGAGCTGTACGCGCGCCTCGGCCACGTGAAGCGCGCCTACTTCGTCGGGCCAGTGTCGCTGCCGTTGCCACCGGCCGGAGCAAGCGCCGGTGAGTCACCATGCATCCGTTGGCTAGGCTCGATGCCAAGATGCTCGGTGGTGTACGTATGCTTCGGCACCTACGCCTCCATCTCTGGAGATCAGCTCCGGGAGCTGGCTCTTGGACTGGAAGCCTCCGGCAAGCCGTTCCTGTGGGCGCTGAGGGCCGAGGGGTGGGCGCCGCCGGCGGGGTGGGAGGAGCGTGTCGGGAAGAGGGGGATGCTCGTCAGAGGGTGGGCCCCGCAGACTGCAATCCTGGCTCATCCGGCCGTGGGGGCGTTCCTGACGCACTGCGGGTCGAGCTCGCTGCTGGAGGCGGCGGCGGCCGGCGTGCCGATGCTGACGTGGCCGCTGGTGTTCGACCAGTTCATCGAGGAGAGGCTGGTCACGGACGTTCTCAAGATCGGCGAGAAGGTGTGGAGCGGGGCGCGGAGCACGAAGGAGGAGGAGAAGGAGACCGTGCCGGCGGCGGCGGTGGCGCAGGCTGTGGCGAGATTCTTGGAGCCCGGCGGAACGGGGGAGGCGGCGAGGGGCCGAGCGCAGGAGCTCGCCGTGAAGGCTCGCGCGGCCGTGTCGGACGGCGGGTCGTCGTCCTGTGATCTGCGTAGGCTTATCGACGATCTGATGGGGACAAGGGAGGCCGTCGCCGGCGGCGACACTAGTACGTCGCGCTCTGCTGAGATCTAGCGTCATCGTGGCATTTCCCTGTGACCCTGTGCTTCAATCCGTTTCTAAATCCTGTAACACCGACCGCTTAATCTGTTCTGTATTTCCATTTCCCTGCTGCTAGTGTCTGTCACATGCTCTTAGGCCCCCCTCAATGCTCCATCGTGGACACGTACTTAGCATGCCACGTAAACGAAAAAATGACATGGCACTACATTTAAGAAGGGGAGAGAGTACTTTGATGACCCGAGGAAGAACCAATGCTAAACGCAAGAACCTAGGCAAACCACTTAAATGAAACAATTTGACCAATGCATGAAAGACTTTAGGTGTTAAGTCATTAAATAAAGTGTATTTAGCAACAACAAGCTGAGCACCTATGCATTGGGGTATTGAGTTGCTAAGGTATTTAATGCATTTAGCACCTCATCTAAGCACCTTTGCATTGGAAGAGATTTTAGGCCAACTCCAGCGCACGAACCTTAAATGGACGTCGGTTTTACATGAATTTTGTCAGATTGGGCAGGGCAATGGGGTCGTGTCCGGAAAATTTTTGGGATGCGGTGGCCGTGTGCCCAACGCGCGGATGCATCCCGGCCGCATCTTGTTCGCGTACATTTTTCTTTGCAAGCCCATAATTTTTTCCATCATTGATTTTTGGTACATGAGAATAGATCATCAAATTTTGACTAGAAAAGCAAGACAAAAAAACAAGAACCACATGATGAGGCTCCATATTGCGTGCTTCTTTCTTTTTCGGGTCTAAGAACATCTCCAACAGGCGCCCAAAAAAAGCTCCGTGCACTAAAAATTAATTTTTTTGGGCGCCCAATAGCTCCAGCAGATACTGTAGCGCGAAAAAGTTTTAGGCGCGCGCTGAAAAACGCTATCGCGCACAGCATATTTTTGGGCTTCGAATTACGCACGCTTCACAATTTGCACTGTCTGCTTTTTGGGCGCGCGTCTTTGGGCGTCTGCTAAATCAATGTTGGTCCCGGCGCACTAAAAGTGCTAAAGTGACGTGCTATAATTTTTATTGGGTGCGAGATTTTTGTGCGGCCGTTGGAGATGCTCTAAAGAAGTAGATAGTCTCATGTCTAGCCTCTATTCTAGCAACAAGTGCAATAGTCTCATCTCTGGCCTCTATGCTAGCTAAAAGTGCACGAACATCTACTAAATTGCGCTCTATCAATATATCAATGTACTCTTCTTCCTAAAACCAAAACTTGCATCCATTCTACACAATAAAATTTTAAGTTAGCACGACTAGTCAAATTCGATAGCACAATCGAGCTAAAAAGTAGCACATACCCCATCGTTTAAGCACTTGATGAACACCCATCCGGGATGTTCCGGCGTTGTAGGCACGCGGCGCACGATCTTCTTTGTGCAGTTGTCGCACTTAATGAGTGGCAACGGTGCGCCGACAAGCTTTTGGGTTAGCACCAAGCCTGGCCGACCACCATTCATGTATCTACCGGCGGACCACCGGCGGTGTAAATCCGAGCGGCTAGAGGAGGAGCCACTACCTGCATGCGGCCTTGCGGCCTTGCCGGGGCCTTCCGGCCCTGTGCCCGGCCAGTCCATGGCGCGGCACGGCCTCCCACAGCCGGGCGAGCTCAAGACCGACTGGATCCGCTCCAAATCCGGCCGCGGGGTGCGCAAATCAGGTGGCCGGGGTTAGGTAGCTCGGGGGCGTCGAGGGGAAGGGGATGGGTCAGCGTGCGTCCGAGTTGCACAACTTCAATAACAGCGGCAGCGGCGAGGGGCGAGAGTGGAGGGGGTGCGACCAGAGGGAGGGAGGGGAACGGATAGAAAAAGTTGTTCCTGTGCCACCGACGAGCGGGTCAGGGGAGGACTGAAGTAAATATGCCCTAGAGGCAATAATCACTACAAGAAATATGTCAACTTATGACCTTCTGTCAATGACCCTGAAAGAATTGGTCATAAATTTATGACCATTTGAGACCAATTGGTCAAAAGATGTTCGAGGGGCTCCAAACCCTAAACCATTGCGACCATTTTGGTCAGAAAGGTCATAATTTTCTTACACGAAATGGTCATAAAGCAAACAGCGCTAGTCCGCTGCCTTATTTCTAGTTGTTAACGACCAATATAGATGGCCATAGCCTTGTAAATTGTGGTGGGTTGCTATGACTAGGCGCTACCTCATCAGTTTTGCCTATGTGTCATGTCCATGTGGCAGTTTTTGCCCTAGGTTGTGAAGCAACCTATATTTCTGTCATTCCCAAAATTTCCAAAAAAATGTCATAAATTCTCTGGGTCATATCTTCGTCAAATATGTAAAAACCTTCCTTTCCTGGTTCAAAAATAATTCAAAAATATTCATTTTCTTATTCTGTTCTAAGTAACAGTTTGTGAAGGAAGTACCACTTTGGCATGTCCAAATAGTATCCATTTCTACAGTACTTTCCTATGCCCAAGTAACCATCCTCCACCAAATGCCAGCTCAATCCATTCATTATTTTGAGCCGAGCTTCAACATTCGTATTTATGTCCAGTGTGGTGGTTTGCAAAGCAAGTACCACCTAGGCTCCTCCTTTTGAGCTGAAAATTTGTGAAGACGGTCTTCTTAGTAACTGATCATCCTCAGCCAAAACTCACGCTCATTAGCCAGGTACATTTCCCGTACCTCTAATCAAACACTTGGCTGCTAATTCATGTTTGAACATCGATCGGTCTCCTTGTGAGAATCTTATGTTGTAATTTTGTTCCTAGCACCTACTTGGGGAGTGCTCAACCCACTAGACATGCCTAGGCTGCCCAGAACACATGGCAACGCCACGGTCACGCGGTGACCACGCGACGGGCATGCGAGTTTACGCGCTCTAGAGTTGGGGCCCTCGGCCACCGCCCAAACCTCGACATATCACCACCAAACAATGTATTTATGATTAAATAGGTACTTATGTAACCAGAAATGATTTTTGGAAAAAATAAATAGCAAACTATGAGGCAGCTGCAGTTCAAATTTGACCCGCTTCCACCTGAATCGACGGAAATTTGTCTTTTTCACGAGAGGTGGATAAAAACATTTTACACCCAATCATATTGTCAATTGTACATTAAATATGTCCTAGTATTTTAGAAAATTGATTTGGTCAAATTTTGCAACAATTATTTGGTAGGTCCTTCACAAAAAAAACCTCCTTTTGGGCACTCAAAAATGGAAAATGGTTTTTTCGTCCAAAGAAAATGAAAACTTCCTTAGGCAACATTGTTTGCCATTCCAATATGCACCCTTGTGCACAATATGAGATCATTTGAACAAACTATGCCATGAATGTGGTCATAAGATTGATCATTTGGCTTAAAAGCCATTGATCTCCACACGTGATAGCTCGTTTCTGAGAACACTTTTTTAAAATAATTGCCGTATTACAAGTTTGTTATTTTTCCTAGGAAATTGGCCACATATAATGACACAATGCGAAGGTTTCCCAATTTTTTTGGTTTTTTTTGAATTTTTTATGCCCGTTTCAAAATGCGGTCAAAACGGCGGGAATGACCGTTCCTAGCTAGTGGTTGAATCTTGGAACTTTTTTGCTGTTTCTATGATTAAATAGATACTTATGTACCTAGAAATGATTTTTGGAAAAAATAAAGAGCAAACTACAAGGCAGCTACAGTTCAAATTTGACCCACTTCCAACTGAATCGGCGGAAATTTGTCTTTTTCACCAGAGGTGGATACAAACTTTTGAAACCCAACCATTTGGTAAATTGTGCATTAAATATGTCCTAGTATTTTAGAAAAATGATTTGGTCCAATTTTGCAATAAATATATTGTAGGTCCTTCACAAAAAACCCTCCTTTTGGGCACTCGAAAAATGGAAAATGGCTTTTTCGTCCAAAGAAAATGAAAACTTCCTTACGCAACATTGTTTTCCATTCCAATATGCACCCTTGTGTACAATATGAGATCATTTGAACAAACTATGCGATGAATGTGGCCATAAGATTGATCATTTGGCTTGAAAGCCATTGATCTCCACACATGATAGCTCGTTTCTGAAAACACTTTTTAAAATAATTGCCGTATTACAAGTTTGTTATTTTTCCTGGGAACTTGGCCACATATAATGACACAATGTGAAGGTTTCCCAATTTTTTGATTTTTTTGAATTTTTTATGCCCGTTTCAAAACGCGGTCAAAACGGCGGGAATGACCGTTCCTAGCTAGTGGTTTAATCTTGTAATTTTTTTGGTATTTCTCTGATTAAATAGATACTTATGTACCTAGAAATGATTTTTGGAAAAAATAAAGAGCAAACTACAAGGCAGCTACAGTTCAAATTTGACCCACTTCCAACTGAATCGACGGAAATTTGTCTTTTTCACCAGAGGTGGATACAAACTTTTGAAACCCAACCATTTGGTCAATTGTGCATTAAATATGTCCTAGTATTTTAGAAAAACGATTTGGTCCAATTTTGCAATAAATATATTGTAGGTCCTTCAGAAAAAAAACCCTCCTTTTGGGCACTCGAAAAATGGAAAATGGCTTTTTCGTCCACAGAAAATGAAAACTTCCTTAGGCAACATTGTTTTCCATTCCAATATGCACCCTTGTGTACGATATGAGATCATTTGAACAAACTATGCCATGAATGTGGCCATAAGATTGATCATTTGGCTTGAAAGCCATTGATCTCCACACGTGATAGCTCGTTTCTAAGAACACTTTTTTAAAATAATTGCCGTATTACAAGTTTATTATTTTTCCTGGAAACTTGGCCACATATAATGACACAATGCGAATGTTTCCCAATTTTTTGAATTTTTTTTGAATTTTTTATGCCCGTTTCAAAACGCGGTCAAAACAGCGGGAATGACCGTTCCTAGTTAGTGGTTGAATCTTGGAATTTTTTTGGTGTTTCTCTTATTAAATAGATACTTATGTACCTAGAAATGATTTTTTGAAAAAATAAAGAGGAAACTACGAGGTAGCTGCAGTTCAAATTTGACCCGCTTCCTGCTGAATCGACGAAATTTGTCTTTTTCACGAGAGGTGGATAAAAGCTTTTGACACCCAACCATTTGGTCAATTGTGCATTAAATATGGCCTAATATTTTATAAAAAAGATTTGGTCCAATTTTGCAACAATTATTTGGTAGTTCCTTCACAAAAAAACCATTTTGAGCACTCAAAAAATGATTAAAAATAGCTAGAAAAATGAAAAATGCATACAAATTGGTCCTAATCCATAAAATGTGGTCTAACTCTAGTGAAAATTTGTGTGGTGCCCTTTTGCAAATTATTTTTGATAGCTACTTCATAAAATCTCTATTTTTAGTACTTAAAAACTATTCTACATCACTGATTTTTGAACCAATCATAACTCTGTCCACGGATCGATGACATGGCGTCCATCCATCCATCCATCCATCTCTCCATCCCACATCCATCCATCCATCTATCTATAGAAAAGAAAAAAAAGAAAAGAAAAAGAGATACCCACCACCCGCAGCCCAAACCCTAGCTCAGATCGACCCCTCCCCCTGTCGCCCCCTTCCTCCCTCGTCCCCATCTCCTCGCCGCCGCCCCCTTCCCGATCTAGATTCCTCCTCCGCCGCCCCTCCCTTCCACCACCTAGTCGCCCCTCAGCAGATCAAGCGAGCCGCCCAACCTCACCGGCCTCCTCCGTCTCTTCTGGTCAGATCCGATGGGCACATCTTCCTGCAGCCACAAGCGACCACCCTAGCCTCCACTCCACCATCGGCATCCTTTCCCCTCCCTCTCCGTAGATCCTTTTGAGCAGCCACCTTGAGGGGGAGGGCGCCGCCACCAGCGGGAGGGGGAGGGCGCCGCCACCAGCGGGAGGGGTAGGGCGCTGCCATCAGCCGCGGCGGAGAGGTGGAGCCCTGACACCCCCGACGGCTTCGCCGTCCCCAGGAGCCACTTCACCCTGCGCCTGAGCGCCAGCTACTGCTCCTATCGCGTCACCGCGCTGGTGAGCAGCGGCGGATGCTCCCGGCCGCCGAGGGCGCCGCCGGTGGCGGATTCCCCATACGTGAGGGCGAAGCAGGCGCAGGTAACACGACCGACCACCACCGCTACCATCAGGTGCGATCCCTTTCGCTTATCTGCTGAGGATGGATGGATGGATGGATGCAGGTTCGTGTGGGACGAGGGCAAGTACCCCGTCAACGCCCCGCTCAAGGATACCGTCGCCAGCATCCAGTCCCAGGTCACCAAGATCGAGGACGACATGAAGGTAACTAGCTCTGCTTCTCTGTCTCTTCATTAGTCTAGTTCCTTTTCATACTACACATGGATGCCAGTAAGATTTTGGAACATTGACAGGAACTTAACACTGCATTAGCTAGGCTAGCCGGGTACTGTATTTTGGACAGTGTTGCTTAACAGTTACATTCGGTCCTCAGCGCTGAATAGGTAGATTTTGGATGTAGCTTACCTCCTGTTTGTCTTGGTCTGATTGGTTCCGGCTAAGCTACCTATTTGTGCAGCTAGTTACACGATTATTAGTCTTCTGTCCCCTTTTCTGGCATTGAATTGCCACATGACGTTCATGATGCAAACAACCAGGGAATTGGTGCCACATTTTGTCAGTAATAAAAGGAATAAATTGAAGTAATTATAACTGAAATACTACATCGATCTTTCCTGTCATTAGTCTCCACCCTCATCACAAGTGCTGTCTTGGTTTTATACAGACCTTCGTTTTATACAAGACCTGGAGCGCACCGGAGGGGTCGAGCCCGGCACCCTCACCGTCGACGGCGTCCCCGTCGACAGCTACCTCACCAGGTCCGTCTATGCTTCTGCCTGCCGCTGCTTACATTCCTCATCTGCCTACCACCGCTTGCTTACGCTGTAGAGGATGGATGGATGCAGGTTCGTGTGGGACGAGGGCAAGTACCCCGTCAACGCCCTGCTCAAGGAGACCGTCGCCAGCATCCAGTCCCAGGTCGCCAAGATCGAGGATGACATGAAGGTAACTAACTCTGCTTCTCTCTCTATTCATTAGCCCACTTCTTCTTCATACTGGCCAAATCACGCATGGATGCCAGTGAGATTTTGGAACATTGGCAGCAACTTAACACTGCATTAGCTAGGCTAGCTGGGTACTGTATTTTGGACAGTGTTGATCTTGCCTGCCAAGTGCAGTCTTAGTTTTATACATACCTTCATTTTATTTTGTGCTCATAGATGCAAATAAGTGTTTTGGTTGGATGTTACATTTATAGAAGGACTGAATATGCCCTTTTGTCTAGTACACCCAACACCACCTGAGGATCAAATTCACTGTTAGAAAGTTAGAAATTGATATTACAGGTTCCTTATAGTGCAAACCAAAGCAGCTACTCCAACAACCATCAAATGAAACCATGTTTTTTAAAATTAAAGGGTCTGATTGATATTGGTCCTTCTTTTGACAGATATAATATGTATACTCTATTCTCTTACAACTAATAACATTTTTAAACTTCTTTTGTTCGTGCTTTCGCTTTCACTACAGACCAGATCAGTGGTGAACGAAAGAAACAAGTGCACAACTAGTATCAGTGGGCTTGTATTTTTCTTGTGTAGCTACTCTGCACTTGTTGTACAGCAAGTTGATCACTATCTACCCTGCTAGGAATTTTCACTTTATATAAAAATTTGAGAGGCAAATGCTGGCTAGGAACTCAACTCTGCTTCTTGTTGTTGGAGTTTCAGGCTTGTTGCATAGTTCGTAGCTTCAAGTGTACTCTGGCTTCTAGCCACAGTGCACTACAAATTATTATAGAATTACAAAGTGTACACAACATTGCACCTTACACATTCTTCTCTTGTGAAATCAAATGCCATGACTGGGCATTCTTTTATCAACTTGTTGTACATTTGCTCTGCTTTAGGCTATTGTATAACTTGTGCCTTTTAACTTGATGTACATAGCATGCAATTTTTTACTGTATCACATTCACACATGATACTCTTAATATAGAGTTGTTTTTTGAGCTAGTTCTATTTACTCTTAATATAGGTCTATTTGTCACCAATACTTGCCTGCTATGCTATAGTAGACCTTGTTCATATTTATTAGCTAAGTTTGCTTGTCCTTGGTATCTATATGCATGCCATTTGTGTTTCAGGCTTTCTCTGAAATGAAATAATAGGCCTATTAGTCACCAATACTTGAGTTAATCTAACTCCTTACCTGCTATGCTATAGTAGGCCTTGTTCATATTTATTAGCAAAGTTTGCTTGTCCACAGTGATCCATATACATGCCATTTGTGTTTAACATTCTCTGAAATGAAATAATAAGATTCACACTCCATGGACCAGGACGACCACCGGGACCTCCACGGCGATGATGAAGCCTGCACATGGTCGAGCTCGATGGAACAACAATGCCTCAGTGTGGTGCAGCCGAGTTGGGCCACTCCGGTGCATCAGGAACTCTGCATGCTGCTGTCCTTTGTCTCATCATCCACAGGTATCTTCCTTGGTTCCCTTTATTCTCTCCTGCCTTTTTGAAGTTTAGTATGCGTGTGCTGACGAGTATTGTTAGATCTTGCCAATTGAATGTATGGTCATGATAGTAGAATGGTATTTTGTTTTAGGCGCAATGTGTTGTAGTGCAGTTTTTTTGCACAACCTGCATATGTGCCATGCATATTCATATTGTTTCTCTGTTTCTTATATGAACCACTATCTCATTTTAATTAGCTCGACAACAAAAAGCATGGTACTGGCTGAATGTTGAATGGTCTGTTCTTGAATGGTCTGTTCATAATATATTTGCCCCAGTTTTTCTCATTCTTTTCTGATTCATGTAACAGGATGACAGAGGAAGCCATGTTGCTGTTTTGTTTGGTCTCAGCCCTGACTATCGCCGTCGAGCGAGTCCGGCGTGTTGTTCATCTGACTATGGTTCCAGCCCTGACTACCGAAGTTTTTGTCCTGTTGAAGTTATGGTTCCAGCCCTGACTACCGAAGTTTTTGTCCTGTTGAAGTTGCATAGAAATATGAGAGAGTCCAGCAAGTCCAGGAGCTTGTGAAGTAGTACTATATTACACTTGTAGAGCTTGTAAAGTATTGTATTATACATGGCCCTTTGTACTGGCACGGATAGAGCTTGTAAAGTATTGTATTATGTGATCTGGTTGCTCTTGTTTAAGTATTATGTGTGTTTTTTGTCTCTGCGAATCTGAATACTGCTTGAAATATGAAGAATATGAGTCTGATAGATGGGACCCACTTACCTGACAAATTGAAACCTGTTACTAGAACCTGACAACTGGGACCCATCTGACTAGTGGACCCTTCTTTTGAAAAAAAAACTAAATTCGTTTAGACAAAAAGGCCACAACCCAACAATAAAAAGGCTGCAATATTGGGCTTGGCCCTGAACCCAACCAAAAATTGACAGACAGAAAAAACACAAATAGGCCGAATTGTTGGGCTAGGCCCATGTAGAAAATTGAATTGGACCGGGCTGAATCTTGTGCCACGTTAGATTGCCACGCTGGATGCCTACGTGGCCTGGGGAGGTTGTTAGTGACCAAAACGCCATAGTAGACGTATTTTGGTCATAAACGTCTACGACCATTCCAGAAGAAAGGTCGCTATAGTCAGTTTGCGACGGCCAGCTTTTGACCTTATGTTTTTGGTCACAAAAAGGTCATAAATGGAAATTTGTGACCATTCAGTGACCAATAGTGGTGGTCACAAGTTGACATATTTCTTGTAGTGAATAAAGTTATTATTTATTTCCTTATATTATGATAAATGTTTATTATTCATGCTAGAATTGTATTAACCGGAAACATAATACATGTGTGAATACATAGACAAACTTAGTGTCACTAGTATGCCTCTACTTGACTAGCTCATTAATCAAAGATGGTTATGTTTCCTAACCATGAACAAGGTGTTGTTATTTGATTAATGAGGTCACATCATTAGTTGAATGATCTGATTGACATGACCCATTTCATTAGCTTAGCACCCGATCGTTTAGTATGTTGCTATTGCTTTCTTCATGACTTATACATGTTCCTATGACTATGAGATTATGCAACTCCCGTTTACCGAAGGAACACTTTGTGTGCTACCAAACGTCACAATGTAACTGGGTGATTATAAAGGATCTCTACAGGTGTCTCCAAAGGTAGATGTTGGGTTGGCGTATTTCGAGATTAGGATTTGTCACTCCGATTGTCGGAGAGGTATCTCTGGGCCCTCTCGGTAATGCACATCACATAAGCCTTGCAAGCATTGCAACTAATGAGTTAGTTGCGAGATGATGTATTACGGAACGAGTAAAGAGACTTGCCGGTAACGAGATTGAACTAGGTATTGGATACCGACGATCGAATCTCGGGCAAGTAACATACCGATGACAAAGGGAACAACGTATGTTGTTATGCGGTCTGACCGATAAAGATCTTCGTAGAATATGTAGGTCCAATATGGGCATCCAGGTCCCGCAATTGGTTATTGACCAGAGATGTGTCTCAGTCATGTCTGCATTGTTCTCGAACCGTAGGGTCCGCACGCTTAACGTTACGATGACAGTTATTATGAGTTTATGCATTTTGATGTACCGAAGTTAGTTCGGAGTCCCGGATGTGATCACGGACATGACGAGGAGTCTTGAAATGGTCGAGACATAAAGATTGATATATTGGACGGCTATATTCGGACACCGGAAGGGTTCCGGGTGATTTCGGAGAAAACCGGAGTGCCGGAGGGGTTACCGGAACCCCCCAGGGAAGTAATGGGCCTTATTGGGCCTTAGGGGAGAGAGAGGGCTGTGGCCTAGGAGGTGGCGCCCCCCCCCCACATGGGGAGTCCGAATTGGACTAGGGAGGGGGGCGCGGCCCCTCTTTCCCTCGCCCTCTCCTTCTCTTTCCTTCCCCCTTAGGTTTCCTAATTGGATTAGGAAAGGGGAGTCCTACTCCCACTAGGAGGAGGACTCCCCCTCCCCTTGGCGCGCCCCATAGGGCCAGCCGGTCTCCCCCTTGCTCCTTTATATACGGGGGCAGGGGGGCGCCCTAGGACACATAAGTTGATCTTTGAGTTCGTTCCTTAGCCGTGTGCGGTGCCCCCTGCCACCATATTCCACCTCGATCATATCGTTGTAGTGCTTAGGCGAAGCCCTGTGTCGGTAGAACATCAAGATCATCACCATGCCGTCGTGCTGACGGAACTCCTCCCCGAAGCTTTGCTGGATCGGAGCCCGGGGATCGTCATCGAGCTGTACGTGTGCTAAGAACTCGGAGGTGCCAGAGTAACGGTGCTTGGATCGGTCGGATCGGGAAGAAGACGTACGTCTACTTCCTCTATGTTGTGTCAACGCTTCCGTTGCGATCTACAAGGGTACGTAGATCATGCTCTCCCCTCGTTGCTATGCATCACCATGATCTTGCGTGTGCGTAGGAATTTTTTTGAAATTACTACGTTCCTCAATAGTGGCATCCGAGCCTAGGTTTTATGGTTTGGTGTTATTTGCACGAGTAGAACACAAGTGAGTTGTGGACGATATAAGTCATACTGCCTACCAGCATGTCATACTTTGGTTCGGCGGTATTGTTGGATGAAGCGGCCCGGACCGACATTACGCGTACGCTTACGCGAGACTGGTTCTACCGCCGTGCTTTGCACACAGGTGGCTGGCGGGTGTCAGTTTCTCCAACTTTAGTTGAACCGAGTGTGGCTACGCCCGGTCCTTGCGAAGGTTAAAACGGAGTCTATTTGACAAACTATCGTTGTGGTTTTGATGCGTAGGTGAGATTGGTTCTTACTTAAGCCCGTAGCAGCCACGTAAAACTTGCAACAACAAAGTAGAGGACGTCTAACTTGTTTTTGCAGGGCATGTTGTGATGTGATATGGCCAAGACATGATGCTAAATTTTATTGTATGAGATGATCATGTTTTGTAACCGAGTTATCGGCAACTGGCAGGAGCCATATGGTTGTCGCTTTATTGTATGCAATGCAATCACGATGTAATGCTTTACTTTATCACTAAGCGGTAGTGATAGTCGTGGAAGCATAAGATTGGCGAGACGACAACGATGCTACGATGGAAATCAAGGTGTCGCCCCAGTAACGATGGTGATCATGACGGTGCTTCGGAGATGGAGATCACAAGCACAAGATGATGATGGCCATATCATATCACTTATATTGATTGCATGTGATGTTTATCTTTTTATGCATCTTATCTTGCTTTGATTGACGGTAGCATTATAAGATGATCTCTCACTAAATTATCAAGAAGTGTTCTCCCTGAGTATGCACCATTGCCAAAGTTCGTCGTGCCCAGACACCACGTGATGATCGGGTGTGATAAGCTCTACGTCCATCTACAACGGGTGCAAGCCAGTTTTTGCACACGCGGAATACTCAGGTTAAACTTGACGAGCCTAGCATATGCAGATATGGCCTCGGAACACGGAGACCGAAAGGTCGAGCGTGAATCATATAGTAGATATGATCAACATAGCGATGTTCACCATTGAAAACTACTCCATCTCATGTGATGATCGGTTATGGTTTAGTTGATTTGGATCACGTGATCACTTAGAGGATTAGAGGGATGTCTATCTAAGTGGGAGTTCTTAAGTAATTTGATTAATTGAACTTAAACTTATCATGAACTTAGTACCTGATAGTATCTTGCTTGTTTATGTTGATTGTAGATAGATGGCTCGTGCTGTTGTTCCGTTGAATTTTAATGCGTTCCTTCAGAAAGCAAAGTTGAAAGATGATAGTAGCAATTACACGGACTGGGTCCGTAACTTGAGGATTATCCTCATTGCTGCTCAGAAGAATTACGTCCTGGAAGCACCGCTGGGTGCCAGGCCTGCTGCTGGAGCAACACCAGATGTTATGAACGTCTGGCAGAGCAAAGCTGATGACTACTCGATAGTTCAGTGTGCCATGCTTTACGGCTTAGAATTGGGACTTCAACGACGTTTTGAACGTCATGGAGCATATGAGATGTTCCGGGAGTTGAAGTTAATATTTCAAGCAAATGCCCGGATTGAGAGATATGAAGTCTCCAATAAGTTCTATAGCTGCAAGATGGAGGAGAACAGTTCTGTCAGTGAACATATACTCAAAATTTCTGGGTATAATAATCACTTGATTCAGATGGGAGTTAATCTTCCAGATGATTGCGTCATTAACAGAATTCTCCAATCACTTCCACCAAGCTACAAGAGCTTCGTGATGAACTATAATATGCAAGGGATGAATAAGACTATTCCCGAGCTCTTCGCAATGCTGAAAGCTGCGGAGGTAGAAATCAAAAAGGAGCATCAAGTGTTGATGGTCAGCAAGACCACTAGTTTCAAGAAAAAGGGCAAAGGGAAGAAGAAAGGGAACTTCAAGAAGAACAGCAAGCAAGTTGCTGCTCAAGAGAAGAAACCCAAGTCTGGACCTAAGCCTGAAACTGAGTGCTTCTACTGCAAGCAGACTGGTCACTGGAAGCGGAACTGCCCCAAGTATTTGGCGGATAAGAAGGATGGCAAGGTGAACAAAGGTATATGTGATATACATGTTATTGATGTGTACCTTACTAATGCACGCAGTAGCACCTGGGTATTTGATACTGGTTCCGATTGTCGGAGAGGTATCTCTGGGCCCTCTCGGTAATGCACATCACATAAGCCTTGCAAGCATTGCAACTAATGAGTTAGTTGCGAGATGATGTATTACGGAACGAGTAAAGAGACTTGCCGGTAACGAGATTGAACTAGGTATTGGATACCGACGATCGAATCTCGGGCAAGTAACATACCGATGACAAAGGGAACAACGCATGTTGTTATGCGGTCTGACCGATAAACATCTTCGTAGAATATGTAGGAGCCAATATGGGCATCCAGGTCCCGCTATTGGTTATTGACCAGAGATGTGTCTCAGTCATGTCTGCATTGTTCTCGAACCGTAGGGTCCGCACGCTTAACGTTATGATGAAAGTTATTATGAGTTTATGCATTTTGATGTATCGAAGTTAGTTCGGAGTCCCGGATGTGATCACGGACATGACGAGGAGTCTCGAAATGGTCGAGACATAAAGATTGATATATTGGACGTCTATATTCGGACACCGGAAGGGTTCCGGGTGATTTCGGAGAAAACCGGAGTGCCGGAGGGGTTACCGGAACCCCCCGGGGAAGTAATGGGCCTTATTGGGCCTTAGGGGAGAGAGAGGGTTGCGGCCTAGGAGGTGGCGGCCCCCCACATGGGGAGTCCGAATTGGACTAGGGAGGGGGGCGCGGCCCCTCTTTCCCTCTCCCTCTCCTTCTCTTTCCTTCCCCCTTAGGTTTCCTAATTGGATTAGGAAAGGGGAGTCCTACTCCCACTAGGAGGAGGACTCCCCCTCCCCTTGGCGCGCCCCATAGGGCCGGCCGGTCTCCCCCTTGCTCCTTTATATATGGGGGCAGGGGGGCGCCCTAGGACACACAAGTTGATCTTTGAGATCGTTCCTTAGCCGTGTGCGGTGCCCCGTGCCACCATATTCCACCTCGATCATATTGTTGTAGTGCTTAGGCGAAGCCCTGCGTCGGTAGAACATCAAGATCGTCACTATGCCGTCGTGCTGACGGAACTCCTCCCCGAAGCTTTGCTGGATCGGAGCCCGGGGATCGTCATCGAGCTGTACGTGTGCTAAAAACTCGGAGGTGCCGGAGTAACGGTGCTTGGATCGGTCGGATCGGGAAGAAGACGTACGACTACTTCCTCTACGTTGTGTCAACGCTTCCGTTGCGATCTACAAGGGTACGTAGATCATGCTCTCCCCTCGTTGCTATGCATCACCATGATCTTGCGTGTGCGTAGGAATTTTTTTGAAATTACTACGTTCCCCAACAAGGACACGCGCACACGGCCCGCCCGTCCGCGCGCTGTCCGTTTCACCCTGAAAACGGCCCAAACTTGAACCGGGGAGGGGTCGAAAGCAGACAGAAAATGGACAAAAGTCCGTTTGCGCCCGCACATTGGGTCGTTTGATTTGTTCGTTTTACCTCAAACGGATGCACCCGAACAAGATGGGGTCACACGCTGGAGTTGGCCTTAATGCATTTCATGTCGTCTGCGTCTGCATTTACATTTTTCTCAGCTCATTATCTTATGCAGACTTGGTCTTGGAAGTTGGAACATGGCCATCTCCACGACGATTCGGAAATGCAAAAGCAGAATTTGTATATCTGTATGAAACAAAGCTGCAGGCTATTATACAGGTCAGAAGCTCATCAAAATCCTAATAATGTGACCCCGTTAGCAGACGAACTACACGATCTTGTGCTATGTTTAGGATTGGGTCTTGTTCATCACATCATTCTTTTAATGATGTGATTCTGTTATCAATGACATCCAATGTTCATGGTTAGGAAATCGTAACCATGTATTGATCAACGAGCTAGTCAACTAGAGGCTCACTAGAGACATGTTGTGTTCTATGTATTCACACATATGTTACGATTTTCGGATAACACAATTATAGCATGAACAATAGACAATTATCATGAACAAGGAAATATAATAATAACCATTTTATTATTGCCTCTAGGGAATATTTCCAACAGTCTCCCATTTGCACCAGAGTCAATAACCTAGTTAGACTGTGATGAATCGAACACACATAGAGTTCTGGTGTTGATCATGTTTTGCACGTGGAGGAGGTTTAGTTAACGGATCTGCGACATTCAGGTCCATATGCACTTTACAAATCTCTATGTCTCCATCTTGAACATTTTCACAAATGGAGTTGAAGCGATGCTTGGTGTGCCTGGTCTTCTTGTGAAACCTGGGCTCCTTGGCAAGGGCAATAGCTCCAGTGTTGTCACCGAAGAGAGTCATCGGGCCCGACGCATTGGAAATAACTCCTAGATCGGTAATGAACTCATGCATCCAGATTGCTTCATGTGCTGCCTCTGAGGCTGCCATGTACTCCGCTTCACATGTAGATCCCGCCATGACGCTTTGCTTGCAACTGCACCAGCTGACTGCCCCACCATTCAAAATATACACGTATCCGGTTTGTGACTTGGAGTCATCCAGATCTGTGTCGAAGCTAGCATCGACGTAACCCTTTATGACGAGCTCTTCGTCACCTCCATAAACGAGAAACATATCCTTAATCATTTTCAGGTACTTCAGGATATTCTTGGCCGCTGTCCAGTGTTCCATGCCGAGATTACTTTGGTACCTTCCTACCAAACTTACGGCAAGGTTTACATCAGGTCTGGTACACAGCATGGCATACATAATAGACCCTATGGCCGAGGCATAGGGGATGACACTCATCTTTTCTCTATCTTCTGTCGTGGTCGGGCATTGAGACGTACTCAATCTCACACCTTGCAATACATGCAAGAACCTCTTCTTGGACTGATCCATATTGAACTTCTTCAATATCTTGTCAAGGTACGTGCTTTGTGAAAGACCAATGAAGCGTCTCGATCTATCTCTATAGATCTTGATGCCTAATATATAAGCAGCTCCTCCAAGGTCCTTCCTTGAAAAACACTTATTCAAGTAGGCCTTTATGCTTTCCAAGAATTCTATATCATTCCCCATCAATAGTATGTCATCCACATATAATATGAGAAATGCTATAGAGCTCCCACTCACTTTCTTGTAAACACAGGCTTCTCCATAAGTCTGCGTAAACTCAAACGCTTTGATCAACTCATCAAAGCGAATGTTCCAACTCCGAGATGCTTGCACCAGCCCATAGATTGAGCGTTGGAGCTTGCACACCTTGTCAACATTCTTAGGATCGACAAAACCTTTTGGCTGCATCATATACAATTCTTCCTTAAGGAAACCATTAAGGAATGCCGTTTTGACATCCATTTGCCATATCTCATAATCGTAGAACGCGGCAATTGCTAACATGATTCAGACGGACTTCAGCTTCACTATGGGTGAGAAAGTCTCATCGTAGGCAACCCTTGAACTTGTCGATAACCCTTAGCGACAAGCCGAGCCTTTTAGATGGTCACATTACCATCCGTGTATGTCTTCTTCTTAAAGATCCATTTATTTTCTATGGCTCGCCGATCATCGAGCAAGTCAGTCAAAGTCCATACTTTGTTTTCATACATGGATCCTATCTCGGATTTCATGGCTTCAAGCCATTTGTCGGAATCCGGGCCCGCCATCGCTTCTTCATAGTTCGAAGGTTCACCATTGTCTAACAACATGATTTCCAGGACAGGGTTGTCATACCACTCTGGTGCGGAACATGTCCTTGTGGACCTACGAAGTTCAGTAGCAACTTGATCTGAAGTTTCATGATCGTCATCATTAACTTCCTCTCTAGTCGGTGCAGGCACCACAAAAACATTTTCTTGAGCTGCGCTACTCTCCGGTTCAAGAGGCAATACTTCATCAAGTTCTACTTTCCTCCCACTTACTTCTTTCGAGAGAAACTCTTTCTCTAGAAAGGATCCATTCTTGGCAATAAAGATCTTGCCTTCGGATCTGAGGTAGAAGGTATACCCAATAGTTTCCTTAGGGTATCCTATGAAGACACATTTTTCCGATTTGGGTTCGAGCTTTTCAGGTTGAAGTTTCTTGACATAACCATCGCATCCCCAAACTTTCAGAAACGACAACTTAGGTTTCTTCCCAAACCATAATTCATACGGTGTCGTCTCAACGAATTTCGACGGAGCCCTATTTAAAGTGAATGCGATAGTCTCTAAAGCATAACCCCAAAATGATAGCGGTAGGTCGGTAAGAGACATCATGTGTGACACCCCAAGTCCGATGCGCCAGGTGTCTTCGAGTTATTCGCCGATGTTGCCATGTCATTTGTCTGCGTGTTGCATTTCATCATGTCATAATGTGCATTGCATCATCATGTTTTCAAAACTTGCATCCGTCCCGGTCTCCCCGTTCTTTCCGTTGCCCGTTCTGAGCGCAGTCACACTTGCACGCGCCTGCGGCATGTCCGAAATAGTATTTTATAAGTGGTCGGAAAATGTTCTCGGAATGGTTTGAAAGTTGGCGTGTGGTCTTATTATAGTGTAGATAGACCGTCTGTCAAGTTTCATCGCATTCGGAGTTCATTTGATAGCCCAACCGTTAAACTATAGCGGCATTATACCCGGGCACACGTCGGACGTTTTCGGTCTCCGGAAACAGTCGCCGGGCCTCTCTTCTCTTCTCTCAGCCTGAGGCCTTCTGCACAGTCCACTACCTACCGCCAGGCCTAGCCTAAGCTCTCTCGTCAGCCCGCCGCGCTCCTCGCGCGCGCGTCCAAGAGCTGTCCCGGACCCGAACCGGGCAGTCGTCACCGTTGGGTCCGGAACATCCCAAACATCTACAAAACATCACCGTTTTCTTATTTGGCCTCCATAGCCTATTTTTCCTGACCGTCCGATTTTGATCGGAGGGAGGAGATAGCCCCTAAACCTATCCGGCTTGCTATATATTGTGGGCAACCCTAGTTTCTAGGCACCTTGTCCCATCCATCCCATCATGCGCCGCCACTCCTCTTGTTTTCAGCGCTGAACCAACCAACCAACCAGCCTCCATCTTGCCCGATCCAAACCCAACCATCATCGATCCAAAAATCCTCTCGGTCTCCATCCAGCGCCTCATCCCCCTCCTCTGCCTTGATCGAGGATGGATCGAGAGCAGCGCCGTCCGGCCCCGAGAAACACCGCGCCATGGCCCCCGCCATCAAGTCGCCCCGACCCGCAAGGCCTCCTCCCTGTTTTCTCGCTGTTCTTCTCTACTGCTGCTACTAATCACGTGGTCACTGTGTTTTCTCCTGCAAGGACTGCGCCACCAATTCAAGAACGTCGTCGGCCTCATCAACTCTCCTTGCTGCTCGATCTGACCGCATCCAACGTCAAGAACCTGCGTTCCCAGTCTCATCTCCAGCCTCCCTCGCTTTTCCCGTGTCACCGGAGATCGCGCCAAGTACAGCGCCGCCGCGTCCCTGAGTTGCAGCGAGCCGCCGCTGCTGCTCGTCTTCATCGAGCCGGCCAAGTCCTAGGAACGTCATGGCCGCCCCTCTCCTCCTCACGGGTCCTGGACCCCTACGCCCCATCACCGGCGTCCAGCGCCGCCATGGATTCACGCCAAGGGTTCCTCACCGCCGCCCCGTTTCTGCCGTCGTCGCGCCCTACTTCAACTGAAGCCGATGCCCTCACCTCGTCTTGATCCAGTGGATCCTAATGCCCAGCGCCGCATCGACTTTCCTACACAGCCGACGTCCTTCATCAGGTCCTGCCAGCGGCATGCCCCGCGACCCCTCCTGCTGCAAGTCCCGCGCCCGTCGGCCTCCATCCACCGCAAGCTCTACGCCGCCGCCCCTCTATTTTCTATCGAATAGAGGACCACGCCCGAGGCCTCTCGTGCCTCCTTGATGCGAGAGTGGGCTGCAAGGGCGCCAAGGCCCAGCGTGTCGCCAGCCCCACTTCGCCCTGCTTCCCCTCTCCACCCATCGGGCCAAGCCCAGGGTGAGCTCTGCTGCCCGCACCTCTTGCACTGTTGGCCCATGTCATGTTTTTTTTCTCTAGATGATTTTGTCTATTATTCTAGAGAACATCTGTTTTGCAGAAAAGTCCCTTAACATCATGCATATTATAACTCACCAATCGTGCATCATATTAAAATAAATTATATATGAAAGATGCTTAGTTCTTCGTCTAGTTTCATAATATGTCTTTTCCATCCATGTTTAAAATGTTGTTTTTGTAATTTTGCCCATATGTCATGTTAAAATGATTTAATTCATAACTAAATAGCCGTAGCTCCAAACCTAACAAACTTTATATGTAAATGGGGTAGAAAAATGCTAGTTTAACTTGGTGGCATCACTTTGCATGTTTAACAACTATAAAATATGGTTTAGGGCAGAACAGTACCAAACCTAATATATGCATATGAGGATTTTCCGGAATTGTTGTTCGTTGTTTCCGGCCTCATTTAAACTTGACTAGATAGGTAGTTTTACTTTGCTTCACCCTCTTACCATGTTTAACAACATTTAATATTGTTGGGTACATAAACAAGACCGAACTAAATAAGTTCACGTGGTGTTTCGTCAATATGCAACGGAGTTGCACTTTGAGCTCCACTTAATTTGTAGGGTTGTTTGTGCACTTTGCCATGCCATGCTTCATTAAACCGGACATGCATCATACTTGATTGTGCATCATGCCATGTTCATGTGTTGGTTGTTTACTATGTTGTTTGCTCCTTTCCGGTGTTGCTTCTTCGGATTGGTTCCGATAACATCGTGTTGTGAGGATTCGTTCGACTACGTCTGTTTGCCTTCTTCATGGACTCGTTCTTCTTCCTTGCGGGATCTCAGGCAAGATGACCATACCCTCGAAATCACTTCTATCTTTGCTTGCTAGATGCTCGCTCTTTTGCTATGCCTATGCTGCGATACCTACCACTTGCTTATCATGCCTCCCATATTGCCATGAGCCTCTAACCCACCTTGTCCTAGCAAACCGTTGATTGGCTATATTACAGCTTTGCCCAGCCCCTCTTATAGTGTTGTTAGTTGCAAGTGAAGATGGAGTTTGTTCCTTATTGGAACATGGATATTTGTTGGGATATCACAATGTCTCTTATTTAATTAATGCATCTATATACTTGGTAAAGGGTGGAAGGCTCGGCCTTATGCCTGGTGTTTTGTTCCACTCTTGCCGCCCTAGTTTCCGTCATACCGGTGTTATGTTCCTTGATTTTGCGTTCCTTACACGATCGGGTTATAATGGGAACCCCTTGACAGTTTGCTTTGAATAAAACTCCTCCAGCAAGGCCCAACCTTGGTTTTACCATTTGCACTAACAACCTACCACCTTCCCTTGGGTTCTGCAGACTCAAGGGTCATCTTTATTTAAACCCCCTGGGCCAGTGCTTCTCTAAGTGTTGGTCCGAAATAGAGCCACTTGCGGCGCCACCTCGGGGAAACTTGAGGGCTGGTTTTAGCTGTACGTAGTGTTCATCCGGTGTTGCCCTGAGAACGAGATATGTGTAACTCCTATCAGGATGTCGGCGCATCGGGCGGTCTTGCTGGTCTTCTTTTACCATTGTCGAGATGTCTTGTAACCGGGATTCCGAGCCTGATCGGGTCTTCCTGGGAGAAGGAATATCCTTCGTTGACTGTGAGAGCTTGTGATGGGCTAAGTTGGGACACCCCTGCAGGGATTTGATCTTTCGAAAGCCGTGCCCATGGTTATGGGCAGATGGGAATTTGTTAATGTCCGGTTGTAGAAAACCTGAAAACTTAACTTAATTAAAATGCATCAACCGCGTGTGTAGCCGTGATGGTCTCTTCTCGGCGCGGTCCGGGAAGTGAACACGGTGTTAGAGTTATGCTTGAACGTAAGTAGTTTCAGGATCACTTCTTGATCACTTCTAGTTTGCGAACGTGCTTCGCCTTCTCTTCTCGCTCTCTTTTGCGTAAGTTAGCCACCATATATGCTAGTGCTTGCTGCAGCTCCACCTCACTACCTTTTCCTACCCATAAGCTTAAATAGTCTTGATCTCGTGGGTGTGAGATTGTTGAGTCCTCGTGACTCACAGATTACTTCAAACAGTTGCAGGTGCCAATGATACCAATGCAGATGCCGCAGCCAAGCTCAAGGAGGAGCTCGATGAAGATCGTGTTCGTTGTGTTGTTTCGTTTCTAGTTGATCAGTAGTGGAGCCCAGTCGGGCGATCGGGGATCTGTAGCATTAGGGGTGGTCTTCTTTTATTTTGGTTCCGTAGTCGGACCTTGATTGTATCTGGATGATGTAATGATTTATTCATGTATTGTGTGAAGTGGCGATTGTAATCCAACTATGTACCTCTTTTCTCTTTCAGTACATGGGATGTGTAAAGATTACTCCTCTTGCGACATTGCCTACAATGCGGTTATGCCTCTAAGTCGTGCTCCGACACGTGGGAGATATAGCCGTAGCGTAATGGTGTGTCCGAACGTCGAAATCGCACTCTATTGGATATGGTGCGATCCAATAGAGTGTGATTTCGACGTTCGGACACACCATTACGCTGAGGTGTTCCAGGCGGCGTGAGTTGTGAAACAATTCTACATTTCCTTAAGTGCGTGCCAAATTCGTGACTCAAATATTCTTCCCCACGATCTGATTGTAAGAACTTGATTTTCCTGTCACGTTGATTCTCAACCTCACTCTGAAATTCCTTAAACTTTTCAAAGGTCTCAGACTTGTGTTTCATTAAGTAGACATACCCATATCTACTTAAGTCATCAGTGAGAGTGAGAACATAACGATAACCACCGTGAGCCTCAACGCTCATTGGACCACACACATCAGTATGTATGATTTCCAATAAGTTGGTTGCTCGCTCCATTGTTTCAGAGAATGGAGTCTTGGTCATTTTGCCCATGAGGCATGGTTCGCACGTGTCAAATGATTCACAATCAAGAGACTCCAAAAGTCCATCTGCATGGAGTTTCTTCATGCATTTGATACCAATGTGACCAAGGCGGCAGTGCCACAAGTATGTGGGACTATCATTATCAACCTTACATCTTTTGGCATTCACACTATGAATATGTGTAACATCACGTTCGAGATTAAACAAGAATAAACCATTGACCAGTAGGGCATGACCATAAAACACATCTCTCAAGTAAATGGAACAACCATTATTCTCGGATTTAAATGAGTAGCCATCTTGCATTAAACAAGATCCAGATACAATGTTCATGCTTAAAGCTGGTACTAAATAACAATTATTGAGGTTTAAAACTAATCCCGTAGGTAAATGTAGAGGCAGCATGCCGACGGCGATCACATCGACCTTGGAACCATTCCCGACGCGCATTGTCACCTCGTCCTTCGCCAGTCTCTGCTTATTCCGCAGCTCCTGCTTTGAGTTACAAATATGAGCAATTGCACCGGTATCAAATACCCAGGAGCTACTACGAGCGCTGGTTAGGTACACATCAATAACATGTATATCACATATACCTTTGGTATTGTCGGCCTTCTTATCCGCTAAGTAGTTGGGGGCAGTTCCACTTCCAGTGACCGTTTCCCTTGCAATAAAAGCACCCAGTCTCAGGCTTGGGTCCATTCTTTGGCTTCTTCCCAGCAGCTGGCTTACCGGGCGCGACAACTCCCTTGCCGTCCTTCTTGAAGTTCTTCTTACCCTTGCCTTTCTTGAACTTAGTGGTTTTATTCACCATCAACACTTGATGTTCCTTTTTGATCTCCACCTCCGCTGATTTTAGCATTGAATATACCTCAGGAATGGTCTTTTCCATCCCCTGCATATTGAAGTTCATCACAAAGCTCTTGTATCTAGGTGGGAGCGACTGAAGGATTTGGTCAACGACCGCATCATCTGGAAGATTAACTCCCAGCTGAGATAAGCGGTTGTGCAACCCAGACATTTTGAGTATGTGCTCGCTGACAGAACTATTCTTCTCCATCTTACAACTGTAGAACTTGTCGGAGACTTCATATCTCTCGACCCGGGCATGAGCTTGGAAAACCATTTTCAGCTCTTGGAACATCTCATATGCTTCGTGCTGCTCAAAACACTTTTGGAGCCCCGGTTCTAAGCTGTAAAGCATGCCGCACTGAACCAGGGAGTAATCATCACTACGCGACTGCGAGGCGTTCATAACGTCTTGAGTTGTTGGGAAAACAGGTGCATCACCTAGCGGTGCTTCAAGGACATATGCTTTCTTGGCAGCTATGACGATAATCCTCAGGTTACGGACTCAGTCCGTGTAGTTGCTACCATCATCTTTCAGCTTGGTTTTCTCTAGGAACGCGTTGAAGTTGAGGGCAACATTAGCGTGGGCCATTTGATCTACAAGACATATTGCAAAGTTTTAGATTATGTTCATGATAATTAAGTTCATCTAATCAAATTATTTAATGAACTCTCACTCAGATAGACATCCCTCTAGTCATCTAAGTGATACATGATCCGAGTCAACTAGGCCATGTCCGATCATCATGTGAGACGGACTAGTCATCATCGGTGAACATCTTCATGTTGATCGTATCTTCTGTACGACTCATGTTCGACCTTTCGGTCTTCCGTGTTCCGAGGCATGTCTGTACATGCTAGGCTCGTCAAGTCAACCTAAGTGTATTGCGTGTGTAAATATGGCTTACACCCGTTGTATGCGAACGTTAGAACCTATCACACCCGATCATCACGTGGTGCTTCGAAACAATGGACCTTAGTAATGGTGCACAGTTAGGGGGAACACAATTCTTGATATTTTAATGAGGGATCATCTTATTTATGCTACCGTCGTTCTAAGCAAATAAGATGTAAAAACATGATAAACATCACATGCAATCAAATAGTGACATGATATGGCCAATATCATTTTGCTCCTTTTGATCTCCATCTTCGAGGCGCCATGATCATCATCGTCACCGGCATGACACCATGATCTCCATCATCGTGTCTTCATGAAGTTGTCTCGCCAACTATTACCTCTACTACTATAGCTAACGGTTAGCAATAAAGTAAAGTAATTACATGGCGTTTTCATTGTCACGCAGGTCATACAATAAATTAAGACAACTCCTATGGCTCTTGCCGATTGTCATACTCATCGACATGCAAGTCGTGATTCCTATTACAAGAACATGATCAATCTCATACATCACATATATCATTCATCACATCCTTTTGGCCATATCACATCACACGACATATGCTGCAAGAACAAGTTAGACGTCCTCTAATTGTTGTTGCAAATTTTTACGTGGCTGGTATAGGTTTCTAGCAAGAATGTTTATTACCTACGCCAAAACCACAACGTGATATGCCAATTTCTATTTACCCTTCATAAGGATCCGTTTCATCGGATCCGATCCGACTAAAGTGGGAGAGACAGACACCTGCAAGCCACCTTATGCAACTAGTGCATGTCAGTCGGTGGAACCAGTCTCACGTAAGCGTACGTGTAAGGTCGGTCCGGGCCGCTTCATCCCACGATGCCGCCGAATCAAGATAAGACTAGTAACGGTAAGTAAATTGACAAAATCAACACCCACAACAACTTGTGTTCTACTCGTGCATGGAAACTACGCATAGACCTAGCTCATGATGCCACTGTTGGGGATCGTTGCAGAAATTAAAAAATTTCTACGCATCACCAAGATCAAGCTATGGATTTTACTAGCAACGAGAGGGGAGTGCATCTTCATACCTTTGAAGATCGCGATGCGGAAGCGTTGCAAGAACGCGATCGGTGGAGTCGTACACAAAGCGATTCAGATCGTGGCTGATTCCGATCTAAGCACCGAACAACGGTGCCTCCGCGTTCAACACACGTGCATCCCGGTGACATCTCCCGCGCCTTGATCCAGCAAGGAGAGAGGAAGAGGTTGGGGAAGACTCTGTCCAGCAGCAGCACGACGGCGTGGTGGTGGTGGAGGAGCGTGGCACTCCAGCAGGGCTACGCCAAGCACTACGAGAGACGAGGATGGAGAGGGGTAGGGCTGTGCCAGGAGAAGGGGTGCGGTTGCCCTCCCACCCTCACTATTTATAGGGGGAAGGGGAGAGGGGGTCGTCCTCCTAGATCCATCTAGAGGGGGGCGGGCAGCGGCCCCCTTAGGGTTTCCAACTAGGGGGGGCGCCCACCCCGGGGGGGGGGGGGGGCAGCGGCCCCCTAGGGTTTCCAACCCTAGGCGCCTTGGGACCTTGGGGGGCGCACCAGCCCACTGGGCTGGTTCCCACATAACTACAGCCCATTAGGTCCTTCGGGCCAGGTGGACCCTCCCGGTGGACCCCCGGAACCCCTTCGGTGGTCCCGGTACAATACTGATAAACCCCGAAACCTTTCCGGTGACTGAAACTGGACTTCCCATATATAAATCTTTACCTCCGGACCATTCCGGAACTCCTCGTGACGTCCGGGATCACATCCGGGACTCCGAACAACATTTGGTAACCACGTACATCTATTCCCTATAACCCTAGCATCATCGAACCTTAAGTGTGCAGACCCTACGGGTTCGGGAGGCATGTAGACATGACTGAGACATCTCTCCGGTCAATAGCCAACAGCGGGATTTGGATACCCATGTTGGATCCCACATGCTCCATGATGATCTCATCAGATGAACCATGATGTCAAGGATTCAATCAATCCTGTATGCAATTCCCTTTGTCTACCAGTATAGCACTTGCTCGAGATTCGATCATCGGTATACTGATACCTTGTTCAATCTCGTTACGGCAAATCTCTTTACTCGTTCCATAACACATCATCCCATGATCAACTCCTTGATCACACTGAGCTCATAATGATGATGTCCTACCGAGTGGGCCTAGAGATACCTCTCCGTCATACGGAGTGACAAATCCCAGTCTCGATTCGTGCCAACCCAACAAATACTTTCGGGGATATCCGCAGTGTACCTTTATAGCCACCCAGTTACCTTGTGACGCTTGGCACACCCAAAGTACTCCTATGGTATCCGGGAGTTGCACAATCTCATGGTCTAAGGAAAAAGATACTTGACATTATAAAAGCTTTAGCAGACGAACTACACGATCTTGTGCTATGCTTAGGATTGGGTCTTGTCCATCACATCATTCTCCTAATGATGTGATCCCGTTATCAATGACATCCAATGTTCATGGTTAGGAAACCGTAACCATCTATTGATCAACGAGCTAGTCAACTAGAGGCTCACTAGGGACATGTTGTGGTCTATGTATTCACACATGTATTATGATTTCCGGATAACACAATTATAGCATGAATAATAGACAATTATCATGAACAAGGAAATATAATAATAACCATTTTATTATTGCCTCTAGGACATATTTCCAACATGTTTCACCTAAAAGCGGCCCAAACTTGGACCGGGGAGGGGTCGAAAGTGGACAGAAAACGGACAAAAGTACGTTTGCGCCCGCGCGCTGGGTCGTTTGGTTTGTCCGTTTTACCTCAAACGGACGCACCCGAACAAGATGGGGTCACGCGCTGAAGTTGTCCTTAATGCATTTCCTGTCGTCTGTGTCTGCATTTATATTTTTCTCTGCTCATTATCTCGTTTTATGCATGGGGCTCTGTCTGCACCTATGCAGACCTGGTCTTGGAAGTTGGAACATGGCCATCTCCATTACAATTCGAAATACAAAAGAAGAATTTGTATATCTGTATGAAACAAAGCTGCAGGCTATTACACGGGTCAGAAGCTCATCAGAATCCTCCAAAGACGTCTAAGCAATTTTTCTCATCAGCCATCTAAAGGAGCTTCAGCTGGCACTTTGATTTCAAGCAGTCACAAGTTTTTTTTATGTCAGCACGACGCACCAAAACAAGCACACAACCACAGTAGTGCAAACCAACATCGATTTGTTACTAAGCCGCAAGCATTTGTCGCAAACTTTTTTTTTCTGAAAAAGGAGGTTAAAAGCCCGGCTTCTGCATTAATGGATGCATACAACCATCTTTATTAATTATTTAACAAAGATCTGACAAGAACATATGTCGAGCAACCTAAAGTCACCGCTCAAACTTACTAACTTGATAATGTGGAGTGCTCTCACTCTCCATATCTAAAACCGGTTTGTTGCCGATCCATCCGCATAACATATCGCAACCTATAACTAGCGCAGCAAACCTAAAGCGTACACCACATGCATATGTTTTAGAAGCCACCAAGGTAATCAAACCGCTGACCCATCTTCAGGAAAGAGATTCGCATCATCCTTGTCCAACTAGCCATCCGTCGATGCCACAACGGCGCCTAACGGCACCACCTCCATGCACGCAAATTGCTGAGCACGTCGTGGTCGCCGCCGGTACATCGCAGCATCATGCCGCCAGGTACCACTAGCTGACACAGCTTGAAGTCTCTGGAAGATCTATCGTGCGTAGCATCTGCCGAACAGGCATGAAACAACGTAGCACCTGTCGGCCAGACATGACTTGCCATCTCCACCAAACTGTTGGGTTTCGTAGTAATTTCAAAAAAATTCCTACGCACACGCAAGATCATGGTGATGCATAGCAACAAGAGGGGAGAGTGTTGTCTATGTACCCTCGTAGACCAAAGCGGAAGCGTTGACGCAACGTAGAGGAAGTAATCGTACGTCTTCCCGATCCGAATGATCCAAGCACCGTTACTCCGGCACCTCCGAGTTCTTAGCACACGTTCAGCTCGATGACGCTCCCCGGGCTCCGATCCAGCAAAGCTTCGGGGATGAGTTCCGTCAGCACAACGGCGTGGTGACGATGATGATGTTCTACCGACGCAGGGCTTCGCCTAAGCACTACAACGATATGACCGAGGTGGAATATGGTGGAAGGGGGCACCGCACACGGCCAAGGAACGATCACGAGGATCAACTTGTGTCTATGGGGTGCCCCTTGCCTCAGTATATAAAGGATGGAGGAGGAGGAGGCCGGCCAAGGCTTGGTGCGGCCGGGATGTGGAGTCCTACTAGGATTCCAAGTCCTAGTAGGAGTCCACCAAGAGGGGAGGAAGGGAGAAGGAAGTGGAGGAGAAGGAAAGGTGGCCGGCCCCCTTTTCCCTAGTCCAATTCGGACTAGAGGGGAGGGGGGGCGCAGCAGCCCCTTGGCCCTGTCTCCTCTTTCCACTAAAGCCCATCAAGGCCCATTGCTTCTCCCGTAACTACCCGGTACTCCGAAAAATACCCGAATCACTCGGAACCTTTCCGATGTCCGAATATAGTCGTCCAATATATCGATCTTTACGTCTCGACCATTTCGAGACTCCTCGTCATGTCCCGGATCTCATACGGGACTCCGAACTCCTTCGGTACATCAAAACTCATAAACTCATAATATAACTGTCATCGAAACCTTAAGCGTGCGGACCCTACGGTTCGAGAACAATGTAGACATGACCGAGACATGTCTCTGGTCAATAACCAATAGCGGGACCTGGATGCCCATATTGGCTCCTACATATTCTACGAAGATCTTTATCGGTCAGACTGCATAACAACATACGTTGTTCCCTTTGTCATCGGTATGTTACTTGCCCGAGATTCGATCGTCGGTATCCAATACCTAGTTCAATCTCGTTACCGGCAAGTCTCTTTACTCGTTCCGTAATACATCATCCCGCAACTAACTCATTAGTTCCAATGCTTGCAAGGCTTAAGTGATGTGCATTACCGAGAGGGCCCAGAGATACCTCTCCGACGATCGGAGTGACAAATCCCAATCTCGAAATACGCTAACCCAACATGTACCTTTGGAGACACCTGTAGAGCACCTTTATAATCACCCAGTTACGTTGTGACGTTTGGTAGCACACAAAGTGTTCCTCCGGCACACGGGAGTTGCATAATCTCATAGTCATAGGAACATGTATAAGTCATGAAGAAAGCAATAGCAACATACTAAATGATCGGGTGCTAAGCTAATGGAATGGGTCATGTCAATCAGATCATTCAACTAATGATGTGATCCCGTTAATCAAATAACAACTCTTTGTCCATGGTTAGGAAACATAACCATCTTTGATTATCGAGCTAGTCAAGTAGAGGCATACTAGTGACACTCTGTTTTCTATGTATTCACACATGTATTATGTTTCCGGTTAATACAATTCTAGCATGAATAATAAACATTTATCATGTAATAAGGAAATAAATAATAACTTTATTATTGCCTCTAGGGCATATTTCCTTCAGTCTCCCACTTGCACTAGAGTCAATAATCCAGTTCACATCGCCATGTGATTTAACAGCAATAGTTCACATCACCATGTGATTAACACCCATAGTCCACATCGATATGTGACCAACACCCAAAGGGTTTACTAGAGTCAGTAATCTAGTTCATCGCTATGTGATTAACACCCAAAGAGTACTAAGGTGTGATCATGTTTTGCTTGTGAGATAATTTTAGTCACCGGGTCTATCATATTCAGATCCGTAAGTATTTTGCAAATATCTATATCAACAATGCTCTGTATGGAGCTACTCTAGCTAATTGCTCCCACTTTCAATATGTATCTAGATCGAGACTTAGAGTCATCTAGATTAGTGTCAAAACTTGCATCGGCGTAACCCTTTACGATGAACCTTTTTTTTCACTTCCATAATCGAGAAACATATCCTTATTCCACTAAGGATAATTTTGACCGCTGTCCAGTGATCTACTCCTAGATCACTATTGTACTCCCTTGCCAAAATCAGTGTAGGGTATACAATAGATCTGGTACACAGCATGGCATACCTATGACTGAGGCATAGGGAATGACTTTCATTCTCTTTCTATCTTCTGCCGTGGTCGGGCTTTGAGTCTTACTCAACTTCACACCTTGTAACATAGGCAAGAAACTTTTTCTTTGACTGTTCCATTTTGAACTACTTCAAAATCTTGTCAAGGTATGTACTCATTGAAAAAACTTATCAAGCGTCTTGATCTATCTCTATAGATCTTGATACTCAATATATAAGCAGCTTCACCGAGGTCTTTCTTTGAAAAATCCTTTCAAACACTCCTTTATGCTTTGCAGAATAATTCTACATTATTTCCGATCAACAATATGTCATACACATATACTTATCAGAAATGCTGCAGTGCTCCCACTCACTTTCTTGTAAATACAGGCTTCACCGCAAGCCTGTATAAAACTATATGCTTTGATCAACTTATCAAAGCGTATATTCCAACACCGAGATGCTTGCACCAGTCCATAGATGGATCGCTGGAGCTTGCATATTTTGTTAGCACCTTTAGGATTGACAAAACCTTCTGGTTGCATCATATTCAACTCTTCTTTAAATCCATTAAGGAATGCAGTTTTGTTTATCCATTTTCCAGATTTCATAAAATGCGGCAATTGCTAACATGATTCGGACAGACTTAAGCATAGATATGAGTGAGAAACTCTCATCATAGTCAACACCTTGAACTTGTTGAAAACCCTTTGCGACAATTCTAGCTTTGTAGATAGTAACACTACTATCAGCGTCCGTCTTCCTCTTGAAGATCCATTTATTTTCTATGGCTTGCCGATCATCGGGCAAATCCATCAAAGTCCATACTTTGTTCTCATACATGGATCATATCTCAGATTTCATGGCCTCAAACCATTTTGCGGAATCTGGGCTCATCATCGCTTCCTCATAGTTCGCAAGTTCGTCATGGTCTAGTAACATGACTTCCAGAACAGGATTACCGTACCACTCTGGTGCGGATCTCACTCTAGTTTACCTACGAGATTCGGTAGTAACTTGATCTGAAGTTTCATGATCATCATCATTAGCTTCCTCACTAATTGGTGTAGGTGTCACAGAAACCGGTTTCTGTGATGTACTACTTTCCAATAAGGGAGGAGGTACAGTTACCTCATCAAGTTCTACTTTCCTCCCACTCACTTCTTCCGAGAGAAACTCCTTCTCCAGAAAGTTTCCGAATTTAGCAAGAAAAGTCTTGCCTTCAGATCTGTGATAGAAGGTGTACCCAACAGTAACTTTTGGGTATCCTATGAAGACACACTTTTCCGATTTGGTTTTGAGCTTATCAGGATGAAACCTTTTCATATAAGCATCACTATCCCAAACTTTAAGAAACGACAACTTTGGTTTCTTGCCAAACCACAGTTCAGATTGTGTCGTCTCAACGGACTTAGATGGTGCCCTTTTAAACGTGAATACAGCTGTCTTTAATGCATAACCCCAAAACGATAGTGGTAAACCGGTAAGAAACATCATAGATTGCACTATATCCAATAAAGTACGGTTATGACGTTCGGACACACATAATGTTGTAGTGTTCTAGGTGGCATGAATTTGTGAAACTATTTCACATTGTTTTTAACTGAAGGCCAAACTCGTGACTCAAATACTCTTCTCTACGATTAAATCGTAGAAACTTTATTTTCTTGTTACGATGATTTTTCACTTCACTCTGAAATTCTTTGAACTTTTCAAATGTTTCAGACTTATGTTTCATCAAGTAGATGTACTCAAATCATCTGTGAAGATCAGAAAATAATGATACCTATCGTGAGCCTCAATATTCATTGGACCACATACATCAGTATGTATGATTTCCAACAAATCTGTTGCTCGCTCCATTGTTCCGAAGAACAGAGTCTTAGTCATCTTGCCCATGAGGCATGGTTTGCAAGCATCAACTGATTCATAATCAAGTGATTCCAAAAGCCCATCAGCATGGAGTTTCTTCATGCGCTTTACACCAATATGACCTAAACGGCAGTGCCACAAATAAGTTGCACTATCATTATTAACTTCACATCTTTTGGTTTCAATATTATGAATATGTGTATCACTACGATTGAGATCCAATGAAATATTTTCATTGGGTGTGTAACCATATAAGGTTTTATTCATGTAAACAGAACAACAATTTATTCTCTTACTTAAATGAATAACTGTATTGCAATAAACATGATCGAATCATATTCATGCTCAACACCAAATAACACTTATTTAGGTTCCACACTAATCCCGAAAGTATAGGGAGTGTGCGATGATGATCATATCAATCTTGGAACCACTTCCAACTCTCATTGTCACTTCATCCTTAACTAGTCTCTGTTCATTCTGCAACTCCCGTTTCGAGTTACTAATCTTAGCAACTGAACTAGTATCAAATACTGAGGGGTTGCTATAAACACTAGTAAAGTACACATCAATAACATGTATATCAAATATACTTATGTTCACTTTGTCATCCTTCTTATCCGCCAATCACTTGGGGTAGTTCCGCTTCCAGTGACCAGTCCCTTTGCAGTAGAAGCACTTAGTCTCAGGCTTAGGACTAGACTTGGGTTTCTTCACTTGAGCAGCAACTTGCTTGCCGTTCTTCTTGAAGTTCCCCTTCTTCCGTTTGCCCTTTTCTTGAAACTAGTGATCTTGTCAACCATCAACACTTGATGCTCTTTCTTGATTTCTACCTTCATCGATTTCATCATCATGAAAAGCTCGGGATTCGTTTTCGTCATCCCTTGCATACTATAGTTCATGACGAAGTTCTACTAACTTGGTGATGGTGACTAGAGAATTCTGTCAATCACTATCTTATCTGGAAGATTAACTCCCACTTGATTCAAGCGATTGTAGTACCCAGACAATCTGAGCACATGCTCACTAGTTGAGCGATTCTCCTCCATCCTTTAGCTATAGAACTTGTTGGAGACTTCATATCTCTCAACTCGGGTATTTGCTTGAAATATTAACTTCAACTCCTGGAACATCTCATATGGTCCATGACGTTCAGAACATCTTTGAAGTCCCGATTCTAAGCCGTTAAGCATGGTGCACTAAACTATCAAGTAGTCATCATATTGAGCTAGCCAAACATTCATAACGTCTGCATCTGCTCCTGCAATAGGTCTGTCACCTAGCGGTGCATCAAGGACATAATTTTTCTGTGCAGCAATGAGGATAAACCTCATATCACGGATCCAATCCGCATTATTGCTACTAACATCTTTCAACATAGTTTTTCTCTAGGAACATATCAAAACAAACATAGGGAAGCAACAACGCGAGGTATTGATCTAAAACATAGATATGCTAATACTACCAGGACTAAGTTCATGATAAATTTAAGTTCAATTAATCATATTACTTAAGAACTCCCACTTAGATAGACATCCCTCTAATCCTCTAAGTTATCACGTGATCCAAATCAACTAAACCATAACCGATCATCACGTGAAATGGATTAGTTTTCAATGGTGAACATCATTATGTTGATCATATCTACTATATGATTCACGCTCGACCTTTCGGTCTCCGTGTTCCGAGGCCATATCTGCATATGCTAGGCTCGTCAAGTTTAACCTGAGTATTCTACGTGTGCAAAACTGGCTTGCATCCGTTGTAGATGGACATAGAGCTTATCACACCCGATCATCATGTGGTGTCTGGGCACGACGAACTTTGGCAACAGTGCATACTCAGGGAGAACACTTCTTGATAATTTAGTGAGAGATCATCTTATAATGCTACCGTCAATCAAAGCAAGATAAGATGCATAAAAGATAAACATCACATGCAATCAATATAAGTGATATGATATGGCCATCATCATCTTGTGCTTGTGATCTCCATCTCCGAAGCACCGTCATGATCACCATCATCACCGGCGCGACACCTTGATCTCCATCGTAGCATCGTTGTCGTCTCGCCAATCTTATGCTTCCACGACTATCGCTACCGCTTAGTGATAAAGTAAAGCATTACAGCGCGATTGCATTGCATACAATAAAGCGACAACCATATGGCTCCTGCCAGTTGCCGATAACTCAGTTACAAAACATGATCATCTCATACAATAAAATTTAGCATCATGTCTTGACCATATCACATCACAACATGCCCTGCAAAAACAAGTTAGACGTCCTCTACTTTGTTTGTTGCAAGTTTTACGTGGCTGCTACGGGCTTAAGCAAGAACCAATCTTACATACGCATCAAAACCACAACGATAGTTTGTCAAGTTGATGCCGTTTTAACCTTCGCAAGGACCGGACGTAGCCACACTCGGTTCAACTAAAGTTGGGGAAACTGACACCCGCCAGCCACCTGTGTGCAAAGCACGACGGTAGAACCAGTCTCGCGTAAGCGTACGCGTAATGTCAGTCCGGGCCGCTTCATCCAACAATACCGCCGAACCAAAGTATGACATGCTGGTAGGCAGTATGACTTATATCGCCCACAACTCACTTGTGTTCTACTCGTGCATATAACATCAAACCATAAAACCTAGGCTCGGATGCCACTATTGGGTTTCGTAGTAATTTCAAAAAAAAATCCTACGCACACGCAAGATCATGGTGATGCATAGCAACGAGAAGGAAGAGTGTTGTCTACGTACCCTCGTAGACCGAACGGAAGCGTTGACGCAACGTAGAGGAAGTAGTCGTACGTCTTCCCGATCCGACCGATCCAAGCACAGTTACTCCGGCATCTCCGAGTTCTTAGCACACGTTCAGCTCGATGACGCTCCCCGGGCTCCGATCCAGCAAAGCTTCGGGGATGAGTTCCGTCAGCACAACGGCGTGGTGACGATGATGATGTTCTACCGACGCAGGGCTTCGCCTAAGCACTACAACGATATGACCGAGGTGGAATATGGTGGAAGGGGGCACCACACACGGCTAAGGAACGACCACAAGGATCAACTTGTGTCTATGGGGTGCCCCTTGCCTCAGTATATAAAGGATGGAGGAGGAGGAGGCCGGCCAAGGCTTGATGCGGCCAGGATGTGGAGTCCTACTAGGATTCCAAGTCCTAGTAGGAGTCCACCAAGAGGGGAGGAAGGGAGAAGGAAGTGGAGGAGAAGGAAAGGTGGCCGGCCCCCTTTTCCCTAGTCCAATTCGGACTAGAGGGGAGGGGGGGGCGCAACAGCCCCTTGGCCCTTTCTCCTCTTTCCACTAAAGCCCATCAAGGCCCATTGCTTCTCCCGTAACTACCCGGTACTCCGAAAAATACCCGAATCACTCGGAACTTTTCCGATGTCCGAATATAGTCGTCCAATATATCGATCTTTACGTCTCGACCATTTCGAGACTCCTCGTCATGTCCCCGATCTCATCCGGGACTCCGAAATCCTTCGGTACATCAAAACTCATAAACTCATAATATAACTGTCATCGAAACCTTAAGCGTGCGGACCCTACGGTTCGAGAACAATGTAGACATGATCGAGACATGTCTCCGGTCAATAACCAATAGCGGGACCTGGATGCCCATATTGGCTCCTACATATTCTATGAAGATCTTTATCGGTCAGACCGCATAACAACATACGTTGTTCCCTTTGTCATCGGTATGTTACTTGCCCGAGATTCGATCGTCGGTATCCAATACTTAGTTCAATCTCGTTACCGGCAAGTCTCTATACTCGTTCCGTAATACATCATCCCGCAACTAACTCATTAGTTCCAATGCTTGCAAGGCTTAAGTGATGTGCATTACCGAGAGGGCCCAGAGATACCTCTCCGACGATCGGAGTGACAAATCCCAATCTCGAAATACGCCAACCCAACATGTACCTTTGGAGACACCTGTAGAGCACCTTTATAATCACCCAGTTACGTTGTGACGTTTGGTAGCACACAAAGTGTTCCTCCGGCACACGGGAGTTGCATAATCTCATAGTCATAGGAACATGTATAAGTCATGAAGAAAGCAATAGCAACATACTAAACGATCGGGTGCTAAGCTAATGGAATGGGTCGTGTCAATCAGATCATTCAACTAATGATGTGATCCCGTTAATCAAATAACAACTCTTTGTCCATGGTTAGGAAACATAACCATCTTTGATTATCGAGCTAGTCAAGTAGAGGCATACTAGTGACACTCTGTTTGTCTATGTATTCACACATGTATTATGTTTCCGGTTAATACAATTCTAGCATGAATAATAAACATTTATCATGAAATAAGGAAATAAATAATAACTTTATTATTGCCTCTAGGGCATATTTCCTTCACAAACCTCCGTGCAAGACGAAGCCGCTCCACCTCCTACCGCTGTCTTCCAGCACTGCTCCACAAACGTTGCTCTCAAGAGAGAAACGACACCGCAATGCCGCCGTCATCCGATCTGGAAGACCAGATCCTAGAGTTTTCCTCGCAGCAGCACGAGTGGTCGATAGTAGTTACACGACGATGCCTTCACCAAGGTAACGACGCAGAACACCGCCATGGTCTGCCGTCGGCTCAGCTTTCACCGACAACTATGTCTCCCCAACTCGCATCCGGGACTAGATGACGGATCTCGATATCCGACCATTCAGCCTCAGGATGACCACCTCTGACGGAGGAGATAACCACCAACGCCAAGCCAAGAGTCGCCGACCCGTAATGCAGATCAAGACCAGGAGCGCCACTGTGATCCAAAGCCGAACCGGAGGTTGACCGGCTGCAACATGGCCACCACTGCCACCTGACGCTGCGGCTAAAGACCCGCCACCACACTCCAACTGTCGTTATCCGCCATCACTGCCGAGGAGATCAAGATCAGAACTGCACAACGATCTTTAGCAGCTGACACGTGAGAAGGCCATCGCCACCGAGCCGCTCGGGCTTTGCCCTGGCGTTGTCGCCGGCGGCGGCGGAGAGGAGACTGTTGGCGGGGGAGGGAGGGGACGAAAACGGGAGGCTGGGGACGCCCTGGTGCGGCGCTATGGCGCTGCATGGGAGCAGGGGTAGGGTCGGATGAATTGGCGGCAGAGAAAGGATCCGGCAGCGTGCGCTAGATCAAGTCGCGTGCAGGGTCGCGAAAGGCAAAAAGGCTAGGCCGTCCATTCATGGTAGATAATTTGGTGCGCAAGGTCCGCTTCAATTTTCAGATCATTTGGACATTTGAATAGCTCTCGGTAAAAAGACAAATTTAGGGTATGTAAAAATATTTATTGTTCATGTACTGTTCTAATCCAATTTAATTTTTTGCTGAGAACTATTCAAATGTCTAAATGATTAAAAATTAAAGTGGGCGTCACGCAATAAATTATCTAGCATGTAAAAATATTTTAGAATATTTTGATTTTTTTTTAACTTTTTTAACTGAATGCAGATGAGTCTGAGCACCGAAATACTGAATCACTGCACTTCTATAGAGTACAAGTTTCACTTAACAATAGTAGTGATGATCTAAACGTTCTTATATTTCTTTACGAAGAATCTAAACATTCTTATATTTTCTTACAGAGTAGGTTGGTTTTTGATCGCTAGACCAAATTGCCCAGGACAAATACACATACATACGTGCAAAGCTAGCCAACCAACCAGGCAAGCAGCTTGATCAATTCTTTAGCCGCAGCACATGCACGTATACATGGATAGCTAATTTCGGCAATCTCGGCGGAACAGATACGAGGCACCAAATCGATGGGTTGCTACAGGCTCGTCTCGAGCCTGATATCTTTATCTTTATCTTTACTTTTTATCTTTATTTTTATCTATTAATAAAGTGGCTATTGTTTCTGGTCGTCCGTCATTAAAAGTATCCTTCAAGTTGATAAAAACTATTCACTAATGCCATCCGTAAGTAGAAAACGATTTAATTTTTCGGACAAAAATCGCCGCCTCCTTCATTGTTTTATAGGGAAGCGACGAGTAGAATACACAGAAAAACGAGTGGCAGAGTTGTTGGCTGATCGATCTTCTGGCGATGAGACTAGGGTTTGATTCTCAGCTCTCACACTTTTTATCTTTCTTTTCTCACGCATGTCCTACCCATGTATGTGTTCATGGGCCGGCCCATTTGTGGGGCTTTACTTGCTTGTTTTTCTATTTTACTTTTTTGTCTTTTCTTTTATCATTATGTTTTCTTTCTTCTTTCATCTTTGAATTAATTCGTGATTTTAATATTCTAAAAGTTTCGAGTTTTTAAAAATAAAATGTTTGAGAAATCATAAAATATATATGAATTAAAAAATGTTTAGAAAATCATAAAAAAATTGCAGATTCAAAAAATGTTGGTGGTTTTGCTTTTTTGTCTTTTCTTTTCTCATTATGTTTTCTTTCTCCTTTCTTCTTTAAATTAATTCGTGATTTTAATATTCTAAAAGTTGCGAGTTTTCAAAAATAAAATGTTTGAGAAATCATAAAATATATGTGAATTCAAAAATGTTTAGAAAATCATAAAAAAATTGCAGATTCAAAAAATGTTGGTGGTTTTGCTTTTTTGTCTTTTCTTTTCTCATTATGTTTTCTTTCTTCTTTAAATTAATTCGGGATTTTAATATTCTAAAAGTTGCGAGTTTTCAAAAATCAAACGTTTGAGAAATCATAAAAATATGTGAATTCAAAAATGTTTAGAAAATCATAAAAAAATTGCAGATTCAAAAAATGTTGGTGGTTTTGCAAAACTGTTCGCAAAATAAAAAAGAATCACAATTTTGAAAAAATGGTCGGGAAATAAAATCATGTTCATGATTTTGAAAAAATGATCGTGTATTGAAAGCATATTCCGGAATATGAAAAAAATGTACAAATACATTTTAGAAAATGTTCACAAAAATAAAAATAAATATTTTGTTTTTTTAATTTGTTTCCCAATTTTAAAGAAAAGTTCATCAATTTAAAAAAATGTTTGGTGAGTAAAAAAATATTAATGAATTTGAAACCGGTTCATACATTTAAATAGTTTTGTAAACAAAAGTAATGTTCATGTTTATTTTGAGAAAATCATAAATTTCAAAAAAAAATTGTCGGTTCGAAAAACTGTTCACTGATTCAAAAGTATTTTATGTCTAGGATTTTATTAGTTTTTCGAAAGTCTTTATATGTCTTGGCATTGGGAATAGTTCGTAGTCAATGAGATTTGTTTTTAAAGTTTTAAATGTTCCCTTGCGCAACATAATGACAAATGTGGCATACACTGACAAACTCATAGCCTTGGGATTTACCGCATCGAATATATTGTGATCACGTGGACATCGCGATCATCATCGGCTAGGGTGAGAAAAAATGGCAACATGATAAACCAGTGTGTTAAAATAGAGTATACTCATATATCAGGATATTGGGTCATACTTATTTGGTTAGCCATAATTTTTTGTCTCCCGTTGCAACGCACGGGCATATTTGCTAGTCTAATAATAATAAAAGGGCTATTGCTTCTTCCCATCATAATTTCGTCCGTCTTAAAATTTTCGTCCGTCCGTGTCAAAACCCATCGTACGTCAGTTTCGCTTTCGTCTAAAAAATCCTTCCTCGATATCTACTCTGGTCCGAGAGAAGGACTAAACCCGACATCCGCACGAGTAGGCCGAATTAACCATCCCGTTTGATGCGTCCGATGGCCCAAGGAATCAGGCCCACTTATATATCCTGACGAGCCAGACCGAGGCAAAAAATGGTTGAGGCTAGAATCGAACACGCAACCTACTTTTTTTTGAGGGTAACACGCAACCTACTGTTGAGCGCATAACGCCACAACCAACCGAACTAGGTTACATTCAGTGTTAAAAGGTCAACTCGCCTGTCAAATAAGGGCATGTACAATGATGCTATCTTAGGAGTGCCACGTAGGATAAATGATGAGGTGGAGGAGAGAACTCGTAAAAAAAGGCTTGTCTTCTCTTATTTAAGATAAGACAAGAGATGATCTCTTAGCACAATTTGTCTCACCATGTTTTATGAAATTGCTAGTTATTGAAGATAAGGCTAAGATATAACCCATTGTAGACATACTTTTTTGTCATCTCTAAATTACATGCAAGACTTAAGATAAGACTGTTTTATCAACCGTTGTACATGCCCTAATACCACATCGCCCCCTTACATGTGATCCACCCAATTTATATATGTCATTAATTTCCCTGGGAGTTAAGAAGTCCTCTTGGAAATAAAAGAGAAAGAGAGAGATGCTAAGGAAGGAAAGAGAAAGGGGCTAAAGAAATTAAAGAAAGAGAGGCTGATTTCAGAAATAAGGAAACAAGGAGAAACGGACGTGATCCTCGTTCCTCAAGAGGGCTAAGTAAGGAAGGAAACAGAGAGGGGCTAAGGAGGGAAAGAAAAGAGGCTTGTGAGATTTCAAAAATAAGAAAGCAATGAGAAAATGGACGTGATGCATGTTGCGTCAGGTGCACTAAGAAAGGAAAGGAGAGGCTCTTTGAGTTGTGATAAGGAAGCAAAGAGAATATACCCAAGAAAAAGATGGTAAAATTACAACTGATTATTCCGATCTACAACTGAAGTTGGACGGACAATGTGTGCCACTTCAATGTCAGCAAAAAATGGACAGCTTTATCAACACATCCACCAATTAATGATGCAAAATCTATTCAGTTTCTTTTTAATTAGAGGTAAATATACCAGAGGTGCCTAAACTTGTCCGGAGCGATAGAGAATGGTATGCACGGATGACCAATGTAGAAAATTAGAAAAAAAAACAGCGACATGAAACCTATCGGCAAAATAAAACAATTGATTCAATCCAGTTGCAAAATAAGACACAAGGGAGGAAGAAATATTCAAACATGGAGCCAATACAAAAGAAAAAAATGCGCACAGAAAGGCAGAAATATGCAAATATGCAGATGATAAAAAATTATGTTTCGGTACTTTGAATTTTGTTATCTTTTGTATGTCTTTTTATTCTTATGCTTGCGTTTATTTTTACATCACAGTTGGAGATGACTATCTTTAATCAAACCCGCAAATTGTACAATGCATAAGTTTATTAGCCGTTTGTACAAAATGGTTGGCTGAAATCAAAATTCTCCTTCATGTTACTTCTCAACATACACATTCCCGCTGCCATGCATATTTGGTTTAGGACATGTATTTTTTACCCGTTGCAACGCATAGGCATATTTGCTAGTTCTCTTTATTGCTCTGAACTCATTGTTGTTTACACGGGGGTACTGCCCCTCCATGTCCAAGAAAGTGTTGAAAGCGTGGCCGAAGCACCTGCGTATTCCCGCCAACCGCGGGTTGAATCGGTCGTGTTCTTCCTGGACCCTCAAGAACTCGGGCAGGTCGGTCCTCGGGATCCGTACCTCCGGGCCTGGAAAACGTGGTACGATCACCTCCTTGCAACCGGACTCGCAGTCGACTTTACCGCCGAGGTGGCTCATGGCAAGGTTCGAAAAGGTGCCGATGACGCTGAACGCAACGCACGGCACGCCGAGGTCGCCGGCGATGACGGAGTTCCAGAAGAAGTGGACGTCGGTGAGGAGGGCGTCAGGGGACAGCTCCCTGATAAGCGCCTCCTGCGCGGGCCGCGTCAGCGCCTCGTCGATGGCCGCGTCGAAGATGCACCACCCGTCGGCCCCGGCGGCAGAGAGGTTCTCGACGCCCAGCGAGAGGCCGTCCACCTCCGGGAAAGGGTAGGTGGCTATCTTGATGGCGCTGGTTGCCGCGGACGCGCCGTGCCGCTGGAGCGCCGATCGAACGACCGAGACGTTCGCCGGGGTGACCGCCAGCGTGGGCTCGACGGTGCCCGGCCTTGCCGCGGCGAGGCGGACGGCGAGGTCGGTGTGGGGGCCGATGTGGCTGGTGACGAAGAAGGGGATGATCAGGATCCGTAGCTTCTTGCCTAGCTCCGCCGAGGCCATTCTTTGCAAGTTTTTGGGCTTTGGAACGAATCACAGGGTGAAGTGTCGCTGCAGTAATGGTCTAATCATGGATGCCATCGGTGAGCCCGAGAACAAGCCGGTGGCTGTGAGCGAACCGACAGCTTCGACATCGGCAGGGAGTGGGAACGGGGGGAGAAAAGATGGGGCCAGTGATAGTGAACCGAGGAGCTCGAGATGCGATCTCGTGGCATCTTTTGTGCTGTACTACACTGCTCCATGACTTGATGGTCCGGAGAAGAGAGGACGACTGCACGACGATGATGCATGCAAATGTGCAACCGCGCGGAGACGATGCACCGAGTCGTCACAGGGTGGGAATCCAATATTTTTTTCAGGGATAACTCCTGGAGCCCTCTGGTCAGGAGGTTCAGGTAATGCAGCCAACACTGGCGTATGGTCTCACACATGCTGCTTCAGTTGGGAACTTGGGATACATGGAACACGAGTAATGCTATACATGGATGATGAAGATGCTATACATGGAAGACATGGTGAACTAAGCCTCCTTCAAGCAAGCCCAAACGATATGACATAGTGCCAAACTTAGCTAGGATTGTGAATGGACCAAAGTACTTCAAATCTAACTTCAGATCAGGCCTGTTCACAAGGGAAGAATCTGCAAATGTCTGCAGCTTGAGAAATACATGCTCCCCAACTCATAAAGTTTCGGAAGGATCTCATCTATGTTTGTCAAGATGAAGCTTGAACTTAAGTTGTGCCCTGTGCAGTTGCTCTTTTAGTATGTTTGCAATGGTGCTTCTGATTCTGGATCCATTGCCGCACATCAGAATTCAGAGAAGATTGAGGCTCCGCAACAATATTATTTTTGTACCATTTCACCTATAAAATTCTTTTTTTCAAACCAATAGAGTATGATGGGTTCTAGATGGACGAGGAAGATTGGAATGGAGCGGGGAGTGAACTCTTTCAAACTAGAGCGGATCTGATAGATTCTAGATGTATGATGAAGATGGGATGGAGTGGAGAGAGAACTCATCACCACCACACATAACACCAATTTAGTTACTCCCTCCGTCCCAAATTTCTTGTCTTAAATTTGTCTAAATACAGATGTATCTAGTTACGTTTTAGTGTTAGATACATCTGTATCGAGACAAATGTAAGACAAGAATTTTAGAACGGAGGGAGTAGTAGAGATGTAAGAAGAGCATGCTGGTGAATATAGTATCAGAACTTCGCCAATCGCACTCAAGAAGCAATTTTGTAGGGTTGTCATGCACCGAATGTTGGGGAACGCAGTAATTTTAAAAAATTTCCTACGCACACGCAAGATCATGGTGATGCACAGCAACGAGAGGGGAGAGTGTTGTCTACGTACCAACGCAGACCGACTGCGGAAGCGATCACACAACGTAGAGGAAGTAGTCGTACGTCTTCTTCCCGATCCGACCGATCCAAGCACCGTTACTCCGGCACCTCCGAGTTCTTAGCACACGTACAGCTCGATGACGTTCCTCGGGCTCCGATCCAGCAAAGCGTCGAGGAAGAGTTCCGTCAGCACGACGGCGTGATGACGATCTTGATGTACTACCGACGCAGGGCTTCGCCTAAGCACTACAACGGTACGATCGAGGTGGAATTTGGTGGCAGGGGGCACCGCACACGGCTAAGGAACGATCTCAAGGATCAAGTTATGTGTCTTGGGGTGCCCCCTGCCCCCGTATATAAAGGTTGGGGAAGGGGGAGCCGGCCGGCCAAGGGAGAGGAGGCGCAGGGGAGTCCTACTCCCACCGGGAGTAGGACTCCTCCCCCCAATCCTAATCCTATTAGGACTCCCGGGGGAAAAGAGAGAGAAGGGGGGGGCGGCCCCCTATCCTAGTCCTACTAGGACTTGGGGAAAGGGGGGGCGCCGGCCAGCCATGGGCTTGTCCCTTTTCTCTTTTTCCACTAAGGCCCAATAGGCCCATTAGTCTCTCGGGGGGTTCCGGTAACCCTCCCGGTATTCCGGTAAAATCCCGATTTCACCCGGAACACTTCCTATGTCCAAACATAGGCTTCCAATATATCAATCTTTACGTCTCGACCATTTCGAGACTCCTCGTCATGTCCGTGATCTCATCCGGGACTCCGAACAACCTTCGGTACATCAAAATGCATAAACTCATAATAACTGTCATCGTAACGTTAAGCGTGCGGACCCTACGGTTCGAGAACAATGTAGACATGACCGAGACACGTTTCCGGTCAATAACCAATAGCGGGACCTGGATGCCCATATTGGCTCCCACATATTCTACGAAGATCTTTATCGGTCAGACCGCATAACAACATACGTTGTTCCCTTTGTCATCGGTATGTTACTTGCCCGAGATTCGATCGTCGGTATCCAATACCTAGTTCAATCTCGTTACCGGTAAGTCTCTTTACTCGTTCCGTAATACATCATCTCACAACTAACATATTAGTTGCAGTGCTTGCAAGGCTTATGTGATGTGCATTACCGAGAGGGCCCAGAGATACCTCTCCGACAATAGGAGTGACAAACCCTAATCTCGAAATACGCCAACCCAACATCTACCATTGGAGACACCTGTAGTACTTCTTTATAATCACCCAGTTACGTTGTGACGTTTGGTAGTACCCAAAGTGTTCCTCCGGTAAACGGGAGTTGCATAATCTCATAGTTATAGGAACATGCATAAGTCATGAAGAAAGCAATAGCAACATACTAAACGATCGGGTGCTAAGCTAATGGAATGGGTCATGTCAATCAGATCATTCTACTAATGATGTGACCTCGTTAATCAAATAACAACTCTTTGTTCATGGTTAGGAAACATAACCATCTTTGATTAACGAGCTAGTCAAAGTAGAGGCATACTAGTGACACTCTGTTGGTCTATGTATTCACACATGTATTATGTTTCCGGTTAATACAATTCTAGCATGAATAATAAACACTTATCATGATATAAGGAAATAAATAATAACTTTATTATTGCCTCTAGGGCATATTTCCTTCAGTCTCCCACTTGCACTAGAGTCAATAATCTAGATTACACAGCAATGATTCTAACACCCATGGAGCCTTGGTGCTGATCATGTTTTGCTCTTGGAAGAGGCTTAGTCAACGGGTCTGCAACATTCAGATCCGTATGTATCTTGCAAATCTCTATGTCTCCCACCTGGACTAAATCCCGGATGGAGTTGAGGCATCTCTTGATGTGTTTGGTCCTCTTGTGAAATCTGGATTCCTTTGCCAAGGCAATTGCACCAGTATTGTCATAGAAGATTTTCATTGGACCCGATGCACTAGGTATGACACCTAGATCGGATATGAACTCCTTCATCTAGACTCCTTCGTTTGCTGCTTCCGAAGCAGCTATGTACTCCGCTTCACATGTAGATCCCGCTACGACGCTTTGTTTAGAACTGCACCAACTGACAGCTCCACCGTTTAAAGTAAACACGTATCCGGTTTGCGATTTAGAATCGTCCGGATCAGTGTCAAAGCTTGCATCAACGTAACCTCTTACAGTGAGCTCTTTGTCACCTCCATATATGAGAAACATATCCTTAGTCCTTTTCAGGTATTTCAGGATGTTCTTGACCGCTGTCCAGTGATCCATTCCTGGATTACTTTGGTACCTCCCTGCTAAACTTATAGCAAGGCACACATCAGGTCTGGTACACAGCATTGCATACATGATAGAGCCTATGGCTGAAGCATAGGGAACATCTTTCATTTTCTCTCTATCTTCTGCAGTGGTCGGGCACTGAGTCTTACTCAATTTCATACCTTGTAACACAGGCAAGAACCCTTTCTTTGCTTGATCCATTTTGAATTTCTTCAAAATCTTGTCAAGGTATGTGCTTTGTGAAAGTCCAATTAAGCGTCTTGATCTATCTCTATAGATCTTTATGCCTAATATGTAAGCAGCTTCCCCGAGGTCTTTCATTGAAAAACTCTTATTCAAGTATCCCTTTATGCTATCCAGAAATTCTATATCATTTCCAATTAGCAATATGTCATCCACATATAATATTAGAAATGCTACAGAGCTCCCACTCACTTTCTTGTAAATACAGGCTTCTCCAAAAGTCTGTATAAAGCCAAATGCTTTGATCACACTATCAAAGCGTTTATTCCAACTCCGAGATGCTTGCACCAGTCCATAAATGGATCGCCGGAGTTTGCATACTTTGTTAGCTCCCTTTGGATCGACAAAACCTTCTGGTTGCATCATATACAACTCTTCTTCCAGAAATCCATTCAGGAATGCAGTTTTGACATCCATTTGCCAAATTTCATAATCATAAAATGCGGCAATTGCTAACATTATTCTGACGGACTTAAGCATCGCTACGGGTGAGAAGGTCTCATCGTAGTCAACTCCTTGAACTTGTCGAAAACCTTTCGCGACAAGTCAAGCTTTATAGACAGTAATATTACCGTCAGCGTCAGTCTTTTTCTTGAAGATCCATTTATTCTCAATTGCTTGCCGATCATCGGGCAAGTCAACCAAAGTCCATACTTTGTTTTCATACATGGATCCCATCTCAGATTTCATGGCCTCAAGCCACTTTGTGGAATCTGGGCTCACCATCGCTTCTTCATAGTTCATAGGTTCATCATGATCTAGCATCATGACTTCCAGAACTGGATTACCGTACCACTCTGGTGCGGATCTCACTCTGGTTGATCTACGTGGTTCAGTAGTATCTTGTTCTGAAGCCTCATGATCATCATCATTAGCTTCCTCACTGATTGGTATAGGTGTCACAGAAACAGTTTTCTGTGATGTACTATTTTCCAATAAGGGAGCAGGTACAGTTACCTCGTCAAGTTCTACTTTCCTCCCACTCACTTCTTTCGAGAGAAACTCCTTCTCTAGAAAGTTTCCGAATTTAGCAACAAAAGTCTTGCCTTCGGATCTGTGATAGAAGGTGTATCCAATAGTTTCCTTTGGATATCCTATGAAGACACACTTCTCCGATTTGGGTTCGAGCTTATCAGGTTGAAGCTTTTTCACATAAGCATCGCAGCCCCAAACTTTAAGAAACGACAACTTTGGTTTCTTGCCAAACCATAGTTCATAAGGTGTCGTCTCAACGGATTTTGATGGTGCCCTGTTTAACGTGAATGCGGCCGTCTCTAAAGCATAACCCCAAAACGATAGCGGTAAATCAGTAAGAGACATCATAGATCGCACCATATCTAGTAAAGTACGATTACGACGTTCGGACACACCATTACGCTGTGGTGTTCCGGGTGGCGTGAGTTGCGAAACTATTCCACAATTTTTCAAATGTACACCAAACTCGTAACTCAAATATTCTCCTCCACGATCAGATCGTAGGAACTTTATTTTCTTGTTACGATGATTTTCAACCTCACTCTGAAATTCTTTGAACTTTTCAAATGTTTCAGACTTATGTTTCATTAAGTAGATATACCCATATCTGCTTAAATCATCTGTGAAGGTGAGAAAATAACGATATCCGCCACGAGCCTCAATATTCATCGGACCACATACATCGGTATGTATGATTTCCAATAAATCTGTTGCTCTCTCCATAGTACCGGAGAACGGTGTTTTAGTCATCTTGCCTATGAGGCACGGTTCGCAAGTACCAAGTGATTCATAATCAAGTAGTTCCAAAAGCCCATCAGTATGGAGTTTCTTCATGCGCTTTACACCGATATGACCTAAACGGCAGTGCCACAAGTAAGTTGCACTATCATTATTAACTTTGCATCTTTTGGCTTCTACATTATGAATATGTGTATCACTATCTTCGAGATTCAACAAGAACAGACCACTCTTCAAGGGTGCATGACCATAAAAGATATTATTCATATAAATAGAACAACCATTATTCTCTGATTTAAATGAATAACCGTCTCGCATTAAACAAGATCCAGATATAATGTTCATGCTCAACGCTGGCACCAAATAACAATTATTTAGGTCTAATATTAATCCCGAAGGTAGATGTAGAGGTAGCGTGCCGACCGCGATCACATCGACTTTGGAACCGTTTCCCACGCGCATCGTCACCTCGTCCTTTGCTAGCGTCCGCTTATTCTGTAGTCCCTGTTTCGAGTTGCAAATATTAGCAACAGAACCAGTATCAAATACCCAGGTGCTACTGCGAGCTCTAGTAAGGTACACATCAATAACATGTATATCACATATATCTTTGCTCACTTTGCCATCCTTCTTATCCGCCAAATACTTGGGGCAGTTCCGCTTCCAGTGACCAGTCTGCTTGCAGTAGAAGCACTCAGTTTCAGGCTTAGGTCCAGACTTGGGTTTCTTCTCCTGAGCAGCAACTTGCTTGCTGTTCTTCTTGAAGTTTCCCTTCTTTTTCCCTTTGCCCTTTTTCTTGAAACTAGTGGTTTTGCTAACCATCAACACTTGATGCTCCTTCTTGATTTCTACCTCCGCAGCTTTCAGCATTGCGAAGAGCTCGGGAATAGTCTTGTTCATCCCTTGCATATTATAGTTCATCACGAAGCTCTTGTAGCTTGGTGGCAGTGATTGGAGAATTCTGTCAATGACGCAGTCATCTGGAAGATTAACTCCCATCTGAATCAAGTGATTATTATACCCAGACATCTTGAGTATATGCTCACTGACAGAACTGTTCTCCTCCATCTTACAGCTATAGAACTTATTGGAGACTTCATATCTCTCAATTCGGGCATTTGCTTGAAATATTAACTTCAACTCCTGGAACATCTCATATGCTCCATGACGTTCAAAACGTCGTTGAAGTCCCGATTCTAAGCCGTAAAGCATGGCACACTGAACTATCGAGTAGTCATCAGCTTTGCTCTGCCAGACGTTCATAACATCTGGCGTTGCTCCAGCAGCAGGCCTGTCACCCAGCGGTGCTTCCAGGACGTAATTCTTCTGTGCAGCAATGAGGATAATCCTCAGGTTACGGACCCAGTCCGTGTAATTGCTACCATCATCTTTCAACTTTGCTTTCTCAAGGAACGCATTAAAATTCAACGGAACAATAGCACGAGCCATCTATCTACAAGCAACATAAACAAGCAAGATACTATCAGGTACTAAGTTCATGATAAGTTTAAGTTCAGTTAATCAAATTACTTAGGAACTCCCACTTAGATAGACATCCCTTTAATCTTCTAAGTGATCACGTGATCCAAATCAACTAAACCATAACCGATCATCACGTGAGATGGAGTAGTTTTCAATGGTGAACATCGTTATGTTGATCATATCTACTATATGATTCACGCTCGACCTTTCGGTCTCCGTGTTCCGAGGCCATATCTGTATATGCTTGGCTCGTCAAGTATAACCCGAGTATTCTGCGTGTGCAACTGTTTTGCACCCGTTGTATTTGGACGTAGAGCTTATCACACCCGATCATCACGTGGTGTCTGGGCACGACGAACTTTGGCAACGGTGCATACTCGGGGAGAACACTTCTTGATAATTTAGTGAGAGATCATCTTATAATGCTACCGTCAATCAAAGCAAGATAAGATGCATAAAAGGATAAACATCACATGCAATCAATATAAGTGATATGATATGGCCATCATCATCTTGTGCTTGTGATCTCCATCTCCGAAGCACCGTCATGATCACCATCGTCACCGGCGCGACACCTTGATCTCCATCGTAGCATCGTTGTCGTCTCGCCAATCTTATGCTTCCACGACTATCACTACCGTTTAGTAATAAAGTAAAGCATTACATCGCGATTGCATTGCATACAATAAAGCGACAACCATATGGCTCCTGCCAGTTGCCGATAACTCAGTTACAAAACATGATCATCTCATACAATAAAATCAGCATCATGTCTTGACCATATCACATCACAACATACCCTGCAAAAACAAGTTAGACGTCCTCTACTTTGTTGTTGCAAGTTTTACGTGGCTGCTACGGGCTTAAGTAAGAACTCATCTCACCTACGCATCAAAACCACAACGATAGTTCGTCAAATAGACTCCGTTTTAACCTTCTCAAGGACCGGGCGTAGTCACACTTGGTTCAACTAAAGTTGGAGAGGCAGTCTTCCGCAAGCCATCTGTGTGCAAAGCACGTCGAGGGAACCGGTCTCGCGTAAGAGTACGCGTAAGGTTGGTCCGGATCGTCTCACCCAACAATACCGCTGAACCAAAGTATGACATGCTGGTAGGCAGTATGACTTGTATCGCCCACAACTCAGTTGTGTTCTACTCGTGCATATAACATCAAACCATAAAACCTAGGCTCGGATGCCACTGTTGGGGAACGCAGTAATTTCAAAAATTTTCCTACGCACACGCAAGATCATGGTGATGCACAGCAACGAGAGGGGAGAGTGTTGTCTACGTACCAACGCAGACCGACTGCGGAAGCGATCACACAACATAGAGGAAGTAGTCGTACGTCTTCTTCCCGATCCGACCGATCCAAGCACCGTTACTCTGGCACCTCTGAGTTCTTAGCACACGTACAGCTCGATGACGTTCCTCGGGCTCCGATCCAGCGAAGCGTCGAGGAAGAGTTCCGTCAGCACGACGGCGTGATGACGATCTTGATGTACTACCGACGCAGGGCTTCACCTAAGCACTACAACGGTACGATCGAGGTGGAATTTGGTGGCAGGGGGCACCGCACACGGCTAAGGAACGATCTCAAGGATCAAGTTGTGTGTCTTGGGGTGCCCCCTGCCCCCGTATATAAAGGTTGGGGAAGGGGGAGCCGGCCGGCCAAGGGAGAGGAGGCGCAGGGGAGTCCTACTCCCACCGGGAGTAGGACTCCTCCCCCCAATCCTAATCCTATTAGGACTCCCGGGGGAAAAGAGAGAGAAGGGGGGGCCGGCCCCCTATCCTAGTCCTACTAGGACTTGGGGAAAGGGGGGGCGCCGGCCAGCCATGGGCTTGTCCCTTTTCTCTTTTTCCACTAAGGCCCAATAGGCCCATTAGTCTCTCGGGGGGTTCCGGTAACCCTCCCGGTATTCCGGTAAAATCCCGATTTCACCCGGAACACTTCCTATGTCCAAACATAGGCTTCCAATATATCAATCTTTACGTCTCGACCATTTCGAGACTCCTCGTCATGTCCGTGATCTCATCCGGGACTCCGAACAACCTTCGGTACATCAAAATGCATAAACTCATAATAACTGTCATCGTAACGTTAAGCGTGCGGACCCTACGGTTCGAGAACAATGTAGACATGACGGAGACACGTTTCCGGTCAATAACCAATAGCAGGACCTGGATGCCCATATTGGCTCCCACATATTCTACGAAGATCTTTATCGGTCAGACCGCATAACAACATACGTTGTTCCCTTTGTCATCGGTATGTTACTTGCCCGAGATTCGATCGTCGGTATCCAATACCTAGTTCAATCTCGTTACCGGTAAGTCTCTTTACTCGTTCCGTAATACATCATCTCACAACTAACATATTAGTTGCAGTGCTTGCAAGGCTTATGTGATGTGCATTACCGAGAGGGCCCAGAGATACCTCTCCGACAATCGGAGTGACAAACCCTAATCTCGAAATACGCCAACCCAACATCTACCATTGGAGACACCTGTAGTACTCCTTTATAATCACCCAGTTACGTTGTGACGTTTGGTAGTACCCAAAGTGTTCCTCCGGTAAACGGGAGTTGCATAATCTCATAGTTATAGGAACATGTATAAGTCATGAAGAAAGCAATAGCAACATACTAAACGATCGGGTGCTAAGCTAATGGAATGGGTCATGTCAATCAGATCATTCTACTAATGATGTGACCTCGTTAATCAAATAACAACTCTTTGTTCATGGTTAGGAAACATAACCATCTTTGATTAACGAGCTAGTCAAAGTAGAGGCATACTAGTGACACTCTGTTGGTCTATGTATTCACACATGCATTATGTTTCCGGTTAATACAATTCTAGCATGAATAATAAACATTTATCATGATATAAGGAAATAAATAATAACTTTATTATTGCCTCTAGGGCATATTTCCTTCACCGAACATCTCAGAGACATTTCAAGACATTGATTGACCCTCTTTGCTTGCCCATAAGTCAGGTCATGATAGGCAGTGCTTAGCTATAACTGAGTGCCCCACCAGACAAAAGATCTCCTAAAATAGAACTAAACTAAAACTTAATTATAAGCAAAGAAGTTTAGTTTAAGCTTCACATTCACCCTAGGCCTTGAAGTCGAAGGAGCTGTCATCGACGTTGTTGGGCATGGTTGTCGCCATCATAGGGAACCCCTCCTCCCCATCCTCCTCCATGGCGAGGTCCTCCTAGGCTCCTAGAGCTTGTCCCACGCCTAATTGTGGGCAGTATAACGCTGTCAGGGCCACCAGGTCATCACGGTAACAGAACTCGCAGGCTTGCGCCGCTTGTCTATGAACCGCTCCATGTAGGTGATGTGCTCATGATACCAGAGTGAAGGAAATATGCCCTAGAGGCAATAATAAAGTTATTATTTATTTCCTTATATCATGATAAATGTTTATTATTCATGCTAGAATTGTATTATCCGGAAACATAATACTTGTGTGAATACATAGACAAACTAAATGTCACTAGTGTGCCTCTACTTGACTAGCTCGTTAATCAAAGATGGTTATGTTTCCTAACCATAGACATGTGTTGTCATTTGATTAACGGGGTCACATCATTAGGAGAATGATGTGATTGACATGACCCATTCCATTAGCTTAGCACCCGATCATTTAGTATGTTGCTATTGCTTTCTTCATGACTTATACATGTTCCTATAACTATGAGATTATGCAACTCCCGTTTGCCGGAGGAACACTTTGTGTGCTACCAAACGTCACAACGTAACTGGGTGATTATAAAGGAGCTCTACAGGTGTCTCCAAAGGTACACGTTGGGTTGGCGTATTTCGAGATTAGGATTTGTCACTCCGATTGTCGGAGAGGTATCTCTGGGCCCTCTCGGTAATGCACATCACATAAGCCTTGCAAGCATTGCAACTAATGAGTTAGTTGCGAGATGATGTATTACGAAACGAGTAAAGAGACTTGCCAGTAACGAGATTGAACTAGGTATTGAGATACCGACGATCGAATCTCGGGCAAGTAACATACCGATGACAAAGGGAACAAAGTATGTTGTTATGCGGTCTGACCAATAAAAGATCTTCGTAGAATATGTGGGAGCCAATATGAGCATCCAGGTTCCGCTATTGGTTATTGACCGGAGACATGTCTCGGTCATGTCTACATTGTTCTCGAACCCGTAGGGTCCACACGCTTAACGTTACGATGACAATTTCATTATGAGTTTATATATTTTGATGTACCGAAGTTTGTTTGGAGTCCCGGATGTGATCACGAACATAACAAGGAGTATCGAAACGGTCGGGACATAAAGTTTGATATATTGGACGGCAATATTCGGACACCGAAAGTGTTCCGGGTGATTTCGGAGAAAACCGGAGGGTCGGAGGGTTACCGGAACCCCCCCCCCCCCCCCGGGAGAAGTAATGGGCCTTATGGGCCCTAGTGGAGAGAGAGAGGGGCGGCCAGGGTGGGCCGCGCGCCCCCTGCCCCTCTGGTCCGAATTGGACTAGGAGAGGGGGGGCGGCGCCCCCCTTTCCTTCTCCCTCTCCCCCTTCCTTTCCCCCTCCTAGTAGGAGTAGGAAAGAGGGGAGTCCTACTCCTACTAGGAGGAGGACTCCTCCTCCTTTGCGCGCCCCAAGGGCCGGCCGGCCTCCCCCCTTGCTCCTTTATATACGGGGGCAGGGGGCACCTCTAGACACACAAGTTGATCTTCAAGATCGTTCTCTTAGCCGTGTGCGGTGCCCCCCTCCACCATAATCCTTGATAATATTGTAGTGGTGCTTAGGCGAAGCCCTATGACAGTAGAACATCAAGATCGTCACCACGCCGTCGTGCTGACGGAACTCTTCCCCGACACTTTGCTGGATCGGAGTCCGGGGATCGTCATCGAGCTGAACGTGTGCTAGAACTTGGAGGTGCCGTAGTTTCGGTGCTTGATCGGTCGGGCCGTGAAGACGTACGACTACATCAACTGCGTTGTCATAACGCTTCCGCTGTCGGTCTACGAGGGTACGTAGACTACACTCTCCCCTCTCGTTTCTATGCATCACCTGAAGGAAATATGCCCTAGAGGCAATAATAAAGTTATTATTTATTTCCTTATATCATGATAAATGTTTATTATTCATGCTAGAATTGTATTAACTGGAAACATAATACATGTGTGAATACATAGACAAACAGAGTGTCACTAGTATGCCTCTACTTGACTAGCCCGTTAATCAAAGATGGTTATGTTTCCTAACCATGGACAAAGAGTTGTTATTTGATTAACGGGATCACATCATTACTTGAGTGATCTGATTGACATGACCCGTTATATTAGCTTAGCACACGATCGTTTAGTATGTTGCTATTGCTTTCTTCATAACTTATACATGTTCCTATGACTATGAGATTATGCAACTCCCGTTTGCCGGAGGAACACTTTGGGTACTACCAAACGTCACAACGTAACTGGGTGATTATAAAGGAGTACTACAGGTGTCTCCAAAGGTAGATGTTGGGTTGGCGTATTTCGAGATTAGGATTTGTCACTCCGATTGTCGGAGAGGTATCTCTGGGCCCTCTCGGTAATGCACATCACATAAGCCTTGCAAGCACTGCAACTAATATGTTAGTTGTGGGATGATGTATTACGGAACGAGTAAAGAGACTTGCCGGTAACGAGATTGAACTAGGTATTGGATACCGACGATCAAATCTCGTGCAAGTAACATACCGATGACAAAGGGAACAACGTATGTTGTTATGCGGTCTGACCGATAAAAGATCTTCGTAGAATATGTAGGAGCCAATATGGGCATCCAGGTCCCGCTATTGGTTATTGACCAGAGATGTGTCTCGGTCATGTCTACATTGTTCTCGAACCGTAGGGTCCGCACGCTTAAGGTTTCGATGACAGTTATATTATGAGTTTATGAGTTTTGATGTACCGAAGGAGTTCAGAGTCCCGGATGAGATCGGGGACATGACGAGGAGTCTCGAAATGGTCGAGACGTAAAGATCGATATATTGGACGACTATATTCGTACATCGGAAAGGTTCCGAGTGATTTGGGTATTTTTCGGAGTACCGGGTAGTTACGGGAGAAGTAATGGGCCTTGGTGGGCTTTAGTGGGAAGAGGAAAAAAGGCTGCTGCGCCCCCCCCCAACCCTCTAGTCCGAATTGGACTAGGGAAAAGGGGGCCGGCCACCTTTCCTACTCCTCCACTTCCTTCTCCCTTCCTCCCCTCTTGGTGGACTCCTACTAGGACTTGGAGTCCTAGTAGGACTCCACACCTGGCGTGCCTCTCCTATGGCCGGCCTCCTCCCCCTTGCTCCTTTATATACGGGGGCAGGAGGGCACCTCTAGACACACAAGTTGATCATTGAGATCGTTCCTTAGCCGTGTGCGGTGCCCCCTGCCACCATATTCCACCTCGATCATATCGTTGTAGTGCTTAGGCGAAGCCCTGCGTCGATAGAACATCAAGATCGTCACCACGCCGTCGTGCTGACGGAACTCCTCCCCGAAGCTTTGCTGGATCGGAGCCCGGGGATCGTCATCGAGCTATACGTGTGCTAAGAACTCGGAGGTGCCGGAGTAACGGTGCTTGGATCGGTCGGATCGGGAAGAAGACGTACGACTACTTCCTCTACGTTGTGTCAATGCTTCCGTTACGATCTACAAGGGTACGTAGATCATACTCTCCCCTCTCGTTGCTATGCATCACCATGATCTTGTGTGTGCGTAGGAAATTTTTGAAATTACTGCATTCCCCAACAGTGGCATCCGAGCCTAGGTTTTATGGTTTGATGTTATATGCACGAGTAGAACACAAGTGAGTTGTGGGCGATATAAGTCATACTGCCTACCAGCATGTCATACTTTGGTTCGGCGGTATTGTTGGATGAAGCGGCCCGGACCGACATTACGCGTACGCTTACGCGAGTCCGGTTCTCCCGACGTGCTTTGCACAAAGGTGGCTTGCGGGTGACTGTTTCTCCAACTTTAGTTGAACCGAGTGTGGCTACGCCCGGTCCTTGCGAAGGTTAAAACGGAGTCAAATTGACAAACTATCGTTGTGGTTTTTGATGCGTAGGTAAGAACGGTTCTTGCTCAGCCTGTAGCAGCCACGTAAAACTTGCAACAACAAAGTAGAGGACGTCTAACTTGTTTTTGCAGGGCATGTTGTGATGTGATATGGTCAAGACGTGATGAGATATAAGTTGTTGTATGAGATGATCATCTTTTGTTGAAGTTATCGGCAACTGGCAAAAGCCTTATGGTTGTCTCTTTATTGCATAAGATGCAAGCGCCAAATAATTGCTTTACTTTATCCCTATGCGATAACAATAGTTGCAAGAGCAATTGTTGGCGAGACGACCACGTGACGACACATTGATATAGATCAAGATGATGGAGATCATGGTGTCATGCCGGTGACGATGGTGATCATGACGGTGCTTCGGAGATGGAGATCACAGGCACAAGATGATGATGGCCATATCATATCACTTATATTGATTGCATGTGATGTTTATCTTTTATGCATCTTATCTTGCTTTGATTGACGGTAGCATTATAAGATGATCTCTCACTAATTATCAAGAAGTGTTCTCCCTGAGTATGCACCGTTGCGAAAGTTCTTCGCGCTGAGACACCACGTGATGATCGGGTGTGATAGGCTCTACGTTCAAATACAACGGGTGCAAAACAGTTGCACACGCGGAATACTCAGGTTATACTTGACGACCCAAGCATATACAGATATGGCCTCGGAACACGGAGACCGAAAGGTCGAGCGTGAATCATATAGTAGATATGATCAACATAGTGATGTTCACCATTGAAACTACTCCATCTCACGTGATGATCGGACATGGTTTAGTTGATTTGGATCACGTGATCACTTAGAGGATTAGAGGGATGTCTATCTAAGTGGGAGTTCTTAAGTAATATGATTAATTGAACTTAAATTTATCATGAACTTAGTCCTGGTAGTATTTTGTAAATCATGTTGTAGATCAATAGCTCGCGTTGTTGCTTCCCTGTTTTTACTTTGATATGTTCCTAGAGAAAATTGTATTGAAAGATGTTAGTAGCAATGATGCGGATTGGATCCGTGATCTGAGGTTTATCCTCATTGCTGCACAGAAGAATTATGTCCTTGATGCACCACTAGGTGACAGACCTATTGCAGGAGCAGATGCAGACGTTATGAACGTTTGGCTAGCTCAATATGATGACTACTTGATAGTTTAGTGCACCATGCTTAATGGCTTAGAATCGGGACTTCAAAGACGTTTTGAACATCATGGACCATATGAGATGTTCCAGGAGTTGAAGATAATATTTCAAGCAAATACCCGAGTTGAGAGATATGAAGTCTCCAACAAGTTCTATAGCTAAAAGATGGAGGAGAATCTCTCAACTAGTGAGCATGTGCTCAGATTGTCTGGGTACTACAATCGCTTGAATCAAGTGGGAGTTAATCTTCCAGATAAGATAGTGATTGACAGAATTCTCTAGTCACCATGACCAAGTTAGTAGAATTTCGTGATGAACTATAGTATGCAAGGGATGACGAAAATGACTCCCGAGCTTTTCATGATGATGAAATCGATGAAGGTAGAAATCAAGAAAAACATCAAGTGTTGATGGTAGACAAGACCACTAGTTTCAAGAAAAGGGCAGAGGGAAGAAGGGGAACTTCAAAAAGAACAGCAAGCAAGTTGCTGCTCAAGTGAAGAAGCCCAAGTCTGGACCTAAGCCTGAGACTGAGTGCTTCTACTGCAAAGGGACTGGTCACTGGAAGCGGAACTACCCCAAGTGATTGGCGGATAAGAAGGATGGCAAAGTGAATATAAGTATATTTGATATACATGTTATTGATGTGTACTTTACTAGTGTTTATAGAAAACCCTCAGTATTTGATACTAGTTCAGTTGCTAAGATTAGTAACTCGAAACGGAAGTTGCAGAATAAACAGAGACTAGTTAAGGGTGAAGTGACGATGTGTGTTGGAAGTGGTTCCAAGATTGATATGATCATCATCGCACACTCCCTATAATTTCGGGATTAGTGTTGAACCTAAATAAGTGTTATTTGGTGTTTGCGTTGAGCATGAATATGATTTGATCATGTTTATTGTAATACAGTTATTCATTTAAGTAAGAGAATAAATTATTGCTCTGTTTACATGAATAAAACCTTATATGGTTACACACCCAATTAAAATAGTTCGTTGGATCTCGATCGTAGTGATACACATAATCATAATATTGAAACCAAAAGATGCAAAGTTAATAATGATAGTGCAACTTATTTGTAGCACTGCCGTTTAGGTCATATTGGTGTAAAGCGCATGAAGAAACTCCATGCTGATGGGCTTTTGGAATCACTTGATTATGAATCAGTTGATGCTTGCGAACCATGCCTCATGGGCAAGATGACTAAGACTCTGTTCTTCGGAACAATGGAGCGAGCAACAGATTTGTTGGAAATCATACATACTGATGTATGTGGTCCGATGAATATTGAGGCTCGCGACAGGTATCATTATTTTCTGATCTTCACAGATGATTTGAGCAGATATGAGTATATCTAGTTGATGAAACATAAGTCTGAAACATTTGAAAAGTTCAAAGAATTTCAGAGTGAAGTGAAAAATCATCGTAACAAGAAAATAAAGTTTCTATGATCTGATCGTAGAGAAGAGTAATTGAGTTACGAGTTTGGCCTTCAGTTGAAAACAATGTGAAATAGTTTCACTACTCACGCCACATGGAACACCATAGTGTAATGGTGTGTCCGAACGTCATAACCGTACTTTATTAGATATAGTGCGATCTATGATGTCTCTTACCGATCTACCACTATCGTTTTGGGGTTATGCATTAGAGATAGCTGCATTCACGTTAAAAAGGGGCACCATCTAAGTCCGTTGAGACGACACAATCTGAACTGTGGTTTAGCAAGAAACCAAAGTAGTCGTTTCTTAAAGTTTGGAGTTGTGATGCTTATGTGAAAAAGTTTCATCCTGATAAGCTCAAAACCAAATCGGAGAAATATGTCTTCATAGGATACCCAAAAGGAGACTGTTGGGTACACCTTCTATCACAGATCCTAAGGCAAGACAATCGTTGCTTATAATGGATACTTTTTAGAGAAGGAGATTCTCTCAAAAGAAGTGAGTGGGAGGAAAGTAGAACTTGATAAGGTAATTGTACCTTCTCCTTTATTGGAAAGTAGTTCATCACAGAAATCTGTTCTTGTGACTCCTACACCAATTAGTGAGGAAGCTAATGATAATGATCATGAAACTTCGGATCAAGTTACTACCGAATCTCGTAGGTAAACCAGAGTGAAATCCGCACCAGAGTGGTACGGTAATCCTGTTCTGGAGGTCATGTTACTTGACCATGACGAACCTGCGAACTATGAGGAAGCGATGATGAGCCCAAATTCCGCGAAATGGTTTGAGGCCATGAAATCTGAGATATGATCCATGTATGAGAACAAAGTATGGACTTTGATGGATTTGCCCAATGATCGGCAAGCCATAGAAAATAAATGGATCTTCAAGAGGAAGACGGACGTTGATAGTAGTGTTACTATCTACAAAGCTAGAATTGTCGCAACAGGTTTTCGACAAGTTCAAAGTGTTGACTACGATGAGAGTTTCTCACCCGTATCTATGCTTAAGTCTGTCCGAATCATGTTAGCAATTGGTGCATTTTATGAAATCTGGCAAATGGATAAACAAAACTGCATTCCTTAATGGATTTCTTAAAGAAGAGTTGTATATGATGCAACCAGTAGGTTTTGTCAATCCTAAAGGTGCTAACAAAATATGCAAGCTCCAGCGATTCATCTATGGACTGGTGCAAGCATCTCAGAGTTGGAATACACGCTTTGATAAGTTGATCAAAGCATATAGTTTTATACAGACTTGCGGTGAAGCCTGTATTTACAAGAAAGTGAGTGGGAGCACTACAGCATTTCTGATAAAGTATATGTGAATGACATATTGTTGATCGGAAATAATGTAGAATTATTATGTAAAGCATAAAGGAGTGTTTGAAAGGAATTTTTCAAAGAAAGACTTCGGTGAAGCTGCTTACATATTGAGCTCCAAGATCTATAGAGATAGATCAAGACGCTTGATAAGTTTTTTTTCAATGAGTACATACCTTGACAAGATTTTGAAGTAGTTCAAAAATGGAGCAGTCAAAGAAAGAGTTCTTGCCTGTAGTACAAGGTGTGAAGTTGAGTAAGACTCAAAGCCCGACCACGGCAGAAGATAGAAAGAGAATGAAAGTCATTCCCTATGCCTCAGCCATAGGTTCTATAAAGTATGCCATGCTGTGTACCAGATCTATTGTATACCCTACACTGATTGGCATGGGAGTACAATAATGATCTAGGAGTAGATCACTAGACAGCGGTCAAAATTATCCTTACTGGAATCTGGATATGTTTCTCAATTACGGAGGTGACAAAAGGTTCGTCGTAAAGGGTTACGTCAATGCAAGTTTTGACACCGATCCAGATGACTCTAAGTATCAATCTAGATACATATTGAAAGTGGGAGCAATTAGCTAGAGTAGCTCCATGCAGAGCATTGTTGACATAGAGATTTGCAAAATACATGCGGATCTGAATGTGGCAGACCCGTTGACTAAACTTCTCTCACAAGCAAAACATGATCACTTTTTGGGTCTTAATCACATAGCGATGTGAACTAGATTATTGAATCTAGTAAACCCTTTGGGTGTTAGTCACATGGAGATGTGAACCAATCACATAAAGATGTGAACTATTGATGTTAAATCACATGGCGATGTGATCTAGATTATTGACTCTAGTGCAAGTGGGAGACTGAAGGAAATATGCCCTAGAGGCAATAATAAAGTTATTATTTATTTCCTTATATCATGATAAATGTTTATTATTCATGCTAGAATTGTATTAACTGGAAACATAATACATGTGTGAATACATAGACAAACAGAGTGTCACTAGTATGCCTCTACTTGACTAGCTCGTTAATCAAAGATGGTTATGTTTCCTAACCATGGACAAAGAGTTGTTATTTGATTAACGGGATCACATCATTAGTTGAGTGATCTGATCGACATGACCCGTTCCATTAGCTTAGCACCCGATCGTTTAGTATGTTGCTATTGCTTTCTTCATAACTTATACATGTTCCTATGACTATGAGATTATGCAACTCCCGTTTGCCGGAGGAACACTTTGGGTACTACCAAACGTCACAACGTAACTGGGTGATTATAAAGGAGTACTACAGGTGTCTCCAAAGGTAGATGTTGGGTTGGCGTATTTCGAAATTAGGATTTGTCACTCCGATTGTCGGAGAGGTATCTCTGGGCCCTCTCGGTAATGCACATCACATAAGCCTTGCAAGCACTTCAACTAATATGTTAGTTGTGGGATGATGTATTACGGAACGAGTAAAGAGACTTGCCGGTAACGAGATTGAACTAGGTATTGGATATCCACGATCGAATCTCGTGCAAGTAACATACCGATGACAAAGGGAACACCGTATTTTGTTATGCGGTCTGACCGATAAAAGATCTTCGTAGAATATGTAGGAGCCAATATGGGCATCCAGGTCCCGCTATTGGTTATTGACTGGAGACGTGTCTCGGTCATGTCTACATTGTTCTCGAACCGTAGGGTCCGCACGCTTAAGGTTTCGATGACAGTTATATTATGAGTTTATGAGTTTTGATGTACCGAAGGAGTTCGGAGTCCCGGATGAGATCGGGGACATGACGAGGAGTCTCGAAATGGTCGAGACGTAAAGATCGATATATTGGACGACTATATTCGTACATCGGAAAGGTTCCGAGTGATTCGGGTATTTTTCGGAGTACCGGGTAGTTACAGGAGAAGTAATGGGCCTTGATGGGCTTTAGTGGGAAGAGGAAAAAAGGCTGCTGCGCCCCCCCTCCCCTCTAGTCCGAATTGGACTAGGGAAAAGGGGGCCGGCCACCTTTCCTACTCCTCCACTTCCTTCTCCCTTCCTCCCCTCTTGGTGGACTCCTACTAGGACTTGGAGTACTAGTAGGACTCCACACCTGGCGCGCCTCTCCTATGGCCGGCCTCCTCCCCCTTGCTCCTTTATATACGGGGGCAGGGGGGCACCTCTAGACACACAAGTTGATCATTGAGATCGTTCCTTAGCCGTGTGCGGTGCCCCCTGCCACCATATTCCACCTTGATCATATCGTTGTAGTGCTTAGGCGAAGCCCTGCGTCGGTAGAACATCAAGATCGTCACCACGCCGTCGTGCTGACGGAACTCCTCCCCGAAGCTTTGCTGGATCGGAGCCCGGGGATCGTCATCGAGCTGTACGTGTGCTAAGAACTCGGAGGTGCCGGAGTAACGGTGCTTGGAATGGTCGGATCGGGAAGAAGACGTACGACTACTTCCTCTACGTTGTGTCAACGCTTCCGTTACAATCTACAAGGGTACGTAGATCATACTCTCCCCCTCGTTGCTATGCATCACCATGATCTTACGTGTGCGTAGGAAATTTTTGAAATTACTGCGTTCCCCAACATCACCATGACCTTGCGTGTGCGCAGGAATTTTTTTGAAATTACTACGTTCCCCAACAGTGGCATCCGAGCCAGGTTTTATGCGTTGATGTCGTGCACGAGTAGAACACAAGTGAGTTGTGGGCGATATAAGTCATATTGCTTACCAGCATGTCATACTTTGGTTCGGCGGTATTGTTGGATGAAGCGACCCGAACCGACATTACGCGTACGCTTACGCGAGACTGGTTCTACCGACGTGCTTTGCACACAGGTGGCTGGCGGGTGTCAGTTTCTCCAACTTTAGTTGAACCGAGTGTGGCTATGCCCGGTCCTTGCGAAGGTTAAAACAACACCAACTTGACAAACTATCGTTGTGATTTTTGATGCGTAGGTAAGATTGGTTCTTGCTTAAGCCCGTAGCAGCCACGTAAAACTTGCAACAAACAAAGTAGAGGACGTATAACTTGTTTTTGCATGGCAGGTTGTGATGTGATATGGTCAAGACATGATGCTAAATTTTATTGTATGAGATGATCATGTTTTGTAACAGTTATCGGCAACTGGCAGGAGCCATATAGTTGTCGCTTTATTGTATGTAATGCAATCGCCCTGTAATGCTTTACTTTATCACTAAGCGGTAGCAATAGTCATAGAAGCATAAGATTGGCGAGACGACAACGATGCTACGATGGAGATCAAGGTGTCGCGCCGGTGACGATGATGATCATGACGGTGCTTCGAAGATGGAGATCGCAAGCACAAGATGATGATGGCCATATCATATCACTTATATTGATTGCATGTGATGTTTATCTTTTATGCATCTTATCTTACTTTGATTGACGGTAGCATTTTAAGATGATCTCTCACTAATTATCAAGAAGTGTTCTCCCTGAGTATTCACCATTGCAAAAGTTCGTCGTGCTGAGACACCACATGATGATCGGGTGTGATAGGCTCTACATTCCAATACAACGGGTGCAAAACAGTTGCACACGCGGAATACTCAGGTTATACTTGACGAGCCAAGCATATACAGATATGGCCTCGGAACACAGAGACCGAAAGGTCGAGCGTGAATCATATAGTAGATATGATCAACATAGTGATGTTCACCAATGAAACTACTCCATCTCACGTGATGGTCGGACATGGTTTAGTTGATTTGGATCACGTGATCACTTAGAGGATTAGAGGGATGTCTATCTAAGTGGGAGTTCTTTAGTAATATGATTAATTGAACTTCAATTTATCATGAACTTAGTACCTGATAGTATCTTGCTTGTTTATGTTTGATTGTAGATAGATGGCCTGTGTTGTTGTTCCGTTGAATTTTAATGCGTTCCTTGAGAAAGCAAAGTTGAAAGATGATGGTAGCAATTACACGGACTGGGTCCGTAACTTGAGGATTATCCTCATTGCTGCACAGAAGAATTACGTCCTGGAAGCACCACTGGGTGCCAGGCCTGCTGCTGGACCAACACCAGATGTTATGAACGTCTGGCAGAGCAAAGCTGATGACTACTCGATAGTTCAGTGTGCCATGCTTTACGGCTTAGAATCGGGACTTCAACGACGTTTTGAACGTCATGGAGTATATGAGATGTTCCAGGAGTTGAAGTTAATATTTCAAGCAAATGCCCGGATTGAGAGATATGAAGTCTCCAATAAATTCTATAGCTGCAAGATGGAGGAGAACAGTTCTGTTAGTGAGCATATACTCAAAATGTCTGGGTATAATAATCACTTGATTCAATTGGGAGTTAATCTTCCAGATGATTGCGTCATTGACAGAATTCTCCAATCACTTCCACCTAGCTACAAGAGCTTCGTGATGAACTATAATATGCAAGGGATGGTTCAGACAATTCCCGAGCTCTTCGCAATGCTGAAAGCTGCGGAGGTAGAAATCAAGAAGGAGCATCAAGTGTTGATGGTCAACAAGACCACTAGTTTCAAGAAAAAAGGGCAAAGGGAAGAAGAAGGGGAACTTCAAAAAGAACAGCAAGCAAGTTGCTGCTCTGGAGAAGAAACCGAAAACTGGACCTAAGCCTGAAACTGAGTGCTTCTACTGCAAGCAGACTGGTCACTGGAAGTGGAACTGCCCCAAGTATTTGGCGGATAAGAAGGATGGCAAGGTGAACAAAGGTATATATGATATACATGTTATTGATGTGTACCTTACTAAAGCTCGCAGTAGCACATGGGTATTTGATACTGGTTCTGTTGCTAATATTTGCAACTCGAAATAGGGAATACGGATTAAGCGAAGATTGGCTAAGGACGAGGTGACGATGCGCGTGGGAAATGGTTCCAAAGTCGATGTGATCGCGGTCGGCACGCTACCTCTACATCTACCTTCGGGATTAGTATTAGACCTAAATAATTGTTATTTGTTGCCAACGTTGAGCATGAACATTATATCTGGATCTTGTTTGATGCGAGACGGATATTCATTTAAATCAGAGAACAATGGTTGTTCTATTTATATGAGTAATATCTTTTATGGTCATGCACCCTTGGAGTGGTCTATTCTTATTAAATCTCGATAGTAGTGGCACACATATTTATAATGTTAAAGCCAAAAGATGCAGAGTTGATAATGATAGTGCAACTTATTTGTGGCACTGCCGTTTAGGTCATATCGGTGTAAAGCGTATGAAGAAACTCCATACTGATGGACTTTTGGAACCACTTGATTATGAATCACTTGGTACTTGCGAACCGTGCCTTATGGGTAAGATGACTAAAATACAGTTCTTCCGGTACTATGGAGAGAGCAACAGATTTGTTGGAAATCATACATATAGATGTATGTGGTCCGATAAATGTTGAGGCTCGTGGCGGATATCGTTATTTTCTCACCTTCGCAGATGACTTAAGCAGATATGGGTATATCTACTTAATAAAACATAAGTCTGAAACATTTGAAAAGTTCAAAGAATTTTAGAGTGAAGTTGAAAATCATCATAACAAGAAAATAAAATTCCTACGATCTGATCGGGGAGGAGAATATTTGAGTTACGAGTTTGGTGTACATTTGAAACAATGCAGAATAGTTTCGCAACTCACGCCACCCGGAACACCACAGCGTAATGGTGTGTCCGAACGTCGTAATCATACTTTACTAGATATGGTGCGATCTATGATGTCTCTTACTGATTTACCGCTATCGTTTTGGGGTTATGCTTTAGAGACGGCCGCATTCACGTTAAATAGGGCACCATCAAAATCCGTTGAGACGACGCCTTATGAACTATGGTTTGGCAAGAAACCAAAGTTGTCGTTTCTGAAAGTTTGGGGCTGCGATGCTTATGTGAAAAAGCTTCAACCTAATAAGCTCGAACCCAAATCAGAGAAATCTGTCTTCATAGGATATCCAAAAGAAACTATTGGATACTCCTTCTATCACAGATCCGAAGGCAAGACTTTTGTTGCTAAATTCGGAAAATTTCTAGAGAAGGAGTTTCTCTCGAAAGAAGTGAGTGAGAGGAAAGTAGAACTTGATGATGTAACTGTACCTGCTCCCTTATTGGAAAGTATTACATCACAGAAACTAGTTTCTGTGACACCTACACCAATTAGTGAGGAAGCTAATGATGATGATCATGAAACTTCAGAACAAGTTACTACTGAACCTCGTAGATCAACCAGAGTAAGATCTGCATCAGAGTGGTACGGTAATCCTGTTCTGGAAGTCATGTTACTAGATCATGATGAACCTACAAACTATGAAGAAGCGATGGTGAGCCCAGATTCCGCAAAATGGCTTGAAGCCATGAAATCTGAGATGGGATCCATGTATGAGAACAAAGTATGGACTTTGGTTGACTTGCCCAAAGATCAGCAAGCAACTGAGAATAAATGGATCTTCAAGAAGAAGACTGACACTGACGGTAATGTTACTGTCTACAAAGCTCGACTTGTCGCAAAAGGTTTTCGACAAGTTCAAGGAAATGACTACGATGATACCTTCTCACCCGTAGCGATGCTTAAGTCTGTCCGAATCATGTTAGCAATTGCCGCATTTTATGATTATGAAATTTGGCAGATGGATGTCAAAACTGCATTCCTGAATGGATTTCTGGAAGAAGAGTTGTATATGATGCAGCCAGAAGGTTTTGTCGATCCAAAGGGAGCTAACAAAGTGTGCAAGCTCCAGCGATCCATTTATGGACTGGTGCAAGCCTCTCGGAATTGGAATAAACGCTTTGATAATGTGATCAAAGCATTTGGTTTTGTACAGACTTTTGGAGAAGTCTGTATTTACAAGAAAGTGAGTGGGAGCTCTGTAGCATTTCTGATATTATATGTAGATGACATATTACTAATCAGAAATGATATAGAATTTCTGGATAGCATAAAGGGATACTTGAATAAGAGTTTTTCAATGAAAGACCTCGGTGAAGCTTCTTACATATTGGGCATTAAGATCTATAGAGATAGATCCAGATGCTTAATTGGACTTTCACAAAGCACATACCTTGACAAAATTTTGAAGAAGTTCAAAATGGATCAATCAAAGAAAGGATTCTTGCCTGTGTTACAAGGTGTGAAATTGAGTAAGACTCAATGCCCGACCACTGCAGAAGATAGAGAGAAAATGAAAGATGTTCCCTATGCTTCAGCCATAGGCTCTATCATGTATGTAATGCTGTGTACCAGACCTGATGTATGTCTTGCTATAAGTCTAGCAGGGAGGTAACAAAGTAATCCAGGAGTGGATCACTGGACAGCGGTCAAGGACATCCCGAAATACTTGAAAAGGACTAAGGATATGTTTCTCGTATATGGAGGTGACAAAGAGCTCATCGTAAATGGTTATGTTGATGCAAGCTTTGACACTGATCCGGACAATTCTAAATCGCAAACCGGATACGTGTTTACATTAAACGGTGGAGCTGTCAGTTGGTGCAGTTCTAAACAAAGCGTTGTGGCGGGATCTACATGTGAAGCGGAGTACATAGCTACTTCGGAAGCAGCAAACGAAGGAGTCTGGATGAAGGAGTTCATATCCGATCTAGGTGTCATACCTAGTGCATCGGGTCCAATGAAAATCTTTTGTGACAATACTGGTGCAATTGCCTTGGCAAAGGAATCCAGATTTCACAAGAGAACCAAACACATCAAGAGACGCTTCAATTCCATCCGGGATCTAGTCCAGGTGGGAGACATAGAGATTTGCAAGATACATACGGATCTGAATGTAGCAGACCCGTTGACTAAGCCTCTTCCACGAGCAAAACATGATCAGCACCAAAGCTCCATGGGTTTTAGAATCATTATTGTGTAAATCTAGATTATTGACTCTAGTGCAAGTGGGAGACTGAAGGAAATATGCCCTAGAGGAAATAATAAAATTATTATTTATTTCCTTATATCATGATAAATGTTTATTATTCATGCTAGAATTGTATTATCCGGAAACATAATACTTGTGTGAATACATAGACAAACTAAACGTCACTAGTGTGCCTCTACTTGACTAGCTCGTTAATCAAAGATGGTTATGTTTCCTAACCATAGACATGTGTTGTCATCTGATTAACAGGATCACATCATTAGGAGAATGATGTGATTGACATGACCCATTCCATTAGCTTAGCACCCGATCGTTTAGTATGTTGCTATTGCTTTCTTCATGACTTATACATGTTCCTATAACTATGAGATTATGCAACTCCCGTTTGCCGGAGGAACACTTTATGTGCTACCAAATGTCACAACGTAACTGGGTGATTATAAAGGAGCTCTACAGGTGTCTCCAAAGGTACATGTTGGGTTGGCGTATTTCGAGATTAGGATTTGTCACTCCGATTGTCGGAGAGGTATCTCTGGGCCCTCTCGGTAATGCACATCACATAAGCCTTGCAAGCATTGCAACTAATGAGTTAGTTGCGAGATGATGTGAAAGTGCGTTATATCGACTAGAGGGGGGTGAATAGACGATTTTTATGAAAGTCTTCAAAACGTTAAATTTATGAAGACAAACAGTACAGATATGCCTATCACTTAAGCAGCGGAAGTTAGATTACACTAGGCAAGCCATGGTCAAGTATTCAATAGAGTGAAAGCACAAGACAAGTAGCTGCAGTGTAATAAGGATCAGGTAGGAAGAAGTTACGAAGCCAAACAAATCATACAGTTATGATGTGGAAACAGAAGATACAGCAAGCCTGCAATGGCTTCACAATGTGTAACAGTAAGTAAAAGGAAGTGAAGATGAAACCAGTGACACGCTGAAGACAATGATTTGTTGGACCAGTTCCAGTTGCTGTGACAACTGTACGTCTGGTTGGAGCGGCTAGGTATTTAAACCAAAGGACACACAGTCCCGGACACCCAGTCCTGAACACGCAGCTCAGGACACCCAGTCCTCACCGTTTTCTCCTTGAGCTAAGGTCACACAGACCTCGCCCAATCACTCTGGTAAGTCTTCAAGGTAGACTCCCAAACCTTCACAGACTTCGTTCACTAGCAATCCACAATTTCTCTTGGATGCTCAGAACGCGACGCCTAACCGGCTGGAGGATGCACAGTCCTCAAGTGTACTAAGTCTTCAGATCACTCAGACAAGAAGACTTAAGTGATGCCCAATTTACTCTGGCTCTGGGTGGTTAGGGCTTTTCTCCTCGCTAGGAATTTTCTCTCAAAGGCTTCGAGGTGGGTTGCTCTCAAACGACAAAAGTCGTGCACTGAAATCTGAGCAGCCAACTGTTTATGGTTGTAGGGGGTGGACTATTTATAGCCACTGGGCAACCCGACCTGATTTGTTCGAAATGACCCTGGGTCACTAAGGAACTGACACGTGTACCAACGGTCAGATTTCAAACTCACACGGCAACTTTACTTGGGCTACAAGTAAAGCTGACTTGTCCGACTCTGGACAAGATTTGTTCTCATAGTCTTCGCTCGAAGATATAGGTTTTGAATTAGGCATCACTTCAGTCATTCTGACTGGTTCTCTTGGACCCCACTTAACAGTACGGTGGTTCCTATGACTCAACACAAATGAAATAGAACTACGAAGGATCTAAGTCTTCGAGTTCCATAGGCTTCACATAGTGTCTTCTCTTGTCATAGTCTTCAATGTGAATATCTTCATATACCACCATTGTCTTCAATGTCTTCGTACATTTTTAGGGTTCATCTCTGGTAGTAAAACCGAATCAATGAGGGACTTCTACCTGTGTTATCTTGCAATTCTCACAAACACATTAGTCCCTCAACTAAGTTTGTCGTCAATACTCCAAAACCAACTAGGGGTGGCACTAGATGCACTTACAATCTCCCCCTTTTTGGTGATTGATGACAAACTAGTTGAAGTTTTCAACGGGGAATATAATTTGTGAAATTGTAAAGGAATTGTCTTCATAAGCTGCAAGGGCTCCCCCTAAAGATGTGCATATAAGTAATTTGCTTCTGGAACGCAAATGCACATGGCAGGTTGTACTTGTGGAAATCCACTTCAACTTATGATGACAATCCACCATGCATGTAAAAGTATATGAAGAGAATGACATGCATAATGAAAAATGGACGTCTGCGGAATGATATAAGTGCGGGCACCCGCCCATAGTGACCCGCTTGAAGACTATAAACATCATATGCTTCTCCCCCTTTTGTCAGTGATGACCAAAAAGGTTTGAAGACATAGAGTTTTCTACGCGTTCCCAGGCGCAGCAGGGTCGGTGGAGGCGTTTGGCGGTGCAGACGAGCTTGGTGCGAATTCGACGCGCACTGAAGGAGGTGGAGGTGATGTAGCGTCGTCTTCTTCTTCGATAATCCTGGCAGTTACAGTGGCAGCAGAGGAAGAGAACTCCGAATCTTCAAGTGATGGAGTTCTGCGAAGCATTGCCCTTCGAGGAGGCGTGGAGTCAAATTTGAAGCTCTTTGTGAAGCCATCCTCTTGAAGTTCAGCTTCAGGACACATCATCGTGAGTCCTTTCCAAGTGCGGCGACAGGTTTCGTGTGCAACAAATGCATTCTTGGTTGCAAGATTCCTGATACGATTGACGTCCTCCATGATGCTTTTCATCTGCCTCTTGAGCCAGTCGTGATGCCTGTCCTGCTTTTGGTGAAGAGCCACAAGAAGCTCTCGGTCATTGAGGGCACGAGCACGCTTCTTGGGTCGCTGATCAGTTGGGCTGTCAGTGGCTTCAGTAGATGCAGGTGCACGTGTGGTGCCAGCCAACGGATACACTCTGGAGATGGCTGCAGCACCGTCATCATTCTGAGTGAAGCTTTGGTGTTCTGCATTCTGAAGACTTAATGGTTGCTTGGCAGGCTCAGGATATATAGCTTTAGTAGAGGTGTCCACATCTGGCAAGAAGATCCGATGGTTGCGGGCTGAGGGCTGATATGAAATCGCATAATGAAGCTTGATCAACCGCATAACCCAAGGAGCATAAAACTTCAAGCCAAATAAATCTGAGACGGATGCCGCAAGCTGGCGTATGAAGAAGTCCTGCGCATTGAAGCATTTGCCATGAAGGATGTAGAATATGAGAGTCTTCATTGCACCCTCAACCTTGGCATGTGGAGAGTGTCCCTTGAGGGGCCAGAGAGCCCGCCTGATGATGTGATATATGGTTCTGGGCAGGTACTCTAAGTCTTCAACGAAGAACTCAGTTGGATAGGGTGCATCATGGGGCAATGGCTTCATCATTGAAAGCATCTGACTCATATTTGGTTCAGGCCTCTGGAATATGCTTTCAATTGCTTCAGCATGTAATTGGCAGCCTTCTTCGAAGAATTCGCCAGGAGTGGGCAGGCCGGTAAGCTCAATGATATTGAATGCATTGGCTTCATGATGGACATTTCCGGTCATCCACTCCAGGACCCAAGTCTTCGGATCTCTGTTGTAGCCTTTGATATGAAGAGTGACATAGAATTGAAGCAGAAGCTCTTCATTCCAGTGTTCTTCATCTATGATGAACGGCTGCAAACCCACTTGCTTGAAGCAATCTAGTGCTTCTTCCAGGCCGGGCAGACCAGCAACAGCTTCAACCTCAAGGCGCTTGTGCGGGAAGATGCGGCATTGGTTGTATAGGATGCATGAGTAATAGTTGCGTTGTGGATAGCTCCAGAACCTATCTGATACAATCAGTTCCCTTGAGTAAGGGTTCTTGGAGCTGTTGAAAAACGTGTTGTCTGCCCTGAAGCTATTGACATTAAAGGAGCCAGGAGCTGATGCAGGACCTGGGAACCTTGGCAGTCGTGGGATCGGCTTCTGAACCTGAGGCCTGTGCGCAACATGATAGTTGAATTGTGGACCGGCCGCAGACTCAGGCGCAGAAGTGTCAGGAGCAGTAGCTTCAGTGTCTTCGGAAGCTGTTGTTGGGGAGGGCTCCACATTGGCTTCAAGGTTGGTGGTGGCAGCCTCCATATTTTCCGCCTCCACTTGACTAGCTGGAGGGGCAGACGCAGGCACGTTCTCCTGGAGAACTGGTTCTTGGTGGAGTGGGGAAGTGGGTTCTGGTGGTGCTTCTTCAGTATCTTCGGCTGATGCAGCCGGAATGTCTTCAGCCGAATCTTGAGGCCGTGGTCCTTTGCGAAGCCTGCGGAATGCAGACGGCGCCTTTGGAGTTGGAGTGGGCTGGGCCTCAGATTCTTCTTCTTGTGGGCAATCCGCCCATGATGCAGCTTGTGCGATTGGCATCACAGGACGACCAATGCTGATCAGTTCGCTTGTCTCAAGCTGAGGAAGGGCTGCATCATCTTGTACATTGTCCTGATGACCAATGTCTTCAGCAGCGATGGGGTCGGCTGCTGGAATATCTTCAGCTTCAGGAGCCTCTGTGGGAGCAGGCTCATGAACTGTCAGCTGACGATCTGCGTCAGGGTAGATGACAGATAGGGCTTCAACTATCAAGGGCTCTGTGGGAGCAGCCCGAGCTTTCTTGATCTTGCGCTTCTTCTTGGTGGGGTCAGAAGGAGAGACTTCAGAGTGTTTCCTCTTCCTTGCTTCAGCTTCGGCTGTCCGTGTCTTCTTGAGCTCTGAAGCGGTTGACCGGCTCTTTGGCTTCGAGCCAGTCGTAGCAGTGGGGAAGACAGTCAGAGCAGCTTCTTGTCTTGGTGCCTCTAGTTCAGGCAGAGCAGGCTTCTTCTTCTTCTTCGCGGCCATCTGGGGTCGATGCCGGGACGCCCAAGTGCCTTGCGCTTCTCGGCCTCATTGTAGGCCTGCACACAGCGATCAGCCAGAGTCTTCATTCACTCCCGCGAACCCTGAGCTTCTGCACGCTTCTTCAGAAAGTTTTCCTTTAACTCATGCAACATGATCTTGAAGTCCTTGACTTCTTGGATGCTGAGCCTGGCCATATTCTGCTTGAACTGAGCCTTTTCAAAATCAATTTTCTACTTCAGTTCAACAATGCGCTGGGAAATTTCAAGTTCTGAAGCAATAGCGCCTTGGAAGGCGACGCTGAGGCCAATGGGCAGCTGCAGATCATCGAAGCTGATATTTGGTGTAGCAAACCACTCATCGATGAAGTTGTGGATGATTGCTACATCAAACAGAGGCGGATTGTTGAAGATTTCAGCCTCCTCCTTGCTCTTGATGAGCTGCTCAAGAGCGTCATCTCCAAGATCTTCGTTGCTGGACAGATCACTGGTTTCGCTGCGCAGAATGGCAGCAGCTGTGAGCTCTTTTCCTGTGTGTGGCGGAGGCTTCTTTGCTTCCTGGGGCTTGGAGACTCGAGATAAGTCTTCAGACTGCGCACTGGCTTCAGGAGGTGTAGTTGCCAATGGCTTCGCCCTTGAGATTTTGGGTGAAGGGGTCTGCTTTGAAGCTTTTGGCTTCTTTGCCTGCTTTGGCTTCGGTGCAGCAGGCGCTTCATCAGATTCAGAGTCAGCAGGAGGGTCATTGACGGCAGTCCCTTGGACTAAGATGCGGGTGATGAGGACCTCAAGATTTGCATACGGACCAATGATATTGGGGTCGGCCTCACGTGTGCCATCTGCCCTTGGTGCGGAGGGACCAGGGTTGAAGTCGAAACCCAATTTCTTCTTGTTGTGCTTCGCTGACCTCTGGGCAAACTGGAAGTTGCGCTTGAACAGATTGTCGTCACGACACCAGAGTAGTGACGACGGATGAGCATCAGCAGGCTGCGGTCCTCTGACCATGCATGGATAGAAGCCTTGAGCAATGGCTTCGTCTCTGGACCTGGGCACGAGATTTTTGTATAGCACGTCTCCCCATGGTCTCTTGATGGCGCTTTTCTCAGCGTACTCCTTGGTGACGAAGCGGTATTGGAACCATTGCTCCGCCCAATAGCGTCAAATCCATTGGATTCGTGTCTTGCGCTGATTGTAATCCTCTTCAGGATATGTATTGTACAGCTCTAAGAGGTCATCGGGCAGATCTCTTGATGTTTCCCCTCGATGCTTTCTGCCACCCTTCCTTGCTGGTTTTTCTGCAGCCATGAAGCTTAACTTGGAAGGCTTCAAGACGTTCAAAGGCTTCAAAGGCTTTCTTTTGCTGGACCAACAGGAACTGGCTTCAGGAGAATTGATGTGACACTGTAAGAACTCTGCAAATGAATGCAGACTATGAGAACCAAAAGATTCTCCCACGGACATGTACCTATGACAGCATTAAGATGCGAGGGAAGGGGAAGAGGTCATATGCATTCTCAGAAGATTTTGAAGATAAATCAGTTTAGAAGAGATTGACCTCGTCGTGTGAAGACATTCACTTATAGAAAAGAAGTTGGTTCTAGATTTGTACGAACCCATAGATCAGTACAAGTGAGGAATCTAACTACTTCATGAAGCACAAGTGAATATACTAGGCAAGTTATGAGATGCAGACTGAGACAGATCTAACTTGTGTGAATAGAAACTTCTTATGGCAGAAAGTGACCGAACTATAGGATCAAAAGAGGCTGTAAAAAGAGGTTTTATTTACCGCACTTGGAACTGCTAGACGGAGTGGGAGATGAGGCCGAGAAGTTCGATCCTCCGTGCCCTAACTTGGCGACGGAAGACACCTACGGCGACGGCGGAGAGAGTGATGTCCGCGGTCAGCGTGAAAACGGCGTCGGAGAGGTTGCGGCAGTGAAGCGCTTCGTCGCCGTCGTCGTCGAGAGCTAGCGGTGGCGCTAGGGTTCGTGTGAGGGAGGAAGAAGGAGAAGGAGATAATGACCGCGGTGAGTGTGTATTTATAGTCACAGGGGCTGCACTGCGCTATTACACAGGTGCCCCTGGCGATTCGCATCTGAACAACACGTGGCCATCATGCGGAGTCTCGGGGGCAGTTCCACATTCCACGCACGCCTGGATTGTCGGGTGGTCGTTCCTACTTCTCCGGATTTCTTGTGGATGAATGAGCATTGAAAACAGTTTTAAAGTTTGTCTCTGTGTCTTCTGCTGACAAGGACGCGGAGAAGACATTCGACAGTTTCAATAGGATGCATATGACTTGGAGAGATAGAATTTGAGATAGAAAGCATGGAGAGATTAGGGTCCGATCACATTCACTTACTTCAAAAGATTCAAAACAAGAAGACATAGCTATAAGTGAATGCTGTAGAGGACAGAACACTAGTATATATATATCTATATAATCCACGTAGTGAAGATAATCATGAAGACATGTAGAGATTGAAGCCAAACCAAATGTGAAGACATTGCTAGGTAACGCCATGAGTGAAGCACTTCAAAAAATAGAACGTTTGGTGGTGGCGTTACCCACCGTATAGGAAGTATTAGACTCAGACACGGCGCACAATTATCGTGGCGCTCCGAATTCAATTTCCACATTAATGTATTCACACTTAGAATATATGTCTTCATTGATTGAAGATATATGTTACTTTGTGTGTTGCACATCTAAGTCATCAATATGCATAAGTGTTAGGATGTGTGCCTGATCACAGGACATTTGAGGATTCCAAGATATTTAGCTCACACCGTAACTTGCAAAATCTCTTCTCATCCAAGGGCTTGGTGAAGATATCTGCCAATTGCTCTTCAGTGTTGACGTGTATGATATCAATATCGTCCTTTGCAACATGATCTCTGAGAAAGTGATGACGAATGTCAATGTGCTTTGTCTTCGAGTGCTGAACTGGGTTGTTGGCGATCTTGATGGCGCTTTCGTTGTCGCGGTAAAGAGGCACTTGCTTCAGTTGAATGCCATAGTCCTTGAGGGTTTGCTTCATCCACAGAAGCTGAGCGCAGCAAGATCCAGCAGCAATGTATTCAGATTCAGCAGTGGAGAGGGATACACAGTTCTGCTTCTTTGAAGACAAACATACAAGTGATCGTCCCAGAAAGTGACATGTGCCTAATGTAGACTTCCGATCAACCTTGTCACCAGCATAATCAGCATCCGAGAATCCAACCAGATCAAACTCTGAGCCCTTTGGATACCACAATCCTAGAGTTGGGGTGTGAGCCAAATATCGAAGAATTCGCTTCACTGCTAAGTGATGCGACTCCTTTGGTGCCGCTTGAAATCGAGCACACATGCAAACACTAAGCATAATATCTGGCCTAGATGCACATAAATAAAGCAAAGAACCAATCATGGAGCGGTATACCTTTTGATCGAACTCTTTACCATTGTCGTCAGGACCCAGATGATGTTTGGCTGGCATTGGTGTTGTGAAGCCTTTGCAGTCTTGCATACCGAACTTCTTCAGGCAATCTTTGAGATACTTCTCTTGAGATATTAAGATGCCATTGCGTTGTTGCCATCTCTGAAGACCGAGGAAGAATTTCAGCTCCCCCATCATAGACATCTGATATTGCTCTTGCATCATATATCCGAACTCCTCACTGTACTTCTGATTGGTGCAGCCGAAGATAATGTCATCCACATATATTTGGCACACAAACAGTTCACCATCATATGTCTTCATGAAGAGAGTGGGATCTAGGGAGCCAGGTATGAAGCCTTTGCTCTTCAGGAAGTATTTGAGTGTGTCATACCAGGCCCGAGGGGCTTGTTTGAGGCCATATAGTGCCTTATTGAGCTTGTAAACCATGTCAGGATGTTTTGGATCTTCAAACCCAGGTGGTTGTGCAACATACACTTCTTCTTCAATCTTGCCATTGAGAAAGGCACTCTTCACATCCATTTGATATAAAAGTATGTTATGATGATTTGCATAGGCCAGCAGTATACGGATGGCTTCAAGTCTGGCCACAGGAGCAAATGTTTCATCGAAGTCAATGCCTTCCACTTGAGTATATCCTTGAGCAATGAGACGAGCTTTGTTTCTGACAACTTGACCATGCTCATCTTGCTTGTTGCAGTATATCCATTTGGTGCCTATTATGTTATGCTTCCATGGATCAGGACGCTTAACCAATTCCCATACATTGTTCAGCTCAAACTGATGAAGCTCTTCTTGCATTGCTTGAATCCACTCAGGTTCCATAAAAGCTTCTTCAACTTTCTTGGGTTCTGTGATTGAAATGAATGCGAAGTGTCCGCAAAAATTTGCCAGTTGAGTTGCCCTTGAACGAGTCAGTGGACCAGGTGCATTGATGTTGTCAATTATTCTGTCAATCTGCACTTCCTTGGCAACACGAGGATGTATGGGTCGAAGACTGCTGATCTATGTTGTCGTGGGGAGGAATGTCTTCAGGCTGAGCATTGTCTTCATGTGGATCAGGTGCTGAGATGATAAGTTCTTCAGGATGAGCTTCAGAAGGTATAATTTCTCTAGTTCCCATTAGCTTGATTGATTCACCGGCTGGAATTTCATCTAGCACATCTGGCAGTTGCTCTTTTTGTGAACCATTGGTCTCATCGAACCGCACATCCACTGTTTCAACCACTTTGTAGTGAAAGAGATTGAATACTCTGTAGGAGTGCGAATCCTTTCCATATCCAAGCATAAAGCCCTCATGTGCTTTTGGTGCAAATTTTGAGGTGTGGTGTGGGTCCTTGATCCAGCATCTTGAGCCAAATACTCTGAAGTAACTGACATTTGGCTTCTTGCCAGTTAGAAGTTCATAAGATGTCTTGTTCAGAAGCTTGTGAAGATAAACACGGTTGATTGTATGGCATGCAGTGTCAATGGCTTCAGGCCAGAATTTTCTTGGAGTCTTGTACTCATCTAGCATTGTTCTGGCCATCTCAATGAGTGTTCTGTTCTTGCGTTCGACGACGCCATTCTACTGTGGCGTGTACGGAGCTGAGAATTCATGTGTGATGCCCAAGGTATCCAGATATGTATCAAGGCTAGTGTTCTTGAATTCAGTGCCATTGTCACTTCTGATGTGCTTTATCTTGGCGCCATAATTGTTCATAGCCCGATTTGCGAAGCGTCTGAAGACATCCTGCACTTCAGTCTTGTAAAGGATTATGTGCACCCAAGTATATCTAGAGTAATCATCAACAATGACAAAGCCATAGAGGCAAGCAGTAGTGGAAAAAGTTGAGTAGTGAGTGGGACCAAAGAGATCCATGTGAAGCAGTTCGAAGGGTCGAGTAGTGGTCATGATTGTCTTCGAAGGATGTTTTGCCCTTGTCATCTTCCCTGCTTCACAGGCACCGCATAAGTGATATTTCTTGAACTTGACGCCCTCGATGCCTATGACATGCTTCTTCTTCGCAAGGGTGTGGAAGTTCCTCATGCCAGCATGCCCAAGCCTCCGATGCCAAAGCCAGCATTCTGAAGCCTTTGCCAGAAGACATACTGCAAGCTGTGGCCCTGCTGAGAAATCTACCACATACAGATCATCTTTCCGATACCCTTCAAACACTAGAGACTTGTCAGATTCCATTAGTACTAGGCAACGATATTTTCCAAAAATTACAATCATGTTCAAATCGCAAAGCATTGAGACAGACATTAAGTTGAAGCCAAGGGATTCAACAAACATGACTTTATCCATGTGTTGATCCTTTGAGATTGCAACTCTACCTAGACCCAATACCTTACTTTTACCAGTGTCAGCAAATGTGATGTGGCTCTTGTCGGATGGACGTAAGGTTGAGTCCATAAAAAGACTTCTTTTGCCAATTATGTGATTTGTACACCCACTGTCAATAATCCATTCTGAAGACTCTGAAGGCGCTTGTGTCGTACCCTACAGTGCAGTTAGGGGGATAGGCTTCACGAAGAGAATTGTGAAGCAAAAACATTTGATGAACCAGTGGGTTATGAAAACTTAGATCCAGGTTAGGACTAATAGGAAGAGTAGCATGCGTTTCAGGTACGAAATACATAGTGATGCCATTCGGGCATTTGATCTTGCGCCCCACAAGATTTTTAAGGTCCCTAGCAATAGCGTCAGAAGATTTTGGTTTTCTGCTGGAGACCTTTCCCTGCAAAAGAGAGTTAAGCTTTCTTAACCACCCACATCTTCAAGGGTGGCTTAGAAGCAATAAGTCTAAGTGCAGCATCTGAGAATTTTGGCTTTGGAGCCCTAGAAACAGTCTAGCAGGCGGGCAATAGTACTCATAAGAATAGGCAGAATAGTTCTTGGTCATATGAACATGGCGGTTTGAAGAACCGCTCTCATATGCCTGAGCATGGTTTCCCTGCAAAACATTTGCGTTAGTGCGACTCAGGTGAGTCCTCTGCCTGTATGAAGCCTTTGGACCATATGAAGCCTTTGGTCTGAGGTTTGTCTTCCTCATGTGAGGTGTCATGAGGACATTCACAGGAAGATTCTCCAGACACGTTTTTGGAACCCAGATCTTCTTCATAGGCTGTCCATTCCTGCAGTTAGTACCAATGTACCTGGCAAATAGTTCACCATTCTGATTCTTAAACAGTTTATAGTTTGCATCAAAGGATTCATCAATGATAATGGGATTAGCACAAGTGAAGCCAGATAGATTGGATGGATCTGCTGAGGATTCCTTTGCAGCAACCCATGTGGTTTTGGGGTACTGCTCAGGTTTCCAGTAAGAGCCATCTGCATTAATTTTCCTCACGAACCCAACACCCTCTTTCCTAGGGTTTCAGTTCAGAATCTGCTTCTTGAGGACATCACATAATGTCTGATGTCCTTTGAGACTTTTGTACATCCCTGTTTCAAGCAATGTCTTCAACCTAGCATTCTCATCAGCAATAGCAGTGGTATCCTCAGCAGAGGGGTTAGTTACCACTTCAACAATTGAAGATATTGCAACAGCAGTAGCAGTGGAACATTCAGCAACAGAAGTAGCATTATCACGCTCAATGCATTTAAGGCATGGTGGTTCAAATCCTTCCTGAGCGGAACTGATCTGTTCGGCGCGAAGTGACTCGTTTTCCTTTTGAAGATCTTCATGAGCCGCTCTCAATTTCTCAAGATCTTGCTTACTTTGAAGATAATCATAGGAGAGCTTTTCATGAGTTGTTGAGAGAGTATCATGACGATCTTCAAGTTCCTGATACTTAACGTGAAGATTTTTTATGTCTTCAATTAAGGATTCAGACCTAGTCATTTCAACACCCAACAGATCATCGCTTCTGTCTAACAGTTTTTGAATATGTTCCATGGCTTTCTGTTGTTCAGTTGCAATTTTAGCAAGTGTTTTGTAGCTGGGTTTTGAATCACAATCAGAATCATCGTCACTGGATGTTTGATAGTGAGTAGTGCGTGTGTTTACCTTGGCACCGCGTGCCATGAAATAGTAGGTAGGAGTGGAGTCGTCCTTGTCATTTGCAACGGTGTTGGTGATGAAGTCATTGTCTTCAGTGTTGAAGATGGACTTGGCGACGTAAGCTGTAGCCAGACACGCAATGCCAGAATCAGATTCCTCCTCAGACTCCACCTCTGCCTCCTCAGAAGCGGATTCCGCCTCTGAATCCATTTCCTTGCCAACAAACGCACGAGCCTTGCCAGTTGAGCTCTTCTTGTGTGATGAAGACTTTGAGTAAGACTTGGAAGAAAACTTTGAGTATTTCTTCTTCTTCTTGTCGTCAGAGTCATATTCCTTGCTCTTCTTCTTCTTTCTGCTCTCATTGTCCCACTGTGGACACTCAGAGATGAAGTGTCCAGTTTTCTTGCACTTGTGACATGTTTTCTTCTTATAGTCATGAGCAGAAGCTTCATCATTCCTTGAGCTTGATCGTGAAGACTTTCTGAAGCCTTTCTTCTTGGTGAATTTCTGGAACTTCTACACAAGCATTGCAAGTTCCCTTCCAATGTCTTCAGGATCATCAGAACTGCTGTCAGATTCTTCTTCAGATGAGGACACAGCTTTTGCCTTCAAGGCACGAGTTCGCCCATAGTTTGGACCGTAGATATCTCTTTTCTCATAAAGCTGAAACTCATGTGTGTTGAGCCTCTCAAGTATGTCAGACAGATCGAGTGTCTTGAAGTCTGGACATTCTTGAATCATCAGGGCTAGGATGTCAAACGAACTGTCAAGTGATCTCAGTAGTGTCTTGACGATTTCATGTTTGGTGATCTCAGTGGCGCCGAGGGCTTGAAGCTCATTTGTGATGTCAGTGAGCCGGTCAAATGTGTGCTGGACATTCTCATTGTCATTTCGCTTGAAGCGGTTGAAGAGATTGCGAAGAACACTGATTCTCTGATCTCTCTGGGTTGAGATGCCTTCATTGACTTTGGAGATCCCGTCCCAGACTAGCTTGAATGTCTTCAAGGCACTCACACGGCCGTACTGTCCCTTGGTCAGATGACCACAGATGATATTCTTGGCAGTAGAGTCCAGTTGAGTGAACTTCTTGACATCAGCAGCAGTGACACCTTCTCCAGCCTTGGGAACGCCGTTTTCGACGACATACCATAGGTCGACGTCAATGGCTTCAAGATGCATGCGCATCTTATTCTTCCAGTAGGGATATTCAGTTCCATCAAAGACGGGGCACGCGGCGGAGACTTTAATTATCCCTGCAGTCGACATAGCTAAAACTCCAGGTGGTTAAACTGAATCACACAGAACAAGGGAGCACCTTGCTCTGATACCAATTGAAAGTGTGTTATATCGACTAGAGGGGGGTGAATAGACGATTTTTATGAAAGTCTTCAAAACATGAAAGTTATGAAGACAAACAGTACAGATATGCCTATCACTTAAGCAGCGGAAGTTAGATTACACTAGGCAAGCCATGGTCAAGTATTCAATAGAGTGAAAGCACAAGAGAAGTAGCTGCAGTGTAATAAGGATCAGGTAGGAAGAAGTTACGAAGCCAAACAAATCATACAGTTATGATGTGGAAACAAAAGATACAGCAAGCATGCAATGGCTTCACAATGTGTAACAGTAAGTAAAAGGAAGTGAAGATGAAACCAGTGACACGCTGAAGACAATGATTTGTTGGACCAGTTCCAGTTGCTGTGACAACTGTACGTCTGGTTGGAGCGGCTAGGTATTTAAACCAAAGGACACACAGTCCCGGACACCCAGTCCTGAACACGCAGCTCAGGACACCCAGTCCTCACCATTTTCTCCTTGAGCTAAGGTCACACAGACCTCGCCCAATCACTCTGGTAAGTCTTCAAGGTAGACTCCCAAACCTTCACAGACTTCGTTCACTGGCAATCCACAATTTCTCTTGGATGCTCAGAACGCGACGCCTAACCGGCTGGAGGATGCACAGTCCTCAAGTGTAATAAGTCTTCAGATCACTCAGACAAGAAGACTTAAGTGATGCCCAATTTACTCTGGCTCTGGGTGGTTAGGGCTTTTCTCCTCGCTAGGAATTTTCTCTCAAAGGCTTCGAGGTGGGTTTCTCTCAAACGACAAAAGTCGTGCACTGAAATCTGAGCAGCCAACCGTTTATGGTTGTAGGGGGTGGACTATTTATAGCCACTGGGCAACCCGACCTGATTTGTCCGAAATGACCCTGGGTCACTAAGGAACTGACACGTGTACCAACGGTCAAATTTCAAACTCACACGGCAACTTTACTTGGGCTACAAGTAAAGCTGACTTGTCCGACTCTGGACAAGATTTGTTCTCATAGTCTTCGCTCGAAGATATAGGTTTTGAATTAGGCATCACTTCAGTCATTCTGACTGGTTCTCTTGGACCCCACTTAACAGTACGGTGGTTCCTATGACTCAACACAAATGAAATAGAACTGCGAAGGATCTAAGTCTTCGAGTTCCATAGGCTTCACATAGTGTCTTCTTCTGTCATAGTCTTCAATGTGAATATCTTCATATACCACCATTGTCTTCAATGTCTTCGTACATTTTTAGGGGTCATCTCTGGTAGTAAAACCGAATCAATGAGGGACTTCTACCTGTGTTAATACTCCAAAACCAACTAGGGGTGGCACTAGATGCACTTACATGATGTATTACGAAACAAGTAAAGAGACTTGCCGGTAATGAGATTGAACTAGGTATTGAGATACCAACGATCGAATCTCGGGCAAGTAACATACCGATGACAAAGGGAACAAAGTATGTTGTTATGCGGTCTGACCGATAAAAGATCTTTGTAGAATATGTGGGAGCCAATATGAGCATCCAGGTTCCGCTATTGGTTATTGACCGGAGACATGTCTCGGTCATGTCTACATTGTTCTCGAACCCGTAGGGTCCGCACGCTTAACGTTACAATGACAGTTTCATTATGAGTTTATATATTTTGATGTACCGAAGTTTGTTCGAAGTCCCGGATGTGATCACGGACATAACGAGGAGTCTCGAAATGGTCGAGGCATAAAGATTGATATATTGGGCGGCCATATTCGGACACCGGAAGTGTTCCGGGTGATTTCAGAGAAAACCGGAGTGCCGGAGGGTTACCGGAACCCCCCCCCCCAGGAGAAGTAATGGGCCTTATGGGCCCTAGTGGAGAGAGAGAGAGAGGGGCGGCCAGGGTGGGCTGTGTGCCCCCTCCCCCTCTGGTCCGAATTGGACTAGGAGAGGGGGGGGGGCGCCCCCCTTTCCTTCTCCCTCTCCCTCTCCCTCTCCCCCTTCCTTTCCTCCTCCTAGTAGGAGTAGGAAAGAGGGGAGTCCTACTCCTACTAGGAGGAGGACTCCTCCTCCTTGGCGCGCCCCAAGGGCCGGCCGGCCTCCCCCCTTGCTCCTTTATATACGGGGCAGGGGGCACCTCTAGACACACAAGTTTATCTTCAAGATCGTTCTCTTAGCCGTATGCGGTGCCCCCCTCCACCATAGTCCTCGATAATATTGTAGTGGTGCTTAGGCGAAGCCCTACGACAGTAGAACATCAAGATCGTCACCACGCCGTCGTGCTGACGGAACTCTTCCCCGACACTTTGCTGGATCAAAGTCCGGGGATCGTCATCGAGCTGAACGTGTGCTAGAACTCGGAGGTGCCGTAGTTTCGGTGCTTGATCGGTCGGGCCGTGAAGATGTATGACTACATCAACCGCGTTGTCATAACGCTTCCGCTGTCGGTCTACAAGGGTACATAGACTACACTCTCCCCTCTCGTTGCTATGCATCACCATGATCTTGCGTGTGCGTAGGAATTTTTTTGAAATTACTACGTTCCCCAACACAGAGCTCATGACGGTTCTACGCCTGCGAAGCCACAATGGCCCTCTGCTCCTCCTCCTTGAGCCGCCCTGCATGCATCCTCCTCCACTCCTTGTCCCGATGAGCAGTCTCGAGGGGGAAAATCTCAGCCTTCTCAGTCTCAGCTTTGTCCTGCTCGACCTCCTGTGGCTCCAGCATCACTGTGCTTCGCCATTGTCAACATCTCCGCCTCGACATCCACCTCCACAACCTCCTCAGAGTTACTCGTGGGGGCAGGTCCATAATTGTCGACATTGGGGGCACTGTGTGGTGACGACTCCACCATGAGAGTTGGGCGGGCACGGTGGCAAGGTCCCTCATCATATCATCTGGTGTAACCGAGGATGGGGATGAGTACGATGGCCTAACTGCAAACCTACAATGACAGAGACCTAAGAGCATTTCCAACCAGACCCTCCCCCACTCCCCCTTATGTGTCTGGGTAGATACCCTAGACACCGTTGTAACAAAATAACCCACCCAAACAGACCCTCAAACCCAAAATAAATGTTCTCCGCTATGGCGATGAGCTGAAGCTATTCGGTACGTTCACGAGTCCATTTGTTATGCGAGCGAAGGTAAAAGAATGTGGAAAGGAAAATTGGCTCACATCATGAGTCTACTACCTTTTTTAGCTTGAAGCTAACTACAGAAGTAATATGAATTTCTTTTCATATTGTGTCCATCTCATTTTAGATTAACAAAATTAGCTTTAATAATAGAGTTATATATTTTTTCATTTTAGTAGCACCTGAGCTGAATCCATTATTTTGCAAATCAGGTTTAAAGTCGTTTGAGTTGGAACATGATTGGAGTGTATATTCTAAAAAAAATTCACGCTGTGTTTGTTTAGTACTACGTTTGCGCAACGAATATGAGACTTCAGGAGCATACAGATCAGTCTTTATTCATCCTAGACATCAACCTGTTAATCAGACCAAGATATTATCAACCATTGTTGCAGATTGGTTGGAGATACTGACATGAGTGTGTTATATGATTTCATTGGCAACCATAAAACATCCGAGGTACTTAGAGGTTATTTAGATGACTGGGATGACCAGCAGAAGATCGATTATATAAGCATGATAATTCAAGAAAAAGGCTGACATGAAAATCATGGTTAAATAAGCACAAATAGTGTGCCCAGCGATGGTAACTGCAGAACCTATTGTAGACCTGATTATGGCCCATTACAAGAAATCAAAGTACAAGAAAGAGAAGCCTATGCATTACATCAAACTGTGTAGAAACACATTTAAAAAATTCAATCATATTGAAGGCAATGTGATTTCTAATTAGGCCCGGTCCAAACAATTTTTGGACCGGGGGCGTAATAAAACATATATATTCATAATAAACTTTTATACTTATTTAAACCAGTTGTCTAATACTATAGCTTTAATTAGTACACTTTTATAATACTTAGCTAGCATCGTCAACAACATATAAAATTTTGCTAAATAATACATGTTTGCTATGCAGTTTAAATGTATAATACTAAAATTTTGCTTCTCCTAAATTTAGATTGTATTATTAAAAAAAATTGAATTAATTTTTAAAATTGTATTAACTCTAAGTTATAAATATATATTTCTCCGTGTGTGTGTGTGTGTGTGTGTCTGTGTGTTCATATATAATAATATCATTAAATATCACGATAGAGATTTGTAAAGCATAAAATCTAACAGAAATATTGATAGTGGTTTCTAGTCTATTATTAGGTATAAACTTCTAGATTATGCCAAATGTGCCTTGCTACTTGGGTTTCTTAATAAAATTGGCAACATGTGCATGATTTGTATTTGTACTTCAAATACCATAGTTATTGTAATCATTGAAGAACATAATAAATTGCAGACTCTATTTTTGCACAAATATGATTTGATATTTGATAAGCTCATCTAGAGTGTGACCAGTTTAATTTGGTGTATACCAAACCTTCCTAGTTTATAAAATAAGAAGTTGTGCATTGATTTGATATAGAAATCTAGTTAACATATATTTCACTATGACATGCATGACGTGTAAATTTTCTCCTAGAATTAAGATAGGCTTGAGATTTCAATGATGCCCACATAAAAAATAATAGTTGAAACACAAAGAGAGCGTCGCAAAATATGTCACTTACACATTTAAGTCTAACCCTCTTCTTATGCATAGGCATTTTATAGGAAAATAAATTATCAAGACAAGCAATATCTAGCATATGCAAATATAAAGAATGAAACATTAATAAATTTAACACAAAGAGAGGTAATTTAGTGACATAAAGATATATATTATTAGTATGTGGTGTGAATTTGCTCCCTGAAAATTGGATCTTCTTAGGCATTCAAAAATAAGCTTTCAGACATAATGTATAACTAGAAATTGGCGCGTGCCTTTGTCGCACCGTTTTATTGTTTTCCGGTTTTAGGGAGCTTTTCTTTCGTACTAAATCTCATTCAATAATGACGGGAATGCTTGCAACCTCGCATTACATAAAAAAAATCAATGATACAACCACATCAACAACACATTTTCTTCGAACCAATTCTGAAATTTCCTTAGGTATATTGGATGCACCGGGTTCAGCAACTCAAACATCAACTAATTCAATCTTTGGCATTATCATCAAAAAGTAATAGCTCATAAACTCCCATAATAGCAGTTCCATACTGTTGGGGAACGTAGTAATTTCAAAAAAATTCCTACGCACAAGTAAGATCATGGTGATGCATAGCAACGAGGGGGAGAGTCTGATCTACGTACCTTTGTAGATCGCAACGGAAGCGTTGACACAACGTAGAGGAAGTAGTCGTACGTCTTCTTCCCGATCCGACCAATCCAAGCACCGTTACTCCGGCACCTCCGAGTTCTTAGCACACGTACAGCTCGATGACGATCCCCGGGCTCCGATCCAGCAAAGCTTCGGGGAGGAGTTCCGTCAGCACGACGGCGTGGTGACGATCTTGATGTTCTATTGTCGCAGGGCTTCGCCTAAGCACCGCTACAATATGACCGAGGTGGAATATGGTGGAAGGGGGCACCGCACACGGCTAAGGAACGATCACGTGTATCAACTTGTGTGTCTATGGGGTGCCCCCTGCCCCTATATATAAAGGATGGAGGAGGAGGAGGCCGGCCAAGGCTAGGCGCGCTAGGTGTGGAGTCCTACTAGGACTCCAAGTCCTAGTAGGAGTCCACCAAGAGGGGAGGAAGGGAGAAGGAAGTGGAGGAGTAGGAAAGGTGGCCAGCCCCCTTTTCCCTAGTCCAATTCGGACTAGAGGGGAGGGGGGCGCATCAGCCTTTTTCCTCTTCCCACTAAAGCCCATCAAGGCCCATTACTTCTCCCGTAACTACCCGGTACTCCGAAAAATACCCGAATCACTCGGAACCTTTCCAATGTCCGAATATAGTCGTCCAATATATCGATCTTTACGTCACGACCATTTTGAGACTTCTCGTCATGTCCCGATCTCATCCGGGACTCCGAACTCCTTCGGTACATCAAAACTCATAAACTCATAATATAACTGTCATCGAAACCTTAAGCGTGCGGACCCTACGGTTCGAGAACAATGTAGACATGACCGAGACACGTCTCCGGTCAATAACCAATAGCGGGACCTGGATGCCCATATTGGCTCCTACATATTCTACGAAGATCTTTATCGATCAGACCGCATAACAACATACGTTGTTCCCTTTGTCATCGGTATGTTACTTGCCCGAGATTCGATCGTCGGTATCCAATACCTAGTTCAATCTCGTTACTGGCAAGTCTCTTTACTCGTTCCGTAATACATCATCTCACAACTAACATATTAGTTGCAGTGCTTGCAAGGCTTATGTGATGGGCATTACCGAGAGGGCCCAGAGATACCTCTCCGACAATCAGAGTGACAAATCCTATTCTCGAAATACGCCAACCAAACATCTACCTTTGGAGACACCTGTAGTACTCCTTTATAATCACCCAGTTACGTTGTGACGTTTGGTAGCACCCAAAGTGTTCCTCCGGTAAACGGGAGTTGCATAATCTCATAGTCATAGGAACATGTATAAGTCATGAAGAATAGCAACAGCAACATACTAAATGATCGGGTGCTAACCTAATGGAATGGGTCATGTCAATCAGATCATTCAACTAATGATGTGACCTCGTTAATCAAATAACAACTCTTTTGTCCATGGTTAGGAAACATAACCATCTTTGATTAACGAGCTAGTCAAGTAGAGGCATACTAGTGACACTCTGTTTGTCTATGTATTCACACATGTATTATGTTTCCGGTTAATACAATTCTAGCATGAATAATGAACATTTATCATGATATAAGGAAATAAATAATAACTTTATTATTGCCTCTAGGGCATATTTCCTTCAGTCTCCCACTTGCACTAGAGTCAATAGTCTAGTTCACATCGCCATGTGATTTAACAGCAATAGTTCACATCACCATGTGATTAACACCCATAGTTCACATCGTCATGTGACCAACACTCAAAGGGTTTACTAGAGTCAGTAATCTAGTTCACATATCTATGTGATTAACACCCAAAGAGTACTAAGGTGTGATCATGTTTTGTTTGTGAGATAATTTTAGTCAACGGGTCTGTCACATTCAGATCCGTAAGTATTTTGCAAGTTCTATGTCTACAATGCTCTACACGGAGCTACTCTAGCTAATTGCTCCCACTTTCAATATGTATCCAGATTGAGACTTTAGATTCATCTAGATCAGTGTCAAAAACTTGCATCGACGTAACCCTTTACGACAAACCTTTTTGTCACGTCCATAATCGAGAAACATATCCTTATTTCACTAAGGATAATTCTGACCGCTGTCCAGTGATCTACTCCTAGATCACTATTGTACTCCCTTGCCAAATCAATGCAGGGTATACAATAGATCTGGTATACAGCATGACATACTTTATAGACCCTATGGCCAAGGCATAGGGAATGACTTTCATTCTCTTTCTATCTTCTGCCGTGGTCGGGCTTTGAGTCTTACTCAACTTCACACCTTGTAATACAGGCAAGAACTCTTTCTTTGACTGCTCCATTTTGAACTACATCAAAATCTTGTCAAGGTATGTACTCATTGAAAAAACTTATCAAGCGTCTTGATCTATCTCTATAGATCTTGAATCTCAATATGTAAGCAGCTTCACTGAAGTCTTTTTTTTTTAAAAATCCTTTCAAACACTCCTTTATGCTTTACAGAATAATTCTACATTATTTCCGATCAACAATATGTCATTCACATATACTTATCAGAAATGTTGTAGTGCTCCCACTCACTTTCTTGTAAATACAGGCTTCACCGCAAGTCTGCATAAAACTATATGCTTTGATCAACTCATCAAAGCATATATTCCAACTCCGAGATGCTTGCACTAGTCCACAGATGGATCGCTGGAGCTTGCACATTTTGTTAGCACCTTTCGGATTGACAAAACCTTCTGGTTGCATCATATACAACTCTTCTTTAACAAATCCATTAAGGAATGCAGTTTTGTTTATCCGTTTGCCAGATTTCATAAAATGCGGCAATTACTAACATGATTCGGACAGACTCAAGCATAGATACGAGTGAGAAGCTCTCATCGTAGTCAACACCTTGAACTTGTCGAAAACCTTTTGCGACAATTCTAGCTTTGTAGATAGTAACACTACTATCAGCGTCCGTCTTCCTCTTGAAGATCCATTTATTTTCTATGTCTTGCCGATCATCGGGCAAGTCACCCAAAGTCCACACTTTGTTCTCATACATGGATCCCATCTCAGATTTCATGGCCTCAAGCCATTTCTCGGAATTTGGGCTCATCATTGCTTCCTCATAGTTTGTAGGTTCGTCATGGTCAAGTAACATGACCTCCAGAACAGGATTACCGTACCACTCTGGTGCGGATCTCACTCTGGTTTACCTACGAGATTCGGTAGTAACTTGATCTGAAGTTACATGATCATCATCATTAGCTTCCTCACTAATTGGTGTAGTAGTCACAGGAACAGATTTCTGTGATGAACTATTTTCCAATAAGGGAGAAGGTACAATTACCTTATCAAGTTTTCTACTTTCCTCCCACTCACTTCTTTCGAGAGAAACTCCTTCTCTAGAAAGTATCCATTATAAGCAACGAATGTCTTGCCTTAGGATCTGTGATAGAAGGTGTACCCAACAGTCTCCTTTTGGGTATCCTATGAAGACATATTTCTCCGATTTGGTTTTGAGCTTATCAGGATGAAACTTTTTCACATAAGCATCACAACCCCAAACTTTAAGAAACGACTACTTTGGTTTCTTGCTAAACCACAGTTCAGATTGTGTCGTCTCAACGGACTTAGATGGTGCCCTTTTTTAACGTGAATGCAGCTGTCTGTAATGCATAACCCCAAAACGATAGTGGTAGATCAGTAAGAGACATCATAGATCGCACTATATCTAATAAAGTACGGTTATGACGTTCGGACACACCATTACACTATGGTGTTCCTTGTGTCGTGAGTAGTGAAACTATTTCACATTGTTTTTAACTGAAGGCCAAACTCGTAACTCAAAGACTCTTTTCCACGATCAGATCGTAGAAACTTTATTTTCTTGTTACGATGATTTTCCACTTCACTCTGAAATTATATGAACTTTTCAAATGTATCAGACTTCTATTTCATTAAGTAGATATACCCATATCTGCTCAAATCATCTGTGAAGGTCAGAAAATAATGATACCCGCTGCAAGCCTTAAATATTCATCGGACCATATACATCAGTATGTATGATTTCCAACAAATCTGTTGCTTGCTCCATTGTTCCGGAAAACGGCGTTTTAGTCATCTTGCCCAAAAGGCATGGTTCGCAAGCATCAACTGATTCATAATCAAGTGATTCCAAAAGCCCATCAGCATGGAGTTTCTTCATGCGCTTTACACCAATATGACCTAAACGACAGTGCTACAAATAAGTTGCACTATCATTATTAACTTTGCATCTTTTGATTTCAATATTATGATTATGTGTATCACTACGATCGAGATCCAATGAACTATTTTCATTGGGTGTGTAACCATATAAGGTTGTATTCATGTAAACAGAACAACAATTTATTCTGTTACTTAAATGAATAACCGTATTACAATAAACATGATCAAATCATATTCATGCTCAACGCAAACACCAAATAACACTTATTCAGGTTCAACACTAATCTCGAAAGTATAGGGAGTGTGCGATGATGATCATATCAATCTTGGAACAACTTCCAACACACATCGTCACTTCACCCTTAACTAGTCTTTGTTTATTCTGCAACTCCTGTTTTGAGTTACTAATCTTAGCAACTGAACCAGTATCAAATACCGAGGGGTTGCTATAAACACTAGTAAAGTACACATCAATAACAGTATATCCAATATACCTTTGTTTACCTTGCCATCCTTCTTATCCGCCAAATACTTGGGGCAGTTCCACTTCCACTGACCAGTCCCTTTGCAGTAAAAGCACTTAGTCTCAGGCTTAGGATCAGACTTGGACTTCTTCACTTGAGCAGCAACTTGCTTGCCGTTCTTCTTGAAGTTCCCCTTCTTCCCTTTGCCCTTTTCTTGAAACTAGTGGTCTTGTCAACCATCAACACTTGATGTTTTTCTTGATTTCTACCTTCATTGATTTCAGCATTACGAAGAGCTTGGGAGTTGTTTCCGTTATCCCTTGCATATTATAGTTCATCACGAAGTTCTACTAACTTGGTGATGGTGACTAGAGAATTCTGTCAATCACTATCTTATCTGGAAGATTAACTCCCACTTGATTCAAGCGATTGTAGTACTCAGACAATCTGGGCACATGCTCACTAGTTGAGCGATTCTCCCCCATCTTTTAGCTATAGAACTTCTTGGAGACTTCATATCTGTCAACTCGGGTATTTGCTTGAAATATTAACTTCAACTCCTGGAACATCTCATATGTTCCATGACGTTCAAAACGTCTTTGAAGTCCCGATTCTAAGCCATTAAGCATGGTGCACTAAACTATCAAGTAGTCATCATATTGAGCTAGCCAAACGTTCATAACGTCTGCATCTGCTCCTGCAATAGGTCTTTCACCTAGCGGTGCATCAAGGACATAATTGTTCTGTGCAGCAATGAGGATAAACCTCTGATCACGGATCCAATCCGCATCATTGCTACTAACATCTTTCAACACAATTTTCTCTAGGAACATATCAAAATAAACACAGGGAAGCAACAACGCGAGCTATTGATCTACAACATAATTTGCAAAATACTACCAGGACTAAGTTCATGATAAATTTAAGTTCAATTAATCATATTACTTAAGAACTCCCACTTAGATAGACATCCCTCTAATCCTCTAAGTGATCACGTGATCCAAATCAACTAAACCATGTCCGATCATCACGTGAGATGGAGTAGTTTCATTGGTGAACATCACTATGTTGATCATATCTACTATTGTTGGGGAACGCGGTAATTTCGAAAATTTTCCTACGCACACGCAAGATCATGGTGATGCATAGCAACGAGAGGGGAGAGTGTTGTCTACGTACCAACGCAGACCGACTGCGGAAGCGATCACACAACGTAGAGGAAGTAGTCGTACGTCTTCTTCCCGATCCGACCGATCCAAGCACCGTTACTCCGGCACCTCCGAGTTCTTAGCACACGTTCAGATCGATGACGTTCCTCGGGCTCCGATCCAGCAAAGCGTCGAGGAAGAGTTCCATCAGCACGACGGCGTGGTGACGATCTTGATGTACTACCGACGCAGGGCTTCGCCTAAGCACTGTAACGGTATGATCGAGGTGGAATTTGGTGGCAGGGGGCACCGCACACAGCTAAGGAACGATCTCAAGGATCAACTTGTGTGTCTTGGGGTGTCCCCTGCCCCCGTATATAAAGGTTGGAGGAAGGGGGGCCGGCCGGCCAGGGAGAGGGAGGCGCAGGGGGAGTCCTACTCCTACCGGGAGTAGGACTCCCCCCTCCAATCCTATTCCAATTAGGACTCTCGGGGGGAAAGGAGAGAGAGGGGGGCCGGCCCCTTCTCCTAGTCCTACTAGGACTTGGGGAAAGGGGGGCGCCGGCCAGCTATGGGCTGCCCCTTTTCTCTTTTTCCACTAAGGCCCAATAGGCCCATTAGTCTCCCGGGGGGTTCCGGTAACCCTCCCGGTATTCCGGTAAAATCCCGATTTCACCCGGAACACTTCCTATGTCCAAACATAGGCTTCCAATATATCAATCTTTACGTCTCGACCATTTCGAGACTCCTCGTCATGTCCGTGATCTCATCCAGGACTCCGAACAACCTTCGGTACATCAAAATGCATAAACTCATAATAACTGTCATCGTAACGTTAAGCGTGCGGACCCTACGGTTCGAGAACAATGTAGACATGACCGAGACACGTCTCCGGTCAATAACCAATAGCGGGACCTGGATTCCCATATTGTCTCCTACATATTCTACGAAGATCTTTATCGGTCAGACCGCATAACAACATACGTTGTTCCCTTTGTCATCGGTATGTTACTTGCCCGAGATTCGATCGTCGGTATCCAATACCTAGTTCAATCTCGTTACCGGCAAGTCTCTTTACTCGTTCCGTAATACATCATCTCACAACTAACATATTAGTTGTAGTGCTTGCAAGGCTTATGTGATGTGCATTACCAAGAGGGCCCAGAGATACCTCTCCGACAATCAGAGTGACAAACCCTAATCTCGAAATACGCCAACCCAACATCTACCATTGGAGACACCTGTAGTACTCCTTTATAATCACCCAGTTACGTTGTGACGTTTGGTAGTACCCAAAGTGTTCCTCCGGTAAACGGGAGTTGCATAATCTCATAGTTATAGGAACATGTATAAGTCATGAAGAAAGCAATAGCAACATACTAAACGATCGGGTGCTAAGCTAATGGAATGGGTCATGTCAATCAGATCATTCAACTAATGATGTGACCTCGTTAATCAAATAACAACTCTTTGTTCATGGTTAGGAAACATAACCATCTTTGATTAACGAGCTAGTCAAGTAGAGGCATACTAGTGACACTCTGTTGGTCTATGTATTCACACATGTATTATGTTTCCGGTTAATACAATTCTAGCATGAATAATAAACATTTATCATGATATAAGGAAATAAATAATAACTTTATTATTGCCTCTAGGGCATATTTCCTTCAGTCTCCCACTTGCACTAGAGTCAATAATCTAGATTACACTGTAATGATTCTAACACCCATGGAGCCTTGGTGCTGATCATGTTTTGCTCGTGGAAGAGGCTTAGTCAACGGGTCCGCAACGTTCAGATCCGTATGTATCTTGCAAATCTCTATGTCTCCCACCTGGACTAAATCCCAGATGGAGTTGAAGCGTCTCTTGATGTGTTTGGTCCTTTTGTGAAACCTGGATTCCTTTGCCAAGGCAATTGCACCAGTATTGTCACAGAAGATTTTCATTGGACCCGATGCACTAGGTATGACACCTAGATCGGATATGAACTCCTTCATCCAGACTTCTTCGTTTGCTGCTTCCGAAGCAGCTATGTACTCCGCTTCACATGTAGATCCCGCTACGACGCTTTGTTTAGAACTGCACCAACTGACAGCTCCACCGTTTAAAGTAAACACGTATCCGGTTTGCGATTTAGAATCGTCCGGATCAGTGTCAAAGCTTGCATCAACGTAACCTCTTACGGTGAGCTCTTTGTCACCTCCATATACGAGAAACATATCCTTAGTCCTTTTCAGGTATTTCAGGATGTTCTTGACCGCTGTCCAGTGATCTATTCCTGGATTACTTTGGTACCTCCCTGCTAAACTTATAGCAAGGCACACATCAGGTCTGGTACACAGCATTGCATACATGATAGAGCCTATGGCTGAAGCATAGGGAACATCTTTCATTTTCTCTCTATCTTCTGCAGTGGTCGGGCATTGAGTCTGACTCAACTTCACACCTTGTAACACAGGCAAGAACCCTTTCTTTGCTTGATCCATTTTGAACTTCTTCAAAATTTTGTCAAGGTATGTGCTCTGTGAAAGTCCAATTAAGCGTTTTTATCTATCTCTATAGATCTTTATGCCTAATATGTAAGCAGCTTCCCCGAGGTCTTTCATCGAAAAACTTTTATTCAAGTATCCCTTTATGCTATCCAGAAATTCTATATCATTTCCAATCAGCAATATGTCATCCACATATAATATTATAAATGCTACAGAGCTCCCACTCACTTTCTTGTAAATACAGGCTTCTCCAAAAGTCTGTATAAAGCCAAATGCTTTGATCACACTATCAAAGCGTTTATTCCAACTCCGAGATGCTTGCACCAGTCCATAAATGGATCGCTGGAGTTTGCATACTTTGTTAGCTCCTTTTGGATCGACAAAACCTTCTGGTTGTATCATATACAACTCTTCTTCCAGAAATCCATTCAGGAATGCAGTTTTGACATCCATCTGCCATATTTCATAATCATAAAATGCGGCAATTGCTAACATAATTCTGATGGACTTAAGCATCGCTACGGGTGAGAAGGTCTCATCGTAGTCAACCCCTTGAACTTGTCGAAAACCTTTCGCGACAAGTCGAGATTTATAGACAGTAACATTACCGTCACCGTCAGTCTTTTTCTTGAAGATCCATTTATTCTCAATTGCTTGCCGATCATCGGGCAAGTCAACCAAAGTCCATACTTTGTTTTCATACATGGATCCCATCTCAGATTTCATGGCCTCAAGCCACTTTGCGGAATCTGGGCTCACCATCGCTTCTTCATAGTTCGTAGGTTCATCATGATCTAGTAGCATGACTTCCAGAACTGGATTACCGTACCACTCTGGTGCGGATCTCACTCTGGTTGATCTACGTGGTTCAGTAGTACCTTGTCCTGAAGTTTCATGATCATCATCATTAGCTTCCTCACTGATTGGTATAGGTGTCGCAGAAACAGTTTTCTGTGATGTACTATTTTCCAATAAGGGAGCAGGTACAGTTACCTCGTCAAGTTCTACTTTCCTCCCACTCACTTCTTTCGAGAGAAACTCCTTCTCTAGAAAGTTTCCGAATTTAGCAACAAAAGTCTTGCCTTCGGATCTGTGATAGAATGTGTATCCAATAGTTTCCTTTGGATATCCTATGAAGACACATTTCTCCGATTTGGGTTCGAGCTTATCAGGTTGAAGCTTTTTCACATAAGCATCGCAGCCCCAAACTTTAAGAAACGACAACTTTGGTTTCTTGCCAAACCATAGTTCATAAGGTGTCGTCTCAACGGATTTTGATGGTGCCCTATTTAACGTGAATGCGGCCGTCTCTAAAGCATAACCCCAAAACGATAGCGGTAAATCAGTAAGAGACATCATAGATCGCACCATATCTAGTAAAGTACGATTACGACGTTCGGACACACCATTGCGCTGTGGTGTTCCGGGTGGCGTGAGTTGCGAAACTATTCCACAATTTTTCAAATGTACACCAAACTCGTAACTCAAATATTCTCCTGCACGATCAGATCATAGAAACTTTATTTTCTTGTTACGATGATTTTCAACCTCACTCTGAAATTCTTTGAACTTTTCAAATGTTTCAGACTTATGTTTCATTAAGTAGATATACCCATATCTGCTTAAATCATCTGTGAAGGTGAGAAAATAACGATATCCGCCACGAGCCTCAATATTCATCGGACCACATACATCGGTATGTATGATTTCCAATAAATCTGTTGCTCTCTCCATAGTACCGGAGAACGGTGTTTTAGTCATCTTGCCTATGAGGCACGGTTCGCAAGTACCAAGTGATTCATAATCAAGTGGTTCCAAAAGCCCATCAGTATGGAGTTTCTTCATGCGCTTTACACCGATATGACCCAAACGGCAGTGCCACAAATAAGTTGCACTATCATTATTAACTTTGCATCTTTTGGCTTCTACATTATGAATATGTGTATCACTATCATCGAGATTCAACAAGAATAGACCACTTTTCAAAGGTGCATGACCATAAAAGATATTACTCATATAAATAGAACAACCATTATTCTCTGATTTAAATGAATAACCGTCTCGCATCAAACAAGATCCAGATATAATGTTCATGCTCAACGCTGGCACCAAATAACAATTATTTAGGTCTAATATTAATCCCGAAGGTAGATGTAGAGGTAGCGTGCCGACCACGATCACATCGACTTTGGAACCATTTCCCACGCGCATCGTCACCTCGTCCTTTGCTAGCGTCCGCTTATTCCGTAGTCCCTGTTTCGAGTTGCAAATATTAGCAACAGAACCAGTATCAAATACCCAGGTGCTACTGCGAGCTCTAGTAAGGTACACATCAATAACATGTATATCACATATACCTTTGCTCACTTTGCCATCCTTCTTATCCGCCAAATACTTGGGGCAGTTCCGCTTCCAGTGACCAGTCTGCTTGCAGTAGAAGCACTCAGTTTCAGGCTTAGGTCCAGACTTGGGTTTCTTCTCCTTAGCAGCAATTTGCTTGCTGTTCTTCTTGAAGTTTCCCTTCTTCTTCCCTTTGCCCTTTTTCTTGAAACTAGTGGTTTTGCTAACCATCAACACTTGATGCTCCTTCTTGATTTCTACCTCCGCAGCTTTCAGCATTGCGAAGAGCTCGGGAATAGTCTTGTTCATCCCTTGCATATTGTAGTTCATCACGAAGCTCTTGTAGCTTGGTGGCAGTGATTGGAGAATTCTGTCAATGACGCAGTCATCTGGAAGATTAACTCCCATCTGAATCAAGTGATTATTATACCCAGACATTTTGAGTATATGCTCACTGACAGAACTGTTCTCCTCCATCTTGCAGCTATAGAACTTATTGGAGACTTCATATCTCTCAATTCGGGCATTTGCTTGAAATATTAACTTCAACTCCTGGAACATCTCATATGCACCATGACGTTCAAAACGTCGTTGAAGTCCCGATTCTAAGCCGTAAAGCATGGCACACTGAACTATCGAGTAGTCATCAGCTTTGCTCTGCCAGACGTTCATAACATCTGGCGTTGCTCCAGCAGCAGGCCTGTCACCCAGCGGTGCTTCCAGGACGTAATTCTTCTGTGCAGCAATGAGGATAATCCTCAGGTTACGGACCCAGTCCGTGTAATTGCTACCATCATCTTTCAATTTTGCTTTCTCAAGGAACGCATTAAAATTCAACGGAACAACAGCACGAGCCATCTATCTACAATCAACATAAACAAGCAAGATACTATCAGGTACTAAGTTCATGATAAGTTTAAGTTCAGTTAATCAAATTACTTAAGAACTCCCACTTAGATAGACATCCCTCTAATCCTCTAAGTGATCACGTGATCCAAATCAACTAAACCATAACCGATCATCACGTGAGATGGAGTAGTTTTCAATGGTGAACATCGTTATGTTGATCATATCTACTATATGATTCACGCTCGACCTTTCGGTCTCTGTGTTCCGAGGCCATATCTGTATATGCTTGGCTCGTCAAGTATAACCTGAGTATTCTGCGTGTGCAACTGTTTTGCACCCGTTGTATTTGGACGTAGAGCTTATCACACCCGATCATCACGTGGTGTCTGGGCACGACGAACTTTGGCAACGGTGCATACTCAGGGAGAACACTTCTTGATAATTTTAGTGAGAGATCATCTTATAATGCTACCGTCAATCAAAGCAAGATAAGATGCATAAAAGGATAAACATCACATGCAATCAATATAAGTGATATGATATGGCCATCATCATCTTGCGCTTGTGATCTCCATCTCCGAAGCACCGTCATGATCACCATCGTCACCGGCGCGACACCTTGATCTCCATCGTAGCATCGTTGTCGTCTCGCCAATCTTATGCTTCCACGACTATCACTACCGTTTAGTAATAAAGTAAAGCATTACATCACGATTGCATTGCATACAATAAAGCGACAACCATATGGCTCCTGCCAGTTGCCGATAACTCGGTTACAAAACATGATCATCTCATACAATAAAATCAGCATCATGTCTTGACCATATCACATCACAACATACCCTGCAAAAACAAGTTAGACGTCCTCTACTTTGTTGTTGCAAGTTTTACGTGGCTGCTACGGGCTTAAGTAAGAACTCATCTCACCTACGCATCAAAACCACAACGATAGTTCATCAAATAGACTCCGTTTTAACCTTCTCAAGGACCGGGCGTAGTCACACTTGGTTCAACTAAAGTTGGAGAGACAGTCTTCCGCAAGCCATCTATGTGCAAAGCACGTCGAGGGAACCGGTCTCGCGTAAGAGTACGCGTAAGGTTGGTCCGGATCGTCTCACCCAACAATACCGCCGAACCAAAGTATGACATGCTGGTAGGCAGTATGACTTGTATCGCCCACAACTCACTTGTGTTCTACTCGTGCAAATAACATCAAACCATAAAACCTAGGCTCGGATGCCACTGTTTGGGGAACGCAGTAATTTCGAAAATTTTCCTACGCACACGCAAGATCATGGTGATGCATAGCAACGAGAGGGGAGAGTGTTGTCTACGTACCAACGCAGACCGACTGCGGAAGCGATCACACAACATAGAGGAAGTAGTCGTACGTCTTCTTCCCGATCCGACCGATCCAAGCACCGTTACTCCGGCACCTCCGAGTTCTTAGCACACGTTCAGCTCGATGACGTTCCTCGGGCTCCGATCCAGCAAAGCGTCGAGGAAGAGTTCCGTCAGCACGACGGCGTGGTGACGATCTTGATGTACTACCGACGCAGGGCTTCGCCTAAGCACTGTAACGGTATGATCGAGGTGGAATTTGGTGGCAGGGGGCACCGCACACGGCTAAGGAACGATCTCAAGGATCAACTTGTGTGTCTTGGGGTGTCCCCTGCCCCCGTATATAAAGGTTGGAGGAAGGGAGGCCGGCCGGCCAGGGAGAGGGAGGCGCAGGGGGAGTCCTACTCCTACCGGGAGTAGGACTCCCCCCTCCAATCCTATTCCAATTAGGACTCTCGGGGGGAAAGGAGAGAGAGGGGGGCCGGCCCCTTCTCCTAGTCCTACTAGGACTTGGGGAAAGGGGGGGCGCCGGCCAGCTATGGGCTGCCCCTTTTCTCTTTTTCCACTAAGGCCCAATAGGCCCATTAGTCTCCCGGGGGGTTCCGGTAACCCTCCCGGTATTCCGGTAAAATCCCGATTTCACCCGGAACACTTCCTATGTCCAAACATAGGCTTCCAATATATCAATCTTTACGTCTCGACCATTTCGAGACTCCTCGTCATGTCCGTGATCTCATCCGGGACTCCGAACAACCTTCGGTACATCAAAATGCATAAACTCATAATAACTGTCATCGTAACGTTAAGCGTGCGGACCCTACGGTTCGAGAACAATGTAGACATGACCGAGACACGTCTCCGGTCAATAACCAATAGCGGGACCTGGATGCCCATATTGGCTCCTACATATTCTACGAAGATCTTTATCGGTCAGACCGCATAACAACATACGTTGTTCCCTTTGTCATCGGTATGTTACTTGCCCGAGATTCGATCGTCGGTATCCAATACCTAGTTCAATCTCGTTACCGGCAAGTCTCTTTACTCGTTCCGTAATACATCATCTCACAACTAACATATTAGTTGTAGTGCTTGCAAGGCTTATGTGATGTGCATTACCGAGAGGGCCCAGAGATACCTCTCCGACAATCGGAGTGACAAACCCTAATCTCGAAATACGCCAACCCAACATCTACCATTGGAGACACCTGTAGTACTCCTTTATAATCACCCACTTACGTTGTGACGTTTGGTAGTACCCAAAGTGTTCCTCCGGTAAACGGGAGTTGCATAATCTCATAGTTATAGGAACATGTATAAGTCATGAAGAAAGCAATAGCAACATACTAAACGATCGGGTGCTAAGCTAATGGAATGGGTCATGTCAATCAGATCATTCAACTAATGATGTGACCTCGTTAATCAAATAACAACTCTTTGTTCATGGTTAGGAAACATAACCATCTTTGATTAACGAGCTAGTCAAGTAGAGGCATACTAGTGACACTCTGTTGGTCTATGTATTCACACATGTATTATGTTTCCGGTTAATACAATTCTAGCATGAATAATAAACATTTATCATGATATAAGGAAATAAATAATAACTTTATTATTGCCTCTAGGGCATATTTCCTTCAACTATATGATTCACGCTCGACCTTTCGGTCTCCGTGTTCCGAGGCCATATCTGTATATGCTTGGCTCGTCAAGTATAACCTGAGTATTCCGCGTGTGTAACTGTTTTGCACCCGTTGTATTTGAACGTAGAGCCTATCACACCCGATCATCACGTGGTGTCTCAGCACGAAGAACTTTCGCAACGGTGCATACTCAGGGAGAACACTTCTTGATAATTTAGTGAGAGATCATCTTATAATGCTTCCGTCAATCAAAGCAAGATAAGATGCATAAAAGATAAACATCATATGCAATCAAAATATGTGACATGATATGGCCATCATCATCTTGCTTCTTTGATCTCCATCTCCAAAGTACTGTCATGATCTATATCGTCACCGGCATGACACCATGATCTCCATCATCTTGATCTATATCAATGTGTCGTCACGTGGTCGTCTCGCCAACACTTGCTCTTGCAACTATTGCTATCGCATAGCGATAAAGTAAAGCAATTATTGGGCGCTTGCATCTTATGCAATAGACATACAACCATAAGGCTTTTGCCAGTTGCCGATAACAAAACATGATCATCTTATACAACAACTTATAACTCATCACGTTTTGACCATATCACATCACAACATGCCCTGCAAAAACAAGTTAGACGTCTTCTACTTTGTTGTTGCAAATTTTACGTGGCTGCTGCGGGCTTAAGCAAGAACCAATCTCACCTACGCATCAAAACCACAACGATAGTTTGTCAAATAGACTCCGTTTTAACCTTCGCAAGGACCGGGCATAGCCACACTTGGTTCCACTAAAGTTGGAGAAACAGTCACCCGCAAGTCACCTATGTGCAAAGCACGTCGGGGAAACCGGTCTCGCGTAAGCGTACGCGTAATGTCGGTCCGGGCCGCTTCATCCAACAATACCGCCGAACCAAAGTATGACATGCTGGTAGGCAGCATGACTTATATCGCCCACAACTCACTTGTGTTCTACTCGTGCATATAACATCAAACCATAAAACCTAGGCTCTGATACCACTGTTGGGGAATGTAGTAATTTCAAAAAAAATCCTACGCACACGCAAGATCATGGTGATGCATAGCAACGAGGGGGAGAGTCTGATCTACGTACCCTTGTAGATCGCAACGGAAGCATTGACACAACGTATAGGAAGTAGTCGTACGTCTTCTTCCCGATCCGACCGATCCAAGCACCGTTACTCCGGCACCTCCGAGTTCTTAGCACACGTACAGCTCGATGACGATCCCCGGGCTCCGATCCAGCAAAGCTTCGGGGAGGAGTTCCGTCAGCACGACGGCGTGATGACGATCTTGATGTTCTACTGTCGCAGGGCTTCGCCTAAGCACCGCTACAATATGACCGAGGTGGAATATGGTGGAAGGGGGCACCGCACACGGCTAAGGAACGATCACGTGGATCAACTTGTGTGTCTACGGGGTGCCCCCTGCCCCTGTATATAAAGGATGGAGGAGGAGGAGGCCGGCCAAGGCTAGGCGCGCCAGGTGTGGAGTCCTACTAGGACTCCAAGTCCTAGTAGGAGTCCACCAAGAGGGGAGGAAGGGAGAAGGAAGTGGAGGAGTAGGAAAGGTGGCCAGCCCCCTTTTCCCTAGTCCAATTCGGACTAGAGGGGAGGGGGGCGCAACAGCCTTTTTCCTCTTCCCACTAAAGCCCATCAAGGCCTATTACTTCTCCCGTAACTACCCGGTACTCCGAAAAATACCCGAATCATTCGGAACCTTTCCGATGTCCGAATATAGTCGCCCAATATATCGATCTTTACGTCTCGACCATTTTGAGACTCCTCGTCATGTCCCCGATCTCATCCGGGACTCCGAACTCCTTCGGTACATCAAAACTCATAAACTCATAATATAACTGTCATCGAAACCTTAAGCGTGCGGACCCTACGGTTCGAGAACAATGTAGACATGACCGAGACACGTCTCCGGTCAATAACCAATAGCGGGACCTGGATGCCCATATTGGCTCCTACATATTCTACGAAGAACTTTATCGGTCAGACCGCATAACAACATACGTTGTTCCCTTTGTCATCGGTATGTTACTTGCCCGAGATTCGATCGTCGGTATCCCATACCTAGTTCAATCTCGTTACCGACAAGTCTCTTTACTCGTTCCGTAATACATCATCTCATAACTAACATATTAGTTGCAGTGCTTGCAAGGCTTATGTGATGAGCATTACCGAGAGGGCCCAGAGATACCTCTCCGACAATCGGAGTGACAAATTCTATTCTCGAAATACGCCAACCAAACATCTACCTTTGGAGACACCTGTAGTACTCCTTTATAATCACCCAGTTACGTTGTGACGTTTGGTAGCACCCAAAGTGTTCCTCCGGTAAACGGGAGTTGCATAATCTTATAGTCATAGGAACATGTATAAGTCATGAAGAATAGCAACAACAACATACTAAACGATCGGGTGCTAACCTAATGGAATGGGTCATGTGAATCAGATCATTCAACTAATGATGTGACCTCGTTAATCAAATAACAACTCTTTTGTCCATGGTTAGGAAACATAACCATCTTTGATTAACGAGCTAGTCAAGTAGAGGCATACTAGTGACACTCTGTTTGTCTATGTATTCACACATGTATTATGTTTCCGGTTAATACAATTATAGCATGAATAATGAACATTTATCATGATATAAGGAAATAAATAATAACTTTATTATTGCCTCTAGGGCATATTTCCTTCACATACCTCTAGGAATGGAAAATTTCATGTCTCATGAGAAAAGAAATCAACAAAAAATACTAAAATTAAAATTTGAAAATGATGATAGCAAATGTGTGAATACCAATGTAGGCATTGGCCTAGAAGCCCCAATAAATCTTACCATAGAAAAATAGTTTCACTGCTTGCGTGGATATAAATCACCACAATAAAAAAGGGTTTTGTCTCTTGGCTCATAAAGGAAATCAGCAGGAAATCTTGAAGCTGAATTTGGACTTGCACTTACTGTAGGTCTGGACTGCTTTTGTAGTACTAATGGGAAGATAAATAGAAATAAAAAAGAACTGATGAAGACAAATACTGTTCTTCCAACAATGGGATGCAACTGTGCAGGGTGACAGATCAAGCAAGCAACGTGTAAAAGCGAGTCAGCTAGGTGTTGCGGTGGTCGTACCACGCCTGCTGCTTCGCCGGAGACGATGAACCTGGAGCTCGAGGGACCGCCACCTCGGAGGTAGTGGAGGATATGGCACCGCGTCTTCATGATCGCGGGAGGCAGCTCCTCCTTGATGGCGCGACAGTGGCGGTGGGACAGCGAGGCATGCCCGTCATTGTGGGCGTACATGCGGCGCGGGGGCGAGGCCGGCTCGTCCTTGACCTGGGTACGATCTGTACGCCGCAGTTGGGTGGGGGAGACGATGGCTCGTCCTTGACGCGGCATCCGATCTGGACGCCGCGGTAGCGCTGGGGCGGGGACGACATCGACTCGTTCTTGACCCGCCGAAGCGGGGACACCGGCTCACACATTATGGGCTATTACGGTGGGGACGACAGCTCCCCTTTGATGTGCACCGACGATGGTGGCGACGGGCCCATGTGACGGAGCGAATGCTCCGTCATTAACTCGATCTGACGAACGAACTCCGATAGGAGGCGACGCCTCTGCTGCGGCGTCTGGTCCTCCTCGTCGCCAGAGAAGATGACGATCACCTCCTTGCTGGAGGAAATGGGCGTCGTCGATGCCGATGGGCCCGGAGAGCGAGGACGGCGGCGCCAAGAATCACCAGATGAAGAACTCCCACTGTCTCCTGCCTCCTAGCATGGAGAACCAAGACTTCGGCATCACTACTGGGCTCGAAGAAGAGGAATGGCTCGGAAACAGTGGCGGGGAGGGGAAGGAGGACGGTGCTTGGGAAGCGAGCGTGCGACTCTATGCGTTGTCGGCGCACGACTTAAATAGTTGCGGCTAGGCGAGACGAGGCTAGGTCGGCGCACGACTTCAATGCGGCGCAGCAGCCGGAGTTGGTTTCTCGGGACGCGGCGTCTGCATCAAAGCGGCAACGCTCGAGAAGTCTCGTCCGTTAGCACCGTCCTCTTGTCCAGTCAAATCACGAGCATCAATGTCGGGCGCTGCATGGTCTGGGCCGGCAAGAATGAGGCGCGACAAGCGACATGACCGTTCGATGGAAAGCATAGGAGGGACTGGCGAGGGTTTGTGATAGGCCAAGGCAGTCTGGTGCGTGCAAGTCAGAGGTCCGGATGTACGCAGAGCACCTTCACTTTGTCTTCGGTTTGCGAGATAAAACTTGGCCCGATCCGAACCTATGCAAGCGGTTTCAGGGTCGGCGTTGGAGATGCCCTTATACGTCCACCAACAATAGAAAAATTTCACTGCATATGCAACCGCGCGCAGGGACGACAGATCAAGCAAGCAACGAATAAAAGCGAGGCAGCGCCGCGCGGCCACGTCGGTGGTTCGAACGGCCGAGATCCCGCCCCCCACGTCTCTCGGAGAGATCACAGCCGCTGCACCGACGGAGGCCACGTCACAGGCCGTCCCGTCCCGTCCCATCCCAATAGCCCCCGGCACGGCGAGCAATCCCACCCCAAACTGACGCCCTCCGGCGCATGATCCGCCCGCCCCGCCTCCTCCTCCCCCGCGCCCCCTTCCTCCTCCGAACCCCGCCACCGCCTCGCACCCCGCCGCTCGCCGCCCGCCGAGCCCTAACCCCGACTCTTCGGAGCTTCGCGTCCCGCCGCCTCGCGCCGCTCTGCCTGCTGATGGATCCGGCCACGCCCTACTCCGATGCGGACGCCTACGCCGAGTTCAACGGGGAGACTGGCGTGGACGACCCGGAGTTCGCGGACGCCGAAGCGGGAGCGGGCGGAGAGGACGCTGGTGATGAGATGCCCAGGGAACTGCCCGAGGAGCTCGCCAGAGGGGTGGTGTGCCTCGAGTGCCACACTTCGGCCGAGGCCGTGGCGGCCGGGGAAGGCGAGACCTGCCGCGTCTACGTCGTCGGCACCGCCCATGTCTCGCAGGTGAACCTGCCCTGTCCTCCTGCCACGGATTTCGATTTTCGAGCGTCAATTGCAGGACCCTTGCGCGTTTCCTTCTGTTCTAATCCCTTGTTGGAGCGTCAAAACACCACTACTCGTGTACATTAGTTTCAGTTCGGGATAATTTTACTTTTCAAGGAAGAAAGTTTCATCGATCTAAGATTTAGAGTCCAAGCACAAAAGGTAGGGACGTCTGCCTGCATTGGCCCAGCAAGCAAGTTGCATTGTTTTTCTGCTTAGTACTACTTCTGTGTGGGCTACAGTGGGCTACAGCAAGGGCGGTAGTACTAAATCATAAGTACTGATCCCCCGGTGGTTTTGCTTTGAGTGTGCGGCATGTGCTAAAAAAGGCCGCGTCAGTCATCAGGACATTTGTAATTTCGAATGCTGACTTGACTTCTGATTTGATTGTAGGAATCATGTGATCAAGTCAAAGCCGTCATCAACTTTCTGAAGCCTCAGGTTTCTTCCTCTCTTTACTTATCATCAGTAATTTCAACAATTGGTGGATCATTTGGCAGGTTGGCTGCCAGTTTTGGAGTGTTTTCTTTTCTAATTGATATTGGAGATTTTTCAACTAATTTGTTTGGAACACTTTTTTTTTGGAATTGTAGGCTGTTTTCTTGGAACTGTGTTCCAGCAGGGTTTCTATTCTGACACCACAAAACCTTCAGGTATGAAATAGTCAACATGTGTAAAGTAGGAAATAAATGCTTATCCTTAATGATCGTTGGTTCATTACATTGAAGCTATTGTACTTGTGTGAATCAAATTACCAGGAAACACTAAAAGAATTTTGAGTCTGTTGTGCTTTGATCTTTATCTATTTTATTCCCTCAAATGGTGAAGAAAACCACCTAATATGGCGTTGGGGTTCACAAAATGATTGGATAACATGAGCGAAGTTTGCTCCAGAAGATACTTGCTTAGAATTTGTTGGGAAATGCAGAAGCTGTTCATAATTTGACCTACTTGAGTTAATTGACAGAATGGGCTTCACTCTGTTGATATGACATTGCATATTCTCATGGACACCAATCAAGCACTTCTAATAAAAACATATTTGTGGTGCATCTTTGTCAGGATTATGTATCATTGTAATGTTGGATAGTTGTGCTTGTTCATCCAAGTATTTTTACAGAATATACATATATTTGTATCATCGAAATTAGACCATATAGATTGTGCAAGATATCATCTCTAGTTTTGCATGTTCTATTATAGAGTATCATTATTTCTTCTTGTTCATCATTCGATCTGATTTTGCCCATAGGTTCCTACCATGAATGAAATGATTGACATGTGGAAGAAGAAAAAGATGAACACCTTTGGGATTCTCTATAGCTGGTTTCTTGCAAAGGTATGCACTGATTTTGTTGCGCAGTCAGTACTAATTTAAGTAGTGTTCATGGTAGCTGATATGATGTTGCTTTTGGCACCCAAGGTTGCTAGCCAGCTTGATGTGTTACCTGGAGCTGAATTTCGAGTGGCATTTGAGGAAGCAATGACTTATGGTGGCAAAGTTATCCTTGGAGATCGCCCTGTCCAGGTACAGACCTTATTGGTTTAGTTTGGTTTTACATTCACAAGGGTACTGGACGGAACAAATTACATGAAAGGATCTACATGGATAAGTAGTTGATTATTCCAATTTGTTCCCAAATGGATAAATGTGATCAACTTTTATTGTCACTGTTTATGCATGTAATAGAACAACAGACAATTTATTCCAACAATTCAAATGAATCAAACATATGTTGCTGATTCGTGTGCCATTAATTTTCCACTCATATTACTGATATACTGTAGATTTTAATTTTAGAAAAAAAAATACACATCTCATCAAAATCATCATCACATCTGTCTGCTTGGATTGATTGAAAGGTGGTTAATACTGCTTGCTTGTTCTTTTAAAAAAATTCAATCCTCTAATGTGATGTGCCATAAACTGACGAGGTTGGTAATGGACCTTGGACCAGACAGAAGGGCAAATTCGTCCAAAGTATTATGACGTGTGGGCTCAGACTTGGAAAAGGAGGAAAAACTCAGTTTGTGCCATTTTATCCAGCTATGAATGAAAAGTGTGCTATTTAATCTAATAAAAAGAAAGGCGTGCCATTGGATCAAAGTACAAGGAAAAGTGTGTCATTTTATCAAATTGCTCAAAAGGTTATATGCATCTAGTTGTCATGGTGTTGCGCTGTAGTAGGATCTGCTTCAAGTGATTAAAGTTAGAGCATCACCCGGGGTTATCTTAGTCAATTATTGTACCTTTGACTGCTGCTATTGTTGGCATAATATTATTTACATTCGGCCTGCCATATTGGTCCTTATTCTATTGAAATCTTGTACTAGGAGATAGGTCGCCAATTAATTTTCATAAGCACTGAACTGATGCTATTCTATGTTTTTCCTTTTTGTTTTGAAGATCACTCTGAGGAGAACTTGGGGGAAAATGTCATTGTGGCACAGGGCTAAATTTCTGTACTACATTGTTTTCCAGTCCTTATTTTTACCGAGCCCTGAAGATCTTAATAAAATGGTAAGTTGTCTTAGGCAATACATTTGCTACAGCGAGCACTTATATCATCTTCCCTTCTTGTTTTTTCTAAATGCCCTCATGTCCACTATTGTGAGATCAAATATACCATGATACTTTCTTCGTTTTAGATCAAATGTACAAGAAATAATTACTTCACTCTATTTACATAGCAATGTCAATGCTTGTTTATTCAGTTAAAGGACATGGATGATGTTGACATGCTAACACTTGTCATTCAAGAGATGAGTAAGGCATTTCCTAGTCTGATGGAGACACTTCTCCATGAACGTGATATGTGAGTTCCTTCAAAATTGCTTTACTTTTGTAAAGCATTTTGTGTTGCTATTATCAATGTTACGATAATTGTTGAGCTTTAACTTCTTGAATTTTGTTGTAGGTATATGTCTTCCAAATTATTGAAGGTAGCAAGGGAACATTCTTCAGTGGTGGCAGTTGTGGGAAAAGGGCATGTTTCTGGCATAAAGAAAAATTGGCAACAGCCAATTGAGGTAAGATTTTTTTTTAACAAAATCATTTCGTGTATGATATTTTTTATGAGCTAGAAATTCATTAGTACTATTTTAGATTACTTTGCTTGGTTAATTGGCAGTCAGAACAGATCTATTTTTCAAAATGCTCACTTCAATCATCAAATTTCCGTGCAGGTACAAAGTTTAATGGAATTACCTGTGCCTAGGAAAGGTGCTTCGAAGTTGAAAATTTTGGCCTCCATTGGAGCAGTAAGCGCAGTAGTAGCATCTGGAATCTATATATGGGGTAAAAAATAACAATGTATGCACCAATGTGCCAAGTGTTCTTTGTTCTTGTCATGTGTAGTCTCTAAAAAGCAAAGGGTGTTCAGTTCTCACTTACAGTTTTTCATTATACAATAGGTGTAATTTCTGGAATCGAAGTTGAACAAATGAAAGAACAATTTCACTGCACTGTACACTGGATGTGTCTCTTTCCAAAGCATTCCTATTTTACTAGGAACAAACTCGGGCAAAAATGTTTAAGTTGCAAATTTAGAATAGGAAAACGATTTGACTTGATTTTATTATCAGGAGTCATTTTGGCTTGCAAATTGTAGTGCATTGAAGCTATTCTTTTAGTGCATCACCGGTCATTGGATAGTAGTAGTATCTAGTTTCGGTTGTCTCCATACAGAAGTTTGCTCACACAAGTTCAACTTGAATGATAGGTGACACGCTCTGTAGCTAAATTATTTTGTTATAACTGGCCAGATTTGGTGACCGAATTGTGGTTGACCAAACAGAAACAGGTGGTTGGTCAAACGACCAGATGTAACAGATAATTAGCTCCATGCAGGATTCGTCATGAACGACGACCCTGTACAGTATAAGTATTAGTACGTGGACTATTTGTACAAGTTACAGGTGATGATCCCCTCAGCTAAAAAGCGCATGAAACTGCCTTGCATCTTCAGTTAATAATAATATTAGCATAAAGATCAGAGAACCCGATAAAACCCCCGTACAAATCAACCAGTGTATGTGTATATGTGCAAGTGCAGCCCTGAACCTAAGGCTAGTCAACAAAAACGCCGCAGGTGGCCCTGACCTCGCCGAGGCTGTCGGGGAGCACGTCGGTGCGGCCCATCTTGACCATGGCCGCCGCGAAGTCCTGGTAGTACTCGTCCGGCGACGACGCGTTGGCCATCCTCTCGACGTAGCCCCTGGTGGCGGGGTCGTGGAGGAGGCTGCCGTCGGACTGGAAGAGGCCCCCCGTGGCCAGCACGTGGCGGTAGTAGCTGAGGTCGAAGGTGAAGCCGCTGCCGGGGTCCATGGGCACCTTGGTCCTCCTGCCCCGGCCGCCGTGGCGGCGCGGGCAGAGCTTCCTCAGCTGCCTCGCGTACCCGGCGTCCAGCGTCGGGTCCTGGTCCATGGCGCCCGTGAAGTTGTAGAGCCGCTTCCGGAACGCCTCGCAGTGGGAGGTCCCGATGCTGTGGCTCCCTGGAGGGGGAGGAAGGATGCCATTGTCAGTGCGCTGTGCGTTGGGCTGTTGCTGTCGTCCACGCACGCACGTACGCGTGAAGCGATGGAGTCATGGAGAGGAAATTAAGGCGCGTACCGAAGAGGACGACGATGTCCTTGGCGGTGAGCGACTTGACGCTGAAGAAGGTCTTGACGTCGACGATGTTGGAGTCCGGCGGCGCCAGGTCGTTCTCCGCGTACTCGGCCACCGTCACGTTGCCGTCCCGCCGCCCGGTCTCCACGCCGTACCACGGCCCCTTGCTCTGCAAAGTAAGCACGAGAGCCGGTGAAAAAGATGCCCGATTAAATCAACTTGTCGTCGTGGTCTCTGCAGCTACTCACCAGGTAGACGGCGTCCCTGGCGGCCATGGCGATGATGTCGGCGCAGGAGACGGTGAGCGGGCAGAGCGTCTCGAGCCTGGCCTTGATCCGCTCGATGGCGTCGTAGCCCCGCATGCTCCGGTTCGGGGTGGCGTCCCGCTCCGCCGTGCCCCGGCGGGACCTGAGCATGATGGAGCCGTCGCAGCCCTGGACGAAGCAGTCGTGGTAGTGCATCCGGAGCAGCGAGGGCGCCAGCGTGGGGTCCTCGTGCAGGATGGCGTGCATCTCCGCGAACACCACCCCCTCCGCGATCGGGCACGTCGCATTGTAGAACCCCACCTGCAGCTCCGCCTCCGCCCCCGCCGCCAGGACGCCCACCGCCGCCGCCACCGACACCGCCAGGGCCAGGGCGAGCGGCAACCGCCGCTCCCTGGACATGAAGAAAGCGCGAGGCGGCCGACGAGCAGACCGGAGGGCGATCGAGGGTGGAAATGGGGACGGCAGCGGCACAGTGGAATGGATGGCCGATGGTGGGAGCACGGGGCAAAGGTCAAAGAGTGTGGTTGCGCCGTGCTTTTCCGACTGTAGTCCCGGGCCGGTGTGTGACGCGACGCGATGGATGGAGTAGGACGGACTCCGCCTCGAGGCTTTGCTTTGAGTGGAGGGGTTGGTTGGTTGCTTGGTGGGTGAGGGGGGGCGCGCGTCGGCCGGGCTCGGATGCTCTCGTCGGGTCGGGCGCGACTGATTCGCTCAGCGGTGTCGGCTCCATGGACGGGCGCGTGCTCGTCTTGTCGCCATCGGCGTCGCTGGCGATTTATTACGGATGGTCTTTTGGGGGAAGCGGTCGTATCTCGGGGACTCGCAGTCAGACTAGGCGTCAGTGCTCAATCCTGCAAAAAAAAAGAGAGCTGGAAATATGCTCAAGCCCAAGGCCGATCCTACAGGGATCAGCCGGCCGATCTGGCGTGGACAGGTGGCCTGCTTAACCACGCATGTCTCTGTCCCTCGGCAACAACGGTGACCGCGAAGATAACTGCCCAAGTGCGTGGCGCGGCCGAAGATGTGTTGCTATGTGTTGCAATTTTTGCAACATACGCAGAAAATTAGGCTGTGTTTGATAGCAAGGCATTGCAAAAATCAAAGTATTGAAAAACTGCAGTATTTTAGACTGTAGGTAGAAGATACCGCAGTTTTGACATATCAGCGTAATTTGAAGTATTGTGAATACTCTGACCTGTTTGGCTAGTGCTTTATGCAGCAACGTAAGTGACCTATCTAGCTGGTTGATAGCCGTCACAAACACGCATGTTCTCAACTTTGCAGCCACTCAATGGTTTGGTTAGTCATAGTTGATTAGTTGGGTGCGGATACTCGTGTGTTCGTCGCCGGCACTGATGGACCAAAATCACACAAGCAAGAGCTACAGCAGCTCAGCTGTGCAGCTGCACACCTGCGTAGCAAGCTTGACCAACAGTCCAGCAGGAAACGATGTAGTCCCGCTGAGTCAGGGATCTGTGGCTGGTACGGAGAGGTACGACGTACCGACGATCAGCTATCAGACAGTGCACCAAGACAACAATGAGGACTTTCTTTCGCCAGCTCGGTTTTAGAAAAAGAGGTCCCGGATTCTTTTTTAAAACAGAGAAAATACCACGGTTTCACAAAAACTGTAGTATTAAAATCATACTCCCTCTGTTCCTTGATATATGGTGTATAGTTTTTTGAGAAAAAACCCAAAATATAAGGTGCATTGTGTTGCACCACTCGTTTGGATAATTTTTTTTAGGGATTTGATTACATTTCCTTATATCAAGCAACCTCCTCTATGTTCTCATGTCAATTAGTCAGGTGAAATCTCGCCCAAAACTTGTGAAATTTTCCCTTCATGTACGTTTTTTAATTTTCGTGCCAAAAACTATACACCCTATATTTAGGAACGGAGGGAGTAGTTTTTAGTGGCAGCCAAACACCCCACAGTAAATTAAACTGTGGTAATCTCAAATACTGTAATATTCTCAAAATACTTTGATAAAACTGAGCTATCAAACGGGGCCTGTGGCGGAGATGTTGCAGTTTTTGCAACAGTTTGCCTAATTCACATCTAGTTGTTTTGTTAGGATGTCACATTTAACCTTCCATAAATAATGTAGCAAAAAAAACTGAGACAAAAACAAAATAGACCATAAACATAGTGAATATCATGTTAAAGAAGAGAAGATTTTACAACAAGAGTCTTATTGCAGAAAATTAGAAAAAAAAACATTTTGCAACAAAGACCTTGTTGCAAGAGGAACGATATAGATAGCTCGTATCAACGAATTGGACGATTTGCGAAGCGACGGATCTTGCCATCCGTCGATCGATACGTAGTACGCCCCAATCCTATATGTCGTAGGCTAGCGTCATACAGTCTCTTCATAGAAGCTAGCCTCCAGACGGGCCGGCCTTTATGACTATTTTTTTCTGACAGTTCCCTTTTTAGGTTTTTTTGTGTCTGTAGTTTCTATGTTTCGATTTTCTTTTTTCTTTTTCAGATCTCGGGTTTTCTTCCATTTTTAATTTATTTTTGGACATTTCTTTTCTATTTATATTTTAAAATATAATGTGAACGTTTTTTTCAAATACGCGCTAAACTTTTTCATACATGGAGTACATTTTTAGTTACAAACTGAATATTTTTGGTATATAGATTTATCAATTTTTAATATATGATGAAGATCTTTAATTATATGATGAACATTGTTTTAATGCACACTAAACCTTTTTTAGTATGAGATGATTTTTTAATACATACTAACCTTTTTATATAGCACACAATTAACAATTTATAATACATATATCTCTATTTAAAAAATATCCATTTCCTATAAAGAAATAGCTGGTTTTTTTTGGTGAAAACCGACTAGAAAATCGAGAACAAAAACAAATTCAAAGCAGCTCGCGGGTAAAATGGGCCGGCGCATTTGGCTGGCCTTCAGGGAAGGATCTCCAAGTAGACGAGCTTTGCTACATCAACGGACGATTACGGGCTGGTTACGGGGTGAGGTTGAGTTGTCAAACTGTTATTGAATTAAAGGGGGAGGAAGGGCCTCACCCACCTGAAAATCAGGGAAGGCAAGATTAGTTAGTTAGAAGGGGTCCGTTGCAACCCTGTAATCAGTCTGTGCGTGTAGCATTTTTGCAAGTAGACTCAGGCAAATGCTATGTCTCGCTTACAGCGATACTAGCGTCCGTCTCGCTGAACCTTTGCTGCACAGCGCGAATATGGGCCAGCACAATAGGGTGTTACTCGTTTCGTCCATTCATCGGCCTATAGCTGATGTGTTCGTTTTGGGTTTTTCCGTTTTCTTTTGTTTTTTTGTTTGATTTTCATATTTCTTCTCTGTTTTCTTTTTTTTCATCGTTATACTTCAGATTTTTTGTGTTTCATTTCATTTTTATTTCGTTTCTCTTTTGTTTCTTTCATGGTTTTCATTAGTTTCATTTTCTTTCTCATTTCCCATCTTTTACTCTTTGGTTTTTGTTTCTTTCTGGGTTTTCAATGTTTGTTTTGCTTTTCTTTTGAGTTTACCAATTTTTATGATTTTTTATTCTTTTTGCATTTGCTTCTCTAGTTTTATTTTTCCTTTGTTTATTTTTCGATTTCATTTTTTTGCTTTTCTTGTTTATTTCTGTTTTTATTCTAGATTTTTCATATAGATCATGAATATTTTTCTAATACGTGCTTAACTTTTTTAAATACAAGTTTAATACTTTTTAATACATGGTCAATATTTTTATATACACATTTTAATATTTTCAAATACAATATAATAATTTTTAATACATGATACATGTAATATTTGATATTCTTGCTGAACATACTTCGAATACTTGTTTAACATTTTTGTCAATGCTTTATTAACATTTCCTGAATACATGATCAACTCTGACAGTCCATTCACAACCGTCCCCAATCAGATCGTTTTCCTCTCGTGTCTTGGCGGCTGGAACCCTAGCCGCCGCCAGGAGGCCAATCTTCTAGCACCGTCCTTTGGCGGCCCCCTCCGCCGGCGACCTCAGTCGTCGGTGTTGAGAGGGGGTCGCCGGATCCACGCGCGTGGATCGTCTTTACTCTCTCGTAGTCTAGGTTTTTAGGCTGTTCATCATCTTGGCTTCGGCGGCGATGATGACAATGCTGAATAAAGGTTCTTCAGATCCATCCTTGACGAGGCCATCAGTCCTATGGTTGGGGATGAATTTGGAAACTAGTCTGTTCAAGCAAGGATGGCGTAGCGGCGACGGCATCCTCGCGGTGGATCTGTGTCTTCGGGCTCCGCCGTTGCGACGACGTTTGCTCCAGTGTCGGCGCGGAGCTTGGGAGGTAGTCCAGGAGCGGATGCAGATTGTGGTCTGCATCGACGATATCTGGAAGACTGAATGTCTACTGGGTTCATGGTTCATGGATGGCAGGTACGGTTTCCTCCTTCGGCGTCTTAGTCGTGGTGGGGTACCAGATCTGAAGTTCGATGACGTGTCTGGGGTGTTGCCCCTGTCTGATTCGTTCAACGGTAAGGGCTTCACTTTTGGTGAGCCACCTTGGAGGTCCGCAAAGCCGCATATCAGCGACGGAGCCACGTCGAGCTCGGCTGGGGAGGTGATCCGTCATTCTTTTCTTCGGTGGTTGCTATGATGGTGCCGGAGGCAGGTGACGGGCGTTGGTGTCAAGCTCAGAGATGTTCTACTATCTTTTCAGTTTTGTCATGTCGGTCTTTACGTGACTTGTACTTTTCTCTATATAATATGAATGCGACATGTATTGCCATTCAGAAAAAAATACATGATAAACTCTTTTCACGCACATTGTATATTTTTCAGTATACATGGGAAACATTTTTTCCACTATTTTATGTAGATAGTTTTTTAAATATATTAATTTAGAATTTTTATGAAACTTTTTATGTATATTTTACTTAGAATAACTTTGAAATGGTTTGTTAACATTTTTTTCTATACCCATTTTAACATTTTCAAACGGTTGATTAACATTTTGTCAAATACAAGTTTGACATTTTTTTACTACATGATCAATATTTTTTCTATGCACATTTAACATTCCAAATGTTGATTAACATTTTTCAAGTACTTTTCTAACATTTGTTTTTCAAATGCTAATTTAATATTTTTAAATACTTGATCAGCTTTTTTCACATGCATTGTATACCTTTTTATACATTTTCTTTATACATGCAAAACATTTTCTGTATACACATCTAACATTTTTCTAATGCTTGGTTAACATTTTTTTAATGTTTTTATGTAAACTGTTTTTTGTAATATATTTATTTAAAATATTTGGATGTATAAACAAGTTTTTGTTAAATAAAAAAACATAAAAAATGAGGCCTTGGCCTCCCACGCTCCTGGCCTGGCACATTTAGGGAGGCGCTTAATGCGAGAGCACGCTATGTCTCGCTATAAACGAGATATAACGCTGCCCGTTGCCGCACACGAGCGTCAAATAGGAGATTCCAAGCCCAAGCTCGAATTTAGTTTGTCTCCACCAAATTGGGCTACTTATGGGCTAGCCAAGCTCAACCCTAGTTCTAAACTTGTGTTCATGGGGATCGCTACAGTTCCATAGCCTATGCCTTTTTTAATAAGTAAAGAGTGGATTTTATTCACTCCAACGGAAACACTAAAAGGATACAAACACAATGCACATACGCACGACCTGTACATGAATATAATGTATGTAGTTAGCATGAACAGACAAAGAATCAAGTTGGCAAGGAGCAAAGTCATAAATGACCGAAGCTATGCGTAGGCATATGAGAAATAAAAAAACTCACAAGTACTTAAAACAACGATTGAAGAACTACAAGGTCGACCATCCACACCAATCATCTCTTGCCATCATAAGGATAATAGAAAATGCTCACCAATAACAAAGTCTCCGGGAAAGGAACGACGCTCAAGCGCCGCCATCGACGGACCCAACCACTAATGGCTAGATCCTGAGCTTTCAACCTAAACATAGAGCCCGAGAAAATCTAAGCAATGCCTTCAACAAGGTAATGACTAAAAAACACCATCATTGGCAGGTATAATTAACTATAGTCAAACCTAGGAGTTTCATCTTGGACCTTGAGACCAGGTACTTGAGAAATACCACCAAATTGAAGTCATCATGAGCCGTCACCAACACTTTCCACGATCCCATCAGCTACATGCGTATCAAGATCTTGACATGAGATGCCCACTATGACGCCCGGATATTTAAGCTACAGTAATTCCCTGTTAATGATGACATGTCACCATGATTACTGTTGTTAACCTCACGATGATTCAATCCCGTTCGAAATCAAAAGTCAAAAACAAGTCAAATAGTGAAGATTTTCAAATATTAAAAGTAAATGTTCGGGAGGTGCCAAATACTGCATAGGTAATTATGGTGAAGAAACCACACTTTTATAAAATGCTTAAATAATCTAAAATGATTTAAACAGTAACAAAAACAACTAAGTAAATACCCTTTTCAATTAATAAAATTCTAAACTAATTTATTTCAGTGTAAAACTTTTATGGCAGTGGGTGGTTTTGACATTATTTTAGGAGTTGTTATCATATTTTACTACACTAAAAATAATGTGTATCTAAAATAAAAACAGAAAATAAAAATAAGAAAAGTAAGAGAAAGACAAAACAAAATAAAAATAGAAAGAGAAGGACACACCCGGCCAACTGGGCCAACAGGCCCAGCTGGCCACCCACGCGGCCCAGCTAGCCCACCCCCGGCTGGATAACCCTATCCCCCCAGCCTAACCCTAACCCTCACCGACACCCCACCGCCTCCCCCGATTCCCCCACTCTCCCTGCTGTCCCTTTCCCAGATCTGGCTGCGCCTGCCCCTCTGATCCGCCCATTGCCGCCCCTACAGCCCTCACCGATGACCTGCTCGCCTCACTGCCCGGCTTCGACTGGCGCCGGGCTCCCCCGTCCCCCTGGCCAAGCTGTTGCCATGCCCCGGTGCCGCCCTCTGCCTCCGCCAAGCCGCGCTGCCCCGACGACCTCGACGACAAGCTGCCGGGGATCCTAGCCGCTTGACCTTCCTCTCCAAGTCACCGCTACTCCCGACGGCCTTGGCGAACGCTCCCACGCCCGAGGACCACCGCCCCCACCCCGCATCTCCTCCAACGACGCCGCACCGAGCTCCTCCGCCCCGACCACCGTCACTGCTGCCCCGACGTCGATGAGCTGCCCCTGAGCTCTGGGGTGAGCCCCCCATCCTTTCTCCTATTTTTCCCCGTCGTTTGCCCCTCTGGCCATTAGATCCGAGCTCGCCCGGAACGCCCGCCGGCTCACCTTGTCGCCAGCCTTGATTCCGGCCACCCCGGGACGAACCGCCACCACCACTTGACGTTCCTCATCACGCCGGTCCTGTTGCACCCAAACGCACGCGAAACTGTGTCCTATGCACGATTTCCGGCGAGCTCCCGAGCCATGCCACCGTCCCCTGTACTCGCCGCCGGGCACGAATGCGCGCTCGCACGTTTAAACTAGCAGTTGAACCACTGACGCGTGGGCTGATATCGCTTGAAGCTATGTTGGTATTTACCCAAAGAGGAAGGGCTGATGCAGCACATCGGCGGTAGGTATTTCCCTTAGATATGAAACCAAGGTTATCGAACCAATAGGAGAACCAACCAACACAACATAAACAGCCCCTGCACACAGATAACAAATCCTTGCAACCCGGCGTGTTAAAGGGGTTGTCAATCCCTTTCGGGGTACGGTGCCTCAAGATAGGCAAACGAACGTGAGATAAATTTGTAGTAGATTGATAGATCGAAAGCAAAATAAAATAAATAAGGGAAAAATTGCAGCAAAATATTTTTGGGTTTTTGGTTTAGTAGATTTGAAAATAAAAGCAAATAAAAAGTAGATCGCAAAGGCAAATATATGAGAAAGAAGACCCGAGGGCCGTAGGTTTCACTAGTGGCTTCTCTCAAGAAAAATAGCAAACGGTGGGTAAACAAATTATTGTTGGGCAATTGATAGAACCTCAAATAATTATGATGATATCTAGACAATGATCATTATATATGCATCATGTCCAAGATTAGTAGACCGACTCCTGCCTGCATCTACTACTATTACTCCACACATCGACCGCCACTACTGCAGGATGCTGCTAACGCGACACTACGATCAGAGACCCTTCGAGAAACTGTGTGCGGTGCCATAATCGCAAATGGTGCTGTATGAAAACCGTCAAAAGGTGAAAATGTTTGTGATGGAGGATGCATCAAATATGGTTTAGATTTTAGTTGCGTGTGCGATCCAGGGCATACGGTTCAGTCCAATGAACTGTTTGAGATGAGGCAGAACAAAAGAAATGGGCAGCCTGATGAAGGCGTGTGCGATATAGAGTGATTAGGCAACACAAAAGAAACGGGCAGCCAGATGAAGGTGTGTGCGATATACAGCATACGGTTCACTCGGATAAACTATTTGTGATTAGGCAACACAAAAGAAACGGTCAGTCAGATCAAGGTGTGTGTGATTGAGGGCATACGCTTCAGAAGGATTAACCGTTTGCGATTAGACAACAGAACAGAAACGGGTAAGCCAGATCAAAGTGTCTGCGATTGATGGCATGCACTTTAGATGGATGAACTGTTTGCGATTAGCCACAACAAACTGAAACAGTTAGATCGATTAATGTGTGTGCGTTAGACGGGCACACCCATTCTAATTAAAAGACGTGTGCTGACATTGCCTATTGCGGTGCACCGTATGATGCAAACACCACGTACGTGGCCGAGAAGGAGTACGTGCCCATGTTACGCCTTCCAGGAATAGTGCCGCACTTATAACCGTCAATAAATTTTGAGCATGCGTCCCGTCACATTCCAAATTGCAAACCTGCTCACACCGATCAAAACCTAAACGGTTTCCCACTTAGGAGCATATTACTATGCGGTTATAAATATTACTACTCCAAGATGACTGCACATTCCTCCTCAACTCCTCATCCACAAAAAGTCAAAAACAAACAAGTTATTCATCATCGTTCCCTTGCGTTCGCCATGGCCAGCGTGAGTTCTGGGTCGAGAGATTGCGACCAGCGAGAGGCGAGCCTGGAAGCGGGAGCACGAGAGATGTCCCGCCTCGCCGCGATAGCAGCCAACATATCCCGCCGCACGGCCGTAGTAGCAGAGAGGTCCCGCTGCGCCGCCGGAGCAGCACGGAGAACCCGCCGCGCCGTCGATGCAGCAGACTGGTCCAGCCGCACCGCGGAAGCAGAAGAGATGTCCCGCTGCACCGCGAATGCAGCAGAGATGTCCTCCCATGCCGCGGCGCCCTGGGAAAATGCCTCGCGGGTAGGCGAGGACTCTTACAGGAGGATGCGTGCCCTTGTCCATAGGCAGATGGATCAGATCTCCAGGTGGGCAAGGTTGCAGGATGACCTGCAAGCCTCGTTTGAACAGTCTACTAGCGTCATCCGACAACTAAATGAGAGCAATGTGAAGCTCCGGGCCGAGCGCGACCTGCTGAGAGTGAAGATCGCCGGAAGTGCGGAGCAGCAGGAGCAGACCACTGCCTTGTTGAAGAGGACCAGCATCATCGTCGAGAAACTTATGGACAAGAATAACAAGCTGCGCATCGAGCACAGAAGGCTGGTGGAGGAATCCGTGGATGCTCTCAAGCAGCATCTTGAGGACAAGAAAGAGGTCGTCGCCACTCGCCGCGGAGACTAGTTCCCGCGGCCTGCAGCAACACATCAAGAAAGTAGAGATCAGCGAGACAGATCTTTGTCTTCCTTCTTCTTTTTCCCTCGTGTATTTCGGGCGTTGCCGCATGTGGCTTTTTTAATTATGTTTCTAAATATGTAAGACAATTATTATTCAATGTCATCGTCCTTGTATTCATCATGCTTGCTGTAAGTCGTAGTCGATGCTATATAGGTCCGTCAGATCTTACATCCTTGCAAAACTTTCTTTTCCGATTTTTATTTTCTCTCTTAAATCTCAGTCCAGTGAGACATAGCCATGCCGTAGAACAGGTGCTCGGGCACCATTACTGGAGATGTTGGGAGGGAGGTGCGCGGTGGGTAGCGATCAAAGGGCTCTCCTCCCGATGAGCACGCGCATGGGTCTGATCGCACGCCTTCCGTACTCAAATAGCTACCCCGCACGGCACCTCCTAGCCAATAAAAAAAGGGACGTGTGGCCGCACGTAATTGGTAAGTCGAACGCCCACAGTTTCAATAATACTTGTGTTTCCGATTTGTAACGTGACAACACTTGTTCCAAAATGACTTTGTTGATTGTTAATGTGTGGGCTTTCGCAAATCGGACAGAAAAATTATCACAACATGTTGGTGCCAAGTCATGATACCATGCCAAGTTCCATGATTTTCAGGCGTGTTTTGAAATTACAGGAATTAAAAAACCAAGTTTGACAATCTTTCCGGCCGAGCCACGATGCCCAAATGTTTGAATTTCACTCTCATCTCTTGCATGGGACCTAGAAATTCACTCAAGGACACACATGTGATTTTTCAAACGACTTTGGTGCACTAGAGCATGTGCTTGTAGTTCAAATTTGAATTATGCACATTAAATGCCTAGAAACTCAATTAATGTATAAAAAGGGCGAAATGAGTCCAGAATAATTCCAAAATTTAGCACGGTACTTCTATTTGGTCTAATCTGGATGTGTAAAAAAATAAGGCAGGAGAAGGCAGTGTACGTATGTCGTTTCGCACACGGAGGTGACACGTTCCCTCTCGAAACCATGAGTCTTCTTGAGGGAAGCTCTGGTTTGCAAGAAGCTTACACCAAAGCTTGTCCCAATTGGGCCAAAGAAATCACCACAGCATGTTGGTGCCATGTCATGACACCATGCCAAGTTTCATGATTTTCAGGCGTGTTTTGGAATTACAGGAATTAAAAAACCAAGTTTCTCAATCTTTCCGACCGAGCCACGACGCCGACGCCCAGATGTTTGAATTTCACTCCAATCTTTTGCATGGGACATAGAAATTTACCCAAGGACACACATGTGATTTTTCCAACAACTTTGTGCACTGGAGCCTGTGCTTGTAGTTCAAATTTGAATTATGCACATTAAATGCCCAGAAACTCAATTAATATATAAAAAAGGCGAAACGAGTCCGGAATAATTCCAAAATTTAGCACGGTACTTCTATTTGGTCTAATCTGGATGTGCAAAAAAATATAAGGCGGGAGAATGCAGTGTATGTATGTTGTTTCGCACACGAAGGTGACACGTTCCCTCTCGAAACCACGAGCCTTCTTGAAAGAAGCTCCGGTTTGCAAGAAGCTTACACCAAAGCTTGTCCCAATTCGGCCCAAAAAATTACCGCATCATGTTTGTGCTATGTCATGAGACCATGCCAAGTTTCATGCTTTTCAGGCATGTTTTGGAATTACAAGAATTAAAAAATAAGTTTCTCAATCTTTTCGGCTGAGCCACGACGCCCAGATGTTTGAACTCACTCACATCTCTTGCATGGGACCTAGAAATTCACCCAAGGACACACATGTGATTTTTCAAACAACTATGGTGCACTGGAGCACGTGCTTGTAGTTCAAATTTGAATTATGCACATAAGATGCCCAGAAAATTAATTAATGTATAAAAAGCCAAACGAACACAGAATAATTCCAAAATTTAGCACTATTTGGTCTAATTTGCCTGTGTAAAAAAATTAAGGCGGGAGAAGGCAGTGTACGTCTGTCGTTTCGCACACGGAGGTGACATGTTCCCTCTCAGAACCAGGTGCCTTCTTGAGGGAAGCTCCGGTTTGCAAGAAGGTTACACCAAAGCTTGTCCCAATTCGGCCAAAAAAGTTATTGCAGCATGTTGGTGCCATGTCATGACACCATGCCAAGTATCATAATTTTCAGCCATGTTTTGAATTTACAGGAATTAAAAAAGCAAGTTTCTCAATCATTCCGGCTGAGCCACGACACCCAGATGTTTGAATTTTATTCCTATTTCTTGCATGGGACCTATAAATTCACCCAAAGACACACATGTGATTTTTAAGCAAACTTTGGTGCATTGGAGCATGTGCTTGTAGTTAAAATTTGAATTATACACATTAAATGCCCAGAAACTCAATTAATGCATAAAAATATCAAATGAATCCGGAATAATTCCAAATTTAAACACGACACTCATGTACTAGTTGCATGTTCACTGTATGTAAATGTTCTAGCAATTCAAATGTCATCCTTTCCCTCGTAACATCGTTTTGTCTTTCAAAACATAATGAAAAAAATCAGGTATACCACAAACAGTTTACTAGAAAGGATCGTGTGAGATGCGATACAAAATATTTTGGCGCACCGTCTTGTCTGGCTTACGCAGGAAGCTTCGTCGTCTACAGTCCACCGCCCCCACTTGAACCACACTTGTGCGCCAGTTTCTCGCGGCACTGAGCGATTTTTTTTGCCACCACGGAAATATCTATCTCCCCGCCCCCTCCCTCCTACCAAAAGCCACATTTCCACTGTTCCTCCTTGCTTTTCCAAGTTCAAACCTTCACTGCTGCTTACTAGCATCTCAGCCTCCTCGCCGGCGACCCTTCTTCTTGCAGCGCCGCCTCCTCGCCGGCTACCCTTCTTCTTGCAGCGCCGCCTCCTCACCGGTGACCCTTCTTCTTACATCACCACTTCCTCGCCGGCTACCCTTCTTCTTGTAGCGTCGCCTCCTCGCCGGCGACCCTTCTTCTTGCAGCGCAGCCTCCTCGCCGGCGACCCTTCTTCTTGCTACGCGGCCTTGTCGATATGGTCAGGTAATCCACACCCCACCCACACCATGCTCCTCCTTTCCCGTCCCACATGCCCCAACTGACGGAGCGACACCTTCCACCAAAATCACTGCCCCCTCCTCCAATTAAGCGTTGCTCACAGCCATTTTACACGCAGTATAACGTGGAGCTGAGTAGCATGCGGGCACACGCGCGAACAAGGTCGCTATGGCTGACATGTGTGTCGACCGCCAGATCTTGGAGGAGCACCTCATCTTCGAGGCCACCGTTGACACCGCCGCACAGTTGTCTACTTTAAAATACAGTTCGTGATGTTTTTTTGAGGCCACCGCCAGTGCCTTCTAGTGATTTGTCCTCTGTAATGTTAATATGCAATCTGATGTTTAGTTAACAGTTTGGTCCTCTGAAATGTAATGTTCAGTTAATACTTTGGTCCAACAATTGCTACATTTTGTAGTACTGTTCTCAAGTATTCTTTATTTTGTTAACTGTCTTATCTTCTAGTACATGTTTCTATTCTGCAATGTCGTGCTCAGTTAACTATTTTGGTTCATTTGGTCTACTGTCCATTTAACTGTTTGGTTCAGTTCTACAATTTGATTTTCATTTGCTATGGGTACAATTTTGTATTGTTATGCATGTGACACCAATCGAATTTGGCTGTACTCAATACATATTCTGCTGATAGTATGGCAACTCTCAGTTAACCTGATCAAGATCTTCCTTATGTGTGTTGCAGGGAAACAATGGGAGACACTGCGGTTTACCATCGAGGTTTGTTCAAGCAGTGTCCTTTGGCTAATAACATATTATTGTGTAGTTGCAGGAATCATTCTAATATTTAGGTTTCTTATAATTTGGTCTTGCACATGTAGGTCCTACTGTCAGAGGCTTAGACCCACTGTTCGACCCATTTTGCATATGGGGAAATGAGATATCCATGAATACCAGTCAAGTGAAGAAACTCAGAAATATTGTTAGGATGAAGAAACTTGCGACGAATAACAACAAGATCTTTGTTTGCGTAATAAATAAGACATCAGTCAACTATAGGATGGTACCAACTCTTTTACCTTGTTTTTACCCCTTGCGCCATTTCAAATTTACAACAACGATTTATGCGTAGCTTTGTTTTCAGTACTTTTTAAAGCAGTTCACCAATGATTACCTCTCAAATCACCTGCATGGTCAAGAGGTGAGGAAGGTATTCATTCAACACCCACGGTACAATAGTGAAGTCTTTCTGAAGAGGACGAAGGTTGGGCGGGCAATTATCCATAGCCATTGGCCTAAAGTTGCAAGGACATTCAACAACATTGAAGGCTCAATATTTGCCTTCCGCTTCTGCAGTTTCCCAGATGAGATTGATCTGTCTATTTACCATGTACGATGCTACTTTCCAAAGGTTTTTGATGCTGCATGTGAAACTTGGTGTTGTTGTGTAATGGCGTAACTGAGTGTCGAAGCTATCTGATGTAATTCGATTATGAAATCCTGGTTACTTTTATACGGATATGAAATATCTGGCGTGTTTTATAAGAAATATCAGTTTGATTAGTACATGGATTATCAATAATAGGCTAATTACCCTGCTTATTGGAGTTTTCTGTTGCAAACGGTTACTCAGACAACACCGTGGGCGATGAACTCAAACAACCCGCACGGTTTCTAGAAAGTAGGCGTGTTCGTGTTGGAAATATGCCCTAGAGGCAATAATAAAAGCATTATTATTATATTTCCTTGTTCATGATAATTGTCTTTATTCATGCTATAATTGTGTTATCCGGAAATCGTAATACATGTGTGAATAACAGACATCAACATGTCCCTAGTAAGCCTCTAGTTGACTAGCTCGTTGATCAACAGATAGTCATGGTTTCCTGACTATGGACATTGGATGTCATTGATAACGAGATCACATCATTAGGAGAATGATGTGATGGACAAGACCCAATCCTAAACATAGCGTAAAGATCGTATAGTTCATTTGCTAGAGTTTTTCCAATGTCAAGTATCCTTTCCTTAGACCATGAGATTGTGTAACTCCCAGATACCGTAAGAGTGCTTTGGGTGTACCAAACGTCGCAACGTAACTGGGTGACTATAAAGGTATACTACGGGTATCTCCGAAAGTGTCTGTTGGGTTGACACGGATCAAGACTGGGATTTGTCACTCCGTATGACGAAGAGGTATCACTGGGCCCACTCGGTAATGCATCATCATAATGAGCTCAAAGTGACCAAGTGTCTGGTCACGGGATCATGCATTACGGTACGAGTAAAGTGACTTGCTGGTAACGAGATTGAATGAGGTATTGGGATACCGACGATCGAATCTCGGGCAAGTAACATACCGATTGGCAAAGGGAATTGTATACGAGGTTACTTGAATCCTCTACATCGTGGTTCATCCGATGAGATCATCATGGAGCATGTGGGAGCCAACATGGGTATCCAGGTCCCGCTGTTGGTTATTGACCGGAGAGTCGTCTCGGTCATGTCTGCCCGTCTCCCGAACCCGTAGGGTCTACACACTTAAGGTTCGGTGATGCTAGGGTTGTGAAGATATGTATATGCAGTAACCCGAATGTTGTTCGGAGTCCCGGATGAGATCCCGGACGTCACGAGGAGTTCCGGAATGGTCCAGAGGTAAAGAATTATATATAGGAAGTGCTGTTTCGGCCATCGGGACATGTTTCGGGGTTACCGGTATTGTACCGGGACCACCGGAAGGGTCCCGGGGGTCCACCGGGTGGGGCCACCTATCCCGGAGGGCCCCATGGGCTGAAGTGGGAAGGAACCCAGCCCTTAGTGGGCTGGGGCGCCACCCCCTAAGGGGCCCATGCGCCTAGGGTTAGGGGAAACCCTAAAAGGGGGGCGCCCCCTTGCCTTGGGGGGCAAGCCCCCCACCCTTGGCCGCCGCCCCCCTAGGAGATCCATCTCCTAGGGCCGGCCCCCCCTTGGCACCCCTATATATAGTGAGGGAGAGGAGGGACTTGAGACCACGGCTTTTGGTGCTTCCCTCTCTCCCTGTTACATCTCCCTCTTGCGTAGTATAGGCGAAGCCCTGCTACTGTGACGCCCTGCATCCACCACCACGCCATCGTACTGCTGGATCATCATCAACCTCTCCTTCCCCCTTGCTGGATCAAGAAGGAGGAGACGTCTCCCGCCCCGTACGTGTGTTGAACGCGGAGGTGCCGTCCGTTCGGCACTCGGTCATCGGTGATTTGGATCACGTCGTGTTCGGCTACATCATCCCCGTTCGTTGAACGCTTCCGCACGCGATCTACAAAGGTATGTAGATGCATCTCATGACTCGTTGCTAGATGAACTCCTAGATGGATCTTGGTGAAACGAGTAGGAAATTTTTTGTTTTCTGCAATGTTCCCCAACAGTTCGATCAACTAACAATCACACACGGCTTCCGGCAGCGAACTGTTTGCGTTAGGCCACCTTGCACACACGTTTCCACACAAAGAACTGTGTGGGATGTACATACCTACGGAAATGATTTTCTAGGATTCACCGTGTGGGATGTACATACCTATAGAAATGATTTCTGCGATTCACCGTGTGGGATGAACATACCTACGGAAATGATTTCTGGGATTCGCCGTGTGGGATGTACATACGTACGGAAATGGATTTTGGGATTCACCGTGTGGGATGTACATACCTACGGAAATGATTTCTAGGATTCACCGTGTAGGATGTACATACCTACGGAAATGATTGGGTTTCCATGCCTCGCCCGATCGCACACGACCCCAGCCTGGGTCCCACGAGGGCCTATCCCCGACGATTTCTGGGTCGTGTGGGAAGGACCCCCCTATCGCCACACTCACTTGGCGACGGTTCCAAAGGCCATCGCGGAAAGGGGTTTTAAACCATTTGTTTAGGACGTCACTGTACCAGTGTGCTATCCAGCATGCATCTAGTGTATTAAGTTCATGGAGAAACGGAGTAATGCAATAAGAACGATGACATGATGTAGACAAGATCTATCTATGTAGAGATAGACCCCATCGTTTTATCCTTAGTAGCAACGGTACATACGTGTCGTTTCCATTTCTGTCACTGGGATCAAGCACCGTAAGATCGAACCCACTACAAATCACCTCTTCCCATTGCAAGATAAATATATCAAGTTGGCCAAACAAAACCCAAATACTAGAGAAGAAATACGAGGCTATAAGCAATCATGCATATAAGAGATCAAAGAAACTCAAATAACTTTCATGGATATAAAAAGATAGATCTGATCATAAACTCAAAGTTCATCGATCCCAACAAACACACCACAAAAGAGTTACATCATATGGATCTCCAAGAGACCATTGTATTGAGAATCAAGAGAGAGAGAGAGAGAGAGAGAGAGAGATGAAGCCATCTAGCTACTAACTACGGACCCGAAGGTCTACAAAGAACTACTCACGCGTCATCGGTAAGGCACCAATGGAGGTGGTGAACCCCATCCGAGATGGTGTCTAGATTGGATCTGGTGGTTCTGAACTCTGTGGCGGCTGGATGAATATTTCGTTGACTCCCCTAGGGTTCTGAGATTTTTGGGGTATTTATAGAGCGAAGAGGCGGTCCGGGGGCACCCGAGGTGGGCACAACTCACCAAGGCGCGCATGGGCCTCCTGGCGCACCTTGGTGGGCTGTGCCCCCCCTCGGGGCACCCCCAGACGTAGCCAGGGCCCGTTATGTTCCTTTTGGCCCATAAAAACTCTCCGTAAAGTTTCGTGGCATTTGGACTCCGTCTGATATTGATTTTCTGCGATGTAAAAAACACGGAAAAAACAGGAATTGGCACTTGGCACCATGTCAATAGGTTAGTACCAAAAAATGATATAAAATGATTATAAAACATCCAAGATTGATAATATAACAACATGGAACAATCAAAAAATATAGATACGTTGGAGACGTATCAGCATCCCCAAGCTGAACTCCTACTCGTCCATGAGTAGGTAAGTTATAAAAACAGAATTTTTGATGTGGAATGCTGCCTATCATGTCATATCATATTCTTTTCTTTATAGCATGGACAATTGGACTTTTAGTTGTTCAAAGCAATAGTCTAGTTTTGACATGATAATTTAGATACTCAAGCATATCAACTAGGAACCATGTCTTTCAAAATATCAATGCTAAAATAAGTTATCCCTAGCCCATCGTGCTCAAACATTGATCCATTCATGGAACACACTCGAATATTAGCTACACCCAATACTTAAGTACGATCATATTGCCTCCTAGTTGGTGCTTTTATAAGAGAAGATGGAGACTGGAAATAAAAATTGCATAAATTAAAGGAAAGGCCCTTTGCAGAGGGATTTAAGGATTTGTAGAGGTGCCAGAGCTCAAAGTGAAAAACTTAGAGATAAAAACATTTTGAGAGGTGTATCCATCCCACCAACGAAAACGACTTAGAGTTCCCAATACTTTCCATGCATAGATATATCATAGGCGGTTCCCAAACAGAAAATAAAGTTTATTCCGTTTCCCACCATACTTTCACTTTCCATGGCTAGCCGTATCCACCGTTGCCTTCCATACCAACACTTTCTATGGGATTTATTATTTGACGACATAAAGTAAATTCATTTTTGCATTTCGGGAGTAGGCATCCCTAATACCTTTGCCTTACTCTCGTGCAATGACAAGTGAATAAACACTCATCTTGAGAATAACACATCTAGCATGGAAAATATTAGCCACCCCTCACCGCTCCGCGAGCGAAACAAACACACAAAAGAGAAGTTTATTTTGAAAATTAGAGATGGCACATGCAAATTTGCTTAGAACAGCAAAAGAATACTGCATATAGGTAGATATAATGGACTCATGTGGCAAAACTGGTTTAAGGATTTTGGATGTACAAGTAGAGATCATACTTAGTGCAAAATGAAGGCTAGCAAAAGATTGGGAAGTGACCAACTAAGAAACAGTTAATCTCATAAGCAAGCATTAAGCATAAATAACACAAAATAATGCACCACAAGTAGGATCTAATTTCATTGCATGACTATTGATTTTCATACTTGTATAGGGAATCACAAACCTTAACACCAATATTCTTACTAAAGCATAATTACTCACCAACATAACTCACACATCACATCATCATATCTCAAAACTATTACTGAGAATCAAGTTTATTTTGTCCAATGATCTTCATGAAAGTTTTTATTATATCCTTGTTGGATATCTATCACTTTGGAACTAATTTTCATGTGTTGCTTTTGACAAGCTCCAACAAATATAAGTGAAGATCATGAGCATAATAAATTTTTATTTCTCTCAAATTAATTTAAGTGAAGCGAGAGAGAATTTCTTGAAATTTTTACTAACTCCCAAATAAATCTAAGTGAAGAAAAGGAGCATTTCTTCAAAAATACTAAAGCACACCATGCTCAAAAATATATAAGTGAAGCACTAGAGAAAGTCCATTGCTCATAAAAGTTTAAGTGAAGCATAGAGAGCAATTCTAACAAGTCATGACATAATTTTGGCTCTCTCAAATAGGTGTGTCCAGCAAGGATTGATGACTTAAAACACAAAATAAAACAAGCAAAGATTCATATCATATAAGACGCTCCAAGCAAAACACATATCATGTGACGAATAAAATTATAGTTTCAAGTAAAATACCAATGATCGTTGGAAGAAAGTGGGGATGCCACTCGGGGGCATCCCCAAGCTTAGTTGGTTGATCATTTTTGGATAAAAGCTTGGGATGCCGGGGCATCCCCAATCTTAGGCTCTTCCATCCTTTCTTCATCCATCGTAAGATAACCCAAAACTTGAAAACTTCAATCACACAAAACTTAATAAAACCTTCGTGAGATCCGTTAGTATAAGAATAAAAAATCACTACTATAAGTACTGCATCAAACCAATTCATATTTTGTTCTTGTATTATATCTACTATATTCCAACTTTTCTATGGCAAAAACTCATCAAAGAAAACCATAGAGCCATCAAAATAAGCACACAACACAAAGAAAACAGAATCTGTCAAAACTAAACAGTCTATAGCAATCTGACTATTTAGAATACTTCTGCAATTCCAAAAACTCTGAAAAATTAGGACGACCTGAGAATTTGTATATTGATCTACTACAAGTGGAATGGTTATTTTATCGCTCTCTGGTAAAAAATGATTTTGTGAGAGTAAAAGTTTCTGTTTTTTCAGCAAGATCAAACATCTATCACCCCAGAAGATCCTAAAGGCTTTACTTGGCACAAACACTAATTAAAACACAAAAAAACACAATCATAACAGTATCATAATTGTGCTAACACACGAAAACAGGAAACAAAAAGCAAAAAGAAAATTTATTCATTGGGTTGCCTCCCAACAAGCGTTATAGTTTTACGCCCTTAGATAGGCATAAAGCAATGATCTAAGTTTTGTCATCTTTGTCCAACTCTTCAATCAAACACTTAGGATCCTTCAGAGATTTAGCATAAAGGTTTTCAATAACAATACTCCTAGGAATAAATTCAAAGATTTCATTCTTGCAAAAAGGATCTCTTATCACTTCAACAAAATCCGGTTAACACTAATCATCTTAAGATCTCCATTATTACTATTACTAGAAGTTGCACCCTTGTTCTTGGATCTACCCATCCTTACGGGAGTTTTCTCGATAGTTTTAGCGGAAGCAAAAGCCGTGCTTAGATTACTAAAGATTTCTTCTAATTTATCAATCCGAGACGGACTTCCTTCCATTCTTTCATGGACTAAGGTAACCTTCTCTTTTAACAACTTAAGCATATCTCCCACTTTTGACCCAATATTGGTAGAAATTTTTTGAATCTTTTTATCTATAATTTCCATATGATTTTTGGTGAGCATTTTCTTTTCAATAGCATCTAGTCTTTCCATAACATGCTCAAGAGTCAAAGTTGTTTCATTAATCATAAGTGGTGGTGAGCCCACTAAATTTCCCATAGCATTAAAGGCATCAAGAGAAGGACACATCAAGAAATTTCCACCGGTAAATCGTATCAAGGACGAATCTATACCAAGTGGTGACGCCAACATAAAAACAACGAAGAAGAACAACGGTGGATTACTTACCGGTAGATCTATTATGAGCATTGCAAATCCTATACCAAGCATCTTTTAAATTTTCTCCTCCCCTTTATTTAAAGTTGAGAACCTCGTTCTCGGGAGTGCAAGCAATAGAGGAAGAACTATCCATAATGATAATAACAGCAAATAAAATTGCACACAAAAATAGATTCGGCAAGAAAACGGTGAACGGGAAAGAGAGGCGAATAAAACAACAAATTTTTGTGAAGTGGATGAGAGGAAAACGAGAGGCAAATGGCAAATAATATAAATTGCGACGAGATGAGATTTGTGATTAGGAACCTGTTATATGTTGAAGATCCTCCCCGGCAACGGCGCCAGAAATTCCTTTTGATGTCGCTTGAAGCTACGCCGGTATTTTCCCAAAGAGGAATGGGTGATGCAGCATAGCGGCGGTAGGTATTTCCCTCAGATATGAAACCAAGGTTATCGAACCAGTAGGAGAACCAAGCAACACAACGTAAACAACCCCTGCACACAGATAACAAATCCTCGCAACTCGACGTGTTAAAGGGGTTGTCAACCCCTTTCGGGGTACGGCGCCTCAAGATAGGCAAACAGACATGAGATAAATTTGTAGTAGATTGATAGGTCGAACGCCAAATAAAATAAATAAGGGAACATTGCAGCAAAGTATTTTTGGGTTTTTGGTTTAGTAGATCTGAAAATAAAAGCAAATAAAAAGTAGATCGCAAAGGCAAATATATGAGAAAGAAGACCCGGGGGCCGTAGGTTTCACTAGTGGTTTCTCTGGAGAAAAATAGCAAACGGTGGGTAAACAAATTACTGTTGGGCAATTGATAGAACCTCAAATAATTATGACGATATCCACGCAACGATCATTATATATGCATCACGTCCAAGATTAGTAGACCGACTCCTACCTGCATCTACTACTATTACTCCACACATCGACCACTATCCAACATGCATCTAGTGTATTAAGTTCATGGAGAAACGGAGTAATGCAATAAGAACGATGACATGATGTAGACAAGATCTATCTATGTAGAGATAGACCCCATCATTTTATCCTTAGTAGCAATGATACATGCGTGTCGTTTCCCTTTATGTCACTGGGATCAAGTACCGTAAGATCGAACCCACTACAAAGCACCTCTTCCCATTGCAAGATAAATATATCAAGTTGGCCAAACAAAACCCAAATATCGAAGAAGAAATACGAGGCTATAAGCAATCATGCATATAAGAGATCAAAGAAACTCAAATAACTTTCATGGATATAAAAAGATAGATCTGATCATACACTTAAAGTTCATCGATCCCAACAAACACACTGCAAAAGAGTTACATCATATGGATCTTCAAGAGACCATTGTATTGAGAATCAAGAGAGAGAGAGAGAGAGAGAGAGAGAGAGAGAGATGGAGCCATCTAGCTACTAACTATGGACCCGAAGGTCTACAAAGAACTACTCACACATCATCGGAGAGGCACCAATGGAGGTGGTGAACCCCATCCGAGATGGTGTCTAGATTGGATCTGGTGGTTCTGGACTCTGCGGCGGCTGGATGAATTTTCGTTGACTCCCCTAGGGTTCTGGGATTTTTGAGGTATTTATAGAGCAAAGAGGCGGTCCGGGGGGCACCCGAGGTGGGCACAACCCACCTGGGCGCGCCTGGGCCTCCTGGTGGGTTGTGCCCCCCCTCGGGGCACCCCCAAGCACAGCTAGTGCCCATTGTGTTCCTTTTGGACCATAAAAATTCTCTGTAAAGTTTCGTGGCATTTGGACTCCGTATGATATTGATTTTCTGCGATGTAAAAAATACGGAAAAACAAGAACTGACACTTGGCACTATGTCAATAGGTTAGTACCAAAAAATGATATAAATGACTATAAAATGATTATAAAACATCCAAGATTGATAATATTACAACATGGAACAATAAAAAATTATAGATACGCTGGAGATGTATCATGGGCCCGCCCGGTTTAATTTGCCGCTAATTAGTCTGCTGTGCCACTGACGGCCGGGCCCCACCGCCTAATTAAGCTTTGGTTTAAAATAAAGCTAATAGTTAGAACGGAAACTGACACATTTTAATTAGAACTAATAGAAGCGGTTAGTTAATTAACTCATTGACACACGGGTCCCACTGGACCCGTTGACCAGTCAAACATGCTGACTGGGTAGTCCAGTCACTAGCAGGTGGGTCTAGTGGACCCCCTTGACGAGTCAACGGTCCCAGTTGACCGCTGACTGAGTAGTCAACTGGGCCCCCCTGCCAGCCTCTTGCACACTATTGGGTACACTTCTCTGTGTGCCTGTAGCAGTTAGGTGTTTTAATTTTCAAATTAATTTAAATTAGGAAATTTCAGAATATTAAAATAACTTAGCATAGGATGCTAGTTTATCATCAGCGACCCTACATCCTTGTCCGTCTGCCATGCTATACTATCAGGCCGTGATCACTCGGGAGTTTATCACGGGTATATACTTATATACATAATATATGATACATGTGTTGACCAAAGTCGGGTCGGCTCATAGAGTACCCGCGAGTGATTCATGGATTGGGGGATGAAAGGACATTTGTCCCGACGGCCCTCTGGGTGGATCTTTGTGGTGGAGCGACAGGGCAGGTTGAGACCACCTAGGTGAGAGGTGGGCCTGGCCCTGGTCGGCGTCCGCGATTACTTCAAAATAACACGCTTAACAAGATCTTGGTATTTGATCCGAGTCTGGCCACTGGCCTATACGCACTAACCAACTACGTGGGAACAGTTATGGGCACCCGACGCCATGGTATCGACCGAAGCCTTCTTGACGTCAGCGACTAAGCAGCGCGTGCCGGGTTGGACTGCGTAACACAACTTCCTTTGTAATGGAGGTTGCTATGTCTGCTCACCGGCCGCCCACGCAACGTGTTGGTGTGTAATGGGCGATGGACCCAGACCCCTGCGCATAGGATTTAGACCGGCATGCTGACCTCTCTGTTGTGCCTAGGTAGGGCTGCGACATGTTGATCTTCCGAGGCCGGACATGACCCATAAAAGTGTGCCCGGCTAGAGGGATCGAGCATGTTGGGTAATGTGGTGCACACATGCAGGGAAGTTTATCTATTCGAATAGCCATGTCCCTCGGTAAAAGGACGACCCGGAGTTGTACCTTGACTTTATGACAACTAGAACCAGATACTTAATAAAACACACCCTTTCAAGTGCCAGATACAACCCAGTGACCGCTCTCTCGCAGGGCGTCGAGGAGAGGATCGTCAGGTAGGATTATGCTATACGATGATACTGGGTGAACTTACCATCTACTCTCTTCTATATGCTTCAAGATGGAGGCTGTCAGAAGTGTAGTCTTTGATATGACTAGCTACCCCCTCTTATTCTGGCATTCTGCAGTTCAGTCCATAGATACTACCCATTTCATTGATACCAATGCATATGTAGTGTAGATCCTTACTTGCGAGTACTTTGGATGAGTACTCACGGTTGCTTTTCTCCCCCCTTTTCCCCTTTCTATACCCGGTTGTTGCGACCAGATGTTGGAGCCCAGGAGCCAGACGCCACTGACGACGACTCCTACTACACCGGAGGTGCCTACTACTACGTGCAGGCTGCTGACGACAACCAGGAGTAGTTTAGGAGGATCCCAGCCAGGAGGCCTGCGCCTCTTTCGATCTGTATCCCAATTTGTGCTAGCAATCTTATGGCAAATTGTTTAACTTATGTCTGTACTCAGATATTGTTGCTTCCTCTGAATCGTCTATGATCGAGCACTTGTATTCGAGCCCTTGAGGCCCCTGGCTTTTATTATGATGCTTGTATGACTTATTTAGTTTTAGAGTTGTGTTGTGATATCTTCCCGTGAGTCTCTGATCTTGATCGTACACGTTTGCATGTATGATTAGTGTACGATTGAATCGGGGGCGTCACACCCACACAACTAGGCAGTGAAGCCGCAACAAGTGCTAGTCCCCACCAAAAGCTTGGAACGACGAAGGCCGCCGTTGCACATGTGACGAAGGTTGGTGAGGGAGAAAGGTCACTGGCACCGCTAAAATCCCGATTTAGGGCACTACGGCAGTGCCACAATGTCCATGCTTGTGGCGGTAGAATTGGTTGGCAAACCATATGTTGGGGAACGTAGCAGAAATTCAAAATTTTCTATGCACCACCAAGATTAATCTATGGAGTAATCTAGCAATGAGGGGAAGGAGAGTGCATCTACATACCCTTGTAGATCGCTAAGCGGAAGTGTTCAAGTGTACAGGGTTGATGGAGTCGTACCCGTCGTGATCGAAATCACCGAAGATCCTAGTGCCGAACGGACGGCACCTTAGTGTTCAACACACGTACAACCCGATGACGTCTCTTACGCCTTGATCCAGCAAGGGGAGAAGGAGAGGTTGGGGAAGACTCCATCCAGCAGCAGCACGACAGCGTGGTGGTGGTGGAGGAGCGTGGTACTCCAGCAGGGCTTCGCCAAGCACCGCAAGAGACGAGGAGGGAGAGGGGTAGGGCTGCGCCAACAGGAGAAGAATTCATGTCTCCGGCAGCCCAAAACCTGAAGTATATATAGGGGGAGGGGAGGGGCTGCGCCCCCACCTAGGTTTCCACCCCTAGGGGTGGTGGCCAGCCCTAGATCCCATCTAGGGGGGCGGCCAAGGGGGGAGAGAGGCGGGCGCACCACTAGGTGGGCCTTAGGCCCATCTGAGCCTAGGGTTTGCCCCCTTCCACTCTCCCTTGCGCCTTGGGCCTTGGTGGGGGGGGGGGGGGGCGCCAGCCCACCTGGGACTGGTCCCCTCCCACACTTGGCCCATGCAGTCCTCCGGGGTTGGTGGCTCCACTTGGCGGACCACCGGGACCCTCCCGGTGGTCCCGGTACATTACCGATAAAACCCGAAACTTTTCCGGCGACCAAAACAGGACTTCCCATATATAACTCTTTACCTCCGGACCATTCCGGAACTCCTCGTGATGTCCGGGATCTCATCCGGGACTCCGAACAACATTCGGTAACCACGTATATCTATTCCCTATAACCCTAGCGTCATCGAACCTTAAGTGTGTAGACCCTACGGGTTCGGGAGTCATGCAGACATGGCCGAGACAACTCTCCGGTCAATAACCAACAACGGGATCTGGATACCCATGTTGGCTCCCACATGCTCCACGATGATCTCATCGGATGAACCACGATGTCAAGGACTTTATCAATCCCGTATACAATTCCCTTCGTCTAGCGGTACGATACTCGTCCGAGATTCGATCATCGGTATCCTGATACCTGGTTCAATCTCGTTACCGGCAAGTCTCTTTTACTCGTTCCGTAACACATCATCCCGTGATCAACTCCTTGATCACATTGTGCACATGATGATGTCCTACCGAGTGGGCCCAGAGATACCTCTCCGTTTACACGGAGTGACAAATCCCAGTCTCGATTCGTGCCAACCCAGCAGACACTTTTGGAGATACCTGTAGTGTACCTTTATAGCCACCCAGTTTCTTGTGATGTTTGGCACACCCAAAGCATTCCTACGGTATCCGGGAGTTGCACAATCTCATGGTCTAAGGAAATGATACTTGACATTAGAAAAGCTTTAGCATACGAACGACACGATCTTTGTGCTAGGCTTAGGATTGGGTCTTGTCCATCACATCATTCTCCTAATGATGTGATCCCGTTATCAACGACATCCAATGTCCATGGTCAGGAAACTGTAACCATCTATTGATCAACGAGCTAGTCAACTAGAGGTTTACTAGGGACATGGTGTTGTCTATGTATCCACACATGTATCTGAGTTTCCTATCAATACAATTCTAGCATGGATAATAAACGATTATCATGAACAAGGAAATATAATAATAACCAATTTATTATTGCTTCTAGGGCATATTTCCAACAGTCTCCCACTTGCACTAGAGTCAATAATCCAGTTCACATCGATATGTGATTAACACTCAAGGTCACATCCCCATGTGACTAACACCCAAAGAGTTTTGGGTTTGATCATGTTATGCTTGTGAGAGAGGTTTCAGTCAACGGGTCTGCAACATTCAGATCCGTATGTGCTTCGCAAATTTCTATGTCATCTTGTAGATGACACTACTACGCTACATTTGGAGCCATTTCAAATAACTGTTCTACTTGGAGCTATTCTAAATTGTTGCCCCATTATACGTATCCGGTATCTCTACTCAGAGCTATTCGGATAGGTGTTAAGCTTGCATCGGCGTAACTCTTTACGTCGAACTCTTTTCCACCTCCATAACCGAGAAACATATCCTTATTCCTCTAAGGATAATTTAGACCGCTATCTGGTGATCTACTCCTAGATTACCTTTGTACCCTCTTGCCAGATATGTGGGAAGGCACACATCAGGTGCGGTACTTAGCATGGCATACCGTATAGAGCCTATGACAAAAGCATAGGGGACAGCCTTCGTCCTTCCTCTTTCTCCTGCCGTGGTCGAGCTTTAAGTCCTAACTTCATACCTTACAACTCAGGCAAGAACTCCTTCTTTGACTGATCCATCTTGAACACCTTCAAGATCATGTCAAGGTATGTGCTCATTTGAAAGTACCATTAAGCGTTTTGATCTATCCTTATAGATCTTGATGCTCAATGTTCAAGTAGCTTAATCCATACTTTCCATTGAAAAACACTTTCCAAATAACCCTATATGCTTTCCAGAAATTCTACGTCATTTCTGATCAACAATATGGCAACAACATATATTCATCAGAAATTCTATAGTGCTCCCACTCACTTCTTTGGAAATACAAGTTTCTCATAAACTTTGTATACACCCAAAATCTTTGATCATCTCATCAAAGCATACATTCCAACTCCGAGATGCTTACTCCAGTCCTTAGAAGGATTGCTGGAGCTTTGCATACTTGTTAGCATCTTTCAGGATTGACAAAACCTTCCGGTTGTATCACATACAACCTTTCCTTAAGAAAATCGTCGAGGAAACAATGTTTTGACATCCTATCTGCAAGATTTCATAAATAATGCAGTAATCGCTAATATAATTCCAACAGACTCTTAGCATCGCTACGAGTGAGAAAGTCTCATCATAGTCAACTCCTTGAACTTGTCGGAAAACATCTTAACGACAAGTCGAGCTTTCTTAATGGTGATACTTACCATCATTGTCCATCTTCCTTTTAAAATCCATATGTACCTAACAGCCTTACGACCATCAAGTAGTTCTTCCAAAGTCTACACTTTGTTTTCATATATGGATCCTCTCTTGGATTATATGGCCTCGAGCCAATTTTCGGAATCCAGGCCCACCATCGCTTCTCCATAGCTCGTAGGTTCATTGTTGTCTAGCAACATGACTTCCAAGACAGGATTACGTACCACTCTGAAGTAGTACGCATCCTTGTCATCCCACGAGGTTTGGTAGTGACTTGATCTGAAGTTTCATGATCACTATCATAAGCTTCCACTTCAATTGGTGTAGGTGCCACAGGAACAACTCCCTGTGCCCTGCCACACACTAGTTGAAGAGATGGTTCAATAACCTCATCAAGTCTCCACCATCCTCCCACTCAATTCTTTCGAGAGAAACTTTTTCTTGAGAAAGGACCCGATTCTAGAAACAATCCCTTATTGCTTTCGGATCTGAGACAGGAGGTATACCCAACTGTTTTTGGGTGTCCTATGAAGATGCATTTATCCGCTTTGGGTTCGAGCTTATCAGCCTGAAACTTTTTCACATAAGCGTCGCAGCCCCAAACTTTTAAGAAATGACAGCTTAGGTTTCTCTAAACCATAGTTCATACGGTGTCATCTCATCGGAATTACGTGGTGCCCTATTTAAAGTGAATGTGGTTGTCTCTAATGCCTAACCCATAAACTATCGTGGTAATTCGATAAGAGACATCATGGTATGCATCATATCCAATAGGGTGCAGTTATGATGTTCGGACACACCATCACACTATGGTGTTCCAGGCTGTATTAGTTGTGAAACAATTTCCACAATGTCTTAATTCTGTGCCAAACTCGTAATTCAGATATTCATCTCTATGATCATATCATAGATATTTTATCCTCTTGTCACGACGATCTTTCAACTTCACCCTAAAATTACTTGAACCTTTCAATAATTCAGACTCGTGATTCATCAACTAAATATACTCAACATCTACTAAAATCATCTGTGAAGTAAGAACATAACGATATCCACTACACGCCTCAGCACTCATTGGACTGCACACATCAAAATGTATTACTTCCAACAAGTTGCTTTCTAGTTCTATTTTACTGAAAACGAGGCTTTCAGTCATCTTGCCCATGTGGTATGATTTGCATATCTCAAGTGATTCAAAATCAAGTGAGTCCAAACGGTCCATTGGCATGGAGTTTCTTCATGCATATACACCAATAGACATGGTTCGCATGTCTGAAACTTTTCAAAAACGAGTGAGCCCAAAGATCCATCAACATGGAGCTTCTTCATGCGTTTTATACCGATATGACTTACGTGGCAGTGCCACAAGTAGGTGGTACTATCATTACTATCTTATATCTTTTGGCATGAACATGTGTATCACTACGATCGAGATTCAATAAACCATTCATTTTAGGTGCAAGACCATTGAAAGTATTATTCAAATAAACAGAGTAACCATTATTCTCCTTAAATGAATAACTGTATTGCGATAGACATAATCCAATCATGTCTATGCTCAACGCAAACACCAATCTCGATGGTGGAGGGAGCGTGCGATGCTTGATCACATCAAGCTAGGGAAAAATTTCCAACACATATCGCCAGCTCACCTTTAGCTAGTCTCCGTTTACTCCGCAGCCTTTTATTTCGAGTTTACTAATCATTTAGCAACCGAACCGGTATCTAATACCATGGTGCTACTAGGAGTACTAGTAAAATACACATTAACACAATGTATATCTAATATACTTCTATCGACCTTGCCAGCCTTCTCATCTACCAAGTATCTAGGGTAATTCTGCTCCAGTGGCTGTTCCCCTTATTACAGAAGCACTTAGTCTCGGGTTTGGGTTCAACCTTGGGTTTCTTCACTAGAGCAGCAGCTGATTTGCCGTTTCATGAAGTATCCCTTCTTGCCCTTGCCCTTCTTGAAACTAGCGGTTTCACCAACCATCAACAATTGATGCTCCTTCTTGATTTCTACTTTTGTGGTGTCAAACATCGCGAATATCTCAAGGATCATCATATATGTCCCTGATATATTATAGTTCATCACGAAGCTCTAGCAGCTTGGTGGTAATGACTTCGGAGAAATATCACTATCTCATCTGGAAGATCAACTCCCACTCGATTCAAATGATTGTTGTACTCAGACAATCTGAGCACAAGCTCAACAATTGAGCTTTCCTCCCTTAGTTTGCAGGCTAAGAAAATCGTCGGAGGTCTTATACCTCTTGACATGGGCACGAGCCTGAAATCCCAATTTCAGACCTCGAAACATCTCATATGTTTCGCGACGTTTCAAAACGTCTTCGGTGCCTCAACTCTAAACCGTTTAACTGAATTATCACGTAGTTATCAAAATGTGTATGTCAGATGTTCGCAACATCCACAGACGACATTCGAGGTTCAGCACACTGAGCGGTGCATTAAGGACATAAGCCTTCTATGAAGCAATGAGGACAATCCTGAGTTTACGGACCTAGTCCGCATAATTGCTACTATCATCTTTCAACTAAATTTTCTCTAGGAACATATCTAAACAGTAGAACTGAAGCGCGAGCTACGGCATAATTTGCGAAGACCTTTTGACTATGTTCAGGATAATTAAGTTCATCTTATGAACTCCCACTCAGATAGACATCCCTCTAGTCATCTAAGTGATTACATGATCCGAGTCAACTAGGCCGTGTCCGATCATCACGTGAGACGGACTAGTCATCATCGGTGAACATCTTTATGTTGATCGTATCTACCATACGACTCATGCTCGACCTTTCGGTCTCTTGTGTTCCGAGGCCATGTCTGTACATGCTAGGCTCGTCAAGTCAACCTAAGTGTTTCGCGTGTGTAAATCTGTCTTACACCCGTTGTATGTGAACGTTAGAATCTATCACACCCGATCATCACGTGGTGCTTCGAAACGACGAACTTTCGCAACGGTGCACAGTTAGGGGGAACACCTTCTTGAAATTTTAATGAGGGATCATCTTATTTACTACCGTCGTTCTAAGCAAATAAGATGTAAAAACATGATAAACATCACATGCAATCAAATAGTGACATGATATGGCCATCATCACTTTGCTCCTTTTGATCTCCATCTTCGGGGCTCCATGATCATTATCATCACCGGCATGACACCATGATCTCCATCATCGTGTCTTCATGAAGTTGTCTCGCCAACTATTACTTCTACTACTACAGCTAACGGTTAGCAATAAAGTAAAGCAATTACATGACGTTTATGTTGACACACAGGTCATAAATAAATTAAGACAACTCCTATGGCTCCTGCCGGTTGTCATACTCATTGACATGCAAGTCGTGATTCCTATTACAAGAACATGATCATCTCATACATCACATATATCATTCATCACATCCTTTGGCCATATCACATCACAAAACACTTGCTGCAAAAACAAGTTAGACATCCTCTAATTGTTGTTGCAAGTTTTTACGTGGCTGCTATAGGTTTCTAGCAAGAAGGTTTCTTACCTACGCCAAAACCACAACGTGAATTGCCAATTTCTATTTACCCTTCATAAGGACCCTGTTCATTGAATCCGATCCGACTAAAGTGGGAGAGACAGACACCCGCCAGCCACCTTATGAAACTAGTGCATGTCAGTCGGTGGAACCGGTCTCACGTAAGCGTACATGTAAGGTTGGTCCGGGCCGCTTCATCCCACGATGCCGCCGAATCAAGATAAGACTAGTAACGGAAAGATAATTAACAACATCGACGCCCACAACTACTTTGTGTTCTACTTGTGCATAGTAACTACGCATAGACCTAGCTCATGATGCCACTGTTGGGGAACGTAGTAGAAATTCAAAATTTTCTACGCATCACCAAGATTAATCTATGGAGTAATCTAGCAACAAGGGGAAGGAGAGTGCATCTACATACCCTTGTAGATCGCTAAGCGGAAGCGTTCAAGTGAACGGGGTTGATGGAGTCGTACTCGTCGTGATCCAAATCACCGAAGATCCTAGTGCCGAACGGACGGCACCTCCGTGTTCAACACACGTACAGCCCGGTGATGTCTCCTACGCCTTGCTCCAGCAAGGGGAGAAGGAGAGGTTGGGGAAGACTCCATCCAGCAGCAGCACGACGGCGTGGTGGTGGTGGAGGAGCGTGGCACTCCAGCAGGGCTTCGCCAAGCACCGCAAGAGACGAGGAGGGAGAGGGGTAGGGCTGCGCCAACAGGAGAAGAATTCGTGTCTCTGGCAGCCCAAAACCTCAAGTATATATCGGGGGAGGGGAGGGGCTGCACCCCCACCTAGGTTTCCACCCCTAGGGGTGGCGGCCAGCCCTAGATCCCATCTAGGGGGGCGGCCAAGGGGGGAGAGAGGGGGGCGCACCACTAGGTGGGCCTTAGGCCCATCTGAGCCTAGGGTTTGCCCCCTTCCACTCGCCCTTGCGCCTTGGGCCTTGGTGCACCAGCCCACCTGGGGCTGGTCCCCTCTCACACTTGGCCCATGCACCCCTCCGGGGCTGGTGGCCCCACTTGGTGGACTACCGGGACCCTCCCGGTGGTCCCGGTACATTACCGATAAAACCCGAAACTTTTCCGGCGACCAAAACAGGACTTCCCATATATAAATCTTTACCTCCAGACCATTCCGGAAATCCTCGTGATGTCCGGGATCTCATCCGGGACTCCGAACAACATTTGGTAACCACGTATATCTATTCCCTATAACCCTAGCGTCATCGAACCTTAAGTGTGTAGACCCTACGGGTTCGGGAGTCATGCAGACATGGCCGAGACAACTCTCTGGTCAATAACCAACAGCGGGATCTGGATACCCATGTTGGCTCCCACATGCTCCACGATGATCTCATCGGATGAACCACGATGTCAAGGACTTTATCAATCCCGTATACAATTCCCTTCGTCTAGCGGTACGATACTCGCCCGAGATTTGATCGTCGGTATCCTGATACCTGGTTCAATCTCGTTACCGGCAAGTCTCTTTTACTCGTTCCGTAACACATCATCCCGTGATCAACTCCTTGATCACATTGTGCACATGATGATGTCCTACCGAGTGGGCCCAGAGATACCTCTCCGTTTACATGGAGTGACAAATCCCAGTCTCGATTCGTGCCAACCCAACAGACACTTTCGGAGATACCTGTAGTGTACCTTTATAGCCACCCAGTTACGTTGTGATGTTTGGCACACCCAAAGCATTCCTACGGTATCCCGGAGTTGCACAATCTCATGGTCTAAGGAAATGATACTTGACATTAGAAAAGCTTTAGCATAAGAACGACACGATCTTTGTGCTAGGCTTAGGATTGGGTCTTGTCTATCATATCATTCTCCTAATGATGTGATCCCGTTATCAACGACATCCAATGTCCATGGTCAGGAAACTGTAACCATCTATTGATCAACGAGCTAGTCAACTAGAGGTTTACTAGGGACATGGTGTTGTCTATGTATCCACACATGTATCTGAGTTTCCTATCAATAAAATTCTAGCATGGATAATAAACGATTATCATGAACAAGGAAATATAATAATAACCAATTTATTATTGCTTCTAGGGCATATTTCCAACACCATACTCATCGTTGTCACCAGATCTGAAGGTTCAAAGACCCTCTAGCCCATTGCGACAACCACCTAGCAGCGCAAGACCACGGCTCCATCCGCACGCCTCAACTAGAGGACCACCTCACTGGGACATAGAAGGTCATCATTGCCATCCATGTACCTACAGATGGGATCGCGGCTACGGATGCCTCGCCACCAGAGACCACCGCCCCCCATAAACAACACTACCACAGCTGGACAACCATACCTATCCTAAAGCTACCACAAGTAGATCACAACTCGTCATCAAAGGTTGCCCCGAGCAGATACCTCCCTACCGCTACCTTCATCGACTAGTGCTGAGACTTACCCGACCAGTGGTCTCTAGTAACGGCGAGGGGAAGGAATGAAAGGGGTGTAGGGGACGATGGTTGTGGGAAAGGGAGGAGGCGGCGTTGGGTTCCTCCCCAAAAGAAGAGTAGGGACTCAATCATATATGTTATAACCAAATCAATGGCCCAACAAAAAAAAAATCATGAAATTAGAATGAGTTATTGTGTAAAAAAGCGATGGTATCTCCTAAATAATCTATATCTATATCTATACCAATATAAAAAGAACAAAAAGGGGCAGATCCAATTAATCTCGGCCATCAAATCATGTCAATCCAACGATCTAGACTGCTTCAATGTCAAGCGCTCAAAACGCTTAGCGTGTAGTTAATTTCATGCCAAATATAGTGCTAATCACATAATAACACGCAAATAATATCCTACTTAATATCCGCATGCACTTAATATACTTCTAAATTAATATACATTACACGTACATATTGACTAGTCTCTTCTAAGGGCGCAACTACTGAAAACTAACATGTGGTTCAGGGTCTAGTGAGTAGTGCAAGCCGAAGTTATTCCCATGGCGACTTATCAAGCGATCGTTGATCAAGTGTCCATAGGGTCAATTATCGACGGGCCACAAAGTTGTCGGATGATGAGACGATTTTCAATAATGTATTTTCTTCTTCTTCTTTTTCTTCAAAACATGGATTACCCAGGCCTCTGCATCAAATGGTGCACACAACCAGACTTTCAATAATGTATAAACTTTTGAAATGTTTGGGACGAACTTCCCACTAGTTTGCAGTATTTTTTATCAACAAACACTAGCATTTCGATAATACAAACACTAATTATACACTAATCCCTCACAAAAAAAATTATACTCCAGCATTGAACTTAATAAAAACAAAAAATCCATATGACATTATCCATTGTTGAAGGAATCGTTAACTGGTAGCTGCTCGGTTGGTTGGTGAGCAGGGGATTAACAGGCCAATCGACAAGTTAATCAGCCATTTAATCAGTTAATTGGCTGATTTATCAGTTTATCGGCTATTCAGTGACGCTACGAGTAGGATTAATCGACAAATTAACTGGTAAATCGAATGAATTCTTGAACAGGGTTGTTATCAAGATACCACAACCATTTTAACTTCCAAAAGATCTTAATAAGACATGAAACATAAATCATCGAGAAAAAAGGGGAACCAGAATTTTTGGTCTGAAGCCAACATTGGTGGGGGGTGTTCTCCCAGCTGGCCTCGCCCCAGATCCGCGGCCCTCTCGAGCCATGGCTTGTAGTTGATGCTTGCCATCCCACCAAACCAAAACTGAATATACTTCTCTAGGACACGTTTCATTTTTGTATACAATTCCAGTACGTCTGGCAACTGGCATCTCAAGTGTTCCATCGTACCGTTGCAGAAAGCTAGCTTGGCTTTAGGTTTGGTGAGAATGAGATGGCGCCAACAAGAAGCCATGCATAATTGTGCATGGCATGTGGGAGGCTGCTTAAAAATTGCTTCCCTTTTGTACTAACGTCCAGCAGATCAGTTGCACGCCGGCCGGCTCAGAAATGTTTAGTGCCAGGGAGGCCGTGGGGCTGGCTGCTAACACAACGGAACACACATCAGATCAGATGCTGATCTGAAAAAACACAGGTCATGCCTGCACCAATAATGAGTCCATTCTTGACCGGATTCCTAATTATATAGTCGTCAACAGCAGATCAGGGTGTCGCCTAGTACGGCAGCGCATGTGATGTGTTGATGTGCGTAGCAACTTTGTTACTGATTCATTACATGCATGTCAGGTTTGCAATTGCATGCATGATTGATTGCATCTACTCAGGATTAATTTATATTGCAAAGGCTGAAATGACAGTGTTTATATATGATCATGTGTTCATGGCGGAAACTTTACAGGGCTGTAACGAAACAATAAATTAATGAAAGAACAAAGATTTTGGGGGAGAAAGGAGGTATAACAGTAATAATTTACATGGGAAAGGGCGGTCACAAATTAATCAAAAGCATTGCATGCACTTCGTCGGTGGTGAATTAATGGTTAACCACGCTGCACTTCTTCCTGATCTCGCCCTGGCCGCCGGTGAGCGGGTTGGCGTTGCCCATCTTGATCATGGAGGCGGCGAAGTCGGCGAAGAACTCGTCCTTGAAGGCGCCGGTGGCATGGCGCTGGACGTAGGCGCGGGTGAAGGGGTCGGTGAGGAGGGCGCCGTCGGAGTGGAAGAGGCCCCTCCGCTTGCTCACCAGCTTGAAGTAGTCGGTGTCGAAGGTCTTGAAGCTACCGGGGTCCATCTCCACGAGGGTGGTGTTGTCGTTGAGGCTGGCACACTTGCTCTTTAGCCGCATCATGTACTGCGGCTCCAGCGTGGGGTCGATGTCGCTGGGGTTCTCCATGCCGGTGAAGTTGTAGAGCCGGTCGGAGAAGGAGAAGCAGTGCGACGTCCCGATCGTGTGCCCGGCGGAGAGGACGACGAGGTCCTTGGCGTCGAGGTTCACGGCGGCGAAGAGCTGGGTGAGCACGGTGAAGTTGGCGGTAGGAGGTGGCAGGGCGTCGGTCTCGTTGGAGATGGACACGCTGCCGTCTCTCCGGCCGAGGGGAACTTCCCAGAATGGCCCCTTGCTCTAGAAAAACGATGATCGAGCAGCAGTAGAAGTTTAGAACTCGGCGCCTTCTACATGTACCGCGTGACGACATTTGCGAAATCGGCTAGTACTCACCAGCCAGACCGCGTCCCTGGCAATGAGGGCGAGCACGTCGGCGCAGGAGACGGTGTCGGGGCAGGCCTTCTCCACGGCGGCCTTCACCCTCTCGACGAAGCCGAAGCCTCGCAGCGTCTGGTTCGGCTGTGCGTCCTTCTCCGCTGTCTTGTTCGCCGAGTCCAGCAGAACAGACCCGTCGCACCCCTACATTCACGGTGATCAGGCCAGATGCAGTGGGAGTAGAGTACACATGCATGCAAATGTAGCTTACCCTGACGAAGCAGTCGTGGAAGTGCATCCTGAGGAGCGGCCCGGCGAGGCTGGGCGCCAGGGACAGCGCCCTCACCATCTCCCTCCTCACGACGTCCTCCACGCTGGGGCACGACTCGCTGTAGAACTTCTCGTGCAGCTGCGCCCGCGCGCACGTCGCCGCCACCGCCGCGAGCAGGAGCGCCACCATCAAAGACCTCGACGCCATCTTCACACGCCCCGAGGATGAGGGTGGCTAGGTAGCTAATTAGTCAGGGGAAGCTTGTGCTGCTGCTGCTGTTGCTGGACTGGCGCCCGAGAAATATATAGCGCCGGAGTGTCCCCACGCCTGCATGTGGTGGGCTGTCCTCCGGAGCAGCAGGTAAAATTTGCATGGTTTATTGAGTTGTTCCTTGTTTGCACTCTCCGGAATCTTTGCCGTGGCAGGTACACCGGCGGCGTGCCGTATGTATAATGGAGGCGGCCGGACAGCCAGACCCAGACGGAAGCACGTAGGCAGATCAACTCATTAACTAATTAGTCATCACGGAGCGGAATTCGCTGCCAAGTTTTAATCAACAAAGGGCCAGTGAAAGCCACCTACTGGTAGTTCGCAAACGTTGGAATCTCATGATCCATTTTTTTTTGAAAACCCACCATGTATTAATTAACTTAAAATGTTCGTACAATCATTCATCACAAACTTAGCCACACAGGGCGAAACAGAATTAAACATAATTCATCAGACCTATTATCGAAACTGAGCTTAGCAATCTCAAGAGCCACCGAATTAGTCCTCCTATTGATCTTGGATATCTGAAACTTCACCAGTAGCTTCTAGGTATTGACCGCCTCCTTCTTTAGGTCGATAAGGGGTGACCTGTCAAAGCAACCTTTTTCAAAAACAGAAGCCACAGAAGAGCAATCAGTTTTCAAAAATGATGGGTATGTCAAGAGTGATACCGATATACAGGCCAGAAAGTGCCGCCCTAAGTTCCGCTTCCTTGGCGCTATAGCAAGCTCCGATATAATCCCACGATGAAACAATAACTTGTCCACAACGGTTTCTGATAATCAACCCCACACTCGCAACTTTAATGGGCTCCACAAAACTTGCATCGACATTAATCTTGAAGAACTCAGAGTTGGGTGGCTTCCAAGAGATAGAATTCCTCTCCATAGTGGTGGTTGGCTGAACTTCCCCCATCACTTGTTTACCTTTGTTGCACATCTCCACCTGCATGTTTGCATGACAAGACGAGAAAGAAGCCCAGTAATTTTCTACAAAGCTCACAGATGCCAAGATGGATTCCTTCCCTTTTCCAAAGATCAAATCATCCCTTAAATGCCAAGCTCTCCAGAACATGAATAATGTTTGCCCACACACCGTCGGATTTAATTGATCCAATAAAATAAGAAGCCAGTCGGGCCCAGAATATTTAAAATTCTCTCCAGCCGGTAAATTCCACACTTCCTTCAATGCCATACGAAACGTCCGAGCCTTGGGGCAAGTCACCAATGCATGAAAAATACTTTCATCCTCAATACCACAAATCGAGCACATACCTAGAATAGCTTGATGGTGTTTAACCCTGTTAACTTGAACCACCAAACTATTAGAGGCAGCCCTCCACGCAAATATTCTAATCTTCTGGGGGACATTAGCCTTCCAAATTATATTCCAGAGCCTCCTTTCCCCATTCGTGGCACCACTAGAGTTACCTGGATCAACCTTTGATTCCTGAAGATTCAGTGCCAGCCTATACACACTTTTCACAAAGAACAAACCACTTTTCTCATCGTGCTAAGCAATAACATCACCCTCACTCAACCTCAGAACACACAATTTTAGAATTTCATCTGCATCATGACTATAGAAAAGATGTTTGATCAGGTTCTCATCCCAACTCCTAGACCCAGTCATGAATAACTCGGACACCCATTTGATCCTAGTTCTATTCTTTTTAGCAGATATACGAAGGCCAAAATCCCTAGGGATCCAATTATCCCTCCAAATGTTTATACTAGAACCATCGACCACTCTCCATATGATACCTTTTTTAGCAGATCGAGTCCATGCATAATTCCTTGCCACGTAAGGGAAGTTGCTTGAGGAAATACCGTATCAATAAGATGTCCATGAGGATAATATTTAGCTTTCAACACCTTTGCACATAGAGAATCCGGAAAAACCAATAAACGCCAAGCTTGTTTAGCCAAAAGCGCCTGATTAAAAATTCCGAGGTCACGAAAGCCCATGCCTCCTTCACTTTTAGGTCTCGTCATTTTATCCCAAGACACCCAATGAGTTCTCTTTCTATTCTCCTCATCGCCCCACCAAAAATTCTTGATAATCCGGGATAACTCAGCACATAAATAAGCAGAAAATTTAAAGATACCCATTGCATAAACTGGAATAGCCTGAATAACAGACTTGATCTGAATTTCCTTCACCCCGCTAGAGGCATATTTTCCAATCCAATCCGACACCCGCTTAAGCGCTTTATCTTTTGTAGATTGAAACTTACCCGCCTTCATACGACCTTCTGGCACAGGCAAACCCATATATTTATCCTCAAATCCATTGATCGTGATCTTGAGAATAACCAAGATGGACACCTGATCTTCCATAGAGCATTTTTCCCAAATAAAATGGAACATTTATCTGGGCTTAATATCTGACCCGTTCCTTCCTCATACGCTGATAAAATAGCTTTAATTTTCAGAGCTTGCTCCAAGTTTCCTTGAGAAATAGGAGACTATCATCAGCAAAGAGTAGATGAGATATACCTGGGGCATGTTTGTTCAGTCGAAACTCTTGGATAATCCCTCTTGCCAACGCATCATTAATTAACAGAGACAAAGCTTCAGTGTAACGCCCTCGATGCGGCTATATCTCCTAAGTGTCGAGGCATGACTTAGAGGCATAACCGCATTGAAAGCAATGTCGCAAGTTAGGCAATCTTCACAACATCCCATGTAATGTAGATAATAAAAGAGGAAGGTACATAGTTGGCTTACACTCGCCACGTCAAACAAAGTACATAAATAGCATTACAACATCCAATCACTCATGGCCCGACTATGGCGCCAAAACAAAAGATCAACCCAACATGCGACACGGTCCCGATCGCCCCAACTGGGCACCACTACTAATCATCAGGGAAAGACACATAGTAACAGCGTGAGTCCTCATCGAACTCCCACTTAAGCTCAAGTGCGTCATCTGGAACGGAGTCATCAGGCCCTGCATCTGGTTTGGAAGTAATCTGTGAGCCACAGGGACTCAGCAATCTCGCACCCTCGCGATCAAGACTATTTAAGCTTATAGGTAAGGCAAGGTAAATATGTGGAGCTGCAGCAAGCGACTAGCATATATGGTGGCTAACCTGTTCGCAAAAGAGAGCGAGAAGAGAAGGCAAAGCGCGAACGAATAACTAGAGATCAACCTGCGGCAAGCATTACTCCAACACCGTGTTCACTTCCTGGACTCCGCCGAGAAGAGACCATCACGGTAACTCACACAGTTGATTCATTTTAATTAAGGTAAGGTTCAAGTTATCTACAACCGGACATTAACAAATTCTCATCTGCCCATAACCGTGGGCACGGCTTTCGAAAGTTCAAATCCCTACAGGGGAGTCCCAACTTAGCCCATGACAAGCTCTCACGGTCAACGAAGGAATAGACCTTCTCCCGAGACATTCCGACCAGACTCGGTATCCCGGTTCTACAAGACACTTCGACAAGTTAAAACAAATCCAGCAACACCACCCGAATGTGTCGACAAATCCCGATAGGAGCTGCACATATCTCGTTCTCAGGGCACACTCAGATGAGACATCCTATGAGTAAAACCAAACCTCAAGTTGCCCCGAGATGGCCCCGCAGTCTACTCGGTTGGACCAACACTCAGAGGAGCACTGGCCCCGGGGGGGGGGGGGGGGGTTGGTTTAAAATAAGATGACCCTCGGGCTCCGGAAACCCAAGGGAAAAGAGGCTAGGTGGCAAAAGGTAAAGCCAAGGTTGGGCATTGCTGGAAAAGCTTTATTTAAGGCGAACTATCAAGGGGTTCCCATTATCACCCAGCCGCGTGAGGAACGCAAAATCCGGGAACATAACACCGATATGACGGAAACTAGGGCGGCAAGAGTGGAACAAAACACTAGGCGAGAGGCCGAGCCTTCCACCCTTACCAAGTATATAGATGCATTAAGATAACAAGATAATATAATGATATCCCAACAAGTAAACAATGTTCCAACAAGGAACGGTCTCCAATCTTCACCTGCAACTAGCAACGCTATAAGAAGGGCTGAGCAAAGCGGTAACATAGCCAATCAACGGTTTGCTAGGACATGGTGGGTTAGAGGTTTGACATGGCAATTTGGGAGGCATGATAAGCAAGTGGTAGGCATCATAGCATAGGCATAGCAAAAGAGCGAGCATCTAGCAAAGCAAAGATAGTAGTGATTTCGAGGGTATGATCATCTTGCCTGCAAAGTTGTCAGAGTTGACCGGATCCTCGAAAGCAATCTCAACGGGCTCCTCATTAACGAACTCGTCTCCCATCTCTACCCAAACAAGACAAACAACCAAACAGAACACAATCAACCACTTGCAAACTCAAACAACATGATGCAAACATGGTGTGCTATGCGGGATGCGATATGTGATGCATATGCAAGATTTGACAAGGAATGAATGAACCTGGCCTCAACTTGGAAATCCAAGTGTTCCACTGGAAAGGTGAGATGATTTCGCTTGAAAACGATATAAAGAACGCCGGAATCGGAGTCACGGTTTGGAAATGGCAAGCAAATCAAATATGGCACCGGTCTGCGATATACAACAAGTAGCCATCTAAATGCAACAAGATGAACATGCTACAGCACCCAAACATGATAACAAAATACATGGCAGGGATTCATTCATGATGCTTAACAAAAGATGAACACTGAGCTACGGCCAATTCATCCATTAACAGGTTCAAACAAGCATGGCAAAACTGCATTTGGTAAACAGATTTCAGACTTAGTGAAATTAACAATTGTCTGGAATTTCAGATCAGGTAGCACACTTTGGAGCATGAAACTATATGCTACAGGGCCTGAACATGGCAAAGTAAAGCATGACATGGAGCTACTCAAAGAGCTTAACAAAAGTACCTTAGGTGACCTTGAGCCAAAAGGATCAGAAAATACATTTGCAAGCATGTGAACATGGCAAAAACATAATCAGATCACAGACTTAGTGAAAAACTGGAGCATGCAAATCAGATATCAAGTAGGCATGTTTACGAGCTCGATGCACTGACTACAGAGCAAGTCATGACCATCTAAGCATACACCCATCAAGAATACACATTATACAAGCTATACATGGCAAGAACAATAACATAGCATGCACGGATCAACTATAACATCCTCGGCAAAATTGCTAACAAGTAGACAATCTGCCCAGATTCATGAAATAGCAAAAGTAGAGCTCGATTGACTCAAGCTAGGGTGCTCCATAATTGCAAACAAAGACATGGATGGATAGAGCACTACAAGATTAACAAAACATCATTACTGATCATCCTCAAAAGAGGCACGGATCACTAGGAAACAACATGAACATATGGCATATTGAAATAAACAGATCAAGGACTTAAGTGGAATTGCTAAGTCCCTGAAATCAGCATTAACGAATGCACCACTTTGCAAGCTTGTGCTAGTCACCACACACATCACAAAAATACATGGGTTGCACGTCTGGAAAGATGGCAAAACATATAACAAAACACATGTATAGCTCAGGGACATATCATGCACACAATAATCATGGCAAAAATGACAAATATCTATCTGGAGCAGCAGATCTGACAATTATCTCAAATAGCACTCTTCCAACAGCATTTCGGGCATCAAGATGAACTCAAATGAAAAATGATGCAATGAGATGAAATGATGTGCTCTCTGAGGCGTACATTTTGATATGCTATATGCCCAAAAAGGAGCTACGGATGCGGAGATACGACATGACGAACATAGCAAAATAATTAGGGTTTCGGGGCAAAAAGTCAACCGAGATATTCCAGATCTAGATCCGGCCGGGTACTGTAGTAGCGGCGCAGACTTCGAGGTTTGTCGTCGGACTTGCCGGAGACGGAGTTGACCGCCGGAGGAGGAGTTTGGCGCGGGGACGACCGGAATGGGTCTTGGGGCGCCGGATCCGCCGACGGAGGAAGGAGTTGGCCGGAGCCGGACTTGGGGCGGCGGGCAAGGATGCGGCGGTCCGGATCCGCCGGAGTAGAGGCGAGGGCGGCGCCCTGGCGCGGCGGCGGACGAACGCCGGCGGGGAGGCGGCGGATGGCGGCGGGCGAGTGGAGAGGCGGCGGGGCGCGGGGCCCGGTCGGGCGGCGGGGAGGGACGGCGCTGGGCCTGCGGGCCCGCGTCGGTGGCGGCGGCGAAGTGGTCCCCCGGGGACACGTGCCAGCGTGTGATAGATTCGGGCAGAGAGGCGGACATGTCCGGCCGGACCGAACGTGTCCGGCGCGGCGCGAGGTGGTGGAACTAGGGTTTCGGACGAGGGGATCCGCGAATTTTGAGGAGGGGGTCTAAATATAGAGGTAGAGGGAGCTAGGAGTGTCCAAATAAGGTGCGGTTTTCAGCCACGCAATCGTGATCGAACGCTCTAGATGATGGAGAGGGTTTTGGTGGGTTTTGGGCCAAAATGGAGGGGTGTTGGGCTGCAACACACACGAGGCCTTTTCGGTCCCTCGGTTAACCGTTGGAGCATCAAACGAAGTCCAAATGGTACGAAACTTGACAGGCGGTCTACCGGTAGTAAACCAAGGCTGCTTGGCAAGTCTCGGTCCAATCCGGAAATGTTTAACCCCCACACACGAAAGAAAGGTAGAAATAACCACCAGAGGAGAACGGAGCGCCGGAATGCAAAACGGACAACGGGGAATAAGCTCGGATGCATGAGATGAACACGTATGCAAATGAAATGCACATGATGAAATGATATGAGATGCATGACAACGATAACAACACACGGAGACAAAAACCCGAACCCGAGGAAATAAAATAACTTAACGCCGAAAACGGCAAGAGTTGGATTACATATTAGGGAAATCATATCCGGGGTGTTACATTCAGCCACAAAGAGGAATAGATACAGAGACAAAGGATCCCCTTGCCTCAGTCCATGTGAAGGATGAAAAGACTCTAGGAGCTGTCCATTAAAGTGCATGGAAAATTTCACAGTGGTAACACAAGTCATAATCCAGTTTATCCATATTGGAGCAAAACCATACGCTTGAAGCATTTTTTCTAGGAACTTCCAATCCACACGATCATATGCTTTTGCGAGATCCAACTTATACGTACAATATTCACCACGGCTATCTTTCAATGTATTTAAAGAATGCATACATTCAAAAGCAATGAGGGCACTTTGTGTAGGAGAGATTATACCATCCAATAGGGGTCTCATTCTGTTGGCAAGGCATTTAGAGATAATTTAATATATGACATTACACAAGCTGATTGGTCGAAAGTCCTTTATCGACTCAGGATGCTTCACCTTAGGAATAAGAACAATGGTTGTATCATTTATCCCATCAGGCATACTTCCTGAAATAAAGAATTGCTGGACAGCTGGAACAATATCCTCATTGAGCAAACCCCAATTCCTCTGAAAAAAACCTAGCAGGGAACCATCTGGCCCCGGGGACTTTAACGACCCAATTTGAAAGAGGGCATCACTGATTTCTTGTTCAGAAAAATGTTTGAAGAGATCCTCATTCATTTTATCATTCAACACCGGTTTCACAAGAGACAGAATACGCGATGGATTTACCATAGAATCACAAGAATAAATGTTCTTGAAAAAAGAATTTGTGATACCTTTGATTTCATCCATGTCATGGGAAAGAGATCCATCGCCTCTTCTGATAGCAGATATATTATTCTTCTTTGCTCTCCAATTGGCCTTCCTATGGAACAATTTGGTGTTTCTATCCCCCCATTTCATTTTATCCAAACATGATCTCTGCTTCCACATAATTTCTTCCTTAATCAGGAGCACATCCATCTCCCTTCAAATTTTCTTCCTCTCCACTATTGCATTATGATCACTTCTGTTAAACAACACACTTGATCTTTTACGGGAAGATTCAAGCTTTTTTTGAAGATAGCCAATGTGAACCTTACTCCATCCATGAAGAGACTTCATCAAATTGTCCAAGTTATTTGCCACATCTCCCAGGTCAGTTACTTTCACACTTTTATTCCAACAAGAATCAATCTGCGCTTTCAATGCCGTATCCTCCCTCTCCCAATATGCTTCATATTTCAACCGTTTGACAAACACACCCGGGCGCTGGACACCCATCAATTCAATAAGGAGGGGGCAATGGTCTGACCTTCAACTGATGATATGAGACACCTTGCAATGGGGAAATATAGAGGACCACTGAGGGCATGCAACCACGCGATCCAGCCGCACCTTCACATTTTTATTACCTTCCTGTTTATTGTTATAAGTCCAAGGAACTCCATGTTAACCCAAATCAAATAAATTGTATTGAGACATAATCTCTCGAAAATCTGCCATAAGTTTGTACCGGTGCTACATGCTATCCTGAATATATATACTTAGGTGATTTTTTTCAGGCAAAATTACCCCGTGTCACAAAGGTGAGAACACATGGAGCTCGACACATCTTGTCGTTGGATTAGAGTTCAAAGTTTTATATCATTGCCATATGATATAAATACACCATTGGTACTTGAACTTGTCATGGATGTTCAGTTCAGTGCTTGAACTTGAAAAATACATCCAACTAGTTCTAAAACTTGGCACCAACATGTAAATACGGTGCTAATCTCATCTGTATATGTAAAGTGCTATGATGTGGCACCGTATGTGGCTGACGTGGCATGAGGAACACTTATAAATAAGAAACATGATTACTATAAATACTATATGTTCCTATGACTACTGGGTCATGCCTGATAGAGAAACTAAAATAAAAAATAGCACCAAACATGATTCAAACCCGGAACCACGAGCTATCAAGCAGCCTGTGCTGGCCACTAAGCCAACTAGCAATTCTTGTCAAATAGGGCACCTGAAGTTTGATTTAGTGTTGTCAAGCAGCCTAGGCTGGTCACCATGTCTACTACATGTTAATTTTTCTTAAAAAAATGTAAAAAGTCTAAAAATTATGATGACAGTAATACAAATAAAGTTCAACTATTCATGCTATAAATACTCTACATAAACTAAAATAACTAACTTTAAAAAATGTTCATTTAACATTAAAAATGTTCACATACAATGTAAATATAAGCCATGCCTGTATAAAAATGTTTTATTCAATATATTATTTATTTATTTAGCTTTTTAAAATATAATCCATGATGGTATATTTTAAATTTTTGTATTAAGTAAACATTTTAAATAGTATTTTCTAAATAATACATAACTATTTCAAAAAACTGAAGGAATATTTTTAGTAACATATTTTATTGCATGCCTTTCTATACTTATTTTTATGCACACAAATATTTGTGTACCATGATCTTATTATTTATGTACCACAAATATTTGTAACTGACAGCATGGCCTTGTTTATAGATTTTTGTAAAATAATATGTGCACACGAATATTTGTTTATCACGAAGTAAAAAAGTAAAATTAATTACAAACGAATATTTGAATCTAACATTTATGATTAGTTCCCTCAAAAAACATTTATTATTAGGATTATTATTTACATACATTTTTCTTTGGACAAAAAGAAATAACATGTGCTACCACATCCGTTTTATATTACTCTACATTAAGCTTCAGGGGTTAGCTACATTGGCGTGCTGGCCAATAGATGCTGACTGGTAGCTCTAGCTCACCGGATGGATTCCTGTATAGCACCATTTTTCATTTTAATTTCCCTGACAGACGGGACCCACTAGTCATAGAGAAATATAGTATATCCAAATAATTCTGTTTCATATTTGTAAGTGGTCCTCATGCCAGGTCAGCATACTTTACATATATGAATAGGATTAGTATCGTATTTGCACGTTCGTGCCAGGTTTTAGAACCAATTCAGCGTATTTTTCAAGTTCAGACATTAGAACATCCATGACAAATTCAAGCATCACTGGTGTATTTACCTCTTGCCATATGAATGCTAATACAAATTTGAAGCCACCTAGATGCATGATTCACCATGTAGCACGAGCGACCTTGCAATCAAAGTCGAGGTGTTTGACTGGGAGAAAATTTGTGGCACGCAGCGGCGGGGCACACAAATGTTCTGCGTCAAGATTCACAAATTTATCTCTGTACTCCGTGTATTCGCCGGCGCATATCAATACACATATATCTGTATTCATATCGTAAATATAAAATATTATACCTATTTTCGTGGTTCCGTTTTCGAAGGTATAGATATTGGGGTGAACAGTTCCTGTTAGAAGTGCCTACTAAACCCCCAGCTTTGTGCTGAAAACTTCCAGTGTGTTCTTCTCTCTCCCCGTGTATTCTTCAAGTACCCTCTGCTCTTCTTAGAAGCGATCCGAGCTATTCTGTTGCGAATCCCTCTCACACGGCAATGACTGAACGACTGTAGAAGGCGTAGTCCGTAAGCTTATCCGGCACAGCTTAGTCGATTGTGTATGTTTGACGTCATTCAAGTGTTTTTGTAAGCATAAGTTCTACATATGGTTGCTGAGTATTCGATCGTTTATTCTTTTAGGGGCTTCTATTAGTTTGTCCTGTTTCAAGAAGTCAGATGCCAATCTTGTTTGTAACGAAAAATTTGAGGCTGGATCTTAGAACACAAATAATCACGTACGTGTGTATTTTAGGAATCTAGGAATTTATTGTCAGTACCAGAAATTAAAACTCAGAAACTTGTGAAGTCGGTTATTTACAGAGAATGAAACTTAGGGCATCATGTTAGTTAAGGAAAGTGAAACTTACAACACATGTACAATATTGTACCCTTAGAAGAATTCGGATCACACATTTATTAAATATTTCTACAATGCACATTTCGAATATGGATTATTATATGGAAAAGAAAAATACATGTATTGACACATGTATGTAAAATTATTTAAGTTTACGAAAAAATAGTTAGTAAACTTAAAATGAAGGTTACATACAGAAAGAAAATTGCATTATGAACTTGTCTTCTGAAACTTTAATCCATTAATAAATATACCTTATAATTTTGACAGACTTCAATGACTGATAGTTCGACATGTTGATTGAATGTATTTGCTAAGTTACTTTGTTCTGTAAATAAATTGTTTATTTAATGTTACTGCCATAATGTAAAATCTTGATTTGGGCCTTACCACTCTTTATGTTAACAACTAGTTGATTGAATTAACAAATGTTATTAAACTAGGTGTTGTGTTAAATTATCTATTAACGTTATATGCTCTGATTATGTAATGTTAATGGCATATTGACTTATGTTCTAGTGATAAAATATGTTGTCTAACTCGAATTATTCGCTAAGTGGCACTTTGAAATGTAACAGAGAATCAAGATATTAATACACTGAAGGACTCAAGCCGATAAAATGATGATGAAAAGTGTAACTCTAAATCTTGATTAAAGGTAGACCATATTCGTGCTATTTTGAATGGATTTACGGTATACAAGAAATTTTTGCTCTAGGAAATCAAATTTGAAGGGTTATTGAACTTACCTGCAATTAAAAAGGTTTATTCTAAATTTAGTACATTTCTTGTAAGTGCAACAGATGTCAAGGATCGGTGCATTAAGTGTCTCAAGATAGGAAACTCAAGTTCTATGCTCGAGATACGCACAAAGTTTTTGGGGTTCCTTCTACACTTAGAGACATTGATGGTATTGATGGTCAGATAGCTGCTGCTTCTATTGATTTCTAGAAGAAAAATATAGGTATGAACGGAACCGATTCTCATAGTTTGAGGCCAACAGATTTTTCTAGCCAGAGATATAACTGAGTTATCAAGTGAAGCTGAAACAATATGCTTTTCTTGGAGCATGCTATGGTTCATTTGGGAACACCTTCTTCTAGACATGAGTACACCATTGATAATAGGAGAGCCCTATGTAGGACTGGTTACACAGGAGAATATAACTAGTGTGAGTATGCAATGAATTATCTACTCGATGCTATTACAAGTGCACAACAACAGATTCAGTCAAATATTCCTGTCATATAGTTTTATGGATGTCACTTCTTTCTACAAGTTAATTATCATGTGCATCTCAATTACCATAATAAATGTTGGATGATTCCATAATCATGTACAATATGTATGCCGATATTCGACCTAGATACTCATGACCAAATTTGATAGTATGTAGTGTGTTGTTTCCATCTTTTGATTCCATAATCTTGTAGGATTGTAGACTATGATAGGCGCCACATAAATCTTTTGATTCCATCTTGTAAGAAAACAAAGAGATCGAGTCACAACATATGATGCATGCATAGTATGTAGTGTGTTGTTTAAGTAGCTTTTTGTGTTAAATTTCATTATAATTAATCAAGAATACTTTATTTTACATTCCTTTGTAGATTGAAGGACCTAAAGTTGTATGTTATATGCGGAGTATGATTGATAGAAGTCAGACAATTTTGTTGTTGAAAAGTCTGAAAGGACAATTCTTCCACAAAAATCCCAGTTAGTTGGATATGCCGGTCATATTTTGTCTAAAGAATCAATGAAGAACAATGAAAATATCAAAGGGCTGAAGTTGTTTGAAAGAACGTGCAATTTTGCTAATCTTCAACAAATCCATAACGTATATCAAATGGAAAGTTTAGTGATAATATAAGAGATACTTATCCACAAATGGTACATTTTCATTTATATACTTTAGAAATTCTAAATGTTGTTAATTTTAGGGCGCTAATCTAAACTACATTTGAAGGTGCGTGATACGTCCATTTTGCATCATGCTTTTATATCGATATTTATTGCATTATGGGCTATTATTACACATTATGTCACAATACTTATGCCTATTCTCTCTTATTTTTACAAGGTTTACATGAAGAGGGAGAATGCCGGCAGCTGGGATTCTGGGCTGTAAAAGGAGCAAATATTATAGACCTATTCTGCACAGGTCCAAAAGTCCTGAAACTTCACGGAAGTCATTTTTGGAATTAATAAAAAATAATGAGCGAAGAAAGCACCAGAGGGGGCCCACACCTTGGCCACGAGGGTGGGGGGCGCGCCCCCTGCCTCATGGCCCCCCTGCCTCGTGGGTCCCCTGGTGGCCCTCTGATGCCCATCTTTTGCTATATGAGGTCTTTCGTCCAAGGAAAAATCATAAGCAAGCTTTCGGGAAGAAACTCCGCCGCCACGAGGCAGAACCTTGGCGGAACCAATCCAGGTCTCTAGCGGAGCTGTTCTGCCGGGGAAACTTCCCTCCGGGAGGGGGAAATCATCACCATCGTCATCACCAACGATCCTCTCATCGGTAGGGGGTCAATCTCCATCAACATCTTCACCAGCACCATCTCATCTCAAACCCTAGTTCATCTCTTGTATCCAATCTTTGTATCCAAACCTCATATTGGTACCTGTGGGTTGCTAGTAGTGTTGATTACTCCTTGTAGTTGATGCTAGTTGGTTTACCTGGTGTAAGATCATATATTCAGATCCATTATGCATATTAATACCCCTCTGATTATGAACATGAATATGCTTTGTGAGTAGTTACGTTTGTTCTTGAGGACATGGGAGAAGTCTTGCTATAAGTAGTCATGTGAATTTGGTATTCGTTCGATATTTTGATGAGATGTATGTTGTCATCCCTCTAGTGGTGTCATTTGAACGTCGACTACATGAAACTTCACCATTGTTTGGGCCTAGAGGGAGGCATTGGGAAGTAATAAGTAGATGGTGGGTTGCTACAGTGACAGAAGCTTAAACCCTAGTTTATGCGTTGCTTCGTAAGGGGCTGATTTGGATCCATATGTTTCATGCTATGGTTAGGTTTACCTTAATACTTCTATTGTAGTTGCGGATGCTTGCAATGGGGGTTAATCATAAGTGGGATGTTTGTCCAAGTAAGGACAGTACCCAAGCACCGGTCCACCCAAATATGAAATTATCAAAGTACCGAACGCGAATCATATGAGCGTGATGAAAACTAGCTTGACGATAATTCCCATGTGTCCTCGGGAGCGCTTTCCTTCATATAAGAGTTTGTCCAGGCTTGTCCTTTGCTACAAAAAGGATTGGGCCACCTTGATGCACCTTATTTACTTGCATTACTTGTTACTCGTTACAAATTACCTTATCACAAAACTATCTGTTACCGATAATTTCAGTGCTTGTAGAGAATACCTTACTAAAAACTGCTTATCATTTCCTTCTGCTCCTCGTTGGGTTCGACACTCTTACTTATCGAAAAGGCTACGATAGACCCCCTACACTTGTGGGTCATCAAGGCTCTTTTCTGGCGCCGTTGCCGGGGAGTGAAGTGCCTTTGGTAGGTAGAATTTGGTAAGGAAAAATTTATATAGTGTGCTGAAATTTACTGTCACTTGTTACTATGGAACATAATCCTTTGAGGGGCTTGTTCGGGGTATCTTCACCCCGACCAGTAGAGCAAATAGTTGCTCCTCAACCTACTGAACCTACTGAAAATGTTTACTTTGAAATTCCTTCGGGTATGATAGAGAAACTGCTAGCTAATCCTTTTGCAGGAGATGGAACATTACATCCCGATTTGCACCTAATCTATGTGGATGAAGTTTGTCGATTATTTAAGCTTGCAGGTATGCCCAAGGATGTTATCAAGAAGAAGGATGTTCCCTTTATCTTTGAAGGGAGAGGCATTGACATGGTATAGGCTATGTGATGATATGGGATCATGGGACTCCAAGCGATTGAAATTGGAATTTCATCAGAAGTTTTATCCTATGCATCTTGTTCATCGTGATCGTAATTATATATATAATTTTTGGCCTCGCGAAGGAGAAAGCATCGCTCAAGCTTGGGGGAGGCTTAATTCAATGTTATATTCATGCCCCAATCATGAGCTCTCAAGAGAAATGATTATTCAAATTTTTATGCTCGGCTTTCTCTCAGTAATCACTCCATGCTCGATACTTCTTGTACTTGATCTTTTATGATGAAGACTATTGAATTCAAATGAGATTTATTGGAAAGAATTAAACGTAACTCTGAAGATTGGGACCTCGACAAAGGTAAGGAGTCAGGTATAACACCTAAGTTTGATTATGTTAAATCTTTTATGGATACCGATGTTTTCTGTGAATTTAGCACTAAATATGGACTTGACTCTGAGATAGTAGCTTCTTTCTGTGAATCCTTTGCTACTCATGTTGATCTCCCCAAGGAGAAGTGGTTTAAATATAATCCTCCCATTGAAGTAAAAGTAGTTGCACCTATTAAAGTTGAAGAAAAGACTATCACTTATAATGATCCTGTTGTTCCTGCTGCATATATTGAGAAGCCACCTTGCCCTGTTAGAATAAAGGATCATGCTAAAGCTTCAACTGTGGTTAACAAAAGTAATATTAAGAAACCTAAACCCCCTAAGCAAATTAAAGTTGAACCTAAAATTGCTATGGTTAAAGATCTCTTGGCCAATAATATTGATGGGCATGTTATTTACTTCTGCAATGAAGCTGCTAGAATTGCTAGACCCGATGCTAAAAATAAACATAGACCTATTGTATGCATGCCTGTTATTTCCGTTAAAATAGGAGATCATTGTTATTATGGCTTATGTGATATGGGTGATAGTGCAAGTGAAATACCTCATTCCTTATACAAAGAAATTATGCATGATATTGCACCTACTGAGTTAGAAGAGATTGATGTTACAATTAAGCTTGCCAATAGAAATACTATTTCACCAGTTGGGATTGTTAGAGATGTTGAAGTCTTTTGTGGGAAAGTTAAATATCCTGCTGATTTTCTTGTTCTTGGTTCTCCATAAGATGACTTTTGTTCCATTATATTTGGTAGACCCTTCTTGAATACTGTTAATGCTAAGATAGACTGCAATAAGGATATTGTTTCGGTTGGTTTAGGGGATATTTCTCATGAGTTTAATTTTGCCAAATTTAGTAGACAACCCCGTGATGAGGAATTGCCTAGTAAAGATGAAATTATTGGTCTTGCTTCTATTGCCGTGCCTCCTATTGATACTTCAGAACAATATTTTCTAGACCATGAAAATGATATGTTTATGAATGAAAGAAGGGAAATAGATGAAGTATTCTTTAAACAGGGACCTATTCTAAAACACAAATTGCCTGTTGAAATCCTAGGGGATCCTCCTCCACCCAAGGGTGATCCCGTGTTTGAGCTTAAACCATTGCCTGATACTTTTAAATATGTTTATCTTGATGAAAATAAGATATATCATGTTATTATTAGTGCTAACCTTTTAGGGCACGAAGAAGAGAGATTATTGAAAACTCTGAAGAAGCACCGTGCTGCTATTGGATATACTCTTGATGATCTTAAGGGCATTAGTCCCACTCTATGTCAACAAAAAATAAATTTGGAGAAAGACGCCAAACTAGTTATTGATCACCAACGACGACTAAATCCTAAGATGAAAGAAGTGGTAAGAAAGGAAATATTAAAGCTCCTTGAGGCAGGTATAATCTATCCCGTTGCTGATAGTCAGTGGGTAAGCCATGTCCATTGTGTCGCTAAGAAGGGAGGTATCACTGTTGTTCCTAATGAAAAAGATGAATTGATCCCACAAAGAATTATTACAGGTTATAGGATGGTAATTGATTTTCGTAAACTAAATAAAGCTACTAAAAAGGATCATTACCCTTTGCCTTTCATTGATCAAATGCTAGAAAGATTATCCAAACATACACATTTTTGCTTTCTAGATGGTTACTCTGGCTTCTCTCAAATACCTATGTCAGCTGAGGATCAAGAAAAGACCACTTCTACTTGCCCTTTCGGTATCTTTGCTTATAGACATATGCCTTTTGGTTTATGTAATGCACCTACTACCTTTCAAAGATGCATGATGGCTATATTCTCTGACTTCTGTGAAAAGATTTGTGAAGTTTTCATGGATGATTTCTCTATTTATGGATCCTCTTTTGATGATTGCTTGAGCAACCTTGATCGAGTCTTGCAGAGATGTGAAGAAACTAACCTTGTCTTGAATTGGGAGAAGTGCTACTTTATGGTTAATGAAGATATTGTCTTCGGGCATAAAATTTCTAGAAGAGGTATTGAAGTTTACAAAGCTAAAGTTGATGCTATTGAAAAGATGCCGTGTCCCAAGGACATCAAAGGTATAAGAAGTTTCCTTGGTCATGCCGGTTTTTATAGGAGGTTCATTAAGGACTTCTCAAAAATTTCCTGACCTCTGACTAACCTATTACAAAAAGATATTCCTTTTGTCTTTGATCATGATTGTGCAGAAGCATTTGAAATACTTAAGAAAGCTTTGATTTCTGCACCTATTGTTCAGCCTCCTGATTGGAATTTACCCTTTGAAATCATGTGTGATGCTAGTGACTATGCTGTAGGTGCTGTTCTAGGACAAAGAGTTGATAAAAAAATTAAATGTCATTCTTAGCAGTTGTATTTGCTTGTGATAAGTTCAGACCTTATATTGTTGATTCACACTGATCATGCTGCTATTAAATATCTTATGGAAAAGAAAGATGCTAAACCTAGACTTATTAGATGGGTTCTCTTGCTACAATAATTTGATTTGCATATTATTGATAGAAAGAGAGCTGAGAATCCCGTTGCAGACAACTTGTCTAGGTTAGAGAATGTTCTTGATGACCCACTACCTATTGATGATAGCTTTCCTGATGAACAATTAGCTGTCATAAATGCTTCTCACACCACTCCATGGTATGCTGATTATGCTAATTACATTGTTGTTAAATTTATACTACCTAGTTTCACATACCAGCAAAAGAAAAAGTTCTTCTATGATTTAAGACATTACTTCTGGGACGACCCACACCTTTATAAAGAAGGAGTAGATGGTGTCATTAGACGTTGTGTACCTGAGCATGAACAGGAACATATCCTACATAAGTGTCACTCCGAGGCTTATGGAGGACACCATGCTGGAGATAGAACTGCACACAAGGTATTGCAATCCGGTTTTTATTGGCCTACTGTCTTCAAGGATGCTCGTAAGTTTGTCTTATCTTGTGATGAATGTCAAAGAATTGGTAATATTAGTAGACGTCAAGAAATGCCTATGAATTATTCACTCGTTATTGAACCATTTGATGTTTGGGGCTTTGATTATATGGGACCGTTTCCTTCCTCTAATGGGTACACTCATATTTTAGTTGCTGTTGATTACATTACTAAGTGGGTAGAAGCTATTCCAACTAGTTGCTGATCATAACACCTCTATTAAGGTGCTTAAAGAAGTTATTTTTCCGAGGTTTGGAGTCCCTAGATACTTAATGACGGATGGTGGTTCACATTTTATTCATGGCGCCTTTCGTAAAATGCTTGCTAAGTATGATGTTAATCATAGAATTGCATCTCCATATCACCCGCAATCTAGTGGTCAAGTAGAATTGAGTAACAAAGAGCTCAAATTAATTTTGCAAAAGATTGTTAATAGATCTAGAAAGAATTGGTCCAAGAAACTTGATGATGCATTATGGGCTTATAGAACTGCATAGAAAAATCCTATGGGTATGTCTCCGTATAAAATGGTTTATGGTAAAGCATGTCACTTACCTCTTGAATTAGAACATAAGGCATATTGGGCTATTAAAGAGCTCAACTATGAATTCAAACTTGCTGGTGAGAAGATGCTTTTTGACATTAGCTCACTTGATGAATGGAGAACCCAGGCTTATGAAAATGCCAAGCTGTTTAAAGAAAAAGTTAAAAGATGGCTTGATAAAAGGATACAAAAACGTGAGTTTAATGTAGGTGATTATGTATTGCTATGAAACTCTCGTTTAAGATTTTTTGTGGGCAAACTTCTCTCTAAATGGGAAGGTCCTTACGTCATCGAGGAGGTCTATCGTTCCGGTGCCATAAAATCAACAACTTCGAAGGCACAAATCCAAAGGTGGTGAACGGTCAAAGAATCAAACATTATATTTCAAGTAATCCCATAAATTCTAAAACTAATATTATTGAAACCGTAACCCCGGAGGAATACATAAGAGACACTTTCCGGAACATTTCAGACTCCGAAAAGGAATAGTTACGTGGTACGGTAAGTGAGGGAGTCCTGGATTAGGGGGTGTTCGGGTAGCCGGACTATACCTTCGGCCGGGCTCCAGGACTATGAAGATACAAGATTGAAGACTTCGTCCCGTGTCCGGATGGGACTTTCCTTGGCGTGGAAGGCAAGCTTGGCGATGCGGATATTCAAGATCTCCTACCATTGTAACCGACTTTGTGTAACCCTAACCCTCACCGGTGTCTATATAAACCGGAGGGTTTTAGTCCGTAGGACAACTTCATCATACAACAATCATACCATAGGCTAGCTTCTAGGGTTTAGCCTCCTTGATCTCGTGGTAGATCTACTCTTGTACTACCCATATCATCAATATTAATCAAGCTGGACATAGGGTTTTACCTCCATCAAGAGGGCCCGAACCTGGGTAAAACATCGTGTTCCTTGCCTCCTGTTACCATCCGGCCTAGACGCACAGTTCGGGACCCCCTACCCGAGATCCGCCGGTTTTGACACCGACATTGGTGCTTTCATTGAGAGTTCCTCTGTGTCATCGCTTTTAGGCCCGATGGCTCCTTCGATCATCAACAACGATGCAGTCCAGGGTGAGACTTTTCTCCCCGGACAAATCTTTGTCTTCAGCGGCTTCGCACTGCGGGTCAATTCGCTTGGCCACCTTGAGCAGATCGAAAGCTACGCCCCTGGCCATCAGGTCAGGTTTGGAAGCCTAAACTACATGATATAGCTCTGCCGCCGAACAGTGCCTTGGAGGCCGCACACGCATCGGTTCTGACCATTGATTCGGAGCCTACTGCGCCGATCGAGGATCAGCGGTTGGACGCTACCTCAGGGGCTGAGATCTCAGAGGCGATCGAGCCGAACTCCAGCCCTGCACTCCGCATGGCCCGTGACTCCGAGGAGCCGGATTCCTTTCCGAACTCCGAGTCCCCCGCGCCCCTGCCGATCGAATCCGATTGGGCGCCGATAATGGAGTTCACCGCCGCAGACATCTTTCAGCACTCGCCCTTTGGCGACATCCTGAATTCGCTAAAGTCTCTCTCTTTATCAGGAGAGCCCTGGCCAGACTACGGTCAGCAAGGATGGGATTCGGATGATGAAAAAATTCAAAGCCCACCCACCACCCACTTCGTAGCCACTGTCGACGACTTAACCGACATGCTCGACTTCGACTCCGAAGACATCGACGGTATGGACGACGATGCAGGAGACAACCAAGAACCAACGCCTATAGGGCATCGGACAGCCACCTCATCTCACGATGTGTACATGGTGGATACCCCTAAAGGAAGCAACAACGAGGAAAACGGGGATGGAAAGAGGGATCAATCTCTCGAAAAACAATCAAAGCGTTGGCGTAAACGCCGACCCAAGCCCCGCCTCGATAAAGACCCAGCCATAGAGTAGGATGAGCCGGTAGACGACGAGCATGCCTTAGAGCAACCGTCCCAACAGGACAACCCGAATAGAGAAACCAAACATCCCTCCCCCGGCGAAAATGGCATTCCGGACGACCCTACGCCGGACAAGCCCACGAAGCAGAAGAACCTCCACAAACGGCTCGTTGCAACCGCATGCAGCCTGAAAAAGCAGAAGCGGAAGCTAAAAACTGCGGAAGATGCACTCAGGATCAGATGGAGTAAAGTAATCAATACCGCAGACAAATACGGCGACAGTCGCCGCACTAAAAGCTATCCGAAGAGAAAGCTACTGCCTGAATTCGACGAGGAGGCCTTAGAGCCCTCGCATTCCAAAAGTGAGAAAGCCACACGGTTGGATAGACGACCCCATGGCCAGCATAAAGTGGCAAGCAGCGCCGCACTTAAGCTGGCATGCGACCCACTTAAGGATTCACATCATGGCCCAGCCAGGTCCATTTACGGGCCAAGAAAGCAAGCTCTCGTAAGCAATGCAATAAAGCCATTACCAGAATCTGGCACACCGAAATACAGGGGTGCCGCACACCCCCTATGTTTCACCGATGAGGTCCTGGATTATGAATTTCCAGCGGGATTCAAACCCTTAAACATAGAGGCATATGATGGAACAACAGACCCTGGAGTCTGGATCGAGGATTATATCCTCCACATACATATGGCTAGAGGAGATGACCTCCACGCCATAAAATACTTACCCCTCAAGCTTAAAGGGCCAGCCCGGCATTGGCTCAAAAGCCTTCCTGAAAACACAATCGGAAGTTGGGAAGAGCTCGAGGATGCTTTCCGAGCAAATTTTCAAGGGACCTATGTCCGCCCTCCGGATGCAGACAATCTTAGTCACATAACTCAACAGCCCGGAGAGCCAGCTCGGCAATTCTGGAATAGATTTCTTACTAAAAAGAATCAGATAGTCGATTGTCCGGACGCTGAAGCCTTAGCGGCTTTCAGGCATAATGTCCGAGACGAATGGCTCTCCAGACACCTCGGCCAAGAAAAGCCAAGAACAATGGCCGCACTAACAAGCCTCATGACCCGCTTTTGCGCAGGAGAGGACAGCTGGTTGGCAAGATGCAGCACCAGTGACCCAAGTACATCCGAAACTAGGGATGGAAATGGAAAACCACGACGCAACAAGGACCATCGTCGGACTAAGGAAAAAAGTCCGAAGAGCACGATAGTCAACACCGGATTCAAAAGCTCACGATAGAATCAGAAAAAGTCGCCCCTCCAAGATAATAGGGACGACCTATCCAACCTAAACAAAATCTTGGATAGGATATGTCAAATACACAGCACTCCCGGAAAGCCTGCTAACCATATCCATAGAGATTGTTGGGTTTTCAAACAATCCGGCAGACTCAACGCCGAACACAAGGGGCTCGACACACCAAGCGAAGATGAGGACGAACCCCAAAAGCAGAGTACCAGGAAACAAAAGAATTTCCCACAAGAAGTAAAAACAGTAAACTTACTCCACATAACAAAACGTGCGGCGCCCATAAAGGTACGCGCCCCACGGCCTATCCCAAAGGAATCCCGCCACTGGTTGTCAAAACCAATCATTTTCGATCATCTGGATTATTCTAGAAGTATCAGGAACCCAGGCTGGACTGCCCTGGTACCCGATCCAATAATTGGCGGACTCCAGTTTTCAAATGTCCTTATGGACGGTGGCAGCGGACTCAACCTGATATATCAGGGCTCAATCCGCCACATGGGGATCGACCCAAAAAAAATTCGCCATAGCAAAACCTCCTTTCAAGGAGTAACGCTAGGTCCGGACACCCATTGCATGGGTTTTCTCTGGCTCGAGGTTATTTTCGGCTCTGCCGATAACTTCCGTCGCGAAAAGCTGACTTTCCACATCGTCCCATTCTCAAGTCGCTACCAAGCACTACTGGGAAGCGAAGCTTTCGCCCGCTTTAACGCAATACCACATTATGCATCTCTTACGCTTAAGATGCCCGGTCCACGCGGCATCATCTCCTTAAAGGGGAAGTAGTGAGAACACCTCCCCCAAGCGGAGGATTGTGCGGCCGCTTTAACAGCCCCACAATACAATGGCTTCACCAGCCAGAACATCGGAACAGGTCATTAAGACCACGGACATGGATAGACGAGCCCGGCACAAAAGTATCGTTGATAAAGGCTTAGTGGCCATATACCCCTGCACTAGGGGCTTCACACGTATAAAAGAAGAGACAATAAAGCTCAATTTTTCATATTTTACTTTACACTTTGTTTATTTCATATAACTTTTGTTCGGCACGCCCCGTTTTCAACTTAGTTGCTCTCTTTTTACAGATGAACGTCGTGTTGCGCCCGTCTAGGATACGGCACAACGGAGACACAAGCGCAGACGTGCAGTTGGGACCCGTTCCAAGGATTCTTTTCAGATTAAGACCCTGCGTAAACCTTTTTTATTGTCTCTTGTTGATACACATTCCCTGGCTCTATGACCAAGGAGGAGGCTGGCGTCTTGGCATGTGGCCACGTCAGAATTCTTGCGCGTACCTGGACACTAGGGGCTTATACCTCAGAGCGTTACCTCGCCCGTTCTCATAAAGACCGAATACCTTAGGGAGTGTTCGGCATCGCGAGTTTGGCATTATATGCATCAGCTCCGAGTCATGATTTTGGTCAAATGTTGGGTTGCCCGGCTCCTGTGTTCGGCCGCCTTACGTTCCGCTCTATCGGCTAAGGCGACACCAGGAGAACTACTGCGATTGTGCCCTAGTTCGGCCAGGCGAGCACCTCAGTAGAGAAAGCCGAAAACCGACTGTCATGATATGGCGTGAGACTAGTCAACCACTCGATGACTCTCCGGAATCTTTAGGATTCCTCCGCATTAACGAAGGGCCGTTTCCCAGCCAGGCACATACGCGCCCCGAATTCGGGCGAGCGCAGTCGCCACCAGGGGCTACCTAAATAGTCCCATTGTCAAGCTCCTATGGCTAAGTGAAAGTGTTAAAGCATTATAGTCCGGTTGCCTAGCTCGCTGGGCTATCACCTCCTTTGTAGGACCAAGACGTTGGATTAAGTGTGAAAATGCGCCTTCTGTGAGCACCCCCGCACTATGTGCATGGGGGCTGAAGCCAACGACAGCAATCTTTCAGATTTTGTATATATATATATATCTTAAAACGGCCGCACAGGAGGTGTTCCAAATACTTGAAGGCACAAGAATAAAAGGCTACTACAATTCATCGAAATATTGTTTTATAATTACATATGCTATCAGAACATAGCATCCTTCAAGCACTGCGCCTCTATTACACGAGCGCCTTCAAGGACTTCCTGAAAATAGTGCTCAGAGGGTACTCGGCTTTTGTCCGAATCTCGGGATGCAACAACGGTGGTCTCCATCTCTGCCCAGTATGTCTTGACACGGGCAAGAGCCATCCGTGTGCCCTCTATGCATGCTGACCTCTTCATCGCATTGATACGTGGCACCGCGTCAAGGAATTGCTGCACCAAGCTGAAATAACTCTTCGGCTCCGATCTCCTCGGCCACAGATGACCCATGACGTACTTCATGGCGAGTCCGGACAATCTATTCAGTTCGGCCCATTGAGCCAGACGATCGTCCACGGCCAGTGGACGCTCTGGATTCTGGAACTGCGACCAGAAAAGCCTTTCCACTTCGCGATCTTCTTGATCTCGAAAGTATTCGGTCGCATCAGCAACGCTCGCTGCCAAATCCAGATAGGTGTCCTCCGCACTCCACATCCGGTCCAACGGAGCAAACTTCAGATCGCAAAACTTCCTCCGTAGCATAAAGGGATTTCTAGCCGCAATCTGTCCGGCCTGACGCAGCTCCTCCTTCGCAGCTCTCATCGCAGAGCGAGCGTCCTTGGCATCAGCAACGGCCTTCTCTAAGTCCGTCTGTCTCGCCCGGTCTTCTTTCTCAAGAAACTTGCAACGGTCAGCCGAAATTTTTAACTTCACGGCCATCTTGGCCATCTCCTTCTTGCTTCGGCAGTGAGCAACCTGTTCGGCTCTCAGCTCTTGAAGGGCCTTCTCGGCAGCCGCATCACTTTTCCTGGCTTGTTCCGTAGCTCGGGCAAGTTCCGCCCGAAGACTCTTCACGGCGGCCGCACCATCTGCATCAAGCACACACATTGTAAGATACTGGCATAAAGCTCCTCTTACCAGAGGCCGCCCGAGGAATTGCATACCTTGAGCCTCATCAAGCCGCTCATTGACGAGCGCGATGTCGGCATCTGCCACGTCAAGTTGCTGCTTTAGTTCGGCAAAATCATTAGTTTGGCTCGATTCTGGACACTTCGCCACCTGTATACAAAGGCGACATTTTAGACCTAGGATTATGATCCTGTGCACGCCGTCAATTTTGACAGCGCACAGAGTCTCAGGGGCTACTATCTACACAGGGCGCATCTTGTTTATGGCAACTGACAAAGAAGTACATTATCAAACGTACCTCAAAACCCGTCAGCAAACTTATGACGGCCTCATGCAATCCGCTTTCCGCGGACGAAATCCTTCCAATCACCCTACCCATCAATGCACGGTGCTCCTCTGAGATAGAAGCTCGCCCCAGCAGAATCATCAGCTCCTCTGACCGCGCATCGGACGGTGCCGGACTTGTCCTATGACCTCCATCGAAGGCCGGACGCGGAGAACCTTGGGGGGACATATGGCTACCTTCCATCGGGAAGCCTAACCCCTGAAGGAAGCGAGACATGAACACTACGCTCTCACCGGGCTGGGGACTGGGAATAGCCTGCCTTTGAGCAGGCAACCTATGCGAAATTTTGGCAGTCAAGAACTTAGCCTATCTCAACTTTAGCACGCCCTCCTCCGTGACGGAGGAGGGCATCCATCGGCCTTGAAGGTCAGGACCAGACATTGTTGAAGGTCCGAGGCGCCTGGAATTTGGAGCCTAGGGTGTTGGAACTCGAGGCGACGAGCGAACTTGTTTTGAGATTGGAGAAAAGGAGTAAGGCCCTGGTCTCTTTATAAGAGGTTGAATACCAGGAGCCCTCCCTGTAACCGTTTGGGACTCGCCTTTAATCGAGAAGACATGCTAACGGGCACGATTGGGTTACCCACGCCCGTATTGATGAGAATCCCGTAAATAAAGGGGACACAATCTCTGCTTTGACAAGACGTGCCAAGGAAACCGCCTCACAAAACACGCTGAGGTGGAAAAGTGAAAATGATTCGAATAAAGGCTTGGCCGTAGTGTGATGTCATGCTGCGGAATACGTCAGCAGATTAGATTTGTGTTAATATTATTCTCTCTGTGGCAATACGTGGAAACTTATTTTGCAGAGCCGGACACTACTCTTGGTGTTTACAAACTTTTATGAAGAATTTGGAGGAGGAACCCGCCTTGCAATGCCGAAGACAATCTACGCGCCGGACTCGTCGTCATTGAAGCCTGGTTCAGGGGCTACTGAGGGAGTCCTGGATTAGGGGGTGTTCGGGTAGCCGGACTATACCTTTGGCCGGGCTCCAGGACTATGAAGATACAAGATTGAAGACTTCGTCCCGTGTCCGGATGGGACTTTCCTTGGCGTGGAAGGCAAGCTTGGCGATGCGGATATTTAAGATCTCCTACCATTGTAACCGACTTTGTGTAACCCTAACCCTCTCTGGTGTCTATATAAACCGGAGGGTTTTAGTCCGTAGGACAACTTCATCATACAATAATCATACCATAGGCTAGCTTCTAGGGTTTAGCCTCCTTGATCTCGTGGTAGATCTACTCTTGTACTACCCATATCATCAATATTAATCAAGCAGCACGTAGGGTTTTACCTCCATCAAGAGGGCCCGAACCTGGGTAAAACATCGTGTCCCTTGCCTCCTGTTACCATCCGGCCTAGACGCACAGTTCGGGACCCCCTACCCGAGATCCGCCGGTTTTGACACCGACAGTAAGTAAACCGACTGCAAAATAGTTCTAATGGCAATTTTTCTCCGTTTTGGAATATTTAAGAAAATGGGAAAATAAGAAGTAGACCGGAAAGGACACGAGGTTTCCACGAGGGTGGAGGGCGCGCCCTACCCCTGGGCTCGCCTCCTGCGTCGTGGGCACCTCGTGTGCTCTCCGGACTCAATTTTCTTACACGATACCTCTTTTGGTCGGTAAAAATTCATTATATAATCTCCCGAAGGTTTTGACCACCGTATCACGCAAAAATCCACCGTTTTTGTTTCGAGTTGTTTCTACTGCAGATTTAGAGCAAGATGTTGAAGGAAATATGCCCTAGAGGCAATAATAAAGTTATTATTTATTTCCTTATTTCATGATAAATGTTTATTATTCATGCTAGAAATATATTAACCGGAAACATAATACATGTGTGAATACATAGACAAACAAAGTGTCACTAGTATGCCTCTACTTGACTAGCTCGTTAATCAAAGATGGTTATGTTTCCTAACCATAGACATGTGTTTTCATTTGATTAACGGGATCACATCATTAGGAGAATGATGTGATTGACATGGCCCATTCCATTAGCTTAGCACCCGATCATTTAGTATGTTGCTATTGCTTTCTTCATGACTTATATATGTTCCTATGACTATGAGATTATGCAACTCCCGTTTGCCGGAGGAATACTTTGTGTGCTACCAAACGTCATAACGTAACTGGGTGATTATAAAGGAGCTCTACAGGTGTCTCCAAAGGTACATGTTGGGTTGGCATATTTCGAGATTAGGATTTGTCATTCCGATTGTCGGAGAGGTATCTCTGGGCCCTCTCGGTAATGCACATCACATAAGCCTTGCAAGCATTGCAACTAATGAGTTAGTTGCGAGATGAGGTATTACAAAATGAGTAAAGAGACTTGCCGGTAACGAGATTGAACTAGGTATTGAGATACCGACGATCGAATCTCGGGTAAGTAACATACCGATGACAAAGGGAACAACGTATGTTGTTATGCGGTCTGACCGATAAAGATCTTCGTCGAATATGTAGGAGCCAATATGAGCATCCAGGTTCCGCTATTGGTTATTGACCGAAGATGTGGCTCGGTCATATCTACATTGTTCTCGAACCCGTAGGGTCTGCACGCTTAAGGTTTCGATGACAGTTATATTATGAGTTTATGAGGTTTGATGTACCGAAGGAGTTCGGAGTCCCGGAAGAGATCGGGGACATGACGAGGAGTCTCGAAATGGCCGAGACGTAAAGATCGATATATTGGACGACTATATTCGGACATCGGAAAGGTTCCGAGTGATTCGGGTATTTTCGGGGCTACCGGGAAGTTACGGCAATACGAGGAAGAAGCAATGGGCCTCATGGGCCAATTGGTGGAAGAGAGGAGGCAGGGCGAGCCCCCCCCCTAGCCCAAACCGAATTGGACTAGGGGGGCGGCCCCTCTTTCCTCCTTTTGCTCCCTCTCCTTCCTTCTCCTTCTCCTTCCCTTCCTTCCCCTCTCCTACTTCGACTAGGAAAGAGGGGGGAATCCTACTTGGAGTAGGATTGCCCCCCCTTGGGCGCACCTCCTCCCCTTGGCCGCCTCTCCCCCTTGCTCCTTTATATACGGGGCAGGGGGGCACCTCTAGACACAACAATTGATCCTTGAGATCTCTTAGCCATGTGCGGTGCCCCTCTCCATCATAATCCTCGATAATATTGTAGCAGTGCTTAGGCGAAGCCCTGCGACGGTAGAACATCAAGATCGTCACCATGCCGTCGTGCTGACGGAACTCATCCCCGACACTTTGCTGGATCGGAGTCCGGGGATCGTCATCGAGCTGAACGTGTGCAAGAACTCGGAGGTGACGTTGTTTTGGTGCTTGATCGGTCGGGCCATGAAGACGTACAACTACATCAACCATGTTGTTATAATGCTTCCGCTATCAGTCTACGAGGGTACATGGACAACACTCTCCCCTCTCGTTGCTATGCATCACCATGATCTTGCGTGTGCGTAGGAATTTTTTTGAAATTACTACGTTCCCTGACAGTGGTATCAGAGCCTAGGTTTTATGTGTTGATGTTATATGCACGAGTAGAACACAAGTGAGTTGTGGGCGATATAAGTCATACTGCTTACCAGCATGTCATACTTTGGTTCGGCGGTATTGTTGGATGAAGTGGCCCGGACCGACATTACGTGTACGCTTACGCGAGACTGGTTCTACCGACGTGCTTTGCACACAGGTGGCTGGCGGGTGTCAGTTTCTCCAACTTTAGTTGAACCGAGTGTGGCTATGCCCGGTCCTTGCAAAGGTTAAAACAGCACCAACTTGACAAACTATCGTTGTGGTTTTGATGCGTAGGTAAGATTAGTTCTTGCTAAGCCCGTAGCAGCCACGTAAAACTTGCAACAACAAAGTAGAGGACGTCTAACTTGTTTTTGTAGGGCATGTTGTGATGTGATATGGTCAAGACGTGATGAGATATAAGTTGTTGTATGAGATGATCATGTTTTGTTGAAGTTATCGGCAACTGGCAAAATCCTTATGGTTGTCTCTCTATTGCATAAGATGCAAGCGCCAAATAATTGCTTTACTTTATCGCTATGCGATAGCAATAGTTGCAAGAGCAATTGTTGGCGAGACGACCATGTAACGACACATTGATATAGATCAAGATGATGGAGATCATGGTGTCATGCCGGCGACGATAGATATCATGACAGTACTTTGGAGATGGAGATCAAAGGCGCAAGATGATCATGGCCATATCATGTCACATATTTTGATTGCATATGATGTTTATCTTTTATACATCTTATTTTGCTTAGTTCGACAGTAGCTTTATAAGATGATCTCTCACTAAATTTCAAGGTATAAGTGTTCTCCCTGAGTATGCACCGTTGCGAAAGTTCTTCGTGCTGAGACACCACGTGATGATCGGGTGTGATAGGCTCTACGTTCAAATACAACGGGTGCATAACAGTTGCACACGCGGAATACTCAGATTAAACTTGACGAGCCTAGCATATACAGATATGGCCTCGGAACACTAGAGACCGAAAGGTCGAGCGTGAATCATATAGTAGACATGATCAACATAGTGATGTTCACCATTGAAAACTACTCCATCTCACGTGATGATCGGACATGGTTTAGTTGATTTGGATCACGTGATCACTTAGATGATTAGAGGGATGTCTATCTAAGTGGGAGTTCTTAAGTAATATGATTAATTGAACATAAATTTATTATGAACTTAGTCCTGGTAGTACTTTGCAAATTATGTTGTAGATTAATAGCTCGCGTTGTTGCTTTCATATGTTTATTTTGATATGTTCCTAGAGAAAATTGTGTTGAAAGATGTTAGTAGCAATGATGCGGATTGGATCCATGATCTGAGGTTTATCCTCATTGCTGCACAGAAGAATTATGTCCTTGATGCACCGCTAGGTGACAGACCTATTGCAGGAGCAGATGCAGACGTTATGAACGTTTGGCTAGCTCAATATGATGACTACTTGATGGTTTAGTGCACCATGCTTAATGGCTTAGAACCGGGACTTCAAAGACGTTTTGAACGTCATGGACCATATGAGATGTTCCAGGAGTTGAAGTTAATATTTCAAATAAATACCCGAGTTGAGAGATATGAAGTCTCCAACAAGTTCTATAGCTAAAAGATGAAGGAGAATCGCTCAACTGGTGAGCATGTGCTCAGATTGTCTTACTACAATCGCTTGAATCAAGTGGGAGTTAATCTTCCAGATAAAATAGTGATTGACAGAATTCTCTAGTCACCATCACCAAGTTAGTAGAACTTCGTGATGAACTATAATATGCAAGGGATAACGGAAACGATTCCCAAGCTCTTCGTGATGCTAAAATCAACAAAGGTAGAAATCAAGAAAAACATCAAGTGTTGATGGTAGACAAGATCACTAGTTTCAAGAAAAGGGCAAAAGGAAGAAGGGGAACTTCAAGAAGAACGACAAGCAAGTTGCTGCTCAAGTGAAGAAGCCCAAGTATGGTCCTAAGCCTGAGACTAAGTGCTTCTACTGCAAAGGGACTGGTCACTGGAAGCGGAACTACCCCAAGTGATTGGCGGATAAGAAGGATGGCAAAGTGAACATAAGTATATTTGATATACATGTTATTGATGTGTGCTTTACTAGTGTTTATAGCAACCCCTCAGTATTTGATACTAGTTCAGTTGCTAAGATTAGTAACTCGAAACGGGAGTTGCAGAATAAACAGAGACTAGTTAAGGGTGAAGTGACGATGTGTGTTGGGAGTGGTTCCAAGATTGATATGATCATCATTGCACACTCCCTATACTTTCGGGATTAGTGTTGAACCTAAATAAGTGTTATTTGGTGTTTGCGTTGAGCATGAATATGATTTGATCATGTTTATTGTAATACGGTTATTCATTTAAGTAAGAGAATAAATTGTTGTTCTGTTTACATGAATAAAACCTTATATGGTTACACACCCAATGAAAATAGTTCGTTGGATCTCGATCGTAGTGATACACATAATCATAATATTGAAACCAAAAGATGCAAAGTTAATAATGATAGTGCAACTTATTTGTGGCACTGCCGTTTAGGTCATATTGGTATAAAGCGCATGAAGAAACTCCATGCTGATGGGTTTTTAGAATCACTTGATTATGAATCACTTGATGCTTGCGAACCATGCCTCATGGGCAAGATGACTAAAACGCCGTTCTCCGGAACAATGGAGCGAGCAACTGACTTATTGGAAATAATACATACTAATGTATGCGATCCGATGAGTGTTGAGGCTCGCAGCGGGTATCGTTATTTTCTGACCTTCACAGATGATTTGAGCAGATATGAGTATATCTACTTGATGAAACATAAGTCTGAAACATTTGAAAAGTTATTAGAATTGCAGAGTGAAGTGGAAAATCATCATGACAAGAAAATGAAGTTTCTACGATTTGATCGCGGAGATGAATATTTGAGTTACGAGTTTTGTCTTTAGTTAAAACAATGTGAAATAGTTTCACTACTCACGCCACCTGGAACACCACAATGTAATGGTGTGTACGAACATCGTAACCGTACTTTATTGGATATAGTGCAATCTATGATGTTTCTTACCGATTTACCACTATATTTTTGGGGTTATGCATTAGAGACAGCTGCATTCACATAAAAAAGGGCACCATCTAAATCCGTTGAGATGACACCGTATGAACTGTGGTTTGGCAAGAAACCAAAGTTGTCGTTTCTTAAAGTTTGGGGTTGTGATCCTTATATGAAAAAGTTTCATCCTGATAAGCTCAAACCCAAATCAGAGAAATATGTCTTCATAGGATACCTAAAGGAGACTGTTGGGTACACCTTCTATCACAGATCTGAAGGCAAGACATTCGTTGCTAAGAGTGGATCCTTTCTAGAGAAGGAGTTTCTCTTGAAAGAAGTGAGTGGGAGGAAAGTAGAACTTGATGAGGTAACTGTACCTGCTCCCTTATTGGAAAGTAGTTCATCACAGAAACTGATTCCTGTGACACCTACACCAATTAGTCAGGAAGCTAATGACATTGATCACGAAACTTCAGATCAAGTTACTACTGAACCTCGTAGGTCAACCAGAGTAAGATCCGCACCAGTGTGGTATGGTAATCCTGTTCTGGAGGTCATGTTACTTGACCATGACGAACCTACGAACTATGAGCAAGCGATGATGAGCCCAGATTCCGCAAAATGGCTTGAGGCCATGAAATCTGAGACGGGATCCATGTATGAGAACAAACTATGGACTTTGGTTGACTTGCCCGTTGATCGGCAAGCCATTGAGATTAAATGGATCTTCAAGAGGAAGATGGACGTTGATAGTAGTGTTACTATCTACAAAGGTAGACTTGTCGAAAAAGGTTTTTGACAAAGTTCAAGGTGTTGACTACGATGAGATTTTCTCACTCGTATCGATGCTTAAAGTCTGTCCGAATCATGTTAGCAATTGCCGCATTTTATGAAATCTGGCAAATGGATAACAAAACTGCAATCCTTAATGTATTTCTTAAAGAAGAGTTGTATATGATGCAACTAGAAGGTTTTGTCAATCCTAAAGGTGTTAACAAAATGTGCAAGCTCCAGCGATCCATCTATGGACTAGTACAAGCATCTCGGAGTTGGAATATACGCTTTGATGAGTTGATCAAAGCATATAGTTTTATACAGACTTGCGGTGAAGCCTATATTTACAAGAAAGTGAGTGGGAGCACTACAGCATTTCTGATAAGTATATGTGAGTGACATATTGTTGATCGGAAATAATGTAGAATTATTCTGTAAAGCATAAAGAAGTGTTTGAAAGGAGTTTTTCAAAGAAAGACCTCAGTGAAGCTGCTTACATATTGAGCATCAAGATCTATAGAGATAGATCAAGACGCTTGATAAGTTTTTTCAATGAGTACATACCTTGACAAGATTTTGAAGTAGTTCAAAATGGAACAATCAAAGAAAGAGTTCTTGCCTGTGTTACAAGGTGTGAAATTGAGTAAGACTCAAAGCCCGACCACGGCAGAAGATAGAAAGAGAATGAAAGTCATTCCCTGTGCCTCAGCCATAGGTTCTATAAAGTATGCCATGCTATGTACCAGATCTATTGTATACCCTACTCTGATTTTGGCAAGGGAGTATAACAGTGATCTAGGAGTAGATCACTGGACATCGGTCAAAATTATCCTTAGTGGAATAAGGATATGTTTCTCGATTATGGAGGTGACAAAAGGTTCGTCGTAAAAGGATTACGTCGATACAAGTTTTTGGCACTGATCCGGATGACTCTAAGTCTTCATCTGGATACATGTTGAAAGTGGGAGCAATTAGCTAAAGTAGCTCTGTGTAGAGCATTGTAGACATAGAAATTTGCAAAATACATACGGATCTGAATTTTGGCAGACTCGTTGACTAAGCTTCTCTCACAAGCAAAACATGATCACACCTTAGTACTCTTTGGGTGTTAATCACATATAGATGTGAACTAGATTACTGACTCTAGTAAACCCTTTAAGTGTTGGTCACATGACGATGTGAACTCTGGGTGTTAATCACATGGTGATGTGAACTATTGATGTTAAATCACATGGCGATGTGATCTAGATTATTGACTCTAGTGCAAGTGGGAGACTGAAGGAAATATGCCCTAGAGGCAATAATAAAGTTATTATTTATTTCCTTATTTCATGATAAATGTTTATTATTCATGCTAGAATTGTATTAACCGGAAACATAATACATGTGTGAATACATAGACAAACAAAGTGTCACTAGTATGCCTCTACTTGACTAGCTCGTTAATCAAAGATGGTTATATTTCCTAACCATAGACATGTGTTGTCATTTGATTAACGGGATCACATCATTAGGAGAATGATGTGATTGACATGACCCATTCCATTAGCTTAGCACCTGATCATTTAGTATGTTGCTATTGCTTTCCTCATGACTTATACATGTTCCTATGACTATGAGATTATGCAACTCCCGTTTGCCAGAGGAACACTTTGTGTGCTACCAAATGTCACAACGTAACCGGGTGATTATAAAGGAGCTCTACAGGTGTCTCCAAAGGTACATGTTGGGTTGGCATATTTCGAGATTAGGATTTGTCACTCCGATTGTTGGAGAGGTATCTCTGGGCCCTCTCGGTAATGCACATCACATAAGCCTTGCAAGCATTGCAACTAATGAGTTAGTTGCGAGATGAGGTATTACGAAACGAGTAAAGAGACTTGCCAGTAACGAGATTGAACTAGGTATTGAGATACCGACGATCGAATCTCGGGCAAGTAACATACCGATGACAAAGGGAACAACGTATGTTGTTATGCGATCTGACCGATAAAGATCTTCCTAGAATATGTAGGAGCCAATATGAGCATCCAGGTTCCGCTATTGGTTATGGACCGACGACGTGTCTCGGTCATGTCTACATTGTTATCGAACCCGTAGGGTTCGCACGCTTAAGGTTTCGATGATAGTTATATTATGAGTTTATGAGTTTTGATGTACCGAAGGAGTTCGGAGTCCCGGATGAGATCGGGGACATGACGAGGAGTCTCGAAATGGTCGAGACATAAAGATCAATATATTGGACGACTATATTCGGACATCGGAAAGGTTCCGAGTGATTCGGGTATTTTCGGGGGTACCGGGGAGTTACGGCAATACGAGGAAGAAGCAATGGGCCTCATGGGCCAAGTGGTGGAAGAGAGGAGCAGGGCACGCGGCCCCCCTAGCCCAAACCGAATTGGACTTGGGGGCCGGCCCCTCTTTCCTCCTTTTCCTCCCTCTCCTTCCTTCTCCTTCTCCTTCCCTTCCTTCCCCTCTCCTACTTGGACTAGGAAAGAGGGGGGAATCCTACTTGGAGTAGGATTGTCCCCCCTTGTGCGCGCCTCCTCCCCTTGGCCGCCTCTCCCCCCTTGCTCCTTTATATACGGGGGCAGGGGGGCACCTCTAGACACAACAATTGATCCTTGAGATCTCTTAGCCGTATGCAGTGCCCCTCTCCACCAAAATCCTCGATAATATTGTAGCGGTGCTTAGGCGAAGCCCTGCGACGGTAGAATATCAAGATCGTCACCACGCCGTCGTGCTGATGGAACTCATCCCCGACACTTTGCTGGATCGGAGTCCGGGGATCGTCTTCGAGCTGAACGTGTGCAAGAACTCGGAGGTGCCGTAGTTTCGGTGCTTGATCGGTCGGGCCGTGAAGACGTATGACTACATCAACTGCGTTGTTATAACGCTTCCGCATCGGTCTACGAGGGTACGTGGACAACACTCTCCCCTCTTGTTGCTATGCATCACCATGATCTTGTGTGTGCGTAGGAATTTTTTTGAAATTACTATGTTCCCTGACAGATGTCTTCTCAGGAGTCAGTCGGGGAGAGTCGGGTGTCCCATCCGACACTGGGGACAAGAGCAAACAACAATGCTGACCACTTTGGGCCATCAACTGAGGAAGAGATTGAGGCCAATTTGAAAAGGATAGATGCCATGGAGGAGGATGAAGAAGTTACTTCCCGTTTCCGAGCAGGATTCACTATGGGGGAACTACAGAGCTCGACTATTCCAAACTCGGTCATCCCTTCCAATGTTAGATTTCTTTCTTATGAAAATATGAAAAAGAGTGTTACTTGTTCTCCTGCAGCTATGCAACATCCTTGGGTGAAAGGAGCTTTAGCCGTCATGGGCAAGCTCCGAAAGGAAATAATGGACCTCAAGCAACAAGTCAATAAGCTCGAGGAAGAGAATCGTATCCTAAGGGGCATCATCGCCAAGAATATCACATCACCACCCCAAAGAAGGAGACATTAACACATGGGTATGGGCACTCCCCTTGGCAACTGCCAAGCTTGGGGGAGTGCCCCGGTATCGTATCATCATCACACCTTTTATCTTTACCGTTTTTCTTAGTTCGATCCTTTTGATAATATCTTGAACTAGTAGAATAAAGTTTTAGTATGATCTAGTTGTGAGTTTTGCTTTATGATCTTCCTATGTAATCGAGTCCGTGAGTTATATATAATAAATATTAGTGTTGAATCAAGGACTTGATTATTTTGCTATGATCTGGAGGGAATAAAATAAAAAGAGAAAGAAATAGAAAGAAATAAAGAGATCATATGGATCTTATGGAGAGTAATGAGCTCACATATAAAGAGTATGATGAATAAAAGTTGTTGAGAGTTGACAAACATAATGTTGGTCATCGTTGCAATTAATAGGAAGTAATAAAGAAAGAGAGGTTCACATATAGATATACTATCTTGGACATCTTTTATAATTGTGAGCACTCATTAACGTATGATATGCTAAAGAGTTGATGTTGGACAAGGAAGACAACATAATGGGTTATGTTTTCTTACATCTAAGATAAATTATATTGTCATGGATCGTCCAACATGTTGAGCTTGCCTTTCCCTCTCTTGCTAGCCAATTTATTTGCACCAAGTAGAGATACTACTTGTGCTTCCAAATATCCCTAAACCCGTTTTTGCCATGAGAGTCTACCACACCTACCTATGGATTGAGTAAGATCCTTCAAGTAAGTTGTCATTGGTGCACGCAATAAAAATTGCTCTCTAAATATGTATGACTTATTAGTGCGGTGAGAATAAGCTTTATACGATCTTGTGATGTGGAAGAAATAAAAGCGATAGACTGCATAATAAAGGTCCATATCACAAGTGGCAATATGAAGTGACGTTCTTTTGCAATAAGATTTTGTGCATCCAACTATAAAAGCACATGACAACCTCTGCTTCCCTCTGCGAAGGGCCTATCTTTTATTCTTGTCTTATACTTCATGCAAAGAGTCATGGTGATCTTCACCTTTCCTTTTTACATTTTATCATTTTGCAAGCACAATGTGTTGGAAAGATCCAGATATATATAGCTAATTGGATGTGAGCTTTCATGAACTATTATTGTTGACATGACCCTTGAGGTAAAAGTTGGGAGGCAAAACTATAAGCCCCTATCTTTCTCTGTGTCCGATTAAAACTTCATACCCATAAATATTGCGTGAGTGTTAGCAATTGTGAAATACTAAATGATAGTTGAGTATGTGGACTTGCTGAAAAGCTCTTATATTGACTCTTTCCTATGTTATGATAAATTGCAATTGCTTCAATGACTGAGATTATAGTTTGTTAGTTTTCAATGAAGTTTCTGATTCGTACTTGAGTATGTCACTGAATTGTTACTTTAGCATAAGAGATCATATGACAATATATATATATGTTGCTGTTCTAAGAATGATCATGATGCCCTCATATCCGTATTTTATTTTATCGACACCTCTTTCTCTAAACATGTGGACATATTTTTCGATTTCGGCTTTCGCTTGAGGACAAGCGAGGTCAAAGCTTGGGGGAGTTGATACGTCCATTTTGCATCATGCTTTTATATCGATATTTATTGCATTATGGGATATTATTACACATTATGTCACAATACTTATACCTATTCTCTCTTATTTTACAAGGTTTACATGAAGAGGGAGAATGCCGGCAGCTGGGATTCTGGGCTAGAAAAGGAGCAAATATTAGAGACCTATCCAGCACAGCTCCAAAAGTCCTGAAACTTCACGGAAGTAATTTTTGGAATTAATAAAAAATAATGAGCAAAGAAAGCACCAGAGGGGGCCCGCACCCTGGCCACGAGGGTGGGGGGCGCGCCCTACCCCCTGGGCGCGCCCCCTGCCTCGTGGGCCCCCTAGTGGCCCTCTGATGCCCATCTTCTGCTATATGAGGTCTTTCGTCCAAGAAAAATCATAAGCAAGCTCATGGGACAAAACTTCACCGCCACGAGGCGGAATCTTGGCGGAACCAATCTAGGGCTCCGCCGGAGCTGTTCTGCCGGGGAAACTTCCCTCTGGGGGGGGGGGGGAAATGATCACCATCGTCATCACCAACGATCCTCTCATCGGGAGGGGGTCAATATCCATCAACACCTTCACTAACACCATCTCATCTCAAACCCTAGTTCATCTCTTGTATCTAATCTTTGTATCCAAACCTCAGATGGGTACCTGTGGGTTGCTAGTAGTGTTGATTACTCCTTGTAGTTGATGCTAGTTGGTTTACTTGGTGGAAGATCATATGTTCAGATCCATTATGCATATTAATACCCCTCTAATTATGAACATGAATATGCTTTGTGATTAGTTATGTTTGTTCCTGAGGACATGGGAGAAGTCTTGCTATAAGTAGTCATGTGAATTTGGCATTCGTTCGTTATTTTGATGAGATGTATGTTGTCATCCCTCTATTGGTGTCATGTGAATGTCGACTACATGACACTTCACCATTGTTTGGGCCTAGAGGGAGGCATTGGGAAGTAATAAGTAGATGACGGGTTGCCAGAGTGACAGAAGCTTAAACCCTAGTTTATGCGTTGCTTTGTAAGGGGCTGATTTGGATCCATATGATTCATGCTATGGTTAGGTTTACCTTAATACTTCTGTTGTAGTTGTAGAAGCTTGCAATGGGGGTTAATCATAAGTGGGATGTTTGTCCAAGTAAGGACGGTACCCAAGCACCGGTCCACCCACATATGAAATTATCAAAGTACCGAACGCAAATCATATGAGCGTGATGAAAACTAGCTTGACTTTCTTAATGAAATTCAGCCAAGCATTCTGAACAAGTTTCTGTCCTCAGTAATGTTGTAGCATGATCAGAAGGTAATATTTTTTGAATAGCTTGTTTTGTTGAATCTATTAATATAATTGTGATTATTTGTTGCTTGTACAAATGAAGGTTCTATTTGTAACAATGCAAGTGGGTCAAGTAGAAAATTTATTGATATAGTTGAATCAAATGTTGAACATATGGTTGTTTTAACCTATCCAAATCTAATGAATATTTTTCATTGTGAAAAATACTTTTAGTTCATAATTGTTGTGCCGATGCACTAAGCTTGGTGAACTTATGTGTGGGATATGAAGGAGAAAGTAAGCAACACTTTAGATCCATACTGTGCAAATGGTACTGCATCATACATGAAAGAAAGGCATGAAACATGTGCTTATATATATTTGACTGTACTGAAAAGTTCTTGAGTATTTAGAGTTGCTTTCATCATCTTGGATGGTCAAAGAAATTTCATCATCCAACGTACCACTTAAGAGGTATATTCCATTATTCATGTTTATCTGTAAAACTAATTTATTTCTTCTAATTATGGCAAATGCAGGGAAGATTCAGCAATTGCATCTCTGATGATAGCAATGTACTTTGATGGCATTGAAGTAAAATAAAAACTAACTAAGGTACATTTGAATGTTAATGTTTCATTCTAATTTGTTTATCAGCTCTATTGCTACTTACATAGTTGCACATTTTTTTGTAGTACACATTTTCTATTATACGAGTACTAATGTTATGGCATTTACAAAAAAATGGACTGTAATAAAGGAAAGCTACCTTTACATCTTCATCAAATGATGTAGAAATTGTAGATCAAAATTCTTAAGCATGAACTAAATATTTACTATTTGTAATAAGGATTAAGGTGTTGTGTGTTGACACATATAAGTTTGTATTGATTATTTTAATTATATGTAATTGTAGTATCTTAGAATGATTAGACGTAATATTTGAATTGTAATGCCATATTAAAGAGTTTGAACAATTTATATTAATTGATCTTGTTGTCATGGTGACCCACTTACAGATACTCAGTACTAACTGAATGTATACTACAAGTGTTAACTCATTGATAGGATAAAATAATTATATGTATATATTGAGAAGAATTTATAGGATGAGAAACTATTGAATTAGTAAAGATTGTTAAATTTAATTTGAACAACATTTATATTTACTAGAAGATCAGTCGATTACATCATTGTCAATTAAAGTACAATCTTAGTAGAAAAGATGTGAAAACCTACAATATCCCTAGAATTGAAGGACGCGGAGGTCTACCGGGTCACTTATATGAATTTGCATAGTTGCATCAAAAGGTTTCTAGTTTAGTAACCTATTTCAGCAAGTCTACTACACTACACATTTTATTGCAATGTAACCGAAGTTTAATATAAGCTAAATAGGAGTAAATTAAATAACGTATTGATATAATTGGAATTGCGGAAGCAAACACCAATTTACTAAAAAAGAATAATGTCTATTTTTTCCGAAGATCCACTATGACAATGAAAAAGATTACTACATATCCGACCAAACACCCCTTCCTTAAAGAAATCTTGGAGAAAATGTAACACTTACTCTCAAACTTCTATAATATTTTACTAAACTCTATGTATTAGAACTTACTGATTCAGAACATCTACAAATCGAAGGATACTAGAATTATATTAACTGTATTAAGATAACATCACTCTCTAGATGATCAGAATTCCAGTTCCCCTCTCGTTGATAAATTACGCATTGGAATCAATTCCTCAGTACAACTTTAATATGCTTCTACGTAATTTAGAATCTCGAAAACACCATGGTTACTAGGGCTTGTGTCAATAGTATGTGGCCTAAAATAAGCATATCCTTCTTCAACATATAATTCTCGAACTGTAACTAATACCTAGATAACCAAGGATATTGTTTACGTTGCTAGTACAACGAATAAATTTGTTGACGGACTGAAATTTTGACAATATCATTATCACTAACAATGGGATCTGCATCATAATCACTTTGGTGACCTTGTGATCTATCCATTAACAGATAACTGCATATCAGATCAAAGTAAACTAGTATAGAGAAAAATAAGAAATCCTAACTTGTGAACAATGCAACAATGTTAACATACCAAATCTTGGGGTGTATCCAAGGTCAGCTTTCCTAATTCAGTGCCATGGACCAACATAGTGGAGTGAAAATCTTCAATAACATCAATCTATTACAATGAGCTTTATTTTTTGCTCAAGAGCAACATGTAGGAGGACAGATTGATATAAATTTGTTGCTAAGAACGAAGAACATTAACTAATGTAAGTTCGAGATTGCAAACTTGGATCTTGGGATAAGAAGCTACATCTCCAAGCCCTAGCGATTTTGCCACCAAAGTTGTTTTGCTGATTGCCGCCGTTAAAGTTCGGTGAGAAGGTTGAGGTAAAAGAACCTGAGATTGGTGGGGAGAAGGAAACATGGCACAACAGGCATCTATTTAAATGGCTATGAAATGACTTTCCCATGATTTTATGTAATTTCTTCCGGATAATGGTTTTTTCATTTCTGAATGTTAGTCCAAGTTGTATAAAAATATAATTTTATATTGTAAAAACCAAATACCAAAGATTGTAGTTTATATTTATAGATATTGCGTTGGAAGGAATATTGTAAATATATTATTTATTACTCGTAATGTATTATAGAGATTTTGTGGATGGAAATTTAATGGAGAACCCCTAGAAAGTTTTAAGAGATGGAACTAAGAGTTAGGTCTATTCCGTATAGAGGGAGATAGTGACAAAATGTGCGGAGATAGTAAGGTTCTGCGATGTGGTCATATACAAATATGATATTTATTAATAGGGAGCCCACTACCTCGTAAAAACCGTCCGCTCCCCTTGGGTCTCAAACTAAAAAAAATACAACCAGATCACAGACCAGAATTCTTCTTCGTCTTGGGATGGCAGCTGGTAACCAAAGATTCAACCCTAGGTAGCTGTCTTTATTGTTCTACCACACTGTTTCCTCGTAAGTTTACCTTGAGAAACTTGTATTAGGCAGGAAATTTCACTCATATGTATCCGCACTTTTGGTGAGAGAAGTGAAACTGTGGATAAGGAACATTAGCAAAGAGCTAAAGGCACACATGATAAGGTGACACATCATTGAAACAGTTAGCTTGTAGGTATGTTTGCATTTTGCCACAACACAAGTTTTTTATCATCAATTTGGATATTTACTATATGTTATGAGCATCTGTTTTGATATTGGTATGACTATGTGTTATTTAGTAGTGTCAACGTATCAACATATGGCTGAAGAATGAGTTTAGATTTGAATAAACTTTATTTGTCAGCTTTAAGATGTGTACAATTATGGTACTTTCAATTGAACTATTTTTAAGGATTCAGAACTGTGTAAGGCATCATAATGGGTTGATTTGTACTCTATAGGATTTTCAAATCTAAAATTATTTATTGTGTTTGAAATTTAAGTACTTCGATCAGAAACTTACATGTTTGCGTTAGTGAAAATATCAAGTTTTTTGAATATGAGTTTAGTTTCCGATTTAGACTCCACACATGAAAGAGAGAAACAACATAATTAAGAAGCTATCAAGTTACTAATTAAGGCATATGGTCAATACGTTAAGAAGGCATGTCAATATGTACAATGGAAATTGATTATCCTCTTTAGTCGTGGGAAGTAAAACAATTGCACAAAAAAATAGTCTTGAAAGCTCAGGGTGATCAACATGGAGGGTCTTAGATAACTCCACGACTCCTAGAAGGTTTGATAGACTCGGTTGAGAATTCATCCAATCCAGGTGCTTTATAATTAATGCAACTTCGCTCACCACATGTTTAGAAAAAAGGGGTTGTGATGAGCTTATTTCGAGTATCCAAAACCTATGACTTTTCTTCGATTGAAACATTTAGAGAGAAAGTACTTGAGCTGGGAGTTTCTAATATACATATTATCTGATAATATAAACCTTTAGGGAAGTCATGGGGGGGGAGCTGCTACACAACTACTACTACAAAAATGGTAACCGGAAAAGGACACCACTCAAGTGTAATCATGAGAGTGCATAGTACATCTATTATTCGACTTGGCTAATCTAGATTGGATCGAGAGAAAGCCTTTTCAGAGACTAGATCTATTGTTATCCTCGTATATCTCATGCAAATAAAGATTTAGTGTACAACCATCGCTAAAAATTGTAATAAATAGGCGGAGGAGATATAGGGGTGAAGGAAAAGCCCTCAAATGAGCAATTGCGGTTGGGCGGGGGTGGGGGTGGGGGTACTATGTGGGTCATGTAATGAACCCACACAACAAGGTCGGACACATGGGCCAACTGCATGGACTCCCTAGTGGTCGTCATGAGTTGGCTTTTGTCCTGTTCCTCATATTATCTCCTTGTCTCCTTGATGTCTAACCAACATAAAAAGGATTCTTTTTTCTATATTTTAGCGATAAACAAAATTAAATATATGAGAAAAACATTAAACTTCAAAAGAAATACATGCATTTCTGTTGTAGTAGTGAAACAACAACATAAGAAGGGGTATACAAAGATGTTGTTAGACATCAAATTTAGTATAAGCTCTATTCCACTAAAACATGGAACTCTACTCTTCTAGTCAAGGATATCAAGGTAAAACCATCGAGAAGGGTGAACAAGAATTCCATTGAGAGGAAAAAACTCTGAAAACAAGATATGATAGAGAACCTCTTGCGTCGACAAGAGGTGAGATAATTTTTCACCGAGAGGCAAGGTTGGAGAAAGCGCCAGGCAAAAACGAGGAGTTTGGCCTTCTCCTAGCACCTAAGTGGTGCTTAAGCGCCTTAGGCGTAGCCTAGGTGCATGTATAGTTTTGGCTATCAGGGTGTATTTGGGATAATATATGTGTATCAATATTAATTTAGAGCATATAAGTGCGGAAACTACGATGTCTAGCCTTTAGAATATGGCCTAGGCCCATTTGGCCTATCTATGCAATGTATCATGATATCTCGTTTGAGTAGATAATTTCTTCTTTTGCATGCCTAGAGTTTCTCTTATGTCCTCGGCGAGTCGTTTGGTCGTTGCCTAGCACCTAAGGGTGTCTATGCGCCTTTCGGCGTCGTCTTTTCCAGCACAACTAAGAGGAGATCTCTTCACACCACACTTGAGATGAAATCCCCTCCCGTAAGAATGAGATGCCTTACAAGCTACCACTGGACACTTTTTATAGGATTTTTACTTCGACCATCATTGCTCTTGCACTACTAGGAAAATGCTTATACATAGTAGCATAGTAGTAGCGCTGGAAAATAGTAAACGCTGCTGCTATTTAGCAGTAGCGCTTTTCCTGGAAAGCGCTACTAGTAACACCATAGTAGTAGCGCTATGAAGCAGAAAGGCGCTACTACTATGTGGGACCAGACGGGGCCACCGACGGTTTTTGTAGTTGTAGCGGTGTACAGAAAAAAGCGCTACTACTAACAATTTAGTAGCAGCACTCGGTTTTAATGCACCGCTATTGCTAGTGGGCCCCACTTAGTTAGCGCTTTTCCTGGAGTGCGCTACTACTAAGTCCAATAGCAGCAGCACTTTTTGCAAAGCAGCGCTACTGCTAGTTGCGGCTGGTGCCACCTTTTCCAACCCCTCCCCTCCTCTCCCCCACTTTGCCCTCGCTCTCCCTCCTTTCCCCTCTCCCCTCTCCACTCTCCACCATTGTTGCTCTTCTTCTCTCTTCCTCCTACCTCTCTTTTCTCCTTATTAATGGCACCCTCCTCCATAAATGGCCTCTCTCTTTCTCCTACACCTCTCTTCTCTCCCCCATTAATGCCCCCATCCACCATAACCCCTCTCCATTAGTTAGCTAGCTAGATTCACCTCTCCTCCCGAACAACTATATCTATCTAGCTATTTAGCCAACCACACGTGCTCTCTCGATCGTTCTCTCTCATCATCTAAGTAACCGCGTGCTCTCGGTCTCTCTCGGGAGATATATATATATATATATATATAGGTGAGTAAAAAGTTGTTCATTTCAAGAATGGGAATATGTGTGTGAATGAGAATGAGAATAGGTGAGTAAAAAGTTGTTCATTTCCGGATTTGTGCTAGTGAAATGCCCTCGAGTTACTTATGTTTTGCCGAAATGTCGATTTATTTCCGTTTCGGTGAATTTCGAGCAAACTCATATGTCCTATTTTTAGGCAAGGTCATGCCAAAATTATATATATATGACTTTGAAGCATGCATTATTTATTTCATAACCCTTTTGCTTGTTATACCGTGAAGTCGGTCATGAAGGTGAGTGGATGAACGGTGGAGCGGTACATGCAATCTGTGATGATGGACATGTATGCAAATAATTGGACTAGGATTAGTTGTCCGTGTGCAAGATGCAAGGAAGGAGTCCTTTTGGACCCTTTTAATCATGGCACTTTGAAGCGCACCTGCTGATGAATGGTTTCACGGATGGCTATACTCAGTGGATAAGTGAAGAAGAAGATGATGATGAGGACGTCCACATGGCAGGGAATAACGACATGGGGCTAGATGAAGAGATGACCGATCGACAAGAAGACGATGGCGTCGGACATGTTGGCGGGGAAGAGTCCGAAAATGATGACGGCGGCGGAGAAGATTCCGGACACAGCGAAGAAGAGTCCGGACATGGAGGAGAAGAGGCGGCGGTCACGCTGCAGTCTTCGATGCTACTAAGTCCAGTCATGTAGGACCCTCATGTTCGAGACGTCCTTCGCAAGAGTACGACTAGCGAGAGAGCTGCTTCTAGAGTGGAGGCCAAGCTGGCGCAACTTGAAGTAGTCTCGAGGACTCCATTGTATGATGGTTGCGATCCCGAGGTGACCCACTTGAGTTTCACGCTCAAACTTGTAAAGATGAAGGTCAAAAACAAATGGATAGACAAAAGCCTCGATGATCATTTGAAGTTTCTACATAATAAAGTTCTTCCCGCGGGGAACCTGTGTCCTACTAGTGTCGAGGAGGCCAAGAAAATCGTTTGCCCTTTTGATTTGCCGCACATTAGTTACCATGCATGCATCAACGATTGCATCATTTATCGAGTGGAGCACGTGGAAAAAACCAACTGTCCAGTGTGCAATGCTTCTCGATACAAGAAGGCAGGAAAGAAAGCTCCTCAGAAAGTTGTATGGTACTTTCCGATCACTCCCCGTCTGCAGCGGTATTTCGTAGATCCTAAGGAAGCAAAGCTCATGTGCTGGCACGCGGAGAGGAAGAAGCCTGACGATGGAGATGATCCGAGGCTGAGACACCTCGTAGATGGTAGCCAGTGGAGAGCATTCAACACCGTATATGGATTTGCTGCAGAAGATCCAAGGAACATCGTGCTTGGTGCGAGTACCGATGCCATGAATCCGTTTGGAAACCAGAACACCAACCACAACACATGGCCCATGTTTGTATGGATGTACAACCTCCCCCCATGGAAGTGCATGAATACGAAGTACATACACATGAGCATGCTGATTCAAGGGCTGAAACAATCGAGAAATAGTATTAACCTATATATGGGGCTTTTGCTAGAGGAGCTAGACACGTTATGGAAAACATTGGCATGGACATGGGACGCTAGAAAAGGAGAATATTTCCATATGAGAGTTGCGCTGATGACGACAGTGCACGACTATCTCGGTTACGGGTACACCTTAGGCCAGGTGTGCCACGGATACTGCGGATGCACGAGGTGCATGGATGATACAACATCTCAGCAGCTTACGTCAACGAAAGATGGCGGGTCTGGGAAAATCGTCTACATGGGGCATCGTAGATGGCTCGAGAAGGATGACCCGTGGAGAAAGCATGGAGATCTTTTCAATGGGTTGGCTGAGCTTCGGGGACCTCCATGTAAAAGGAGCGGCACCGAAATCAACGAGCTGTTGAGAAACTGGGAACAATGCCCCGCGCCGGGAAAGATCAAAAAGGCGCCGGAGCCGCTGCTGAAGGTATGGAAAACGAGGTCTGTTTTCTGGGACTTGGAGTGCTGGCGCAATCATGACAGGCCTCATTGCCTTGATCCAATGCATATCATGAAGAATGTCCTCGAGAGCTTGCTTGGCACACTGATGAACATGCCGGAGAAGACCAAGGATGGGCCTAAGGCAAGGAAAGACTTGGAAGATTTGAAGATCAAGAAAGATCTCCACCGTAAAAAGTTGAAGGAGGAGACGGAGACGGAGACGGAGATGTACTTCCCACCCGCGTTCTTTGACGTCATGGGGCATCTGTGTGTCCACATCATGGAGGACATCATCGACCTCGAGCCGACATTCCTTCACAGCATGTTGCCATTTGAGAGGATAAATGGGGTCATCAAAGGATTCGTTCGTAACATGTCCCGTCCCGAAGGGAGCATCGTCCAGGGGTATCTGACGCATGAGTGCGTCTCCTTTTGCGAGGATTATATAAGCGTCGAAGACCCTGTTGTTGGTTTGCCCGTCAAGAAGCACGATGGGAAGCTCGAAGGAGATGGTCACAAAGATGGCCGGAGGGAATTGCACGTTGACTACTCGGATCGACGGAACGACTTTGACAGGGCTAACTTAGTAGTGCTACAACACCTAGATGTGGCAGATGATTATGTGGCACAACACAAATAAACCATCGCAAAGAAGTACTGGGATAAGGGGATGCTCAAGACGGATGATGAAGTTACTATAGAGCACACTGCCACTTTCTTGTGCTAGTTTAAACAACAAGTTCTTGAAAATCCCCCGGAAGAGGGCAATTCAGACGGATTGCTCCTACACACCTTAGCACATGGCCCTGCGCCCAAGCTCGTGACCTATTAGTCCTACGATATCAATAGGCACACGTTCTACACGGAGGCCAAAGACATGGGCAGTGATTACCAGAACTCCGGGGTGACAATTCAATGCGTGACCGACGCCAACGGCACAACTGAAAGATTCTATGGAAGGGTCGAAGAGATCTGGGAGCTTGACTATGCTGGAATGCATGATGCGACGATGTTCCGTGTCAGATGGGCCAAGGACATCGTAAGAGAAAACAAGTATTTCACCACCATGTCTATACCCGACGCGAAGAGCACTCCCGTGAACGTTAACGTCATTGCCAAAAAGGAATCCCGCCACTGGTTGTCAAAACCAATCATTTTCGATCATCTGGATTATTCTAGAAGTATCAGGAACCCAGGCTGGACTGCCCTGGTACTCGATGAAGGAAATATGCCCTAGAGGCAATAATAAAGTTATTATTTATTTCCTTATGTCATGATAAATGTTTATTATTCATGCTAGAATTGTATTAACCGGAAACATAATACATGTGTGAATACATAGACAAACAGAGTGTCACTAGTATGCCTCTACTTGACTAGCTCGTTAATCAAAGATGGTTATGTTTCCTAACCATGAACAAAGAGTTGTTATTTGATTAACGAGGTCACATCATTAGTTGAATGATCTGATTGACATGACCCATTCCATTAGCTTAGCACCCGATCGTTTAGTATGTTGCTATTGCTTTCTTCATGACTTATACATGTTCCTATAACTATGAGATTATGCAACTCCCGTTTACCGGAGGAACACTTTGGGTACTACCAAACGTCACAACGTAACTGGGTGATTATAAAGGAGTACTATAGGTGTCTCCAATGGTGGATGTTGGGTTGGCGTATTTCGAGATTAGGGTTTGTCACTCCGATTGTCGGAGAGGTATCTCTGGGCCCTCTCGGTAATACACATCACATAAGCCTTGCAAGCATTATAACTAAGATGTTAGTTATGAGATGATGTATTACGGAACGAGTAAAGAGACTTGCCAGTAACGAGATTGAACTAGGTATTGGATACCGACGATCGAATCTCGGGCAAGTAACATACCGATGACAAAGGGAACAACGTATGGTGTTATGCGGTCTGACCGATAAAGATCTTCGTAGAATATGTAGGAGCCAATATGGGCATCCAGGTCCCGCTATTGGTTATTGACCGGAGACGTGTCTCGGTCATGTCTACATTGTTCTCGAACCGTAGGGTCCGCACGCTTAACGTTACGATGATAGTTATTATGAGTTTATGCATTTTGATGTACCGAAGGTAGTTCGGAGTCCCGGATGTGATCACGGACATGACGAGGAGTCTTGAAATGGTCGAGACATAAAGATTGATATATTGGAAGCCTATGTTTGGACATCGGAAGTGTTCCGGGTGAAATCGGGATTTTACCGGATTACCGGGAGGGTTACCGGAACCCCCCGGGAGCCAAATGGGCCAACATGGGCCTTAGTGGAAAGGTGAAAGGGCTGCCCACATAGGGCTGTGCGCCTCCCCCCTCTCTCTAGTCCTATTAGGACTAGGAGAAGGTGGCCGCCCCCCCTCTCTCCCTTTCCCACTTGGGAATCCTAGTTGGACTAGGATTGGAGGGGGGAGTCCTACTCCCGGTAGGAGTAGGACTCCTCCTGCGCCTCCCTCCTCTTGGCCAGCCAGCCCTCCCCCTCTCATCCTTTATATACGGGGGCAGGGGGCACCTCTAGACACACAAGTTGATCCTTGAGATCGTTCCTTAGCCGTGTGCGGTGCCCCTGCCACCAAATTCCACCTCGATCATACCGTTGTAGTGCTTAGGCGAAGCCCTACGTCGGTAGTACATCAAGATCGTCACCACGCCGTCGTGCTGACGGAACTCCTCCCCGAAGCTTTGCTGGATCGGAGCCCGGGGATCGTCATCGAGCTAAACGTGTGCTAAGAACTCGGAGGTGCCGGAGTAACGGTGCTTGGATCGGTCGGATCGGGAAGAAGACGTACGACTACTTCCTCTACGTTGTGTCAACGCTTCCGTTGCGATCTACAAGGGTACGTAGATCAGACTCTCCCCCTCGTTGTTGTGCATCACCATGATCTTGCGTGTGCGTAGGAATTTTTTTGAAATTACTACGTTCCCCAACAGTGGCATCCGAGCCTAGGTTTTATGGTTTGATGTTATTTGCACGAGTAGAACACAAGTTAGTTGTGGGCGATACAAGTCATACTGCCTACCAGCATGTCATACTTTGGTTCGGTGGTATTGTTGGACGAGACGGCCCGGACCAACCTTACGCGTACGCTTACGCGAGACCGGTTCCCTCGACGTGCTTTGCACATAGATGGCTTGCGGGCGACTATCTCTCCAACTTTAGTTGAACCGAGTGTGGCTACGCCCGGTCCTTGAGAAGGTTAAAACGGAGTCTATTTGACAAACTATCGTTGTTATTTTGATGCGTAGGTGAGATGAGTTCTTGCTTAAGCCCGTAGCAGCCACGTAAAACTTGCAACAACAAAGTAGAGGACGTCTAACTTGTTTTTGCAGGGCATGTTGTGATGTGATATGGTCAAGGCATGATGCTGATTTTATTGTATGAGATGATCATGTTTTGTAACCAAGTTATCGGCAACTGGCAGGAGCCATATGGTTGTCGCTTTATTGTATGCAATGCAATCGTGATGTAATGCTTTACTTTATTGCTAAGCGGTAGTGATAGTCGTGGAAGCATAAGATTGGCGAGACGACAACGATGCTACGATGGAGATCAAGGTGTCGCGCCGGTGACGATGGTGATCATGACGGTGCTTCGGAGATGGAGATCACAAGCACAAGATGATGATGGCCATATCATATCACTTATATTGATTGCATGTGATGTTTATCTTTTATGCATCTTATCTTGCTTTGATTGACGGTAGCATTATAAGATGATCTCTCACTAAATTATCAAGAAGTGTTCTCCCTGAGTATGCACCATTGCGAAAGTTCTTCGTGCTGAGACACCACGTGATGATCGGGTGTGATAGGCTCTACGTTCAAATACAATGGGTGCAAAACAGTTGCACACGCAGAATACTCAGGTTATACTTGACGAGCCAAGCATATACAGATATGGCCTCGAAACACGGAGACCGAAAGGTCGAGCGTGAATCATATAGTAGATATGATCAACATAATGATGTTCACCGATGAAACTACTCCATCTCACGTGATGATCGGACATGGTTTAGTTGATTTGTATCACATGATCACTTAGAGAATTAGAGGGATGTCTATCTAAGTGGGAGTTCTTTAGTAATATGATTAATTGAACTTAAATTTATCATGAACTTAGTACCTGATAGTATCTTGCTTGTTTATGTTGATTGTAGATAGATGGCTCGTGCTGTTGTTCCGTTGAATTTTAATGCGTTCCTTGAGAAAGCAAAGTTGAAAGATGATGGTAGCAATTACACGGACTGGGTCCGTAACTTGAGGATTATCCTCATTGCTGCACAGAAGAATTACGTCCTGGAAGCACCGCTGGGTGCCAGGCCTGCTGCTGGAGCAACACCAGATGTTATGAACGTCTGGCAGAGCAAAGCTGACGACTACTCGATAGTTCAGTGTGCCATGCTTTACGGCTTAGAATCGGGACTTCAACGACGTTTTGAACGTCATGGAGCATATGAGATGTTCCAGGAGTTGAAGTTAATATTTCAAGCAAATGCCCGGATTGAGAGATATGAAGTCTCCAATAAGTTCTATAGCTGCAAGATGGAGGAGAACAGTTCTGTCCGTGAGCATATACTCAAAATGTCTGGGTATAACAATCACTTGATTCAGATGGGAGTTAATCTGCCAGATGATTGCGTCATTGACAGAATTCTCCAATCACTGCCACCAAGCTACAAGAGCTTCGTGATGAACTATAATATGCAAGGGATGAACAAGACTATTCCCGAGCTCTTCGCAATGCTGAAAGCTGCGGAGGTAGAAATCAAGAAGGAGCATCAAGTGTTGATGGTTAACAAAACCACTAGTTTCAAGAAAAAGGGCAAAGGGAAGAAGAAGGGGAACTTCAAGAAGAACGGCAAGCAAGTTGCTGCTCAGGAGAAGAAACCCAAGTCTGGACCTAAGCCTGAAACTGAGTGCTTCTACTGCAAGCAGACTGGTCACTGGAAGCGGAACTGCCCCAAGTATTTGGCGGATAAGAAGGATAGCAAGGTGAACAAAGGTATATGTGATATACATGTTATTGATGTGTACCTTACTAATGCTCGCAGTAGCACCTGGGTATTTGATACTGGTTCTGTTGCTAATATTTGCAACTCGAAACAGGGACTACGGATTAAGCGAAGATTAGCTAAGGACGAGGTGACGATGTGCGTGGGAAACGGTTCCAAAGTCGATGTGATCGCGGTCCGCACGCTACCTCTACATCTACCTTCGGGATTAATATTAGACCTAAATAATTGTTATTTGGTGCCAGCGTTGAGCATGAACATTATATCTGGATCTTGTTTAATGCGAGACGGTTATTCATTTAAATCGGAGAATAATGGTTGTTCTATTTATATGAGTAATATCTTTTATGGTCATGCACCGTTGAATAGTGGTCTATTGTTGTTAAATCTCGATAGTAGTGATACACATATTCATAATGTAGAAGCCAAAAGATGCAGAGTTGATAATGATAGTGCAACTTATTTGTGGCACTGCCGTTTAGGTCATATCGGTATAAAGCGCATGAAGAAACTCCACACTGATGGACTTTTGGAACCACTTGATTATGAATCACTTGGTACTTGCGAACCGTGCCTCATGGGCAAGATGACTAAAACACCGTTCTCCGGTACTATGGAGAGAGCAACAGATTTATTGGAAATCATACATACCGATGTATGTGGTCCGATGAATATTGAGGCTCGTGGCGGATATCGTTATTTTCTCACCTTCACAGATGATTTAAGCAGATATGGGTATATCTACTTGATGAAACACAAGTATGAAACATTTGAAAAGCTCAAGGAATTTCAGAGTGAAGTTGAAAATCATCGTAACAAGAAAATAAAGTTTCTATGATCTGATCGTGGAGGAGAATATTTGAGTTACGAGTTTGGTATACATTTGAAAAATTGTGGAATAGTTTCACAACTCACGCCACCCGGAACACCACAGCGTAATGGTGTGTCCGAACGTCGTAATCGTACTTTACTAGATATGGTACGATCTATGATGTCTCTTACTGATTTACTGCTATCGTTTTGGGGATACGCTTTAGAGACGGCCGCATTCACGTTAAATAGGGCACCATCAAAATCCGTTGAGACGACGCCTTATGAACTGTGGTTTGGCAAGAAACCAAAGTTGTCATTTCTTAAAGTTTGGGGTTGCGATGCTTATGTGAAAAAGCTTCAACCTGATAAGCTCGAACCCAAATCGGAGAAATGTGTCTTCATAGGATATCCAAAGGAAACTATTGGATACACCTTCTATCACAGATCCGAAGGCAAGAATTTTGTTGCTAAATTCGGAAACTTTCTTGAGAAGGAGTTTCTCTCGAAAGAAGTGAGGGGGAGGAAAGTAGAACTTGACAAGGTAACTGTACCCGCTCCCTTATAAGAAAGTAGTACATCACAGAAAACTGTTTCTGCGACACCTACACCAATAAGTGAGGAAGTTGATGATAATGATCATGAAACTTCAGAACAAGATACTACTGAACCTCGTAGATCAACCAGAGCAAGATCTGCGCCAGAGTGGTACGGTAATCCAGTTCTGGAAGTCATACTACTAGATCATGATGAACCTACGAACTATGAAGAAGCGATGGTGAGCCCAGATTCCGCAAAGTGGCTTGAGGCCATGAAATCTGAGATGGGATCCATGTATGAGAACAAAGTATGGACTTTGGTTGACTTGCCCGATGATCGGCAAGCAATTGAAAATAAATGGATCTTCAAGAAAAAGACTGACGCTGACGGTAATGTTACTGTCTATAAAGCTCGACTTGTTGCAAAAGGTTTTCGACAAGTTCAAGGGGTTGACTACGATGAGACATTCTCACCCGTAGCGATGCTTAAGTCGGTCAGAATCATGTTAGCAATTGCCGCATTTTATGATTATGAAATTTGGCAGATGGATGTCAAAACTGCATTCCTGAATGGATTTCTGGAAGAAGAGTTGTATATGATGCAACCAGAAGGTTTTGTCAATCCAAAGGGAGCTAACAAAGTGTGCAAACTCCAGCGATCCATTTATGGACTGGTGCAAGCATCTCGGAGTTGGAATAAACGCTTTGATAGTGTGATCAAAGCATTTGGCTTTATACAGACTTTTGGAGAAGCCTGTATTTACAAGAAAGTGAGTGGGAGCTCTGTAGCATTTCTGATATTATATGTGGATGACATATTGCTGATTGGAAATGATATAGAATTTCTGGATAGCATAAAGGGATACTTGAATAAAAGTTTTTCAATGAAAGACCTCGGGGAAGCTGCTTACATATTAGGCATAAAGATCTATAGAGATAGATCAAGACGCTTAATTGGACTTTCACAAAGCACATACCTTGACAAGATTTTGAAGAAGTTCAAAATGGATCAAGCAAAGAAAGGGTTCTTGCCTGTGTTACAAGGTGTGAAGTTGAGTCAGACTCAATGCCCGACCACTGCAGAAGATAGAGAGAAAATGAAAGACGTTCCCTATGCTTCAGCCATAGGCTCTATCATGTCTGCAATGCTGTGTACCAGACCTGATGTGTGCCTTGCTATAAGTTTAGCAGGGAGGTACCAAAGTAATCCAGGAGTGGATCACTGGACAGCGGTCAAGAACATCCTGAAATACCTGAAAAGGACTAAGGATATGTTTCTCGTATATGGAGGTGACAAAGAGCTCACCGTAAAAGGTTACGTTGATGCAAGCTTTGACACTGATCCGGATGATTCTAAATCGCAAACCGGATACGTGTTTACTTTAAACGGTGGAGCTGTCAGTTGGTGCAGTTCTAAACAAAGCGTCGTAGCGGGATCTACATGTGAAGCGGAGTACATAGCTGCTTCGGAAGCAGCGAATGAAGAAGTCTGGATGAAGGAGTTCATATCCGATCTAGGTGTCATACCTAGTGCATCGGGTCCAATGAAAATCTTTTGTGACAATACTGGTGCAATTGCTTTGGCAAAGGAATCCAGATTTCACAAAAGGACCAAACACATCAAGAGACGCTTCAACTCCATCCGGGATCTAGTCCAGGTGGGAGACATACGGATTTGCAAGATACATACGGATCTGAATGTTGCAGAACCGTTGACTAAGCCTCTTCCACGAGCAAAACATGATCAGCACCAAGGCTCCATGGGTGTTAGAATCATTACTGTGTAATCTAGATTATTGACTCTAGTGCAAGTGGGAGACTGAAGGAAATATGCCCTAGAGGCAATAATAAAGTTATTATTTATTTCCTTATGTCATGATAAATGTTTATTATTCATGCTAGAATTGTATTAACCGGAAACATAATACATGTGTGAATACATAGACAAACAGAGTGTCGCTAGTATGCCTCTACTTGACTAGCTCGTTAATCAAAGATGGTTATGTTTCCTAACCATGAACAAAGAGTTTTTATTTGATTAACGAGGTCACATCATTAGTTGAATGATTTGATTGACATGACCCATTCCATTAGCTTAGCACCCGATCATTTAGTATGTTGCTATTGCTTTCTTCATGACTTATACATGTTCCTATAACTATGAGATTATGCAACTCCCGTTTACCGGAGGAACACTTTGGGTACTACCAAACGTCACAACGTAACTGGGTGATTATAAAGGAGTACTATAGGTGTCTCCAATGGTGGATGTTGGGTTGGCGTATTTCGAGATTAGGGTTTGTCACTCCGATTGTCGGAGAGGTATCTCTGGGCCCTCTCAGTAATACACATCACATAAGCCTTGCAAGCATTATAACTAAGATGTTAGTTATGAGATGATGTATTACGGAACGAGTAAAGAGACTTGCCAGTAACGAGATTGAACTAGGTATTGGATACCGACGATCGAATCTCGGGCAAGTAACATACCGATGACAAAGGGAACAACGTATGTTGTTATGCGGTCTGACCGGTGAAGATCTTCGTAGAATATGTAGGAGCCAATATGGGCATCCAGGTCCCGCTATTGGTTATTGACCGGAGACGTGTCTCGGTCATGTCTACATTGTTCTCGAACCGTAGGGTCCGCACGCTTAACGTTACGATGACAGTTATTATGAGTTTATGCATTTTGATGTACCGAAGGTAGTTCGGAGTCCCGGATGTGATCACGGACATGACGAGGAGTCTCGAAATGGTCGAGACATAAAGATTGATATATTGGAAGCCTATGTTTGGACATCGGAAGTGTTCCGGGTGAAATCGGGATTTTACCGGATTACCGGGAGGCTTACCGGAACCCCCCGGGAGCCAAATGGGCCAACATGGGCCTTCGTGGAAAGGTGAAAGGGCTGCCCACATAGGGCTGCGCGCCTCCCCCTCTCTCTAGTCCTATTAGGACTAGGAGAAGGTGGCCGCCCCCCTCTCTCCCTTTCCCACTTGGGAATCCTAGTTGGACTAGGATTGGAGGGGGGAGTCCTACTCCCAGTAGGAGTAGGACTCCTCCTGCGCCTCCCTCCTCTTGGCCGGCCAGCCCTCCCCCTCTCATCCTTTATATACGGGGGCAGGGGGCACCTCTAGACACACAAGTTGATCCTTGAGATCGTTCCTTAGCCGTGTGCGGTGCCCCCTGCCACCAAATTCCACCTCGATCATACCGTTGTAGTGATTAGGCGAAGCCCTGCGTCGGTAGTACATCAAGATCGTCACCACGCCGTCGTACTGACGGAACTCCTCCCCGAAGCTTTTCTGGATCGGAGCCCGGGGATCGTCATCGAGCTGAACGTGTGCTAAGAACTCGGAGGTGCCGGAGTAACGGTGCTTGGATCGGTCGGATCGGGAAGAAGACGTACGACTACTTCCTCTACGTTGTGTCAACGCTTCCGTTGCGATCTACAAGGGTACGTAGATCAGACTCTCCCCCTCGTTGCTGTGCATCACCATGATCTTGCGTGTGCGTAGGAATTTTTTTGAAATTACTACGTTCCCCAACAGTCGATCCAATAATTGGCGGACTCCAGTTTTCAAATGTCCTTATGGACGGTGGCAGCGGACTCAACCTGATATATCAGGACTCAATCTGCCACATGGGGATCGACCCAAAAAGAATTCTCCACAGCAAAACCTCCTTTCAAGGAGTAACATCAGGTCCGGACACCCATTGCATGGGTTTTCTCCGGCTCGAGGTTATTTTCGGCTCTGCCGATAACTTCCGTCGCGAAAAGCTGACTTTCCACATCGTCCCATTCTCAAGTCGCTACCAAGCACTACTGGGAAGCGAAGCTTTCGCCCGCTTTAACGCAATACCGCATTATGCATCTCTTACGCTTAAGATGCCCGGTCCACGCGGCATCATCTCCTTAAAGGGGAAGCAGTGAGAACACCTCCCCCAAGCGGAGCATTGTGCGGCCGCTTTAACAGCCCCACAATACAATGGCTTCACCTGCCAGAACATCGGAACAGGTCATTAAGACCACGGACACGGATAGACGAGTCCGGCACAAAAGTATCGTTGATAAAGGCTTAGTGGCCATATACCCCTGCACTAGGGGCTTCACACATATAAAAGAAGAGACAATAAAGCTCAATTTTTCATATTTTACTTTACACTTTGTTTATTTCATATAACTTTTGTTCGGCACGCCCCTTTTTCAACTTAGTTGCTCTCTTTTTACAGATGAACGTCGTGCTGCGCCCATCCAGGATACGGCACAATGGAGACACAGGCGCAGACGTGCAGTAGGGACCCGTTCCAAGGATTCTTTTCAGATTAAGACCCTGCGTAAACCTTTTTTACTGTCTCTTGTTGATACACATCCCCTGGCTCTATGACCAAGGAGGAGGCTGGCATCTTGGCATGTGGCCACATCAGAATTATTGCGCGTACCTAGACACTAGGGGCTTATACCTCAGAGCGTTACCTCACCCGCTCTCATAAAGACCGAATACCTTAGGGAGTGTTCGGCGTCGCGAGTCTGGCCTTATATGCATCAGCTCCGAGTCAAGATTTTAGTCAAATGTTGGGTTGCCCGGCTCCTGTGTTCGGCCGCCTTACGTTCCGCTCTATCGGCTAAGGCGGCCCCAGGAGAACTACTGCGATTGTGCCATGGTTCGGCCAGGCAAGCACCTCAGTAGAGAAAGCCGAAAACCGACTGGCATGATATCACGTGAGACTAGTCAACCACTCAATGACTCTCCGGAATCTTTAGGATTCCTCTGCATTAACGAAGGGCCGTTTCCCGGCCAGGCACATACACGCCCCGAATTCGGGCGAGCGCAGTCGCCACCAGGGGCTACCTAAATAATCCCATTGTCAAGCTCCTATGGCTAAGTGAAAGTGTTAAAGCATTATAGTCTGGTTGCCTAGCTCGCTGCGCTATCACCTGCTTTGTAGGACCAAGACATTGGATTAAGTGTGAAAATGCGCCTTCTGCGAGCACCCCCGCACTATGTGCTTGGGGGCTGAAGCCAACGACTGCAATCTTTTAGATTTTGTATATATATCTTAAAACAGCCGCACAGGAGGTGTTCCAAATACTTGAAGGCACAAGTATAAAAGCCTACTACAATTCATCGAAATATTGCTTTATAATTACATATGCTATCAGAACATAGCATCCTTCAAGCACTGCGGCTCTATTACACGAGCGCCTTTAAGGACTTCCTGAAATAGTGCTCGGAGGGTACTCAGCTTTTGTCCGAATCTCAGGATGCAACAATGATGTTCTCCATCTCTGCCCAGTATGTCTTGACACGGGCAAGAGCCATCCGTGCGCCCTCTATGCATGTGGACCTCTTCATCGCATTGATACGTGGCACCGCGTCAAGGAATTGCTGCACCAAGTTGAAATAACTTTTCGACTCCGATCTCCCCGGCCACAGATGACCCATGACGTACTTCATGGCGAGTCCGGACAATCTATTCAGTTCGGCCCATTGAGCCAGATGATCGTCCACTGCTAGTGGACGCTCTGGATTCTGGAACTGCGACCAGAAAAGCCTTTCCACTTCGGGACCTTCTTGATCTCGAAAGTATTCGGTCGCATCAGCAGCACTCGCTGCCAAATCCAGATAGGTGTCCTCCGCACTCCACATCCGGTCCAACGGAGCAAACTTCGGATCACAAAACTTCCTCCACAGCATAAAGGGCTTTCCAGCCGCAATCTATCCGGCCTGATGCAATTCCTCCTTCGCAACTCTCATCGCAGAGCGAGCGTCCTTGGCATCAGCAACGGCCTTCTCTAAGTCCGTCTGTCTCACCCGGTCTTCTTTCTCAAGAAACTTGCAACGGTCAGCAGCACTTTTTAACTTCATGGCCATCTTGGCCATCTCCTTCTTGCTTTGGCAGTGAGCAGCCTGTTCGGCTCTCAGTTCTTCAAGGGCCTTCTCGGCAGCCGCATCACTTTTCCTGGCTTGTTCCTTAGCTCGGGCAAGTTCCGTCCGAAGACTCTCCATGGCGGCCGCACCATCTGCATCAAGCACACACATTGTAAGATACTAGCATAAAGCTCCTCTTACCAGAGGCCGCCCGAGGAATTGCATACCTTGAGCCTCATCAAGCCGCTCATTGACGAGCGCGATGTCGGCATCTGCCACGTCAAGTTGCCGCTTTAGTTCGGCAAAATCATCAGTTCGGCTCGATTCCGGACACTTCGCCACCTATATACAAAGGCGACATTTTAGACCTAGGATTATGATCCTCTGCGCGCCGTCAATTTTGACAACGCACAGAGTCTCAGGGCTACTATCTACACAGGGCGCATCTTGTTTATGCGCAACTGACAAAGAAGTACATTATCAAACGTACCTCAAAACCCGTCAGCAAACTTCTGACGGCCTCATGCAATCCGCTTTCCGTGGACGAAATCCTTCCAATCACCGTACCCATCAATGCACGGTGCTCCTCTGAGATAGAAGCTCGCCCCAGCAGAATCATCAGCTCCTCCGACCACGCATCAGACGGTGCCGGACTCGTCCTATGACCTCCATTGAAGGCCGGACGTGCAGAACCTTGGGGGGACATATGGCTACCTTCCACCCCTGCCGGATTCGAAGAAACCCTCCGCGACGACACCTCAGGGTCGCCCGCCTCGCCAGGCGGTACGGCAGGGGGAGGCATCCCACTCTCCATCTCCGGAAGAAGATCCCCGGAAGACGAGCTCTACTGAGAAGGGCTGAGGTCCGAGCTACAAAGTAAAATTTCGGTTAATCTTCTCAGATAAAAAGAAAGGATTTCTCTCATCCCTCTAAAGGAAAATCTTTCTCTACTTACGGCTCGCTGGAGGGCTGATCCCTTTGAGGGCATAGTTCGGCCGAGGATCTCCCCAGCGTCGGACCCTCTGACGAGGACTTTCCCCCCGCTTTGAGGCCATGGTCTCCGGGTCGTCAGAGGCGGCCCTCTTCTTCCCCTTAGGAGAGGAATTGTCGGTTCCCCCCTTCGGAGCAGCCTCCTTCGAGGAGGCCATAGTTTCCTTGTCCTTCCCCTCACTTCCCTCCAAAGGCACGATCTTCAACATCCTGACTAGCACGGGATCCGGCCTGGTCTCAGGAAGGGGAGCCGGACACCTGATCAGCTTTGCCTTCGCTATCCACTCCAGTTTAAAAGGACAACTCTTTTAGGGGTGAATTTATGACAATTTTACGGATAGCGAGTCCGGGCACAAGGTTACTTACTTGAGTATCCGGGCGATTGCAGCTTAAACCTGTGTCCTTGGTCAAATCCGGACACATTGCTTGTGATCTGAAGAACATTTTATACATCTCCACGGGTGTTGCGCCATAAAATGCTGGAGAGCTCATGGTCCCTCCGGATTAAACTCCCAAAGATGAAGGGAGCGACGTTTGCTGGGCAGTGTTCGGCGAATCAGCATGACCTGCGTCACCTTGACCAGGTTGAGGTTTCTTTCTAAGAGATCCCTAATGCGGCCCTGCAACAAGGGAACGTCTTTGGATAACCCCCAATCTAATCCTTTGTTGACCCATGACGCTAGTCATGGTGGGGGATGCGAGCGAAAGGCAGGAGGCGCCACCCACTTGGTGCTCCTGGGAGCGGTGATATAGAACCACTCTCGTTGCCACAAGCCGAGCTCCTCTTGAAAGGAGCCCTCGGGCCATGGAGCATTAGCATTCTTACTTATGACAGCGCCTCCGCACTCTGCGTGCCGTCCCTCGATCATCTTCGGCTCCACTCCAAAAGTCTTGAGCCATAATCCGAAGTGAGGAGTAACACGGAGGTATGCTTCACACACAACGATGAATGAGGAAATGTGGAGGATGGACTCCGGAGCTAAGTCATGAAATTCCAGCCCATAATAGAACATCAGCCCCCTCACGAAGGGATCCATCGGGAAGCCTAACCCCCGAAGGAAGTGAGACATGAACACTACGCTCTCACTGGGCTGGGGACTGGGAATAGCCTGCCTTTGAGCAGGCAACCTATGAGAAATTTCGGCGGTCAAGAACTTAGCCTCTCTCAACTTTAGCACGCCCTCCTCCGTGACGGAGGAGGGCATCCATCGGCCTTGAAGGTCGGAACCAGACATTGTCGAAGGTCCGAGGCGCCTGGAATCTGGAGCCTACGGTGTTGGAACTCGAGGCAACGGACGAACTTGTTTTGAGATTGGAGAAAAGGAATAAGGCCCTGGTCTCTTTATAAGAGGTTGAATACCAGGAGCCCTCCCCGTAACCGTTTGGGACTCGCCTTTAATCGAGAAGACATGCTAACGGGCACGATTGGGTTACCCACGTCCGTATTGATGAGAATCCCGTGAATAAAGGGGACACGATCTCTGCTTTGACAAGACGTGGCAAGGAAACCGCCTCGCAAAACACGCTGAGGTGGAAAAGTGAAAACGATTCGAATAAAGGCTTGGCCGTAGTGTGATGTCACGCTGCGGAATACGTCAGCAGATTAGATTTGTGTTAATATTATTCTCTCTGTGGCAATACGTGGAAACTTATTTTGCAGAGCCGGACACTACTCTTGGTGTTTACAAACTTTTATGAAGAAATTGGAGGAGGAACCCGCCTTGCAATGCCGAAGACAATCTACGCGCCAGACTCGTCGTCATTGAAGCCTGATTCAGGGGCTACTGAGGGAGTCCTGGATTAGGGGGTGTTCGGGTAGCTGGACTATACCTTCGGCCGGGCTCCAGGACTATGAAGATACAACATTGAAGACTTCGTCCCGTGTCCGGATGGGACTTTCCTTGGCGTGGAAGGCAAGCTTGGCGATGCGGATATTCAAGATCTCCTACCATTGTAATCGACTTTGTGTAACCCTAACCCTCTCCGGTGTCTATATAAACCGGAGGGTTTTAGTCCGTAGGACAACTTAATCATACAACAATCATACCATAGGCTAGCTTCTAGGGTTTAGCCTCCTTGATCTCGTGGTAGATCTACTCTTGTACTACCCATATCATCAATATTAATCAAGCAGGACGTAGGGTTTTACCTCCATCAAGAGGGCCCGAACCTGGGTAAAACATCGTGTTCCTTGCCTCCTGTTACCATCCGGCCTAGACGCATAGTTCGGTACCCCCTACCCGAGATCCGCCGGTTTTGACACTGACAGTAAGTAAACCGACTGCAAAACAGTTCTAATGGCAATTTTTCTCCGCTTTGGAATATTTAAGAAAATAGGAAAATAAGAAGTAGACCGGAAATGACACGAGGTTTCCATGAGGGTGGAGGGCGCGCCCTACCCCCTGGGCTCGCCTCCTGCGTCGTGGGAACCTCATGTGCTCTCCGGACTCCATTTTCTTACCCGATACTTCTTTTGGTCGGTAAAAATTCATTATATAATCTCCCGAAGGTTTTGACCACCGTATCACGCAAAAATCCTCTGTTTTTGTTTTGAGTTGTTTCTGCTGCAGATTTAGAGCAAGATGTTGAAGGAAATATGCCCTAGAGGCAATAATAAAGTTATTATTTATTTCCTTATTTGATGATAAATGTTTATTATTCATGCTAGAATTGTATTAATCGGAAACATAAACATAATACATGTGTGAATACCTAGACAAACAAAGTGTCACTAGTGTGCCTCTACTTGACTAGCTCGTTAATCAAAGATGGTTATGTTTCCTAACCATAGACATGTGTTGTCATTTTATTAACGGGATCACATCATTAGGAGAATGATGTGATTGACATGACCCATTCCATTAGCTTAGCACCCGATCGTTTAGTATGTTGCTATTGCTTTCTTCATGACTTATACATGTTCCTATGACTATGAGATTATGCAACTCCTGTTTGTCGGAGGAACACTTTGTGTGCTATCAAACGTCACAACGTAACTGGGTGAATATAAAGGAGCTCTACAGGTGTCTCCAAAGGTACATGTTGGGTTGGCATATTTCGAGATTAGGATTTGTCACTCCGATTGTCGGAGAGGTATCTCTGGGCCCTCTCGGTAATGCATATCACATAAGCCTTGCAAGCATTGCAACTAATGAGTTAGTTGCGAGATGAGGTATTACGAAACGAGTAAAGAGACTTGCCGGTAATGAGATTGAACTAGGTATTGAGATACCGACGATCGAATCTCGGGCAAGTAACATACCGATGACAAAGGGAACAACGTATGTTGTTATGCGGTCTGGCCGATAAAGATCTTCGTAGAATATGTAGGAGCCAATATGAGCATCCAGGTTCCGCTATTGGTTATTGACCGAAGACGTGTCTCGGTCATGTCTACATTGTTCTCGAACCCATAGGGTCCGCACGCTTAAGGTTTCGATGACAGTTATATTATGAGTTTATGAGTTTTGATGTACTGAAGGAGTTCGGAGTCCCGGATGAGATCGGGGACATGACGAGGAGTCTCGAAATGGTCGAGACGTAAATATCGATATATTGGACGACTATATTCGGATATCGGAAAGGTTCCGAGTGATTCGGGTATTTTCGGGGGTACCGGGGAGTTACGGGAATACGAGGAAGAAGCAATGGGCCTCATGGGACAAGTGGTGGAAGAGAGGAGGCAGGGCGCGCGGCCCCCCTAGCCCAAACCTAATTGGATTAGGGGGCCGGCCCCTCTTTCCTCCTTTTCCTCCCTCTCCTTCCTTCTCCTTCTCCTTCCCTTCCTTCCCCTCTCCTACTTGGACTAGGAAAGAGGGGGGAATCCTACTTGGAGTAGGATTGGCCCCCCTTGGGCATGCCTCCTCCCCTTGGCCGCCTCTCCCCCCTTGCTCCTTTATATACGGGGGCAGGGGGCACCTCTAGACACAACAATTGATCCTTGAGATCTCTTAGCCATGTGCGGTGCCCCCCTCCACCATAATCCTCGATAATATTGTAGCGGTGCTTAGGCGAAGCCCTGCGATGGTAGAACATCAAGATCGTCGCCACGCCGTCGTGCTGACGGAACTCATCCCCGACACTTTGCTGGATCGGAGTCCGGGGATCGTCATCGACCTGAATGTGTGCAAGAACTCGGAGGTGACGTAGTTTCGGTGCTTGATCGGCCGGCCCGTGAAGACGTACGACTACATCAACCGCGTTGTTATAATGCTTCCGCTATCGGTCTACGAGGGTACGTGGACAACACTGTCCCCTCTCGTTGCTATGCATCACCATGATCTTGCGTGTGCGTAAGAATTTTTTTGAAATTACTACGTTCCCTGACAGTGGTATCAGAGCCTAGGTTTTATGTATTGATGTTATATGCATGAGTAGAACACAAGTGAGTTGTGGGCGATATAAGTCACACTGCTTACCAGCATGTCATACTTTGGTTTGGCGGTATTGTTGGATGAAGCGGCCTGGACCGACATTACGCGTACGCTTATGCGAGACTGGTTCTACCGACGTGCTTTGCACATAGGTGGCTGGCGGGTGTCAGTTTCTCCAACTTTAGTTGAACCGAGTGTGGCTACGCCCGGTCCTTGCAAAGGTTAAAACAGCACCAACTTGACAAACTATCATTGTGGTTTTGATGCGTAGGTAAGATTAGTTCTTGCTAAGCCCGTAGCAGCCACGTAAAACTTGCAACAACAAAGTAGAGGACATCTAACTTGTTTTTGCAGGGCATGTTGTGATGTGATATGGTCAAGACGTGATGAGATATAAGTTGTTGTATGAGATGATCATATTTTGTTGAAGTTATCGGCAACTGGCAAAATCCTTATGGTTGTCTCTCTATTGCATAAGATGCAATCGCCAAATAATTGCTTTACTTTATCGCTATGCGATAGCAATAGTTGCAAGAGCAATTGTTGGCGAGATGACCATGTAACGACACATTGATATAGATCAAGATGATGGAGATCATGGTGTCATGCCGGCGACGATAGAGATCATGACAGTACTTTGGAGATGGAGATCAAAGGCGCACGATGATCATGGCCATATCTTGTCACATATTTTGATTGCATATGATGTTTATCTTTTATACATCTTATTTTGCTTAGTTCGACAGTAGCTTTATAAGATGATCTCTCACTAAATTTCAAGATATAAGTGTTCTCCCTGAGTATGCACCGTTGCGAAAGTTCTTTGTGCTGAGACACCACATGATGATCGGGTGTGATAGGCTCTACGTTCAAATACAACGGGTGCATAACAGTTGCACACGCGGAATACTCAGATTAAACTTGACGAGCCTAGCATATACAGATATGGCCTCAGAACACTGGAGACAGAAAGGTCGAGCGTGAATCATATAGTAGATATGATCAACATAGTGATGTTCACCATTGAAAACTACTCCATCTCACGTGATGATCGGACATGGTTTAGTTGATTTGGATCACGTGATCACTTAGATGATTAGAGGGATGTCTATCTAAGTGGGAGTTCTTAACTAATATGATTAATTGAACTTAAATTTATTATGAACTTAGTCCTAGTAGTATTTTGCAAATTATGTTGTAGATTAATAGCTCGCGTTGTTGCTTTCATATGTTTATTTTGATATGTTCCTAGAGAAAATTGTGTTGAAAGATGTTAGTAGCAATGATGCGGATTGGATCCATGATCTGAGGTTTATCCTCATTGCTGCACAGAAGAATTATGTCCTTGATGCACCGCTAGGTGACAGACCTATTGCAGGAGCAGATCCAGACGTTATGAACGTTTGGCTAGCTCAATATGATGACTACTTGATAGTTTAGTGCACCATGCTTAACGGCTTAGAATCGGGACTTCAAAGACGTTTTGAACGTCATGGACCATATGAGATGTTCCAGGAGTTGAAGTTAATATTTCAAGCAAAAACCCGAGTTGAGAGATATGAAGTCTCCAACATGTTCTATAGCTAAAAGATGAAGGAGAATCGCTCAACTAGTGAGCATGTGCTCAGATTGTCTGGGTACTACAATCGCTTGAATCAAGTGGGAGTTAATCTTCCAGATAAAATAGTGATTGACAGAATTCTCTAGTCACCATCACCAAGTTAGTAGAACTTCGTGATGAACTATAATATGCAAGGGATAACGGAAACGATTCCCAAGCTCTTCATGATGCTAAAATCGATGAGGGTAGAAATCAAGAAAAACATCAAGTGTTGATGGTAGACAAGATCACTAGTTTCAAGAAAAGGGCAAAAGGAAGAAGGGGAACTTCAAGAAGAACGGCAAGAAAGTTGCTGCTCAAGTGAAGAAGCCCAAGTCTGGTCCTAAGCCTGAGACTAAGTGCTTCTACTGCAAAGGGACTGGTCACTGGAAGCGGAACTACCCCAAGTGATTGGCGGATAAGAAGGATGGCAAAGTGAACATAAGTATATTTGATATACATGTTATTGATGTGTGCTTTACTAGTGTTTATAGCAACCCCTTAGTATTTGATACTAGTTCAGTTGCTAAGATTAGTAACTCGAAATGGGAGTTGCTGAATAAACAGAGACTAGTTAAGGGTCAAGTGATGATGTGTGTTGGAAGTGGTTCCAAGATTGATATGATCATCATCGCACACTCCCTATACTTTCGGTATTAGTGTTGAACCTAAATAAGTGTTATTTGGTGTCTGTGTTGAGCATGAATATGATTTGATCATGTTTACTGTAATACGGTTATTCATTTAAGTAAGAGAATAAATTGTTGTTCTGTTTACATGAATAAAACCTTATATGGTTACACACCCAATGAAAATAGTTCATTGGATCTCGATCATAGTGATACACATAATCATAATATTGAAACCAAAAGATGCAAAGTTAATAATGATAGTGCAACTTATTTGTGGCACTGCCGTTTAGGTCAGATTGGTGTAAAGCGCATGAAGAAACTCTATGCTGATGGGTTTTTGGAATCACTTGATTATGAATCACTTGATGCGTGCGAACCATGCCTCATGGGCAAGATGACTAAAACGCCGTTCTCCGGAACAATGGAGCGAGCAACTGACTTATTAGAAATAATACATACTGATGTATGCGATCCGATGAGTGTTGAGGCTCGTAGCGGGTATCGTTATTTTCTGACCTTCATAGATGATTTGAGTAGATATGAGTATATCTACTTGATGAAACATATGTCTGAAACATATGAAAAGTTATTAGAATTTCAGAGTGAAGTGGAAAATCATGATGATAAGAAAATGAAGTTTCTATGATTTGATCGCGGAGACGAATATTTGAGTTACGAGTTTGGTCTTCAATTAAAACAATGTGAAATAGTTTCACTACTCACGCCACCTGGAACACCACAATGTAATGGTGTGTACGAACATCGCAACCGTACTTTATTGGATATAGTGCAATCTATGATGTTTCTTACCGATTTACCACTATATTTTTGGGGTTATGCATTAGAGACAGCTGCATTCACATAAAAAAGGGCACCATCTAAATCCGTTGAGACGACACCGTATGAACTGTGGTTTGGCAAGAAACCAAAGTTGTTGTTTCTTAAAGTTTGGGGTTGTGATGCTTATATGAAAAAGTTTCATCCTGATAAGCTCAAACCCAAATCAGAGAAATATGTCTTCATAGGATACCTAAAGGAGACTGTTGGGTACACCTTCTATCACAGATCCGAAGGCAAGACATTCGTTGCTAAGAATGGATCCTTTCTAGAGAAGGAGTTTCTCTCGAAAGAAGTGAGTGGGAGGAAAGTAGAACTTGATGAGGTAACTGTTCCTGCTCCCTTATTGGAAAGTAGTTCATCATAGAAACGGATTCCTGTGACACCTACACCAATTAGTGAGGAAGCTAATGACATTGATCATGAAACTTCAGATCAAGTTACTACTGAACCTCGTAGGTCAAGCAGAGTAAGATCCGCACCAGTGTGGTATGATAATCCTATTCTGGAGGTCATGTTACTTGACCATGACGAACCTACGAACTATGAGCAAGCGATGATGAGCCCAGATTCCACAAAATGGCTTGAGGCCATGAAATCTGAGACGGGATCCATGTATGAGAACAAAGTATGGACTTTGGTTGACTTGCCCGTTGATCAGCAAGCCAATGAGATTAAATGGATCTTCAAGAGGAAGACGGACGCTGATAGTAGTGTTACTATCTACAAAGCTAGACTTGTCGAAAAAGGTTTTTGACAAAGTTCAAGGTGTTGACTACGATGAGATTTTCTCACTCGTATCGATGCTTAAAGTCTGTCCGAATCATGTTAGCAATTGCCGCATTTTATGAAATTTGGAAAATGGATAAAAAAACTGCAATCCTTAATGGATTTCTTAAAGAAGAGTTGTATATGATGCAACTAGAAGGTTTTGTCAATCCTAAAGGTGTTAACAAAATGTGCAAGCTCCAACGATCCATCTATGGACTAGTACAAGCATCTCGGAGTTGGAATATACGCTTTGATGAGTTGATCAAAGCATATAGTTTTATACAGACTTGCGGTGAAGCCTGTATTTACAAGAAAGTGAGTGGGAGCACTACAGCATTTCTGATAAGTATATGTGAGTGACATATTGTTGATCGGAAATAATGTAGAATTATTCTCTAAAGCATAAAGAAGTGTTTGAAAGGAGTTTTTCAAAGAAAGACCTCGGCGAAGCTGCTTACATATTGAGCATCAAAATCTATAGAGATAGATCAGGACGCTTGATAAGTTTTTTCAATGAGTACATACCTTGACAAGATTTTGAAGAAGTTCAAAATGGAATAGTCAAAGAAAGAGTTCTTGCCTGTGTTACAAGGTGTGAAATTGAGTAAGACTCAAAGCCCGACCACGGCAGAAGATAGAAAGAGAATGAAAGTCATTCCCTGTGCCTCAGCCATAGGTTCTATAAAGTATGCCATGCTATGTACCAGATCTATTGTATACCCTACACTGATTTTGGCAAGGGAGTATAACAGTGATCTAGGAGTAGATCACTTGACATCGGTCAAAATTATCCTTAGTGGAATAAGGATATGTTTCTCGATTATGGAGGTGACAAAAGGTTCGTCGTAAAAGGATTACGTTGATACAAGTTTTTGGCACTGATCCGGATGACTCTAAGTATTCATCTGGATACATATTGAAAGTGGGAGCAATTAGCTAAAGTAGCTCTATGCAGAGAATTGTAGACATAGAAATTTGCAAAATACATACGGATCTGAATTTTGGCAGACTCGTTGACTAAGCTTCTCTCACAAGCAAAACATGATCACACCTTAGTACTCTTTGGGTGTTAATCACATATAGATGTGAACTAGATTACTGACTCTAGTAAACCCTTTAAGTGTTGGTCACATGACGATGTGAACTCTGGGTGTTAATCACATGGTGATGTGAACTATTGATGTTAAATCACATGGCGATGTGATCTAGATTATTGACTCTAGTGCAAGTGGGAGACTGAAGGAAATATGCCCTAGAGGCAATAATAAAGTTATTATTTATTTCCTTATTTCATGATAAATGTTTATTATTCATGCTAGAATTGTATTAACCGGAAACATAATACATGTGTGAATACATAGACAAACAAAGTGTCACTAGTATGCCTCTACTTGACTAGCTCGTTAATCAAAGATGGTTATGTTTCCTAACCATAGACATGTGTTGTCATTTGATTAACGGGATCACATCATTAGGAGAATGATGTGATTGACATGACCCATTCCATTAGCTCAGCACATAATCGTTTAGTATGTTGCTATTGCTTTCTTCATGACTTATACATGTTCCTATGACTATGAGATTATGCAACTCCCGTTTGCCGGAGGAACACTTTGTGTGCTACCAAACGTCACAACGTAACTGGGTGATTATAAAGGAGCTCTACAGGTGTCTCCAAAGGTACATGTTGGGTTGGCATATTTCGAGATTAGGATTTTTTTTTGAATATTATTTCGAGATTAGGATTTGTCACTCCGATTGTCGGAGAGGTATATCTGGGCCCTCTCGGTAATGCACATCACAAAAGCCTTGCAAGCATTGCAACTAATGAGTTAGTTGCGAGATGAGGTATTATGAAACGAGTAAAGAGACTTGCCGGTAACGAGATTGAACTAGGTATTGAGATACCGACGATCGAATCTTGGGCAAGTAACATACCGATGACAAAGGGAACAACGTATGTTGTTATGCGGTCTGACCGATAAAGATCTTCGTAGAATATGTAGGAGCCAATATGAGCATCCAGGTTCTGCTATTGGTTATGGACCGAAGACGTGTCTCGGTCATGTCTACATTTTTCTCGAACCCGTAGGGTTCGCACGCTTAAGGTTTCGATGATAGTTATATTATGAGTTTATGAGTTTTGATGTACCGAAGGAGTTCGGATTCCCGGATGAGATCGGGGACATGACGAGGAGTCTCGAAATGGTCGAGACGTAAAGATTGATATATTGGATGACTATATTCGGACATCGGAAAGGTTCCGAGTGATTCGGGTATTTTCGAGGGTACCAGGGAGTTACGGGAATACGAGGAAGAAGCAATGGGCCTCATGGGCCAAGTGGTGGAAGAGAGGAGGCAGGGCGCGCGCCCCCCCTAGCACAAACCGAATCGGACTAGGGGGCCGGCCCCTCTTTCCTCCTTTTCCTCCCTCTCCTTCCTTCTCCTTCTCCTTCCCTTCCTTCCCCTCTCCTACTTCGACTAGGAAAGAGGGGGGAATCCTACTTGGAGTAGGATTGCCCCCCCCCCTTAGGCGTGCCTCCTCCCCTTGGCCGCCTCTCCCCCCTTGCTCCTTTATATACGGGGCAGGGGGGCACCTCTAGACACAACAATTGATCCTTGATATCTCTTAGCCGTGTGCGGTGCCCCCCTCCACCATAATCCTCGATAATATTGTAGCGGTGCTTAGGCGAAGCCCTGCGATGGTAGAACATCAAGATCGTCACCACGCCGTCGTGCTGACGGAACTCATCCCCGACACTTTGCTGGATCGGAGTCCGGGGATCGTCATCAAGCTGAACGTGTGCAAGAACTCGGAGGTGCCGTAGTTTCGGTGCTTGATCGGTCGGGCCGTGAAGACGTATGACTACATCAACCGCGTTGTTATAACGCTTCCGCATCGGTCTACGAGGGTACGTGGACAACACTCTCCCCTCTCATTGCTATGCATCACCATGATCTTGCGTGTGCGTAGGAAATTTTTTGAAATTACTACGTTCCCTGACAGATGTCTTCTCAGAAGTTAGTCGGGGAGAGTCGGGTGTCCCATCCGACACTAGGGACAAGAGCAAACAACAATGCTGACCACTTTGGGCCATCAACTAAGGAAGAGATGGAGGCCAATTTGAAAAGGATAGATGCCATGGAGGAGGATGAAGAAGTTACTTCCCGTTTCCGAGCAGGATTCACTATGGGGGAACTACAGAGCTCGACTATTCCAAACTCGGTCATCCCTTCCAATGTTAGATTTCTTTCTTATGAAAATATGAAAAATAGTGTTACTTGTTCTCCCGCAGCTAAGCAACATCCTTGGGTGAAAGGAGCTTTAGCCGTCATGGGCAAGCTCCGAAAGGAAATAATGGACCTCAAGCAGCAAGTCAATAAGCTTGAGGAAGAGAATCATATCCTAAGGGCCATCATTGCCAAGAATATCACATCACCACCCCCAAAGAAGGAGACATTAACACATGGGTAAGGGCACTCCCCTTGGCAACTGCCAAGCTTGGGGGAGTGCCCCGGTATCGTATCACCATCACACCTTTTATCTTTACCGTTTTTCTTAGTTCGATCCTTTTGATAATATCTTGATCTAGTAGAATAAAGTTTTAGTATGATCTAGTTGTGAGTTTTGCTTTATGATCTTCCTATGTAATCGAGTCCGTGAGTTATATATAATAAATATTAGTGTTGAATCAAGGACTTGATTATTTTGCTATGATCTGGAGGGAATAAAATAAAAAGAGAAAGAAATAGAAAGAAATAAAGAGATCATATGGATCTTATGGAGAGTAATGAGCTCATATATAAAGAGTATGTGTAGCGACCAGACCTCAAACAGTCTGATCTCCATGCTCCGGTGTCATCCCTGGATCAGTAATGCTGACACCACACAGTACTCGAAGGATTTATAGCAGAGTAGCAATCACACACTTATTACATCGGATGTCTCAAAAGAGAACTCATTACAATAAATATGGCTTAAGGCCATCTAATAACGATAATAGCGGAAGGCTTGGAAGATAAGTGAGTCCATCAACTCCAATGGCATCACTGAGTATAGAACCACGACCCTAAAAACTCCTTAATCGTCGTCTGAAAAGTCTGCAACATTAACGTTGCAGCCCGAAAACGGGTCAGTACATGGAATATGCTGGCAAGGTAACACATAGAGAGTAATGAAATGCAACAGCTATACTATATGCATATTTGGCTGGTGTAAAGCTCTATGGTTACAGTTTTTGCGTAAAGCCAATTTTTCCCTACTTCAAAGGAATACGTTTATTTACTATTATGGTGGTTGTTAAACATTGAGAATGGTTGACAGCATTCTCAATCCCAATTAAGCATCATCATTAAACAAAACCCAACAAAATTAATTTAGAGTAACATGTTGAGATTCACATGATAATCCAAGTACCAGATACTCAAGATGTCCATAAACGGGGACACGGCTAACCATGATTAGTTTATTACACTCTGTAGAGGTTTGCGCACTTTTCCCCACAAGACTCGATCGCCTCCATTGGATTTCTCGCACTACATGGTGTTTGAGAAACGGATGACCGGGACATAGCCTTTCAGAAGCGCTAGCACCTTACGATCGGGTAGACTGTACCACCTACATCCCCTACATGTGCTAGTCTACCACTGTAAGAGTTCGCACAACTTAATCAACTATGCCAGAGCCCATAATGGCTTGTGGCTGCACATGGAAGTTTCTAGTATGAATAATCTCATGATCCCTTTGATCCACTATGACAATGAAAAAGATTTCTACATATCCGACCAAACCCCCCTTCCTTAAAGAAATCTTGGAGAAAATGTAACACTTACTCTCAAACTTCTATAATATTTTACTAAACTCTATGTATTAGAACTTACTAATTCAGAGCATCTACAAATCGAAGGATACTAGAATTATATTAACTGTATTAAGATAACATCACTCTCTAGATGATCAGAATTCCAGTTCGCCTCTCGTTGATAAATTACGCATTGGAATCAATTCCTCAGTACAACTTTAATATGCTTCTACGTAATTTAGAATCTCGAAAACACCATGGTTACTAGGGCTTGTGTCAATAGTATGTGGCCTAAAATAAGCATATCCTTCTTCAACATATAATTCTTGAACTGTAACTAATACCTAGATAACCAAGGATATTGTTTACGTTGCTAGTACAACGAATAAATTTGTTGACGGACTAAAATTTTGACAATATCATTATCGCTAACAATGGGATCTGCATCATAATCACTTTGGTGACCTTGTCATCTATCCGTTAACAGATAACTTCATATCAGATCAAAGTAAACTAGTATAGAGAAAAATAAGAAATCCTAACTTGTGAACAATGCAACAATGTTAACATACCAAATCTTGGGGTGTATCCAAGGTCAGCTTTCCTAATTCAATGCCATGGACCAACATAGTGGAGTGAAAATCTTCAATAACATCAATCTATTACAATGAGCTTTATTTTTTGCTCAAGAGCAACATGTAGGAGGACAGATTGATATAAATTTGTTGCTAAGAACGAAGAACATTAACTAATGTAAGTTCGAGATTGCAAACTTGGATCTTGGGATAAGAAGCTACATCTCCAAGCCCTAGCGATTTTGCCACCAAAGTTGTTTTGCTGATTGCCGCCGTTAAAGTTCGGTGAGAAGGTTGAGGTAAAAGAACCTGAGATTGGTGGGGAGAAGGAAACATGGCACAACAGGCATCTATTTAAATGGCTATGAAATGACTTTCCCATGATTTTATGTAATTTCTTTCGGATAATGGTTTTTCCATTTCTGAATTTTAGTCCAAGTTGTATAAAAATATAATTTTATATTGTAAAAACCAAATACCAAAGATTGTAGTTTATATTTATAGATATTGCCTTGGAAGGAACATTGTAAATATATTATTTATAACTCGTAATGTATTATAGAGATTTTGTGGAGGGAAATTTAATGGAGAACCCCTAGAAAGTTTTAAGAGATGGAACTAAGAGTTAGGTCTATTCCGTATAGAGGGAGATAGTGACAAAATGCGCGGAGATAGTAAGGTTCTGCGATATGGTCATATACAAATATGATATTTATTAATAGGGAGCCCACTACCTCGTAAAAACCGTCCGCTCCCCTTGGGTCTCAAACTAAAAAAAATACAACCAGAACACAGACCAGAATTCTTCTTCGTCTTGGGATGGCGGCTGGTAACCAAAGATTCAACCCTAGGTAGCTGTCTTTGTTGTTCTACCACACTGTTTCCTCGTAGGTTTACCTTGAGAAACTTGTATTAGGCAGGAAATTTCACTCATATGTATCCGCACTTTTGGTGAGAGAAGTGAAACTGTGGATAAGGAACATTAGCAAAGAGCTAAAGGCACACATGATAAGGTGACACATCATTGAAACAGTTAGCTTGTAGGTATGTTTGCATTTTGCCACAACACAAGTTTTTTATCATCAATTTGGACATTTAATATATGTTATGAGCATCTGTTTTGATATTGGTATGACTATGCGTTATTTAGTAGTGTCAACGTATCAACATATGACTGAAGAATGAGTTCAGATTTGAATAAACTTTATTTGTCAGCTTTAAGATGTGTACAATGATGGTACTTTCAATTGAACTATTTTTAAGGATTCAGAACTGTGTAAGGCATCATAATGGGTTGATTTGTACTCTATAGGATTTTCAAATCTAAAACTATTTATTGTTTTTGAAATTTAAGTACTTCGATCAGAAACTTACATGTTTGCGTTAGTGAAAATATCAAGATTTTTGAATATGAGTTTAGTTTCCGATTTAGACTCCGCACATGAAAGAGAGAAACAACATAATTAAGAAGCTATCAAGTTACTAATTAAGGCATATGGTCAATACGTTCAGAAGGCATGTCAATATGTACAATGGAAATTGATTATCACAAGTGGAAATATGAAGTGACGTTCTTTTGCCTTAAGATTTTGTGCATCCAACCATAAAAGTGCATGGCACCCTCTGCTTCCCTATGCGAAGGGCCTATCTTTTATTCTTGTCTAATACTTCATGCAAAGAGTCATGGTGATCTTCACCTTTCCTTTTTACATTTTATTATTTTGCAAGCACAATGTGTTGGAAAGATCCAGATATATATAGCTAATTGGATGTGAGCTTTCATGAACTATTATTGTTGACATTACGCTTGAGGTAAAAGTTGGGAGGCAAAACTATAAGCCCCTATCTTTCTCTGTGTCCGATTAAAACTTCATACCCATAAATATTGCGTGAGTGTTAGCAATTGTGAAAGACTAAATGATAGTTGAGTATGTGGACTTGCTGAAAAGCTCTTATATTGACTCTTTCCTATGTTATGATAAATTGCAATTGCTTCAATGACTGAGATTATAGTTTGTTAGTTTTTAATGAAGTTTCTGATTCGTAGTTGAGTATGTCACTGAATTGTTACTTTAGCATAAGAGATCATATGACAATATATATACATATATATATATATATATGTTGCTATTCTAAGAATGATCATGATGCCCTCATATCCGTATTTTATTTTATCGACACCTCTATCTCTAAAGATGTGGACATATTTTTCGATTTCGGCTTTCGCTTGAGGACAAGCGAGGTCTAAGCTTGGGGGAGTTGATACGTCCATTTTGCATCATGCTTTTATATTGATATTTATTGCATTATGGGCTATTATTACACATTATGTCACAATACTTATGCCTATTCTCTCTTATTTTACAAGGTTTACATGAAGAGGGAGAATGCCGGCAGCTGGGATTCTGGGCTAGAAAAGGAGCAAATATTAGAGACCTATTCAGCACAACTCCAAAAGTCCTGAAACTTCACGGAAGTAATTTTTGGAATTAATAAAAAATAATGAGCGAAGAAATCACCAGAGGGGGCCCGCACCCTGGCCACGAGGGTGGGGGGCGCGCCCTACCCCCTAGGCGCGCCCCCTGCCTCGTGGGCCCCCTATTGGCCCTCTGATGCCCATCTTCTGCTATATGAGGTCTTTCATCCGAGGAAAATCATAAGCAAGCTCATGGGACAAAACTCCGCCGCCACGAAGCGGAACCTTGGCGGAACCAATCTAGGGCTCCGGCGGAGCTGTTCTGCCGGGGAAACTTCCCTCTGGGAGGGGGAAATGATCACCATCGTCATCACCAACGATCCTCTCATCGGGAGGGGGTCAATATCCATCAACATCTTCACTAACACCATCTCATCTCAAACCCTAGTTCATCTCTTGTATCTAATCTTTGTATCCAAACCTCAGACTGGTACCTGTGGGTTGCTAGTAGTGTTGATTACTCCTTGTAGTTGATGCTAGTTGGTTTACTTGGTAGAAGATCATATGTTCGGATCCATTATGCATATTAATACCCCTCTGATTATGAACAAGAATATGCTTTGTGAGTAGTTATGTTTGTTCCTGAGGACATGGGAGAAGTCTTGTTATAAGTAGTCATGTGAATTTGGCATTCGTTCGTTATTTTGATGAGATGTATGTTGTCATCCCTCTATTGGTGTCATGTGAACGTCGACTACATGACACTTCACCATTTTTTGGGCCTAGAGGGAGGCATTGGGAAGTAATAAGTAGATGACGGGTTGCCAGAGTGATAGAAGCTTAAACCCTAGTTTATGCATTGCTTCGTAAGGGGCTGATTTGGATCCATATGTTTCATGCTATGGTTAGGTTTACCTTAATACTTCTATTGTAGTTGCAGATGCTTGCAATGGGGGTTAATCATAAGTGGGATGTTTGTCCAAGTAAGGACGGTACCCAAGCACCGGTCCACCCACATATGAAATTATCAAAGTACCAAACGCGAATCATATGAGCGTGATGAAAACTAGCTTGACGATAATTCCCATGTGTCCTCGGGAGCGCTTTCCTTCATATAAGAGTTTGTCCAGGCTTGTCCTTTGCTACAAAAAGGATTGGGCCACCTTGCTGCACCTTATTTACTTGCATTACTTGTTACTCGTTACAAATTACCTTATCACAAAACTATCTGTTACCGATAATTTCAGTGCTTGTAGAGAATACCTTACTGAAAACTGCTTTATCATGTCCTTTTGCTCCTCGTTGGGTTCGACACTCTTACTTATCGAAAAGGCTACGATAGATCCCCTACACTTGTGGGTCATCAGTGCGACATTCTATAACTCAAGAATTCAAACTGAGGCATACTAAAAGAGTTAGTGAATGGAATATGAAGAAGGATGACATAATTAGAGAAGATATTGAAGTTATAGATAAAGTCTTCTTATTGTTAAACCAGACTTGCATGTGTTGCACTCGAAGAGCCGGAGTCCATGCTTTCTTGAGAGATGAAATAAGGCGACATGTCTTGCCAAAATAAATGAGTTATGTATTATACTTCTCTTTTTTAATTATTTTTTGTATAGATATGTAACTTACTTTATTGACTTTCTTAATGAAATTCAGCCAAGCATTCTGAACAAGTTTCTGTCCTCAGTAATGTTGTAGCATGATCAGAAGGTAATATTTTTTGAATAGCTTGTTTTGTTGAATCTATTAATATAATTGTGATTATTTGTTGCTTGTACAAATGAAGGTTCTATTTCTAACAATGCAAGTGGCTCAAGTAGAAAATTTATTGATATAGTTGAATCAAATGTTGAACATATGGTTGTTTTAACCTATCCAAATCTAATGAATATTTTTCATTGTGAAAAATACTTTTAGTTCATAATTGTTGTGCCGATGCACTAAGCTTGGTGAACTTATGTGTGGGATATGAAGGAGAAAGTAAGCAACACTTTAGATCCATAGTGTGCAAATGGTACTGCATCATACATGAAAGAAAGGCATGAAACATGTGCTTATATATATTTGACTGCACTGAAAAGTTCTTGAGTATTTAGAGTTGCTTTCATCATCTTGGATGGTCAAAGAAATTTCATCATCCAACGTACCACTTCAGAGGTATATTCCATTATTCATGTTTATCTGTAAAACTAATTTATTTCTTCTAATTATGGCAAATGCAGGGAAGATTCAGCAATTGCATCTCTGATGATAGCAATGTACTTTGATGGCATTGAAGTAAAATAAAAACTAACTAAGGTACATTTGAATGTTAATGTTTCATTCTAATTTGTTTATCAGCTCTATTGCTACTTACATAATTGCACTTTTTTTTTGTAGTACACATTTTCTATTATACGAGTACTAACGTTATGGCATTTACAAAAAATGGACTGTAATAAAGGAAAGCTACCTTTACATCTTCATCAAATGATGTAGAAATTGTAGATCAAAATTCTTACGCATGAACTAAATATTTACTATTTGCAATAAGGATTAAGGTGTTGTGTGTTGACACATATAAGTTTGTATTGATTATTTTAATTATATGTAATTGTAGTATCTTAGAATGATTAGACGTAATATTTGAATTGTAATGCCATATTAAAGAGTTTGAACAATTTATATTAATTGATCTTGTTGTCATGGTGACCCACTTACAGATACTCAGTACTAACTGAATGTATACTACAAGTGTTAACTCATTGATAGGATAAAATAATTATATGTATATACTGAGAAGAATTTATAGGATGAGAAACTATTGAATTAGTAAAGATTGTTAAATATAATTTGAAAAACATTTATATTTACTAGAAGATCAGTCGATTACATCATTGTCAATTAAAGTACAATCTTAGTAGAAAAGATGTGAAAACCTACAATATCCCTACAATTGAAGGACACAGAGGTCTACCGGGTCACTTATATGAATTTGCATAGTTGCATCAAAAGGTTTCTAGTTTAGTAACCTATTTCAGCAAGTCTACTACACTACACATTTTATTGCAATGTAACCGAAGTTTAATATAAGCTAAATAGGAGTAAATTAAATAAAGTATTGATATAATTGGAATTGCAGAAGCAATCACCAATTTACTAAAAAAGAATAATGTCTATTTTTTCCGAAGATCCACTATGACAATGAAAAAGATTTCTACATATCCGACCAAACCCCCCTTCCTTAAAGAAATCTTGGAGAAAATGTAACACTTACTCTCAAACTTCTATAATATTTTACTAAACTCTATGTATGAGAACTTACTAATTCAGAACATCTACAAATCGAAGGATACTAGAATTATATTAACTGTATTAAGATAACATCACTCTCTAGATGATCAGAATTCCAGTTCGCCTCTCGTTGATAAATTACGCATTGGAATCAATTCCTCAGTACAACTTTAATATGCTTCTACGTAATTTAGAATCTCGAAAACACCATGGTTACTAGGGCTTGTGTCAATAGTATGTGGCCTAAAATAAGCATATCCTTCTTCAACATATAATTCTTGAACTGTAACTAATACCTAGATAACCAAGGATATTGTTTACGTTGCTAGTACAATGAATAAATTTGTTGACAGACTGAAATTTTGACAATATCATTATCGCTAACAATGGGATCTGCATCATAATCACTTTGGTGACCTTGTCATCTATCCGTTAACAGATAACTGCATATCAGATCAAAGTAAACTAGTATAGAGAAAAATAAGAAATCCTAACTTGTGAACAATGCAACAATGTTAACATACCAAATCTTGGGGTGTATCCAAGGTCAGCTTTCCTAATTCAGTGCCATGGACCAACATAGTGGAGTGAAAATCTTCAATAACATCAATCTATTACAATGAGCTTTATTTTTTGCTCAAGAGCAACATGTAGGAGGACAGATTGATATAAATTTGTTGCTAAGAACGAAGAACATTAACTAATTTAAGTTCGAGATTGCAAACTTGGATCTTGGGATAAGAAGCTACATCTCCAAGCCCTAGCGATTTTGCCACCAAAGTTGTTTTGCTGATTGCCGCCGTTAAAGTTCGGTGAGAAGGTTGAGGTAAAAGAACCTGAGATTGGTGGGGAGAAGGAAACATGGCACAACAGGCATCTATTTAAATGGCTATGAAATGACTTTCCCATGATTTTATGTAATTTCTTTCGGATAATGGTTTTTTCATTTCTGAATTTTAGTCCAAGTTGTATAAAAATATAATTTTATATTGTAAAAACCAAATACCAAAGATTGTAGTTTATATTTATAGATATTGCCTTGGAAGGAACATTGTAAATATATTATTTATAACTCGTAATGTATTATAGAGATTTTGTGGAGGGAAATTTAATGGAGAACCCCTAGAAAGTTTTAAGAGATGGAACTAAGAGTTAGGTCTATTCCGTATAGAGGGAGATAGTGACAAAATGTGCGGAGATAGTAAGGTTCTGCGATGTGGTCATATACAAATATGATATTTATTAATAGGGAGCCCACTACCTCGTAAAAACCGTCCGCTCCCCTTGGGTCTCAAACTAAAAAAAATACAACCAGATCACAGACCAGAATTCTTCTTCGTCTTGGGATGGCGGCTGGTAACCAAAGATTCAACCCTAGGTAGCTGTCTTTGTTGTTCTACCACACTGTTTCCTCGTAGGTTTACCTTGAGAAACTTGTATTAGGCAGTAAATTTCACTCATATGTATCCGCACTTTTGGTGAGAGAAGTGAAACTGTGGATAAGGAACATTAGCAAAGAGCTAAAGGCACACATGATAAGGTGACACATCATTGAAACAGTTAGCTTGTAGGTATGTTCGCATTTTGCCACAACACAAGTTTTTTATCATCAATTTGGACATTTAATATATGTTATGAGCATCTGTTTTGATATTGGTATGACTATGCGTTATTTAGTAGTGTCAACGTATCAACATATGACTGAAGAATGAGTTCAGATTTGAATAAACTTTATTTGTCAGCTTTAAGATGCGTACAATTATGGTACTTTCAATTGAACTATTTTTAAGGATTCAGAACTGTGTAAGGCATCATAATGGGTTGATTTGTACTCTATAGGATTTTCAAATCTAAAACTATTTATTGTTTTTGAAATTTAAGTACTTCGATCAAAAACTTACATGTTTGCGTTAGTGAAAATATCAAGATTTTTGAATATGAGTTTAGTTTCCGATTTAGACTCCGCACACGAAAGAGAGAAACAACATAATTAAGAAGCTATCAAGTTACTAATTAAGGCATATGGTCAATACGTTCAGAAGGCATGTCAATATGTACAATGGAAATTGATTATCCTATTTAGTTGTGGGAAGTAAAACAATTGCACAAAAAATAGTCTTGAAAGCTTAGGGTGATCAACATGGAGGGTCTTAGATAACTCCACGACTCCTAGAAGGTTTGATAGACTCGGTTGAGAATTCATCCAATCCAGGTGCTTTATAATTAATGCAACTTCGCTCACCGCGTGTTTAGAAAAAAGGGGTTGTGATGAGCTTATTTTGAGCATCCAAAACCTATGACTTTTCTTCTATTGAAACATTTAGAGAGAAAGTACTTGAGCTGGGAGTTTCTAATATACATATTATCTGATAATATAAACCTTTAGGGAAGTCATGGGGGGGGAGAGCTGCTACACAACTACTACTACAAAAATGGTAGCCGGAAAAGGACACCACTCAAGTGTAATCATGAGAGTGCATGGTAAATCTATTTATTCGAGTTGGCTAATCTAGATTGGATCAAGAGAAAGCCTTTTCAGAGACTGGATCTATTGTTATCCTCGTATATCTCATGCAAATAAAGATTTATTGTACAACCATCGCTAAAAATTATAATAAATAGGCGGAGGAGATATAGGGGTGAAGGAAAAGCCCTCAAATGAGCAATTGCAGTTGGGCGGGGGTAGAGTGGGGGTACTATGTGGGTCATGTAATGAACCCACACAACAAGGTCGGACACATGGGCCAACTGCATGGACTCCCTAGTGGTCGTCATGAGTTGGCTTTTGTCCTGTTCCTCATCTTATCTCCTTGTCTCCTTCATGTCTAACCAACATAAAAAGGATTCTTTTTTCTATATTTTAGTGATAAACAAAACTAAATATATGAGAAAAACATTAAACTTCAAAAGAAATACATGCATTTCTGTTGTAGTAGTGAAAAAACAACATAAGAAGCGGTATACAAAGATCTTGTTAGACATCAAATTTAGTATAAGCTCTATTCCACTAAAACATGGAACTCTACTCTTCTAGTCAAGTATATCAAGGTAAAACCATCAAGAAGGGTGAACAAGAATTCCATTGAGAGGAAAAAACTCTGAAAACAAGATATGATAGAGAACCTCTTGCGTCGACAAGAGGTGAGATAATTTTTCACCGAGAGGCAAGGTTGGAGAAAGCGCCAGGCAAAAACGAGGAGTTTGGCCTTCTCCTAGCACCTAAGTGGTGCTTAAGCGCCTTAGGCGTAGCCTAGGTGCATGTATAGTTTTGGCTATCAGAGTGTATTTGGGATAATATATGTGTATCAATATTAATTTAGAGAATATAAGTGCGGAAACTACCATGTCTAGCCTTTAGAATATGGCCTAGGCCCGTTTGGCCTATCTATGCAATGTATCATGATATCTCGTTTGAGTAGATAATTTCTTCTTTTGCATGCCTAGAGTTTCTCTTATGTCCTCGGCGAGTCGTTTGGTCATTGCCTAGCACCTAAGGGTGTCTATGCGCCTTTCGGCGTCGTCTTTTCCAGCACAACTAAGAGGAGATCTCTTCACACCACACTTGAGATGAAATCCCCTCCCATAAGAATGAGATGCCTTACAAGCTACCACTGGACACTTTTTATAGGATTTTTTACTTCGACCATCATTGCTCTTGCACTACTAGGAAAATTCTTATACATAGTAGCATAGTAGTAGCGCTGGAAAATAGTAAACGCTGCTGCTATTTAGCAGTAGCGCTTTTCCTGGAAAGCGCTACTAGTAACACCATAGTAGTAGCGCTATGAAGCAGAAAGGCGCTACTACTATGTGGGACCAGACGGGGCCACCGACGGTTTTTGTAGTTGTAGCGGTGTACAGAAAAAGCGCTACTACTAACAGTTTAGTAGCAGCACTCGGTTTTAATGCACCGCTATTGCTAGTGGGCCCCACTTAGTTAGCGCTTTTCCTGGAGTGCGCTACTACTAAGTCCAATAGCAGCAGCGCTTTTTGCAAAGCAGCGCTACTGCTAGTTGCGGCTGGTGCCACCTTTTTCACCCCCTCCCCTCCTCTCCCCCACTTTGCCCTCTCTCCCCCTCCTTTCCCCTCTCCCCTCTCCACTCTCCACCATTGTTGCTCTTCTTCTCACTTCCTCCTACCTCTCTTCTCTCCTTATTAATGGCACCCTCCTCCATAAATGGCCTCTCTCTTTCTCCTACACCTCTCTTCTCTCCCCCATTAATGCCCCCATCCACCATAACCCCTCTCCATTAGTTAGCTAGCTAGATTCACCTCACCTCCCCAACAACTATATCTATCTAGCTATTTAGCCAACCACACGTGCTCTCTCGATCGTTCTCTCTCATCATCTAAGTAACCGTGTGCTCTCGGTCTCTCTCGGGAGATATATATATATATATAGGTGAGTAAATAGTTGTTCATTTCAAGAATGGGAATATGTGTGTGAATGAGTATGAGAATAGGTGAGTAAAAAGTTGTTCATTTCCGGATTTGTGCTAGTGAAATGCCCTCGAGTTGCTTATGTTTTGCCGAAATGTCGATTTATTTCCGTTTCGGTGAATTTCGAGCAAACTCATATGTCCTATTTTTAGGCAAGGTCATGCCAAAATTTTATATATATGACTCTGAAGCATGCATTATTTATTTCATAACCCTTTTGCTTGTTATACCGTGAAGTCGGTCATGAAGGTGAGTGGATGAAAGGTGGAGCGGTACATGCAATCTGCGATGATGGACATGTATGCAAATAATTGGACTAGGATTAGTTGTCCGTGTGCAAGATGCAAGGAAGGAGTCCTTTTGGACCCTTTTGATCATGGCACTTTGAAGCGCACCTGCTGATGAATGGTTTCATGGATGGCTATACTCAGTGGATAAGTGAAGAAGAAGATGATGATGAGGACGTCCACATGGCAGGGAATATCGACATGGGGCTAGACGAAGTGATGACCGATCGACAAGAAGACGATGGCGTCAGACATGTCGGCGGGGAAGAGTCCGAAAATGATGACGGCGGCAGAGAAGATTCCGGACACGGCGAAGAAGAGTCCAGACATGGAGGAGAAGAGGCGGCGGTCACGCTGCAGTCTTCGATGCTACTAAGTTTAGTCGTGTAGGACCCTCATGTTCGAGACGTCCTTCGCAAGAGTACGACTAGCGAGAGAGCTGCTTCTAGAGAGGAGGCCAAGCTGGCGCAACTTGAAGTAGTCTCGAGGACTCCATTGTATGATGGTTGCGATCCCGAGGTGACCCACTTGAGTTTCACGCTCGAACTTGTAAAGACGAAGGTCAAAAACAAATGGACAGGCAAAAGCCTCGATGAGCATTTGAAGTTTCTACATAATAAAGTTCTTCCCGTGGGGAACCTGTGTCCTACTAGTGTCGAGGAGGCCAAGAAAATCGTTTGCCCTTTTGATTTGCCGCACATTAGTTACCATGCATGCATCAATGATTGCATCATTTATCGAGTGGAGCACGTGGAAAAAACCAACTGTCCAGTGTGCAATGCTTCTCGATACAAGAAGGCAGGAAAGAAAGCTCCTCAGAAAGTTGTATGGTACTTTCCGATCACTCCCCGTCTGCAGCGGTATTTCGTAGATCCTAAGGAAGCAAAGCTCATGCGCTGGCACGCAGAGAGGAAGAAGCCCGATGATGGAGATGATCCGAGGCTGAGACACCTCGTAGATGGTACCCAGTGGAGAGCATTCAATGCCGTATATGGATTTGCTATAGAAGATCCAAGGAACATCGTGCTTGGTGCGAGTACTGATGGCATGAACCCGTTTGGAAACCAGAACACCAACCACAACACATGGCCCATGTTTGTATGGATGTACAACCTCCCCCCATGGAAGTGCATGAATACGAAGTACATACACATGAGCATGCTGATTCAAGGGCCGAAACAACCGGGAAATATTATTAACCTATATATGGGGCTTCTGCTAGAGGAGCTAGACACGTTATGGAAAACACCAGCATGGACATGGGACGCTAGAAAAGGAGAATATTTCCATATGAGAGTTGCGCTGATGACGACAGTGCACGACTATCTCGGTTACGGGTACACCTCAGGCCAGGTGTGCCACGGATACTGTGGATGCACGAGGTGCATGGATGATACAACACCTCAGCAGCTTACGTCAACGAAAGATGGCGGGTCCTGGAAAATCATCTACATGGGGCATCGTAGATGGCTCGAGAAGGATGACCCGTGGAGAAAGCATGGAGATCTATTCAATGGGTTGGCTGAGCTTCGGGGACCTCCACGTAAAAGGAGCGGCACCAAAATCGACGAGCTGTTGAGAAACTGGGAACAATGCCCCGCGCCGGGAAAGATCAAAAAGGCGCCGGAGCCGCTGCTGAAGGTATGGAAAACGAGGTCTGTTTTCTGGGACTTGGAGTGCTGGCGCAATCATGGCATGCCTCATTGCCTTGATCCAATGCATATCATGAAGAATGTCCTCGAGAGCTTGCTTGGCACACTGATGAACATGCCAGAGAAGACCAAGGATGGGCCTAAGGCAAGGAAAGACTTGGAAGATTTGAAGATCAAGAAAGATCTCCATCGTAAAAAGTTGATGGAGGAGACGGAGATGTACTTCCCGCCCGCGTTCTTTGACGTCATGGGGCATCTGTGTGTCCACATCATGGAGGACATCATCGACCTCGAGCTGACATTCCTTCACAGCATGTTGCCATTTGAGAGGATGAATGGGGTCATCAAAGGATTCATTCGTAACATGTCCCGTCCCGAAGGGAGCATCGTCCAGGGGTATCTGACGCATGAGTGCATCTCCTTTTGCGAGGATTATATAAGCGTCGGAGACCCTGTTGTTGGTTTGCCCGTCAAGAAGCACGATGGGAAGCTCGAAGGAGATGGTCACAAAAATGGCCGGAGGGAATTGCACGTTGACTACTCGGATCGACGGAACGACTTTGACAGGGCTAACTTAGTAGTGCTACAACACCTAGATGTGGCAGATGATTATGTCGCACAACACAAAGAAACCATCACAAAGAAGTACCGTGATAAGGGGATGCTCAAGACGGACGATGAAGTTACTGTAGAGCACACCGCCACTTTCTTGTGCTGGTTTAAACAACAAGTTCTTGAAAATCCCCCGGAAGAGGGCAATTCAGACGGATTGCTCCTACACGCCTTAGCACATGGCCCTGCACCCAAGCTCGCGACCTATTAGTCCTACGATATCAATAGGCACACGTTCTACACGGAGGCCAAAGACATGGGCAGTGATTACCAGAACTCCGGGGTGACAATTCAATGCGTGACCGACGCCAACGGCACAACTGAAAGATTCTACGGAAGGGTCAAAGAGATCTGGGAGCTTAACTATGCTAGAATGCATGATGCGACGATGTTCCGTGTCAGATGGGCCAAGGACATCGTAAGAGAAAACAAGTATTTCACCACCATGTTTATACCCGACGCGAAGAGCACTCCCGTGAACGCTAACGTCATTGCCAAAAATGAGCCATGGGTACACGCTAAGCACGTGACACAATGCTTCTTCATAACCGACCCGGCCAATCCCAGTCGTGTTGTCGTGAGGAGATCCAAAAGGAGCATCGTCGGAATGGATGGAGTCGCCAACGAGGAAGACTATGACCAATACAGTAACCCAATGAGGGAAGATGACGATGACGATGAAGCATACGTGAAAAGAAGAATCAATACTACATTACCTAAGAAAGATCGTCTCCATGGCTTTGGAAAAGTCACAAGGAGGGGCTCAATTACTCGGCAACGAACAAGAAAGGGAAGAAGCTCAATGTGAAACATCGTCGACGCAACTGATCAGAAACTTACATTTATATATATATGTATCTATTTTGTGTACGCACTTAAGTAACCATTATTGGTCAACTGATATGTTACCACCACATGCATGGTTCCGGTGATATTTGCGCAGTGGGAGAGAGGGAGACGCTGTCGTCGGGAGAAAAACAAAAAACAAAAACAAAAGGGAGAAAGAAGTACAAAAGAAAAAGAAAAGTAAACAGAAAAGAAAAGAAAAATAATAAATAAAAAAACAAAAGGACAATAATAAAAGAAAAGAAAACTAAAAACTAGAAAAGGAAAATAAAAAATAAAAACTAAAAACAGCAGTAGCGCTTGTCTGTGGACCAGCGCTATAGCCAAGTATTTAGAACTTAAAAAATAAAAATAGGAAAAGATAGCGGTAGCGCTGGTTTGTAAACAAGCGTTATAGCTAAGTATTTTAGAATTTAAAAAATAAAAATAGGAAAAGATAGCGGTAGCGCTGGTTTGTAAACAAGCGCTATAGCTAACTTAGCTATAGCGCTTATTTACAAACCAGCGCTACCGCTATTGTGAGTTAACTAGTAATTTTAGGGAAATTTTAGGAAATTTGAGGGAAATTTTAGGGCAATTTTAGGAAATTTTAGGGAAAAATTAGCAAATTTTAGGGAAAATTTAGCTAAGTTAGCAATTTTTTAGCAAGTTAACAAATTAGGGTAGTAGCTAATTAGGGCAGTAGCAAGTTAGCAAATTTTTAGCAGAGAGAGAGAGAGAGCAATTTTTTTCTTTTTTAGCAAGTTCACAAATTTTTAGCAGAGAGAGAGAGAGAGAGAGCAAGTTTTTGTGTATAGCATATGCAATTTTGTTATTTTTGTTTATTTAAGTACAAGCATGCTTTCGCTTGAATGATATATTTTGCAAATGATATATGTCATGGATGTTATATGTTGGTTTTCCAATGTTGGTTGAATGTCGAAGAATATCCGAGTGGCCTATGTTTTACCGGAATGTAGATTCATTTCCGTTCCGGCAAATTTCAGGCGCTCCATATGTCCACTTTTTAGCAAAGGTCATGCCAAAAATTTCCATGATTTTCTGCATGACTTGTGCTAGAAACTAGGACATATGGAGTACCCAGGATTTGCCGGAAGGGGAATGAATCAACATTCTGACCAAATATAGGCCCCTTTTTTCTTCATTATATCTTTTATTTACAATTGTTGAATATGAAACATGTCTATCGACGCCGAAGTCGTGGGTGGTTCTGCTCGCCTCGAAGACCCCATCGAGGCAACATATCACTATTTCGATTACCTGGACACACACTAGATGGGGTTGCATGGTGGCGTTAGTGGCACCAACCCCGACACCGACACCACCCCCGAGACCGGCAACGATGCTGTCGTAGCCGGTAAAGCACCGAAGAAGAAGAGGACACGAAGATGAAACGAGCTTGGCATCAGACAAATTGTGGTCATGGAGATGCACCCCAAGAAGTTAGAGCCAACGGCGCTGGAGGAAGCGCGCAAGTGCTGGGGCAATCAACTTGGATGCATCCTCAGGGAAACCGCCAACACCAACGATGAGAGGTTTAGGCTCATACCACATATTGAGAACATGCTCCCAAAGAAGTTGCACAATAGGTTCTTGTTCCCCGACCGGAAAGAAAAATCATATAAAGATCCATGGGAAGACATAACCATGACAAAGATAAATGACAAGGCGATGGTGACGTTCACCAACGACTTGTCCGCCTGGAAATTTCAGGTGAAAAAAGCGATTGTGAAGAATGAACCGTGGTCCAAGATTCATGCTGACAATCCGTCAATAATGGAAGAGGACTTTGCAAAATTCAAGGAGAATTGCTCTAAAGAAAGTGTCAAGGCAAAGTCGGAGAAAATGAAGGCACTCCAGGCCAGGAACATGCCTCCCCACTGCCTCGGAATCTGTGGTTACGAGGGGAAGAGGCCCGTATAGGCCAAGGAGGACGCCGAACATGAAAGTCACAGAATCCTAGACCCCTTGGCGGAGTTCACCGACCCACTGGAGCATGACTAGATCAGGGCCCGGTACAAGTGGGACAAAGAAAAAAAGATCTTTTACATGGACCCGAACACGAGGGAGTTCATGAGACTTCTGGTAATTGTTATATTACCACATTATCATATTAGCTTCCAATCAATTCGACTGCAAGTTTTGTCACATTAGTAAACCATCCACGTTCCTTTTGCAGAAAGAGCAGCACCAAAAGGCAGCCGAAAGCGACGAGTCATCACAGTCATCGGCGAGGCCCAAGTGGGACACCCCATTCAACCGGGCCCTGAACATACTCAAAAAGGTCCCGGTGGACAAGCCGCCGTCCTATGGACGTGTGCACGGCGTCGGAGATGGCGCCTCGTGGAAGATGTGCTACCCCGAGGAGCTAGAGAAAAGAAGGAAGAGACGGTCGGTCATCACTCAGCAAAGCATCGACGAGAAGGTCATGATTGCGGTCAATAAGACCAAGCTGAGACCAAAGAGGAGTTGCTCGGGGCTGTTAGTGCAGCGGTCACTGACGTGGTGGTCAGCTTGATTCCGGCACTTTACGAATTCACGAAGAACAATCCAAATGCACGTCCGGAGGACTTTCCCATTCCCAACTTTGTCGGGAGCAATTCGGCGAACACCAAAGCACCAACATCTTCTCAAGCAACTACAAAGGTCCTGCTCCAGTTCATAGCAGCCCAACCTCCCTCTCTTGCATGCTCGGTGGGCCTTCATCACTGGTTGAGCTCGATGCCCTCACGGTAATTACGCGTCATACCCTTTTCACCAGCATGTCTATAGTCTTCCATTTCAGTTGCCTTTCAGATGTTTGACATCGCAGATATGTCTCCTTCGTAGGCCGACGACACCCCGTGCACCCTACTCTACGACATCAAGGGCCAGAAGGTGGCCGTGGGAAAGGCAACGATCGTGAAGCCGAAGGACCGCATGTTCCACAACCGAGAGATGTCTGATTGCGTCTTCAAGGTTAACGTGGCCAGTGTCTTTGCGGGCTTCGAGGAATTGCCTCCTCCGGTACCAGTCGATGACGACGAGACCCCTAAGATGAGTGGCGCATGCTAGAGCTGGTTCTTGCCTTGGCTGAAGTCTCTTCTTCGTCTCGAGGCGCCTAGTATCATGCCAACACCACCTTCTCAAGAAGTTATGAACACCACACCACCTACCACATTACCTGCATCTGTCATGGCGAGTAATAGTGGACGACACGAGGGAGAGCCTCCATTAGTGCCATATGATGTAGCCCCTGCTGTTAAAGAAGCAAATGTTGATGATGACATGGAGGACGATGATGATGACCCAAACAAGTATTTCAATACCTCCTATGATGATGGAGGATTGATGGCTCAGGACGGCGAAGACTCAGGCTATGAGCGTGGAGATGATGACTTGATGCTGCCTGATTTGCCAGAGCTGGAATGTCCTAAGGCGGAATGCAAAAAGTCTCTCTTCAAGCGATCCTCGTAGGAGACACCTCCCGATGCCGCCTGTACCCAGCAACCCCCCGAGGCCCGTCCACTGATTAGCCCGACGACACTGGGGGTGGTGGTTAGGGAAGGTATGGTGGGCTCACTACCGCCACCCGCCAAGAAGTAAAAGAGGAGACCGGACAAGAAAGGCCCTAAAGGCGCTAGAGCTGCTTCAAGCAACTAGCCGCCTCTGAAGCCCCGGGTGGTAGACAGAATACCTGTCCAAGGTGCAAAGCGCTTCCATGTCACCGGCGAGCCGATCCTACCTGCCGAAGTGCTACAGCACCTACTGAACAAGAATCTAAGGAGACTGCATGAAGATGTGCTGGCCAGACAGAAAAGCCTTCTGGTCGCGCAAAAACCAGGATACCCGCTTTGCGCGGCTCAGGTGCCGTATGGGAAGTTGTACGTCGAGAGATGCACTACTAGGGAAAACCCTAGTAGTAGCGCTTGTTTTATAGCTAGTAGTAGCGCTAGTACCAACGCTACCACTAAGGCGCTACAGCTAAGTAGTAGCAGTAGCGCTGGAAATGGAGTGCTACTGCTATACCTAGTTAGTAGTAGCACTTTCCTTTGGACAGCGCTACTGCTACTTGTAAGTAGCAGTAGCGCTTGTTCTAAAAAGCGTTGCTGCTAACTTTTCCTGTATTTTTAAAAATACAACTTATTTTCATTGTGTGGTTTTATATATACAGTACTTTCATCATATGATTTTATGACCATGATTACTTATTATATATGACAGTGGGTGAAATGAACGTGGAGTAGATTCAAGTGGAGGCAACATGTGGTGCATGTCAAAAGTACTACTCTAATCCAAACTTGATCTAGTTTGGATTAGTAGTACTTTCGATGTGCACCACATGTTGGCTCCACTTGAATCTAATCCAGGTTCATTTCATCGACCGATATATATATATATATATATATATATATATATATATATATAGAGAGAGAGAGAGAGAGAGAGAGTAGCACTATTCTGATCACGGGATCAGAATAGTTATTTGGATCACAGCTAGCCGTATAAGGGCCTGACGAGATCCTCCCGAACTTCCGAACCCGCTACGAAAAAAAATCCCACCCCACGGCCGCTCGTCCCCAACCTCCTCCGATCCCCTGCCCCCTCGATCCACCACGACGGCGCGCCCCTCCCCTGGATTCGGCGCTTCCCGCCGCCGTCGCCCCGGCACTGGCGCGCCTCCCACCGCCGACCCCCATCCCTCGACGCGCCTCTCTCCATCCCAAGATCGCCTCCCACCGCCTCCTGCATCTGGTCGCCGCCTCCCCTCCACCCTACAAAGCGCCACCACCCTGCATCTCTCCGCACCGGAGTGGCGACACCCCCTACCCGCCGGCGCACCTCCACAGTCAAGCAGACGGGGAGCCGCCTCTGGCAGAAGGTGCGGCACCCTCACGCATGCGCCTCCGCCTGTCCGAGTGTGCCGCCATGGTGAGTCGCCTGCATCTGCACCTGCAGTGCCCCGTCTCCACAAAGCACCTTTGCCCCATGGCGTAGCTTTCGCCTTGTCGCGCGGTAGGCCTGGTCTCCATCCATCGCGTGTCGCCTGTCCTTGCATCTCTAATCGAACTTCCGCAACTTCTCTCTCTGCTGCCGCACACACGACACTAGCTGGCTGCCGTTCACATAGTCCCTCGGCCACAGTCCATAGCGCATTGACACTCCACCACCGGCCACCTTGCGTGTGCCACTCCAAGCGCAGGTCCGCTAGGGCGCCTGAACTTGAACTGTAGTGCATCTCGCATCACTGTCGTCATGTGTTTGTTGCCGAGAACCGAGTGGGCAGGCACCATGCACTCCAAAAAGTCCCAATCTTCATGTGAATAGTCACGATAGTGGTCTTCCCCCAAGCAGACCAACTAAGAGCAGCAAGTTGCATATACTTATTCCCTTTTGCAGGCAGAAATATGTCGAAGAACACACTGAAGCTAAGAACAAAATAGACTTGATCTGAAGAAAATGGGTACAACAAGCATTGAAGATCATCTGGGCGCCCAATGGCAGGTGGTCCATTGTGGTAGTTTTCTCAGAAATCAAGATGTTCTGCTATGCATTTGAGAGTAGATGGAAGAAGAAGAAAAGCACAGAGGGGATAAGACATAGCAACACCGATGGATAAAGGTGAAAGAAAATTTACTGAGCAGCGCCGTCCATTGTGGCGTGGTCCTTGTTTTATTTCGCTTCAGAATAATGTTTGCATCTGAATTTTCTTGCTGCAAAAGCAAGTGGCATTCACTGCCTTTATTTAGGTCAAGGCCTCCGCTACTGCTAACCTCCCCACATTCCATTTCGCCTGCTTGTGGGTGCCTGTCAATGCAGGCAAAAATTACATGGGCAAGGTTATATCTACAAGCAAAAGTTCAGAAAGAAGATGAAGTGTGCTTCAACTTCTTCTAGCATTTTTAATTCTCAGTACAAAAGGACATCTCAGAAAGAAGAAATCGCAGGCTGCTCGTCTTGTTTGATGTTCAAGTGTTCAGTTATTTTCTACCTTTTTTGCTCTCCATTCTGCTCAAAAGCTTGTACTTCAAAAATCCTACACTCTGTCGCTCAGCAGGTCACGGCCTCCTCTGGATGAAGGTCACAACCTCCTCTAGATGCCGGTCGTGGTGTCCTTGTCCTTGTTGTCACTGCTCCAGCGTATCACGCTTCCATACATGGTGGTGTTTTGGACTGGAGCAATACAGAACGAGGCAGTGCGTGCACTTGCTAAGAGTTGTGGACCACCGCATGCGCCTCAAAACAAACTTCCTGTAGCATGTGTACGAGTTTACCCACAGTGATTTTTGTCAACATGTTCTTAGGGATGCAGACCTAAAACAGTCAACTTGTGCATTGTTGCTTCTTTGGATTTGTTGTGGCAAGGAAGAAAAAGAAGATGGGGAGAGGACGTGTGGTGGTGAGTGGGTAGGAAATGTGTGAAGAAGAAAAACATAGTGTTTCAATTGGCCATTTATTTTTATCCATTTGGGTGAAAAATGTTGTCCCCTATATGTTAATTAAGGTTATAATAAATGAATATATTTATTTCAGTTTTTTGAATTTATTTATTTTAGTTTCCAACGTGCAGTACAAATAGTTTTTCTTGCAAAGAGTTCAATAATTCCACAGCAATTAGAAAGAAGGTCAAACACATTTATTTATTACGTCAGAAGTTTCAAAGAGTAAACATATTTTCAACGCCAGCTTAGTTAAAAATTTGATTTTTTTTCTAGGAAAGATGATTGTGCTCTTTTCCGTGTTTGCTCATATGACCAGTTTGAAATTTGAAATCACCAAGAAGGTCAAAAACCGTAGAAGTTCAATTTGAAATAACTGAGAAGGTCAAAAAACCTAGAAGTTCAAATCTGCAAAACTAGAAAATTGTTTGCTTATTTAAAACCATATTTTTCTAAGAAGTTCAAAGTAAAAAATAGAGAAGTTCAAAGGTTAAAAAACTTAGATGTTTTCTCATTACTAAGTAATAAAATGAAGAAATTCGGATCCCCGATCTAAAAGGAAACAAAGAAGTTTGAATTAAACTAACAAAGTACTTCAGTCATAATAAAAAATAAGTAAAAACCTAGAAGTTCAATTTAGAGTAGCAGATCATTTTGATATTCACTGTTTTAAGAAAAACCCGAGAAGTTCAGATTAAGAAATCTAAGAAGTTTGAACTTAAAAACTCAAATTTTCCTTGCTACTAATAAAATAAAATTGAGAAGTCCAAAATAAAATAACGATGTTGTTCGATGCATATCAAAAACTATAATTATTTCCTTTTCTATGAAATAAAATTGAGAAGTCCAAACTAAAAGGTAGAGCCGTTCAATATCTATAAAAACCTTGATATTTTCACATAACCGAGAGAAGTTCAGATTGAAAACTATTAAAAGTTCACGTACTACATGGTGTGCATTTTATATTAAAAAAGAATGAAAAGGAGAAAGGCTAAAAGTTTTATTAATAGAAGTTCAAGTGCTCGCCCCGAGAAAGTTCAAAAAGTAAAGAATGGAAACCAGGAAGTAGGATTTTTTCTGTTACTAAAATAAATAAAACCAAAAAGTCCATATTAAAAAGATAGAGAAGTTCGATGATTATAGAAAACTCAGATTTTCCTTGTTATTAAAGAATGGAAACAAGAGGTCCAAAAATTAAATAACAAGAAGTTCAATTTTTAAAAATAGTGCGCTTCAAAATTTCACAAAAGAGATTAAGAAATAAAATCAGGAAGTCCATATTAAAAAGATGAAGAAGTTCGATGATTATAGAAAACTTAGATTTTCCTCGTTATTAAAGATTGGAAACAAGAAGTTCAAAAATAAAAAACAAGAAGTTGAACTTTCAAAAATGGAGCGCTTCAAAATTTTATAAAAAAAGGATTAAGAAATTCAGATAAATATTTATAAAAAACTCAGATATTTTCACGTAACCAAGAGAAGTTCGATCGATAACTGCCAGAAGTCCACATACTACACGGTGTGTATTTTGTATTAAAAAAAGAGTAAAAAAGCAAACGCTAAAAGTTTGTTGTTATAAGTTCAAGTCCTTTGTCGGAGAAAGTTTAAAAAATTATTCTGAGAGAGATTTGTACAAAAGGAATATCATTTGTGTAAAAACTGACGAATGGATGAGAAAATTACAAACGAAAATACGTCACAGAAGTTCAACTGAAAACAGCAGGAAGTTCAACTACTACAGTGGATGAATTTCAGATGAAAAACTTGTAAAATCGTCGTGAGTATGAAAAAATGAGCAACACGGAAAAGTTGCGTGTTCACAATAGCTTTCCATTGGTATATTACTTGCTCAATTCCAATCAGTGGATGGAGAGCTACGAGCAGTGGATGGAGAGCTACGAACAAAAAAATCACGTGAAAAACAGAGTGAAGTTCAGGTACACGCGCCGAGAAGTTCAGGTTCTTCACGTCGTGCATTTCCGAAGAATCTGTTTCGCCATAAAGGCAGAACGAATGATCTCATCGTTTTCAAAATTACTTGAAAACGCTTAGGAATTAGAGAAAACCATCAACATGAAAAAGTTTCGCATTTTCCGTAGCTTTTCAGTGGTATATTATTTGCCCCATTCCGATAAAGTTTGTAGAAATTACGGCAAAAATACATTTTAACCATTTTCAAAACTGACATAAAACCATAATGAATTAGGAGAAACAATAAATGCAAAAAAGTTTCGCATTTCTTCAAGCTTTCCAACGCCATATCATTTGCTGCATTTGGACATACGGTTAAAAAATTAGCTTGAAAATACGAACTCGGTGGAACTTGTACCGTTTTCTAAATTACTTTTAAACCATTCAAAATTAGAAAAAACTTTTAACATAAAAAGTAGCGCATTTTCATAAGCTTTCCAACACCATATTATTTGCCTCAATTGGATTAGCCATTTAGAAATGGCGTCAAAAATATGAACTCGGGTGTTCGGTTTGCGAAATTTTATGATTTTCCGAATTACTCTTTAACCGTAGGGAATTAGAGAAAACTTTCAACACGTGGAAGGAGCGGTTTTGCAGCAGCTTTCCAACGCCATATTATTTGCCTCATTCCAATAAACGGTTTAGAAATGTGATCGAAAATACAATTCACGTTTTTTATGTGAAGAAATAACGGTTTTCAAAACTGCTCTTAAACCGCTTACATTTTGCCAAAAATTTAACTTGGGTCATGATACTGATGTCCATAGCTATCCAACGGTATATCGCAAGCCCCATTTGGACACCTTTTAGCTGAAGTTCAACCTAGTACTCGGGGAAGGTCAGGCGCATTACTCGGGAAGTTCATGTTGTGATCAGAATAGTGTTTATATATATATATATATATATATATATATATATATATATATATATATAACAACTTAGCATCATGCATCATCGATCATAATAATAAATAACTCATCATTGGTATCATAATAACAAGTCATACTCATCATCATCGATCATACAATTTCTACTCGATACCACATCATCATAGTCATCTAACTAATCCTACTTAGTTGTTCTTAGCACATGATCATGAGTATTATTAACTAGGACCTACTACCTTCTCTTAGGTAAAATAGCATAAAACAAGATAGGCCCTGCTCTCCATTATGGAGAATGGAGATTATCCTGTCTTCAATTCTTGCCTTTCACACGATGTTGCTTCCAAGTACCTCCTTATGACTGTCCACACATTTTTTCCATTCTATAATTTTCATGTCTCCACTTCTTTTAGAAATCCGATATGGATAGGTGAGACTCGTAGGATGACCTGGCCGTATGTTCAAAACATCAAGGCGGCCATTCTGATACATCAGATGAGGCACACAATCATTCGGAATGTTCTATTGAAAAACATAGTAATAACTTCGTAGTTAGCAATGTAGTTATGTTTTAAAAGAATTTATGCAAAAGATGCATGGATGTCGTAATAGTAAAAAATCTTACCATGGCATCTCCATGGATGTTACCGTAGTTCAACACGTGCACTAATGGCACGTATTGACCATAATGTGGAGGAGTTTTATAATAGATATTTTCTCAAGATCGGTACAAAATGCGACCAGATGATTTTTCTCCTGATAAGTTAACTCAAAGCCATCGGTTTAGGTTCTGTGTACCATGTTCCACACATTGTTTGAACAATGAAAATAAGTTGTCAATGAAAATAAGCTGTCAACTATTTTGAAATGAACAGTATAAATTAATTAATAACTATGTTTGAGAAACTCACATAGCGGTAGAATTGGACGCGTATCAACAAGGACCCAAATGTCCATATTGTCTTGCTCGATGTCAGGATCACCAAGATCCATGGTGACAAGCATACCCTCATAAAAAACATACATCTTGCAAAGTGCTTCCCAATTTTTGCAACCAAAATGGATTATGCTCTCAGAATTATACATATTTACTTCAAAATCCATATCATGATGGGTCCTTAGGTGAATTTTCTTTGTTTCAAAATTTTCATGGTCTTCAAAATCCATCCTCTCCAAGACATAGCGTCTTGCATGGCATGGTATAAACTACTCGAATTGTAAAAGATGAAAATTACACTTTGAAATAGTTGAAGTCATGCTTAATTATGAAAAAACACTTTTCATCGTTGTGTACCATTTCAACATCGAAGGTCTCCTGGAGCTTAATGCTGAAGCGCCGATCTTCATCCAGGTGAGGCCTGTCGCACAGACCTCGGTCGTCATTGCACCGGCTGCACTCCCCCGGGAGACTTTCGTTGTCCAATGATGACATTTCCTACGTTCATAATTCAAAGATTAAACTTATACAATTCAATATATGTACTATAAAAATTAAATTAGATAATTATTATTCATCACGGGTTGACTATCGGTCTGCCGAGTCTATATGGTGGAGACTCTCCCTCACTGATTCCTCTCTGACATTTGTGACCGTCGGTGATGGTCGTTACTCCTCCTTCCCCTAGTGCATAACAATGGTCTAGCACAAGGAGAAGAAGGAGAAACGACCCCCACGACAACAGTTGTGATTCTTCATCCTCTCTCATATATGGTGGATACACTCCCTCATTGATGTTTAGACCGTCGGTGATGGTCATTATTCCTCCTTCACCTAGTGCATAAAAAGGTATAGCACAAGGAGAAGAAGGAAAAATGACCCTCGCGACAACAGTCGGGCTTCTTCGTCCTCTCTCATATATGGTGGATACACTCCCTCACTGATTTTTCGACCTTCCGTGATGGAGCCTTGACAGACTTAAAGTCAACCCGAAATGTCGTTTAATTATTTTTTGAGAAAATCCAGGCCAATAGATATTTCCTACATATTCTAGCACAAGTCATGCCAGAATTTACGAAAAAAATCCGGCATGACCTTTGCTAAAAAAAGGACATATCGAGCGCCTAAAATTTGCCGGAACGGAAATTAATCAACACTCCGGCAAAACATAGGCCACTATAGGAGGTGTAACCTGCAAACATGGCCGACCACTTGGGCAAGCACATATCCTATTTGAGCAACACAAGATATACATGTTTATATCTACATCATATGAGCATCCAAACTTGATGGAGTAGTTTTCCAATTTGAGCATTCAATAAGCAAAACCAAATCGTAAAATAAATTAGTATTCAAATTAGCATTCATTCAATAAGCAAAACTAAGCCATCTCTTTCGTCCATACATAGTCGAATATTATCACTAATAGATATCGAATAGTATCATACATATAACATCACTAATACAGCTAAAACCATAGCGAACAACGGGTATTGGTGCGGGCGATGGACACCCAAAGAGAAGGAACCATCACAGGATCATAGCTCCATTGAGACCCCTGAAGAACCTCCCAGGTATTGGAGAACCTGCCCTCCAACGCAACCATGTAGCGACGGACGTGCTCGTCCTCCTCGCTGACACGGTGACATACCACCTCCGCGGAGTCCTCAAGCCTCCGCACCATGACTGGCCCACCCGACCGCCACCAAAGAAGGTTCGGGTCAATGACGGGCTAGCTCCTCACCAAGATACGCCCCCCGGAAGGTAGCACCGCCCAATACCAGCCCGGCGGAGCCCAGTCCAAGACATGGCTCCTCACCAAGCCCAGGCCTCCTCCGCCGAGTTGACGACGAGGATGCAGGATAGGCATCATCGACGTCGATGCGGGAATAATTGGTTTAACTAAAAAATAAACTAGTTCTATTAATTTTCTTACTAAAAATAAAGTATTTCTATAGTAAAATTTTAATTAGATCATCAAATCTCATATACCTAATTTTTCTTACTAAAAATAAACTAGTTTTATTAATTCAACTAGTTCAACTAAGCACTTACTATAAATAAAATAAACTAGTACTTACTAAAAATACACTAGTTTAGCTAGTTCTATTAATTTTCTAACTAATTCTATTAAACACTTACTAAAAAAGAGTAAAAAAAACTATATTGAATTTTTCTATAAACTAAACACCACTACCCTAAATTAGCATCTACTTAATTAGTTACCTAACCTACTTCCCTAAGTAAAAACATCTAAGTTAATTAACTAAATTCACCTAAGTTAATTAACTAAATTCACCTAAGTCACCTAACCTAATGAACTAAATGGAGGGAGGAGGAGTACCTCACGATGGTGGAGGAGGCCCGGCGGGGGAGGAGGCCGACACGGGGAGGAGGCCGGCGGGGGAGCAGAGCCGGTGCGGGCGAGGGTGGCCGGTGGGGGAGGAGGCCGGCGCGGGGGAGGGTGGCCGACGGGGAAGCAGAGCCGGCGAGGGCGGCCGACAGGGGAGCTCCGGCGCGGGGAACGACGGTGCACGGGGGATGGTGGCGGCGATGACGGCGGAGAGAGGCGTGTGAGTGTGTGAGGGCGGGGGAGTGAGAGAGAGGTCGAGCGTAGTCCCTTGGGATGGATAAAGAGCCCGTAGTAGTAGCGCTTATATGTAGAAAGCGCTACTACTACGTCCGGTAGTAGTAGCACTTCATACACAAAAGCGCTACTACTATGCCTGGCCTGCCGGCAACGGCCTGGTAATTGTAGTAGTAGAGTTTTTTAATAAAATAACGCTACTGGTAAGTGCATAGTAGTGGCGCTTTTTTATAAAAAGCACTACTGATAAGTAGTAGCAGCACTTTGTTATAAAAAGCGCTACTACTATGCTACTGTCTATAAGCATTTTCCTAGTAGTGATGGCCCGCGAACAAGTTCATCTTGCGATTTGACTACATCTACGATATGTTCCACATGACCAAGCTGGATTTCCAGTTCATCCGCATGTATGCGCTGTATCTGAACTACTTCATCAGGGTCGAGAATATCAAATATATCTGCGTCGCAGACCCGTTGTATATGCACGAGAGCTTCTTGGCAGTTTGCAAAGAGCACCGTGACTATGCAAGCAAGTACCTCGGCGAGTTCATGATCGCTAATAAGGACAAGGAAGTGATTCTCTTTCCTTATCATCTCACGTAAGTCATCCGCACATATCCTTTCGTAAGTGTTAATAATTCCTTTGTAGCAGGGAGGCTAATTTGAGGTGTACTTAATTTGCGCAGCGGGGGGGGGGGGGGTCCTCATTGTTCTGTCCTTGGAATATTCCCATGCGATGCACTTGGACTCATTAAGAACCTCAGGAAAAAGGATTGCAAGCACATAAAGAGTGTTCTCGATAGTGCCTTGTTAACCTTCGGCCTGTCTGGTGGATATATCAAGGTGAAAAAGTACAAGAACCACGGGCTAGCTTTCAGTCATAAGATCTACTTCTGTTGCATCCAGCAACTGCACACCAGTATGGCTGATGGATTCTACCTCATGCATCACCTGCTCGAGTACAGAAGGATAATCAATGCCTTCACATGTCAGCTACTACCAACGATGCCGATATTGTCAGCTGGGCCACAAGCATAGGAACGACACCAGATCATTGAATCAGAGTTGAGTTTTATCACGTACAGTGTGAACTTGCCCAAGTGATCATGAAGCGGGTCCTTGAACCAACAGGGATGTTCTACCATGGGCCAATCACGCGGGAAGATGTCCGAGCACTGCTACACGCTCAACATCTGGACCTTAAGCCTTTCAACAAGCTCGGGTGCTTCCTCCCTGACTATGAAGATTGGACCACCGACATGGAGGACTGATTGTTGATGACAATGTGTCACTACTGTCTTTCTATGGCAAAACTTTGAATTTATGCATGGCGGAACTATGTGATGTAACTAAACCGAGGTCCTTAACTAGCATAGATCACTCTAGTTAATTAGTTTGGGCATGAGGAACTTCGTCATTTATGTTCACTATTGGTTGTTTGTATTTTTCTAATTATGCCGCTTTGTTTTCTTAAGTACATTATGTTGCATATTATCATTCAATTCATCAACTCATGATGCATGTACATAGATCAGAGATGGCAAAGGGCTATGATACGTCTCCAACGTATCTATAATTTTTGATTGCTCCATGCTATATTATCTACTGTTTTGGACTATATTGGGCTTTATTTTCCACTTTTATATTATTTTTGGGACTAACCTATTAACCGGAGGCCCAGCCCAAAATTGCTGTTTTTTTCCCTATTTCAGTGTTTCGAAGAAAAGGAATATCAAACGGAGTCGAAATGGAACGAAATCAACTGGAGAAGTTATTTTTGGAAGGAAACCTACCAGATAGACTTGGACCCTACGTCAGAAGGTGAAGGAGGAGCTCAGGAGGGTAGGGGCGCACCCCCTGCCTCGTGGCCACCCCTTCGGTCCACCGACGTACTCCTTTCACCCATATATACCCACATATCCTAAAACTTCCAGAGAGCACAATAGATCGGGAGTTCCGCTGCCAGAAGCCTCCGTAGCCACCGAAAACCAATCTAGACCCATTCTGGCACCCTGCCGGAGGGGAATCCTTCTCCGATGGCCATCTTCATCATCCCGGTGCTCTTCATGACGAGGAGGGAGTAGTTCTCCCTCGGGGCTGAGGGTATGTACCAGTAGTTATGTGTTTGATCTCTCTCTCTCTCTCTCTCTCGCGCGCGCGCGTTCTTGATTTGGCACGATCTTGATGTATCGTGAGCTTTGCTATTATATTTGGATCCTATGATGTTTCTTCCCCCCTCTACTCTCTTGTAATGAATTGAGTTTCCCCTTTGAAGTTATCTTATCGGATTGAGTCTTTATAGATTTGAGAACACTTGATGTATGTCTTGCCGTGGATATCTGTGGTGACAATGGGATATCACGTGATTCACTTGATGTATGTTTTGGTGATCAACTTGCGGGTTCCGCCCATGAACCTATGCATAGGGGTTGGCACGTTTTTGTCGTGATTCTCCGGTAGAAACTTTGGGGCACTCTTTGAGGTTCTATGTGTTGGTTGAATAGATGAATCTGAGATTGTGTGACGCATATCGTATAATCATGCCCACGGATACTTGAGGTGACATTGGAGTATCTAGGTGACATTAGGGTTTTGGTTGATGTGTGTCTTAAGGTGTTATTCTAGTACGAACTCTAGGGCTGTTTGTGACACTTATAGGAATAGCCCAACGGATTGATTGGAAAGAATAACTTTGAGGTGGTTTCATACCCTACCATAATCTCTTCGTTCGTTCTCTGCTATTAGTGACTTTGGAGTGACTCTTTGTTGCATGTTGAGGGATAGTTTTATGATCCAATTATGTTAGTATTGTTGAGGGAACTTACACTAGTGAAAGTATGAACCCTAGGCCTTATTTCCTATTATTGCAATACCGGTTACACTCACTTTTATCATTAGTTACCTTGCTGTTTTTATAATTTCAGATTACAAATACCTTTATCTACCATCCATATACCACTTGTTTCACCATCTCTTCGCCAAACTAGTGCACCTATACAATTTACCATTGTATTGGGTGTGTTGGGGACACAAGAGACTCTTTGTTATTTGGTTGCAGGGTTGCTTGAGAGAGACCATCTTCATCCTACACCTCCTACAGATTGATAAACCTTAGGTCATCCACTTGAGGGAAATTTGCTACTGTCCTACAAACCTCTGCACTTGGAGGCCCAACAGCGTCTACAAGAAGAAGGTTGTGTAGTAGACATCAAGCTCTTTTCTGGCGTCGTTGCCGGTGAGGTGAGTGCTTGAAGGTATATATTTAGATCTTGCAATTGAGTCTTTTAGTTTCTTGTCTTGTTTTATCACTAGTTTAGTTTATAAAAGAAAATTACAAAAAATGGAATTAAGTTTGTCTCATACGCTTCACCTTTTTAATATCTTTCGTGAGTATGATGGAAAGGATAATTGTGCTCAAGTGCTAGAAGAAGAAATCTATAAAATGTTTGGCACTAAATATTTGAATGATGAGCATGATTGCAATGTTGTTAGTATGAATTCTTTGAATATACAAGATGCTAATGATATGCAAAGCCACAAGCTTGGGGAAGCTATGTTTGATGAAGATGATATTTTTTTGTCCCCCAAGTTTTGATGAGCAAATTTATTATGATGAAAGCATGCCTCCTATCTATGATGATTATTGTGATGACACGTATGCTTTAAAGAATAATGATAACAATGAAACTTGTCATCTTGATTTCAATTTTCAATCACATGATAATTATTTTGTTGAGTTTGCTCCCACTATTATTCATGAGAAGAATTTTGTTTATGTGGAGAGTAATAAAATTTATATGCTTGTAGATCACGAAAATAATTCTTTAGGTGATAGTTATATTGTTGAATTCATTCATGATTCTACTGAAAATTATTATGAGGGAGGAATATATGCTTGTAGGAATTGCAATAATATCAAGTTTCCTCTCTATGTGCTTAAAGTTTTGAAGTCATGCTTGTTTTGCCCTCCTATGCTAGTTGATTATTGTTCCCATAAGTTGTTTGCTCACAAAATCCCTATGCATAGGAAGTGGGTTAGGCTTAAATGTGTTAGTTATATTCTTCATGATGCTCTCTTTATGTTTCAATTCTTATCTTTTATGTGAGCATCATTGGAATCATCATGCCTAGCTAGGGGGGTTAAAGGATAGCGCTTGTTGGGAGGCAACCCGATTTTATTTTGCTTCCTTGATTTTTTCTCCTGTTTAGTAATAAATAATTCATATAGCCTCTGTTTAGATGTGGTTTTATGCTTTTAATTAGTGTTTGTGCCAAGTAGAACCTTTGGGAAGACTTGGGGAAAGTCTTGTTGATCATGCTGTAAAAAACAGAAACTTTAGCGCTCACGAGAATTGCTGCCATTTTTATTTGGAGAGTTATATTTAGTTAATTATTTTTGCAAATGATTAATAGATAAATTCCTCAGGTCCAGCAATTTATTTTAGAATTTTATGAGTTACAGAAGTATACGTTTGATTCAGATTACTACAGACTGTTCTCTTTTTGACAGATTCTGTTTTTCATGTGTTGTTTACTTATTTTGATGAATCTATGGCTAGTAAAATAGTTTATAAACCATAGAGAAGTTGGAATACAGTAGATTTAACACCAATATAAATAGATAATTAATTCATTACAGTACCTTGAGGTGGTGTTTTGCTTTCTTATACTAACGGAGCTTACGAGTTTTCTGTTAAGTTTTGTGTTGTGAAGTTTTCATGTTTTGGGTAAGGATTCGATGGACTATGGAATAAGGAGTGGAAAGAGCCTAAGCTTGGGTATTCCCAAGGCACCCCAAGGTAATATTCAAGGACAACCAAAAGCCTAAGCTTGGGGATGCCCCGGAAGGCATCCCCTCTTTCGTCTTCATTCATCGGTAACTTTACTTGGAGCTATATTTTTATTCGCCACATGATATGTGTTTTGCTTGGAGCGTCAATTTATTTTGTTAGGATTTGCTTTCTGTTATTTAGAACAATATTTTGCATCTTTTATTTCAATAAAAGTGGCATTGATAGCCTTTACTATGCCTATTTTAGAAGTCCACATGTTGCTGTTTGAAAACAGAAAGTTTACCGCTGTTGCAATAATTCCCTAGAAAATTCAGAATGTGATAAAATGTTGAAACCTTTTGCATATTAAGCTATGATAAATTTACTACAGTGGGAATTTTCTTTCATAATTTTTGGAGCTATGGAAGTATGGATGTTGCAGCATGCTTTACAGACTATCCTGTTTAGGCAGATTGTTGTTATGTTTGCATTGTTTGCATATGTTTGCTTCTTTAATGATTCTATTTGAGGATAGGACTATTAAATATGCAGAGGCATTTAGTATGCAATGTTGAATAATAATTTTTGCGATTTGCTACAGTAGAGTATGATAAGATTTTGGCAATGGTTTATACTAACTTATCTCATGAGTCCTTGTTGAGTTTTGTGTGGATGAAGCTTTTGAGATTTAGGGAGACCGTGATATAAGAGGAATTAAGGAGACACAAAAGCTCAAGCTTGGGGATGCCCAAGGCACCCCAAGTTAATATTTCAAGAAGTCTCAAGCGTCTAAGCTTGGGGATGCCCCGGCTGGCATCCTACCTTTCTTCTTCAACAACTATCGGTTAGTATCGGTTGATCCTAAGTTTTTGCTTCTTCACATGATGTTTTCTATTCTTAGAATGTCATTTTATTTTGCTTTGCTTGCTGTTTGAATAGAATACCAAGATCTGAAATTATTAAATGTTAGAGAGTCTTCACATAGTTGCATAATTATTCAACTACTCATTGATCTTCACTTATATCTTTCGGAGTAGTTTGTCGTTTGCTCTAGTACTTCACTTATATCTTTTAGAGAACGGTGGTGGATTTGTTTTATAGAAACTATTGATCTCTCATGCTTCACTTAGATTATTTTGAGAGTCTTAATGCATGGTAATTTGCTTAAAATCCTAATATGCTTCGTATGCAAGATTATTAATAAAACTCTCTTATGAGTGTGTTGAATACTATGAGAAGTTTGATACTGGATAATTGTTTTGAGATATGGAGATGGTGATATTAGAGTCATGCGAGTTGAGTAGTTGTGAATTTGAGAAATACTTGTGTTGAAGTTTGTGATTCCCGTAGCATGCACGTATGGTGAACCGTTATGTGATGAAGTCGGAGCATGATTTATTTATTGATTGTCCTCCTTATGAGTGGCGGTCGGGGACGAGCGATGGTATTTTCCTACCAATCTATCCCCCTAGGAGCATGCGCGTAATACTTTGTTTCGATAACTAATAGATTTTGCAATAAGTATGTGATTTCTTTATGACTAATGTTGAGTCCATGGATTATACGCACTCTCACCCTTCCACCATTGCTAGCCTCTCTTGTACCGTGCAACTTTCGCCGGTACCATACACCCACCATATACCTTCCTCAAAACAGCCACCATACCTACCTATTATGGCATTTCCATAGCCATTCCGAGATATATTGCCATGCAACTTTCCACCATTCCGTTTATTACGACACACTTCATCATTGTCATATTGCTTTGCATGATCATGTAGTTGACATCGTATTTGTGGCAAAGCCATCGTCCATAATTCTTTCATACATGTCACTCATGAGTCATTGCACATCCCGGTACACCGCCGGAGGCATTCATATAAAGTCATATCTTGCTCTAAGTATCGAGTTGTAATTCTTGAGTTGTAAGTAAACAAAAGTGTGATGATCATCTGTATTAGAGCATTGTCCCAGTGAGGAAAGGATGATGGAGACTATGAGTCCCCCATAAGTCGGGATGAGACTCCGGGCGAAAATAAATAAATAAAAGAGGCCAAAGAAGCCCAAATAAAAAAAGAAAAGAGGCCATAAAAAAGATAAGGCCCAAAAAAATAAAAAATAAGAGAAAAAGAGAGAAGGGGCAATGCTACTATCCTTTTACCACACTTGTGCTTCAAAGTAGCACCATGATCTTCATGATAGAGAGTCTCCTATGTTGTCACTTTCATATACTAGTGGGAATCTTTTATTATAGAACTTGGCTTGTATATTCCAAGGATGGGCTTCCTCAAAATGCCCTAGGTCTTCGTGAGCAAGCAAGTTGGATGCACACCCACTAGTTTCTTTTGTTGAGCTTTCATATACTTATAGCTCTAGTGCATCCGTTGCATGGCAATCCCTACTCACTCACGTTGATATCTATTGATGGGCATCTCCATAGCCCATTGATACGCCTAGTTGATGTGAGACTATCTTTTCCTTTTTTGTCTTCTCCACAACCACCATTCTATTCCACCTATAGTGCTATGTCCATGGCTCACGCTCATATATTGCGTGAAGATTGAAAAAGTTTGAGAAAATCAAAAGTATGAAACAATTGCTTGGCTTGTCATCGGGGTTGTGCATGATTTAAATACTTTCTGTGGTGAAGATAGAGCATAGCCAGACTATATGATTTTGTAGGGATAGCTTTCTTTGGCCATGATATTTTGAGAAGACATAATTGCTTAGTTAGTATGCTTGAAGTATTATTATTTTTATGTCAATATGAACTTTTGTCTTGAATCTTTCGGATCTGAATATTCATATCACAAGTAAGAAGAATTACATTGAAATTATGCCAACTAGCATTCCACATCAAAAATTATCCTTTTATCATTTACCTACTCGAGGACGAGCAGGAATCAAGCTTGGGGATGTCTGATACATCTCCAATGTATCTATAATTTTTGATTGCTCCATGCTATATTATCGACTGTTTTGGACTATATTGGGCTTTATTTTCCACTTTTATATTATTTTTTGGACTAACCTATTAACTGGAGGCCTAGCCCAGAATTGCTGTTTTTTTGCCTATTTCAGTGTTTCGAAGAAAAGGAATATCAAACGGAATCGAAACGGAACGAAATCAACTGGAGAAGTTATTTTTGGAAGGAAACCTACAGGATACACTTGGACTCTACGTCAGAAGATGAAGGAGGAGCTCACGAGGGTAGGGGCGCCCCCCTGCCTCGTGTCCACCCCTTCGGTCCACCGACGTACTCCTTTCACCCATATATACCCACGTATCCTAAAACTTCCAGAGAGCACAATAGATCGGGAGTTCCGCCGCCAGAAGCCTCTGTAGTGACCGAAAACCAATCTAGACCCGTTCCGGCCCCCTGCCGGAGGGGGAATCCTTCTCCGGTGGCCATCTTCATCATCCCGGTGCTCTCCATGACGAGGAGGGAGTAGTTCTCCCTCGGGGCTGAGGGTATGTACCAGTAGCTATGTGTTTGATCTCTCTCTCTCTCTCTTTCTCTCTCTCTCTCGCGTGTTCTTGATTTGGCACGATCTTGATGTATCGCGAGCTTTGCTATTATATTTGGATCCTATGATGTTTCTTCCCCCCTCTACTCTCTTGTAATGAATTGAGTTTCCTCTTTGAAGTTATCTTATCGGATTGAGTCTTTATAGATTTGAGAACACTTGATGTATGTCTTGCCGTGGATATCTGTGGTGACAATGGGATATCACGTGATTCACTTGATGTATGTTTTGGTGATCAACTTGCGGGTTCCGCCCATGAACCTATGCATAGGGGTTGGCACATGTTTTCATCATGATTCTCCGGTAGAAACTTTGGGGCACTCTTTGAGGTTCTATGTGTTGGTTGAATAGATGAATCTGAGATTGTGTGACACATATCGTATAATCATGCCCACGGATACTTGAGGTGACATTGGAGTATCTAGGTGACATTAGGGTTTTGGTTGATGTGTAGTACGAACTCTAGGGCTGTTTGTGACACTTATAGGAATAGCCCAACAGATTGATTGAAAAGAATAACTTTGAGGTGGTTTCGTACCCTACCATAATCTCTTCGTTCGTTCTCCGCTATTAGTGACTTTGGAGTGACTCTTTGTTGCATGTTGAGGGATAGTTTTATGATCCAATTATGTTAGTATTGTTGAGGGAACTTACACTAGTGAAAGTATGAACCCTAGGCCTTATTTCCTATCATTGCAATACCATTTACGCTCACGTTTATCATTAGTTACCTTGCTGTTTTTATAATTTCAGATTACAAATACCTTTATCTACCATCCATATACCACTTGTTTCACCATCTCTTCGCCGAACTAGTGCACTATACAATTTACCATTGTATTGGGTGTGTTGGGGACACAAGAGACTCTTTGTTATTTGGTTGCAGGGTTGCTTGAGAGAGACCATCTTCATCCTACGCCTCCTACGGATTGATAAACCTTAGGTCATCCACTTGAGGGAAATTTGCTACTGTCCTACAAACCTCTGCACTTGGAGGCCCAACAACGTCTACAAGAAGAAGGTTGTGTAGTAGACATCAGGCTACTATGCCGTGTACGTTGGGAGAGTTCCAAGAGTGTACGACCACTGGCCAGCCGCTCAGGCCCAGGTGCACAGGTACCCGGGTGCTCGCCACAGAGGGTTCGACAGCAGAGCCGAAGCGGAAAGTAGTTACTTGAGGTGGACACTCCGACATGATCAGGGGCGGGACCGCCGGTACTACATAGTCGCGCTCTTGCTCATGCTGATAGCTCTTCTCTTCTACATCATGGTTTAGATAGAGAGTATGAAACTTGTGTGTGTGCCATGACCATGCAATTGCACTTATTCGAGACATGACATGATCGCATTTGTGTATCGCTATTTTCGAGATGTGATGATATTTGTGTTGAATGATGATGATGATGATGGTATGACGAGACTACTGTATGTCTACTGCTAACTCTTCCTGACCTACACGGTTCAGTTACTGCTACCTCTTGAGCATGCGTTGGTTTTCCCTTGAAGAGGAAAGGGTGATGCAGCAAAGTAGCGTAAGTATTTCCCTCGGTTTTTGAGAACCAATGTATCAATCCAGTAGGAGACTACACGCAAGTCGCCTAGTACCTGCACAAACAATCAAGAACCTTGCAACCAATGTGATAAAGGGGTTGTCAATCCCTTCACGGCCACTTGCAAAAGTGAGATCTGATAAAGATAATAAGATAAATATTTTTGGTATTTTTATTGTATAGATTGGAAAGTAAAGATTGCAAAGTAAACAACGACAGAGATAGCTAGTTAACGGGAGACAAATATGATGTAAAATAGACCCGGGGGTCATAGGTTTCCCTAGTGGCTTCTTTCAATATAGCAAATATTATGGTGGGTGAACAAATTACTGTCGATCAATTGATAGAAAAGCGCATAGTTATGAGAATATTTAGGCATGATCATAAACATAGGCATCACGTCCACGACAAGTAGACCGAAACGATTCTGCATCTACTACTATTACTCCACACATCGACCGCTATCCAGCATGCATAGAGTATTAAGTTCATAAGAATAGAGTAACACATTAGGCAAGACGACATGATCTAGAGGGATAAACTCAAGCAATATGATAGAAACCCTTTTTACCCTCGATGTCAACAATACAATACATGCCTTGCTGCCCCTGCTGTCACTAGGAAAGGACACCGCAATATTGAACCCAAAGCTAAGCACTTCTCCCATTGCAAGAAAGATCAAGCTAGTAGGCCAAACCAAAATGATAATTCGAAGATACTTGCAAAGATATTAAATCATGCATATAAGAATTCATATAAGAATCAAATATTGTTCATATATTATCTTAATCATAAATCCACAATTCATCGGATCTTGACAAACACACCGCAAAAAGAATTACATTGGATAGATCTCCAAGAAGATTGAGGAGAACTTTGTATTGAGATCCACAAAGAGAGAAGAAGCCATCTAGCTATTAACTATGGACCCGAAGGTCTATGGTAAACTACTCACACATCATCGGAGAGGCTATGGTGTTGATGTAGAAGCCCTCCGTGATCGAATCCCCCTCCGATGGAGCGCTCGAAAAGGCCCCAAGATGGGATCTTGCGGGTACAGAAGGTTGCGGCGGTGGAAAGGTGTTTCGTGGATCTCCCCGAAGTTTTCAGGGTATAAGAGTATATATAGGCGAAAGAAGTGGGCCGGTGGAGCTGCGAGGGGCCCACGAGGGTGGGGGCGCGCCCTCCTGCCTCGTGGCTTGCTCGTTGCTTCCTTGACATCCACCCTAAGTCTCCTAGATTGCATCTGTTACAAAAAAGATCCTCGCGAAGGTTTCGTTCCATTTGGATTCCGTTTGATATTCCTTTTCTACGAAACACTGAAATAGGCAAAAAAATAGCAATTTGCACTGGGCCTTCGGTTTATAGATTAGTCCCAAAAATAATATAAAAGTGCATAGTAAAGCCCATTAAACATCCAAAACAGATAATATAATAGCATGGAACAATAAAAAATTATAGATATGTTGGAGACGTATCAAGCATCCCCAAGCTTAATTCCTGCTCGTCCTCGAGTAGGTAAATGATAAAAACATAATATTCAAATCCGAAAGATTCAAGACAAAAGTTTAATATTGACATAAAAATAATAATATTTCAAGCAAACTAACTAAGCAATTATGTCTTCTCAAAATAACATGGCCAAAGAAAGCTTATGCCTACAAAATCATATAGTTTGGCTATGCTTCATTTTCGTCACACAAAAATGCTCTCATCATGCACAATCTCGATGACAAGCCAAGCAATTGTTTCATACTTTAGTAATCTCAAACTTTTTTCAACTTTCATGCAATACATGAGCGTGAGCCATAGACATAACACTATGGGTGGAATAGAATATAATGATGGGAGTTGTGTGGAGAAGACAAAAAAGAGAAAGTCTCACATTGACGCGGCTAATCAATGGGCTATGGAGATGCCCATCAATTGATGTCAATGCGAGGAGTAGGGATTGCCATGCAACAGATGCACTAGAGCTATAAATGTATGAAACTCAACAAAAGAAACTAAGTGGGTGTGCATCCAACTTGCTTGCTCACGAAGACCTAGGGCATTTGAGGAAGCCCATTGGTGAAATATACAAGCCAAGTTCTATAATGAAAAATTCCCACTGGTATATGAAAGTGACAATATAAGAGACTCTCTATCATGAAGATCACGGTGCTACTTTGAAGCACAAGCATTGTCCCTTTTATTTTCTTTATTTTCTTCATTTATTTGGCCTTTCTCTTTTTTTTCATTTGACCTTACCCTTTTTATTTTTTATTTTTGGGACAATGCACTATTAATGATGATCATCATACTTCTATTTATTCACAACTCAAAGATTACAACTCGATACTAGAACAAAGAATGACTCTATATGAATGCCTCCGGCGATGTACCAAGATGGTCAATGAATCAAGAGTAACATGTATGAAATTATGCATGGTGGCTTTGCCACAAATACGATGTCAACTACATGATCATGCAAGACAATAAGACAATGATGAAGCGTGTCATAATAAACGTAATGGTGGAAAGTTGCATGGCAATATATCTCGGAATGGCTATGGAAATGCCATAATAGGTAGGCATGGTGGTTGTTTTGAGGAAGATATAAGGAGGTTTATGTGTGATAGAGCATATCAAATCACGGGGTTTGGATGCACCGGCGAATTTTGCACCAACTCTCAAGGTGAGAAAGGGCAATGCACGGTACCGAAGAGGCTAGCAATGATGGGAAGGTGAGAGTGCGTATAATCTATGGACTCAACATTAGTCATAAAGAACTCACATACTTATTCCAAAAAATCTACAAGTCATCAAAAACCAAGCATTACACGCATGCTCCTAGGGGGATAGATTGGTAGGAAAAGACCATCGCTTGTCCCTGACCGCCACTCATAAGAAGGACAATCAAAGAAACACCTCATGCTTCAAATTTGTCACATGCTACCTCTTGAGCATGCGTTGGTTTTCCCTTGAAAAGGAAAGGGTGATGCATCACAGTAGCACAAGTATTTCCCTCAGTTTTTGAAAACCAAGGTATCAATCCAGTAGGAGGTAACACACAAGTCACCTAGTACCTGCACAAACAAACAAGAACCTCACAACCAACGCGATAAAGGGGTTGTAAATCCCTTCATGGTCACTTACGAAAGTGAGATCTAATAAAGATAATAAGATAAATATTTTTGGTATTTTTGTGATATAGATTGGAAAATAAAGATTGCAAAATAAACGGTAATAGAAATAGCAAATTGATATGGAAATAATATGATGGAAGATAGACCCGGGGGCCATATGTTTCACTAGTGGCTTCTCTCAAGATAGCAAATTCTATGGCGGGTGAACAAATTACTGTCGAGCAATTGATATAAAGGCGAATACTTATGAGAATATCTAGGCATGATCATATATATAGGCATCACTTCCGCGACAAGTAGACCGAAACGATTTTGCATCTACTACTATTACCCCACACTTCGACCTCTATCCAGCATGCATCTAGAGTATTAAGTTAATAAGAACAGAGGAACGCATTAGGCAAGATGACATGATGTAGAGGGATAAACTCAAGCAATATGATATAAACCCCATCTTTTTATCCTATATGGCAACAATACAATACGTGAATTGTTGCCCCTGCTGTCACTGGGAAAGGACACCACAAGATTGAACCCAAAGCTAAGCACTTCTCCCATTGCAAGAACGATCAATCTAGTAGGCCAAACCAAACTGATAATTCGAAGAGACTTGCAAAGATATTTAAATCATGCATAAAAGATTTCAGAGAAGAATCAAAATATTGTTCATAGATAATCTTGATCATAAACCCACAATTCATCGGATCTCGACAAACACACTTCAAAAAGAATTACACCGAATAGATCTCCAAGAGAATCGAGGAGAACTTTGTATTGAGATCCAAAGAGAGAGAACAGCCATCTCGCTAATAGCTATGGACCCATAGGTCTATGGTAAAGTACTCACACATCATCAGAGAGGCTGTGGTGTTGATGTAGAAGCCCTTCGTGATTGATTCCCCCTTCGGCAAAGCGCCGGAAAAGGCCCCAAGATGGGATCTCACTGGTATAGAAGGTTGCAGCAGTGGAAATAGGGTTTCGTGGTGCTCCTGGATGTTTTCGGGGTATATGGGTATATATAGGAGGAAGAAGTACGTCGGTGGAGCTGTGAGGGGGCCACGAGGGTGGGGGCGCACCTCCCTGCCTCGTGGCCTCCTCGCTTCTTTCTTGACATCCACTCCAAGTCTCCTGGATCACATTTGTTCCAAAAATAACTCTTCCGAAGGTTTCATTCCGTTTGGACTCTGTTTGATATTCCTTTTCTGCGAAACACTGAAATAGGCAAAAAACAGCAATTTGCACTTGGCCTTTGGTTAGTAGGTTAGTCCCAAAAATAATATAAAAAGGTAAATTAAAGCCCATTAAACATCCAAAATAGATAATATAATAGCATGGAACAATCAAAATTATAGCTACGTTGGAGACGTATCAATCATCCCCAAGCTCAATTCCTGCTCGTCCTCGAGTAGGTAAATGATAAAAACAGAATTTTTGATGTTGAATGCTACCTAGCATAATTTTCAATGTAATTTTCTTTATTATGGCGTGAATGTTCAGATCCGAAAAATTCAAGACAAAAGTTTAATATTGACATAAAAATAATAATACTTCAAGCATACTAACAAAGCAATCATGTCTTCTGAAAATAACATGGCCAAAGAAAGTTATCCCTAAAAAATCATATAGTCTGGCCATGCTCTATCTTCACGACACAAAGTATTTAAATCATGCACAACCCCGATGACAAGCCAAGCAATTGTTTCATACTTTTGGTGTTCTCAAACTTTTTCAATCTTCACGCAATATATGAGCGTGAGCCATGGACATAACACTATATGTGGAATAGAATGGTGGTTGTGAAGAAGACAAAAGGAGAAGATAGTCTTACATCAACTAGGTGTATCAATGGGCTATGGAGATGCCCATCAATAGATATCAATGCGAGTGAGTAGAGATTGCCATGCAACAGATGGACTAGAGTTATAAGTGTATGAAAGCTCACAAAGAAACTAAGTGGGTGTGCATACAACTTGCTTGCTCACGAAGACCTAGGGCATTTTGAGTAAGCCCATCATTGGAATATACAAGCCAAGTTCTATAATGTAAAATTCCCACTAGTATATGAAAGTGACAACATAGGAGACTCTCTATCATGAAGATCATAGTGCAACTTTGAAGCACAAGTGTGGTAAAAGGATAGTAGCATTGTCCCTTCTCTCTTTTTCTCTCATTTCTTTTTTTCTCTTCTTTTTTTGGGCCTTCTCTTGTTTCTTTTATTTTTTTATTTTTCGACCGGAGTCTCATCCCGACTTGTGGAGGAATCATAGTCTCCATCATCCTTTCCTCACTTGGGACAATGCTCTAATAATGATGATCATCACACTTTTATTTACTTACAACTCAAAATTTACAACACGATACTAGAACAACATATGAATCTATGTGAATGCATCCGGCGGTGTACCGAGATGTGCAATGAATGAAGAGTGACATGTATGAAACAATTATGAACGATGGCTTTTCCAGAAATACGATGTCAACTACATGATCATGCAAAGTAATATGACAATGATGAAGCGTGTCATAATAAACGGAATGGTGGTAAGTTGCATGGCAATATATCTCGGAATGGCTATGGAAATGCCATAATAGGTAGGTATGGTGGCTGTTTTGAGGAAGGTATAAGGTGGGTTTATGGTACTGGCGAAAGTTGCGCGGTACTAGAGAGCCTAACAATGGTGGAAGGGTGAGAGTGCGTATAATCCATGGACTCAACATTAGTCATAAAGAATTCACATATTTATTGCAAAAATCTATTAGTTATCAAAACAAAGTACTACACACATGCTCCTAGGGGGATAGATTGATAGGAAAAGACAATCGCTCGTCCCCGACCGCCACTCATAAGGAAGACAATCAATAAATAAATCATGCTCCGACTTCATCACATAACGGTTCACCATACGTGCATGCTACGGGAATCACAAACTTTTAACACAAGTATTTCTCAAATTCACAACTACTCATCTAGCATGACTCTAATATCACCATCTTTATATCTCAAAACAACCATCAAGTGTCAAACTTCTCATAGTATTCAATGCACTTTTTATGATAGTTTTTATTATACCCATCTTGGATGCCTATCATATTAGGACTAATTTTATAGCCAAAGAAAATTACCATGCTGTTCTGTAAGACTCTCAACATAATATAAGTGAAGCATGAGAGATAAATAATTTCTATAAAATAAAACCACCGCCGTGCTCTAAAAAGATATAAGTGAAGCACTAGAGCAAAAATATCTAGCTCAAAAGATATAAGTGAAGCACATAGAGTATTCTAATAAATTCCGATTCATGTGTGTCTCTCCCAAAAGGTGTGTACAGCAAGGATGATTGTGGTAAACTAAAAATCAAAGACTCAAATCATACAAGACGCTCCAAGCAAAACACATATCATGTGGTGAATAAAAATATAGCCTCAAGTAAAGTTACCGATGGACGAAGACGAAAAAGGGGATGACTTCCGGGGCATCCCCAAGCTTAGGCTTTTGGTTGTCCTTGAATTTTCCCTTGGGGTGCCATGGGCATCCCAAGCTTAGGCTCTTTCCACTCCTTATTCCAAAATCCATCAAATCTTTACCCAAAACTTGAAAACTTCACAACACAAAACTTCAACAGAAAATCTCATGAGCTCCGTTAGTATAAGAAAACAAACCACCACTTCAAGGTACTGTAATGAACTCATTATTTATTTATATTGTTGTTAAACCTACTGTATTCCAACTTCTCCATGGTTCATACCCCCGATACTAGCCATAGATTCATCAAAATAAGCAAACAACACACGAAAAACAGAATCTGTCAATAACAGAACAATCTGTAGTAATCTGTACGTTTCGAATACTTCTGTAACCCCAAAAATTATGAAATAAATTTGTGGACGTGAGAAATTTGTCTATTAATCATATTCAAAAATAATCAACCTAATTTCGCTGTCCATTAAAATATGGCAGGAAATCTTGTGAGCGCTAAAGTTTCTGTTTTTTTACAGCAAGATCGCAAAGACTTCCCCCAAGTCTTCCCAAAGGTTCTACTTGGAACAAACACTAATTAAAAGCATAAAAACACATATAAACATAATCTATATGAATTATTTATTACTAAACAGAAACAAAAAACAAAAATAAAATTGGGTTGCCTCGCAACAAGTGCTATCGTTTAACGACCCTAGCTAGGCATAAAAACAAGAATAGATCTAGGTATTGTCATCTTTGGTATGCAATCCATAGGTGGCTCTCATAATAGATTCATAAGGTAATTTAATTTTCTTTCTAGGAAAGTGTTCCATGCCTTTCCTTAATGGAAATTGGAATCTAATATTCCCTTCTTTCATATCAACAATTGAACCAATCATTCTAAGGAAAGGTTTACCAAAAATAATAGGACATGTAGGATTGCAATCTATATCAAGAACAATGAAATCTACGGGCACATAATTCCTATTTGCAACAATAAGAACATCATTAATCCTTCCCATAGGTTTCTTATTAGTGGAATCCGCAAGATGCAAATTTAAAGAACAATCATCAAATTCACGGAAACCTAACACGTCACACAAATTTTTGGAATCGTGGAAACACTAGCACCCAAATCACATAAAGCAAAGCATTCATGATCTTTAATCTTAATTTTAATAGTAGGTTATAAAGTTTTCTAGGAATAGAAACTTCTAATTCAAGCTTTTCTTCATAAGATTGCATTAAAGCATCAATGATATGTTTGGTAAAAGCTTTATTTTGACTATAAGCATGAGGAGAATTTAACACGGATTGCAACAAGGAAATACAATCTATCAAAGAGCAATTATCATAATTAAACTCCTTGAAATCCAAAATAGTGGGTTCATTGATATGTAAAGTTTTGACCTCTTTAATCCCACTTTTACCAATTTTTGCATCAAGATCTAAAAACTCCGAATCATTGGGATGCCTTTTAACTAAAGTTGACTTATCTCCAGTCCCATCATTATAAAGATTCATATTGCAAAACAAAGATTTAATAGGGGACACATCAATCACTTTTAGATCTCCATCCTTATTATCATCTAGTTCTTCCGGTTTGGCAGCCATCTTGTTAACTAAGGTGGCCTGCTTATCCAAAATTTGGGCTATTAAGTTTTCAAGATGAGCGAACTGAGATTTCAAACCATAAAATTCTTTAGAAATATCATCGAGCACTTTATTCATGTACCCCATAAAACTTTTTTGTTCTTTAAGCTCGTTTCTGAAGAAATTATTATGCTCAAACCGCAAGGACATAAAATTTCTAATGTTGTTTTCAATTTCTTCGAACCTTCTTAGGTGAGAGTCAACACTTTTTGGTAAAGCCATCATGGCAAACAATCCAACACACAAGCAAGCAAGAGGCAAGCAAAAAGATACGAACGGAAAAGAGGCGGCAGAAAACAGGGCGAATAAAACGGCAAGGGTGAAGTGGGGGAGAGGAAGACGAGAGGCAAATGGCAAATATTGTAATGCAAGGGATAAGAGTTTGTGATGGGTACTTGGTATGTCTTGACTTGATGCAACCTCCCCGACAACGGCGCCAGAAATCCTTCTTGCTACCTCTTGAACTTGCGTTGGTTTTCCCTTGAAGAGGAAAGGGTAATGTAGCACAATAGCGTAAGTATTTCCCTCAGTTTTTGAGAACCAAGGTATCAATCCAGTAGGAGGTAACACACAAGTCACCTAGTACCTGCACAAACAAACAAGATCCTCGCAACCAACGCGATAAAAGGGTTGTCAATCCCTTCACGGTCACTTATGAAAGTGAGGTCTGATAAAGATAATAAGATAAATATTTTTGGTATTTTTATGATATAGATTGGAAAATAAAGATTGCAAAATAAACGGTAATAGAAATATCAAATTGATATGGAAATAATATGATGGAAGATAGACCCGGGGGCCATAGGTTTCACTAGTGGCTTCTCTCAACATAACAAATTCTATGGTGGGTGAACAAATTACTGTCGAGCAATTGATAGAAAAGCGAATACTTATGAGAATATCTAGGCATGATCATGTATATAGGCATCACTTCCGCGACAAGTAGACCGAAACGATTCTGCATCTACTACTATTACTCCACACATCGACCGCTATCCAGCATGTATCTAGAGTAACGCATTAGGCAAGATGACATGGTGTAGAGGGATAAACTCAAGCAATATGATATAAACCCCATCTTTTTATCCTCGGTGGCAATAATACAATATGTGCCTTGTTGCCCCTGGTGTCACTGGGAAAGGACACCAAAATATTGAGCCCAAAGCTAAGCACTTCTCCCATTGCAAGAACGATCAATCTAGTAGGCCAAACCAAACTGATAATTCGAAGAGACTTGAAAAGATATTTAAATCATGCATAAAAGATTTCAGAGAAGAATCAAAATATTGTTCCTAGATAATCTTGATCATAAACCTATGATATTTCTCCCAACGTATCTACTTTTCCAAACACTTTTGCCCTTGTTTTGGACTCTAACTTGCATGATTTGAATGGAACTAACCAGGACTAATGCTGTTTTCAGCAGAATTGCCATGGTGTTATTTTTGTGGAGAAATAAAAGTTCTCGGAATGACCTGAAAATCAACGGAGATTATTTTTGGAATATATAAAAAATACTGGCGAAAGAATCAAGGCCAGGGAGCCCACACCCTGTCCACGAGGGTGGGGGCGCGCCCCCTACCTCGTGGGCCCCCTGGCGCTCCACTGACCTCAACTCCAACTCCATATATTCACTTTCAGGGAGAAAAAATCAGGGAGAAGGATTCATCGCGTTTTATGATACGGAGCCGCCGCCAAGCCCTAAACTCTCTCGGGAGGGCTGATCTGGAGTCCGTTCGGGGCTCCGGAGAGGGGAATCCGTCGCCATCGTCATCATCAACCTTCCTCCATCACCAATTTCATGATGCTCACCGCCGTGCGTGAGTAATTCCATCGTAGGCTTGTTGGACGGTGATGGGTTGGATGAGATTTATCATGTAATCGAGTTAGTTTTGTTAGGGTTTGATCCCTAGTATCCACTATGTTCTGAGATTGATGTTGCTATGACTTTGCTATGCTTAATGCTTGTCACTAGGGCCCAAGTGCCATGATTTCAGATCTGAACCTATTATGTTTTATGAATATATGTGAGTTCTTGATCTTATCTTGCAAGTCTATAGTCACCTATTATGTGTTATGATCCGTTAACCCCGAAGTGACAATAATTGGGATACCTACCGGTGATGACCGTAGTTTGAGGAGTTCATGTATTCACCATGTGTTAATGCTTTGGTCCGGTGCTCTATTAAAAGGAGGCCTTAATATCCCTTAGTTTTCAATAGGACCCCGCTGTCACGGGAGGGTAGGACAAAATATGTCATGGAAGTTCTTTTTTCATAAGCACGCATGACTATACTCGTAATACATGCCTACATTACATTGATGAACTTGAGCTAGTTCTGTGTCACCCTATGTTATAACTATTGCATGATCGATCACATCTGACATAATTCTCCATCACCGATCCAATGCCTACGAGCTTTTCATATGTTGTTCTTCATTTATTTACTTTTCCGTTGCTACTGTTACAATCACTATAAAACCAAAAATATTACTTTTTCTACCGTTACCACTACTATCATATTACTTTGCTACTAAACACTTTGCTGCAGATATTAAGTTTCCAGGTGTGGTTCAATTGACAACTCAGCTACTAATACTTGAGAATATTCTTTGGCTCCGCTTGTGTCGAATCAATAAATTTGGGTTGAATACTCTACCCTCGAAAACTGTCGCGATCCCCTATACTTGTGGGTTATCAAGACTAATTTCGGGCGCCGTTGCCGGGGAGCATAGCTCTATTCTTTGAGTCACTTGGGATTTATATCTGCTTATCACTATGAAGAACTTCAAAGATCAAAGAACCAAGATTTTCCCTCAACTACGAGGGGAGGTAAGGAACTGCCATCTAGCTCTGCACTTGATTCACCTTCTGTTTTGAGTAAACTTGCGACACATACACCTGCTATTCATTCTGATATGTCACATGTTATTGATGATGCCACTTCTGCTTTGCATGATACTTATGATGAAACTACTTCTATGCTTGATACTACTGTGCCACTAGGTGAATTTCTTGATGAACAACTTGCTAGGGTTAGAGAGAATGACATTATTGAAACTGATAATATTGATGAAAGTGATGATGAAGATTCTACCCCTAGATATGAATTGCCTGTTGTTCCCGAGGGTATGTTATGGATGAAGAAACTGCTAGAGACTTCTTAGCTTTCAATGATAGATCTGATCTTAAGAAATTATTAGCGAAGCTTAAAGAAAAGTCTTTGAATGCTAGAATGAAATATGACCCTGCTTTTGCTACTTCACCTATCTTTATTACTAATAAGGATTATGCTTTCTCTTTCGATCCTGAGTTAATTACTTTGGTTGAATCTGATCCTTTTTATGGCTATGAATCTAAAACTGTTGTGGCACATCTTACTAAATTAAATGATATAGCCACACTGTTTACTCATGATGAGAAAACTCGCTATTACTTTATCCTTAAGTTGTTTCCGTTCTCATTAAAGGGTGATGCTAAAACATGGTTTAATTCTCTTGATCCTGGTTGTGTGCGTAGTCCCCAGGATATGATTTATTACTTTTTTCCAAATATTTCCCCGCCCATAAGAAACAAACTGCTTTAAGGGAAATATATAATTTTTTGCAAATTGAAGAAGAGAGTCTCCCACAAGCTTGGGGGAGGCTTCTCCGATTACTTAATGCTTTGCCTAATCATCCTCTCAAGAAAAATGAAATACATGATATCTTTTATAATGGACTAACCGATGCTTCCAGAGATTACCTGGATAGTTGTGCTGGTTGTATTTTCAGGGAAAGAACTGTTGATCAAGCTGAATTGCTATTGAATAATATGTTGACTAATGAAAATAACTGGACACTTCCTGAACCAACTCCTAAGCCAACTCCAAAGAAAAGGGGTATTCTCTTTCTCAGTCCTGAAGATATGCAAGAGGGAAAGAAATCTATGAAAGAAAACGGTATCAAAGCTGAAGATGTTAAGAATTTACCACCTATTGAAGAAATACATGGTCTTTATAACCCAACACAGGTAGTAAAGGTAAATTTTCTTTGTAGATTTGATAAATGTGAAATTCCATTTACTAAGTTTGCTAGCCAATGCTTGGATGAGTTTGATGACTTTATGGTCAAACAAGAAAATTTCAATGCTTATGGTGGTAGACAATTGAAACACAATGCTGATACGCTTGAACACTTGAGTGATTATATATCTAGAGTTAAAGGTGAACTTAAACTTATTAGTAAACATGCTTCTATGGTTACCACTCAAGTAGATTAAGTACTTAAAGCTCAGAATGATTTGATCAATGAATTAAATAATAAGAAAATGATAATGCTGTTAGAGTTATAACTAGAGGTTGTAAAATGACTCAGGAACATTTGTATACTGAGGGCCATCCTAAGAGAATTGAGCAAGATTCTCAGAGAACTAATGTTGATGCACCTAGTCCTTCTAAGAGGAAGAAAAAGAAAAATGATAGGACTTTGCATGCTTCTAGTGAACCTGTTGTTGACACACCTGATGTGATGCCCTCGATTCAATCGTACACTAATCATACACGCAAATGTGTACGATCAAGATCAAGGACTCACGGGAAAATATCACAACACAACTCTAGACACAAATTAAAATAATACAAGCTTTATATTACAAGCCAGGGGCCTCGAGGGCTCGAATACATAAGCTCGAATACACAAGAGTCAGTGGAAGCAACATTATCCGAGTACAGACATGAGTTAAACATGTTTGCCTTAAGAAGGCTAGCACAAAGCAACATCGATCGAAAAGGCAAGGCCTCCTGCCTGGGAGCCTCCTAACTACTCCAAGTCGTCAGCGGTCGTCACGTAGTAGTAGCCACCCTCGGGGTAGCAGTAGTCATCAGTGGTGTCGTCTGACTCCTGGGATCCGTCATCTGGTCGCAACAATCGGGTATGGGGGAAAAGAGGTAGCAAAGCAGCCGTGAGTACTCATCCAAAGTACTCGCAAGACTTACATCAGATCTAAACTAAGTATGCATCTGAATCAAAGGAATGGTTGTATCCGTGGACTAAACTGCAGAATGCCAGAAGGGAAGGGGAAAGCCTAGCCTATCGAAGACTAGCATCTTCTGGAAACCACCATCTTGCAGCAACAGGAGGGAGTAGAGTAGCATAAAGTAAAGTAGCAGTAATGCTATCAACCTCGGCCAGAGATCCTTCCTCGACTCCCTGCGAGAAAGCAATCCCAGAGCCATACTATCCAGTTATCATCTCATATCCAAGTCTCATCTCCATGTCTCATCTCAAGTATCCAGTTCTAGTTGTATCGATCGGGATACAACTCCAAGTGTCCGTTACCGTAGGACATGCTATCGATAGATGTTTTCTTCCCTGCAGGGGTGCACCAACTTACCCACCACGCTCGATTAACTCTGGCCGGACACACTTTCCTGGGTCATGCCCGGCCTCGGAAGATCAACACGTCGCAGCCCTACCTAGGCACAACAGAGAGGTCACCACGCCGGTCTAAATCCTATGGCGCAGGGGTCTGGGCCCATCGCCCTTTGCACACCTGCACGTTGCGAACGCGGACGGAAGCATAACTAGCCCCCTTAATACAAGAGCAGGCTTATGGTCCAATCCAGCGCGCGCCGCTCAGACGCTGACGTCACGAAGGCTTCGGCTGATACCACGACGTCGAGTGCCCATAACTGTCCCCGCGTAGATGGTTAGTGCGTATAGGCCAGAGGCCCCTCAGATCAAATATCCAAATTATAGTGGATTAGGAACGCGCGGTAACGAGCAGAGACTCACGATCGATGTGACCCCGTCACCCCGTCTCGAGTACTTGCAGCAGGGGCTAAGAATGCCCGGCCACGCCTCGTAAGTATCTCGCGGGGACCTTCCAGGTCAACCCGACTCCACATCACTGGCAATTAAGCTCGCGCGGGTACCACTCAGGGTGAACCTGTCTTTAGTCACATGGTTTAGTGCAAAGTCATAGTAACCATAGTAACTGTGTGTCTAACACCAAGGGGAAAACCCGGGGAATCAGCCCCGATGACTTCCACTCGATGTTGTCATCAAGGTGAACGTAAGAGGATCCACCCTCGAGGTTCACGTTTGGTGGGTTGCATGACAGAGCTGTAACGGAAGTGGTTAAGGAGGAAATCACCCTCGATGACCTCGACCGTAAAGCTACACTACGGAGATCTCATTAGGAGTGATGTAAGAGGTTCCACCCTCGACACTCGATGGTAACTCTGCAGAGTCGTACAACTAAGGGGGGGGTGACGTGCAGTGTCGGGGCCTGGGCGTCGATCACGTTGATCGAGTCATTGAACATAAAGCGGGGCAACTGAAACAAGGTGGGGTCACTGATGGATCACTAACCATCCTATACTAAGCAGTTTAGGATAAGCAGGTAAGGTATGATAGTAGGTAACAACAACAGGCTATGCATTAAAGTAGGATCATACAGAAAGCAGTAGCAGTTCTAATGCAAGCATGAGAGGGAAAGAAATGAGCGATATCGGAATGCTCAAGGGGGGTTTGCTTGCCTAGAAGCTCTACTGAAAAAGAAGTGTCGTCGTCGATGTAGTCGAACACAGGGGCAGCATCATTCTCGGAGTCTACCGGAGAGAAGAGGGGGAAGAAACAGTAAATACAAAGCAAACATATGCATGACAAGACAACAAGCAGTACTAGGGGTGTTCTAACATGGTGCTACACGATACTAACGAAGGGGGATAACATCCGGGAAAGTTTTCCCGGAGTTAGGCATTTTCGAACAAAGGAATGGGAGAAGGAAGGTTGCGTGTTTGCTATGCTAGATGCATGTGGCGGACGAACGGGCTGCGTATTCGGATTCGTCTCGTCGTTCTGAGCAACTTTCATGTATAAAACTTTTTCATCCGAGCTACGAATTATTTTTTATTATTTTTTAATGATTTACTAATATTCTAGAATTTCTGAAATTATTATATTTAATTAATTCGAATTGACCCGGTCAACTTGACTAGTCAAAAGGGCAGGGGTGGCCCACATGTCATATACTATTCACCTAAACAAATAAATAAACCTAACTTATTAAAGGGGGCCTACATGTCATCTACTAATAGACTAACTTAGAACTAAACTAGTACTACTACTAAGCCTAGCCTAATTAAACCAGGGGCCGGCCGGCGGCATAGCCAGCCATGGTCTGCACTCACGCACGTAGAGTACACACTACACACGCACAATGGCCATGGCCATGGTCATAATCAGCGCAGCCGCATGAGAAAGTAGCAGCAGCACTAGCTAGTGGGATAGGAGGAGCGGCAGCAGCACTTAACAGCAGCGGCGCCGGCGCAACAGCAAGCAGTGACGGGAGCAGGGCGCAGCAGCGGCCGGCAGCAGCAAACGGAGCAGCAGCAAGCCGAGGCCATGCGTGGGCGTGCACCACAGCAGCAAGCCGCGACGAGGCCACGCATGGGCGTGCGCGCACAGCAGCAATAGCGACAGGGCAGGAGCAGCAACTACACGCACACACGTACACATACACGGGGGTTCGAGCGATGGCGAACAACGGCGTAAAGAGACACGGATTGAAGGGGGAAAGGGGTGGAATCGGCCGAGGAGCTCACCACCAAGCTCGTAGACGTGGATTGGAGGCGCGGGGGCGACCGGATGCGACGAGCTCGACGACGAGAGACGACGGCCGTGGCGGAAAATCAGCTCGATCCCGAGCGTATAGTGCGGCTCCGGTCGAACGGATGCACGGAGATGACGGAGTCGGTGACTAGGAAGTCCCTGGACAAGCTCCCGGTCGCCGGGGAGGCCAGTGGCCACGGGGACGGCGACGGCGCATCGACGATAGCTCGGGCACGAGGCTCTCAGGAGAAACGTGAGTGGGAGAGGGGAATTTTGCGGGCTAGGGTTTGTCTACAGCGACGAGGGGGATCTTATCCTTCTCGATGTGTCGTGGATGCTCGACACGAGCTAATCGGGCGTGTGGACGGGCGTGCGTGAGCCACGCCATAGCACTGCCTCCTCCTGTAGCGTGAGGAAGGAGAAGGCCCTGCCGGGCTGGGCCAAAGTGCAATGTGGCACTTAGGCCCAGTTGCGCACAGTGTCAGGCCTTTTATTTTCTTCCTATTCTGTTTTTTTATTCCTCGTCTGTTTTGCATCTAGTTTAGCTAGTAAATGATTGTTGCTACATGTGAAACTTCGCACAAAAATACAGGGCAATATTTCAGTTTGGTATAAAAAGTTTCAAAGCATTTGGGAGTGTTCAACTATTTATAAAAATTGAACAGGCCAATTTATTGGATGTTGGTCCACCGTTATAATACCCAGGGGGTATTTTAAATATCTCCAAAAATGTTTGTTAATGCATGAGAATTATGTAGTGAAAATTTTGAACCTAAGGAACATTTTAATTTACTATTTTATAAAATTATTATTTGACTTGGTGTTTGACTTGGATATTTATTAAGTGGCAATTTGCATAGTAATGATGATGACATGGCCACCATTAGGGGTGATTACTATAGCATGACACTGGGGTGTTACACCTGAGAATCCCAATGATATTTCTATTTTTGATGCTGAAAGACAATCTGGTAATGAACATGAACCTAGTGATAATGTTAATGATGATGTTCATGGTGATGCTCAACCTAGCAATGATAATGATGTAGAGATTGAACCTGCTGTTGATCTTGATAACCCACAATCAAAGAATCAACGTTATGACAAGAGAGATTTTGTTGCTAGGAAGCACGGTAAAGAAAGAGAACCATGGGTTCAGAAATCCATGCCTTTTCCTCCTAAACCATCCATGAAAAAGAATGATAAGGACTTTGAGCGCTTTGCTGAAATGATTAGACCTATCTTTTTGCATATGTGTTTGACTGATATGCTTAAAATGAATCCTTATGCTAAGTATATGAAGGAAATTGTTACTAATAAGAGAAAGATACCGAAAGCTAAAATTTTCACCATGCTTGCTAATTATACTTTTAAGGGTGGAATACCAAAGAAACTTGGAGATCTTGGAGTACCAACTATACCATGCTCCATTAAAAGAAACTATGTTAAAACTGCTTTATGTGATCTTGGAGCCCGTGTTAGTGTTATGCCTCTCTCTTTATATCGTAGACTTGATTTGAATAAGTTGACACCTACTGAAATATCTTTGCTAATGGCTGATAAATCAACTGCTATACCTGTCGGTATTTGTGAGGATGTGCCTGTTGTGGTTGCAAATGTTACTATTTTAACGGACTTTGTTATTCTTGATATTCCCGAGGACGATAGTATGTCTATTATTTTTGGAAGACCCTTTTTGGATACTGTAGGGGCTGTTATTGATTGCAACAAAGGAAATGTCACTTTTCATATTAATGGTAATGAGCATACGATACACTTTCCGAGGAAACAACCTCAAGTCCACAGTATCAATTCTATTGGAAAAATCTCAACGATTACTATTGGAGGTTTTGACATTCCTCTTCCCACTGTCAAGAAGAAATATGATATTCTTATTGTTGGGGATGTGCATATCCCCATTGAGGTAACCTAGTGTTATTCGAAAATTCTTCGGTTTCATGTTATTCAAAATGAGTTTGTTAACAAGACCTGATCAACCTTGTTAGTAGATTCCTTTTGATGAGCATGAGATGGATGAAGTTAGAAAACAGAACTCTCTGTACCCTATTTTTACTTTCTGTTATTTATATTAAATAAAGCAAAAATAGTATTTTCTGTCTGTTTTCTGAATTATTCATGCAATAAAAAATACCCCGAAAATAAAAGTTCTCCAAATGCCCCGAAATTTATATATATGATTTTTTTAGAATATTTGAAAATATCTGGCACTGAGAACACAACAGGGCAAGCGGCCACGTGCCCACGAGGATGAAGGGCACGCCCACCCCCCTGGGCGCGCCCCCTACATCGTGGATTCCACGTGGGTCCCCTCCACTTATTCCAGCCACCACACACTCCTTCCTCCCAAAACAAATCACTAGCCAGCTCAAACCCAAGTTCTTGCTCATCTTGCTGCCATTTTTCGATCTCCTTGCTCAAAGCTCCATTCACAAAACTGCTTTGGGGGATTGTTCTTCGGTATGTGACTCCTCCAATGGTCCAATTAGTTTTTGTTCTAGTGCCTTATTCATTGCAATTTTTTGCTACTTAGGTGACCCTGTTCTTGAGCTTGCATGTCAAATTTATGTGGTCAAAAGTAATTTTAATGCATTATATAGCCTCTAGACACTTGTACGAGTAGTTGCTATCAATTTTGTTGAGTTTGGTTCACTTCTATTTTTGAGTTACTAAAACTTTCAGAAATTTTTCAGAGGAAGAAATATGTTCAGGAAAATGTACCAAGGCGGTTCCTCAAGAAAGCAATGACCCAGGCACGCAATACACGAGTCGGACAATGAACTACCAAGAGATGCTCAAGTGCGGCCTTGTGAATGGCCGTCAGAGGACTTCATGGTTCGAGCAGGAATCAATGAGGAATTTGAAGCATATGTGCATAACGCCAATCTTGAGAGCTTCGTGGCAGATAAGTGCCGTCAGTACATCTATTTAACTAATTCATTTGTGAGAAGTTTTAAATTTACATCATCACGCAATTCTCAAACTGTCCTATTTGATCTTTATTACAAATCTTATACCATGGACTTAGAAGATTTTAATACTGCTTGTAAACTCCCACAGTGGGGTAATGTTAGTGAACCTCGCAAATCTGAATATAAAGACTTTCTTGATAGTATAACTGTGAGGGAATCTAGGGAAATCACGCAAGCTACCATAGGGAGCATTCACTTTCCTGCGATACATTATTTTGCTTTCTTCATAGGTAGATGCATAAATGGTAAGGATGAGGCATGTCACATGTGTGTTCCTGATCTTAGTGTTCCAAGAGTGCGGTATTAGGAGATAGACAATATAACTTGAGGGCCATTGTTGCACGTAGGTTGCATAATAATAGTATTGATGGAGATTTCTTTGGTGGAATTTATGCAACCCGTTTAGCTGTTTTTCTTGAGATACCCATACGTGGAGAAGATATTGAGTTGCCTCCTGCTTATTTAGATTATAATGCATGGTTCGTCATCAGTTTGTTGAGTGGAACAATCAGTTCTTCCAGTACCGACTAATATTCGACAAACGACGCACCTATCACGTCGCTCTCCCTGCTCCTGCTTTCTTTGAATTTCACGCAAAAGGGAGATATGTTATAACCAGGGAGGAGGTGACCGAGTACGAGAGGAGGTCGGAGGCAGCTCGCCTCCAAGCTGTAGCTCATTAGGCAATTGCCGCTGCATCTCAGTACGACCCCAACTACAACTTTGATCCATGGGCATGGACCAACTTAGGCCAAAAGCCTAAGCTTGGGGGAGTACGTATCTCTCACCGACATTACATTCATGTTCACACACTCATGCCACTTGTCGGTGCTCATACTTTTTCATTGTATCATCCATGGTAGTTTATTTTCCTTTTAAGCTTTCTTCTTATGTGTTTAAAAAACTTAAGAAAAAACGAAAAAAATAGTTGTAGCTTGTAGCTTTTACTTCCCATGCTTGTAGTAGTAACTAAAAAGAAAACCCAAAAATATTTCTCGTTCTTCTTTTGCTTGTTGGGAGCTTTCCCCTGTAAATAATTGTATTTCTTTTCTTTCCTTTGGGGGTCGAGAGGAGAAGACCATGATGAAAATGTTGAGTAGCTCTCATATGCATTATCGTTGATCTAACAAAGAGCCCATATTACCTTGTCTTCTCCCTTGAATTGAATGCTTGCAGATTCCAGCTTAGTCTAATGCACGTGCACGATTATTATTATCCACACCGTTCGCTTGTGCAAGTGAAAGGCAATAATGATGATTATATGATGAACTGATTGAGATGAGAAAAGCTGGTATGAACTCGACCTCTTTTTTTGTAAATATGATTAGTTCATCGTTCCTGATTCAGCCTATTATGAAAGAAACATGTTTGCAATGACAATTAGAGATTATAGTTGCTTATGCCATGCTTAATTATCTAGGAGTTTATAATGGTTTACCTTGTGTGCCAACATGCTATTAAAATGGTTGTGATGTGGTATGATGGGGTGGTATCCTCCTTTGAACGATTCGAGTGGCTTGACTTGGCACATGTTCATGCATGTAGTTGAAACAAAATCAACATAACCTCTACGATATTTATGTTCATGGTGCTTTATATCCTACTCATGCTTGCATTCGGTGTTGATTAATTTTAATGCATGCTCATGACTGTTGTCGCTCTCTAGCTGGTCGCTTCCCAGTCTTTTTCTAGCCTTCACTTGTACTAAGCGGGAATACTGCTTGTGCATCCAATTCCATAAACCCCAAAGTTATTCCACATGAGTCCACCATACCTACCTATATACGGTATCTACCTACCGTTCCAAGTAAATGTGTATGTGCCAAACTCTAAACCTTCAAATAAACATTCTGTTTTGTATGCTCGAATAGCTCAAGTATCAACTAGGGTTGTATGTATCTTCCATGCTAGGCGGGTTATTCTCAAGAGGAGTGGACTCCGCTCCTCATTCACGAGAAAATGGCTGGTCACTGAGATGCCCAGTCCCATGCTCAAATCAAATCAAAATAATTGCAAACAAAACTCCCCCAAGATTGTTTTTAGTTGCAGGCACCCGTTGTTTTGGGCAAGCCATGGATTGATGCTTGTTGGTGGTGAGGGATGATACGTCTCCAACGTATCTATAATTTTTGATTGATCCATGCTATATTATCTACTGTTTTGGACATTATTGGGCTTTATTATCCACTTTTATATTATTTTTGGGACTAACCTATTAACCGGAGGCCCAGCCCAGAATTGCTGTTTTTTGCCTGTTTTAGGGTTTCGAAGAAAAGGAATATCAAATGGAGTCCAAATGGAATGACACCTTCGGGAACATGATTTTCTCAACGAACAAGGCCCAGGAGACCTGGACCCTACGTCAAGACACAAAAGAGGAGGCCACGAGGTAGGGGGGCGCGCCTATCCCCCAGGCGCGCCCTCCACCCTCGTGGGCCCCTATTGCTCCACCGACGTACTCCTTCCTCCTATATATACCTACGTACCCCCGAAATGATCAGAGATAGAGCCAAAACCCTAATTCCACCGCCGCAACTTTCTATATCCACGAGATCCCATCTTGGGGCCTGTTCCGAAGCTCCGCCGGAGGGGGCATCGATCACCGAGGGCTTCTACATCAACACCATAGCCCCTCCGATGAAGTGTGAGTATTTTACCTTAGACCTACGGGTCCATAGTTATTAGCTAGATGGCTTCTTCTCTCTTTTTGGATCTCAATACAATGTTCTCCCCCTCTCTTATGGAGAACTATTCGATGTAATCTTCTTTTTGCGGTGTGTTTCTTGAGACCGATGAATTGTGGGTTTATGATCAACTCTATCTATGAATAATATTTGAATCTTCTCTGAATTCTTTTATCTATGATTGGTTATCTTTGCGAGTCTCTTCGAATTATCAGTTTGGTTTGGCCTACTAGATTGATCTTTCTTGCAATGGGAGAAGTGCTTAGCTTTGGGTTCAATCTTGCGGTGTCCTTTCCCAGTGACAGTAGGGGCAACAAGGCACGTATTGTATTGTTGCCATCGAGGATAACAAGATGCAGTTTTCATCATATTGCATGAGTCTATCCCTCTACATCATGTCATCTTGCTTAAGGCGTTACTCTGTTTTTGACTTAATACTCTAGATGCATGCTGGATAGCGGTCGATGACTGGAGTAATAGTAGTAGATGCAGGCAGGAGTCGGTCTACTTGTCTCGGACGTGATGCCTATATACATGATCATACCTATATATTCTCATAGCTATGCTCAATTCTGTCAATTGCTCAACAGTAATTTGTTCACCCACCGTAGAATACTTATGCTCTCGAGAGAAGCCACTAGTGAAACCTATGGCCCCCTGGTCTATCTTCATCATATTAATCTCCTACTACTTAGTTATTTCCTTTGCTTTTTTACTTTTCCTTTATTTTACTTTGCATCTTTATCACAAAAATACCAAAAAAGTTATCTTATCATATCTATCAGATCTCACTCTCGTAAGTGGCCATGTAGGGATTGATAACCCCTATTCACGTTGGTTGCGAGGATTTATTTGTTTTGTGGATGTACGAGGGACTCACGCGTAGCGTCCTACTGGATTGATACCTTGGTTCTCAAAAACTGAGGGAAATACTTACGCTACTTTGCTGCATCATCCCTTCCTCTTCGGGGAAAACCAACGCAGTGCTCAAGAGGCAGCAAGAAGGATTTTTGGAGCCGTTGCCGGGGAGGCCTACACAAAAGTCAATATACAAAGTACCCATCACATACCCTTATCTCCCGCATTACATTATTTGCCATTTGCCTCTCGTTTTCCTCTCCCCACTTCACCCTTGCCGTTTTATTCACTCTCTCTCTATCCTCCCTCTCTTTCTCTATTTGCCTCTTTTTGCCCGTTTGCTTTTTGTTTGCTTGTGTGTTAGTTCGTTTGCTTGTCGTTATGGCTAGTCCCTTATATTCTTTGTTGTCTCCCTAGAATGAAGTTCTAAATTTTAAGCAAAGGGAGGGATAAAATATAAAAAACGCTTGGTATAGAATTTGCAATGCTCAAAATAGATCTACCAGGAAGCAATTTACTTCCGTTCTTCTTCGCAATTTTTATGTAGGCATTGCTCCTTGGTTTAGATATGTCCTTGATACCATTACCGGAGGGAATTTCTTGGGTAGCCACACTTTTGATTCTTATAATGCTATGATAGATTTGTTTGGCTCACCCCCTCTTTTGGTTAATGGAACTGTATTAACTTTGGAGCATGTAATGAAAAGGCTTGAAATTATTGAAAATAAGGTTGTTACCGTAGAGTTAATTGAAAATTTGGATAAAAAGATTCACAACCGAATCTCTCAATATGGATCTAAAGTAGGACTCACTTTGAAAAATATTAAAGAGAAGGAACCCATAGTTAATGAGAAAATAAATCACGATTCCACTAGAATTGGTAAACTTCAGGATATTATTACCAACTTGGGAACCACTTTTTCTTCCGTAAAGAACACTCCAAGTCCTCCTACTAAAATTGCCAAGCTTATGTATGTTCCTAACAATAAGGGTGAATCTTCTAGTAAGGAAACTGCGGATCTAAAATCTATAAGTGTTCATCCCAATCTTTTTGCTATCATTAAGGAACCATTCATTACAAATGATTTTTTGATCTTGTGCCTAAAAATTTGATAATCAATAAAAAGGAAGAAATTCCTAAAGATGGTAGATGCCTCATTGAAGAATTTCCTACCAAAGATGGCAATACCTAGATCTATCTCCTTGCTTGTTATGCCTAGCTAGGGGCGTTAAACGATAGCGCTTGTTGGGAGGCAACCGAATTTTATTTTTATTCCTTAATTTTTGCTCCTATTTAGTAATAAATAATTTATCTAGACTCTGTTTTGGTTGTCTTTTTTGTGTTTAATTAGTGTTTGTGCCAAGTAGAACCGTTGGGAAGACTTGGGGGAAGTCTTGTTACACTTGCTGTAAAAAACGGAAACTTTAGCGCTCACGAGAACTGCTGCCATTTTTATTTGGAAAGTGCTATTTACTTAATTCTTCTTGCAGATGATTAATAGATAAATTCCTCACGTCCATCAATTTATTTTAAAATTTTTGTTGTTCCAGATCTTGCGCTAGCTACAGATTACTACAGACTGTTCTGTTTTTGACAGATTCTGTTTTTTCAGTGTTGTTTGCTTATTTTGATGAATCTATGGCTAGTAAAATAGTTTATAAACCATAGAGAAGTTGGAAATAGTAGGTATAACACCAATATAAATAAAGAATGAGTTCATTACAGTACCTTGAAGTGGACTTTTGTTTTCTTTCGCTAACGGAGCTCACGAGATTTTCTACTTTGAGTTTTGTGTTGTGAAGTTTTCAAGTTTTGGGTAAAGATTTGGTGGATTATGGAACAAGGAGTGGCAAGAGCCTAAGCTCGGGGATGCCCATGGCACCCCCAAGATAATCTAAGGACACCTAAAAGCCAAAGCTTGGGGATTCCCCGGAAGGCATCCCCTCTTTCGTCTACTTCTATCAGTAACTTTACTTGGAGCTATATTTTCATTCGCCACATGATATATGTTTTGCTTGGAGCATCTTGTATGATTTGAGTCTTTACTTTTTAGTTTACCACAATCATCCTTGAAAGTGCTAGTGATCGACTAGAGGGGGGGTGAATAGGCAATTTTATGAAAGTCTTCAAAACATGGAAGTTTCAAAGACAAACGATAGAAATAAACCTATTGCCATGCAGCGGAAGGTAGACTACACTAAGCAAGCCATGGTCAAGTATTCAATGAAGTGAAAGCACAATGACTAATAGCAGCTAGGCAGTATAGATCAGGTAGGAAGATAGTGTGAAGCCAATCAGAACAAGCAGTCACTCAGTGAAGACAAAAGATAATGCAATCATACAATGACTTCACCAGGGCCAACAGTAAGTAAAGGAAAGGGAAGGATGAAACCAGTGACTCGTTGAAGACAATGATTTATTGGACCAGTTCCAGTTGCTGTGACAACTGTACGTCTGGTTAGGCAGGCTGAGATTCAACTCAGAAGACCGCGTCTTCACCTTATTCCCCTTGAGCTAAGGACACCTAGTCCTCGCCCAATCACTCTGGTAAGTCTTCAAGGTAGACTTCGAAACCTTCACAGACTTCGTTCACCGGTGATCCATAATGACTCTTGGATGCTCAGAACGCGACGCCTAACTGGCTGGAGGATTCACAGTCCTCAACTGTAATAAATCTTCAGATCACAAAGACAGGAAGACTTAAGTGATGCCTAACTGTCACACCCTAGTTAGTTCAAGCATTAGAGTGTGCATCATGTTTAAATTCCTCTTAAATTTGAAATGGGGAAGACAGAACCCCCAGCACCCCCCTGGAAACAACTAGGGTTTACTAAAATTATTTTCAATGAACCCAAAATGTCCTTCACAAAAAGTTCATTATTTCTGGATTGGGCTAAAACCCCTGGCAAAAATTGTGCACTCTTTTCTAAGACATTTTGGATTCTCTGAATTAAATCATAAGTATTTGAATTTGGGCATTTGAATGCTATAAAATAATTTAAATGCTCAAATAATTCTGGAAATAAGTGTGGGCTGTTGGAAATAATCTAAACAGAGCCCCTAATTATTTTCAGGATTTTTAAAGATGTCTAGGTATTTTTAATAAAGCCCAACAGTTGCAGAAAAATAGAAAAAGAAAACAAATGAGAAAATAAGAGAGAGAGAGAAAACTTACCAGGCACAGCCCACCAGCCCACCTGGCTTGGCCCAGCCGACTGGAGCTTGCCAGTCGTCCCCCTCCTCTTGCCAGGAGGACGAGGAGCGCGTGGCCGGCGCCCGCGGCCACACGCCGGCCACGTCCTGCTTCCGTCGACGCCCTGGAGGCGTCCACGAGTGCCACGCCAACCCCCACGTCTCCCTCTCCTTCTTCCCACTGTCCACGTGGCCTCTCTCCCTCTCTGGCTCTCTCCCCATTCTCCTGCTGAGCGCAGCCGTCGCCGCCGACAAGCTTCACCGCAGCCACCGCCGTCCATTCGCTGCCCCGACATGCCAGGAAGCTCCGTCGTCGTCGGCTACATCAAGTAGGCCGAGCCCCGTGCGCTCGCTCGCCCCGAAGACGCTGCACCGAGCTCGTTCTCAACTCCGGCCACCGGAGATCCCCTTCGCCGCCCCGCTCGCTCCAGCCCTTCCCCGAGGTCGCCGTTCGCTCCCCTGCAACCGCTGTGAGCTCCGCCATCATTTCCCCCTCTCCCCGCGCTCGTCCGCGTCCTCTAACCCCCTCTGCCATCGAAGCCGAAGCTCGCCGCCGCCACCGCACGTCGCCGTCGTTGCCATAGCCACGTTGGGATGCCACCGAGCACGCCTTCGTCTTCCACGCACTCCCAGGAGCCTAACGCACCACTCCCCGCGCCACGCCGTGCCCCGTATCTTCAGTTTCATCCTCGCCTGAACTCAGGCAACTGCCAAGGTCGTCGCCGGCGTCGTTCCTGGCCTCCCCGAGCTCCACTTTCTCCACCAAACGATGAGGCTCCCTCCTCGCGTCACGTAGCTGCTCTCCGCCGTCGTTTTGGTCGCCGCAGATGCAAACCCGAGCCCCTCCGCCGCGTCTGTTGTCGCCGACGTCAAGCCGCCGACGAGTTGACCCTGTTTGACCCCCGTGTGGGCCCAGGTAGACCCCCTGAGTCTATGACAGGTGGGGCCGGTCTGCTAGTTAGTTTAGGATTAGTTTTAACAAAATTTAATTAGTTTAGACACTAACATGTGGGCCCAGGCCCCACTGACAGCAAATTAGTGTTAATTTAATTCTGTTAATTAGTTGTGACATTGACAAAGAGGGCCCACCCGTCAGGTCTGACCTGGCCGACCCAGTTGACCCGCTGACGTCACACCTATGTCATGCTGACGCATTAATTCAATTACTGGATTTATTCTTTAATAGGAAATTCCAGAAAATAGTCAAAACTTCTAAAAATCATACAAATTCAACCATAGCTCCAAATGCAAAGATTTATATATGAAAAATGATCAGAAAAATTCAATCTATCCATCTGTAATGGTTTCATGCATGACAAAACAAGTTAACCTTGCTGTTTAAGCAGAATAAGGTAATAAACTAATAAGGCCATGTTTAATGAGCTAATATTTGAATCTTTGATTCAAATGAGTTCATCCCCTTCTGTTTTAGCTTGCATTAGGACAAGACACTTTCATCTTGCCATGTCATAGCATGCATCATATTGTTGCATATTGCCATGTGTTGATTATGTTCGGTGTGATCTTCGTGGTAGGTTCTGCCTCCGAGGATAACCCCGAGTATCCGCCTGAAGGGCAGTACCCTACTACCACTACAACAACCAAGCAACCCATTGATCAGTCTGATTCAAACCCATATTCTCGCTTCTGCTCTTGTTTACTGCATTAAGACAACGCGATTCAAACTGCTGTGTGCTATGGTAGTTGAACCCTTATCCTCTGCATGACCTGTCATTGCCACAGTAACTAGATGAAACCCACTAGCACGTGTAGGAGTTGATTGAGCCATGTATGTGATTCCTACCTTGCTATGCCTGCTATGCTTAGAGTTGTGTCATGTCTGGTTCATCTTGGTGATGGGCTAGAGTGAAATATTTATGTCGGTAATGTGAGGGATGTGTTGAACATGTTTTGGTAAAGGTATCGATGAGAGGGCATGTAGGAGTACATGGTGGTTTGTTTCATTGAGACCGTCCATAAGAACTGAGATCTGTATGTGTGATTTAAGATGCAGTTACTACCGTACATTGGGTTCGAAACCAATGGACCCTCTCGGCTTCTTAATCACCCTAGTACTCTGTCTAGGAGTTGCAAATAGTTTCTGGTGTTTGTAGGTTATGTGTTGGCGGCCGTGCGTAGCGCTGACCCTAGGGGTGGGCTATGTTGCGGTAGATACACCGTGGCCGGGTATGCCGGGCGCCCGTTTGGCATCTCAGGACCCTGTTCACATCGTTCGGGGCCGTACGTGGAAACCTCGGCCGGTCTCCCTGCGGATGGAACCTGGATAGGCGATAAACCTGGACTAGAGACTTAAGTGTTTAGGTAGGCCATGGACGACACCCTCACTGGGCTTCCGCTTGAAGGTTGCCGAGTACATGTCGTGTAAACGGCGGTAAGTGGTGAAAGCGTGTATGAAGAAGTATACCCCTCCAGGGTTAACATCATCTATTCGAATAGCCGCGTCCGCGGTAAAGGACTACTAGGTTGCCTATACAATTCATAGACAAGTTAATGGATATTACTAAAAGACTCAAGATAAGTGTGAGTACCGAGGATGGCCCTCTCGTAGGATGACGAGGGAGGATCCCCGATGGAGTATTGTGTTGGTTAGTAGTGGACTCGTGTGCGAAAACTATTTTACTAGTGGAGTTCCGTATGATAGCTTAGCCAAGAGTTAAGGCTGGCTTGCTGCAATAACCCCACCACCTTCTTGAGAATGAGCATGTATAGTAGGTTCTGTTGTAAGACTTGTTGAGTACCTTTTTACTCATGTTTGCTTAATTACTGTTTTCAGACGACAACACCGCGCCCTCCGATGGGTTCTACATAGACCTTGACGTCGATGAGTGACTAGCCACCCAGGTGGTGATCCTGGCCATGGAGGGCCCTATGTAGATAATCAGGCTTCAAGAAGCCTTCTTTCTTTCTAGTGTCTGTACTCATACTAGTTGCTTCCGCTTGTGCTTGTATGATTGTATGACTTGAGTGTCGGGTCATGTGACCCCTATCTGTATGAACCTGTTATGTATGGCTCTCTGGAGCCTTTAAATAAAGTACTTGAGTTGTAGAGTTTTGTTGTGATGCCATGTTGTATGTACTCATATCGGGCATATTGTGTGTATGATTGAAATGCTTGGTATGAGTGGGATCCGACAATCTAGTTGTTTATCCTTGGCAGCCTTTCTTATGGGGAAATGTAGTCTAGTGTTCCTCGAGCCATAGTAGTCCGCTACAGCCCAGTTCACCGGAGTCCTGCTAGCCCAGCACTACTGCTCAGGACACTTGACTGGTCGGCATGTGTTTCACGTCATTCCTATGTCTGTCCCTTCGGGGAAATGTCACGCGGTGACATCCGGAGTCCTGCCTAGCCTGCTACAGCTCGGGTTTCCCCAGAGTCCTGTTAGCCCAGTGCTATAGCCTGGAATCACTCGCTGATGACCGACATGCTCGATGCGATTCATGTATGCCTGTCTCCATAGGTCTGTGCCGCTTTGGGTTCACGACTAGCCATGTCGGCTTGGGTTCTCTGTCATATGGATGCTAGAGACACTATCATATACATGAGCCAAAAGGCGCAAACGGTCCCGGGCCATGGTAAGGCGACACCCGTGGAATACCGTGCGTGAGGCCGCAAAGTGATATGATGTGTTACCGGCTAGATCGATGTGGCTTGGAATCGGGGTCCTGACAGCGTTGGCATCAGAGCCGGACTGCCTGTAGGTTCGTTGAGCCAAACTGGTCGATGTCGAGTCTAGAAATGCTTTAGTTATATGTAGGGGAATTGATTGTGGGAGGGAACATAAGGCTCTTTTACTCCTTTACCCTGTGCCCTCTGATCTGAGTCATTCTCTTCTCATTCAACGTGGGTTAAGGACTAGGCTCTCTTCTTCTATCAGGTTCACATGTTACTAATCCGTAGTAGCTTATAGGATTGTTGTTACCAGCCCCAGTTCAGTTTCTACTATTTCTAGTATGTTGCTAGTTGAATCAGAACCTTGATATGATGTTGTTGAGTGGTATTGCAAATTGTTGTGGATGTCTCAAATCTTTTCTGAGCATTTACAGCTGTTATGCTGTCCAATTTTCCCTAGAAATTCTAATATCTTTGCATTGTGTTTGTGCTTTCAGATGGCCAACCGTGCTCAAAACTAAGTGGTTCGCCTGGCCCGGTGCCTCGACGTGCCCGGTCATACTGCTATGTTAGTCCGGGTAATGATCGAGACGGGTTACCGTTGGTGTCCCGAATACACTGCCGAAGAGCAGTTCCGAGACTTTAATCAAAGCCAATATTTCTGCACCGTCAGGATATTTCCTTCTTATCCTGGATCTACCGAGCCCCTTCACTGTTCCTATGGACTCGGGGTTACTGTTGAGATGGCTGTGCAGGATGCTGCCTATTCCATGATGACCATCATGCGAGTCCGGACTGGCCTGCTTCGGAACACCGACTTCCGTTACATGCCAGCTTCACTTCCGGGAGCACAAGGGTATCTTCAGGCTATCTATGCTGACTCCACTCAGGAGGACTCATTAACTCGTACCACTGCCAAGATGCTTGAAGATAAGGACCGAGAGAATTGGGCCTTGAGGTTGGAGCTTTTCAATACCGGTGCTGATCATTGGGCCACATTGACTCGGTTTGCACCTGTGGTGCAAGCTGGATGTATGGATACAAGGGATCTGTATCCTGTGAGATCTGCTCTGCCAGACATGGTGGATTGGCGTGATGTGGGAGGCATCACCCCACCCCGTGGTCTCCGCGCAGGCCACCGTTTGTTGGTCCAAGACCTCACCCTAGCCCCTATGGTCCACAAGCCCCTCAGGACCGTCTGTTCCTGGATGATCACGTTGAACTTCCAGGCTATGGAGGTGACTTCTATGAGGATTACTACGAAGTTGTCTGAGTTAGTAGTAGTACCACTAGTATTGTAATAGTTGTATCTTCACTGTCCTGCGTGACTTGTGGAATATGACTTTGTGTGTAATCAATTCCGGAGGTGTAGACAAATAATGTATAGGAGCTTGGAATGCCTCCGACGAGATGTAACGTCTTTCATCATAGTTGTACTGTAGCCTGGGCTTGTACTAAACTATGTATGATGTCTATGACCGTTGGTGTATATATGGCAGTTTTACATTACCATGACATACGGATGAACATCTCTGCATTCCGTGTTATCCATTACATTCTGCACTTCCTTGCTAAGTTTGAGCCATCCTTATCTAAACCGTTGTCTTGTTTTCTCCTAGGATGGTCAACACCCACAGCATCCCTGCTGCCCCGGAGCAGGGGGAAGCCAGTGCAGCTAGGGGTGAAAATCTGCCTCACCCGCCTTCCCTGGCCGAAGTGATGCTGAAGGCGGAAAGAAACAAGCGTGATACTAACCGCCTGCTGGAGCGGATTGAGCAGAACACTGCACGCCATCAGCAAAATGACTTGGTGTCAATCAATGACTTTATCAAGCTGTACCCACCAAAGTTTAACCATTCCATCGAGCCCCTCGACGCGGATGACTGGCTTCGCAGCATCACCCACAAGCTACATTCTGCCAACGTAGCCGAAGCCGACAAGGTTACTTACGCTGCCTACCATCTCGAAGGCCCTGCTAGCCTCTGGTGGGAAAATTTTGAAGCTATGCGCCCGGTCGGTAAAATCACTACTTGGGCTAAATTCAGTGAGGCTTTCCATGAGCATCACATTCCAGAAGGTCTCATGGATCGCAAGAGGAAGGAGTTCTGCAATTTCACCCAAGGAAGACTGACTGTGGATGCATATAGCCGTGAATTTGGGAATCTGGCACATTATGCCCCTGAAGAGGTATTTACTAACGCTAAGAAGCAGGCAAGGTTCCGCAAGGGACTTAGCCCTGAGCTTCGCCGCGATCTTCGTCTGCACGAGTGCACCTCCTTTCAGAAGCTGGTCAATAAAGCCATCAGTGCTGAGACAGGCCAGACTGATTATGACGCTTCACGCAAGCACTCCCGTGATTTTGGCTCTTCATCCGGCTCTGGAGCTCAGAAGCGCCGGGTGTGGATCCCAACCACGGCACTGCCACCCAGGTTCATCCCGAGGCCATCCTTTGAGGCGCCTCGTCCCAACCAGCAGTTTGCACCACCCAAGTCCTATGGTGGCCCCGCTGCTAACGCTGCTCCCCATTCCAGTGTGGTGACGTGTTTCAAGTGTGGAGAGCGAGGTCACTATAGCCGAGAGTGTCCCCAGAACAACAACCCCAATCAAACTAGAAAGTCCGTTGGCCATGGTAAGCCCGCAGGAAAGACATTCTACACCAAGCCGGTCACTACTACACGTGGCCATGTCAACTATGTTTCAGCCAAGGAGGCTCATGAGGATCCTAATGTCGTCCTTGGTACGCTCCTTGTTAACTGCCATCCGGCATCTATTCTTTTCAATACTGGAGCATCTCATTCATTCATATCTGAGAACTATGCTCGATTGCATAACACGACATTCTGTGACATGCCCTCTACCATGGAAATTCAAACCCCTGGCTCTAGATGGCAAACTTCTAGAGTAAGCCATGGGAACGAAATTCTTGTCGATAGACTTGTCTTCCTTGCATCCTTAATAGCTCTCAAGTCCTCGGACATAAACATCATCTTGGGTATGGACTGGATGTCAGCTCATTATGCTAAGATCGATTGTGCCACTAGAACCGTTCAACTTACTCACCCATTGGGCAAGACAGTCAATGTCTTAACTCGAGTGGCCAAGCGCCAGCTTTACTCCCTAAATGCCAACCCCCTTCCAGACCTTGAGGATGTTCTGGTAGTCCGAGACTTTTCGGATGTCTTTCCAGAAGAACTGCCAGGTGTTCCACCTGACAGGATGTCGAGTTTGTGATAGACCTTGTTCCAGGAACCATTCCAATTTCTAGAAGACCCTACAAGATGGCACCCTTAGAACTAGCCGAGCTTAAGAACCAACTCGATGAGTCCTTGAAAAGGGGTTTCATCCATCCTAGTTCCTCTCCTTGGGCTTGCCCCATCCTCTTCGTCAAGAAGAAGGATGGAACGGATCGAATGGTTGTAGATTACCGACCTGTCAACTTGGTCACAATCAAGAACAAATATCCGCTTCCCAGGATCAATGATCTGTATGATTAGCTCGCTGGATCCTCAGTATTTTCCAAGATGGATTTGAGGTTGGGCTACCATCAAATCAAAATCAGAAATGGGGACATTTCCAAAACGGCCTTTGTTACTCGTTATGGCCAATACGAGTACACCGTTATGTCCTTCGGTTTAACCAATGCCCCAGCTACCTTCTCTGGGTTAATGAACTCGGTCTTCATGGAGTACTTGGATAAATTCGTCGTAGTATACCTCGATGACATACTCATCTACTCCAAGAATGAAGAGGAACATGCCGAACATCTAAGGCTGGTATTGATGAAGCTTCAAGAGCATCGCCTTTATGCCAAATTCTCCAAGTGTGAATTTTGGTTGCCAGAAGTGACCTATCTAGGCCATGTAATCTCTGGCAAGGGTACTGCTGTCAATCCCGAGCGAGTTCAAGCCGTCCTTGATTGGACTCCACCTGAGATGGTCAAGCAAGTTCGGAGCTTCCTTGGCTTAGCGAGCTATTGCCGCCGCTTCGTCGAGAATTTCTCCAAGGTTGCTAAACCTCTAACTGAACTCCTCAAGAAAGATAAAAAGTTCGAGTGGACTCCACAGTGCGAGTTCAGCTTTCAGGAACTGAAAAGATGCCTGACATCTGCTCCTGTACTGGTACCACCAGATTTCTCCAAGGACTTTATTATCTATTGCGACGCCTCGCGACAAGGACTAGGTTGCATACTCATGCAAGATCGTCAGGTAATTGCCTATGCTTCACGGAAATTACACCCACATGAGGAAAATTATCCCACACATGATCTAGAGCTTGCAGCCGTAGTCCATGCACTTAAAACTTGGCGACATTACCTTCTCGGTAATCGTTGCGAGATCTTCACCGATCACCAAGGTTTGAAATATATCTTCACCCAACCAGATTTGAATCTCAGGCAAAGACGTTGGGTCGAGTTGATCTCGGATTACGACTTAGGAATAACATACACCCCGGGAAAAGCCAATGTCATGGCCGATGCGCTAAGTCGTAAGTCCTATTGTAACAACCTGATGTTACAACAAAGTCAACCACTTCTCCATGAGGAATTTCATAAGCTTAATCTTCACATTATTCCTCGAGGATTCCTATCCACCCTGGTGGCGAAACCTACCCTTATGGATCAGATCATCAAGGCACAGAAGGTAGATCCGGGAATCTCCCGTATTAAGAGAAGCATTAAGAAAGGAGTCGTGAATTGTTTCTCCATTGATGATCAAGGTGTCGTATATTTTGGAAATCGCCTAGTGGTTCCAGAGGCATGAAACCTGAGGCGGCTGATCCTTAAGGAAGCTCAAGAATCCCCTCTCACCATTCATCCCGGTAGTACTAAAATGTATCAAGACCTACGCCAGAGGTTTTGGTGGACTAGGATGAAGAGAGAAATTGCTCAATACATTGCTAATTGCGACGTTTGTCATCGTGTTAAGGCAGAGCATCAACGGCCTGCTGGCACCCTTCAACCTTTGGCTATTCCTGAGTGGAAATGGGATAAAATCAGTATGGATTTCATCACTGGGTTTCCTAGGACCAAGAGAGGGAATAATGCCATCTTCGTCGTGATCGACCGACTTTCCAAAGTAGCCCACTTTCTACCTGTTCGTGAGAGTATCACCGCTAGCCAACTAGCCGATTTATACATCTACTGAATAGTGTCTCTTCATGGTGTTCCTTTGCAAATTAACTCGTACCGTGGGAGTCTCTTCACCTCTCGATTTTGGGAAAGTTTCCAAAATGCTATGGGAACTCGTCTCTCTTTTAGCACCGCCTTCCATCCTCAATCAAGTGGTCAAGTAGAGCGAGTCAATCAAATTCTGGAAGATATGCTCCGAGCTTCTGTCATCTCGTTCGGAATGGGTTGGGAGAAATGCCTTCCATTCGCGGAGTTTTCTTATAACAATAGTTATCAAGCTAGCTTGGGCAAGGCTCCTTTCGAAGTTCTCTATGGATGAAAATGTCGAACGCCTCTTAACTGGTCAGAAACCAGGGAAAGACAACTCTTTGGCCCGGATATGATTCAGGAAGCAGAAGAGCAGGTTCGCGTTATTCGTGAGAAATTGAAAACAGCCCAATCTCGTCAAAAGAGTCAATATGATCATAAACATAAGCCTATGACTTATGAAGTCGGCGAGATGGCCTACCTCCGGGTTACTCTGTTAAAGGGACCCCATCGTTTCGGTATCAAAGGCAAATTGGCTCCTCGTTACATTGGACCCTTTCGCATTCTTGCCAAACGAGGAGAAGTTGCCTACCAATTGGAACTACCTTCGCATCTTTCCAGAGTTCACGATGTCTTCCATGCTTCTCAACTCAGGCGTTGCTTCACGAATCCTATCCGTGGAGTGGACCACGAAACGCTTGATCTACAAGATAACCTCTCATATCAGGAATATCCCGTTCGTATCCTTCATCAAGCCGAGCGTACCACTCGACGCCATAACATCAAGTTTCTCAAGGTTCAATGGTCACACTATTCCGAGAAAGAAGCCACTTTGGAAAGGGAGGACCATCTTCGACTCGAGTACCCCACCTTCTTCCCGGAGGATCCTAAATCTCGGGACGAGATTCTTTTGAGTGGGGGTGAGTTGTCACACCCTAGTTAGTTCAGGCATTAGAGTGTGCATCATGTTTAAATTCCTCTTAAATTTGAAATGGGGAAGACATAACCCCCAGCACCCCCTGGAAACAACTAGGGTTTACTAAAATTATTTTCAATGAACCCAAAATGCCCTTCACAAAAAGTTCATCATTTCTGGATTGGGCTAAAACCCCTGGCAAAAATGGTGCACTCTTTTCTAAGACATTTTGGATTCTCTGAATTAAGTCATAAGTATTTGAATTTGGGCATTTAAATGCTATAAAATAATTTAAATGCTCAAATAATTCTGGAAATAAGTGTGGGCTGTTGGAAATAATCTAAACAGAGCCCCTAATTATTTTCAGGATTTTTAAAGATGTCTAGGTATTTTTAATAAAGCCCAACAGTTGCAGAAAAATAGAAAAAGAAAACAAATCAGAAAATAAGAGAGAGAGAGAGAGAGAGAGAGAACTTACCAGGCACAGACCACCAGCCCACCGGGCTCGGCCCAGCCGACTGGCGCTTGCCAGTCGTCCCCTCCTCTCGCTAGGAGGACGAGGAGCGCGTGGCCGGCGCCCGCGGCCACACGCCGGCCACCTCCTACTTCCGCCGACGCCCTGGAGGCGTCCACGAGTAACACGCCGACCCCCACGTCTCCCTCTCCTTCTTACCACTCTCCCCGTGGCCTCTCTCCCTCTCTGGCTCTCTCCCCATTCTCCTGCGAGCGCAGCCGTCGCCGCCGACAAGCTTCACCGCAGCCACCGCCGTCCATTCCCTGCCCCGACATGCCAGGAAGCTCCGCCGTCGTCGGCTACATCAAGTAGGCCGAGCCCCGTGCGCTCGCTCGCCCCGGAGACGCTGCACCGAGCTCGTTCTCAACTCCGGCCACCGGAGATCCCCTTCGCCGCCCGCTCGCTCCAGCCCTTCCCCGAGATCGCCGTTCGCTCCCCTCCAACTGCTGTGAGCTCCGCCATCGTTTCCCCCTCTCCCCGCGCTCGTCCGCGTCCTCTAACCCCCTCTGCCATCGAAGCCGAAGCTCGCCGCCGCCACCGCACGTCGCCGTCGTGGCCATAGCCACATTGGGACGCCACCGAGCACGCCTTCGTCTTCCACGCACTCCCAGGAGCCAAACGCACCACTCCCCGCGCCACGCCATGCCCCGTAGCTTCGGTTTCATCCTCGCCCGAACTCCGGCGACCGCCAAGGTCGTCGACGGCGTCGTTCCCGGCCTCCCCGAGCTCCACTTTCTCCACCAAACGACGCAGCTCGCTCCCCGCGTCACGTAGCTGCTCTCCGCCATCGTTTTGGTCACCGGAGACGTAAACCCGAGCCCCTCCGCCGCGTCTGTTGTCGCCGACATCAAGCCGCCGACGAGTTGACCCTGTTTGACCCCGTGTGGGCCCAGGTAGACCCCCCTGAGTCACAGGTGCGGCCAGTCTGCTAATTAGTTTAGGATTAGTTTTAACTAAATTTAATTAGTTTAGACACTGACATGTGGGCCTAGGCCCCACTGACAGCTAATTAGTGTTAATTTAATTCTGTTAATTAGTTGTGACACTGACAGAGAGGGCCCACCAGTCAGGTTTGACCTGGCCGACCCAGTTGACCTGCTGATGTCACACCTATGTCATGCTGACGCATTAATTCAATTACTGGATTTATTCTTTAATAGGAAATTCCAGAAAATAGTCAAAACTTCTAAAAATCATAGAAATTCAACCATATCTCCAAATGCAAAGATTTATATATGAAAAATGATCAGAAAAATTCAATCTATCCATCTGTAATGGTTTCATGCATGACAAAACAAGTTAACCTTGCTGTTTAAGCAGAATAAGGTAATGCACTAATAAGGCCATGTTTAATGAGCTAATATTTGAATCTTTGATTCAAATGAGTTCATCCCCTTCTGGTTTAGCTTGCATTAGGACAAGACACTTTCATCTTGCCATGTCATAGCATGCATCATATTGTTGCATATTGCCATGTGTTGATTATGTTCGGTGTGATCTTCGTGGTAGGTTCTGCCTCCGAGGATAACCCCGAGTATCTGCCTGAAGCGCAGTACCCTACTACCACTACAACAAGCAAAGCAACCCATTGATCATTCCGATACAAACCCATATTCTCGCTTCTGCTCTTGTTTACTGCATTAAGACAACGCGATTCAAACTACTGTGTGCTACGGTAGTTGAGCCCTTATCCTCTGCATGACCTGTCATTGCCATAGTAACTAGATGAAACCCACTAGCATGTGTAGGAGTTGATTGAGCCATGTATGTGATTCCTACCTTGCTATGCCTGCTATGCTTAGAGTTGTGTCAGGTCTGGTTCATCTGGGTGATGGGCTAGAGTGAATCATTTATGTCGGTAATGTGAGGGATGTGTTGAACATGTTTTGCTAAAGGTATCGATCAGAGGCCATGTAGGAGTACATGGTGGGTTGTTTCATTGAGACCGTCCATAAGAACTGAGATCTGTATGTGTGATTTAAGATGCAGTTACTACCGTACATTGGGCCCGAAACCAATGGACCCTCTTGGCTTCTTAATCACCCTAGTACTCTGTCCAGGAGTTGCAAATAGTTTCTGGTGTTTGTAGGTTATGTGTTGGCGGCCGTGCGTAGTGCTGAACCTAGGGGTGGGCTAGGTTGCGGTAGATACACCGTGGCCGGGTATGTCGGGCGCCCGTTTGGCGTCTCAGGACCCTGTTCACATTGTTCGGGGCCGTATGTGGAAACCTCGGCCGGTCTCCCTGCGGATGGAACCTGGATAGGCGATAAACCTGGACTAGAGACTTAAGTGTTTAGGTAGGCCATGGACGACACCCTCGCTGGGCTTCCACTTGAAGGTTGCCGAGTACATGTCGTGTAAACGACGGTAAGTGGTGAAAGCGTGTATGAAGAAGTATACCCCTCCAGGGTTAACATCATCTATTCGAATAGCCGCGTCCGCGGGAAAGGACTACTAGGTTGCCTATACAATTCATAGACAAGTTAATGAATATTACTAAAAGACTCAAGATAAGTGTGAGTACCGAGGATGGCCCTCTCGTAGGATGAAGAGGGAGGATCCCCGGTGGAGTATTGTGTTGGTTAGTAGTGGACTCGTGTGCGAAAACTATTTTACTAGTGGAGTTCCGTATGATAGCTTAGCCAAGCGTTAAGGCTGGCTTGCTGCAATAACCCCACCACCTTCTTGAGAATGAGCATGTATAGTAGGTTCTGTTGTAAGACTTGCTGAGTACCTTTTTACTCATGTTTGCTTAATTACTGTTTTCAGACGACAACACCGCGCCCTCCGATGGGTTCTACATAGACCTTGACGTCGACGAGTGACTAGCCACCCAGGTGGTGATCCTGGCCATGGAGGGCCCTATGTAGATAATCAGGCTTCGAGAAGCCTTCTTTCTTTCTAGTGTCTGTACTCATACTAGTTGCTTCCGCTTGTGCTTGTATGATTGTATGACTTGAGTGTCGGGTCATGTGACCCCTATCTGTATGAACCTGATATGTATGGCTCTCTGGAGCCTTTAAATAAAGTACTTGAGTTGTAGAGTTTTTTGTGATGCCATGTTGTATGTACTCATATCGGGCATATTGTGTGTATGATTGAAATGCTTGGTATGAGTGGGATCCGACAATCTAGTTGTTTATCCTTGGTAGCCTTTCTTATGGGGAAATGTAGTCTAGTGTTCCTCGAGCCATAGTAGTCCGCTACAGCCCGGTTCACCGGAGTCCTGCTAGCCCAGCACTACTGCTCAGGACACTTGACTGGTTGGCATGTGTTTCACGTCATTCCTATGTCTGTCCCTTCGGGGAAATGTCACGCGGTGACATCCGGAGTCCTGCCTAGCTTGCTACAGCCCGGGTTTCCCCGGAGTCCTGTTAGCCTAGTGCTACAGCCCGGAATCACTCGCTGATGACCGACATGCTCGATGCGATTCATGTATGCCTGTCTCCATAGGTCTGTGCCACTTTGGGTTCACGACTAGCCATGTCGGCTCGGGTTCTCTGTCATATGGATGCTAGCGACACTATCATATACGTGAGCCAAAAGGCGCAAACGGTCCCGAGCCATGGTAAGGCAACAGCCGTGGGATACCATGCGTGAGGCCGCAAAGTGATATGATGTGTTACCGGCTAGATCGTTGTGGCTTGGAATCGGGGTCCTGACACTAACACTCTTTGGCTCTGGGTGTTTAGGGCTTTATCCTCGCAAGGAATTCTCTCTCAAAGGCTTCGAGGTGGGTTGCTCTCAAACGACAAAAGCCGTGCACTAACTCTGAGCAGCCAACCATTTATGTTTGTAGGGGGTGGGCTATTTATAGCCACTAGGCAACCCAACCCGAAATGACCCTAGGTCACTAAGGAACTGACACGTGTTCCAATGGTCAGATTTCAAACACACACGCCAAGTTTACTTGGGCTACAATTAAAGCTGACTTATCCAACTCTGAATAAGATTTTCTCTCATAGTCTTCACTCGAAGACATAGGATTTTGGTTAAGCATCACTTCAGTCATTCTGACTGGTTCTCTTAGACCCCACTTAACAGTATGGTAGTTCCTATGACTCATCAAAGAAAAACAAAGAACGACGAAACTGCTAAGTCTTCGCGCTCCATAGTCTTCACACGATGTCTTCTCTTGTCATAGTCTTCAATGTGAATGTCTTCACATACCACCTTTGACTTCAATGTCTTCATACATTTTTAGGGGTCATCTCTGGTAGGAAAACCGAATCAATGAGGGACTTCTACCTATGTTATCCTGCAATTCTCACAAACACATTAGTCTCTCAACCAGGTTTGTCGTCAATACTCCAAAACCAACTAGGGTTGGCACTAGATGCACCTACAATCCTTGTTGCACACACCTTTTGAGAGAGCCATACATGATTTGGAATTTGTTAGAATACTCTATGTGCTTCGCTTATATCTTTTGAGTTATATAGTTTTGCACTACTAGGGAAAACCTTATACACAGAAATTTAGCAATAGCGCGGGTTAAAAAAGGGCGCTAGTGCTAGATAGCAGTAGCGGTTCAGAATAAACCGCGCTGCAGATATGATTCTAGCAGTAGCGCGTGTGCCCGTAAAAGCGCTACTACTAATATTCCCATTGCTGGAACGATGGGCTAAGCATAGAAGTAGCAGTGCGTTTCCCTGTAACAGCGCTACTGCTAATGGAAATAAAGTAAAATGGAAAACAAATAGAAAAGTAAATGAAAATGAAAATGAAAGAAACAGAAAAAGGAGAAAGAAAAAAAAATAAAATGTAAAGCAAAATAAATGAAAAAGCGAAAAAACAGAGAAAGGCTTAGCTGTAGCGTGTGTTAGTAAGAGGCGCTGTAGCTAACGCAGCTGCAACGCATTTCCAGGACCCCCGCTACAGAAACAGAAAAGGAAATAAAAAAGAGAGAAAATTACATATGTATAGTAGTAGCACGTTTTGGAAAAAGTGCTATAGCTACCTTAGCTATAGCGCGTTCTGCAAAACGCGCTACCGCTAGTTTTGACTTAACCAAAAAAACGTTCCCCCCCGGCCACCACTTGCCCCCCAAATTTCTCGACCCACCCCGCCGCCGTCTCCCCGATTCGCCGTCGCCCCACTTCGCCACCGTCTCCTGCTGACGTCGACGCCCCCGGAGCCACCAGACCCGTGCACCGTCGACGCCACCGGAGCCGCCCCAACGCCACGGAGCCGCGCGGCCTCATCAACGCCACCGAAGCCGCCGTCGACGCCACCGGATCCTCCCTCGCCACAACTGCCTCCCTCGCCGTCACCGGAGACGCCCCTGCCTCCCTCGCCATCACCGGAGCCATCCTTTGTAAGCCCCCACCCCTCCTCTCTCCCTCATGCATAGGTTAGCTATTTTAATTATGTTAATTATCTAGGTTAGGGCAAAAATTTAGTTAGGGCTTTGACAGAGAAGTAGTTAGGTTAACTAGTTTAATTAGGTTAATTACCTAGGTTAGTGCAAAAATTTAGTTAGGGCTTTGACAGAGAACTAGTCAGGTTAACTAGTTTAATTAGGTTAATTATCTAGGTTATTTAGGCAAGTTTTATTTTAAAGATGATCGCTTCCTAGACTTTTATTGTTGATTATATCTTTTCATTGAAGTGGTCATGTTGTTTGTGCCCAAGTGGCTTTGTTGTTTGAATGAAGCTGAGTGGCCTATATATGTTTTGCCGGAATGTTGATGAAGGAAATATGCCCTAGAGGCAATAATAAAGTTATTATTTATTTCCTTATATCATGATAAATGTTTATTATTCATGCTGGAATTGTATTAACCGGAAACATAATACATGTGTGAATACATAGACCAACAGAGTGTCACTAGTATGCCTCTACTTGACTAGCTCGTTAATCAAAGATGGTTATGTTTCCTAACCATGAACAAAGAGTTGTTATTTGATTAACGAGGTCACATCATTAGTTGAATGATCTGATTGACATGACCCATTCCATTAGCTTAGCACCCGATCGTTTAGTATGTTGCTATTGCTTTCTTCATGACTTATACATGTTCCTATAACTATGAGATTATGCAACTCCCGTTTACCGGAGGAATACTTTGGGTACTACCAAACGTCACAACGTAACTGGGTGATTATAAAGGAGTACTACAGGTGTCTCCAATGGTAGATGTTGGGTTGGCGTATTTCGAGATTAGGGTTTGTCACTCCGAGTGTCGGAGAGGTATCTCTGGGCCCTCTCGGTAATGCACATCACATAAGCCTTGCAAGCACTGCAACTAATATGTTAGTTGTGAGATGATGTATTACGGAACGAGTAAAGAGACTTGCCGGTAACGAGATTGAACTAGGTATTGGATACCGACGATCGAATCTCGGGCAAGTAACATACCGATGACAAAGGGAACAACGTATGTTGTTATGCGGTCTGACCGATAAAGATCTTCGTAGAATATGTAGGAGCCAATATGGGCATCCAGGTCCCGCTATTGGTTATTGACCGGAGACGTGTCTCGGTCATGTCTACATTATTCTCGAACCGTAGGGTCCGCACGCTTAACGTTACGATGACAATTATTATGAGTTTATGCATTTTGATGTACCGAAGGTTGTTCGGAGTCCCGGATGTGATCACGGACATGACGAGGAGTCTCGAAATGGTCGAGACGTAAAGATTGATATATTGGAAGCCTATGTTTGGACACCGGAAGTGTTCCGGGTGAAATCGGGATTTTACCGGAATACCCGGAGGGTTACCGGAACCCCCCGGGAGGCAAATGAGCCTATTGGGCCTTAGTGGAAAAGTGAAAAGGGGCTGCCCACAAGGGCTGCGCGCCTCCCCCCTTTCCTAGTCCTATTAGGACTAGGAGAAGGGGCCGGCCCCCCTCTCTTCTCTCTTCTCTTTGGAGAGTCCTATTAGGAATAGGATTGGGGGGGGAGTCCTACTCCCGGTAGGAGTAGGACTCCTCCTGCGCCTATCTCCCTAGCCGGCCGAACCCCTCCCCCTGCTCCTTTATATACGAGGGCAGGGGGCACCCCATAGACACACAAGTTGATCATTGTTGATCGTTCCTTAGCTGTGTGCGGTGCCCCCTGCCACCAAATTCCACCTCGGTAATATCGTTGTAGAGCTTAGGCGAAGCCCTGCGTCGGTAGTACATCAAGATCGTCACCACGCCGTTGTGCTGACGGAACTCTTCCTCGACGCTTTGCTGGATCAGAGCCCGAGGATCGTCATCGAGCTGAACGTGTGCTAAGAACTCGGAGGTGCCGGAGTAACGGTGCTTGGATCGGTCGGATCGGGAAGAAGACGTACGACTACTTCCTCTACGTTGTGAGATCGCTTCCGCAGTCGGTCTGCGTTGGTACGTAGACAATACTCTCCCCCTCGTTGCTATGCATCACCATGATCTTGCGTGTGCGTAGGAAAATTTTCGAAATTACTACGTTCCCCAACAGTGGCATCCGAGCCTAGGTTTTATGGTTTGATGTTATTTGCACGAGTAGAACACAAGTGAGTTGTGGGCGATACAAGTCATACTGCCTACCAGCATGTCATACTTTGGTTCGGCGGTATTGTTGGACGAGACGATCCGGACCAACCTTACGCGTACTCTTACGCGAGACCGGTTCCCTCGACGTGCTTTGCACATAGATGGCTTGCGGAAGACTGTCTCTCCAACTTTAGTTGAACCAAGTGTGGCTACGCCCGGTCCTTGAGAAGGTTAAAACGGAGTCTATTTGAGGAACTATCGTTGTGGTTATGATGCGTAGGTGAGATGAGTTCTTACTTAAGCCCGTAGCAGCCACGTAAAACTTGCAACAACAAAGTAGAGGACGTCTAACTTGTTTTTGCAGGGCATGTTGTGATGTGATATGGTCAAGGCATGATGCTGATTTTATTGTATGAGATGATCATGTTTTGTAACCGAGTTATCGGCAACTGGCAGGAGCCATATGGTTGTCGCTTTATTGTATGCAATGCAATCGCGATGTAATGCTTTACTTTATTACTAAGCGGTAGTGATAGTCGTGGAAGCATAAGATTGGCGAGATGACAACGATGCTACGATGGAGATCAAGGTGTCGCGCCGGTGACGATGGTGATCATGACGGTGCTTCGGAGATGGAGATCACAAGCACAAGATGATGATGGCCATATCATATCACTTATATTGATTGCATGTGATGTTTATCCTTTTATGCATCTTATCTTGCTTTGATTGACGGTAGCATTATAAGATGATCTCTCACTAAATTATCAAGAAGTGTTCTCCCTGAGTATGCACCGTTGCCAAAGTTCGTCGTGCCCAGACACCACGTGATGATCGGGTGTGATAAGCTCTACGTCCATCTACAACGGGTGCAAGCCAGTTTTGCACACGCAGAATACTCAGGTTAAACTTGACGAGCCTAGCATATGCAGATATGGCCTCGGAACACAGAGACCGAAAGGTCGAGCGTGAATCATATAGTAGATATGATCAACATGACGATGTTCACCATTGAAAACTACTACATCTCACGTGATGATCGGTTATGGTTTAGTTGATTTGGATCACGTGATCACTTAGAGGATTAGAGGGATGTCTATCTAAGTGGGAGTTCCTAAGTAATTTGATTAACTGAACTTAAACTTATCATGAACTTAGTACCTGATAGTATCTTGTTTATGTTGATTGTAGATAGATGGCTCGTGCTGTTGTTCCATTGAATTTTAATGCGTTCCTTGAGAAAGAAAAGTTGAAAGATGATGGTAGCAATTACACGGACTGGGTCCGTAACCTGAGGATTATCCTCATTGCTGCACAGAAGAATTACGTCCTGGAAGCACCGCTGGGTGCCAGGCCTGCTGCTGGAGCAACGCCAGATGTTATGAACGTCTGGCAGAGCAAAGCTGATGAGTACTCGATAGTTCAGTGTGCCATGCTTTACGGCTTAGAATCGGGACTTCAACGACGTTTTGAACGTCATGGAGCATATGAGATGTTCCAGGAGTTGAAGTTAATATTTCAAGCAAATGCCCGAATTGAGAGATATGAAGTCTCCAATAAGTTCTATAGCTGCAAGATGGAGGAGAACAGTTCTGTCAGTGAGCATATACTCAAAATGTTTGGGTATAATAATCACTTGATTCAGATGGGAGTTAATCTTCCAGATGATTGCGTCATTGACAGAATTCTCCAATCACTGCCACCAAGTTACAAGAGCTTTCTGATGAACTATAATATGCAAGGGATGAACAAGACTATTCCCGAGCTCTTCGCAATGCTGAAAGCTGCGGAGGTAGAAATCAAGAAGGAGCATCAAGTGTTGATGGTTAACAAAACCACTGGTTTCAAGAAAAAGGGCAAAGGGAAGAAGAAGGGGAACTTCAAGAAGAACAGCAAGCAAGTTGCTGCTCAGGAGAAGAAACCCAAGTCTGGACCTAAGCCTGAAACTGAGTGCTTCTACTGCAAGCAGACTGGTCACTGGAAGCGGAACTGCCCCAAGTATTTGGCGGATAAGAAGGATGGCAAGGTGAACAAAGGTATATGTGATATACATGTTATTGATGTGTACCTTACTAGAGCTCGCAGTAGCACCTGGGTATTTGATACTGGTTCTGTTGCTAATATTTGCAACTCGAAACAGGGACTACGAAATAAGCGGACGCTAGCAAAGGACGAGGTGACGATGCGCGTGGGAAACGGTTCCAAAGTCGATGTGATCGCGGTCGGCACGCTACCTCTACATCTACCTTCGGGATTAATATTAGACCTAAATAATTGTTATTTGGTGCCAGCGTTGAGCATGAACATTATATCTGGATCTTGTTTGATGCGAGACGGTTATTCATTTAAATCAGAGAATAATGGTTGTTCTATTTATATGAGTAATATCTTTTATGGTCATGCACCCTTGAAGAGTGGTCTATTCTTATTGAATCTCGATAGTAGTGATACACATATTCATAATGTAGAAGCCAAAAGATGCAGAGTTGATAATGATAGTGCAACTTATTTGTGGCACTGCCGTTTAGGTCATATCGGTGTAAAGCGCATGAAGAAACTCCATACTGATGGGCTTTTGGAACCACTTGATTATGAATCACTTGGTACTTGCGAACCGTGCCTCATAGGCAAGATGACTAAAACACCGTTCTTCAGTACTATGGAGAGAGCAACAGATTTATTCGAAATCATACATACCGATGTATGTGGTCCGATGAATATTGAGGCTCGTGGTGGATATCGTTATTTTCTCACCTTCACAGATGATTTAAGCAGATATGGGTATATCTACTTAATGAAACATAAGTCTGAAACATTTGAAAAGTTCAAGGAATTTCAGAGTGAAGTTGAAAATCATCGTAACAAGAAAATAAAGTTTCTACGATCTGATCGTGGAGGAGAATATTTGAGTTACGAGTTTGGTATACATTTGAAAAATTGTGGAATAGTTTCGCAACTCACGCCACCCGGAACACCACAGCGTAATGGTGTGTCCGAACGTCGTAATCGTACTTTACTAGATATGGTGCGATCTATGATGTCTCTTACTGATTTACCGCTATCGTTTTGGGGTTATGCTTTAGAGACGGCCGCATTCACGTTAAATAGGGCACCATCAAAATCCGTTGAGACGATGCCTTATGAACTATGGTTTGGCAAGAAACCAAAGTTGTCGTTTCTTAAAGTTTGGGGCTGCGATGCTTATGTGAAAAAACTTCAACCTGATAAGCTCGAACCCAAAACGGAGAAATGTGTCTTCATAGGATACCCAAAGGAAACTGTTGGGTATACCTTCTATCACAGATCCGAAGGCAAGACATTCGTTGCTAAGAATGGATCATTTCTAGAGAAGGAGTTTCTCTCGAAAGAAGTGAGTGGGAGGAAAGTAGAACTTGACGAGGTAACTGTACCTGCTCCCTTATTGGAAAATAGTACATCACAGAAAACTATTTCTGCGACACCTATACCAATTAGTGAGGAAGCTAATGATGATGATCATGAAACTTCAGGGCAAGATACTACTGAACCACGTAGATCAACCAGAGTGAGATCCGCACCAGAGTGGTACGGTAATCCAGTTCTGGAAGTCATGCTACTAGATCATGATGAACCTACGAACTATGAAGAAGCGATGGTGAGCCCAGATTCCGCAAAGTGGCTTGAGGCCATGAAATCTGAGATGGGATCCATGTATGAGAACAAAGTATGGACTTTGGTTGACTTGCCCGATGACCGGCAAGCAATTGAGAATAAATGGATCTTCAAGAAAAAGACTGACGCTGGCGGTAATATTACTGTCTATAAAGCTCGACTTGTTGCAAAAGGTTTTCGACAAGTTCAAGGGGTTGACTACGATGAGACCTTCTCACCCGTAGCGATGCTTAAATCCGTCAGAATCATGTTAGCAATTGCCGCATTTTATGATTATGAAATATGGCAAATGGATGTCAAAACTGCATTCCTGAATGGATTTCTGGAAGAAGAGTTGTATATGATGCAACCAGAAGGTTTTGTCGATCCGAAGGGAGCTAACAAAGTGTGCAAACTCCAGCGATCCATTTATGGACTGGTGCAAGCATCTCGGAGTTGGAATAAATGCTTTGATAGTGTGATCAAAGCATTTGGCTTTATACAGACTTTTGGAGAAGCCTGTATTTACAAGAAAGTGAGTGGGAGCTCTGTAGCATTTCTGATATTATATGTGGATGACATATTGCTGATTGGAAATGATATAGAATTTCTGGATAGCATAAAGGGATACTTGAATAAAAGTTTTTCGATGAAAGACCTCGGGGAAGCTGCTTACATATTAGGCATAAAGATCTATAGAGATAGATCAAAACGCTTAATTGGACTTTCACAAAGCACATACCTTGACAAGATTTTGAAGAAGTTCAAAATGGATCGAGCAAAGAAAGGGTTCTTGCCTGTGTTACAAGGTGTGAAGTTGAGTCAGACTCAATGCCCGACCACTGCAGAAGATAGAGAGAAAATGAAAGATGTTCCCTATGCTTCAGCCATAGGCTCTATCATGTATGCAATGCTGTGTACCAGACCTGATGTGTGCCTTGCTATAAGTTTAGCAGGGAGGTACCAAAGTAATCCAGGAGTGGATCACTGGACAGCGGTCAAGAACATCCTGAAATACCTGAAAAGGACTAAGGATATGTTTCTCGTATATGGAGGTGACAAAGAGCTCACCGTAAGAGGTTACGTTGATGCAAGCTTTGACACTGATCCGGACGATTCTAAAGCGCAAACCGGATACGTGTTTACTTTAAACGGTGGAGCTGTCAGTTGGTGCAGTTCTAAACAAAGCGTCGTAGCGGGATCTACATGTGAAGCGGAGTATATAGCTGCTTCGGAAGCAGCGAACAAAGGAGTCTGGATGAAGGAGTTCATATCCGATCTAGGTGTCATACCTAGTGCATCGGGTCCAATGAAAATCTTCTGTGACAATACTGGTGCAATTGCCTTGGCAAAGGAATCCAGATTTCACAAAAGAACCAAACACATCAAGAGACGCTTCAACTCCATCCGGGATTTAGTCTAGGTGGGAGACATAGAGATTTGCAAGATACATACAGATCTGAATGTTGCAGACCCGTTGACTAAGCCTCTTCCACGAGCAAAACATGATCAGCACCAAGGCTCCATGGGTGTTAGAATCATTACTGTGTAATCTAGATTATTGACTCTAGTGCAAGTGGGAGACTGAAGGAAATATGCCCTAGAGGCAATAATAAAGTTATTATTTATTTCCTTATATCATAGACCAACAGAGTGTCACTAGTATGCCTCTACTTGACTAGCTCGTTAATCAAAGATGGTTATGTTTCCTAACCATGAACAAAGAGTTGTTATTTGATTAACGAGGTCACATCATTAGTTGAATGATCTGATTGGCATGACCCATTCCATTAGCTTAGCACCCGATCGTTTAGTATGTTGCTATTGCTTTCTTCATGACTTATACATGTTCCTATAACTATGAGATTATGCAACTCCCGTTTATCGGAGGAATACTTTGGGTACTACCAAACGTCACAACGTAACTGGGTGATTATAAAGGAGTACTACAGGTGTCTCCAATGGTAGATGTTGGGTTGGCGTATTTCGAGATTAGGGTTTGTCACTCCGAGTGTCGGAGAGGTATCTCTGGGCCCTCTCGGTAATGCACATCACATAAGCCTTGCAAGCACTGCAACTAATATGTTAGTTGTGAGATGATGTATTACGGAACGAGTAAAGAGACTTGCCGGTAACGAGATTGAACTAGGTATTCGATACCGACGATCGAATCTCGGGCAAGTAACATACCGATGACAAAGGGAACAACGTATGTTGTTATGCGGTCTGACCGATAAAGATCTTCGTAGAATATGTAGGAGCCAATATGGGCATCCAGGTCCCGCTATTGGTTATTGACCGGAGACGTGTCTCGGTCATGTCTACATTATTCTCGAACCGTAGGGTCCGCACGCTTAACGTTACGATGATAGTTATTATGAGTTTATGCATTTTGATGTACCGAAGGTTGTTCGGAGTCCCGGATGTGATCACGGACATGACGAGGAGTCTCGAAATGGTCGAGACGTAAAGATTGATATATTGGAAGCCTATGTTTGGACACCGGAAGTGTTCCGGGTGAAATCGGGATTTTACCGGAATACCGGGAGGGTTACCGGAACCCCCCGGGAGGCAAATGGGCCTATTGGGCCTTAGTGGAAAAGTGAAAAGGGGCTGCCCACAAGGGCTGCGCGCCTCTCCCCTTCCCTAGTCCTATTAGGACTAGGAGAAGGGGCCGGCCCCCCTCTCTTCTCTCTTCTCTTTGGAGAGTCCTATTAGGAATAGGATTGGGGGGAGTCCTACTCCCGGTAGGAGTAGGACTCCTCCTGCGCCTCTCTCCCTAGCCGGCCGAACCCCTCCCCCTGCTCCTTTATATATGGGGGCAGGGGGCACCCCATAGACACACAAGTTGATCATTGTTGATCGTTCCTTAGCCGTGTGCGGTGCCCCCTGCCACCAAATTCCACCTCGGTAATATCGTTGTAGAGCTTAGGCGAAGCCCTGCGTCGGTAGTACATCAAGATCGTCACCACGCTGTTGTGCTGACGGAACTCTTCCTCGACGCTTTGCTGGATCGGAGCCCGAGGATCGTCATCGAGCTGAACATGTGCTAAGAACTCGGAGGTGTCGGAGTAACGGTGCTTGGATCGGTCGGATCGGGAAGAAGACGTACGACTACTTCCTCTACGTTGTGAGATCGCTTCCGCAGTCGGTCTGCGTTGGTACGTAGACAATACTCTCCCCCTCGTTGCTATGCATCACCATGATCTTGCGTGTGCGTAGGAAAATTTTCGAAATTACTACGTTCCCCAACAGTTGATTCATTTCCGTTCTGGCAAATTTCAGGTTCTCGATTTGTCCACTTTTTAGCAAAGGTCATGCCGAAATTTTCCTTGAATTTCGGCATGACTTGTGCTACAAACTAGGACATATTGAGTGCCCGGGATTTGCCGCACCAGGAAGGAGTCAACATTCCTACAAAACATAGGCCTTTTGTATGTCATTATTCATTTTATTAGGTCTAGAATTAATTTACTAGATTTAATCGAAGGAAACATGGCTAGCAAGGATGAAGGACAGGGTTCTGGTGATTGCGACGACGTCTACTGGGCGGCAGACGAATTTTTTAGCCTTGCCGACGATCAACCAGTGGCATCGGGGACTGAGACCGACACACAGACCGGTGCTGAGACTGAGACCGGCGCTGAGACTCAGACCGGCATCGAGACCGGCACTGAGACTGAGACCGGTGCTAAGGCTGAGATCGGTGCTGAGACTCAGACCGGCATCGCGACCGGCACTGAGACTTAGACCGCTGCTGCCTCGGGGAGCGGAGTCGGTGTAGAACAGAAAGCAAAGAGGCAACGACTTCCTAACAAACTCAAGACTACTAGACTGGTGGTCACGGAGGTGGACGACGGAAATTTTGAGCCAAAGGCGCCCGAGGAAGCGCGTCGATGCTACAGCAATCAAATAGGGTGCACCATACGGACAACCGCCACCATCTACGATGAGAAACCACCAAAGATAGAAAATATGAGGAGCTCCCTCCTAAAGAAGTTTCACCAGATATTCTTGTTCCCAGGCCAGAATGAGAAGGATTATGAAGATCCAGATGAGGACCCGGCAATGAAGAAGATAAACAAACACGCCATGACCAAGTTTAGCAACGCATTGGACGCCTGGAAAAATCGAGTGAAAGCAAAGATCATCGACAAGAAGGAACCCTACTCTGAGATTGTAAAGGATAATCCGACATCACGGAAGAGCAGTTTCAAATATTCAAGGAGGCTTGCGAGGCCGAAGCTTCCAAAAAAAGTCTCAGTACATGAAGGGGCTTCAAGAGAGGAACATTGGGAGTCACCACCTTGGAAGCCGTGGTTACGGCGGAAAGAGGTCCAAATGGGCCAAGGAGGACGCGGAAGCCATGAGTCTTGGCATCTCAGACCCCTTGGCAGATTTCACCGTCCCACAGGAGCGTGACGTCCTCAGGGCCCGGCACCGTTGGGACCCAGTGAACAAGGTTTATGAGACAACACCGGTCATTAAGGAGTTCATGAGACTGCTGGTAATTTTAGTTTCTGATCAAGTCGACTGCACACGTTACTCATATTTGTAAACGATCCTTGTGCCTTTTGCAGAGAGAGCAGCACCGGATTGCGGCCGAAAGCGACTCGCCATCTGAGGCATTGGTGAGGCCCAAGTGGGACACTCCATTCAACCGGGCGTTGAACATATTGAAACGACAACCGATGGATACTCGACCGTCGTATGGACGCGTGCACGGTGTCGGAGACGGCACCACGTGGAAGAAGTACTACTATGAGACCACGGAGGAGAGAAAGGAAAGACGGAGGTTAACTGAAGAAAACATCGACAAGAAGGTTGATATTGCGGTTGAGAAGAAATCATCTCAAACAGTCGCAACAGCGGTAGCTGCCGCAAAACAGGTGGTTGCAGATTTGTCTACTTCCTTGGTGACGGGCGTTATCACTTGGACAAGGCAAAATCCAGAAAAAAATGCAGAGGACTTTCCCCTTGCCGACTTCTTGGGGAGCAGCTCGACTAGCGTTGCACCAGCACCTGCCTCCACACCGGCTCCCGCACTGGCTCCCGCACCGAACGTGCTCGGCGGTGCTTCATCTTTGGCTGAGCTCGACGCCCTCACGATATCTGTCACACCGGCCCCTTCAATATAAATGTATAATCCCCCATTTTCATTGCCTTTCGGATGTCTCACATCGCAAACTTTTCTTTCCAGGCCGACGAAACCCTGTGCACCATACTGTACACCATCGGCGACCAGAAGGTGGACGTGGGGAAGGCGACAATAATGAAGCCGAAGGAACCATTGTTCCACAGCCGGCCGATCCCCCCGAACGTCTTCAAGGTTTCCATGGCCAGTGTCAAACCGGGCCACGAGAATTTGCCTCCTACAATACTAGCGGGGGATGACGACTAGACACCGCGGAGGCTTGGTGATTGTTGCAATGGGTGGGTGTTGTTGTGGCCAAAGAGTCTGCGTCTGGAGGCGGCCGGGAGCACACCCACGAGCACGCAGCCTTAGCAAGGTATGAACATCAACACCCCACCTACCCAATTAGCGTCGGGTGTCGGGTTGGGTGATAGTGGACGGGGTAAGGAGGGGGCTCCATTAGTCGCTGATGACGTCGCCATGGATGAGGATGAGGACGACGATGGCACTGAACAGTATGTCTATACTGGCGCCTCCTCAGGTTTGAGTGTCATGAGTCGGTGCCTGAATTGTCGTCTCAACATATTATGGACGACCTTCCGGTAGTAAAGAAGTCTAGGAAGAGAGCGAGGAAAGGCAAAAAAGCTGATTCTATGATCCAGCCGCCTCAGCAGCCTCGGCTTCAGGACCGTATAGATGTCCCTGATGCGGATAAATGGCATATCCCCGGTCAACCAATCCTACCTGCAACAGCGCTACGAGCTAGATTCAGCGATCTAATGAGACTTCATGACGATGTGCTGCGGGTAGAGAAAGGCCTCATCACCTCGAAAGATCCAGGATACCCACTCTACATGGTTAACGTTCCGCGGCAAATGTCGTACGTCGACAGCTTCCCTGCGGATAAGTTCTTCCTCCGATTCGATTACATATTCGACATGTTTCACGTGAAGAAGCTGGATTTTATGTTTGTCCGCCTTTATGCCTTGCGCATGAACTACATCATCGGGGTTGAGCAGATATCTAATATCTGTGTCGCTGACCCGTACTACATGCACGAGGGCTTCTTGGGAGTCTGCGCAAAGCACCGTGAATACGCGAGGGATTACATCGTCACTTTCATGCTCGCCAATAAGGACAAGGAGGCGATTCTCGTGCCTTATCATCCCGTGTAAGTCATCCACGCTGCTATCCTTCCCTCGATTTCAATCATTCATTTGCATGGTGGAGGCTAATTAATTTCAGGTGTACTTATTTTGCGCAGCGGCGGGCGCGCCATCCTCATCATCCTCTACCCCCGATTCTCCCACACTCTTTACTTGGACTCGTCGAAGAACATTTACAAAAAGGATTACACCCACATCAAGGATGTTCTCGACAGTGCTATGTTTTACTACCAAGCAAGGGGTGGAGAGGTCAAGGACAAGAAGACAAGGGGCGGCAGGGCCGCCTTCAGCCATAAGACCGACTTCTGCTGCATCCAGCAACCGAACGATTCTCTTAATGATGGATTCTATGTCCTACACCACATGCTGTAGTACAGACGGGATCACCAGAACCTTCGCATGTCACCTAGATCCGGTGATGCCCATATTCTGCAATGGGCAAAGGACATAGGAGATATCGAGGATCATCGACTTCGAGCTGAGTTCTATAACATCCAATGCGAACTTGCCCAAATCATCATGAAGGAGGTCGTCGGAAAAACAGGGATGTTCTACGGAGAAGGACAAATGTCGTGGGAAGACGTCCGAACATGGATAGCCTCTCAGCGTCTCGACATGAAGCCTTTCACTAAGCTCAAGGACTATCTCCCTGACTTGGATGGATGGAACGACATGTTGGAGTGATTGTCGATATATGACAATGTGTCCGTTTAGTCCATACTTTCTGTATGAAAAAACTTTGAGTTATGCATGGTGAAACTTTATTTGTGATGTAATTAAACCGTCCTCCTCCTCGACTAGCGAAAATCAGTCTAGTTAGGGCATTTTGGGGTACGATGAACTTTGTTATTTATGCTTATGATATGTTGTTTCTATTTTTGCCAAGTCTGTCTGTTTCTCTTGCTCAAGTATATATGTTGCATATCAGCGACTCATGTAACGATGCAGGTGCATAGATCATAGATGGCGAAGAAGTGCTACGGCAGGAGTATATATACGACAAGTGGCCGGAGTGTCAGGCCCAGGTGTACCGGTTTCCGGTTTCCGAGCGACAGGCAGTAGTTAGTTTAGGTTCACGCTAATGCGAGAGAGGGATACGAACTCATGTACTCAAAGTAATAGCTCTTCTCGCGTATATCATTGTTTAGATGGATGACGATGTATTTGCAAGTAATCGAGACTTGTATCGCTATTTTCGAGATGATGACGAGAGACCACTTTGTGTTGGATGATGATTATGATGAGACTATTTGTATGTATATGCTATGATTACATATGTGGTCTCGCAGGCATTTGTATGTGTATCATGATGACATTTGTATGTGCTAAAGATTCTTCTATAAAGCCTATTCAAATACAAAACAAATATGCTGAAAAAAACAAAAAACAACTAAAATTAGCAGTAGCGAGTGGAGAAAAGTTAGCAGCAGCGTGGTAGTAGCAGTAGTGCACACGGAAGAAGCACGCTATAGCTATTAGCAGTAGCGAGCTTCCACTAAGCGCGCTACTGCTATGTGTTAGCTGTAGCGCCTTATTAGTAGCACCGGTCTGCGTGCTACTGATACACCTAAAACCCGCGCTGATGTTAGCCTTTTCCCTAATAGTGTTGCTCTAGTACTTCACTTATATAGCACGGTGGTGTATTTGTTTTATAGAAACTATTGATCTCTCATGCTTCACTTAGATTATTTTAAGAGTCTTAAATAGCATGGTAATTTGCTTAAAATCCTAATATGTTAGGTATTCAAGAACAATAAAATTTTCTTATGAGTGTTTTGAATACTAAGAGAAGTTTGATGCTTGATGATTGTTTTGAGATATGGAGGTAATAATATCAAAGTCATGCTAGTTGAGTAGTAGTGAAATTGAGAAATACTTGTGTTGAAGTTTGCAAGTCTCGTAGCATGCATGTATGGTAAATGTTATGTTACAAATTTGAAACATGAGGTGTCATTTGATTGCCTTCCTTATGAGTGGCGGTCGAGGACGAGCGATGGTCTTTTCCTACCAATCTATCCCCCTATGAGCATGCGCGTAGTGCCGAGGTTTTTGATGACTTGTAGATTTTTGCAATAAGTATGTGAGTTCTTTATGACTAATGTTGAGTCCATGGATTATACGCACTCTCACCCTTCCATCCTTGCTAGCCTCTTCGGTACCATGCACTGCCCTTTCTCACATTGAGAGTTGGCGCAAACTTCGCCGGTGCATCCAAACCCCGTGATATGATACGCTCTTTCACACATAAACCTCCTTATATCTTCCTCAAAACAGCAACCATACCTACCTATTATGGCATTTCCATAGCCATTCCGAGATATATTGCCATGCAACTTTCCACCATTCCGTTTATCATGACACATTCATTATTGTCATATTTCTTAGCATAACCATGTAGTTGACATAGTATTTGTGGCAAAGCCACCATTCATATTTCTTTCATACATGTCACTCTTGGTCCATTGCATATCCCGGTACACCGCCGGAGGCATTCATATAGAGTCATCTTTTGTTCTAGTATCGAGTTGTAATCATTGAGTTGTAAATAAATAGAAGTGTGATGATCGTCATTTTCTAGAGCAATGTCCCAAGTGAGGAATTATAAAAAACGATAAAAAGGAGAAAGGCCATATAAAAAAATAGAAGACCCAGAAAAATGAGAGAAAAAGAGAGAAGGGACCATGTTACTATCCTTTGCCACACTTGTGCTTCAAAGTAGCACCGTAATCTTCATGATACAGAGTCTCTTGTTTTGTCATTTTCATATATTAGTGGGAATTTTTCATTATAGAACTTGGCTTGTATATTCCAACAATGGGCCTCCTCAAGTGCCCTAGGTCTTCGTGAGCAAGCAAGTTGGATGCACACCCACTTAGTTCCTTTTGTTGAGCTTTCATACATTTATAGCTCTAGTGCATCCGTTGCATGGCAATCCCTACTCCTTGCATTAACATCAATCGGTGGGCATCTCCATAGCCCATTGATTAGCCTCGTTGATGTGAGACTTTCTCCTTTTTTGTCTTCTCCACATAACCCCCTCATTATATTCTATTCCACCCATAGTGATATGTCCATGGCTCGCGCTCATATATTGCATGAAAGTTTATAGGTTTGAGATTACTAAAGTATGAAACAATTGCTTGGCTTGTCATCGGGGTTATGCATGATGAGAGCATTCTTGTGTGACGAAAATGAAACATGACTAAACTATATGATTTTGTAGGGATGAACTTTCTTTGGCCATGTTATTTTGAGAAGACATAATTGCTTAGTTAGTATGCTTGAAGTATTATTATTTTTATGTCAATAAGAATTACATAAAAATTAGGCCAAGTAGCACTCCGCATCAAAAATTCTGTTTTTATCATTTACCTACTCAAGGACGAGCAGGAATTAAGCTTGGGGATGCTTGATACGTCTCCAACGTATCTATAATTTTTGATTGCTCCATGCTATATTATCTACTGTTTTGGACATTATTGGGCTTCATTATCCACTTTTATATTATTTTTGGGACTAACCTATTAACAGGAGGCCCAGCCCAGAATTGCTGTTTTTTGCCTGTTTTAGGGTTTCAAAGAAAAGGAATATCAAACAGAGTCCAAACGGAATGAAACCTTCGGGAACGTGATTTTCTCAACGAACAAGACCCAGGAGACTTGGACCCTACGTCAAGACACAAAAGAGGAGGCCACGAGGTAGGGGTCACGCCTATCCCCCCAGGCGCGCCCTCCACCGACGTACTCCTTCCTCATATATATACCTACGTACCCCTAAATGATCAGAGAGACGGAGCCAAAATCCTAATTCCACCACCGCAACTTTCTATATCCACGAGATCCCATCTTGGGGCCTGTTTCAGAGCTCCGCCGGAGGGGGCATCGATCACGGAGGGCTTCTACATCAACACCATAGCCCCTCCAATGAAGTGTGAGTAGTTTACCTCAGACCTACGGGTCCATAGTTATTAGCTAGATGGCTTCTTCTCTCTTTTTGGATCTCAATACAATGTTCTCCCCCTCTCTTGTGGAGAACTATTCGATGTAATCTTCGTTTTGCGGTGTGTTTGTTGAGATCGATGAATTGTGGGTTTATGATCAAGTCTATCTATGAACAATATTTGAATCTTCTCTGAATTCTTTTATGTATGATTGGTTATCTTTGCAAGTCTCTTCGAATTATCAGTTTGGTTTGGCCTACTAGATTGATCTTTCTTGCAATGGGAGAAGTGCCTAGCTTTGGGTTCAATCTTGCAGTGTCCTTTCCCAGTGACAGTAGGAGTAGGGGCAGCAAGGCACGTATTGTATTGTTGCCATCGAGGATAACAAGATGGGGTTTTCATCATATTGCATGCGTCTATCCCTCTACATCATGTCATCTTGCTTAAGGCGTTACTCTATTTTTGACTTAATACTCTAGATGCATGCTAGATAGTGGTCGATGAGTGGAGTAATAGTAGTAGATGCAGGCAGGAGTCGGTCTACTTGTCTCAGACGTGATGCCTATATACATGATATTGCCTAGATATTCTCATAACTATACTCAACTCTGTCAATTGCTCAATAGTAATTTGTTCACCCACCGTAGAATACTTATGCTCTCGAGAGAAGCCACTAGTGAAACCTATAGCCCCCGGGTCTATCTTCATCATATTAATCTCCTACTACTTAGTTATTTCCTTTGCTTTTTTACTTTTCCTTTATTTTACTTTGCATCTTTATCACAAAAATACCAAAAATATTATCATATCATATCTATCAGATCTCACTCTCGTAAGTGGCCGTGTAGGGATTGACAACCCCTATTCGCGTTGGTTGCGAGGATTTATTTGTTTTGTGCAGGTACGAGGGACTCGCGCGTAGCCTCCTACTGGATTGATACCTTGGTTCTCAAAACCCGAGGGAAATACTTACGCTACTTTGCTACATCATCCCTTCCTCTTTGGGGAAAACCAACGCTGTGCTCAAGAGGTAGTAGGGGAGTATAAACTTTACCATTCTGCTTGGGAACCACCTATAATGTGTGTAGCATGGAAGATATCGAGATCTGTCGGTTGTTATGTTGACAATGAAAGTATACCGCTCAAAATACTATTCATCTCTATTTCAAAATCAAGCTCTGGCACTTCTACAAATCCCTGCTTCCCTCTGCGAAGGGCCTATTCATTTACTTTTATGTTGAGTCATCATCGTCTTACCAAAAAGCACCAGTTGGAGAGCACCGCTGTCATTTGCATCCATTACTGTTAGTTTACATTGAGTATGACTGGATCTCTTTTGCCATGAATTACAATGTCTAGTCTGTCCTTGATCTTTAAAGTTGCTCTGCATTTATGTTTTGCGGTCTCAGAAAGGGCTAGTGAGATACCATCTTGTTATATCGTATTATGATTGTTTTGAGAAAGTGTTGTCATCCGAGATTTATTATTATTGCTTGCTAGTTGATTATGCCATTGATATGAGTAAACATGGGACCTAAGTGTTATTGTGAATATGGTTAGTTCATAATCTTTGCTGAAAACTTGAATGTTATCATTTCATATTTACAACAACAAGAGGAAAAAGAGTTTGTAAAAGTTTTTCTTTATCACTTTCAGTTTATTAACTGAATTGCTTGAGGACAAGCAAAGGTTTAAGCTTGGGGGAGTTGATACGCCTCCAACGTATCTACTTTTCCAAACACGTTTGCCCTTGTTTTGGACTCTAACTTGCATGATTTGAATGGAACTAACCCGGACTAACGCTGTTTTCAGCAGAATTGCCATGGTGTTATTTTTGTGCAGAAATAAATGTTCTCGGAATGACCTAAAAATCAACGGAGATTATTTTTGTAATATATAAAAAAATATTGGCGAAATAATCAAGGCTAGGGGCCCACACCCTATCCACGAGGGTGGGGGCGCGCCCCCTGCCTCGTGGGCCCCCTGGCGCTCCACCGACCTCTACTCCAACTCCATATATTCACTTTCGGGGGGGGAATCAGGGAGAATGATTCATCGCCTTTTACGATACGGAGCCGCCGCCAAGCCCTAAACTCTCTCAGGAGGGCTGATCTGGAGTCCGTTCGGAGCTCCGGAGAGGGGAATCCGTCGCCATCGTCATCATCAACCTTCCTCCACCACCAATTTCATGATGCTCACCACCATGCGTGAGTAATTCCATCGTAGGCTTGTTGGACGGTGATGGGTTGGATGAGATTTATCATGTAATCGAGTTAGTTTTGTTAGGGTTTGATCCCTAGTATCCACTATGTTCTGAGATTGATGTTGCTATGACTTTGCTATGCTTAATGCTTGTCACTAGGGCCCGAGTGCCATGATTTCAGATCTGAACCTATTATGTTTTCATGAATATATGTGAGTTCTTGATCTTATCTTGCAAGTATATAGTCACCTATTATGTGTTATAATCCGTTAATCCTGAAGTGACAATAATCGGGATACTTACCGGTGATGACCGTAGTTTGAGGAGTTCATGTATTCACTATGTGTTAATGCTTTGGTCTGGTACTCTTTTAAAAGGAGGCCTTAATATCCCTTAGTTTCCAATAGGACCCCGCTGCCACGAGAGGGTAGGACAAAAGATGTCATGCAAGTTCTTTTCCATAAGCACGTATGACTATATTCGGAATACATGCCTACATTACATTGATGAACTCGAGCTAGTTCTGTGTCACCCTATGTTATAACTGTTGCATGATTGATCGCATCCGACATAATTCTCCATCCCCGATCCAATGCCTACGAGCTTTTCATATATTGTTCTTCGTTTATTTACTTTTCCGTTGGTACTGTTACAATCACTATAAAACCAAAAATATTACTTTTGCTACCATTACCACTACTACCATATTACTTTGCTACTAAACACTTTGCTGCAGATATTAAGTTTCCAGGTGTGGTTGAATTGACAACTCAACTGCTAGTACTTGAGAATATTCTTTGGCTCCCCTTGTGTCGAATCAATAAATTTGGGTTGAATACTATACCCTCAAAAACTATTGCGATCCCCTATACTTGTGGGTTATCAACCCAAAATTCAACGGATCTCGACAAACACACCGCAAAAAGAATTACATCGAATAGATCTCCAAGAGAATCGAGGAGAACTTTGTATTGAGATCCAAAGAGAGAGAATAAGCCATCTAGCTAATAACCATGGACCCGAAGGTCTATGGTAAACTACTCACACATCATCGGAGAGGCTATGGTGTTAACGTAGAAGCCCTCCGTGATCGATTCCCTCTCCGGCAGAGCACCGGAAAAGGCCCCAAGATGGGATCTCACAAGTATAGAAGGTTGCGGCGGTGGAAATAGGGTTTCGTGGTGCTCCTGAATGTTTTTGGGGTATATGGGTATATATAGGAGGAAGAAGTACGTCGGTGGAGCTGCGAGGGGCCCACGAGGTTGGGGGCGCACCTACCCCCCTGGGCGTGCCTCCCTGCCTCATGGCCTCCTTGCTTCTTTCTTGACGTCCACTCCAAGTCTCCTGGATCACGTTTGTTCCAAAAATAACTCTCCCGAAGGTTTCATTCTGTTTAGACTTCGTTTGATATTTCTTTTCTGTGGAACACTGAAATAGGAAAAAAACAACAATTTTCTCAGGGCCTTTGGTTAGTAGGTTAGTCCCAAAAATAATATAAAACATAAATTAAAGCCCATTAAACATCCCAAACAGATAATATAATAGCATGGAACAATCAAAAATTATAGATACGTTGGAGACGTGTCATCACACACCGTTTACCATACGTACATGCTACGGGATTTGCAAACTCTAACACAAGTATTTCTCAAATTCACAACTACTCAAATAGCATGACTCTTATATTACCATCTTCATATCTCAAAACAATCATCAAGTATCAAACTTCTCATAGTATTCAATGCACTCTATAAGAAAGTTTTTATTGTACCCATCTGGATGCCTATCATATTAAGACTAATTTTATAGCCAAAGAAAATTACCATGCTGTTCTAAAGGACTCTCAAAATAATATAAGTGAATCATGAGAGATCAATAATTTCTATAAAATAAAACCACCACCGTGCTCTAAAAGATATAAGTGAAGCACTAGAGCAAAATTATCTAGCTCAAAAGATATAAGTGAAGCGCAAAGAGTATTCTGATAAATTCCGATTCATGTGTGTCTCTTCAAAAGGTGTGTACAGAAAGGTTGATTGTGGTAAACTAAAAATCAAAGACTCAAATCATACAGGACGCTCCAAGCAAAACATATATCATGTGGTGAATAAAAATATAGCCTCAAGTAAAGTTACCGATGGACAAAGACGAAAGAGGGGATGCCTTCTGGGGCATCCCCAAGCTTAGGCTTTTGGTTGTCCTTGAATTTTACCTTGGGGTGCCTTGGGAATCCCCAAGCTCAGGCTCTTGCCAATCCTTATTCCAAAATCCATCAAATCGTTACCCAAAAACTTGAAAACTTCACAACACAAAACTCAACAGAAAATCTCATGAGCTCCGTTAGTATAAGAAAACAAACCACCACCTTAAGGTACTGTAATGAACTCATTATTTGTTTATATTGGTGTTAAACCTACTGTATTCCAACTTCTCCATGGTTCGTACCCCCCGATACTAGCCATAGATTCATCAAAATAAGAAAACAACACACGAAAAATAGAATCTGTTAAAAACAGAATAGTCCGTAGTAATCTGTAAGTTTCGAATAATTATGTAACTCCAAAAAATCTGAGAAATTAGTATGTCCTAAATAATTTGTATATTGATCTACTGCAGTTGGAATTGGTATTTTATCTCTCTCTGGTAAAAAATGAAAATTATTGCCGTGAGCGCATACTTTTTTCCAGCAAGATCAAACAACAATCATCCAAGAAGATCCTTAAGGCTTTACTCGGCACAAACACTAATTAAAACACAAAAACACAATCATAAAAGAGGATAGATGATTTATTTATTACTAAACAGGAACAAAAAGCAAGGAACAAAAATAAAATTGGGTTGCCTCCCAACAAGCGCTATCGTTTAACGCCCCTAGTTAGGCATAAAGACAAGAATATATCTAGGTATTGTCATCTTTGGTATGCAATCCATAAGTCGCCCTCATAATAGATTCATAAGGTAATTTAATTTTATTCCTAGGAAAGTGTTCCATGCCTTTCCTTAATGGAAATTGGAATCTAATATTTCCTTCTTTCATATCAATAATTGCACCAATCGTTCTAAGGAAAGGTCTACCAAGAATAATAAGACATGTAGGATTGCAATCTATATCAAGAACAATAAAATCTAGAGGAACATAATTCCTATTTGCAAGAATAAGAACATCATTAATCCTTCCCATAGGTTTCTTAATGGTGGAATCCGCAAGATGCAAATTTAAAGAACAATCATCAAATTCACATAAAGCATAACATTCATGATTTTTTATATTGATTTTTTATATTGGGATAGAAACTTCCAATTCAAGCTTTTCTTCATAGGATTGCATTAAAGCATCAATGATATGTTTGGTAAAAGCTTTATTTTGACTATAAGTATGAGGAGAATTTAACATGAATTGCAACAAGGAAGTACAATCTATTAAAGAACAATTATCATAATTAAATTCCTTGAAATCCAAAATAGTGGGTTCATTGCAATGTAAAGTTTTGACCTCTTCAATCCCACTTTTACCAATTTTTGCATCAAGATCAAAAAACTCTAAATCATTGGGACGCCTTTTAACTAAAGTTGACTCATATCCAGTCCCATCTTTATCAAGATTCATATTAGAAAACAAAGATTGTGATAGGAGACACATCAATCAGTTTTAGATCTTCATTATTATTATCATGAAAATTAGAAGAACACGCTTTTTTCACAGAGCAATCTTTTTTAGCACGCATCCTAGCGGTTCTTTCTTTGCACTCATCAATGGAAATTCTCACAGCTTTGAGAGACTCATTGATATCATGCTTAGGTGAAATAGATCTAAGTTTCAAAGAATCAACATCAAGAGAAATTCTATCCACGTTCCTAGCCAACTCATCAGTCTTAGGCAATTTTTCTTCAAGCAAAGCATTGAAATTCTTTTGAGAAATCATAAATTTTCTTTAACACTAGTCTCAAAATAAGAGTGCATCTTATTAAAATTTCCATAAGAGTTGTTGTACGAATTACCATAATTTTTATAGGAATTACTAGGGAATGGCCTAGAATTAAAATTTCCTCTATACGCGTTATTACCAAAATTGCTCCTACCAACAAAACTCACATCCATAGATTCATTATTATTTTCAATCAAAGTAGACAAAGGCATATCATTAGGATCAGAAGAAGCACTCTTATTAGCAAACAATTTCATAAGTTCATGCATCTTTCCACTCAAAACATTAATATCTTCTATCGCATGAACCTTTTTACTAGTAGATCTTTCGGTGTGCCATTGAGAATAATTAGCTATAATATTATCTAGGAGTTTAGTAGCTTCTCCTAAAGTGATTTCCATAAAAGTGCCTCCCGCGGCCGAATCTAAAAGATTTCTAGAAGTAGAATTCAATCCAACATAATTTTTTTTGTATAATCATCCATAATTTCAAACCATGTGTAGGGAAATTATGTATCATTAATTTCATCCAAGGTAGTCAGAATCCCGACTCGACTCCTAGAACCCTACGACTTCACGACCCTATGGAACCATGTCGTTCCAAGTCCCACTATGAATCCAGATCAGGTAGAATCCATGTTGAGTCGCGATCCAAATCATAGAATCTTGAACAAAGCTATAGAATCCCGACTATGGTATGGACTATGTCTGATTCTACTAATTTATCTAAGCCGTTTGTTTAGTTGTAGCAGAATAGTATGCCATCATCCAAACCATTTTCACATGCCTCATGGCCCTTTATTCCCCCCCCCCCCCAAGCCCAAATGCTCAGGCGCCGACACCTTTGATCTGGCTCTCAAAACCTAGATCAAAATTGAGGATCAGACTTGTCGACAAATGGAATTGGCGTGGGAAGGAGGATGCATCAAGATTAATCGAAGAAGGAGAGCAATACCCTTCAAGGTTAAGCACTACAGGGTGGATATACAAGTGATCGGCTATTCACGTATTCTAAAAAACCCGTAAGTAAATTTCATGCGTCGAGGATTTCAATGTTCTATATATTTGCCACTCATATATGTTCCATACATCCAAGCTAATAGTAGGTTAGCCATAGAAAGAAGTGGAATAGAACTAGCATTGATGTGTTCGTCTTTGCTCTATATTTAATGTCAAAACTCTATAGAACCCATATAAATTTCTGCCGTGGATATAAAATATCATATTTGGGTAAATCTAGTAGAATCCTCGATTCCATGACTCGATACTACGACTCGATTCTGTCTAAGGAAAATCGATCCGACTCCAAATCCCGACTCTGACTACCTTGAATTCATCCTCTCCCAAGCTTGTGCAACATGCTCATGCTCAAGTTGCTTAAAATTCATAATATCGTTCTAAGAGAGATGATCTTAGCGGGAGGAAAATACTTATAGATAAAAGCATCTTTGAATTTATTCCATGAATCAATACTATTTTTAGGCAAAGAAGAGAACCAAGTGTTAACACGATCTCTAAGTGAAAATGTAAATAGCTTCAATTTAACAATATCATTATCCACATCTTTCTTCTTTTGAATATCACACAAATCAATGAAGTTGTTCAGATGGGTAGCGACATCTTCACTAGGAAGGCCAGAAAACTGATCTTTCATAACAAGATTCAACAAAGCGGTATTGATTTCACAAGATTCAGCATCGGTAGTAGGAGCAATCGGAGTGCTAATAAAATTATTATTGTTGGTATTGGAAAAGTCACACAATTTAGTATTATCCTGAGCCATCGTGACAAACAATCAATCCAACACACAAGCATAAGAGAAGCAAGCGAAAAGAGGCGAACGAAAAAGGGCGAATAAAATAGCAAATGTGAAGTGGGGGAGAGGAAAACAAGAGGAAAATGGAAAAATAATGTAATGTGAGGGATAAGAGTTTGTGTACTTGGTATGTCTTGACTTGGCGTAGATCTCCCCGGCAACGGCACCCAAAATCCTTCTTGCTACCTCTTGAGCATGCGTTAGTTTTCCCTTGAAGAGGAAAGGATGATGCAGCAAAGTAGCATAAGTATTTCCCTCAGTTTTTGAGAACCAAGGTATAGTCTAGTAGAAGACTACACGCAAGTCGCCTAGTACCTGCACAATCAATCAGGAACCTTGCAGCCAACGCGATAAAGGGGTTGTCAATCCCTTCACGGCCACTTGCAAAAGTGAGATCTGATAAAGATAATAAGATAAATATTTTTGGTATTTTTCTTGTATAGATTGGAAAGTTAAGATTGCAAAGTAAATGGCGACAGAGATAGCTAGTTGACGGGAGACTAATATGATGTAAAATAGACCCAGGGGCCATAGGTTTCACTAGTGGCTTCTCTCAAGACAGCAAAAATTACGATGGGTCAAAAAATTACTGTCGAGCGATTGATAGAAAAGCGCATAGTTATGAGAATATCTAGGCATGATCATAAACATATGCATCATGTCGGTGACAAGTAGACCGAAACGATTCTGCATCTACTACTATTACTCCACACATCGACTGCTAACTAGCATGCATCTACAGTATTAAGTTCATAAGAACAGAGTAACGCATTAGGCAAGATGACATGATGTAGAGGGATAAACTCAAGCAATATGATATAAACCCCATCTTTTTACCCTCGATGGCAACAATACAATACATGCCTTGCTGCCCCTGCTGTCACTAGGAAAGGACACCGCAAGATTGAACCCAAAGCTAAGCACTTCTCCCATTGCAAGAAAGATCAATCTAGTAGGCCAAAACAAACTGATAATTCGAAGAGACTTGCAAAGATATTAAATCATGCATATAAGAATTCAGAGAAGAATCAAATATTGTTCATAGATAATCTTGATCATAAATCCACAATTCATCGGATCTCGACAAACACAATGCAAAAAGAATTACATCGAATGGATCTCCAAAAAGATCGAGGAGAACTTGGTATTGATATCCAAAGAGAGAGAAGAAGCCATCTAGCTAATAACTATGGACCCGAAGGTCTGTGGTAAACTACTCACACATCATCGGAGAGGCTATCTTGTTGATGTATAAGCCCTCCGTGATCGAATCCCCCTCCGGTGGAGCGCCGGAAAATGCCCCAAGATGGGATCTCATGGGTACAGAAGGTTGCGACAGTGGAAAAGGTGTTTCGTGGCTCTCCACGAAGGTATCAGGGTATAAAGAGTATATATAGGCGAAAGAAGTAGGTCGGTGGAGCTGTGATGGGCCCACAAGGGTGGGGGCGCCCTCCTGCCTCGTGGCTTCCTTGCTGCTTTCTTGACGTCCACTCCAAGTCTCCTGGATTGCATCTGTTCCAAAAAAGATCCTCACGAAGGTTTCGTTCCGTTTGGATTCCGTTTGATATTCCTTTTCTGTGAAACACTAATATAGGCAAAAAACAATTTGCACTGGGCCTTCGGTTAATAGGTTAGTCCCAAAAATAACATAAAAGTGCACAGTAAAGCCCATTAAACATACAAAACAGATAATATAATAGCATGGAACAATAAAAAATTATAGATACGTTGGAGACGTATCAGTTACATGCTTAACTAGATTTTATACAACTGGTGTAGTAAATTCTGGTTCAATTGTGCATACAACTTCCAAAACAATTTCCGGTTCGTTAGTCCAGCTTACTTCCACTGGAGGTTCGGCAATCTCATCAAGCTGTATTATCCTCCCACTCACTTCTTTAGCTAGAAACTCTTTCTCAAGAAAGTGTCCAGCGCGTGCAAGAAACAATTTGTCATCAGACGGGCGGTAGAAGGAATACCCAATAGTTTATTTGGGATAACCTACAAATTAAAAATTTTCTGATTTAGCATGGAGTTTATTTGGTTGTAAATGCTTCACATAAGTTTCACAATCCCAAATCTATGTGAAAATTGGGTTTCTTCCTATTCCATAACTCATATGGTGTCGACTCAACAGACTTATACGATGCTCTGTTTAGTGTGTATGTTGTTGTTTCGAGTGCATATCTCCCAAATTATAAAGGCAAATCAGTAAGAGACATCATTGACCTCACCATGTCAACATGGTTTGGCTACACCTCTTAGACACGTCATTTCTTTGTGGAGTTCCGGGAGGAGTGTATTCCAAAACAAATCCATGATCACTTAGATGTTTGTTAAACTCATGACTTTGATATTCGCCTCTGTGCTATGATCATAGAAACTTTATCTTCTTCTCACGGTGATCATCAACTTCGTTCTAGAATTCTCTAAACTTTTCAAAGGTCTCGGACTTATGTTCCATTAAGTAAATATTACCATATTTATTAAAATCATCAGCAAAGGTTACAAAGTATAAGCATCCACCGCGTGCCGGTGTGCTCATCAGACCACCTATATCACTATGTATTATTTCCAATAATTCACCCGCCCGTTAAGGATGACCCGTGAATGGGGTCTCAGTTTACCCATCAAGCAAGCCTCGCATGTGTCAAATAATTCAATATCAAAATACGTTAATACTCCATATTTATGAAGCTTTTGCATTCATTTCTTTCTGATGTGACCAAGATAGCAGTGCCACATGTTAGTGTTATTATCAGTCTTGTCAAGACTTTTAACTTCTATGTTATAGACACCATTTTCACATTCAGGATCCAACATGAAAAATCGACTAACAATAAGTGCAAAGCCATAAAACATATCTATAATACCTAAATAGCTCATCCCCACTAACTTATTTCTCTTGACATGCACACTATCCACATCAGCAGCATGCCACCTCAGCAATTTTTTCCACGAATCATGTCATGAAATTCTGGTAATTAGTTGAAGCGGGCATGTTCTGTCTTCCATTACCGTTGAATCGGTGTAATAAATAAAACTGATAAAAGAAGAAGCCCCTCGGTCCATCTTGGCAGAGCAGGTGCCGCCCTCAACTCGGACGGGTCCCCACCCAGATCCTGTGCGTGAACACCGCCGCCTCCGACGGAAAAGGATTGAGCTTCTCTGCCTGCTCTCCACGGATCCAGGTGCCCCGTCAGATCCGCCGCCAGGAGTTGCAGCCCTGCAGCCTCGACACGCTCAACCTCGGAGACCTCTTCAAGAGTGACTGCCACCATCGCCCGGTTACCCAGAAGAAACGACGCACCGTCGGCTGTCTGCCTTCAGCGCATGCGGACCGCCCATCTACGCCATAGAAGAACAGGAAGATAACTATCCCCATTGAGACGTGGAGCAGCTCCATTACCATCGGCCGTCATCTCTGGTATTTGCCTATTTGGTGCCAACGCCCCTGATTGAGTTTGCCTCCTCCTCATCTTCCCCATTCGCTTCATCCTCACCACATCAAGCTGTTTTTAGTTTCTGGCCCTAAAAAATCATAGCTGTCGACGTGTATCTCCTGTTGGTATTACATGTACCGGACATGGCGAATTTCAAGTCCTCTCCGTCGGCACTGCACCATCATGGTCGCCTGCTCGGCTAATCAGAAATCAGCTGCAGGTTGCACCACTGTTGATCTTCTATGAAACTAGTCAATGGATGACGCCTTAGTGAGTCATGTTGCTCATCTTCATCTGCCACCTCTTTCAGGTTTGATATAAATTCAGATAGCTATGTTTATGATCTTCCATCTACCATTTCTTAGGTTTGATTTATATTAAGATAGCTGTATATATATGGAATTTTATTCTTCGCTATATGTTGTTTGCAGGCAGGCAAATTCTATGGAAGCAGCCAAATTAAAATATCATGTATGTTCTCCACATTTTCCTCTAATGGTGTTTATGTTGGGATTTCCTTTTTTAGTACATGAATGCTTATGGTGAGATTGGGTATTTGTAGAGGCATCACTTACAGATAGTTGGTTGAAAGTGTCAAATGTGTACTGCTAGATTTTTTAATGGATCATGTCCTATAAGGGACTATCTGGAGCTAGATTATGGCATTACTGCTCCATGTACTCTTATTTAGGATCAATATATGCTATGTAACAATTGTGACATTATGCCCCGCCAAGATTAGACAAGAACTGATAATTATGGTGTTTTCTTTTATTATGTTGTTTTGATGTGCTAAAATGTTATGCTGCTACTTGATTTGACTAATTATATTACGTTGTGCATGCATCCATTGTTACATGTCCTAGGTTAACAAGAAACATTGTATTCCCATTTGTTTTTAACTAGGATGTGCCCTCCTATGGCATGAATTGTAACTAACTGATACGTCTCCAACGTATCTATAATTTCTGATTGCTCCATGCACTAGTAGGGAAAAGCTTATACACAAGATCTTACCATGAGCGAGTTTTAAAATAAGGCGCTGCTGCAATGTAGCAGTAGCGCGCTCCGGCAGTACTCGTTGCTGAAATAGACGTAGCAGCAGCGCGCCTCCTCTAAGCCGCGCTACTGCTATAATTCCCACGACCCCGCCGCGAAGCTAGTTCTAGCAGCATTGCTTTTATTCAGACCGCGCTACTGCTAGGTAGTTTAGCAGTAGCGCCTTTGCCTTTAGAGCGCTACTACTAAAACTAGCTATCTCCAACCCGGCCCCCACTCTCTCCTCTATCCGATCCACACTCACACTCACACTCATTCCCCCTCAACCCCCCCCCCCCCCCCCCCGGCACGCCGGTCCTCCCCCGCCGGCCACCGTCACCCCCGCCAGCCGTCATCGCCCACCCCTCTTCCCTTTGTGCCGCCGTCAACTCCTCCTCCTCGTTGGACTCGGTACCTCCCTCCTCCTCCGTCCTCCCCCGACTCGCCGCCGGCCGGCCCCTCCTCGCTCCGCCTTCCTCCTTCGTCCTACTCTCTTCTCCCTCCTCGAGTCGCCCCTCCTTCTCCCTCCTCCCTGCTACATTTTGATTTAGTAGGCTAGTTCATATGCAACATTTTGTTTCGTTGATATGATTTAGTTGATTTAGTAGGCTAGTTGATTTAGAACATTTTGATTTAGTTGATTTAGTAGGCTAGTTGATTTAGTTGATTTAGAACATTTTGATTTAGTAGGCTAGTTGATTTAGTAGATTTAGTAGGCTAGTTGATTTAGAACATTTTGATTTAGTTGATTTAGCATGCTAGTGGATTTAGTAGGCTAGTTGACTTAGTTGATTTAGTATGCACCATTTTATTGTTATTTTTTCTATACATGGATAGGTAGATGCTTTTGTTTTTTTGTAATAAGTTATTTTTTTCGCAAAATGTAGGTGCCAATTTAGTTAAATTTGCCGCTTGTTTTTTTAATCAATTATCTTAGGCAATAGGGGCCAAAGTAGATGAAATGTCTTGTTAGGTGGTACCCTTATAATTGTCCATAAAATTGCTTCTCGTGGAAGAACCAAAAATATCACATGCTACTGTTTTTCTTTCCTGTGAAGTGGATCGTTAATCCTTTGCTCATATTGCTTTAGGAAAATGGCGCCGCCACCACCACCACCACTATGTCGACTGTGCAAGTCAAGGTGCGCCAGTAGCCTTGCAACTGGGAAGCTGTTCGGCATTTACTTTCAGCCGAGTTTTTGTCATGCGGCGGTAAGAAATTAGATTAAATGTAAAAACTATTTTATTTTTAGTGTTGGCATTACTGCATTGTGTCATTTTGTTTTTTTACACAGATCGTCGCATGCAATGTGAGGCTGAAATTCAACAAGCTGACAGGAGACACTGTGACATTTGAGGCTCCTGGGGGCCGTACACTATGGAGGTCGAGAAAGGACGCAATATGTCGCAGATTGGAGGAGATGGATGGGCCCGTTTGCTCGCCCACATGCGTCTTACTGGTGGTGAATTGATCAGCTTCTCCTTTAGAGCAGAAAGACCCAAGCTGGTTGTCATTTATCTCAACCTGGTGGAAGATGACGAAGATGATGAAGATAATGAGAACCCACTCGATGAAGATGATGAGAACCCACTTCATGAAGCCATTGTATCTCAAAGAATGAGGCTAAGCGAGGAGGAGGTGTGCAACCTATGGGACATAATTCCGCCACGTGATGACTTTGTCAGGGTGCCATTCGTGACCCGCCTGACAAGTACCATGGTCCATCGGCATGAAATGGTATGTTATAATGACTGTAGTAATTTGATGATATATATATATATGCTTTATTGTTATACTTACAAATGCAAATTATCCGATGATATGCTTAGTGAATCCGATGATCTCTACTCCTAATGGAGCAGTTGGTAGCCTCGTACGGTTTATTTTCATCCCACCACTTTCAATCATTTTATTTCGCTGGTTTTTTTTCGTCCCCTCCCCCACCTCATCGGTTTAGTTTCGCATCACCCTCATGCACAACAAAAAAACTAAACAGGTCAGAACTTTCCATATTGAGTACTGACGCAAGTGAAAGAATCAATCACGATCAATTTCTAAAGTTTAAATCTAAATTAATTACCGTAAATCGCTCAATCACACTAATTAGTTAGGAAACAAATAACCAATTTTAAGAAATCTCATTATTAAAGCATTTATGTACCTACTTAATTCGTAAGGAAATATTATCTCATTATTCTCTACTCCTAATAATGTCTCAGTACGTACATCGTTTCGTTCGCTCATTCCCTTCCCTCTCCATCTCATTTTTTTCGTAGATTTTTTTCGTCCGCTCCCCCCACTTCATCGGTTTATTTTCGCGTCACCCTCTCACACAACGAAAGAAATCTGAACAGATCAAAAATTTCCATGCTGATGCAAATTATTTAGTAATGTAGAATCAATCACGAACAATCTCTAAAGATCAAATCTAAATTAATTAACCTTACCTTAAATCACTCAATCACATTAATTAGAAAACAAATATTTGTTTTTCAGAAAAATCGCTCAATCACATTAACCTTACCTTAACTCATGAATGGTAATAAATCTCCAAACAAAGGAAACAATACATCGAGGGAGCAATAAATAAACTCCCTGTCTTATGACATGTATATGATCTTTCCCTTCCCTCTCCGTTGTCGAGCGTTCTCGATTCTCGAGGCCGATGCTTGGGCTGCGTCACGGGGTCGCGAGGACGTCGAGGCCGGGTGCCGTGGCACCGCGGCTGGTGAAGGGGGCAAAGAAGGGAGGCTTCCCTGGCCGTGGCCGTGGCCCTGAGAGTTGGTGCGGTGGAAGCGACACTTGAAGGACCCAGCGTGGGTGTCTGGCGCGCAGACACACTTGGTAGCCTCATACGGTTTATTTTCATCCCACCTCCCATGGTTTTTTTGGCACTCCTCCCACCTTCGCTGTTTTTTTGTAGATTTTTTTTCGTCCAGTCCCCCCACTTCATCGGTTTATTTTCGCGTCACCCTCTCACACAACGAAAGAAATCTGAACAGATCATAACTTTCCATACTGATGCAAGTTATTTAGTAATGTAGAATCAATCACGAACAATCTCTAAAGATCAAATCTAAATCAATTAACCTTACCTTAAATCACTCAATCACATTAATTAGAAAACAAATATTTGATTTTCAGAAAAATCGCTCAATCACATTAACCTTACCTTAACTCACGGATGGTAATCAATCTCCAAACAAAGGAAACAATACATCGAGGGAGCACTAAATAAACTCCCTTTCTTATGACATGTATATGATCTTTCCCTTCCCTCTCCATTGTCGAGCGTTCTTGATTCTCGAGGCCGATGCTTGGGCTGCGTCACTGGGTCGCGAGGACGTCGAGGCCGGGCACCGCGGCACCGCGTTGGCCGCGGTCGGTGAAGGGGTCGAAGAAGGGCGGCGTCCCTGGCCCTGGTCGTGGCTGTGGCCCTGGGAGTTGTTGCGGTGGAAGCGGCACTTGAAAGACCCGGCATGGGTGGCTGGCGCGTAGACGCACTTGGAAGCGGGCCCGTGGCCCGCGCCGGACGGCACCGACGCCGACCCGGGCCACCTCCTCCGCGTAGTCTTGGAGCTGTGGCTGGCTGATTTACATGAAATTAATTCCCTCAGTTGTGGTGGAAAATATAATACACATAATCCATATTGTTATGCACTAGCGTGTCTTTATGTGAAATAGATGGATTATGGTCCCGTACCCAATAAGATGGATATGTGTGTGTTAGAGAGAGAGAGAAAGAGAGAGAGAGAGAGAGGGGGGGGAGAGAGTGAGGAAGAGGGAGGAAGAGAGTGTGTGTGTGAGGATTTGATGGTGAGAAAAGGTCGCCAATGTCACTTGATATGTATAAGAATATTAGTATTGAACTCTTCAAGCTAATGTGGCCCCGTTGCAACGCACGAGTGTTCTTCTAGTATGCTTAATGTAGAGTCCAATGATATGCTTTGTGGAATCTAGTCGATGATATGCTTTAGTGTAGATTCTGATCACATGCTTATTAGTGTAGAATCCAAGGAACTATTAATAGTGTAGATAATCCATATATACTTATTAGTAGAATTCATGATTAATTAGTACAAATGCGTAGGACTGCGTCTTTTGATAGTGTAGAAATCTAGACTTAATAGAAATATATTTGTAAGAGTATGTGCGAAGCTATTTATTAAATGATATGTTTTTCTTATTCAGAAATTGCCAACGAACCTACTTGTGAGTTGTGGTATCGAGCCTGATGAAGAAGGCTCAGCTGGACTATGCCTTACCGTAAGGGGCTCCGTCACCACCTGTACTTACCGCATGGACACAGACGGTCGCACACACTTAAACTCGGTTGGGTGGAAGAGATTCCTCATTGGCAAGAATCTTCGTGTGGGACAGGCCATCCTAATTACTATCAGGAACACCCACCTCCCAGGCTTGAGGATGATGATCGTCATCGATATCATCTAGAACTATATGTGTGTGTGTGGCTATATCATCTAGAACTACATATGATGATTGTTGTTGATATCATGTAGAACTACATATGATGATCGTCGTCGATATCATCTAGAACTACATATGATGATCGTCGTCGATATCACATAGTACTGCTTGAGGATGCATGTTGAGTATATATGAAATTGTTATCTAGTACTCCCTCGGTTCCAAATTACTTGTCGTGGTTTTAGTTCAAATTTGAACTAAAACCACAACGAGTAATTTGGAACTGAGGGAATACTACCTAGTACCTATAATGCTTTATGGCTTTATGAAATTGATATCTAGTAGTACCTAGTATCTCAAAATTGCAGTTTATTGAAGCTGAAACGGGGTGGTAATGGTGAAAGATATAGCAGTAGCGCGGGGCTAAGAAATCGCTGCAGCTAACTAATAGTAGCACGTTCCAGAAAAGCGTTGCTGATATAGTCAATAGTAGTAGCGCGGGTACAGACAGCGCTACTACTAAGACTTAGCTGTAGCGCCTTATTGGTAGTGCGACCGCCCACGCCGCTGATAGCCTCAAAACCCGCGCTACTACTAGGGTTTTCCCTAGTAGTGATGCTATTATATTATCTGTTTTGGATGTTAATGGTGTTGGGGAACGTAGTAATTTCAAAAAAAATCCTACGCACACGCAAGATCATGGTGATGCATAGCAACGAGGGGGAGAGTCTGATCTACGTACCCTTGTAGATCGCAACGGAAGCGTTGACACAACGTAGAGGAATTAGTCGTACGTCTTCTTCCCGATCCGACCGATCCAAGCACCGTTACTCCGGCACCTCCGAGTTCTTAGCACACGTACAGCTCGATGACGATCCCCGGGCTCCGATCCAGCAAATCTTCGGGGAGGAGTTCTGCCAGCACGACGGTGTGGTGACGATCTTGGTGTTCTACTGTCGCAGGGCTTCGCCTAAGCACCGCTACAATACGACCGAGGTAGAATATGGTGGCAGGGGGCACCGCACACGGCTAAGGAACGATCACGTGGATCAACTTGTGTGTCATGGGGTGCCCCCTGCCTCCGTATATAAAGGAGCAAGGGGGAGGGAGCGGCCGGCCTAGGAGGAGGCGCACCAAGGGGAGTCCTACTCCCACCGGGAGTAGGACTCCTTCCTTCCTTGTTGGAGTAGGAGAAGGGGAAAGAGGGGAGAGGAATAAGGAAAAGGGGGCTGCGCCCCTTGTCCAATTCGGACCAGAGGGGGGCGCAGGCCTCCTTCCTTTTGGCCTCTCTCCTCTATTGCCGTATGGCCCAATAAGGCCCATATACTCCCCGGCGAATTCCCGTAACTCTCCGGTACTACGAAAAATACCCGAATCACTCAGAACCTTTCCGAAGTCCGAATATAGTCGTCCAATATATCGATCTTTACGTCTCGACCATTTCGAGACTCCTCGTCATGTCCCCGATCTCATCCGGGACTCCGAACTCCTTCGGTACATCAAAACTCATAAACTCATAATATAACTGTCATCGAAACCTTAAGCGTGCGGACCCTACGGTTCGAGAACAATGTAGACATGACCGAGACACGTCTCTGATCAATAACCAATAGCGGGACCTGGATGCCCATATTGCCTCCTACATATTCTACGAAGATCTTTATCGGTCAGACCGCATAACAACATACGTTGTTCCCTTTGTCATCGGTATGTTACTTGCCCGAGATTCGATCGTCGGTATCCCAATACCTAGTTCAATCTCGTTACCGGCAAGTCTCTTTACTCGTTCCGTAATACATCATCTCACAACTAACATATTAGTTGCAATGCTTGCAAGGCTTAGGTGATGTGCATTACCGAGAGGGCCCAGAGATACCTCTCCGACAATCAGAGTGACAAATCCTAATCTCGAAATACGCCAACCCAACATCTACCTTTGGAGACACCTGTAATGCTCCTTTATAATCACCCATTTACGTTGTGACGTTTGGTAGCACCCAAAGTGTTCCTCCGGCAAACGGGAGTTGCATAATCTCATAGTCATAGGAACATGTATAAGTCATGAAGAAAGCAATAGCAACATACTAAACGATCGGGTGCTAAGCTAATGGAATGGTTCATGTCAATCAGATCATTCAACTAATGATGTGACCTCGTTAATCAAATAACAACTCTTTTGTCCATGGTTAGGAAACATAACCATCTTTGATTAACGAGCTAGTCAAGTAGAGGCATACTAGTGACACTCTGTTTGTCTATGTATTCACACATGTATTATGTTTCCGGTTAATACAATTCTAGCATGAATAATAAACATTTATCATGATATAAGGAAATAAATAATAACTTTATTATTGCCTCTTGGGCATATTTCCTTCAGTCTCCCACTTGCACTAGAGTCAATTATTGCCTCTTGGGCATAATAAACATCAAGTATGATCAATGCAAGTTTTGACACTAATCCTTCAGTCTCCCACTTGCATACTAGATTAGTGTCAAAACTTGCATTGGCGTAACCCTTTACGATGAACCTTTTGTCACGTACATAATCGAGAAACATATCCTTATTTCACTAAGGATAATTCTGACCGTTGTCCAGTGATCTACTCCTAGATCACTATTGTACTCCCTTGCCAAATCAGTGCAGGGTATACAATAGATCTGGTATATAGCATGACATACTTTATAGAACCTATGGCCAAGGCATAGGGAATGACGTTCATTCTCTTTCTATCTTCTGCCGTGGTCGAGCTTTGAGTCTTACTCAACTTCACACCTGGTAATACAGGCAAGAACTCTTTCTTTGACTGCTCAATTTTGAACTACTTCAAAATCTTGTCAAGGTATGTATTTATTGAAAAAACTTATCAAGCATCTTGATCTATCTCTATAGATCTTGATGCTCAATATGTAAGCAGCTTCACCGAAGTCTTTCTTTGAAAAACTCCTTTCAAACACTCCTTTATGCTTTACAGAATAATTCTACATTATTTCCGATCAACAATATGTCATTCACATATACTTTATCAGAAATGCTATAGTGCTCCCATTCACTTTCTTGTAAATACAGGCTTCACCACAAGTCTGTATAAAACTATATGCTTTGATCAACTTATCAAAGCGTGTATTCCAACTCTGAGATGCTTGCACCAGTCCATAGATGAATCGCTGGAGCTTGCATATTTTGTTAGCACCTTTCGGATTGACAAAACCTTCTGGTTGCATCATATACAACTCTTCTTTAATAAATCCATTAAGGAATGCAGTTTTGTTTATCCGTTTGCCAGATTTCATAAAATGCGGCAATTACTAACATGATTCGGACAGACTCAAGCATAGATACGAGTGAGAAGCTCTCATCGTAGTCAACACCTTGAACTTGTCGAAAACCTTTTGCGACAATTCTAGCTTTGTAGATAGTAACACTACTATCAGCGTCCGTCTTCCTCTTGAAGATCCATTTATTTTCTATGTCTTGCCGATCATCGGGCAAGTCAACCAAAGTCCACACTTTGTTCTCATACATGGATCCCATCTCAGATTTCATGGCCTCAAGCCATTTCTCGGAATTTGGGCTCATCATCGCTTCCTCATAGTTCGTAGGTTCGTCATGGTCAAGTAACATGACTTCCAGAACAGGATTACCGTACCACTCTGGTGTGGATCTCACTCTGGTTTACCTACGAGATTCAGTAGTAACTTGATCTAAAGTTACATGATCATCATCATTAGCTTCCTCACTAATTGGTGTAGTAGTCACAGGAACAGATTTCTGTGATGAACTATTTTCCAATAAGGGAGAAGGTACAATTACCTTATCAAGTTTTCTACTTTCCTCCCACTCACTTCTTTCGAGAGAAACTCCTTCTCTAGAAAGGATCCATTCTTAGCAATGAATGTCTTGCCTTCGGATCTGTGATAGAAGGTGTACCCAACTGTCTCCTTTGGGTATCCTATGAAGACATATTTCTCCGATTTGAGTTTGAGCTTATCGAGATGAAACTTTTTCACATAAGCATCGCAACTCCAAACTTTAAGAAACGACAGCTTAGGTTTCTTGCCAAACCATAGTTCACACGGTGTCATTTCAACGGATTTAGATGGTGCCCTATTTAACATGAATGCAGCTGTCTCTAATGCATAACCCCAAAACGATAGTGGTAGATCGGTAAGGTACATCATAGATTGTACTATATCCAATAAAGTACGGTTATGACGTTCGGACACACCATTATGCTGTGGTGTTCCAGGTGGCGTGCGTAGTGAAACTATTTCACATTGTTTTAACTGAAGACCAAACTCGTAACTCAAATATTTTACCTCTGCGATCATATCGTAGAAACTTTTATTTTCTTGTCACAATGATTTTCCACTTCACTCTGAAATTCTTTGAACTGTTCAAATGTTTCAGACTTATGTTTCATCAAGTAGATATCCCCATATCTGCTCAAATCATCTTGTGAAGGTCAGAAAATAATGATACCTGCTGTAAGCCTTAATATTCATCGGACCACATACATCAGTATGTATGATTTCCAACAAATCTGTTGCTTGCTTCATTGTTCCGGAGAAAGGCGTTTTAGTCATCTTGCCCATAAGGCATGGTTCGCAAGCATCAAGTGATTCATAATCAAGTGATTCCAAAATCCCATCAGCATGGAGTTTCTTCATGCGCTTTACACCAATATGACCTAAACGATAGTGCCACAAATAAGTTACACTATCATTATTAACTTCGCATCTTTTGGTTTCAATATTATGAATATGTGTATCACTAAGATCGAGATCCAATGAACTATTTTCATTGGGTGTGTAACCATATAAGGTTTTATTCATGTAAACAGAACAACAATTTATTCTTTTACTTAAATGAATAACCATATTACAATAAACATGATCAAATCATATTCATGCTCAACGCAAACACCAAATAACACTTATTTAGGTTCAACACTAATCCCGAAAGTATAGGGAGTGTGCGATGATGATCATATCAATCTTGGAACCACTTCCAACACACATCGTCACTTCACCCTTAACTAGTCTCTGTTCATTCTGCAACTCCCGTTTCGAGTTACTACTCTTAGCAACTGAACTAGCATCAAATACTGAGGGGTTGCTATAAACACTAGTAAAGTAAACATCAATAACATGTATATCAAATATACTTATGTTCACTTTGCCATCCTTCTTATCCGCCAATCACTTGGGGTAGTTCTGCTTCGAGTGACCAGTGCCTTTGCAGTAGAAGCACTTTAGTCTCAGGCTTAGGACCAGACTTGGGCTTCTTCACTTGAGCAGCAACTTGCTTGCCGTTCTTCTTGAAGTTCCCCTTTTTTCCCTTTGCCCTTTTCTTGAAACTAGTGATCTTGTCAACCATCAACACTTGATGCTCTTTTTTTGATTTCTACCTTCATCGATTTCATCATCATGAAAAAACTCGGGATTCGTTTTCGTCATCCCTTGCATACTATAGTTCATCACGAAGTTCTACTAACTTGGTGATGGTGACTAGAGAATTCTGTCAATCACTATCTTATCTGGAAGATTAACTCCCACTTGATTCAAGCGATTGTAGTACCCAGACAATCTGAGCACATGCTCACTAGTTGAGCGATTCTCCTCCATCTTTTAGCTATAGAACTTGTTGGAGACTTCATATTTCTCAACTTGGGTATTTGCTTGAAATATTAACTTCAACTCCTGGAACATCTCATATGGTCCATGACGTTCAAAACGTCTTTGAAGTCCCGATTCTAAGCCATTAAGCATGGTGCACTAAACTATCAAGTAGTCATCATATTGAGCTAGCCAAACGTTCATAACGTCTGCATCTGCTCCTGCAATAGGTCTGTCACCTAGCGGTGCATCAAGGACATAATTCTTCTGTGCAGCAATGAGGATAAACCTCAGATCACGGATCCAATCCGCATCATTGCTACTAACATCTTTCAACACAATTTTCTCTAGGAACATATCAAAATAAACACAGGGAAGCAACAACGCGAGCTATTGATCTACAACATAATTTGCAAAATACTACCAGGACTAAGTTCATGATAAATTTAAGTTCAATTAATCATATTACTTAAGAACTCCCACTTAGATAGATATCCCTCTAATCCTCTAAGTGATCACGTGATCCAAATCAACTAAACCATAACCGGTCATCACATGAGATGGAGTAGTTTTCAATGGTGAACATCGTTTATGTTGATCATATCTACTATATGATTCACGCTCGACCTTTCGGTCTCCGTGTTCCGAGGCCATATCTGCATATGCTAGGCTCGTCAAGTTTAACCTGAGTATTCTGTGTGTGCAAAACTGGCTTGCACCCGTTGTAGATGGACGTAGAGCTTATCACACCCGATCATCACGTGGTGTCTGGGCACGATGAACTTTGGCAATGGTGCATACTCAGGGAGAACACTTCTTGATAATTTAGTGAGAGATCATCTTATAATGCTACCGTCAATCAAAGCAAGATAAGATGCATAAAAAAGATAAACATCACATGCAATCAATATTAGTGATATGATATGGCCATCATCATCTTGTGCTTGTGATCTCCATCTCCGAAGCACCGTCATGATCACCATCGTCACCGGCGCGACACCTTGATCTACATCGTAGCATCATTGTTGTTTCGCCAATCTTATGCTTCCACGACTATCGCTGCCGCTTAGTGATAAAGTAAAGCATTACATCACGATTGCATTGCATACAATAAAGCGACAACCATATGGTTCCTGCCAGTTGCCGATAACTCGGTTACAAAACATGATCATCTCATACAATAAAATTTAGCATCATGTCTTGACCATATCACATCACAACATGCCCTGCAAAAACAAGTTAGACGTCCTCTACTTTGTTGTTGCAAGTTTTACGTGGCTGCTACGGGCTTAAGCAAGAACCAATCTCACCTACGCATCAAAACCACAACGATAGTTTGTCAAATAGACTCTGTTTTAACCTTCTCAAGGACCGGGTGTAGCCATACTCGGTTCAACTAAAGTTGGAGAGACAGTCGCCCGCAAGCCATCTATGTGCAAAGCACGTCGAGGGAACCGGTCTCGCGTAAGCGTACGCGTAAGGTTGGTCCAGGTCGTCTCGTCCAACAATACCGCCAAACCAAAGTATGACATGCTGGTAGGCAGTATGACTTGTATCGCCCACAACTCACTTGTGTTCTACTCGTGCATATAACATCAAACCATAAAACCTAGGCTCTGATACCACTGTTGGGGAACGTAGTAATTTCAAAAAAATTCCTACGCACATGCAAGATCATGGTGATGCATAGCAACGAGGGGGAGAGTCTGATCTACGTACCCTTGTAGATTGCAACGGAAGCGTTGACACAACGTAGAAGAAGTAGTCGTACGTCTTCTTCCCGATCCGACCGATCCAAGCACCGTTACTCCGGCACCTCCGAGTTCTTAGCACACGTACAGCTCGATGACGATCCCCGGGCTCCGATCCAGCAAATCTTCGGGGAGGAGTTCTGCCAGCACGACGGTGTGGTGACGATCTTGATGTTCTACTGTCGTAGGGCTTCGCCTAAGCACCGCTACAATACGACCGAGGTGGAATATGGTGGCAGGGGGCACCGCACACGGCTAAGGAACGATCACGTGGATCAACTTGTGTGTCATGGGGTGCCCCCTGCCTCCGTATATAAAGGAGCAAGGGGGAGGGGGCGGCCGGCCTAGGAGGAGGCGCGCCAAGGGGAGTCCTACTCCCACCGGGAGTAGGACTCCTTCCTTCCGTGTTGGAGTAGGAGAAGGGGAAAGAGGGGGAGAGGAATAAGGAAAAGGGGGCTGCGCCCCTTGTCCCATTCGGACCAGAGGGGGGTGCAGGCCTCCTTCCTTTTGGCCTCTCTCCTCTATTCCCGTATGGCCCAATAAGGCCCATATACTCCCCGGCGAATTCCCGTAACTCTCCGGTACTCCGAAAAATACCCGAATCACTCGAAACCTTTCCGAAGTCCGAATATAGTCGTCCAATATATCGATCTTTACGTCTCGACCATTTCGAGACTCCTCGTCATGTCCCCGATCTCATCCGGGACTCCGAACTCCTTTGGTACATCAAAACTCATAAACTCATAATATAACTGTCATCGAAAACTTAAGCGTGCGGACCCTACGGTTCGAGAACAATGTAGACATGGCCGAGACACGTCTCCGGTCAATAACCAATAGCAGGACCTGGATGCCCATATTGCCTCCTACATATTCTACGAAGATCTTTATCGGTCAGACCGCATAACAACATACGTTGTTCCCTTTGTCATCGGTATGTTACTTGCCCGAGATTCGATCGTCGGTATCCCAATACCTAGTTCAATCTCGTTACCGGCAAGTCTCTTTACTCGTTCCGTAATACATCATCTCACAACTAACATATTAGTTGCAATGCTTGTAAGGCTTAGGTGATGTGCATTATCGAGAGGGCCCAGAGATACCTCTCCGACAATCAGAGTGACAAATCCTAATCTCGAAATACGCCAACCCAACATCTACCTTTGGAGACACCTGTAATGCTCCTTTATAATCACCCATTTACATTGTGACGTTTGGTAGCACCCAAAGTGTTCCTCCGGCAAACGGGAGTTGCATAATCTCATAGTCATAGGAACATGTATAAGTCATGAAGAAAGCAATAGCAACATACTAAACGATCGGGTGCTAAGCTAATGGAATGGGTCATGTCAATCAGATCATTCAACTAATGATGTGACCTCGTTAATCAAATAACAACTCTTTTGTCCATGGTTAGGAAACATAACCATCTTTGATTAACGAGCTAGTCAAGTAGAGGCATACTAGTGACACTCTGTTTGTCTAGGTATTCACACATGTATTATGTTTCCGGTTAATACAATTCTAGCATGAATAATAAACATTTATCATGATATAAGGAAATAAATAATAACTTTATTATTGCCTCTAGGGCATATTTCCTTCAAATGGGCTTTATTTTACACTTTTATATCATTTTTGGGACTAACCTATTAACGGGAGGCCCAACCCAAATTGCTGTTTTTTTGCCTATTTTAGAGTTTCGCCGAAAAGGAATATCAAACGGAGTCCAAACGGAATGAAACCTTCGGGAACGTGATTTTCTCAACAAACGTGATCCAGGAGACTTGGAGTGCGCGTCAAGAAACAAACGAGGAAGCCATGAGGTGGGGTGCCTACCCCCCTGGGCGCGCCCTCCACCCTCGTGGGCCCCTCGTTGCTCCACGACGTACTTCTTCCTCCTATATATATCCACGTTCTCCCAAACATCCAGGAGCACCACGAAAACCTAATTCCACCGCCGCAACCTTCTGTACCTGAGAGATCCCATCTTGGGGCCTTTTTCGGAGCTCCGCCAGAGGGGGCATTGATCACGGACGGCCTCTACATCAACTCCATGGCCTCTCCGGTGATGTGTGAGTAGTTTACTTCAGACCTACGGGTCCATAGTTATAAGCTAGATGGCTTCTTCTCTCTCTTTGGATCTCAATACAAAGTTCTCCTCGATCTTCTTCGAGATCTATTCAATGTAATCTTCTTTTGCAGTGTGTTTGTCGAGATCCGATGAATTGTGTGTTTATGATCAAGTTAATCTATGAACAATATTTGAATCTCCTTTGAATTCTTTTACGTATGATTGGTTTATCTTTGCAAGTCTCTTCAAATTATCAGTTTGGTTTGGCCTACTAGATTGATCTTTCTTGCAATGGGAGAAGTGCTTAGCTTTGGGTTCAATCTTGCGGTGTCCTTTCCTAGTGACAGCAGGGGCAGCAAGGCACGTATTGTATTGTTGCCATCGAGGATAAAAAGATGGGGTTTATATCATATTCCATAAGATTATCCCTCTACATCATGTCATCTTACTTAAACCATCACTCTGTTCTTATGAACTTAATACTCTAGATGCATGCTGGATAGCGGTCGATGTGTGGAGTAATAGTAGTAGATGCAGAATCATTTCGGCTACTTGTCACGGACGTGATGCCTATATACATGACCATACCTAGATATTCTCATAACTATGCTCAATTCTATCAATTGCTCTACAGTAATTCGTTTACCCACCGTAATACTTATGCTCATGAGAGAAGCCAGTAGTGAAACCTATGGCCACCGGGTCTATCTTCCATCATATTAATCTTCCAGCACTTAGTTATTTCTATTACCGTTTATTTTACTTTGCATCTTTACTTCTCTTTGTCATAAAAATACCAAAAATATTATCTTATCATATCTATCAAATCTCACTCTCGTAAGTGACCGTGAAGGGATTTACAACCCCTTTATCGCGTTGGTTGCGAGGTTCTTATTTGTTTGTGTAGGTGTGTGGGACTCGAGCGTGATCTCCTACTGGATTGATACCTTGGTTCTCAAAAACTGAGGGAAATACTTATGCTACTTTACTGCATCACCCTTTCCTCTTCAAGGGAAAACCAACGTAGTGCTCAAGAGGTAGTAAGAAGGATTTCTGGCACTGTTGCCGGGGAGATTCACGCCAAGTCAAGTCAAGATTTGACTCCCGGCAACGAGCCATTTCTGGCACCGTTGCCGGACTCTACGCACAAGTCAAGACATACCAAGTACCCATCACAAACTCTTATCCCTCGCATTACATTATTTGCCATTTGCCTCTCGTTTTCCTCTCCCCCACTTCACCCTTGCCGTTTTATTCGTCCTCTCTTTTCCGTTCACCTCTTTTTCGCTTGTTCCTTGTTTGCTCGTGTGTTGGATTACTTGCTTGTCATGATGGCTCAAGATAATACTAAATTGTGTGACTTTACCAATACCAACAACAATGATTTTCTTAGCACTTCGATTCTCCTCTTACCGATGCAGAATCTTGTGAAATTAATGCTGGTTTGTTGAATCTTGTCATGAAAGATCAATTCGCCGGCCTTCCTAGTGAAGATGCCGCTACCCATCTAAATAGCTTTGTTGATTTGTGTGATATGCAAAATAAGAAAGATGTGGACAATGATATTGTTAAATTGAAGCTATTTCCTTTTCCCTTAGAGATCATGCTAAAGCTTGGTTTTCATTTTTGCCTAAAAATAGTATTGATTCATGGAATAAGTGCAAAGATGCTTTTATCTCTAAGTATTTTCCTCCCGCTAAAATCATCTCTCTTATAAACGATATTATGAATTTTAAGCAACTTGATCATGAACATGTTGCACAAGATTGGGAGAGGATGAAATTAATGATACGTAATTTCCCTACACATGGTTTGAATCTTTGGATGATTATACAATTTTTTATGCTGGATTGAATTTTTCTTCTAGAAATCTTTTAGATTCGGCCGCAGGAGGCACTTTTATGGAAATAACTTTAGGAGAAGCTACTAAACTCCTATATAATATTATGGTTAATTATTATCAATGGCACACCGAAAGATCTACTAATAAAAAAGTGCATGCGATAGAAGAAATTGATGTTTTGAGTGGAAAGATGGATGAACTTATGAAATTGTTTGCTAATAAGAGTGCTCCTACTGGTCCTAATGATATGCCTTTGTCTACTTTGATTGATAATAATAATGAATCTATGGATGTGAATTTTGTTGGTAGGAACAATTTTGGTGACAACACGTATAGAGGTAATTTTAATTCTAGGCCGTTTCCTAGTAATTCCTTTAATAATTATGGTAATTCCTACTACAATTCTTATGGAAATTTTAATAAGATGCCCTCTGAATTTGAGACTAGTGTTAAGGAGTTTATGAATTCACAAAAGAATTTCAATGCTTTGCTTGAAGAAAAATTGCTTAAGGTTGATGAATTGGGTAGGAACATTGATAGAATTTCTCTTGATGTTGATTCTTTGAAACTTAGATCTATTCCACCTAAGAATTATATCAATGAGTCTCTCAAAGCCATGAGAATTTCCATTGATGAATGCAAAGAAAGAACCGCTAGGATGCGTGCTAAGAAAGATTGCTTTGTGAAAGCGTGTTCTTCTAGTTTCTATGAAAATAAAGATGAAGATCTAAAAGTTATTGATGTGTCTCCTATTAAATCTTTGTTTTGCAATATGAATCTTGATAATGATGGGACTGAAGATGATCCACCTTTACCTAGAAGGTGTTCCAAAAATTCGGAGTTTTTAGATCCTGATACAAAAATTGGTAAAACTGGGATTGAAGAGGTCAAAACTTTAGATATCAATGAACCCACTATTTTGGATTTCAAGGAATTTAATTATGATAATTGCTCTTTGATAGATTGTATTTCCTTGTTGCAATCCATGCTAAATTCTCCTCATGCTTATAGTTAAAATAAAGCTTTTACTAAACATATCGTTGATGCTTTGATGCAATCTTCTGAAGAAAACTTGATTTGGAAGTTTCTATCCCTAGAAAACTTTATGATGAGTGGGAACCTACTATTAAAGTTAAATTAAAGATCATGAGTGCTATGCTTTGTGTGATTTGGGTGCTAGTTTTCCATGATTCCAAAAACTTTGTGTGATTTGCTAGGCTTCCGTGATTTTGATGATTGTTCTTTAAACTTGCACCTTGCAGATTCCACTATTAAGAAACCAATGCGAAGAATTAATGATGTTTTTATTGTTGCAAATAGGAACTATGTGCCCGTAGATTTCATTGTTCTTGATATAGATTGCAATCCTTCATGTCCTATTATTCTTGGTAGACCTTTCCTTAGAACGATCGGTGCAATTATTGATATGAAGGAAGGGAATATTAGATTCCAATTTCCGTTAAGGAAAGGCATGGAACACTTCCCTAGAAATAAAATTAAATTACCATATGAATCTATTATGAGAGCCACTTATGGATTTCCTACCAAAGATGGCAATACCTAGATCTATTCTTGCTTTTATGCCTAGCTATAGGGGCGTTAAACGATAGCGCTTGTTGGGAGGCAACCCAATTTTATTTGTATTCCTTGCTTTTTTTCTCCTGTTTAGTAATAAATAATTTATCTATCCTATGTTTTGGTTGTGTTTTTGTGTTTAATTAGTGTTTGTGCCAAGTAGAACCGTTGGGAGGGCTTGAGGAAAGTCTTTTTGATCTTGCTGTAAAAAACAGAAACATTAGCGCTCACGCGAATTGCTGCCATTTTTATTTGGAGAGTGATATTTAGTTAATTCTTTTTGCAGACGATTAATAGATAAATTCCTCACATCCAGAAATTTATTTTAGAATTTTTGGGGTTCCATAAGTTGCGTTAGTTATAGATTACTACAGACTGTTCTGTTTTTGACAGATTCTGTTTTTCTTGTGTTGTTTGCTTATTTTGATGAATTTATGGCTAGTAAAAGAGTTTCGTCCCGAAAGGTTGCTTCTTATTTTTTTTTCTCGATGAAAGACTTCATATAGGAGAAGATGGTCATCGGAGAGCCACCAGGGGGCCCACGAGGTAGGGGGGCGCGCCCTAGGGGGGCGCCCCCCACCCTCGTGGGAAGGGTGTGGCCCCCCTGGTCTTCATCTTTGGCGAGGATATTTCATTATTTATTATAAGGTATTCCGTGGAGTTTCAGGACTTGTGGAGTTGTGCAGAATATGTCTCTAATATTTGTTCCTTTTCCAGCCCAGAATTCTAGCTGCCGGCATTCTCCCTCCTTATGTAAACCTTGTAAAATAAGAGAGAATAGTCATAAGTATTGTGACATAATGTGAAATAACAGCCCATAATGCAATAAATATCGAAATAAAAGCATGATGCAAAATGGACGAGTCCGAACCAGTGATAGACTTCATATCCGGGGTTGTACACCGTTATGGCGTCCCCCACAACATCATCACCGATAACGGCTCGAACTTTACAACCGACGATGTAAAAACTTGGTGCAGCAAAATGGGCATTAAGCTCGATTATGCCTGTGTCTATCACCCGCAAACTAACGGTCAGGTCGAGCGAGCAAATGGTCTTATCATGAGCGGCATTAAACCCAGATTAGTGCGATCCTTGAAGGAATTAGATACGCACTGGGTGGAGGAGCTTGACTCCGTACTATGGGGGCTGCGGACCACGCCGAATCGTACTACCGGATACACACTGTTCTTTATGGTGTACGGCGCAGAGGCGGTACTATCCTGCGACATTATTCATGACTCACTGTAACGCCCCAAGATCGATGATCGAGAAGACTTCCTTAGGTTCCGGGTTTCTCCGTGTGTTTCATTTTTGCTTGCTCCTTTTATTTTTGCATTGCATCATGTCATCATGCCATCATATCATTAATTTTTGCAACTCAACTAAATAAACCGTATGGATGTTCGATCCGTTTAAATTGAGGGAACTCACATGGCGTTTTCTCTTTAAAACATACCCTCCCAATATTTAGGAAGATATTATAAATTATTCCATTTTCGGAATCACCCTTAAACACACTTGCATATTCCCCATGTCTTTTCTAGTTCAAGCTTGACTTCAAAACCTTGCCAAAAATTCTCTTCCCACTTACCGAGGTTCCTCCAAAAATCCAAACATTTCTGGTGCACTTCAAAACCCTAGCCGTAGTTCAAACCATTTGATTAAACTCAAATGAGTTTGAATTTATATCTTCGGATCTTTCCACTTCTAATTTTCTCGGACCATGAACATTTTTAAGAGGACGGGAAAATTGTCCTCATGCCTAGATTCCGCCTGTACCGTCTCTTTCTTTTCCTTCTCTTTCCCTGTTTTTGTTTTCAAAAGGAAAAGAGTGAGAGAGGAGGAAACCAGCCCAGCTGGGCCTCCCTCCCTCATGCGCCGGCCCAAGGCCAGGCCCAATCAGCAGCCCAGCCGCACCCCACTCCTTTTCTAACCCTAGCCCGATCCCCTCGTCATCTCCCTCTCCCTCGTTTCTCTCCCCTGCAGCCGCCAGGAAGCCGATTCCCTCGATCGTCCCATCTCCCCCTTGATCCCTCTCCTCGCCTCGTCAGTCTCCGCACGCAGGCGCGGCCATCTCCCCGACCCCCCTGCATGATCCATGTCGCCCTCCTCTCCTACCTCGCACCTCTGCTTCTCCTCGCGTCACCCGGAGTGCTCTCGCGCCGCCACCGTGGCTCTGCCGGACACCGGCGACCAGGGGCGCCGCAACCAGTTCTCCGCCTCGCCTGGAGCTCGAAGACCGCCCGCCACAGGTGCCGCTGCCGGCTGCCGCCCCATCACCATGCGGTCCTCCTCCACCTCCGTTCCATGGCGCTGCGGCCCCGTCGTTTTCCCCTGCCTCTCTTTTGCGCCAGGGACTTGAGCCCTCCGCCGCGTGGCGCCGCCTTGCTGCCTTCCCCGCCGTCGGCTTGCTACCTTCGCCGGACCTCCTCCGCCTCCAAGGTCGCGCTGCTCTGGCCGCAACCACCTCCGGTCTTCAACCCCGACGCCCGACCCGGCCATCTTCGGGTGCTGCCTCGCTGGCTTCGTCGCTCCTCTTGTCACTGCCAAGACGTGACAACCAGGGAAGCCCAAGGCCGCCTTCGTGGTTTTCGTCAAGTTCGAGCGTCGTTGAACGAGGGATTTTGCCTTGCTCATTTTGGAACGCGACAAGTTCCTCTTCAAAAGTACATCTACATGATGATATAAGAACAAGTACCGTCGACGTCTGAAGTACATGCGTTTTGCGAAGTACCACTACTGTCACCCCGAAAACGTTGAAGTCATCAAGTACCTCTCCGAAACGAACGTGAATGACTACCGTCGCAAGAACGGGACCGGAAAGTCCGAAGACCCCAAGTACCTCGACACCAATGACATGAATGTCTACGGAAACTCGTGCAACGATAAACATGTACCACTACCGTTGCCGAGATCGCGAGAACCTCTACCGTCGACCCTAGAACGTGTGAGAACGACTACTTCGACTACCGTCGCGTGAACCACTACTTCCCTCGACGTCCGAGAACGTCTACTTCCAGTACTTCCTCTACGCCGACTCGAACCGCTCAGATAATGCACGCTTCAGAGGTATAACGTCGAGACGACCGCCGGGGACGAATGCTTGCGATGTTTGAGATGCTCGTGTTTGCGCTGTGTCCAAATTGTCACTTGTTTCCTTGTCGCCAACTCCTGGGACACCCGGAATCCGGGAGCGCCCCACCATCTTTTGCATGCATCCGCGCACTTGTCCTTTTGCATCGGTATCTCAATCAAGTACCGGAACCGGAATGTTTCCATGGCATCATTACCGTTTCGACGTCGTGGCACCCCTTTCTTTCTACCACGATGACAAATGCTTCATAAAATGCTCGTATCAATATTTTTCATAAATATTGCATAAAACTTGCACATGTCTTTCGCATCATGATAATAACATTTAAAGGTTTAAAAAATGTTGTTGCACCAGATGGATAAATGCATATGGGGATTTACCGGATTCGTTATTTGTTATATCCGGCCCCATTTAAATTGTTTAGATGGTGTAGTTTTGTTATGCCTCATCTCTTGCCATGTTTAACAACATTTAATATTGTTGGGTACCTAAACGAGAGAGAACTAAATAATTAATGTGGTGTTCCGTCAATATGCATCTCGTTGCATATTGAGCTCCACTTAACTTGTAGTTTTGTTTGTGCCCTTTGCCATGTCATGTATATTTAAATCAGACATGCATCATACTTGGTTGTGCATCATGCCATGTTATGTGATGGTTGTTTACTATGTTGTTTGCTTCTTTCCGGTTGTTTCCCTCGTTAGCTTCTGTTCCGTTCCAGAGTTGTGAGGATCCGTTGGCTATGTCCGTTTGTCTTCTTCATGGACTCGTTCTTCTTTCTTGCGGGATCTCAGGCAAGATGACCATACCTTCGAAATCACTTTCTATCTTTGCTTGCTAGTTGCTCGCTCTTTTGCTATGCCTATGATGCGATACCTACCACTTGCTTATCATGCTTCCCATATTGTTAAGCCAAGCCTCTAACCCACCTTGTCCTGGCAAACCGTTGTTTGGCTATGTTACCGCTTTGCTCAGCCCCTCTTATAGTGTTGTTAGTTGCAGGTGAAGATGGAGTTTGTTCCATATTGGAACATGGATATTTGTTGGGATATCACAATATTTCTTATTTAATTAATGCATCTATATACTTGGTAAAGGGTGGAAGGCTCGGCCTTATGCCCGGTGTTTTGTTCCACTCTTGCCGCCCTAGTTTCCATCATATCGGTGTTATGTTCTCGGATTTTGCGTTCCTTGCGCGGTTGGGTTATAATGGGAACCCCTTGACAGTTCGCCTTGAATAAAACTCCTCCAGCAATGCCCAACATTGGTTTTACCATTCGCCACCTAGCCTTTTTTCCCTTGGGTTTTGCGGACTCAAGGGTCATCTTTATTTTAACCCCCCGGGGCCAGTGCTCCTCTGAGTGTTGGTCCGAACTGAGCTGCCTGCGGGGCCACCTCGGGGAAACATGAGGGTTGGTTTTACTCGTAGCTAGTCTCATCTGAGTGTGCCCTGAGAACGAGATATGTGCAGCTCCTATCAGAATTTGTCGGCACATTCGGGCGGTGTTGCTGGACTTGTTTTACCATTGTCGAGATGTCTTGTAACCGGGATTCCGAGTCTGATCGAGCCTTCCTGCTACATGGAATATCCTTCGTTGACCGTGAGAGCTTGTGATGGGCTAAGTTGGGACTCCCCTGTATTGATTTGAACATTCGAAAGCCGTGCCTGTGGTTATGGGCAGATGGGAATTTGTTAATGTCTGGTTGTAGAAAATCTGAAGTTGACCTTAATTAAAATGCATCAACCGCGTATGTAACCGTGATGGTCTCTTCTCGGCGGAGCCCGGGAGGTGAGCACGGTGTTGGAGTTATGTTTGACGTAGGTTGTTTTAGGATCACTTCTTGATCATAGTTCTCGACCGTGCTTTTGCCTTCTCTTCTCGCTCTCTTTTGCGTATATGTTAGCCATCAAATATGCTAGTCGCTTGCTGCAGCTCCACCTCATACCTTTACCTTATCCATAAGCTTAAATAGTCTTGATCGCGTGGGTGTGAGATTGCTGAGTCCCTGTGACTCACAGATACTTCCAAAACCAGCTTGCAGGTGCCGTTGAATCATGCAGATGAAGCAACCAAGCTCAAGGAGGAGCTCTATGAAGATCTTGTCCTTTGTGTTGTTTCGTTCTAGTTGATCAGTAGTGGAGCCCTGTTAGGTCGATCGGGGATCTGTGTAGCATTTGGGGTAGTCTTCTTTTATTTTGGTTCCGTAGTCGGACCTTGATTGTATCTGGATGATGTAATGCTTTATTCATATAATTGTGTGAAGTGGCGATTGTAAGCCAACTATGTATCTCCTTCCCTTATGTATTACATGGGTTGTGTGAAGATTACCTCACTTGCGACATTGCTTTCAATGCGGTTATGCCTCTAAGTCGTGCTTCAACACATGGGCGATATAGCCGCATTGAGGGCGTTACACTCACCTCGAGTGCGCATGTACGAAGAGAAAGAATCCGAGCTTGATCAGGAGGACAGTTTGGACGCCCTGGAGGAGGAGCGTGATGTGGCAAAAGCCCGCTCTGCATTCTATCAACAATAGGCTCGGTGGTATCAAAGAAGAGAAGTACGGGCCAAAACTTATAACGTTGGCGAACTCATTCTATGCCTACCGGAGAAGAAAAAGGAGAAGCTCAAGCCCAAATGGGAAGGTCCCTTCATTATTGACAAAGTTCTGACCGGTGGAGTGTACCGTCTGCGGGATGCATCGGACAATCGACTCGAGCCAAACCCATGGAATGCAGCCAGACTCCGAAGGTTCTACACCTAGTGCCGGACCCTGTGTTCGTCTCCTTACCTCCGTCAATTTTTATATATCCGTATTCTGTCTTTTCCTCCTTTCTTTCTTCCCTTTTTCTTCACGGCCTTAAAAGGTTAAAATGTGTCTTGACTACACAATCTTGACACGCTAGGCGTGCTCATTATACCTGGGGGCTTCTTATACAGAAGCTTAATATAACTATGTTCCGGGCTGTATGCGCCCCGCACATGTGTTACTTTTCCAGATGTACCTTTTCTTCGCCATTATATGCATCGATATGACTTAAGTTTTGGCCAAGCTGGGTTGGCTGGCTCTTGTATTTATGCCCTAGGTTCCCGTTAATTCAGCTAGGGCATAAGGGGAGCACCTCTGTGATTGTTACTTCCGGGTTAGCCGTATGTGTACCTCAGACTGGGTGAAGCCGAAAGCTAGCGTTCTTAAGGGAATATTCGGTCGGTGAACAAAAGATGACTTTAAATTGTTGCAATACATGCCCCCAGATGTTTATATCCTGCGTCTCTTCTCGCAGTTTGGACATGCACATTAATGCATGCGTACCCAGGGAAAGGAACCCTTAACGGAACTATTCTCCCTGGAAGATGTTTCTTACTATCCATGTAATATAACATAGCTAGTTGGGTACTTGTCTGTTCAAGCACTAATGACCCCTACGCCTGGTTTCCACGCGTACCCCGGTTTTTACATAACTGAGTGGGTATTCGGATACACTCCGGACTGTCAGGTCCGGAGGTCGAAGCGAAAAGGTCCGCCATGACAAATGATTTACAATCCGGCTAGGGACAAAATATGTCACTTGAAGTACACAGTCACTTAGACTGACTAAATTCTTCTTCTATACCATCCAACATGCTGTCTAGCCTACAATCCTGTTAAGAATACTTTGCGGCTAATTTCACCTAGTCATACACCAAACTGACGGGGATCTCTTTCCCATCAGACCCCACAGGTCCGACCTCGGCCATGTGGTTCGGGTCAGTCTTGGTATATCGTGTCTTCACCATAGCTCAGGCTTCCCTCGCACCTTGTCGGCAGGCTGATATCTTCCATAATTGGAAGCGCCGCCGTGCTCCCTTGAGCATCTCTACAAGATCCCCCATGCCTCCTGGGAGGGAGGCGGACGGCCACAAGGCTTGGGCAATGCCCTGCATCACCTGCCGAACTTGTTCGTGCAGTTGTGAGAGCTCTGGCAGAAGATCACCCACAGACTCGGGCATCTCCTCTGCGGGACGACCCGTCAGCATACCAACAGAAATAACTCTGTTAGCCGGTTTCTTCGCCGAACTATATAAAAGTTCGTTCGATCACTTACTAAAAATGCCGCGTCGAAGCCTCTTATTCTCCTTTACGGAGGCAGCTAGCTGGGCCTGAATGTCTTTCAGTTCAACGCCCAGCTAGGTATTGGCATCTTGGAGATCATTTTTCTCCTGCCAAACCCGCGTCAGCACGCGCTCGCCAGCCTCTAGCTGTCGTTGAGCATGTTGCTCATCCCCTCGCACGACCTCCGGATTCACTTCGGGGTCATCTGCAGAATCTATTGTTAGATTTGCATACATGCCGAATACTAACCGGTACACATCCTTCTTTTCGATAGAAGCAAGTATTACCAGATGGGGCCTTCGCGGACTCCTTCATTCTGGCAACTGCGGCCCGTAGCTAGGCTTTGCACTCCTCCAGCTCTTGAGACAACTGGGTATTCTTCTCCGTAAGAGCCTACACAAATAATGTACAGTTGTTGGCCCGTATTTGTATTTCCACTCAATCTCCCCCCGGAGAGATTATGCAAAGAAAGATCATTTTCCTGATGTTGATAATTCCAGAGCCGAACTATCCGGGGTAGAATATGAATGTGTACATGCAACCACTACTACAAAAACAGCTATAGCCAATATGGACACTAATGGCGCACTGTACATGTGGTGCGCCATTACTAAATACTAATGGCGCACCATGTGTTGGTGCGCCATTAGTAATTTTTTTAAATTTTCAAAACTATTAATGGCGCATCGTGGGAGTGGTGCGCCATTACTAGTCCCACGGTGCGCCATTAGTAACTTGGCCACCACTTCGACCGAATGCCCCCCCCCCCCCCCCCCCCGTGGACCGCCTTTTCAGTTTAAAAAAAATAATGAAAATGTCAAAAAAAGAAATAAGTTTCCCATGTGATATGTGGTCTAGTTGTTGTGAAAATTTACAAATATGAATTTCGACTTTATTTGCGAAATCTCTCGAGAATTTGTAAAATGGGCATAACTTTTGCATACGAACTTAGATGAAAAAGTTTTTTATATGAAAAATCATGTACTCGAAAAGTTACATCCGACTTTAACCAGAGGAACCTTGTTAAACATTTTCAAAATCTTCAAAAACCTAACAGAAAAAAAAGATACGGGGCTTTTAAGATCTGGAGAGGCAAAAAAATTCAAACTTACTAATGGCGCACCTGCCCATGAAGCGCCATTACTATCTCCCCGCCTTCAGAATTCAAAATAAGTCAAAAAAATTTTTACTAATGGCGCACGTGCCCATGGTGCGCCATTAGTATCTTCCCGCCTTCAAAATTAAAAAAAATAAAAAAATAGTAATGGCGCACCTGCCCGTGGTGTGCCATTACTATGTCGTATATATGGCTGGGCGTGGTCCTCTCCTCCTTACCTCTTCATTCTTCTCCTCCACTCCACATCTCCTCCACTCCATCTCCTCCTCTCCTCCACTCCATCTTCCCTTCTCTCCTCCACCATACTACCCTCCTCCTCTCCGGCGACTTCCTCCTCCTCCTCTCCGGCGACCTCCTCCTCCTCTCCGGCGACCTCCTCCTCCCTCCTCTCCTCCCCTCTCCTCCCCTCCCCTCCCCTCACGGTTTCTCCTCCCTCCTCTCCGGTGAGCTCCTCCTCCCTCCTCTCTGGTGAGCTCCTCCTCCCTCCTCTCCTCCCATCCCCTCATGGTTTCTCCTTCCTCCTCTCTGATGCTCCGGTGAACTCCTCTCCGGCGACCTCCTCCTCCTCTCCGGTGATGTAGGCGAGCGCCTCTCCAGTGACCTCCTCCTCCTCGTCTCCGGCGAACTCCTCTCCGGTAAAAGAACACGGCAAAAGAACATACAAGATCCAAAAATAGGAACAAAATTTGAAATAATATCGTGCCAAAAAACGAGCAAAAATGGGCAAAAAAATCATGATCCATATCCAAATTCAAAATTCAAAAATAGCAATGGCGCACGGTGGGGGTTAGACGGTGCGCCACTACTATTTTCCCGCCTTCAAAATTCAAAAATACTAATGGAGCACCGTGGCCTATACTAATGGCACACCAGTGGCGCCATTAGTATACCAGATACTAATGGCGCACCAGTGGTGCGCCATTAGTAAAAAAATACTAGTGGCGCACCAGTAGTGCGCCATTAGTAGGCAAAACTGGTGCGCCACTAGTAGGCCTTTTCCTAGTAGTGAACCACTTAAGGACGAATTGCAAGAAGCTTGGGATGATGGGTTCAAGACATACGACGCCTTTAACAAACATAATTTCATAATGCGTGTCTGGTACATGTACTCGACGCATGATTTGCCGGTGTATGCGCTATTTGTTGGCTGGTGTGTGCATGGAAGGTTCCCGTGCCCCACATGCGAGACAACTCTTGAGTTTCATTGGCTGTAGGCGGGTCGCAAGTTGTCTTGATTCGACTTGCATAGACAGTTCCTGGATTCTCGCCATAAGTTCAGGAAAGATAACAAGAACTTCATGAAAGGTAGAGTTGTCAAAAACTCTACACCACCTCCGTTGACAAGCCAGGTGACCCTGGATCAGTTAAACACTCTCGAGCCAGATCCAGAGAGTCCAAGGTATTTCAAGGGGTATAATTCGAAACACACCTGGACTCATAAGACATGCTTGTGGGATCTGCCATACTTCAAAGACCTCCTTTGCCCACACAACATCGACATGATGCGCACTGAAAAGAATATCCGTGAGGCACTTTTTGGTGCATTGTTCGGCATAGAGAGGAAGTCAAAGGATAATACTAAGGCTAGAGTCGATCAGGAGGCGCTATGTCATATACCTTACAAAACATGCAAGAACCAAAAGGAAAGCAGAACTGGACGAAGCCAAAGGCATGGTTCCATCTTGGAAGGCCAACTATGAGGGAAATTATCTTGTGGGTGAAAATGCAGTTTATGTTCCCCGATGGGTATGCAGTGAATCTAAAGAGGGGAGTGAGTCTTGAAAATTTGAAAATATTTGGTCTCAAGAGTCATGATTGGCACATATGGATTGAGCGGGTAATGTTGGTGATGTTGCGTGGCTTCATCCCTGAGGATGAATGGCTTGTACTGGAAGAGCTGAGCTATTTCTTCCATGTTCTTTATGTGAAAGAACTATCGCTTGCCGTGCTAGAAGAAATGGAACAGTTGGCGCCGTAGTTGATCTGCAAGTTAGAGAAGATCTTTCCGCCGGGCTTCTTTAATCCAATGCAACACTTGATGTTGCATCTCCCGACCGAGGGAAGATTGGGGGGCGGGGGCGTGCAAAATTGTTTGTGCTACGCAACTGAGAGGATGCAGAAGACGCTCCGAGGAAAATGTAAAAATAAACGTAGAATCGAAGCATTGATGGCCGAGGCATTCATTACTGAGGAGGTGGCAAACTTTGTGACAGCACACTACGAAGGCAAAAATCTTCATTTGCATAATACGAAGCCTCGGTACAATGCTGGCGACCATAAAAAAGGTGGATCCAACCTCATCCTATTCAAAGGGAATATCGCACTAGCTGGTGCTTCGAAACCAATATCGTTGGATGTCAAAGAACGGTGGACCATTTCGTTGTATATCTTTGATATGTCTCCAACGTATCTATAATTTTTGATTGTTCCATGCTATTATATTATCTGTTTTGGATGTTTAATGGGCTTTAATATACCTTTTAATATTATTTTTGGGACTAACCTACTAACCAAAGGCCCAGTGCAAATTGCTGTTTTTTGTCTATTTCAGTGTGTCGCAGAAAAGGAATATCAAACAGAACCCAAACGGAATGAAACCTTTGGGAGAGTTATTTTTTGGAACAAACGCAATCCAAGATACTTGGAGTGGACGTCAAGGAAGAAACGATGCGGCCACGAGGCAGGAGGGCGCACCCAGGGGGGTAGGCGCACCCCCACCCTCATGGGCCCCTCGTGGCTCTGCCGACCTACTTCTTTCGCCTATATATACTCATATACCCCAAAAACATCCGAGAGCACTACGAAACCCTATTTCCACTGCTGCAACCTTCTATACCCATGAGATCCCATCTTGGGGCCTTTTCCGGCGCTCCGCCGGAGGGGGAATGGATCACAAAGGGCTTCTACATCAACACGATAGCCTCTTCGATGATGTGTGAGTATTTTACCACAGACCTTTGGGTCCATAGTTATTAGCTAGATGGCTTGTTCTCTCTCTTTGGATCTCAATACAAAGTTCTCCTCGATTCTCTTGGAGATCTATGTAATTCTTTTTGTGGTGTGTTTGTCGAGATCCGATGAATTGTGGGTTTATGATCAAGATTATCTGTAAGGGCATATTTAGCCCTACCGTGTTTTGGTGATTGATGACAATGCATTTGCGGAATAATCGGGTGCTTTGAGTTTCTTTTCAGATATTCATTCTTCGGCACGAAACGATTATTTCCCCTCGGCTCTCTACTCAAGACGGTGTAGCTTCTTTCGTTTCTTTGTTGGTGGACTAAGTTTCGTAGAGGGCACCATACTATCAAGAGGGGGTCCGCTGGGGTTTTGCATGGGTGGAATCTTCACGTACACATCAGCTTCTCACCCTCCGAGTTTTTTCCTGTCCTTTGAAGAGATCTCTCCTCTCTTCCTTGTCCTGTCTGGGTCAGGGCGGCAGTACCGTGCTCCCAGCGGTAGTACCGCTGAGAAGCCACAAGCGGCAGTACCGCTCCACAGCGGTAGTACCGCTGTGGTTCCACAGCTGTAGTACCGCTGGGGGCCCGACACTTTCGCCTGGTCCTCAGCTTCTTTGAGGGATCTCTCTCTCTCTCCAGCGGTAGTACCGCACCGCCTGCGGTACTACGGCTGAAATGTCACAAGCGGTAGTACCGCTCACCAGCGGTACTACCGCTCTTGACCCCCTTGCCGTAGTACCGCTGGGCTGTCTGGCTACTACCGCCTCGATTCGAGAGGTCTTTTTCTCGTGTCGGGTTTTGCGGCACTAGTCACGGTTGTAGTGGCGGTAGTACCGTTCCTGGAGCGGTAGTACCGCCCTACCACCGCGGTAGTACCGCAGTTGGAGTTTTTTTCCCTTTTAGTCTCCTTAGCGCGGCAGTACCGCTGGATGGCGCGGTAGTACCGCTCCCCTGGCGGTAGTACCGCCCCCTCTCAGTGGTAGTACCGCCCTGTGCGGGGCTGGTTGGTGGGGGGAAACGGGATTGTTGCCCCCACTATAAAAGGGATTCCCCCTTCTTCCTTTCCACCTACCTCTTACTCCCCTAGCTCCATTTATTGCTCAAGCTCCATTAAATACTCCAAGCTTCATTTTGCCCGATCTATCTCCCTAGCCAATCAAAGTTGTTGATTTGTTCGGGAGTGGTTGAGAAGGCTCCGATCTACACTTCCACCAAGGGATTTTTGATTCCCCCACTCATCCTTAGCGGATCTTGTTACTCTTGGGTGTTTGAGCACCCTAGACGGTTGAGGTCACCTCGGAGCCATATTCCATTGTGGTGAAGCTTCGTGGTCTTGTTGGGAGCCTCCGATTAAGTTGTGGAGTTTGCCCCAACCTTGTTTGTAAAGGTTCGGTCGCCGCCTTCAAGGGCACCAATAGTGGAATCACGGCATCTCGCATTGTGTGAGAGCGTGAGGAGAATACGGTGGCCCTAGTGGCTTCTTGGGGAGCATTGTGCCTCCACACCGCTCCAACGGAGACGTACTTCCCGTCAAAAGGAAGGAACTTCGGTAACACATCCTCGTCTTCACCGGATCCACTCTTGGTTATCTCTTACCTTTACTTGTGCAAGCTCTTTAGTGTTTGTTCCCTTGCTTGCTTGTATGCTTGTTGTTGTTGCATCATATAGGTTGCTCACCTAGTTGCACATCTAGACAACCTACTTTGATGCAAAGTTTAATTTGGTAAAGAAAAGCTAAAAATTGGTAGTTGCCTATTCACCCCCCTCTAGTCAACCATATCGATCCTTTCAATTGGTATCAGAGCCTCGTCTCTTTATTAAGGACTTTACCGTCCAAGGAGTATGGTTGATACCGTAGACGGTGTGGAGGAACACTCCGGTGTGAATCCGATCTCGTCTACGGGCGATGGGGGAACTTCGGTCTCTCATGAGGAGTTCAATGTAGCCTTAGAGACATTGAAAACCTCCATGACGACCGAAGTTGAAAGCATGTTTACTAAATTTCTTGAGGTGCTTAAACTATCCACCGCACCATTGAAAGTGGGGGATCCCACCAACAAGGTGTCGGATGCTATCCCCGACAAGGGGGAAGCTAGTAGTGAAAAGGCTCCTTCTTCTAGTGGCAAGAATGGCGCCGGCATCTTTGCCCATGTGGAACCACCACTTGTTTATGGTGGACCGGTTCCTTCTACTCATTTGAATCATGCCGGTCCTCCTCCTAAGATTGTGAAAAATGAGGATTTTGATTCTTGGGTTTACCGCTTTAAACGTCATTTAAATCATGTGAACACTAACCTTTGGAGAATCATTGAAGAAGGTTTCTACCCACATGATCCAAGCAACTTCACTCCTCGAGAAGCCGCGGACAATCAATTCAATGAGAATGCTCTCTTCATCATTCAAGATGCAATTCCACCCGAAGACCTACCCCATCTTCGTCCCTTCGCCTTGGCCAAAGATGCATGGCATTGTGTCGTGTCTCTCTACCGGGGAAGCGCAAGCATTCAACGCTCCAACTATGAAGTGGTACAAGATGAGGCCGATGAGTTTGCAATGAAGGAAGATGAAGAACCTCGTGAGCTCTATCGGAGAGTCACCAAACTCGCGGTCTCACTATGAGATCACGGGAGCAAGGACACGGATGACAATTGGATCAAGCGCAAATGGAGTCCAAATGGAATGAAACCTTCGGGAACATGATTTTTGGAACAAACGTGATCCCGAGGACTTAGAGTGGACATCAAGCTATCAACGAGGCGGCCATGAGGCAGGGGGGCGCGCCCTCCCCCTTGTGGGCCTCTCATTGCTCCACCGACCTACTTCTTCCCCCTATATATGTTCACATACCCCACAAACATCCAGGAGCACCACGAAACCCTATTTCCACCGCCGCAACCTTCTGTACCCAAGAGATCCCATCTTGGGGCCTTTTCCGGAGCTCTGCCGGAGGGGGCATTGATCACGGAGGGCCTCTACATCAACTCCATGGCCCCTCCGATGATGTGTGAGTAGTTTACTTCAGACCTTCGGATCCATAGCTAGTAGCTAGATGGCTTGTTCCCTCTCTTTGGATCTCAATACAAAGTTCTCCTTGATTCTCTTGGAGATCTATTCGATGTAATCTTCTTTTGCGGTGTGTTTGTCGAGATCCGATGAATTGTGGGTTTACGATCAAGTTTATCTATGAACAATATTTGAATCTCCTCTGAATTCTTTTATGTATGATTGGTTTATCTTTGCAAGTCTCTTCGAATTATCATTTTGGTTTGGCCTACTAGATTGATCTTTCTTGCAATGGGAGAAGTGCTTAGCTTTGGGTTCAATCTTGCGCTGCTCGATGCTAGTGACAGAAAGGGAAACGACATGTATTGTATTGTTGCCATCGAGGATAAAAATATGGGGTTTAAATCATATTGCATGAGTTTATCCTTCTACATCATGTCATCTTCCTTAAGGCGTTACTTTGTGCTTATGAACTTAATACTCTAAATGCATGCTGGATAGCAGTCGATGTGTGGAGTAATAGTAGTAGATGCAGGCAGGAGTCGGTCTACTTGTCGCGGACGTGATGCCTATATACATGACCATGCCTAGATATTCTCATAATTATTCGCTTTTCTATCAATTGCTCGACAGTAATTTGTTCACCCACCGTAATACTTATGCTATATTGAGAAAAGCCACTAGTGAAACCTATGGCCCCGGGTCTATTTTCCATCATACAAGTTTCCAATCTATTTGATTTTGCAATCTTTACTTTCAATCTATATCGTAAAAATACCAAAAATACTTATCTTATTATTATCATCTCTATCAGATCTCACTCTTGCAAGTGGCCGTGAAGGGATTGACAACCCCTTTATAGCGTTGGTTGCGAGGTTCTTATTTGTTTGTGTAGGTACGAGGTGACTCGTGCGTGGTCTCCTACTGGATTGATACCTTGGTACTCAAAAACTGAGGGAAATACTTATGTTGCTTTACTGCACCACCCTTTCCTCTTCAAGGGAAAACCAATGCAGTGCTCAAGAGGTAGCAGATTGTTCTTTCTTGCAATGAGAGAAGTGCTTAGCTTTGGGTTCAATCTTGCGGTGTCCTTTCCCACTGACAGCAGGGGCAGCAAGGCACGTATTGTATTATTGCCATCGAGGATAAAAAGATGGGGTTTATATCATATTGCTTGAGTTTATCCCTCTACATCATGTCATCTTGCCTAATGCGTTACTCTGTTCTTATGAACTTAATACTCTAGATGCATGCTGGATAGTGGTCGATGTGTGGAGTAATAGTAGTAGATGCAGAATCGTCTCGGTCTACTTGGCGCGAACGTGATGCCTATATACATGATCATGCCTAGATATTCTCATAACTATGCTCTTTTCTATCAATTGCTTGACAGTAATTTGTTCACCCACCGTAGAATTTGCTATGTTGAGAGAAGCCACTAGTGAAACCTACGGCCCTCGTGTCTATCTTCCATCATACTATTCTCCTATTTACTTGCTATTTCTATCGTTGTTTATTTTGCAATCTCTTTTTCCAATCTATACCATAAAAATTCCAAAAATATTTATCTTATTATCTCTATCAGATGTCACTTTCGTAAGTGACCGTGAAGGGATTAACAACCCCTTTATCGCGTTGGTTGCGAGGTTCTTGTTTGTTTGTGCAGGTACTATGGACTTGCGTGTTACCTCCTACTGGATTGTTACCTTGGTTCTCAAAAACTGAGGGAAATACTTTCGCTACTTTGCTGCATCACCCTTTCCTCTTCAAGGGAAAACCAACGCATGCTCAAGAGGTAGCAATCTTCACCAACCTAATAGAAGTGCGGCCGTACATCGAGTAAGTTCTCACGGTACATTGTTTCGCAACTTCTAATTCCTTTGAACTGCTCTTATTCCCAGATATTTTTTGATATAGTCGATACATCACCAAATTCTTAAATGGAGCGGTGATCCAAAAGGAATCCATCGAAGAGTATGAGCTCCTCACGAAGCAAGGAGGCGGCTTTCCTGGTTTCATCTCTTGGTTCAAACAAACGGTAATTTCCACTAGACCATTCTCATTTCTTCATCTAATTTGCGGCTAATGCAACAATCCTTTCATATTAAACTTGTAGGCTAATTCAGAGTCTATGGCGCTGAATTGAGACAATTCACTAATGGTTTTGACTTTAAGGCCCGTTCATTTGACAAATTCGACATCAACGGGAATCACTTTCGTACCTATGGCAAAGAGCTATTTATGGCTGACAGAAAGTCTACAAGTTGTTGTGTCTCTGCTATCGGCGATGGAGGTATCGAGTATTATGGGAGAGTTGAAGCAATTTATGAACTTCTATTCTATGGTCAAAACGCACTGAACATTGTAGTCTTCAAATGTTACTGGTTCCAGCCGAAGGAGACTAGAAGGACTCATGAACATATAGGGCTAGTCGAAATCAAACAAAGCATCCATTTAGATGTTCCTGATGTCTATATTATGGCTCAACAGGCGACCCAAGTTTTCTATATACTGTGGGAGTGCCAAACTTATCCAAATCTGAATGATTGGGATGTCGTTTATGAAGTGCCGCCACATGTTAGACTACCTCCCCACAATGAAGAGGATTATGAACCTCACATTAACCCAGACACATATGAAGGTGAATTCTTCTAAGAAACACTCTTTCCAAAAAACGCTTCAAGAAACGCTTTACTTCACACCAGAACATTGAAGTAGACAGCGATAGTGAACCTGACTTCACCCCTGAGCCGGAACAAGAAGAGCCTGAACAAGAAGAGGTTACTGATGCGGATGACTTGTCAATGGTTGAACGATTATGTAAAGGTGGCCTTCCACATGTTGATGCCGCTGAACCCGATGAGCACTTCATTGATGATAGTGATGATGATGATGCATTTATTGATCCTGGAGCATTTATTGAACCCAACGATCAAGATTATTATTAGGTATTCAATTTTTTATGTTGTACTTGATTTATATAAATGCTTGTATGATTGTATGATTTATATAGTTACTTGTATGATTTCTTACTTTCTATGATTGTTTGTTATACATAGTGCCATGGTCTTGATATCCGTCCCCGTCGGCCCTTGCCCGGTTTATGATTCAGATGTGGTATATTCTCTATTATAACTATTTGTTGCATTTCACATTTATGACAATTATGGCCATCAAGTTGACATAGAGATATTTTTATCTAGGAGGTATGTGAAACAGAAATTGCAACCGACCCTCTTGTTGAGAAGTTAAATTTAGTTGAAAAATAAAATGAGTATTTGAAAGAAAGAATTAGAAGAATTGAAGAAGAGAAGATGAAATTGGAGTTGTATGTTGCCGATGTCCTCGATGATCACAAGATGAAGACGAATGCAATGCGCTTGAAGATTAAGAAGATTAGAAAATATGCCATTGATAATGAGGCTTGGTATCATTATGCCGTTGGATCAATTATTACCTTAGTTGCGATCTTCATCACATTTGTTGTGATGAGGGTAAGTTTTCTCTAGTGTTTTGCTTAACAAATGCATACTTAGCTTATTTTCCTCCTAAATGGCATAATTACCTAAGTTAGATAAAAAATGAGCTATACTTACGTAAGTTGGCTCAAAATGGCATCATCACCTAGGTTAGCACAAAAATGACCTATACTTACCTTATTTTCCTCCAAATTGACATAATAAGGTTAGTTGGCTAAAAATGGCACAATTACGTATGTTAGCTCTAAAATGACACAAATAAGGAATAAGAAGAACAAAAACAAGAAAGAGGAGAAAAAGAAAGAATAGAAGAAGAAAGAGAAGAAAAAAGAAAGAATAAAAGAAGAAGAATGAGAATGAGGAGGAAAGGGATAAAAAGGTAGAAGAGAAGAAGAAAGATGAGAAAAGAAGAAGAAGAAAATTCTTCTTCTTCTAGTCTTCTCTTATTCTTCTTCTTTCTTCTTCTAGTCTTCTTCTTCTTCTTCTTCCTCTAGTCTTCTTCTTCTTCTAACTTTCTTACTCCCATTTTTGTAGGTATGATTCACTTCATGGAAGCATCATTGATGGACTGCTAGTGTTTAGTTCTTGTTTTCATTTGTATTGATGAACAATGTGAAACTATGTATGTATATATGGATGAACTCCATGAAACTATGTATGCATTGGATCTTTTAATACCCTATGTGTTCTGTTGCATTCATGGACTGCTAGATGTTTGATACATGGGCTGCTAGATGTATATAGGACTCCTCTTCTGTACTCATGGGAGTATGTACTCTCATTCTCAACATACCTCATATATGCATTAATTATACCTCTTTATTATTCTCAATATACTTCATTAAATATTCTAAGATACCCCAATACGAGTTTTGTTGAAAAAATATCATCTGCGATGTACTTTTTGTAATATACCTTTTTCACGTACAAACACATTAGTATATACATAAACATTTAAAAATATGTAGACTCACATGAATTTTTTCATGGAACTCATTTTGGGGTATCTAATAATTACTAATGAAGTATATTAAAAATAATAAAGTGGTATAAAAGATTCATCTATGTGCTATATGAGAAGCGGGAGTACATACTCCCAGGAGTACACAACCATTTTCCTATATATATATATATATATATATATATATATATATATATATATTGCTGTTCTAAGAATGATCATGATGCCCTCATATCCGTATTTTATTTTATCGACACCTCTATCTCTAAAAATGTGGACATATTTTTGGATTTTGGCTTTCGCTTGAGGACAAGCGAGGTCTAAGCTTGAGGGAGTTGATACGTCCATTTTGCATCATGCTTTTATATCAATATTTATTGCATTATGGGCTGTTATTACACATTATGTCACAATACTTATGTCTATTCTCTCTTATTTTACAAGGTTTACATGAAGAGGGAGAATGCCGGCAGCTGGGATTCTGGGCTAGAAAAGGAGCAAATATTACAGACCTATTTTGCACAGCTCCAAAAGTCCTGAAACTTCACGGAAGTAATTTTTGGAATTAATAAAAAATAATGAGCGGAGAAAGCACCAGAGGGGGCCCGCACCCTGGCCACGAGGGTGGGGGGCGCGCCCTACCCCTTGGGCACGCCCCCTGCCTCGTGGGCCCCCTAGTGGCCCTCTGATGCCCATCTTCTGCTATATGAGGTCTTTGGTCCGAGAAAAAATCATAAGCAAGCTCATGGGACAAAACTCCGCCGCCACGAGGCGGAACCTTGGCGGAACCAATCTAGGGCTCTGGCGGAGCTGTTCTGCCGGGGAAACTTCCCTCTGGGAGGGGGAAATGATCACCATCGTCATCACCAATGATCCTCTCATCGAGAGGGGGTCAATATCCATCAACATCTTCACTAACACCATCTCATCTCAAACCCTAGTTCATCTCTTGTATCTAATCTTTGTATCCAAACCTCAGATTGGTACCTGTGGGTTGCTAGTAGTGTTGATTACTCCTTGTAGTTGTTGCTAGTTGGTTTACTTGGTGGAAGATCATATGTTCAGATCCATTATGCATATTAATACCCCTCTGATTATGAACATGAATATGCTTTGTGAGTAGTTATGTTTGTTCCTGAGGACATGGGAGAAGTCTTGCTATAAGTAGTCATGTGAATTTGGTATTCGTTCGTTATTTTGATGAGATGTATGTTGTCATCCCTCTATTGGTGTCATGTGAACGCCGACTACATGACACTTCACCATTGTTTGGGCCTAGAGGGAGGCATTGGGAAGTAATAAGTAGATGATGGGTTGCTAGAGTGATAGAAGCTTAAACCCTAGTTTATGCGTTGCTTCATAAGGGGCTGATTTGGATCCATATGTTTCATGCTATGGTTAGGTTTACGTTAATACTTCTATTGTAGTTGCGGATGCTTGCAATGGGGGTTAATCATAAGTGGGATGTTTGTCCAAGTAAGGACAGTACCCAAGCACCGGTCCACCCACATATGAAATTATCAAAGTATCGAACGCGAATCATATGAGCGTGATGAAAACTAGCTTGACGATAATTCCCATGTGTCCTCGAGAGCGGTTTCCTTCATATAAGAGTTTGTCCAGGCTTGTCCTTTGCTACAAAAAGGATTGGGCCACCTTGCTGCACCTTATTTACTTGCATTACTTGTTACTCGTTACAAATTACCTTATCACAAAACTATCTGTTACCGATAATTTCAGTGCTTGCAGAGAATACCTTACTGAAAACTGCTTATCATTTCCTTCTGCTCCTCGTTGGGTTCGACACTCTTACTCATCAAAAAGGCTACGATAGATCCCCTACACTTGTGGGTCATCAGTGCGACATTCTATAACTCAAGAATTCAAACTGATGCATACTAAAAGAGTTAGTGAACGGAATATGAAGAAGGATGACATAATTAGAGAAGATATTGAAGTTATAGATAATGTCTTCTTATTGTTAAACCAGACTTGCATGTGTTGCACTCGAAGAGGCCGGAGTCCATGCTTTCTTGAGAGATGAAATAAGGCGACATGTGTTGCCAAAATAAATGAGTTATGTATTATACTTCTGTTTTAAAATTATTGTTTGTAGATATGTAACTTACTTTATTGACTTTCTTAATGAAATTCAGCCAAGCATTCTGAACAAGTTTTTGTCCTCAGTAATGTTGTAGCATGATCAGAAGGTAATATTTTTTGAATAGCTTGTTTTGTTGAATCTATTAATATAATTGTGATTATTTGCTGCTTGTACAAATGAAGGTTCTACTTGTAACAATGCAAGTGGGTCAAGTAGAAAATTTATTGATATAGTTGAATCAAATGTTGAACATATGGTTGTTTTAACCTATCCAAATCTAATGAATATTTTTCATTGTGAAAAATACTTTTAGTTCATAATTGTTGTGCCGATGCACTAAGCTTGGTAAACTTATGTGTGGGATATGAAGGAGAAAGTAAGCAACACTTTAGATCCATAGTGTGCAAATGGTACTACATCATACATGAAAGAAAGGCATGAAACATGTGCTTATATATATATTTGACTGTACTGAAAAGTTCTTGAGTATTTAGAGTTGTTTTCATCATCTTGGATGGTCAAAGAAATTTCATCATCCAACGTACCACTTTAGAGGTATATTCCATTATTCATGTTTATCTGTAAAACTAATTTATTTCTTCTAATTATGGCAAATGTAGGGAAGATTCAGCAATTGCATCTCTGATGATAGGAATGTACTTTGATGGCATTGAAGTAAAATAAAAACTAACTAAGGTACATTTGAATGTTAATGTTTCATTCTAATTTGTTTATCAGCTCTATTGCTACTTACATAATTGCACATTCTTTTGTAGTACACATTTTCTATTATACGAGTACTAATGTTATGGCATTTACAAAAAATGGACTGTAATAAAGGAAAGCTGCCTTTACATCTTCATCAAATGATGTAGAAATTGTAGATCAAAATTCTTACGCATGAACTAAATATTTACTATTGGTAATAAGGATTAAGGTGTTGTGTGTTGACACATATAAGTTTGTATTGATTATTTTAATTATATGTAATTGTAGTATCTTAGAATGATTAGACGTAATATTTGAATTGTAATGCCATATTAAAGAGTTTGAACAATTTATATTAATTGATCTTGTTGTCATGGTGACCCACTTACAGATACTCAGTACTAACTGAATGTATACTACAAGTGTTAACTCACTGATAGGATAAAATAATTATATATAAATATATATATATATATATATATATATATATATATAGAAGAATTTATAGGATGAGAAACTATTGAATTAGTAAAGATTGTTAAATATAATGTGAACAACATTTATATTTACTAGAAGATCAGTCGATTACATCATTGTCAATTAAAGTACAATCTTAGTAGAAAAGATGTGAAAACCTACAATATCCCTAGATTTGAAGGACGCGGACGACAAAGAACTTATTTATCGTCGCTCTCTTTGCCGAGCAGGTTTGTCGTCGGTGGCAGACGACAAAGAGCTTTGATGTCCACTTTTGGTGCCTTTGCCATCTACCATGGCAGACTGCAAATAAGCTGATTCCTATAGTGCCACCTTGTCCATGATAATCCTATTATGTATTAACGATGTTTTTGTGGGTTGAACCACTTGGTCGACAACCCGATTGAGTCAATCATTCGCCACCTTTGTGAATATGAAGTTAACGTTAAGAAGGCATGTCAATATGTACAATGGAAATTGATTAGCCTCTTTAGTCATGGGCATCAAAATAATTTCACAAAAAATAGTCTTAAAAGCTTAGGGTGCTCCACATGGAGGTCCTCAAACAACTCCCCAACCTCCTAGAAGGTTTGATAGGCTAGGTTGAGAAGTCATCCGATCTAGGCAATTTATTATGAATCCAACTTCTCTCACCCTGTGTTCAGAAAAGAGGGGTTCCAAGGAGCTTGTTTTGACCATCCAAAACTTATTGAGATGTCATCTATTGAATCATTTAGAGAAATTACTCTAATTAATTGGGAGTTCCAAATAGACATATTATTTGGTAGTATAAGTCCATAGGGAAGTCGTGGAGAGAGAGAGAGAGAGAGAGATGTTGCTACGTAGCTACTACATCCAAATGGTAGCCTGAAAAAGACACCACTCAAGTGTAATCATGAGAGTGCATAATACATCTATTTATTTGAGCCGGCTAATCTAGATTGGATCTAAAGGAAGACTTTTTGGAGATTGGATCAATTGTTATCCTAGTCCATCCCTTGCAAAGAAATATTTAGTGTATAGCCACCCCTAAAACATTGTAATAATACGCAAAGGAGATATATATAGGGGAGAAGGCAATGCCCTCGGACAAGCAGACACGGGTGGGAGTACTATGTGGGTCATATGATGAACTCACTCGACAGGGTCGGACACATGGGTCAGTTGCATGGACTCCCTAGTGGTTGCCAAGGCTTGGCTTTTGTCATGTTTCCCTATCTTTCCTCCTTCACGTGTAATCTTTGAATATTTTCTCAAATTTTGTGGTTTTCTTTCAACTAACGAAAACATGAATTTTGTTAGCAGTGACTAGTAGGTTAGTCCTAAAGGAAAAATATCATATATGAGAAATTATTAAACTTTAAAGGAATATATGCGCTTCTGGTTGTAGTTGTCAAAAAACAACATAAGGGTTATACAGTGACAATGTTAGACATCAGAAATTTAATATAAGCTTCGTTCCACAAAAATATGGAAGTCCTACTCTTATTGTTGAGGATATCAAGGAAAAATAATAAAGAAGGGTGAGCGAGAACTCCATTGAAAGGAAAAACTCCAAACATGTGAACTTATGATAGAGAACCTTTTATTTGCATCGACAAAAGGTCAAATTTCCACCGAGAGGCAAGGTTGGAGAAAGTGCTAGCCTAGAACCTAGGTAGTGTTTAAGAACCCTAAGTGTAGCCTAGGTGGATGTATAGAATTGGCTATCAAGGTATATTTGGGGTTATATATGTGTACCAATATCAACTTAGATCATACATGTGAGTAAACTACCACATCTAGCCTTTAGAATATGGCCTAGGCCCATTCGACAAATCTATGTAACATGGCATGATTTCTCGCTTGAGTGGATAATTTCTTTCTTCCACTGCCTAGAGTTTCGCTTATGCCCTAGGCGAGGCATTTGGTCGTTGCCTAACGCCTAAGGGTGTCTAAGCGCCTTCTCGGCGCTGCCTTTTCTAGCATAGCCGAGAGATCTCTTCACACCACACTTGAGATGAAATCCCCTTCCATAAGAATGAGATGCCTTACAAGCTACTACGAGGCATTTTTATAGGCTCTTGGACTTGTACAAAATACTAGAAATACCTTTTTTTACTACAACCATCATCGCTCTTGGCAAGGAGGGAAAATAAGGACACCTCGTAGTCTTAGGGCTTCGTTTTTTGATATCTTTCTGAATTTTTGAGGGTATGTCTCCTACTCAAGGAGGCGAGGAGGCGATGGCTCTTTGATGATGGAATACGATTCTCCTTGCCTAGGCCCCATTCTGACGGTGCTTCTACTATTGCTGGAGGGAGTGTGAAGGTTTGTCTCATGGGATTTGGTTGGCGTTTGTCTTTGGTGGATCCACATGGATCGGGTCTTTGTTCGTCGGCGGTGGATGTTGTTCTGGTTCACTGGTCCAGTAGTGATTAACGCGACGACTTTCCGATTGTCTTCTACAACAAGATTTGCCCACCTCCGGTGAGTGAGGGGCAAGAACGGCGGCGCATCTTCGGCTCACTACAGTGCTTATAGTCGTTGAAAGGTGGTCTATGGATTTGGATGTCATTTTTACTTCTGTTGTTTTTTACATTACCGTGACAGTTAATGAATAGATTGGAAGCTTTTCCCCTAAAAACGCGAAGGGAAACGTTTGGAGACGGTGCGCCGGCCGAAGCTTCGGCCGGTCGCCTGCTACCTCGTGCTCCTGTGTCGATGAGACCTGCATTCGCACCCTATCTGCTGCAGCCCAACCTCGCAGGCGAGGCCTCCGTCCACCCCCGCATCACGCCCCTACCCCGTTGTAGCCTAATCTCACTGGCAAGGCCGCTCTACCCCCCGCATCGACCCTCTACCCGCGGCAGCCCAATCTCGCCGGCGAGGCCGCCGTCCACTACACGGCCGGCGATTTCCCCACGCGCACGACACATCCACCCCCTACCTACGGTCTTCACGCGCGCGCATCCCCTGCCCCCTCCTCCCGGGCTGTGTTTGGGCAACCACAAGCTCCATTGCCGGCGGCCAAGCGCTCCCTCGCCGGCCGCCATGGCTGCCTGCAGCCATGCCCGGATCCTCCCGCGTATACAAGTGTTGCAACCGTCACCTATAAAAGCTTCAACAACCGTTGAAAAAAGCTTCAACCATAGACATAGAAAGCTTCAATGGCACTGCACAACAAGGGAAAGCGGCAACCGTTGTTGGATTTTGCTACAACCGGCAAAGCTGTTTGCTACATCCATCAGGTAGAGCTGCGACCTCGCGAAGGACGACAATGATTTTTTTGCTGCAACCGTAGCAGGATTTTGCTACTATCGTTGGAGGTTTTTACTACATCCATGTAAGGCGGAGCTGCGACCTCGCGAAGGCGGCGACGACGTTTTTGCTGCACCTGTAGTTTGATTTTGCTACTACCAGTGAAATTGTTTGCTACATCCATTGAGCTACAACGGGTGAGAAGCTACAACCATTGTGGAAAAAGCTACAACGGGTGAAACAAAAAGCTTTCAACCGCCTGCAGGCGCTGACGTGCTGCACGGGGATGCTTCAACCATCTAAACCTTTTTGCTACATGCGTCATTCTTTGTTGCAGGGACAAGAGAGAAGCAGGTGTCACAACCGGTGCACATCGGAGCTACAACCGTCAACCCAAAATGCTACGACTGATGGCATTTTTTGCTGGAACCAGAGAAAGAATAGGCTTCGACAGACGTGCGTTATAGCTGCAACCATACTGAAAAATGCTACGTCCGGCAACCAAAAAAGCTACATCCGATTTTGAAAAAAGTTTCAACTGGATACGGGGTAGCTGGAGGTCGGCCACCGCACAGCTGAAAAAAGCTGCAACCGGCATCGAGAATAGCTACTACCCGCTTTTAAAAAAGCTTCAAACTGAAAACAGCTAGATAACAATGGCGACCGGCGACGACGGTGCTGCGTGGCGGTGCTGCGATGGGCGCATGGCGAGCTACGACAGCAGGCCGGTGGCGATGCTGGAACCCTCATCTGGTGGTGCTGCAATCAGGCGGTGTGACACACGTCGAGATGCAAGGAGGAGCTGCATCCGGTGAGCTGCGGCGGCGTCGGCGATCTGTGACATGGACCGCCCCCCGTGAGCTGCGACGTCGAGCAGGCCCGTCGAGGTGCGATGGGGCGGTCGAGTAGGCCCGACGAGCTGCGACGGGGCGGCCAAGGGCGCGCACGAGGAGGCTGACCTGCAGATTGTTGGGGAACGTAGCAGAAATTCAAAATTTTCTACGCATCACCAAGATCAATCTATGGAGTAATCTAGCAACGAGGGGAAGGAGAGTGCATCTACATACCCTTGTAGATCGCTAAGCGGAAGCGTTCAAGTGAACGGGGTTGATGGAGTCGTACTCGTCGTGATCGAAATCACCGAAGATCCTAGTGCCGAACGGACGGCACCTCCGCGTTCAACACACGTACAGCCCGGTGACGTCTCCCATGCCTTGATCCAGCAAGGAAAGAGGGAGAGGTTGAGGAAGACTCCATCCAGCAGCAGCACAACGGTGTGGTGGTGGTGAATGAGCGTGGTGATCCAGCAGAGCTTCTCCAAGCACCGCGAGATATGAGGAGGGAGAGAGGTAGGGCTGCGCCAACAAGAGGAGAGTAACTCGTGTGTATTGGGCAGCCCAAGCCTCAACTATATATAGGGGGAGGGGAGGGGCTGCGCCCCCACCTAGGGTTCCCTCCCTAGGAGTGGCGGCAGCCCCCTAGATCCCATCTAGGGGCGGCCAAGGGGAGGGGAGAGGGGGAGGCGCACCAGGGTGGGCCTTAGGGCCCATCTGCCCTAGGGTTTGCCCCCCTTCCCACTCCCTTGCACCTTGGGCCTTGGTGGGGGGGCGCACCAGCCCACCTGGGGCTGGTCCCCTCCCACACTTGGCCCATGCAGCCCTCCGGGGCTTGTGGCCCCACTTGGTGGACTCCCGGGACCCTCCCGGTGGTCCCGGTACGTTACCGATAAAACCCGAAACTTTTCCGGTGACCAAAACAGGACTTCCCATGTATAAATCTTTACCTCCGGACCATTCCGGAACTCCTCGTGACGTCCGGGATCTCATCCGGGACTTCGAACAACATTCGGTAACCACGTATATCTATTCCCTATAACCCTAGCGTCATCGAACCTTAAGTGTGTAGACCCTACGGGTTCGGAAAGCATGCAGACATGACCGAGACGTTCTCCGGTCAATAACCAACAGCGGGATCTGGATACCCATGTTGGCTCCCACATGTTCCACGATGATCTCATCAGATGAACCACGATGTCGAGGATTCGATCAATCCCGTATACAATTCCCTTTGTCTAGCGGTATTGTACTTGCCCGAGATTCGATCGTCGGTATCCCGACATCATGGTATGCATCATATCCAATAGGGGGCAGTTATGATGTTCGGACACACCATCACACTATGGTGTTCCAGGCTGTATTAGTCGTGAAACAATTTCCACAATGTCTTAATTCTGTGCCAAACTCGTAATTCAGATATTCATCTCTATGATCATATCATAGATATTTTATCCTCTTGTCACGATGATCTTTCAACTTCACCCTGAAATTACTTGAACCTTTCAATAATTCAGACTCGTGATTCATCAAGTAAATATACTCAACATCTACTCAAATCATCTGTGAAGTAAGAACATAACGATATCCACTACACGCCTCAGCACTCATTGGACTGCACACATCAAAATGTATTACTTCCAACAAGTTGCTTTCTAGTTCCATTTTACTGAAAAAGAGGCTTTCAGTCATCTTGCCCATGTGGTATGATTTGCATGTCTCAAGTGATTCAAAATCAAGTGAGTCCAAACGGTCCATTTGCATGGAGTTTCTTCCTGCATATACACCAATAGACATGGTTCGCATGTCTCAAACTTTTAAAAACGAGTGAGCCCAAAGATCCATCAACATGGAGCTTCTTCATGCGTTTTATACCGATATGACTTACGTGGCAGTGCCACAAGTAGGTGGTACTATCTTATATCTTTTGGCATGAACATGTGTATCACTACGATCGAGATTCAATAAACCATTCATTTTAGGTGTAAGACCATTGAAGGTATTATTCAAATAAACAGAGTAACTATTATTCTCCTTAAATGAATGACCGTATTGTGATAGGCATAATCCAATCATGTCTATGCTCAACGCAAACACCGAATAACAATTATTTAGGTCTAACACCAATCTCGATGGTAGAGGGAGTATGCGATGCTTGATCACATCAAGCTTGGAAACATTTCCAACACATATCGTCATCTCACCTTTAGCTAGTCTCTGTTTATTCCGTAGCTTTTATTTCGAGTTACTAACACTTAGCAACCGAACCGGTATCTAATACCCTGGTGCTACTAGGAGTACTAGTAAAGTACACATTAACATAATGTATATCCAATATACTTCTATTGACCTTGCCAGCCTTCTCATCTACCAAGTATCTAGGGTAATTCTGCTCCAGTGGCTGTTCCCCTTATTACAGAAGCACTTAGTCTCGGGTTTGGGTTCAACCTTGGGTTTCTTCACTAGAGCAGCAGCTGAATTGCCATTTCATGAAGTATCCCTTCTTGCCCTTGCCCTTCTTGAAACTAGTGGTTTCACCAACCATCAATAATTGATGCTCCTTCTTGATTTCTACTTTTGTGGTGTCAAACATCGCGAATATCTCAAGGATCATCATATATGTCCCCGATATATTATAGTTCATCATGAAGCTCTAGCAGCTTGGTGGTAATGACTTTGGAGAAACATCACTATCTCATCTGGAAGATCAACTCCTACTTGATTCAAGCGATTGTTGTACTCAGACAATCTGAGCACAAGCTCAACAATTGAGCTTTTCTCCCTTAGTTTGCAGGCTAAGAAACTCGTCGGATGTCTTATACCTCTTGACTTGGGCACGAGCCTGAAATCCCAATTTCAGCCCCCAAAACATCCCATATGTTTCGCGACGTTTCAAAACGTCTTCGGTGCCTCAACTCTAAACCGTTTAACTGAACTATCACGTAGTTATCAAAACGTGTATGTCAGATGTTCGCAACATCCACATACGACGTTCGAGGTTCAGCACACTGAGCGGTGCATTAAGGACATAAGCCTTCTATGAAGCAATGAGGACAATCCTCAGTTTACGGACCTAGTCCGCATAATTGCTACTATCAACTTTCAACTAAATTTTCTCTAGGAACATATCTAAACAGTAGAACTGAAGCGCGAGCTATGACATAATTTGCGAAGACCTTTTGACTATGTTCAGGATAATTAAGTTCATCTTATGAACTCCCACTCAGATAGACATCCCTCTAGTCATCTAAGTGATTACATGATCCGAGTCAACTAGGCCGTGTCTGATCATCACGTGAGACGGTCTAGTCAACATCGGTGAACATCTTCATGTTGATCGTATCTACCATATGACTCATGCTCGACCTTTCGGTCTCTTGTGTTCCGAGGCCATGTCTGTACATGCTAGGCTCGTCAAGTAAACCTAAGTGTTTTGCATGTGTTCCGAGGCCATGTCTGTACATGCTAGCCTCGTCAACACCCGTTGTATTCGAACGCAAGAATCTATCACACCCGATCATCACGTGGTGCTTCTAAACGACGAACTTTCGCAACGGTGCACAGTTAGGGGGAACACTTTCTTGAAATTTTAATGAGGGATCATCTTAGTTACTACCGTCGTTCTAAGCAAATAAGATGTATAAACATGATAAACATCACATGCAATCAAATAGTGACATGATATGGCCAATATCATATTGCTCCTTTTGATCTCCATCTTCGGGGCTCCATGATCATCATCGTCACCGGCATGACACCATGATCTCCATCATCATGATCTCCATCATCGTGTCTCCATGAAGTTGTCTCGCCAACTATTACTTCTACTACTACAGCTAACGGTTAGCAATAAAGTAAAGTAATTACATGATGTTTATGTTGACACGCAGGTCATAAATAAATTAAGACAACTCCTATGGCTCCTGCCGGCTGTCATACTCATCGACATGCAAGTCGTGATTCCTTATTACAAGAACATGATCATCTCATACATCACATATATCATTCATCACATCCTTTTTGGCCATATCACATCACATAGTATACCCTGCAAAAACAAGTTAGACGTCCTCTAATTGTTGTTTGCATGTTTTACGTGGCTGCTATGGGTTTCTAGCAAGAACGTTTCTTACCTACGCAAAAACCACAACGTGATATGCCAATTCCTATTTACCCTTCATAAGGACCCTTTTCATCGAATCCGATCCAACTAAAGTGGGAGAGACAGACACCCGCTAGCCACCTTATGCAAGTAGTGCATGTCAGCCGGTGGAACCAGTCTCACGTAAGAGTACGTGTAAGGTCGGTCCAGGCCGCTTCATCCCACAATGCCGCCGAATCAAGATTGGACTAGTAACGGTAAGCATATTGAACAAAATCAACGCCCACAACTACTTTGTGTTCTACTCGTGCATAGTAACTACGCATAGACCTAGCTCATGATGCCACTGTTGGGGAACGTAGTAGAAATTCAAAATTTTCTACGCATCACCAAGATCAATCTATGGAGTAATCTAGCAACGAGGGGAAGTAGAGTGCATCTACATACCCTTGTAGATCGCTAAGCGGAAGCGTTCAAGTGAACGGGGTTGATGGAGTCGTACTCGTCGTGATCCAAATCATCGGAGATCCTAGTGCCGAACAGACGGCACCTCCGCGTTCAACACACGTACAGCCTGATGACGTCTCCCATGCCTTGATCCAGCAAGGAAAGAGGGAGGGGTTGAGGAAGACTCCATCCAGCAGCAGCAGAACGGCGTGGTGGTGGTGGATGAGCGTGGTGATCCAGCAGAGCTTCGCCAAGCACCGCGAGATATGAGGAGGGAGAGAGGTAGGGCTGCGCCAGCAAGAGGAGAGGAACTCGTGTGTATTGGGCAGCCCAAACCTCAACTATATATAGGGGGAGGGGAGGGGCTGTGCCCCCACCTAGGGTTCCCTCCCTAGGGGTGGCGGCAGCCCCCTAGATCACATCTAGGGGCGGCCAAGGGGAGGGGAGAGGGGGAGGCGCACCAGGGTGGGCCTTATGGCCCATCTGCCCTAGGGTTTGCCCCCCTTCCCAGTCCCTTGCGCCTTGGGCCTTGGTGGGGGGCGCACCAGCCCACCTGGGGCTGGTCCCCTCCCACACTTGGCCCATGCAGCCCTCCGGGGCTTGTGGCCCCACTTGGTGGACCCCCGGGACCCTCCCGGTGGTCCCGGTACGTTACCGATAAAACCCGAAACTTTTCCGGTAACCAAAACAGGACTTCCCATATATAAATCTTTACCTCGGACCATTCCGGAACTCCTCCTGACGTCCGGGATCTCATCCGGGACTCTGAACAACATTCGGTAACCACGTATATCAATTCCCTATAACCCTAGCGTCATCGAACCTTAAGTGTGTAGACACTACGGGTTCGGGAAGCATGCAGACATGACCGAGACGTTCTCCGGTCAATAACCAACAGCGGGATCTGGATACCCATGTTGGCTCCCACATGTTCCACGATGATCTCATCGGATGAACCACGATGTCGAGGATTCGATCAATCCCGTATACAATTCCCTTTGTCTAGTGGTATTGTACTTGCCCGAGATTCGATCGTCGGTATCCCGATACCTTGTTCAATCTCGTTACCGGCAAGTCTCTTTACTCGTTCCATAACACATCATCCCGTGATCAACTCCTTGGTCACATTGTGCACATTATGATGATGTCCTACCGAGTGGGCCCAGAGATACCTCTCCGTTTACACGGAGTGACAAATCCCAGTCTTGATTCGTGCCAACCCAACAGACACTTTCGGAGATACCCGTAGTGCACCTTTATAGCCACCCAGTTACGTTGTGACGTTTGGCACACCCAAAGCACTCCTACGGTATCCGGGAGTTGCATAATCTCATGGTCTAAGGAAATGATACTTGACATTAGAAAAAGCTTTAGCATACGAACTACATGATCTTGTGCTAGGCTTAGGATTGGGTCTTGTCCATCACATCATTCTCCTAATGATGTGATCCCGTTATCAACGACATCCAATGTCCATGGTTAGGAAACCGTGACCATCTATTGATTAACGAGCTAGTCAACTAGAGGCTTACTAGGGACATGGTGTTGTCTATGTATCCACACATGTATCTGAGTTTCCTATCAATACAATTCTAGCATGGATAATAAACGATTATCATGAACAAGGAAATATAATAATAACCAATTTATTATTGCCTCTAGGGCATATTCCCAACACTGATTTCCTTTTTTCCCTCGCGCAAGGAAGAAGAAGGTAAGGGGGAATCGTTTTCTTTGGCGGGATCCAGCGGCCCAGGCGGTCGGATCCAACGGCTGCTGTGCGACCGGCCCAACAGTTGGGCCGGTGCGCCGGCGCAGATCGTTGCCCAAACACAAAAGCTGATATATATGGTTGATCTAGGGGCACGGTGGAAAGCGGATTTTATACTGCAGTAATGCTCCAAGGTGCTGATTGACTTCTACTATATGACCCGTTTTTGACTTTTACCACTGTCTATTATCTTCACATGTACGAACAAAAAAGTACATGTAGATAAAAGTCATGGGATATGTGTGAAAAATGTTTTTCTACCACTAGTAGAAAAAGGGTCATTAATCCCGGTTCATAAGGGCCTTTAATCCCGGTTTTCGAACCGGGACTAAAGGGTCGTTACTAAAGGCCCCCCCTTAGTCCCGGTTCTTACACGAACCGGGACTAAAGGCCCTCCACGTGGCCATTGGCTAGAGCTCCACCAGCTCCACCTTTAGTCCCGATTGGTAACATCAACCGGGACTAAAGGTATTTTTTTTGAATATTTTTTTTGATTTTCAAATTTTTAAATTATTTTATAGTTTAATCTCTAATCACCCACCCCTCATCACTACTCAATTTAACTTCTAATCTCTAATCACCCCTCATCATTTGAAATCATCTAACTTCCCGATCGTCACCCATCCCTCTCACTACTCCAGCCAAAGCACGCTTAACTTTCGGGTTCTATTCTCCTTCGTCTCCAAGTTTGCACTTGTTGTTTTCCTGACAATACTAAGATGTCAATCCTATTAACCCTCGGGAGTTTAGCTTGAGCATGAAGTCACACATTTCACTGTTTGAGTTTGAAACTATTATTGTACAAAACAATAATTATTTAGTAACACTAATATTTCTTGAATAAATAGTTTTACCACAATTTGACCACAGTTTGACCAGATCTAACCAAAATTCAGAAAAACCGAAATAATTATTTAGTAACACTAATATTTCTTGAATAAATAGTTTGACCATTGTTAGACCACAATTTGATCAGAGTTGACAAAAATTCAAAAAAACTGAAATAATTATTTAATAACACTAATACTCGTGAATAATTATTTAATAACACTAATACTTCCCGACTGTCTAGTACTGGTGCGCTGGTCCAATAGGGATTAACACGACAATTTCCCGATTGTCTAGTACAACAAGATTTGCCCGCCTCCGGTGAGTGAGGGGCGATGACGCCGGCGCGTCTTTGGCTCGCTACAGTGCTTATAGTCGTCGCTAAGTGGTCTACGGATCTGGATGTAATTTTTACTTCTGGTGTTCTTTATACTACCTTGTCAGTTGATGAATAGATCGTAAACTTTTCCAAAAAAAAGAGGAAAAGTGATATATATGGTTGGTCTAGGGAGCACCATGGAAAGTGCCTTTTATACTGCAGTAATGCTCCAAGCTGCTCATTGGCTTCTACTATATGACTCTTCTTTGATTTTTACCACACTGTATTATCTTCACATGTACGAACAAAGAGTACATGTAGATAAAAATTATAGGATATGTATGAAAAATGAATTTCTACCTGGGATCCATTGTTCTTCGAGCTTGTGCACTTGCTTTTCACTGATACACAGCGGAGCATAAAGATGCACTTCCTAACAAGAAGAGACTAATGCACACCAACGCCCAAAATATTGGTAACGCTGTTAGCCGCTATGCAACCGGTCCGTAAAGTAACTAAATTAAAATAGTCTAACTATAACTCTTCTTTTTACTAGTACATATGAAACATTATGATGCCCTAAGATAACACAAAAAACACAACAAAACATTATTTATGTAACAACCAAAAATAAAACAATACAACTTAGACAATACTAGTAAGCGCACCACATGACAACGCACGACACGTCGGATGTGGCAATTTCAAAGTGTTCATCGTGTGTACAAGAAATTCACATGGTTGTAACGAAACAATAAATTAATAAAAAAAGAGTTGAAAGAGAAAGGAGCCATGACAATCTTACGGCAATTTACAGGGGAAAAACATGATCACAAATCAAAACAGCCTTGTACTTCTTCGGTGGCTTAATGGTTAACCACGTTGCACTTCTTCCTGATCTCGCCCTGGCTTCCGGTGAGCGGGTTGGCATTGCCCATCTTGATCATGGAGGCGGCAAAGTCGGCGAAGAACTCGTCCTTGAATGCTCCGGTGGCATGGCGCTGGACGTAGGCGCGGGTGAAGGGGTCGGTGAGGAGGGCACCGTCGGAGTGGAAGAGGCCCCTCCGCTTACTCACCAGCTTGAAGTAATCGGTGTCGAAGGTCTTGAAGCTGCCGGGGTCCATCTCCACCAGTGTGGTGTTGTCGTTGAGGCTAGCACACTTGCTCTTTAGCCGCATCATGTACTGCAGCTCCAGCGTGGGGTCGATGTCGCTGGGGTTCTCCATGCCGGTGAAGTTGTAGAGCCGGTCGGAGAAGGAGAAGCAGTGCGACGTCCCGATGGTGTGCCCGGCGGACAAGACGACAAGGTCCTTTGCGTCGAGGTTCACGGCGGCGAAAAGCTGGGTGAGCACGGTGAAGTTGGAGGTCGGGGGTGGCAGAGCGTCGGTCTCGTTGGAAATGGACACGCTGCCGTCTCGCCGGCCCAGAGGAACTGTCCAGAATGGACCCTTGCTCTGAAGAAACCATGATCGAGCAGCATTAGAATTAGGCTTCCACACGTACCGTGTCATTTGAAAAATGGCATAGTAGGAGTACTCTACTCACCAGCCATACTGCGTCCCTGGCAATGAGGGCGAGGATGTCGGCGCAGGAGACGGTGTCGGGGCAGGCCTTCTCCACCGCGGCCTTCACCCTCTCGACAAACCCGAAGCCTCGCAGCGTCTGGTTCGGCTGCGCGTCCTTCTCCGCCGTCTTGTTGGCCGAGTCCAGCAGAACCGAGCCGTCGCACCCCTGCATTAATTAATGGCGGTCACTTGTCAGGCCACCGCACACAATAGGGTAAGGGCAGGAGAGACAACATGCATGCAAATGTAGCTTACCCTGACGAAGCAGTCGTGGAAGTGCATCCGGAGGAGCGGCCCAGCGAGGCTAGGCGCTAGTGACAGAGCCCTCACCATCTCCTTCCTCACGACGTCCTCCACGCTGGGGCACGACTCGCTGTAGAACTTGTCGTGCAGCTGCGCCCGCCCGCACGTTGCAGCCACCGCCGCGAGCAGCAGCGCCACCATCGTCGCAGCCCTGGACGCCATCTTCTCGGCCAAGAAGCTTGTTTCTTTCTTGGCTATGCAAGAAACGACGATGGCTAGTTGATCCGGAGAAGCTTGAGCTGCTGCTGCTGCTGATGAACTGGCGCCGGGGAAATATATAGCGCCGGAGTGTCCCCACGCCTGCATGTGGTGGGCTGTCCTCCGGAGCAGCAGGTAAAATTCCCGTGGTTTAATGAGTTGTTCCTTGTTTGCACTCTGCGGAATCTTTGCCGTGGCAGGTACACCGACGGCGCACGGTATGTATAATGGAGGCGGCCGGACAGCCAGACGGAAGCACATCATTAGATGAATTCACTAATTTTTTCTAGACAGCAATCTACTCACTAACTTACTAATTAGTTATGAGTTATCACGGAGAAAACTGCGGTGCCAAGTTGTAATCAACAAAGGCTACTGGCAATGAGTGAATGCCACCTACTGGTAGTTTGCGAGCGTGGGAATTTCATGATGCATATATTTGTACCGGTGCCACATGCTATCCTGAATATATATATATATATATATATATATATATATATATATATATACTTGAGATTTTTTCAGGCAATATACGTACTTACACAAACACTAATTAGAGGTACCTCGCAAAATTACCCTGCAACCACTAGGGGCTTGTTTGGTTGTCACCTACGAATTTGTCTGCGTTGCATACATGTCTTAGTTGGGCATGGCTAAGAGAAAACAGGCAAACGAAATCTGCATCTGCACCTCATTTGATCGCTCACATCTAGACTTCCTGCATTAGGGGAACGGTTTTGGCATGCTGTTTGGTGTCCTGTATTGTCTCCACTCATGCAACTACACAGTGTTTGATTGTATATATACACAGGATATGATTAAGAGCTAATACCTACGCATGACATAACACATAGAGTTACAATAGAGTTCCTTGGCAGTGTGCCCGTGATGGTGGCATTAGTGGAAGCAGAGGGCGAGGAGGCTGAGAGAAAAGACGCCGGCGGCAGCGCCAGGCACAATATGGCGCCCATCTGACAAGGTTGACAACTACACATAACACTGGCGACGACATGACGACAAGGAAGAAAAATATGAAGGAGAAATGCAATTTGCATGCCATGGCCGCGTTAGAGCAACTCTAGCGAACCCCTAAAAGTCACAAACCCGCAAAATATCGGCGAGTATATGGGTTCGGCCCAATTTTCTGGCCAGAACAGAGCCCGTATACTTGCCCGGCTCGTAAATATATTTACCGCGGCCCGCAACCCTCCCCCCCCCAAGCAGTATATCTACGGGTTTGCGGTGCATATGCGGGTCGAACCCCTATCTCCTGCTGCCGCGTCTCGCCGCAATTCCCCACTCGCCTCCTTACATTTTCTCGCCAACAGTGAGCCCCTTCCATCTCCAAAAGACATGTGGGGCAGCATGCGGAGCTCCGGCCACGGCTCTGGGAGTAGCTCCGGCAGGGGCGGTAGCCCCGAGCGCGAGCGGCGTGTCTGCTTGGACGGCGCGAGGAAGCGCGGGGCGAGGAACTGGACGAACAAGTCTCGAGCCGCTGCCGAGCTTCCTCGTCCGTGAGACGGAGGAATACGACCGTCGGCACGGGCGTACGCCCTCCTTAGCCGCGGGCTCGTCCTCCGCCGCGAGATCTTCCCACGCCACAATCTCTTCCTCTTCTGGCGCGAGGCTTCTCCCCATGAAGAGGGAGTGGTCGGAGGAGCCGGTGGAGATCGAGGTCATCGCCGTCAAGCAGGAACCGGAGGTGATCGAGCGACGACGGGTCATCGAGCCCAAAGATTTCGTGGCCGATTTCAACGCGAAGGCGTCCGCCATTGCCGAGCGGAGCTTGTGCGAGGAGGCGGAGCGCCGGCGCCACGACGACATGGTCGACGACCTCCTCCTCCAGCAGGCGGTCGCGGCCAACCTTGCCGTGAAGGAGAAGGACGACAAGTGGCGGCGCATCCGCAAGGAGCTGAGGTCGAAGTTCATCGATCTCGTCAGCTCCCACGAGGACTGAGCTCCTCCACCGCGTCGTCCTCAGCCGTGAGCTCATCCATTTTGGTATATCGATCTCGGCCTCGCTGCCACGAATCCCCCTCCCTCTAGTAGTAGTAATAGAATGTAGTATGTATGATAATGTAGCATGTGATGATGAACTATGAATGATAATTTAGTATGTGATGAACTAGTGTGGTTGCAATTTCTCCCGCGAAAGTATTATTCAAATTATGCAGTTTCATATACGGGTTCTATTCTGCCACACACAATTTTGACCGGCAAAACAGTTCTTCATCGAACTGTAAACGCCTTATGCGGGTCACGGTTTTACGGTGTCTGCTAGAGTTGCTCTTAGTGCAAGAGGACGCAGAGGAGGAGGCCAAAAAGAACAAAGCTAATGACGGCATCGGTGTAGTAGGACGGGAGTGTGGAGTTAGAGAGGACCAATGCCGGCGATGGCTTCAGTGCAGCACAACATGGGATAGAAGACATAGAGGATCAACGACCGCTCGAGTGTAGTAGGATGCGGGAGAGGAGGTTGAGAGGAAACGACGCCGGAGGTGGCGCTAGTGCAACATCACGCGGCAGAGGAGGCCGAGAGGAACGACGCTAACAGTGGCGTCAATGTAGCAGGACACCTGACTGGACACCGAGATTAAGCTCTGTCCTTAACACACATCACACATATGCATATGTATGTTTTAACGAGGAAGAATTTACATCTAGTCTACGATCGTCGAAACAGAAAATGTGCAATACAAAAGTCATGCGAAACTGCAAGATGAAGCAACTGGTTAAAGGAAGTTTCAAACGGTCAACCGTGCGCAACAAATTTAACAAAATATGTCCAAAATAGCTTCAAACATGAACACGAAATTGAGCATTTACGGTTGAAGAAACTACGAACCAGTGACCTGAATGAAACCATAACATTGATGGTGCATCTTTTTCATGTAGAGGTTATCTCGAATCAAAGCATCGTTGTGTAGATTAGAAAAGACGACAAAGAAAGAAGATTAGAGACGAGCTTAATGGAGGTAGAAGAACATAGCAGGTATAAAGCTCGCATCCCTCAAGTCTCCTCAGGTGCAACAAGGTCCACCATGTGCGTTCGATGTGCCTCAACTCAGTTTGGCTTGCTGAAAACTGTCGATTTGACCGTTCCTAGCGGGCTTGATTGGGAGGTGCTTTAAAATCTGTGCGTTACAGGCCAAACAATGAATGTAGATAAACAAACATGCCATTTTCTTCCCACACAGACCTGATTGACCTATATACAGGGTACCAAACACGCCCTAGGTGATGCCTCTAGGGTTGGATTTCTAAGTTTCGTATCAATGCCATGTAGCCAACGACCAACCATGTTTTGACATTATGTGACAGGTGCAAATTAGAGGCTACCAGTAGAAATGATTTGGTTTTTAGTGGGAAAACTCTTCTCCTTCAGGTTTTTCTTTCTGTATACACTCACTTTGTATGTGATCTATGCTGCATCAAATAAAATACCAACTGATTTTCAAGACGGCGCGTATATAGTTGGAGGGGGTGCGAGGGACGTTTTTACCCAACGTAGATGGCAACATAATCTCTGGATCGGCCCACCACCTCCTTCGATATAGACATAGTGTCAGTACTATACAACTCTACTGTTGTAGATACGTTAATGTCTTTTACTATATGTTTGTTAGACTGTCGGTGTTTGGCTGCATGCATTTTAGTTATGTAAAGGTCGGGTGTCGTTCATCATGCTTTATATCCGCTTTATACTACATTTGACTTAATAAAAACACCATGCTCGCAAAAAAAGACTTAATAAAAACACCCTTTATAAAAAATGGATGATTGACCATGTAGCCCGAGAAAATTTGTAATCAAAGTAAATGTGCTTCCTATATAGTTCCGTCTATTTGACATAAAAACATTGTCTACTTCAATACAAATTACATATGCTTCACAAGCTTGTTTTTTGTTGTTATTGAAATCACCCTTCCGCGAAGATACCAATTACTTTCGAAGGGATATTTAAATTTCATGTTCGTTAATTGGTACTACCCCCGCCCTGGTTTATTGATCCCTTTTGTAATTCGTGCCAAATTTTGACAAAAAATTTAACTAATAAAATGTTAATGCATGTCAACAAAAAATATATCGTTGGGTTCGTATTTGAACATAGTTTTTAATGATATTTTTTTGGTGGCATGCATAAATATTTTATGAGTTAAATTTATAGTCAAAATTTGGCACAGAATATAATGGGTACCAATAAACCAGGACAAAGGTAGTAATTGGCATATCACAATGAACAGTACGGAGGATAGAGATCATCTGTTCTTCAAGTGCAACTTCAGTACTAGAGTTTGGAACTATAAGTGTGAGATTGCTTGCAAGGCCAGGAAATAATTTGACAAACCTTTTTTTTGCTGAGGTTGTCTTCACAGCTTGGTGGAATATATGCATAATCTGGAATGGAAAAATATTATTGAATGAAAATCCCCGTTTTGCTAGGTGGAGAGTGGGATTCACTTGGGATATTTATTTGCTTACACATAGGATCAAGGCTACATATAAGGATGCTCTATTGAGATGGATTTCCTATTTGCCCCCTTTGGTTGTATTTTCTATTTTGGGTTCTCATGTTCCCACTTTAAGTAAGATTTTGTTTTCTCTTTCGGCCGAGGCCTTGTAATCACCTTTGTATATCTTTATATCTATGTTTCAATAAAGATGAAGCTGTGGTGCTTTGCTCTGCAGGTACGTCTAGTACAATAAGATTTGCCCGCCTCCGGTGAGTGAGGGGCGATGATGCCGGCGCGTCTTTGGCTCGTTACAGTGCTTGTAGTCGTCGCTAAGTGGTCTACAGATCTGAATGTAATTTTTACTTCTGGTGTTCTTTATACTACCTTGTCAGTTGATGAATAGATCGGAAACTTTTCCCGCAAAAAAAGGAAAAGTGATATATATGGTTGGTCTAGGGAGCACCATGGAAAGTGCCTTTTATACTGCAGTAATGCTCCAAGCTGCTCATTGGCTTTTACTATATGACTCTTCTTTGACTTTTACCACACTGTATTATCTTCACATGTACGAACAAAGAGTACATGTAGATAAAAATTATAGGATATGTATGAAAAATGAATTTCTACCTGGGATCCATTGTTTCTTCGTGCTTGTGCACTTGCTTTTCACTGATACACAGCGGAACATAAAGATGCACTTCCTAACAAGAAGAGACTAATGCACACCAACGCCCAAAATATTGGTAACGCTGTTAGCCGCTATGCAACCGGTCCGTAAAGTAACTAAATTAAAATAGTCTAACTATAACTCTTCTTTTTACTAGTACATATGAAACATTATGATGCCCTAAGATAACACAAAAAACACAACAAAACATTATTTATGTAACAACCAAAAATAAAACAATACAACTTAGACAATACTAGTAAGCGCATCAGATGACAACGCACGACACGTCGGATGTGGCAATTTCAAAGTGTTCGTCGTGTGTACAAGAAATTCACATGATTGTAACGAAACAATAAATTAATAAAGGAAGAGTTGAAAGAGAAAGGAGCCATGACAATCTTACGGCAATTTAGAGGGGAAAAACATGATCACAAATCAAAACAGCCTTGTACTTCTTCGGTGGCTTAATGGTTAACCACGTTGCACTTCTTCCTGATCTCGCCCTGGCTTCCGGTGAGTGGGTTGGCGTTGCCCATCTTGATCATGGAGGCGGCGAAGTCGGCGAAGAACTCGTCCTTGAATGCTCCGGTGGCATGGCGCTGGACGTAGGCGCGGGTGAAGGGGTCGGTGAGGAGGGCGCCGTCGGAGTGGAAGAGGCCCCTCCGCTTGCTCACCAGCTTGAAGTAATCGGTGTCGAAGGTCTTGAAGCTGCCGGGGTCCATCTCCACCAGTGTGGTGTTGTCGTTGAGGCTAGCACACTTGCTCTTTAGCCGCATCATGTACTGCGGCTCCAGCGTGGGGTCGATGTCGCTGGGGTTCTCCATGCCGGTGAAGTTGTAGAGCCGGTCGGAGAAGGAGAAGCAGTGTGACGTCCCGATGGTGTGCCCGGCGGACAAGACGACAAGGTCCTTTGCGTCGAGGTTCACGGCGGCGAAGAGCTGGGTGAGCACGGTGAAGTTGGAGGTCGGGGGTGGCAGAGCGTCGGTCTCGTTGGAAATGGACACGCTGCCGTCTCGCCGGCCCAGAGGAACTGTCCAGAATGGACCCTTGCTCTGAAGAAACCATGATCGAGCAGCATTAGAATTTGGCTTCCACACGTACAGTGTCATTTGAAAAATGGCATAGTAGGAGTACTCTACTCACCAGCCATACTGCGTCCCTGGCAATGAGGGCGAGGATGTCGGCGCAGGAGACGGTGTCGGGGCAGGCCTTCTCCACCGCGGCCTTCACCCTCTCGACAAACCCGAAGCCTCGCAGCGTCTGGTTCGGCTGCGCGTCCTTCTCCGCCGTCTTGTTGGCCGAGTCCAGCAGAACCGAGCCGTCGCACCCCTGCATTAATTAATGGCGGTCACTTGTCAGGCCACCGCACACAATAGGGTAAGGGCAGGAGAGACAACATGCATGCAAATGTAGCTTACCCTGACGAAGCAGTCGTGGAAGTGCATCCGGAGGAGCGGCCCAGCGAGGCTAGGCGCTAGTGACAGAGCCCTCACCATCTCCTTCCTCACGACGTCCTCCACGCTGGGGCACGACTCGCTGTAGAACTTGTCGTGCAGCTGCGCCCGCCCGCACGTTGCAGCCACCGCCGCGAGCAGCAACGCCACCATCGTCGCAGCCCTGGACGCCATCTTCTCGGCCAAGAAGCTTGTTTCTTTCTTGGCTATGCAAGAAACGACGATGGCTAGTTGATCCGGAGAAGCTTGAGCTGCTGCTGCTGCTGATGAACTGGCGCCGGGGAAATATATAGCGCCGGAGTGTCCCCACGCCTGCATGTGGTGGGCTGTCCTCCGGAGCAGCAGGTAAAATTCCCATGGTTTAATGAGTTGTTCCTTGTTTGCACTCTGCGGAATCTTTGCCGTGGCAGGTACACCGACGGCGCACGGTATGTATAATGGAGGCGGCCGGACAGCCAGACGGAAGCACATCATTAGATGAATTCACTAATTTTCTCTAGACAGCAATCTACTCACTAACTTACTAATTAGTTATGAGTTATCACGGAGAAAACTGCGGTGCCAAGTTGTAATTAACAAAGGCTACTGGCAATGAGTGAATGCCACCTAGTGGTAGTTTGCGAGCGTGGGAATTTCATGATGCATATATTTGTACCGGTGCCACATGCTATCCTGAATATATATATATGTATATACTTGAGATTTTTCCAGGCAATATACGTACTTACACAAACACTAATTAGAGGTACCTCGCAAAATTACCCTGCGACCACTAGGGGCTTGTTTGGTTGTCATCTACGAATTTGTCTGCGTTGCATACATGTCTTAGTTAGGCATGGCTAAGAGAAAACAGGCAAACGAAATCTGCATCTGCACCTCATTTGGTCGCCCACATCTAGACTTCCTGCATTAGGGGAACGGTTTTGGCATGCTGCTTCGTGTCCTGTATTGTCTCCACTCATGCAACTACACAGTGTTTGATTGTATATATACACAGGATATGATTAAGAGCTAATACCTACGCATGACATAACACAAGTTACAATAGAGTTTCCTTGGCAGTGTGCCCGTGATTGTGGCATTAGTGTAAGCAGAGGGCGAGGAGGCTGAGAGAAAAGACGCCGGCGGCAGCGCCAGGCACAATATGGCGTCCATCCGACAAGGTTGACAACTACACATAACACTGGCGACGACATGACGACAAGGAAGAAAAACATGAAGGAGAAATGCAATTTGCATGCCATGGCCACGTTAGAGCAACTCTAGCGAACCCCGTAAAAGTCACAAACCCGCAAAATATCGGCGAGTATACGGGTTCGGTCTAATTTTCTGGCCAGAACAGAGCCCGTATACTGACCCGGCCCGTAAATATTTTTACCACGGCCCGCAACCCTCCCCACCCCCCAAGTAGTATATCTACGGGTTTGCGGTGCATATGCGGGTCGAACCCCTATCTCCTGCTGCCGCGTCTCGCCGCAATTCCCCACTCGCCTCCTTACATTTTCTCGCCAACGGTGAGCCCCTTCCACCTCGAAAAGACATGTGGGGCTGCATGCGGACCTCCGGCCACGGCTCTGGGAGCAGGTCCGGCAGGGGCGGCAGCCCCGAGCGCGAGCGGCGTGTCTGCTTGGACGGCGCAAGGAAGCGCGGGGCGAGGAACTGGACGAACAAGTCTCGAGCCGCTGCCGAGCTTCCTCGTCCGTGAGACGGAGGAATACGACCGTCGGCACGGGCATACGCCCTCCTCAGCCGCGGGCTCGTTCTCCGCCGCGAGATCTTCCCACGCCGCGATCTCTTCCTCTTTCGGCGCGAGGCTTCTCCCCGTGAAGAGGGAGTGGTCGGAGAAGCCGGTGGAGATCGAGGTCATCGCCGTCAAGCAGGAACCGGAGGTGATCGAGCAACGAGGGGTCATCGAGCCCAAAGATTTCGTGGCCGATTTCGACGCGGTGGTGTCCGCCATTGCCGAGCGGAGCTTACGCGAGGAGGCGGAGCGCCGGCACCACGACGACGAGGTCGACGACCTCATCCTCTAGCAGGCGGTCATGGCCAACCTTGCCGTGAAGGAGAAGGACGACGAGTGGCGGCGCATCCGCGAGGAGCAGAGGTCGAAGTTCATCGATCTCGTCAGCTCCGACGAGGACTGAGCTCCTCCACCGCGTCGTCCTCAGCCGTGAGCTCATCCATTTTGGTATATCGATCTCGGCCTCGCCGCCACGAATCCCCCTCCCTCTAGTAGTAGTAATAGAATGTAGTATGTATGATAATGTAGCATGTGATGATGAACTATGAATGATAATGTAGTATATGATGAACTAGTGTGGTTGCAATTTCTCCCGCGAAAGTATTATTCAAATTATGCAGTTTCATATATGGGCTCTATTCTGCCACACATGATTTTGACCCGCAAAACAGTTCTTCATCGAACTGTAAACACCTTATGCGGGACACGGTTTTACGAGGTCTGCTAGAGTTGCTCTTAGTGCAAGAGGACGCAGAGGAGGAGGCCAAAAAGAACAAAGCTAACGACGGCATCGGTGTAGTAGGACGGGAGCGCGGAGTTAGAGAGGAACAACGCCGGCGATGGCTTCAGTGTAGCAGAACATGGGATAGAAGACATAAAGGATCAACGACCGGTCGAGTGTAGTAGGACGCGGGAGAGGAGGTTGAGAGGAAACGACGCCGGAGGTGGCGCTAGCGCAACATCACACAGCAGAGGAGGCCGAGAGGAACGATGCTGACAGTGGCTGTCGTGGTTCTAAGTATGACAGTAGAAATGGGGGGTAGGAATGTAGAGGCAAGATCCTAGCTATGGAGGAGTTGTACACGCTAGTTTTACGAGTTCAGGCCTTTCTCGGAGGAAGTAACAACCCTACGTCTCGGAGCTCGGAGGCGGTCGACAGGATTATGCGCGTATGTGTTACAGGGGGTGCAAACCCTTGTCCCGGAGGAGGGGGTGGCTTATATAGTGTGCACCAGGACCCCAGCGATGGCTTCAATGTACATTAAGGCAAGGCGTTACTGGTAACACTAGTAATAAAGAGATATAAATGATCTTTATGGTTACAGAGTGAATGACCGACCGTTGCCATCCTGAGTGACGTTAGGCCTTCTACACTCCGAGTGGTTTCTTGTATCGTCAAGTGTCTTCAAGACTGTCGAGTGGAACATGGCATTATGGTCGAGTGGACGATGATTTTTCTTCGACTGCTTCTGGTTCTTTTAGAGGCGTCCTTGGGGAGGGTATCTTGGACAGATCCATGACCCTACCCTAGGTACATAGCTTCGTCATTTCACCCCCGAATGGATAGGGTTTGAGTGAGGAAGGAGTTGAGAACACTTCCGACTCATTCTTCGTGCTATGAGTATATCTTGCTCTGGATCAATGAACTGAGGAGATAACATCAAATTCTTTTGCAGTCGCCTTGGTCCATTCTTAGTTTTTGTCGAGTGAACTTTCACGGTAGAGTTCTGAATGATACGTGGAGGATGTTTTCAGTCTGACAAGTTTCTCTACTCTCTACGGATTTCGCGGGATTTGAATTTTGGGAAGCGCGCCACACGGGCGGGGCCGTGGTAATTGGGGCGGATTAGGCAGGTCGCCTCGATCCCCGCGCCACCTTTTTCGCCAGGTATTGCGCGCGCTACTATTGCGGGATTTGTTTAGATCGTCTGGGCCTACCAGTCAGTCACTCGGGGAATGACCTTATAAAAGGCACCGGACCGGGTCTTTGCACAGCGCGCTCCCATTTTCTTCCTTCTTCCTCAGACTTCTCCGCCGCGCTCGCTTCCGCTCTCGACGTCGCAACCTCATTCGGACTCGATCCGCTGCCATGGGGAAAGAGAAGACGGTGGCGTTGGAGCGCGCGAAGAAGGCGACCGCGAAGGCGAATAGCAACAGGACCAGTCGAGGCGGATCGTCGTCAAGATCCGGCCTGCCGCCGGGCTGGATCCAGGGTGACTGGATCCGCTCGATGATCAGCCAGGATGACCTCGACGATCTGTTGGAGGGGGGGACTGATCCCCCACAAATCGGCGCGGCTCCCGGGCAACGAGACCGAGCCGCAGCCGCGGGAGGGTGAGTGTGTTCTCCTCGCCACCCATGTCGACCGCAGGTTTTCTTTCCCTCCCCATCCTTTCTTTCGTGGCTTTCTGAACTTCTTCGGGGCTCAACTCCACCACTTCACTCCAAACACCATAGTCTACCTGGCTGCTTTGTGTCGATGTGTGAAAATTTCTTGGGTTGTCGACCGCACCGGGGTCTCTTCAAACACATCTTCACATGTCGCTCCCAGTCGGTCAAGAAGGCCAACCCGAGTGACGAGAGGACGCACGTGATCCAGATGTGCGGGGGCCTTGGTATCCAGATGAGGAACAAGAGTACCTTCCCAGCGATGATCCTTCCCAACTCGGTCCGGTGGTGGCAGTCGACTTGGTTTTACTCTAAGGACCAGCCGACCCCGGGCCAGTCGACTGGACTTCCTCCCTTTTCCCTAGCTCGAGTGGAGAAGCCCTCCTCCTTGAGGGTGGTCCCAGAAGAGAAGGCACAGGTCAAGGCGTTGGTCGAGCGGGTCGTCCAACTTGTCCGCGGCGGGGTGACTGGGATGGACCTGCTGGAGGTCTTTCTCAGTCGACGCATCCAACCGCTTCAGGCCCGTGACCATTCGATGTGGATGTACTCGGGACTCGAGGACTCCACTCGGATCCACCTGGAGGACGTTAGCGAAGACACCTTGGAGAAGTGGCTGAGGGGAATCACTAGCAACAAAGACAATCCCCGGGGGTCTAGGAGGGTGATTCCATTCGACCACTCGTGCCAGCCGGAACAGGTATGATTCTGCTTTGCCAAGTATCTTCCCGATTCACTATGTGACACCTTGTTGATGGTCGACTGTATTTCTTTTGCTCGTTGTCTTTTCAGGCCCTCATTGATATGTACTCGATGCCCAATGGAGTGCAGGGGCAAGACGTCGAGGAAGGAGCGAGCGGGGGCGAGAGCGGCGAGTGGCACTCGGATGCCGAGGAGGACGAGGAGAGCGACGACTCGACTGATGACGAAGATGTCGACTTGGCTCCTCGCAGAGAGAGGAGATCCAAGCACGCTTACGACCCGGAGAGCACCCCGGACCTGGCGACCACGCCGACTAGGCAATCTTCCCAGCGCCCCAGGACGTCTTCCCCAGCACCGATTGAGAAGGCCCCGAAGCAGCTCAAGGTCGTGCCGCCTCCAGCGCCAAAAGCACCGAAGGCCACCTCCTCCAAACTGCCAAATACTTTACCTAGGATCAAAGTGACCGTCCCCACCATCTCCGGGTAATCATCTGACCTGTTCTTTCTGTCGACTCGAGCAACAGAACGTGACCGACTGAGTGCGGGTGTTTGTAGTGCTGCTACATCAGGAACCTCTTCCTACCAGTACCGAGACGAGGAGATGGAATACGCGGTTACCTCCAACCGAAGTAAAAACTCTTATGATCTTGTTCTTGATTACTTGGTCGATTGAATTCGAGTGGTTTATTTGTGGTCGACTGATCTTCCCTGCAGCTCCACCCAACGTCATCGATCTCCCAGACGACGATGAAGATGTGGCTCCTAAGCCCAGAAAGAGCAAAAAGGTAGCAGCTGGCAAGGCGTCTCAGCAGGGACCAATGACAACACCAACTGTCCGTCAATCTGAAGACGCGGGCGGGGCCTCTGTAACTTTTGCTGTACCCTTGTCAAGTGAGCGCCCCGCACTGTCGATTGTACCTGTGATTCCATCCGTCATCCCATCCCACGCCCCGGAGGTCCAAGCTGCTGCACCTGGGTCGTCCGCCCTCTTCTTCACCAGCTACCCTGTCCCGGAAAACCAGTCGGATGCGGCTGCGGATGCCATCCGCCAGGCTAACGTGATGATGGAGCGGATGAAGACGGTGCACGAGAATAGCCAGGATGCTTACGACGGCAGCGCTACTCTCCGGGCCAATGTCCAGGTACGTAAACTTTCGACTGACCTTGTTCTGTCAGGATATGCTATCTGAAATATTTTCTTCCATACAATCTCCTATTGTTTGCGTTGAATCTGTACACCCACTAGGTGTTTTGTTGTCTTTGGTATTTGTGCTCTTCCACTCGGTCTGGGCGAGTAGGATCTGAACCAGTGGGGGCACGCGAAGTGCACCCACTGGGTGTAGTCCCCGAGACCGCAGTCGACTGCTAGCAGTCGACTGGGGTCTGAGTTCTTTCTTCCTTTCTTTTCTTCCACTCAACCCGGGCGGACCGGTCGAATGGGATCTGAACCAGTGGGGGCACGTCAAGTGCACCCACTGGGTGTAGTCCCTGAGACCGCGGTCGACTGCTGGCAGTCGGCCAGGGTCTGAATAGTTTTTTTACTTGATCCGGGCGGACCGGTCGAGTTGGGTCTTAATCAGCGGGGGCACGCCAAGTGCACCCGCTGGGTGTAGTTCCCGAGACCGCAGTTGACTGCGTGCAGTCGGCTGGGGCCTAAGTGAACTCTTTAAATTTTATCCACTCGAAAGTAAACAACCTTTGATCTTGTTGATTGACACGTCTTTTGCCTTCTGCAGAAGTCTTGTACTCTCATTTCCAAGTTTGCTGAACTTGAGGAGAAGCAGAGGCAACTCAACCTCGACTTGGAGTTGGCCCAGCAGAATCTGAAGAAAGCTCAAGATGAAGCTGCTGGTATGGAAGGTAACTGCCTATCGACTGTCTTTTTAAAACATTTCTTCGAACTCTTGTCTGATCCGATTGCTTCTTTTGCAGAGAAAATGAAGTTGGCTCTAGAGAAGAAGGACTCGGACCTCGCCGCTGCGTAGAAGGAAGCCCAAGATAAAACTGCCCTTGCAGACCAGAAGCTGGCTTCAGTCGGAGCACTGGAAGGGGAGGTGAACAAGCTGAAGTCCTACCTCAGTGAATCTAACCGAGAAGTGACTCGTCTGAAGAAGGATAAAATTGTCCTAAATGAAAAGCTGGAGTTTGTAGTCCACAAGAGGAATGATACGGAAGCTTATCTGAGAACTCTTGCCAAGAAGCTCTGTCTCATGCTGGAAGGTACTCCTTTTAAACCAACTGTGTTGATGTTTGCAAATGAATCTTGTCCGGTCGACTCGCTAATTTTTTGACTGCAGAATTCTGCCAAGACTTTGACGAGGAAACTGGAAGGGTCGAGACGGGTCTGGACCCTATGGCTTCTCCAGTTTGCGACGAAACTGCAATGAACGTGCTCCGACTGGAGTCTCATGACGCCGGCGTCACAAGCTACCTAGCGCGTCTGAAGGAGGCAGTCTCACGAGTCGACTCATTGCTCTGGCCAAGGGCGACGCTTCAAAATGACCTGGAATCCCTGATGGCTCGACTCAACGAGATCCCTGACCAAGTGTAAGAATGGAAGAAGTCCTCTGCCCGGTGTGGTGCTGACGTGGCGCTGTCCTTGGTGCGAGTCCACTGCAAGGAAGCTCGTGAAGACAAGCTGGCGGCGATCAAGGTCGCTAACACCAAAAGGCATGACTTCCAGTCCTTCATGGAGACTTTCATTGCTGCTGGCACTCGGATCGCGGATGGGATCGACTTGGACGAATTCGTCGAGCCAGCCAGCCCTCCTCCTGCTGAGTGAACAAACTTATGAGAATTGAATCTGCCTTAAATTTGCCTCGAAATGCCGAGTGATTGCTGTAACCATTAAATTCCTTTGGGCTTGATGCTCAAATACTTTTGATTTGCTGTTTGGAACTTTAGGATTTATCTGAATTTGGTTTATTTCCGAATATGCTTGCGTTTTGCCTTCAAGTGGACTTTGTTCTTTGCTCGGAATAACCTTTGCGCTGGAGATGCAGCTCTGAGGTGGTGACTCCAGTCGACCTACGCTTCATCGTCCTTGAGGATAAGGATGGAGCGCACATTGTACTTGTGGCGTAGCCCCGAAGGAGAAGGTTGCAGTCGACCTGCACCTCGTCGTCCTTGCGGATAGAGATGGAGCGCACATTGTACTTGTGGCGTAGCTCCGAAGGAGAAGGTTGCAGTCAACCTACACATCGTCGTCCTTGCGGACAGGGATGGAGCGCACATTGTACTTGTGGCGTAGCTCCGAAGGAGAAGGTTGGAGTCGACCTGCACCTCGTTGTCCTTGCAGATAGGGATGGAGAACACATTGTACTTGTGGCGTAGCTCCGAAGGAGAAGGTTGCAGTCGACCCGCGCCTCATCGTCCTTACGGATGGGGGTGTGTTTCGAACTTAGGCGAGTACTAGACTGCAGCTAAGCCCCCGAGTGGGAGGGTTGCTGTCCAGTCGGTAGGATTTTTTTCAAACTTAGGCGAGTACTGGACTGCAGCTAAGCCCCCAAGTGGGAGGGTTGCTCTCCACTTGGTAGGATTTTTCATACTTAGGCGAGTACTGGACTGCAGCTAATCCCCCAAGTGGGAGGGTTGCTCTCCACTTGGTAGGATTTTTCATACTTAGGCGAGTACCGTACTTCAGCTAAGCCCCCGAGTGGGAGAACTTAGGTGAGTGTCGGACTGCAGCTAAGCCCCCAAGTGGGAGGGTTGCTCTCCACTTGGTAGGATTTTTCATACTTAGGCAAGTACTGGACTGCAGCTAAGCCCCGAGTGGGAGAACTTAGGCGAGTGCCGGACTGCAGCTAAGCCCCCGAGTGGGAGGATTGCTCACCACTCGGTAGGATTTTACAAACTTAGGCGAGTACTGGACTGCAGCTAAGCTTTCGAGTGGGAGAACTTAGGCGAGTGTCGGACTGCAGCTGAGCCCCCGAGTGGGAGGATTGCTCACCACTCGGTAGGATTTTACAAACATAGGCGAGTACTGGACTGCAGCGAAGCCTCTGAGTGGGAGAACTTAGGTGAGTGTCGGACTACAGCCAAGCCCCCGAGTGGTAGGGTTGCTCACCACTCGGTAGGATTTTACAAACTTAGGCGAGTACTGGACTGCAGCTAAGCCTCCAAGTGGGAGAACTTAGGCGAGTGCCAGACTGCAGCTAAGCCCCCGAGTTGGAGGATTGCTCACCACTCGGTAGTATTTTACAAACTTAGGCGAGTACTGGACTGCAGCTAAGCCTCCGAGTGGGAGAACTTAGGCGAGTGCCGGACTACAGCTAAGCCCCCGAGTAGGAGGATTGCTCACCACTCGATAGGATTTTACAAATTTAGGCGAGTACTGGACTGCAGCTAAGCCTCCGAGTGGGATAACTTAGGCGAGTGCCGGACTACAACTAAGCCCCCGAGTGAGAGGATTGCTCACCACTCGGTAGGATTTTACAAACTTAGGCGAGTACTGGACTGCACCTAAGCCTCCGAGTGGGAGAACTTAGGCGAGTGCCGGACTGCAGCTAAGCCCCCCCCCCCCCCAGTGGGAGGATTGCTCATCGCTCGGTAGGATTTTACAAACTTAGGCGAGTACTGGACTGTAGCTAAGCCTATGAGTGGGAGAACTTAGGAGAGTGCCGGACTGCAGCTAAGCCCTCGACTGGGAGGATTGCTCACCACTCGGTAGGATTTTACAAACTTAGGAGAGTACTGGACTGCAGCTAAGCTTCCGAGTGGGAGAACTTAGGCGAGTGCCGGACTGCAGCTAATCCCCCGAGTGGGTGGATTGCTCACCACTCGGTAGGATTTTACAAACTTAGGCGAGTACTAGATTGCAGCTAAGCCTCCGAGTGGGAGAACTTAGGCAAGTGCCGGACTGCAGCTAAGCCCCCGAGTGGGCGGATTGCTCACCACTCGGTAGGATTTTACAAAGTTAGGCGAGTACTGGACTACAGCTAAGCCTCCGAGTGGGAGAACTTAGGCGAGTGCCGGACTGCAGCTAAGCCCCGAGTGGGAGGATTGCTCACCGCTCGGTAGGATTTTACAAACTTAGGCGAGTACTGGACTACAGCTAAGCTTTCGAGTGGGAGAACTTAGGCGAGTGTCGGACTGCAGCTGAGCCCCCGAGTGGGAGGATTGCTCACCACTCGGTAGGATTTTACAAACTTAGGCGAGTACTGGACTGCAGCTAAGCCTCTGAGTGGGAGAACTTAGGCAAGTGCCGGACTGCAGCTAAGCCCCCGAGTGGGAGGATTGCTCACCACTCGGTAGTATTTTACAAACTTAGGCAAGTACTGGACTGCAGCTAAGCCTCCGAGTGGGAGAACTTAGGCGAGTGCCGAACTGCAGCTAAGCCCCGAGTGGGAGGATTGCTCACCACTCGGTAGGATTTTACAAACTTAGGCGAATACTGGACTGCAGCTAAGCCTCCGAGTGGGAGAACTTAGGCGAGTGCCGGACTACAGCTAAGCCCCCGAGTGGGAGGATTGCTCACCACTCGGTAGGATTCTCTTTCGAACTTAGGCGAAATGGATTCGCGACTAAGCATACCCACTGCGGGATTTCGAAGGTAAATAAAAACAACAACAATCGTGTGAGAAGACTGAAAAGCTCTTGTCTTAGACGGACAAATTACAAAGGTACCTCTTATTACATTTTATTCGAACGAGTGCTTAAGTATAAAAGGGGCGGAGCAGCTCCGCATTCCAGGCCCGTGGCTCGTTCTTCTGATGCTCAACACTATAAAGATGGTATGCTCCATTGTGGAGAACTTTGGTGATGATGAAGGGGCCTTCCCAAGCTGGGGCGAGCTTGTGTGGTTTCTGTTGATCCACTCGAAAAACCAGGTCACCCTCTTGAAAGGTTCGGCCCCTCATGTTCCTGGCGTGGAATCGATGCAAGTCTTGCTGATAAATGATTGACCGGATCAAGGCCATCTCTCTTTCCTCCTCTAAGAGATCGACTGAATCCTGTCGGGCCTGCTCGGCTTCTTCTTCGGAGAAGAGCTCGACTCGGGGTGCATTGTGGAGCATGTCACTCGGCAGAACAACTTCGGCTCCATAGACCAAGAAGAAAGGAGTTCGTCCAGTCGACCGATTGGGAGTTGTCCTCAAACCCCACAGAACTGACGGAAGTTCATCGACCCAAGCGCCTGCTGCGTGTTTGAGGTCATGCATCAGTCGGGGTTTCAATCCTTTGAGAATTAGGCCATTGTCTCTTTCTTCTTGTCCGTTCGACTGCGGGTGAGCAACTGAAGCATAGTCAACTCCTGGCAAGAAGGCTGCATCACTCGGCCAGATTGCTCTTGATGAGGTTTTCGGTGATTCCAAGAATTACCGCAGAGAAAAGTTGACATTTGAGGTTGTGGATTTCCAGATTGCCTATCATGCTATTCTGGGCAGGCCGGCTTATGCACGCTTTATGGCTCGACCATGTTACGTCTACCTCAAATTGAAGATGCCTGGTCCCAAAGGGGTGATCACTATCACTGGTAGTCGGAAGAAGGAGGAAGAGTGCGTCCAAAAGGGCTCAAAGATAGCCGATGCACAAATGGCCATAGTAGAATTGCAAGAATATCAAAAAAATGCAGATCCGAGTGATTTGTTGCGAGCCAAGAAGCCCGCCACGGATTCAGCATTCCAGTCGTCTGGCAAAACAAAGTCGATTCACATTCACCCGACAGATCCCAATGCTGCTCTGACTCACATGTCAACGGCACTCGACTCCAAATAGGAAGCAGCGCTCACCCAGTTCCTCCGTGAGAACTGGGACATCTTTGCATGGAAACCTTCACACATGTCAGGTTCATTGCAGAATCGAAGTTCGACCCGTTTTCCGTGATGATGCTGTGTGGAACTCCATATCTTAATGTCAATTCTCTGATAAAACTGACAGTAGCGCTGGCTTCAAGATTCTTGATAGGTTTAGCTTCAATCCATTTGGTTAACTTGTCGACTGCTACGAGCACATGAGTGAATCTGCTCCTACCAGTTCTCAGTGGTCCAACCATATCCAATCCCCAAACAGCAAAGGGCCAGACGAGGGGAATGGTCTTCAGCGCTGACACTGGCTTGTGAGACATGTCAGAGTAAAACTGGCAGCCTTCACATCTGTCGACTATATCTTTCGCCATTTCATTTGCTCGTGGCCAATAGAATTCGGCTCGGTATGCTTTAGCCACGATGGCCTGAGAGGACGCATGGTGACCACAGGTTCCCGATTGGATGTCGTTGAGGATCATTCGACCTTCTTCTGGCGTTATACATTTCTGACCGAACGCAGTCACGCTTTCCCTGAACAGTTGTCCTCTTATCACAGTAAAGGCCTTGGATCGACGGACGATCTATCGAGCCTCTTCCTCGTCCTCTGGGAGTTCTTTGCTAAGGATGTACGCAATGTACGGCACTGTCCAATCGGGAGTAATGGCCAGAACCTCCATGATCAGGTCGACCACGGCTGGGACCTCGACTTCAGTCGAGTATGTGGCGTTCCTAGGCTCCGGGGGCTCTTCAGTAAAAGGATCTTCCTGAACTGTCGGTGTGTGAATATGCTCCAAAAACAGATTGTTGGGAATGGCTTCTCTCTTGGAGCCTATCTTTGCCAAGTCATCGGCTGCTTGATTTTTTAGTCGGGGTATGTGATGGAGCTCTAACCCCTCAAACTTATTTTCCAACTTCCTCACCGCGTTGCAGTAACCAGTCATGGCTGGGCTTCTGACTTCCACTCCTTCATCACTTGTTTGACTACCAAATCTGAGTCGCTGTAGACCATGAGGCGACGGACGCCGAGTGAGATGGCCATACGCAACCCATACATGAGTGCTTCGTATTCAGCTTCATTATTGGAGGAATCAAAGTGAATCTGGAGGATACCAGAACTACCCCAGCACCGAAACCACCCCATCAAAGAACTGTTGGGGAACGTTGCAGAAAACAAAAAAATGTCTCTATGTTTCACCAAGATCTATCTATGGAGTCATCTAGAAACAAGAGGGGAGTGCATCTACATACCCTTGTAGATCACGAGCGGAAGCGTTCAAGAGAACGGGGATGATGGAGTCGTACTCGCCGTGATCCAAATCACCGATGACCAAGTGCCGAACGGACGACACCTCCGTGTTCAACACACGTACGGAGCGGATGACGTCTCCTCCTTCTTGATCCAGCAAGGGGAAAGGAGAGGTTGATGAAGATCCAGCAGCATGACGGCGTGGTGGTGGATGCAGCAGTGATCGCAGCAGGGCTTCGCCGAGCTTCTGCGAGAGGGAGAGGTGTAGCAGGGGAGAGGAAGGCGCCAAGGCTTCAGGGTGCGGCTGCCCTCCCTGCCGCCCTTTATATAGGCCCCCTAGGGGGTGTACCGGCCCTAGGAGATGGGATCTCCTAGGGGGGGGGGGGGGCGGCGGCCAAGGGGGTGGAGTGCCCCCCAAGGCAAGTGGAGGCGCCCTCCCCTAGGGTTCCCAACCCTAGGCGCATGGGGGGCCCAGGGGGGGGGGCGCACCAGCCCACTATGGGCTGGTTCCCCTCCCCACTTCAGCCCATGGGGCCCTCCGGGATGGGTGGCCCCACCCGGTGGACCCCCGGGACCCTTCCGGTGGTCCCGGTACAATACCGTTGACCCCCGAAACTCTCCCGATGGCCGAAACTGCACTTCCTATATATAATTCTTCACCTCCGGACCATTCCGGAACTCCTCGTGACATCGGGATCTCATCCGGGACTCCGAACAACTTTCGGGTCACTGCATACTCATATCTCTACAACCCTAGCGTCACCGAACCTTAAGTGTGTAGACCCTACGGGTTCGAGAGACATGTAGACATGACCGAGACGACTCTTCGGTCAATAACCAACAGCGGGATCTGGATACCCATGTTGGCTCCCACATGCTCCTCGATGATCTCATCGGATGAACCACGATGTCGAGGATTCAGGCAACCCCGTATACAATTCCCTTTGTCAATCGGTACGTTACTTGCCCGAGATTCGATCGTCGGTATCCCAATACCTCGTTCAATCTCGTTACCGGCAAGTCACTTTACTCGTACCGTAATGCATGATCCCATGACCAGACACTTGGTCACTTTGAGCTCATTATGATGATGCATTACCGAGTGGGCCCAGAGATACCTCCCCGTCATATGGAGTGACAAATCCCAGTCTTGATCTGTGTCAACCCAACAGACACTTTCAGAGATACCCGTAGTATACCTTTATAGTCACCCAGTTACGTTGTGACGTTTGGTACACCCAAAGCACTCCTACAGTATCCGGGAGTTACATGATCTCATGGTCTAAGGAAAAGATACTTGACATTGGAAAAACTCTAGCAAACGAACTATACGATCTTGTGCTATGTTTAGGATTGGGTCTTGTCCATCACATCATTCTCCTAATGATGTGATCTCGTTATCAATGACATCCAATGTCCATTGTCAGGAAACCATGACTATCTGTTGATCAACGAGCTAGTCAACTAGAGGCTTACTAGGGACATGTTGGTGTCTATGTATTCACACATGTATTACGATTTCCAGATAACACAATTATAGCATGAATAAAAGACAATCATCATGAACAAGGAAATATAATAATAATCCTTTTATTATTGCCTCTAGGGCATATTTCCAACAGTCTCCCACTTGCACTAGAGTCAATAATCTAGTTACATTGTGATGAATCGAACACCCATAGAGTTCTGGTGTTGAACATGTTTTGCCCTAGGGAGAGGTTTAGTCAACGGATCTGCGACATTCAGATCCGTATGTACTTTACAAATATCTATGTCTCCATCTTGAACATTTTCACGAATGGAGTTGAAGCGACGCCTGATGTGCCTGGTCGTCTTGTGAAACCTGGGCTCCTTGGCAAGTGCAATAGCTCCAGTGTTGTCACAGAAGAGTTTGATCGGCCCCGACGGATTGGTTATGACTCCTAGGTCGGTGATGAACTCCTTAACCCAAATTGCTTCATGTGCTGCCTCCGAGGCTGCCATGTACTCCGCTTCACATGTAGATCCCGCCATGACGCTCTGCTTGCAGCTGCACCAGCTTACTGCTCCACCATTAAACATATACACGTATCCGGTTTGTGACTTAGAGTCATCCAGATCTGTGTCGAAGCTAGCGTCGACGTAACCCTTTACGACGAGCTCTTCGTCACCTCCATAAACGAGAAACATGTCCTTAGTCCTTTTTAGGTACTTCAGGATATTCTTGACCGCTGTACAGTGTTCCTTGCCGGGATTACTTTGGTACCTTCCTACCAAACTTACGGCAAGGTTTACATCAGGTCTGGTACACAGCATGGCATACATAATAGACCCTATGGCTGAGGCATAGGGGATGACACACATCTCTTCTATATCTTCTGCCGTGGTCGGACATTGAGCTGAGCTCAATTTCACACCTTGCAACACAGGCAAGAACCCCTTCTTAGACTGATCCATATTGAACTTCTTCAATATCTTATCAAGGTATGTGCTTTGTGAAAGACCTATGAGGCGTCTTGATCTATCTCTATAGATCTTGATGCCTCATATATAAGCAGCTTCTCCAAGGTCTTTCATTGAAAAACTCTTATTCAAATAGGCCTTAATGCTGTCCAAAAGTTCTATATCATTTCCCATCAAAAGTATGTCATCTACATATAATATGAGAAATGCTACAGAGCTCCCACTCACTTTCTTGTAAACGCAGGCTTCTCCATAAGTCTGCATAAACCCAAACGCTTTGATCATCTCATCAAAGCGAATGTTCCAACTCCGAGATGCTTGCACCAGCCCATAAATGGATCGCTGGAGCTTGCATACCTTGTTAGCATTATTAGGGTCAACAAAACCTTCCGGCTGCATCATATACAGTTCTTCCTTAAGATAACCGTTAAGGAATGCCGTTTTGACGTCCATTTGCCATATCTCATAATCATAGTATGCGGCAATTGCTAACATGATTTGGATGGACTTTAGCTTTGCTAGGGGAGAGAAAGTCTCATCGTAGTCAACCCCTTGAACTTGTCGATAACCCTTAGCGAGAAGCCTAGCTTTATAGATGGTCACATTACCATCCGCGTCTGTCTTCTTCTTAAAGATCCATTTATTTTCTATGGCTCGCCGATCATCGGGCAAGTCAGTCAAAGTCCATACTTCGTTTTCATACATGGATCCTATCTCGGATTTCATGGCTTCCAGCCATTTGTCGGAATCCGGGCCCGCCATCGCTTCTTCATAGTTCGAAGGTTCACCGTTGTCTAACAACATGATTTGCAAGAAAGGGTTGCCGTACCACTCTGGTGCGGAACGTGTCCTTGTGGACCTACGAAGTTCAGTAGCAACTTGATCTGAAGTTTCATGATCATCATCATTAACTTCCTCTCTAGTCGGTGCAGGCACCTCAGGAACATTTTCTTGAGTTGCGCCACTCTCTAGTTCAAGAGGTAATACTTCATCAAGTTCAACTTTCCTCCCACTTACTTCTTTTGAGAGAAATTCTTTCTCTAGAAAGGATCCATTCTTGGCAACAAAGATCTTTCCTTCGGATGTGAGGTAGAAGGTATACCCAATAGTTTCTTTAGGGTATCCTATGAAGACGCATTTTTCTGACTTGGGTTCGAGCTTTTCACGTTGAAGTTTCTTGACATAAGCATCGCATCCCCAAACTTTTAGAAACGACAGCTTAGGTTTCTTCCCAAACCATAATTCATACGGTGTCGTCTCAACGGATTTCGACGGAGCCCTATTTAAAGTGAATGCGGCAGTCTCTAAAGCATAGCCCCAAAATGATAGCCGTACATCGGTAAGAGACATCATAGATCGCACCATATGTAATAGAGTGCGATTACAACATTCGGACACACCATTATGCTGAGGTGTTCCAGGCGGCGTGAGTTGTGAAACTATTCCACATTTTCTTAAGTGTGTGCCAAATTCGTGACTCAAGTATTCTCCCCCACGATCTGATCGCAAGAACTTGATTTTCCTGTCACGTTGATTCTCAACCTCACTCTAAAATTTCTTGAACTTTTCAAAGGTCTCAGACTTGTGTTTCATTAAATAGACATACCCATAGCTACTCAAGTCATCAGTGAGGGTGAGAACATAACGATAGCCATCGCGAGCCTCAACACTCATTGGACCGCACACATCAGTATGTATGATTTCCATCAAGTTGGTTGCTCGCTCCATTGTTCCTGAGAACGGAGTCTTGGTCATTTTACCCATGAGTCATGGTTCGCACGTGTCAAATGATTCGTAATCAAGAGACTCTAAAAGTCCATCTGCATGGAGCTTCTTCATGCGTTTGACACCTATGTGACCAAGGCGGCAGTGCCACAAGTATGTGGGACTATCATTATCAACCTTACATCTTTTGGTATTCACACTATGAATATGTGTAGCATTACGCTCGAGATTCATTAAGAATAAACCATTCACCATCGGAGCATGACCATAAAACATATCTCTCATATAAATAGAACAACCATTATTCTCGGATTTAAATGAGTAGCCATCTCGAATTAAACGAGATCCTGATACAATGTTCATGCTCAAAGCTGGCACTAAATAACAATTATTGAGGTTTAAAACTAATCCCGTAGGTAAATGTAGAGGTAGCGTGCCGACGGTGATCACATCGACCTTGGAACCATTCCCGACGCGCATCGTCACCTCGTCCTTCGCCAGTCTCCGCTTATTCCGCAGCTCCTGCTTTGAGTTATAAATGTGAGCAACTGCACCAGTATCAAATACCCAGGAGCTACTACGAGTACTGGTAAGGTACACATCAATTACATGTATATCACATATACCTTTCGTGATACCGGCCTTCTTGTCCGCTAAGTATTTGGGGCAGTTCCGCTTCCAGTGACCACTTCCCTTGCAATAAAAGCACCCAGTCTCGGGCTTGGGTCCATTCTTTGGCTTCTTCCCGGCAGCTTGCTTACCGGGCGTGGCAACTCCCTTGCCATCCTTCTTGAAGTTCTTCTTACCCTTGCCTTTCTTGAACTTAGTGGTTTTATTCACCATCAACACTTGATGTTCCTTTTTGACTTCTACCTCTGCTGATTTCAGCATTGCAAATACTTCAGGAATGGTCTTTTCCATCCCCTGCATATTGAAGTTCATCACAAAGCTCTTGTAGCTCGGTGGAAGCGACTGAAGGATTCTGTCAATGACCGCGTCATCCAGGAGATTAACTCCCAGCTGAGTCAAGCGGTTATGTAACCCAGACATAGTGAGTATGTGCTCATTGACAGAACTGTTTTCCTCCATCTTACAGCTGAAGAACTTGTCGGAGACTTCATATCTCTCGACCCGGGCATGAGCTTGAAAAACCATTTTCAGCTCTTCGAACATCTCATATGCTCCGTGTCTCTCAAAATGCTTTTGGAGCCCCGGTTCTAAGCTGTAAAGCATGCCGCACTGAACGAGGGAGTAATCATCAGCACGTGTCTGCCAAGCGTTCATAACGTCTTGTTCTGCAGGGAGAGCAGGTGCTTCACCTAGCGGTGCTTGTAGGACATAATCTTTCTTGGCAGCTATGAGGATGATCCTCAGGTTCTGGACCCAGTCCGTATAGTTGCTGCCATCGTCTTTCAGCTTGGTTTTCTCTAGGAACGCGTTGAAGTTGAGGACAACGTTAGCCATTTGATCTACAAGACATGTTGTAAAGATTTTAGACTAAGTTCATGATAATTAAGTTCATCTAATCAAATTATTAAATGAACTCCCACTCAGATAGACGTCCCTCCAGTCATCTAAGTATAACATGATCCGAGTTAACTAGGCCGTGTCCGATCATCACGTGAGACGGACTAGTCAACATCGGTGAACATCTTCATGTTGATCGTATCTTCTATATGACTCATGCTCGACCTTTCGGTCTTCTGTGTTCCGAGGCCATGTCTGTACATGCTAGGCTCGTCAAGTCAACCTAAGTGTTTGCATGTGTAAATCTGTCTTACACCCGTTGTATGTGAACGTTGGAATCTATCACACCCGATCATCACGTGGTGCTTCGAAACAACGAACTATCGCAACGGTGCACAGTTAGGGGGAACACTTTCTTGAAATTATTATGAGGGATCATCTTATTTACCGCCGTCGTTCTAAGTAAACAAGATGCAAAAACATGATAAACATCACATGTAATCAAATAATAGTGACATGATATGGCCAGTATCATATAGCTTCCTTTGATCTCCATCTTGGGGCTCCATGATCATCTTGTCACTGGCATGACACCATGATCTCCATCATCGTGTCTCCATGAAGTTGCTCGCCAACTATTACTTCTACTACTATGGCTAACACGTTTAGCAATAAAGTAAAGTAATTTACATGGCGTTTCTCAATGACACGCAGGTCATACAAAAAATAAAGACAACTCCTATGGCTCCTGCCGGTTGTCATACTCATTGACATGCAAGTCGTGATTCCTTTTACAAGAACATGATCTCATACATCACATATATATCATTCATCATTCATCACAACTTTGGCCATATCACATCACAAAACACTTGCTGCAAAAACAAGTTAGACGTCCTCTAATTGTTGTTGCAAGTTTTTTACGTGGCTGCAATAGGGTTCTAGCAAGAACATTTTCTTACCTATGCCAAAACCACAACATGAATTGCCAATTTCTATTTACCCTTCATAAGGACCCTGTTCAGCGAATCCGATCGGACTAAAGTGGGAGAGACAGACACCCGCCACCCACCTTATGCAACTAGTGCATGTCAGTCGGTGGAACCGGTCTCACGTAAGCGTACGTGTAAGGTTGGTCCGGGGCGCTTCATCCCACGATGCCGCCGAATCAGGATAACACTAGTAACGGCAAGCAAATTGGCAATATCGACGCCCACAACTACTTTGTGTTCTACTCGTGCATAGTAACTACGCATAGACCTAGCTCATGATGCCACTGTTGGGGAACATTGCAGAAAACAAAAAAAATTCTCTACGTTTCACAAAGGTCTATCTATGGAGTCATCTAGCAACAAGAGGGGAGTACATCTACATACCCTTGTAGATCGCGAGTGGAAGCGTTCAAGAGAATGGGGATGATGGAGTCGTACTCGCCGTGATCCAAATCACCGATGACCAAGTGCCGAACGCACCTCCACGTTCAACACACGTACGGAGCGGATGACGTCTCCTCCTTCTTGATCCAGCAAGCGGAAAGGAGAGGTTGATGAAGATCCAGCAGCACGACGGCGTGGTGGTGGATGCAGCAGTGATCGCAGCAGGGCTTCGCCGAGCTTCTGCGAGAGGGAGAGGTGTAGCAGGGGAGAGGGAGGCGCCAAGGCTTCAGGGTGTGGCTGCCCTCCCCCCCTTTATATAGGCCCCCTAGGGGGGTGCGCCGGCCCTAGGAGATGGGATCTCCTAGGGGGCGGCGGCCAAGGGGGTGGAGTGCCCCCCAAGGCAAGTGGAGGCGCCCCCTCCCCTAGGGTTCCCAACCCTAGGCGCATGGGGGGCCCAAGGGGGGGCGCACCAGCCCACTATGGGCTAGTTCCCCTCCCCACTTCAGCCCATGGGGCCCTCCGGGATGGGTGGCCCCACCCGGTGGACCCCCAGGACCCTTCCGGTGGTCCCGGTACAATACTGTTGACCCCCGAAACTCTCCCGATGGCCGAAACTGCACTTCCTATATATAATTCTTCACCTCCGGACCATTCCGGAACTCCTCGTGACGTTCGGGATCTCATCCGGGACTCCGAACAACTTTCGGGTTACTGCATACTCATATCTCTACAACCCTAGCGTCACCGAACCTTAAGTGTGTAGACCCTACGGGTTCGGGAGACATGTAGACATGACCGAGATGACTCTCCGGTCAATAACCAATAGCGGGATCTGGATACCCATGTTGGCTCCCACATGCTCCTCGATGATCTCATCGGATGAACCATGATGTCGAGGATTCAAGCAACCCCATATACAATTCCCTTTGTCAATCGGTACGTTACTTGCCCGAGATTCGATCGTCGGTATCCCAATACCTCGTTCAATCTCGTTACCGGCAAGTCACTTTACTCGTACCGTAATGCATGATCCCGTGACCAGACACTTGGTCACTTTGAGCTCATTATGATGATGCATTACCGAGTGGGCCCAGAGATACCTCTCCGTCATATGGAGTGACAAATCCCAGTCTTGATCCGTGTCAACCGAACAGACACTTTTGGAGATACCCGTAGTATACCTTTATAGTCACCCAGTTACGTTGTGATGTTTAGCACACCCAAAGCACTCCTACGGTATCCGGGAGTTGCACGATCTCATGGTCTAAGGAAAAGATACTTGACATTGGAAAAACTCTAGCAAACGAACTATACGATCTTGTGCTATGTTTAGGATTGGGTCTTGTCCATCACATCATTCTCCTAATGATGTGATCTCGTTATCAATGACATCCAATGTCCATTCTCAGGAAACCATGACTATTTGTTGATCAGCGAGCTAGTCAACTAGAGGCTTACTAGGGACATGTTGGTGTCTATGTATTCACACATGTATTACGATTTCCAGATAACACAATTATAGCATGAATAAAAGACAATCATCATGAACAAGGAAATATAATAATAATCCTTTTATTATTGCCTCTAGGGCATATTTCCAACAAGAACATGGTCCAGTGCTCCGAGTGAATTTGAGTTGGCAGTTGTTGTTCGATCCACTCGGTGAGGAAATCTGCTATTGCTTGGGACTTGCTAGCTTTCTTTGCCTCAAACTTGATATCCAAGGGAAGGAGTTCAATCGCCCACTTTGACACTCGAGCAGTTGCATCTCTGTTGTGCAGTATCTCTGACAATGGAGCGTCGCTGACGACTGTAACAGAGTGATCACAGAAATAGTGTGCAACCTTCTTTGTGGTCATGTAAATCCCATAAACGAGCTTCTGATAGTGCGGATATCTCTGCTTTGATGGAGTCAGAACTTCAGAAATGTAATAAACTGGGCACTGAACTTTATAGGCTTTTCCCTCTTCACTCCGCTCGACCGTAAGTACTGTACTGACGACTTGTCCAGTGGCTGCTATATAAAGCAGTAAAGGCTCTTTGCTAATTGGGGCAGCAAGCACCCGCTGGGTGGAAAGCAGGGCTTTTAGCTCTGCAAATGTTGCATCAGCTTCAGGAGTCCACTCGAACTTATCTGATTTCTTCATCAGTCGGTAAAGAGGCAATGCCTTTTCACCGAGGCGAGAAATGAAACAACTTTGGGCGGCCAAACAACCAGTAAGCTTCTAGACATCGTGCACACACACAAGGCATTTCATCCAGAGTATGCCACCCACTTTCTCTGGGTTAGCATCGATCCCTCTTTCGGAAACGAGAAAACCGAGTAATTTTCCGCCTGGAACTCCAAACGTGCACTTTGATGGATTAAGCTTGATATCATACCTTCTGAGGTTGGCAAAGGTTTCACCAAGGTCAGCCAGTAGGTCAGAACCTTTACGTGACTTGACCACAATGTCAACCATGTATGCTTCCACATTCCGACTGATCTGAGTGAGCATGCACTTCTGAATCATCCTCATGAATGTGGCTCCAGCGTTCTTCAAGCCGAACGACATAGTGACATAACAGAAGCATCCAAATAGGGTGATGAAAGCTGTTTTTATCTCGTCGGGTCCGTATAGAAGGATCTGGTGGTACCTGGAGTAGGCGTCCAAAAAGGACAAACGCTCGCACCCCGCAGTTGAGTCGACTATCTGGTCGATGCGAGGGAGAGGAAAGTGATCTTTCGAGTAGGCCCGATTACTATGTTTGAAGTCGATGCACATACAAAGAGAGTCATCCTTCTTCGGGACCATGACAACATTAGCTAACCACTCGGAGTGGTAAATCTCACGAATAAACTCAACTACCAAAAGTCGAGCCACCTCTTCACCGATTGCCTTCCGCTTCTGTACGGCGGACCATCGAAGATGTTCTTTGACTGGTTTCACTTTTGGGTCGACTGACAAACAGTGCTCAGCCAGTCCCCTGGGAACACCTGCATGTCTGAAGGTTTCCATGCTAAGATGTCCCAGTTCTCACGGAGGAACTGGGTGAGCGCTTCTTCCTATTTGGAGTCGAGTGTCGTTGAAATGTGAGTCGGAGCAGCATTGGGATCCGTCGGGTGAATGTGAATCGACTTTGTTTCGCCAGACGACTGGAATGCAGAATCCGTGGCGGGCTTCTTGGCTCGCAACAAATCACTCGGATCTACACTTTTTTGATATTCTTGTAATTCTACTATGGCCATCTGTGCATCGGCTATCTTTGAGCCCTTTTGGACACACTCTTCCGCCTTCTTCCGACTACCAGTGATAGTGATCACCCCTTTGGGACCAGGCATCTTCAATTTGAGGTACACGTAACATGGTCGAGCCATAAAGCATGCATAAGCCAGCCTGCCCAGAATAGCATGATAGGCACTCTGGAAATCCACAACCTCAAATGTCAACTTTTCTCTGCGGTAATTCTTGGAATCACCGAAAACCACGTCAAGAGCAATCTGGCCGAGTGATGCAGCCTTCTTGCCAGGAATGACCCCATGGAAACTCATATTACTTTCACTAAGTCTTGACGTCGGAATGCCCATTCCTTTCAATGTCTCTGCATATAGTATATTCAGGCCACTGCCACCATCCATCAGAACCTTAGTCAGTCGGGTGCCTTCGACTACTGGGTCGACCACCAACGCTTGCCTCCCAGGGGTGGCTATGTGCGCTGGGTGATCGGACTGGTCGAATGTAATGGCAGTCTGGGACCACTTCAAATAACTGGGTGTCACCGGAGCGACCATGTTCACTTCTCTGTTGATGACTTTGAATCGACTTTTACTCTCAATGTCAGCGAAAATCATCAGAGTGGAATTCACATGGGGATAACCATCGTCATCCTCATCCTCATCCTCAACCTTGTATGGTTCTTTCTCCTTTTCCTCGGGCTGTTTCTCTCGGAATTGTTGGATTAGGAGTCGACATTGCCGAGTGGTATGCTTAGGGTAAATGAAATTATCCTCTTCATCTTTTTTGGTGTGGATGTGGCATGGCAAATCCAGCACATCATTTCCATCTTGATCTTTTACTTTCTTGGGGTTCCACGATCCCTTGGGCTTCCCCTTGAACTTTCCTTGAGTAACGGCTAAGGCTTCACCAGGAGCAGCTGGCTCGGCTTTGCGCTTCTGCTTTCGACTGGAGTTTCCTCCTCCGGTTTCATGGGTTACTGTTTTGTGCTTGACACTCCGGAGTCGGTCTTCTTCTTCACCGTTGGCATATTTGGTGGCAATTTCCATCATCCGAGTCAAAGTCATATCTCCTGTCCGATCGAATTTCATATTCAACTCCCGATAGTTGACTCCTTCTTTAAAGGCACAAATTGCCTGATGATCAGACACATTCTCCACCGTGTGATGCAATGTGATCCATCTCTGGATATAATCCCTCAAAGACTCATTCGGTTTCTGCACGCAACACTGTAATTCGGTCAGCCCTGCCGGCCATTTGCAAGTACCTTCGAATGTTCTGAAAAATACTCGGGCAAGATCTTCCCAAGTATAAATACTGCTTGGTGCTAACTGATTCAACCATGCTCTAGCCGAGCCCTCCAGCATCATAGGAAGGTGTTTCATGGCCACTTCATCATTGCCGCCACCAATCTGGACATCCACTCGGTAGTCTTCAAGCCAAGTATCAGGCTTGGACTCACCAGTGAACTTACTGACTCCAGTCGCCAACCTGAAGTTGGGGGGAATCACTGCAGCCCTGATGGCTCTGCTGAAGCACTCCGGACCTGAGACATGCATCCTGCTGCTGGTTGGTATATCTTTGTCACGACCATCTCGGTGAGCTCTGTTTCTGTCGACCAAGCCCTGAACGAGAATAGATCTCGCAACAAAGCCCGGCTCTCTGGGGTCGACTGGAATCCCTCGCCCCATACTGTGAGGGCGTCTATCATCATGTTGCCGAGGCACGTACGACCCACTCCTTGGGGGAGGTGTGGGCACTCGACGACGATCATCGCGATCGACTCGGTGATCATACTGCTCACGGTTTCTGTACTAATCTCGTCGGTCTCCACGTCCCTCACGCCTCGGGGGCGATCTTGGGCTATGAGCCGACTGAACTGTGTCTGCAACCACGGACCTACTATGGATCCTATTCGGCGACTAAGATACTGCTGTATTCTGCTCTCCTGCCGCACGGAGCAAAGCTCGGATCTGCACTAGACCTCGACCAGCTTCTGACTGGGAAGGTTGGATCGACTCCGCTATCCGGGCTGCAGCTCCAAGATTCTGGATCGGAGTTCGGTATACCTGAGTCGGAGGCGGAAAGAGTTGACGTCGACTGGATTCAGGAGCACGCTGTCGAGCACGCTCGTCGAGTGCGCACTGGAGATTCTCCAGTCGAGTGCGCACTGGAGATTCTCCAGTCGAGTGCGGTCAGCCAAGTTGGCCAGGAGCGCCTCATCCAAGGCCTGGGCCTCAGGGGTTTCTCCAACGATAGGAGTGTGAACTGCATCCATGTTCCGGCGGCGAAGTTCTTCTCTCCGCTGCGAGGAGAGGGGTTCGGGGCAGTTCTCTTCATGAATACGCGAGGGATCGCCGCCCCCATCACCTCCGTCTTCACGGGTGAAGCCAGGAGGACTGCGCGGTCCATTGACCATCAAAACTTCTGCCATGGGGTCGCTGCTATCGCACTCGGATGCAGTCTCTACGGAGCTAGTCGACAGATCAAACAGGCCGTAGAGTGTTTCGTCGGGCTCGATTGCCGCAACTTGAGGGGTGGCCGACTGGTGAGCCACCGCATGCTTCACCCACCGCTGAAGCCGATCGACTGGAACGTTTGCTCTGGCGGGCCGCAGGGAGGGGGGAAGCCATAGGAGCCGATCGATACTGGGTCGACGGATGCCACAGGAGGATGCCGCGGACGCACGCGCGAAAGTGCATTGCCCCGCGGACGGGGAGTGCGTCGACGTCGAGTGGAGCCTCTTGAAGCCAAGCGGAGTCGTCGGCGACAAACACGAGCACGTCGAGATGGATCTCGCGACCCTCAGCCAAACCTCCGCCTGAAACCATGATGAACGGGATCGGAAAAATTGCAACTTCTCCAAAAAGTCGCTAAGACACCTGCCCCACCGTGGGCGCCAACTATCGTGGTTCTAAGTATGACAGTAGAATTGGGGGGTGGGGGAGGAATGTTGAGCCAAGATCCTAGCTATGGAGGAGTTGTACACGCGAGTTTTATGAGTTCAGGCCCTTCTCGGAGGAAGTAGCAGCCCTACATCTCGGAGCCTGGAGGCGGTCGACTGGATTATGCGCATATGTGTTACAGGGGGTGCGAACCCTTGTCCCGGAGGAGGGGGTGGCTTATATAGAGTGCGCCAGGACCCCAGCCAGCCCACGTTACAAAGGGTTCAATGTACATTAAGGCAGGGCGTTACTGGTAATGCTAGTAATAAAGAGATATAAATGATCTTTAAGGTTCCAGAGTGAATGACCGACCGTTGCCATCCTGAGTGACGTTAGGCCTTCTACACTCCGAGTGGTTTCTTGCATCATCAAGTGTCTTCAAGACTGTCGAGTGGAACATAGCATTATGGTCGAGTGGACGATGATTTTTCTTCGACTGCTTCTGGTTCTTTTAGAGGTGTCCTTGGGGAGGGTATCTTGGACAGATCCATGACCCTACCCTAGGTACATAGCTTCGTCAGTGGCGTCAATGTAGCAGGACACATGACTGGAGACCGAGATTAAGGTCTGTCATTAACACACATCGCACATATACATATGTATGTTTTAACGAGTAAGAATTTACATCTAGTCTACGATCGTCGAAACAGAAAATGTGCAATACAAAAGTCATGCGAAACTGCAAGATGAAGCAACTGGTCAAAGGAAGTTTCAAACGGTCAACCGTGCGCGACAAATTTAACAAAATATGTCCAAAATAGCTTCAAACGTGAACACGAAATTGAGCATTTACGGTTGAAGAAACTACGAACCGGTGACCTGAATGAAACCATAACATTGATGGTGCATCATTTTCATGTAGAGGTTATCTCGAATCGAAGCATCGTTGTGTAGATTAGAAAAGACAACAAAGAAAGAAGATTAGAGACGAGCTTAATGGAGGTAGAAGAACATAGCAGGTATAAAGCTCGCATCCCTCAAGTCTCCTCAGGTGCAACAAGGTCCACCATGTGCGTTCGATGTGCCTGACCTCAGTCTGGCTTGCTGAAAACTGTCGATTTAACCGTTCCTAGCAGGCCTGACTGGGAGGTGCTTTAAAATCTGTGCGTTACGGGCCAAACAATGAATGTAGATAAACAAACATGCCATTTTCTTCCCACACAGACCTGATTAACCTATATACAGGGTACCAAACACGCCCTAGGTGATGCCTCTACGATTGGAGTTCTAAGTTTCGTATCAATGCCATGTAGCCAACGACCAACCATGTTTTGACATTATGTGACAGGTGAAAATTAGAAGCTACCAGTAGAAATGATTTGGTTTTTAGTGGGAAAAGTCTTCTCCTTCAGGTTTTTCTTTCTGTATACACTCACTTTGTATGTGATCTACGCTACATCAAATAAAATACCAACCGATTCTCAAGACGGCGCGTATATAGTTGGAGGGGGTGCCAGGGAGGTTTTTACCCAACGTAGATGGCAACATAATCTCCGAATCGGCCCACCACCTCCTTTGACATAGACATAGTGTTAGTACTATATAACTCTACTGTTGCAGATACGTTAATGTCTTTTACTATATGTTTGTTAGACTGTTGGTGTTTAGCTGCATGCATTTTAGTTATGTAAAGGTCGGGTGTCGTTCATCATGCTTTATATCCGCTTTATACTACATTTGACTTAATAAAAACACCTTCCTCGCAAAAATGACTTAATAAAAACACCCTTTATTAAAAAAAGGATGATTGGCCATGTAGCCCAAGCAAATTTGTAATCAAAGTAAATGTGCTTCATATATAGTTCCGTCTATTTGAAATAAAAACATTGTCTACCTCAATACAAATTACATATGCTTCACAAGCTTGTTTTTTTGTTGTTATTGAAATCACCCTTCCGCGAAGATACCAATTACTTTCTAAGGGATATTTAAATTTCATGTTCGTTAATTGGTACTACCTCCGCCCCGGATTATTGGCCCCTTTTGTAATTTGTGCCAAATTTTGACAAAAAATTTAACTAATAAAATGTTAATGCATGTCAACAAAAAATATATCGTTTAGGCACTGAAGAATTGCTCAAAGGTATCTTGTTTGTTATAGACAATATAAAACCAAATAGGATATCGGTCACTGAGAGGGACATTTGTCTAGCCACTAATCCTTCAAAATTCTAATTTGTGAGATGTCTTTAGTGGTGAAGCTTCCAAAGTGGTAGAAAAAACTCTCCATTTTCATTGGGCTCGCCCTAAAATGAGAGTCTTCCATTTAACCCAAGAGATGCTTTTAGAACGAGTGTAGTTGTTTCACAAGAGGTCTTACCATACACCTTCCTCGCGAAGTCAAAGCTTAAGCAGTAATTTAAGGAGGAGTGCAATGTTCTTGGCCTCAACATCCCATTTTTTTTCAACCGGCACCTTCTTGTTTCTCCACTTCTCTGCAAAAAAAACTGGACTGAAAATAGTCCAATATTTGCATAATCCGTAGTGGAATTTAAAAGAAAAACAACGTGTACAAGACCATGCTGATAAGCACAGAGTTAATACGGACCAACCATCCACAAAGGACAAAAGCTTTCCTTTCCAACTAAGAATGTGTTTCTCCCTTCTCTCTACCATGATTACTGCATTCTCGAGCTTCAGATAATGAACTGGAATCCCCAAATAGTGAATGTGAAATTGGCCATGCTCGTAAAAAATTGGTATATCGAACTTCAGCTTCCCGGCCAACCTCTAAACAAGCCAACTAGCTCTTGTGGAAGCTAATTTTAAGGCCCAAAAGTTGCTCAAATACAGAAACCACTAACTTGATGTTTTAAGCCTTTCGAAGGTCATGTTCCATGTATAGGATTGCGTCATCAGTGTATTATAGGATGGACAAGTGTACACTAGATGTGGCACTACCCCACGGATTTGACCAATTTCCTTGGCAAGCTCAATGAGAATCGTCAATATATCTGCAACAATATGAAATAAAATAAGAGATAAGCAATCCCAATGTCCCATACCATTTTCTGTATCAAAATAGTGGGGAGTGTCGTCAAGGAACTTAATGGTACACTAAAATGATCAATTAAGCACGCCATTTATTGGAGAAGCATTACATCATGAGTCCCTATTGAAGAAAAGACCACTTGATCACTTGTTGTATGTTGAGTGAAATTCACCACTAATCCATTAACTTAATATGATTGCACACTTTAGACCAACAACTCGAGAAGTGATCAGTTAAGGCCCTACACTCATTGATTTGATCAAATAAGCTAAAATTCAATTTGATAGAGAAAAATCTGGCCACATGGTTGTCATGTGAGCATTCCTTTGACCGCTCGGGAACTAATTATTTTATATAGGGATCTATTTGTAAATTGGTTAGTTTTTACTCACAAACCATGCTAAGGATGTATGGAGGACAAATATATTAAAAACCTTAAGTTGCATGGGATTGAAAGCCACATCCTTAGAGGTGGCAAGCATCTCGCTAACCGCATGAACATCAACTAGTTTGTGTACCAAGATGCAACCCACGCTATATATTAAAATTCAAAAAACTAAGCAGCAAGAATCATATGAGATTAGAAGAAAAAAAATATATTGCTACAAACATTGTTCTACTATATTGCAAAACAATATAGACAATGGAGAATTTTGAAGAAAAGAACAGAAAAATCGCATATATCAGGCTATCGGATCATAGTATTTTAAGAGCCATGCATAATAGTATATGAAGAATCCGATAACTGACTCTAGAGGCCACCCTAATCCAGTAGAACAACTCATCTCTCGTGCTCCTCGTGCCACCTTTGATGGCGGCGGTGGTGGCGCCCGGCCGTGGAAGGCAGAGGGCTTGCTGCGGGTTTCTCATGCCGGAGGAGGTGCGGTCGTTCGAGCACCCTGTTTCTTATGGTGGCACGCAGGTGGTGGGCCGTCGATCAAGTTGTCAGCATTGCGCAAGCGGAGATCTTTAGTGATCAGGTGGGATGTGGCTCGTGCATAAGGGTTCCTTCTCGCACTGGCCAAGTGTTGCTCCTCCGGAAGCCATCGGACATGGAGTCGGTCATGCTGCGCGAATGGGTGCATTTCGATGCCTTTGGGCAGTTTTGCTCGGCTCCTCAATTGGGCTGCATCTTGATGGCTGCTTGGCGTGAGGGTTCTAGTATGACGAGTGAATGGGCCATGGATGGTGTCTTTGGTGAGGTTTGTGGCACTCCAGCTAAAAACCCTACCTGACCTTTGTTGGTGCTGTTTACCACGTCGCCTTCGGGTGTCGTTATTCATCCCCTCACCGAGGAGCTCTAACACCTATTTCAATCTTGTGATCTCGTCTCCCGGTGAAAACCGTAATCCAGATTCCCAAATCGGCGATGTCCATATCCTTTATGAGGAAGTCATTACTAGAATGCATTGTGTCAGAGACTTGACTTGTTGGAGAACCTCACGGGGAGTCGTTGGTGGAGGGCCTGTGGTGGCGCGGTTGGTGTGGCTTTCCTGTCTCTCCGGTGCACTGCTTTGGGTGGCTGAGGTATGGAGGTGATGCTTGGCGATGGGTAGCAATGATTCTTCCTGGTAGAGTGGCGATGCCAAGATGGTGCATGGCAACTGTGTCAGTGATGCGTTGGTGGTGCCATGGAGCCAGATCCTTGACGAAGTTACTGGTTGCAGATCCCGGTCCTAGCAATGCAATGAGGGCTCATGGTGTATTATCTGGGGGTAGGTAGCCATGCTCAGATTTACCATTGATTTGCACTTGCGACGGGGACGCGTGATCGCCAAAGCGTCCCTTATGGAGGATGTTGGTGGCATTGTTGTCTCTAATCTGTGGATATATGACATGCGCCACATGGGTGTCAATGCATGCTCCTCGCAATAAAGGCCGATCGTGGCGGCTAGATTGCTTCATTGGTGTCTGCACAGTTTTGAGCTTGCTTGTTAATGGCTCTATATTTTACACATTTCTAGAGCTCATTTGTTGCATGTTCTTGGCATACATCAAGGCATGTTGAACCAAATAAATGTCCAACACATGATTACCGATTTTTACTCTTTTCATTGTGAGCATTGTCTATTATTATTATTATTATTATTATTATTATTATTATTATTATTTGGGTTTTATTAGATTCCTTTATTTTGTTGTGTCTATAGGTGTTTTGGAGCAACCTAGGGCCAAACACGATGAATAGGCCAACGTTGAGTTCCTTACAGAGGACTTCCAGCACTGGACTTGCGCACTTCGGAAGCTCAAAAAAGTGAGACTTTTTCCAAATCATTATATAATACAATTGGTACGTCGGTGTCGTTCTCATGATTTCAACTAGATTAAGAACTTTGAAAACGTTGGTCGGATGAGTAAGTTATCACTATTTTCCCAAAAGAGGTCATAACAAAATACGACCTCTAGTCCGACAAAAAATGGTCCTACTGGTGGTCGTACCAGGTGCAGATAGGCCCGAAAGTTGCCTCTCTGGATGAGATTCTTCACCAATTTCGTCTCCCTTTGTTACCTCGTGTTCCTTGGCTAATAAGGAAGAGTTTGAGATAGAATTTGACTCAAGTTGAGCCCTTGAATGAAGGTGGAGGGTCCACATCTATGCAGGAGACCCAAGCAGGCCTTCTATATATTGAAATGGCAATATCAAAGTCTTCGTCGTGTATACAAGGAATTAACATGGTCGTAACGAAACAACAAATTAATGAAAGAAAAAGATTTGGAAGAGAAAGGAGCTATGACAATCTTACAGCAATTTACAGGGGAAAAAGATGATCACGAATCAAAACAGCCTTGTACTTCTTCGGTGGCTTAATGGTTAACCACGTTGCACTTCTTCCTGATCTCGCCCTGTCTTTCAGTGAGCGGGTTGGCGTTGCCCATCTTGATCATGGAGGCGGCGAAGTCGGCGAAGAACTCGTCCTTGAAGGCGCCGGTGGCATGGCGCTGGACGTAGGCGCGGGTGAAGGGGTCGGTGAGGAGGGCGCCGTCAGAGTGGAAGAGGCCCCTCCGCTTGCTCACCAGCTTGAAGTAGTCGGTGTCGAAGGTCTTGAAGCTGCCGGGGTCCATCTCCACGAGGGTGGTGTTGTCGTTGAGGCTGGCACACTTGCTCTTTAGCCGCATCATGTACTGCGGCTCCAGCGAGGGGTCGATATCGCTAGGGTTTTCCAAGCCGGTGAAGTTGTAGAGCCGGTCGGAGAAGGAGAAGCAGTGCGACGTCCCGATGGTGTGCCCGGCGGACAAGACGACCAGGTCCTTTGCGTCGAGGTTCACGGCGGCGAAGAGCTGGGTGAGCACGGTGAAGTTGGAGGTCGGGGGTGGCAGAGCGTCGGTCTCGTTGGAAATGGACACGCTGCCGTCTCGCCGGCCGAGAGGAACTGTCCAGAATGGACCCTTGCTCTGGAGAAACCATGATCGAGCAGCATTAGAATTTGGCTTCCACACGTATATACCGTGTCATTTGCAAAATGGCCTAGTAGGAGTACTCTACTCACCAGCCATACTGCGTCCCTGGCAATGAGGGCGAGGATGTCGGCGCAGGAGACGGTGTCGGGGCAGGCCTTCTCCACCGCGGCCTTCACCCTCTCGACAAAGCCGAAGCCTCGCAGCGTCTGGTTCGGCTGCGCGTCCTTCTCCGCCGTCTTGTTGGCCGAGTCCAACAGAACCGAGCCGTCACACCCCTGCATTCACGGTGGTCAGGCCACAACGCACAACGGGGTACGGACACATACTGATGCATGCAAATGCAGCATACCCTGACGAAGCAGTCGTGGAAGTGCATCCGGAGGAGCGGCCCGGCTAGGCTGGGCGCCAGTGACAGCGCCCTCACCATCTCCTTCCTCACGACGTCCTCCACGCTGGGGCACGACTCGCTGTAGAACTTGTCGTGCAGCTGCGCCCGCGCGCACGTCGCCGCCACCGCCGCGAGCAGCAGCAGCGACACCATCGTCACAGCCCTACACGCCATCTTCTCGCCAAGAAGCTTGTTTCTTGCTTGGCTATGCAAGAAACGACGATGGCTAGGTGGCGAGTTGATCAGGAGAAGCTTGAGCTGCTGCTGCTGATGGACTGGCGCCGGGGAAATATATAGCGCCGGAGTGTCCCCACGCCTGCATGTGGTGGGCTGTCCTCCGGAGCAGCAGGTAAAATTCCCATGGTTTAATGAGTTGTTCCTTGTTTGCACTCTGCGGAATCTTTGCCGTGGCAGGTACACCGGCGGCCACCGTACGTATAATGGAGGCGGACGGACAGCCAGACGGAAGCACATCATTAGATGAATTCACTAATTTTCTCTAGACAGCAATTTTCTCACTAACTTACTAATTAGTCATCACGGAGCAAACTGCGGTGCCAAGTTCTAATCAGCAAAGGATACGTGCAACAAATGAATGCCACCACCTACTGGTAGTTTGAAGACATGGAAATATCACGATCCGTATATTTATACCGGCTTCACGTGCTATCCCGAATCAGCTTTGCTAAGTCTCAGTCGATGTTATATTTGTTTGATCTTGCGTGAAGATCCGTGCAATTTCGATGCGGTCTGAAATACTTGTAACACCGGAATTTTGAGCCAGATTTACAAACTTGAAAATAAATTTAAATTATGTTACCATTCATTGAAAGGTAGTAATTTTTTTAAAGAATTTTCGCATATGGCATCCAAAATTGCTTTGTTTTTTAGATTAAAAACCTTGCCAATAATTATGCTAATATTATGCCTTTGTCGAGGCCCTGGCCCAAAAGACCAGAAGAATTTAAATATCATGTTTTGATCAACATATAATTTGAATAACGACGTTTAAATTCCAAACTTGGTTAAAATGATATTTATAAATTTGGAGATCTAGTTTTTATAAGTCTCAAGCTTGGCACGTGGTTGGAATTTTGTATTCACGAAAAACCAATGGATGTGAATTTGAACCCCCCCCCCCCCCCTCTCCCGAGTGTTTGAGGCAAGTAATTCTGCACCAAATTCAATATTTAAACCCGAATATTAATATAGAGATCCTACAGCTACGAAAGTCTAGGTAAACACACCATAACAATCATATAGACATTCTAAAACACGAGAAAAATAGTTGCCGAGGCAAGATCCTAAACATGCCCATTACCGGGTTGCATCTTATTGCTTGGTCATCTTGTCATATGCATCGACCGTCGCCTAAGAAAACCATACATCATAAGAAATGGCTTATAAGTGAACACAAATTTGTGACGGGCGAGGCGTGTGACCCGCCACAGCTAATTCGAAAACATAGCAGTGTCAGGTACCAAAGCTTACCCGCAACTGCTAGTAATAGAGCAGTGGCGGGCAGGAATACGTGCCCGCCACTGATAGACCGTTTCAGAGCTGGCCGCGTAATGCAACCTAAGTGTGATGAGCCGTAACAAAGGCCCGCCACTGCTTATTTGTACATCAGTGGTGAGTGTGACTGTTGCTTGCCACAGCTAAATTGTGGTAAGCACTCTTACCAAGCACGAAGGAAGTACATATTATACACTTGTAGTTGTGGCTGGTCCAGTCGGCCACCCGCCAGTGCTGTCCACTTACGTGTAGCGGGCGCCCTGCCGTGCCCGTCACACGTAGACTCACGACACTGGCTGCAGTTTACTTCCCCCCCACCTGAAAAACGGTTCCAAAATTTGGCATTTCCCCCGCCCCCTCCCCCCTCGCCTTTCCCCCCAAATCTCGCCCGACTCGGCATCGCGCCCCTCGTTGCCGCCTCTCATCCTCGCCGCTGCTGCACCCCTCGTTGCCGCCTCTCATCCTCGCCGCTGCTGCGCCCCTCATTGCCGCCTCTCCTCCTCGCCGCCGCCGCCACACCCTTCGTTGTTGTCGCCCCCTTCGTCGACGCTGCGTCGCGGCCTTGCTCGCGGCCACAGGCATGGACTCCTTCTCCAACACTAGAGGCATCTCGCTTCCGCCGCCACCGCGAAGCTCCTCCGCGATGGCTACCCCTCCGACCTTTGTGCCCTCCTCCGCCAACATCGGATACCTCGTGCCGCCTTTGGACGCCAAGCGAGCCACCTCTCTGGTATGGTCAAAGTTGTGTTTAGGGTAAATAAATATTTAGCATTGATTAAATTTGAGTAGTGTGCCGTACTATTATTGTGCTTAGGGTAACTATGACACTAGTAGAAAACAGGGCTATGGACCAGGCCGCATCAGCCCATTAGTCCCGGTTCAGTCTAGAATCGGGACCAATGTGGGCATTGGTTCCGGTTCGTGAGCCCAGGGGGGCGGCCGGGCCACGTGGACCATTGGTCCCGGTTCATCTGGACCTTTTGGTCCCGGTTGGTGGGATGAACCGTGACCAATGGGCCTCCCTCCTGGCCCACCACCATTGGTCCCGGTTGATGGCTTGAACCGGGACCAAAGGCTCCCCTTTAGTCCCGGCTCATGCCACCAACCGGGACCAATGAGGTGGCTATATATACCCCTCGCTCGCGAGCAGAGCACCCCAGTGCTCTGTTTTCTCTGGCTGAGGGGGAGAGGGCTTTGTGGTGCTCTAGCTCACCTCCTATGCACATGAGGTGTTCGATGGAATGCCCGAGCCACACTACTTAAGCTTTCTCCTCTCGAAGCTCGACCTCCAAGCTCCATTTTCCTCGAGATTTGTCTAGATTTAGCGGTCCGTCACGCCCCATCCCCGTCTTCACCGCCGTCGATCACCCGCGCCGATCTCATCACCGACACCACCGTGGTGAGCCTCTTGTTCTTATCTTCTTTCTGAAAGGAAAAATATTCTTACTTGTATGTTTAGATAGATACTTGTATCATTTTCTTACATTTTTTTTGCATCTTATATAGTGCGATGGTTTTGGTATCCGCCCCCGTCGGCCCTCGTCCTGTCTATGATTCGGATTTGGTATGTATATTATCTTTATAACTATTGGTTCATTTATTGTTTATGAAAATTATGCCGACCAACGTGACATAGATTTTATTTATCTAGGATGTATGTGAATCGGAAATGCCAACCGACCTTGTCGAGAGGTTAAATTTAGTTGAAGAAGAAAACAATTTGTTGAAGGAAAAAATAAAAAAAATTGAGGAGGAGAAGATGATATTGGAGTTGCATGTTGCGGATGTCGTCGATGATCACAAGATCAAGATGGATGCAATGCGCTTGAAGATTAGAAAGATTAGAAAATATGCCATTCATACCGAGGCTTGGTATCATTATGCCGTTGGATCAATTGTTACCTTGGTTGCGATTATGATCGCATTTGTTTTCGCATTGAAATGTTTTACATAGTTTCAATGTATGGTTTAATTAATTAGATGCTCTGGAGAGCTATATGTTATTAGATGAGAACTATGTATGCACTTTGGTTTTAATGTGATGATGAACTTCTATTAATTTGGACACTTAATTATATATAATGCACGCAGATGAACCGGCAATGGATGTACGGTGACAGACACACCCGCGAGTACATTAAGGGCATGCATGAGTTTCTCGATGCGGCTGAGGCAAATAAGCAAAATGGTTTTATGTGTTGTCCATGCACTGAATGTGGTAATACGAGGTCTTACTCTAACCGGAAAATCCTTCACTCCCACCTGCTTTACAAGGGTTTCATGCCACACTATAATGTTTGGACGAGGCACGGAGAAATAGGGGTTATGATGGAAGACGGCGAAGAAGAAGAGTACGATGACAACTATGTGCCCCCTGAATACGGTGATGCTACAACGGGGGGAGCTGGTGAAGATCAAGAGGAACCAGACGATGTGCCCAATGATGCTGCCACGGGTGAAGCTGCTGAAGATCAAGAGGAACCAAACGATGTGCCCGATGATGATGATCTCCGCCGGGTCATTGTCGATGCAAGGACGCAATGCATTAGTCAAAAGGAGAAGCTGAAGTTCAATCGCATGTTAGAGGATCACAAAAAAGGGTTATACCCCAATTGCGAAGATGGCAACACAAAGCTCGGTACCGTACTGGAATTGCTGCAGTGGAAGGCAGAGAATGCTGTGGCTGACAAAGGATTTGAGAAGCTACTGAAAATATTGAAGAAGAAGCTTCCAAAGGATAACGAATTGCCCGACAGTACATACGCAGCAAAGAAGGTCGTATGCCCTCTAGGATTGGAGGTGGAGAAGATACATGCATGCCCTAATGACTGCATCCTCTACCGCGGTGCATACAAGGATCTGAACGCATGCCCGGTATGCGGTGCGTTGCGGTATAAGATCAGACGAGATGACCCCGGTGATGTTGACGGCGAGCCCCTCAGGAAGAGGGTTCCTGCGAAGGTGATGTGGTATGCTCCTATAATACCACGGTTGAAACGTCTGTTCAGAAACGAAGAGCATGCCAAGTTGATGCGATGGCACAGTGAGAACCGAAAGAAAGATGGGAAGTTGAGAGCACCCGCTGACGGGTCGCAGTGGAGAAAAATCGAGAGAAAGTATTGGGATGAGTTTGCAAAGGACCCAAGGAATGTATGGTTTGCTTTAAGCGCGGATGGCATTAATCCTTTCGGGGAGCAGAGCAGCAATCACAGCACCTGGCCCGTGACTCTATGTATGTATAACCTTCCTCCTTGGATGTGCATGAAGCGGAAGTTCATTATGATGCCAGTTCTCATCCAAGGCCCTAAGCAACCCGGCAACGAAATTGATGTGTACCTAAGGCCATTAGTTGAAGAACTTTTACAGCTATGGAATGGAAATGGTGTACGTACGTGGGATGAGCACAGACAGGAGGAATTTAACCTTAAGGCGTTGCTGTTCGTGACCATCAACGATTAAGATGAGCAAACAAAGGATACCACGCATGCACGCACTGTTTAGATGACACTGAAAGTATATACCTGGACAAATGCAGGAAGAATGTGTACTTGGGCCATCTTCGATTTCTTCCGACCAACCATCAATGTCGAAAGAAAGGCAAGCATTTCAAAGGCAAGGCAGATCACCGGAAGAAGCCCGCCATGCACACCGGTGATCACGTGCTTGCTATGGTCAATGATTTACACTACGTAATCTTTGGAGAGGGTCCCGGTGGACTAGCTGTTCCGAATGACGCTGAGGGACACACACCCATGTGGAAGAAGAAATCTATATTTTGGGACCTACCCTACTGGAAAGACCTAGAGGTCCGCTCCTCAATCGACGTGATGCACGTGACGAAGAACCTTTGCGTGAACCTGCTAGGCTTCTTGGGCGTGTATGGGAAGACAAAAGATACACCTGAGGCACGGGAGGACCTGCAACGTTTGCACGAAAAAGACGGCATGCCTCCGAAGCAGAATAAAGGTCCTGCCAGCTACGCTCTACGAAAGAAGAGAAAGAAATCTTCTTTGAGTGCCTGCTCAGTATGAAGGTCACGACTGGCTTCTCGTCGAATATAAAGGGAATAATAAATATGCCAGAGAAAAAGTTTCAGAACCTAAAGTCTCATGACTGCCACGTGATTATGACGCAACTGCTGCCGGTTGCATTGAGGGGGCTTCTATCGAAAAACGTCCGACTAGCCATTGTGAAGCCATGTGCATTCCTCAATGCAATCTCTCAGAAGGTGATCGATCCAGAAATTGTACCAAGGCTAAGGAGTGATGTGGCGAAATGTCTTGTCAGTTTCGAGCTGGTGTGCCCACCATCCTTCTTCAATATCATGACGCACGTCCTAGTTCATCTAGTCGACGAGATTGTCATCCTGGGGCCCGTATTTCTACACAATATGTTCCCCTTTGAGAGGTTCATGGGAGTCCTAAAGAAATATGTCCGTAACCGCGCTAGGCCAGAAGGAAGCATCTCCATGGGCCATCAAACAGAGGATGTTATCGGGTTTTGTGTTGACTTCATTCCTGGCCTTAACAAGATAGGTCTCCCTAAATCGCGGTATGAGGGGAGACTGACTGGAAAAGGCACTCTTGGAAGAGACTCAATAATATGCAGGGATGGATATTCTTGGTCTCAAGCACACTACACAGTTCTACAGAACTCTACCTTGGTGACCCCGTATGTCGATGAACACAAGAACAGTCTACGCTGCAAACACCCGGAGCAATGCGACGACTGGATTACATGTGAACACATCAGGACTTTCAGCAGTTGGTTGGAAACACGTCTCAGAGGTGACAACACTGTTTGTGATGAGTTATACTTGTTGTCCAGGGGACCATCTTTGACTGTATTGACTTACAAAGGATACAAGATAAATGGGAATACATTTTACACGATTGCCCAAGATCAAAAGAGCACCAACCAAAACAGCGGTGTCCGCTTTGATGCAGCAACCGAGAGCGGAAAGGACACATATTATGGTTAGATAGTGGACATATGGGAACTTGACTACCGACCTGATTTTAAGGTCCCTTTGTTTAAGTGCAAATGGGTCAATCTGTTAGGCGGTGGGGTACATCAGATAGACCCACAGTACGGAATGACAACAGTGGATCTGAAAAATCTTGGGTACACTGACGAACCGTTCGTCCTAGCCAATGATGTTGCACAGGTTATCTATGTGAAGGACATGTCTACCAAACCGAGAAAAAGAAAAGATAAGGAAGCGAATACATCATACGATGAGCCAAAGCGCCACATAGTTCTTTCAAGAAAAAGGGACATCCTGGGAGTGGACGGCAAGACAGACATGTCTGAAGATTATGAAAAGTTTCATGAAATTCCTCCCTTCAATGTCAAGGCTGACCCAAGCATCCTGATAAACAATGAAGATTATCCATGGTTACGGTGCAATAAGCAAATGACACAAGCGAAGAAAAACTGAAGACTTTCTCCCGCAATAAGCAAATGCTATGTGGGTGAAATTATGATACCATCCCAACTTTCAACTTTTTCAGAGTTCATTTGAAATGCTTTCATTTCTTATGGTTTGAAACTTTGATACTTCGAAAGTGATTGTCCATTTTGTACACGAAGTGCATCAAGTTTTTGTCGTAACCCTCTCTACTTTTTGAAACATGCTATGTGGGTGAAATGATGATACCATGCCAACTTTCAACCTTTTCAGAGTTCATTTTGAAATGCTTTCCAATTTCAGAGTCATTTAGCTCAAAGAATGAATTAATAGCAAACAGAATGAACTACAAAACTTTTATGAAAATAAAAACAATCAATTAAAATATTATGTTATGATCAACTAAAATAAAACTATAATATTCTTCAATAGCAAAAAGAATATAATTTGTGTGACCTAAAATCAAACTATAAGTATTTAATTGTAAGTATAAATAAAAAATAAATAGCAAAGAAGAAAAAATTTTCTAATTTTATAGTAAAGTTATTCATAAACTAGTGATTCACACAAATTTTTAAAAATTCAAATTTAAACTATTAAAAATTTAAAACTAATGGCACTAACAGAAAGTTTATAATTTTTGTGACCTAAAAGCAAAAAGAAATCACTAAAAAACTGTAAGTATTTAGTTGTAAGTAGAAATAAAAAATAAATAGAAAAAATTCTAATTTTATAGTAAAGTTATTCATAAACTAGTGATTCACCCAATTTTTTAAAAATTCAAATTTAAACTATTTAAAATTAAAAACTAATGGCACTAACAGAAAGTTTATAATTTGAGAATGATCTGATTCATAAAGGGATCGCACGGGGTCAAGTGGCTACCTCGTAGCCCGGCCTAAGTGGTCCAAGATTGAGAATGATCTGATTCATAAAGGGATTGAACCAGAGACAAAGAACTGGCCAGACCGTTGCCGGACTTGGTTCTTCGGGGCTAGCGGAACCTTGGACCCTGAAACAGGGAAGTGCATTTGGACGAACGAACAAATGGACATACCAATTAGTAAGCTTAAGCAGTATATCGAAGCAACGCAGGAAGGGACGTTCTTTCCAGACAGAGAGAACGACGAGCTCACAATGGCCCTCGGGAATCCTGAGCACCCTGGACGGACACGAGGCACGCCAGACTCCGTTCCGTGGAAGGTTGGGTTTCCGGACGTAGGCGGTTACAAATCCCATGAGAGGAGGAAAAAAGTGCAGCAGACCCAAATGCAGGCGCTGCAAGCAAGGGTAGACGCGATAGAGGAACGAGAAGCAAATCGCAGCAAACGTACTGCCGAAGCCTCCCCCGAAGCTACCCCACCATCTCAGCGCAGAAGCAGCGTGGCTTCCACCGAGCTGCTTCAGACGGAGCATGCCTTGACGGCTCCTGCCAGCTATCCTATGGATGCTATAACGGAGTATCAAAATTTCCACCTTATGACGCAATGGATGAATTTGAAGGTCAAGGCGGCTGTTGGCTCTGTTTATCCTACTGAACCCGGTGCAACTTTTCACTGCCGGCCGATTCCAGAAGGATATGCTAGGGTGATGGTGGATGAGATAACGGAGGGATTTGAGGACCTCCAGCTTGACCACCCTACCGGTGAAGGGGAGACTCGGCTGGGGTCTGCTTTGAAGACTCCATGCCTATGGCGGAAGGAGCTCATCAACCTTCCGAACTGGACGCCTCCGCCTCCTCCTCCTCCTCCGGCGAGTCAGGGCACTCCGCCTCCTCCACCGCCTCCTCCTCCGGCGAGTGACGATCAGGGCCCTCGGCCGGCTCCTTATCCGGCGCGTGGCGGCACTCCGCCTCCTTCTCCGCCTGCGCCGACGCGCCCGAGCAGCCAGCCTCCTCCTTCTCCGCCTCGTCAGCAAGGGCGGAAGAGACCTGCCGCCGCTCCAGCTGCTCCGGCAGGTCGTAGTCCTTCTCCTCCGCCTCTTAAGCAAGTAAAGAAGACAACCTCTCTGTCTGCTCGGTCGGCGTCTAGCAGTACAACCAGAGGCGGTCGGACATACAGATTCGGTCCTTCTCTGAAGACTCCAGAGAAGTTACCATACGAGAGGACCCAGGAGGAGAACGCCGAGATCGCGCGAGAAGAATTGAGGAAATTCTTTGAAGGGGTGAAAGCAAAGAAACATCCACCTCCGGAGGAGAAGGTAGATCGGGTGAAAGTGAAGCGCACTCTGGCTGCCCTGACAAAACCACCAAAGTCTGATCCGCCGAAAGGAAACTATGACCGCATTATTGGAAAGGAATTTGCCGAAGCGGAGCGGTCGGGAAGTACTATCAGTGATCAAAGGCTGAAAGAACGACGAGCTGGGAAACAAATTGCCCAGCTCGGCGAACAAGCAAAGCAATCGTGCCCCCCGCTCAAGGTGCCTAGCCACAACGTCGCTAATGATCCGAGGATGGTGCCCGGTTATAGCAATCTTGCAGATTACCTGCCCGACGAAGTACATTATGAACCCATGGAGATGCAGATACAAAGATACGAGTACGGGAAGCCTCTCGTCAAAGATGAAAGATCTCTATCAATGATGATGCGAAGATTGCATGATTGGTACTTGAAAATCTGCAGAGACTCTAGGGGGAGGAGTACTTTGTATTTTAAAGTTAAAAAGGAGCATGACCTCGTTGGAATTGATCTGTTGCCTGTTCCATTTGAGGAGTTCTATCAGTTTTTCAATCAATTGGCCCTCGATAAAACAACGGTCGCCTGCTACTGTCTGTAAGTAGTACTACTTCTGTCATTAAGTTTCTCTATATAGCTTAGCTCTTTCATTGCATGTATTTATAATCATCCTCACTATATTATGCAGATTGAAGATCGTCGAATTGAAAAAAAGACAAGTCGGTGATATTGGGTTCATTAACACATATCTCATAGATGCAACTCAGGTTAGATTTCATGCCGCAGAAACCGAGGCCAGCATGCTACAATCGTTGATAATAAATCAAAACAAAGATATAATACTCTTTCCTTACAACTTCAAGTGAGTGTTACTGTCTTGTGCGTATTTGGTTTCCCTTATATATTAGTCAAGGTTATAGTAATGTAATTGATGAGTTATGTATGCGTGTGCAGTTTCCACTATATTCTCCTACATATTAAGCTTGAGCAGGGACTAGTAACCGTCTTAGACTCAAGACGAAAAGATCCCAAGGACTATCCAGACATGACTCAAATACTCGAGAAGTTAAATCGATCATTATCCACCATATCAGCAACTTTGTTCATTTCCTGATATATCAAGTAATTGTTTTCTTTGTCCGGCAGGGTTTGGAGAAAATTCACCAGAAAAGCTCCGGGACTGCCGAAGGAGCTGCAATTTAGACACCCGAAAGTAAGTACTAGCTATAGTAGCATTTTAAGCGCATCTACTAGTCATTCAAGCGCTAGTTTCATCAATACCATTTGGCATTCTTGCTTATCAGTTTGATTGACCTCTATTTCTTGTAAAGTGGTTGTGGCAGGAACAAGGGAATGATTTCTGTGGATACTATGTTTGCGAGTCCATCCGCCACACGACCTGTGAGCGGGGCTACACTGACGAACAATATGAAGTACGTAAATAACAACATTCACAATTTTATTTTATTACCATCATTTGTGTTGAGTTTCATTCATTCATATATATATATGTATTGACCCCCTTCTTTAAATTAGATGTTTCGGAAGCGGGATGAACTCCTAGCACCAGCTCGCATGCGAGGAATTCAAGAGGAATTGGCGGCATTCTTTCTTGACCACGTGATCCCTGAAGACGGAGAATTCTATGTTAAACCTGAGTCCGTATGATTATATTTGTAAGAGATAATTACTGTATATATGTAGCCGGTAGTCTCAGATAGATATACGAGAACTTGTTGTTCGACCAATCTCTCGGAGTAGGAGAGGTGGTCGATATCACTTCTCTCTGTATGCATATATGTTCATGACGATCTTCTGTTTCCTTCATTTGCTTACTGGCTAGCCAGCGTGTCTAGTCCTCTCTATACGTATGTATAGTACGTAGCGTCGACCAAGGACGGACATAAGAGAGGACACTTCTCTCTATTAATTATAGCTAGCTAACACATTATATGAAACACCTAAATTAACCCCCCAAAACACCCAAACCCCCCTTCAAAAAAAAACTAAAACCCCAGCCACAGAAATGCTGATGTGTGGATGCCTATTGGTCCCGGTTGGTGCCACCAACCGGGACCAAAGGGTCTCCTGCCTGGGCTCTGCGCACTGCCCACGTGGAGGGCCTTTAGTCCCGGTTCTGGATTGAACTGGGACTAAAGGGGGGAGGTATTAGTACCGACACTTTAGTCCCGGTTCAGGAACCGGGACTAAAGGCCCTTACGAACCGGGACTATAGGCCCTTTTTCTACCAGTGTGAGTAGATTAGGAACATTTTTTAGGTATTGACATGAGTGACAATGTTTTGGCAAAACGTCGATTCATTTCCGTTTCGCTAAATTTCTAGTACTCATCATGTCCTCTTTTTAGTAGATGTCATGTCGAATTTTTCTTTCATTTTTAACTAGGATCCGTTGTAGTATCATTGGCTTATATTTGCAGGTATTAACATGAGTGCCAATGTTTTGGCAAAACGTCGATTCATTTCTGTTGGCCTTACTTTGAAACGTAAGTTCATTTATTTATGCTTGCACATTCATCTTGAGCCTTCTTTAAGTTCTGCTCAGCCAACTCCAGGTCAAGGTTGAGTTGCCTATGCTTTTCCTCAAATTCGGCGAACTTGGAGATAAGCGTATAAGATTTCTACAGTGAGTAAAAGACATATCAATCGACAAGATCAAAGATTATTTATTTCCGAATGAATAAAACTTCAAGACTACTCAGATCTCAACCGACTGCCAGCGGTCGACTGCGGTCTCGGGGTCTACACCCAGTGGGTGCACTTAGCGTGCCCCCACTGGTTCGGATTTCAATCGCGGCTGGTCCGCCCAGACCGGGTAGAAAAAAGAAGGGAGAGAAAGAAGTACTCAGACCCCAAACGACTGCCAGCAGTCGACTGCGGTCTCAGGGACTACACCCAGTGGGTGCACTTAGCGTGCCCCCACTGGTTCGGATTCCACTCGGCCGGTCCGCCCAGGCCAAGTAAAAAAAAGATGACAAAGCACCCAATGGGTGTACAATCTCGAAGTGCAAGACAATGAAAGACTGCGGGAAGGAAAATATTCGGGTAGCATATCCTAAAAGAACAAGTTCAGTCGGGAGTTAACTTATCTGGACATTGGCTCGAAGAGCCCCGCTGGCGTCATAAGCAGCCTGACTACTTTCGTGCACCGCCTTCAGCCGCTCGATCATTATGCCAGCCTGACGAATGGCCTCCGCAGCGGCATCCGACTGGCTTTCTGGAACATGATGAGTGGCAAAGAAGGTGATGGGCGGTCCAGACGCAGCGACTTGGAGATATGAGGCATGAAGTTGAATGGTTGAAACAAGCTCTGGTGCAGTCGACGATGCGGGGCATGCACTCGACACCGGGTCAACAAAGGTTACAGAAACCTTACTGGCATCTTCAAGTTGTTGAACTACCCGCTCCGCCGCCGGCTCCGACTTTTATGTCTTGCTAGCTATTGCCTTCTTCTTCCTGGGCCTCAGCGGAACGTCCCCGTTATCATACGGAAGCTCAATGACATTGGGAGGGGCTGCAAATAAATTAGCCGAGCCTAGATGAGTCACCAGAATTTAATCGGCCATACAATCGAAAACAAGATCACCAGAATTGTACCCGGGTTGGAGGTGACTGTATCTTCCATGTCCTCGTCTTCATACTAGCGGGTGGAAGTCCCAAAGGTGGCAGCTTTGCAAATTTCAATATTCAGTCGGTCTCGTTTGTTACACCAAATCAACCAAAGAATCAGGTCAGATTATTACCCAGAGATAGTAGGAATGACCATTTTGATCTTGGGCAAAGCCTTCGGAGGTTTGGATGATGCAGCCTTTAGTGGTTTCGGAGCTAGAGGAGGTGCAACTTTAGATTGCTTCGGTGTCTTCTCAGTTGGCACTGGAGAGGACGTCCGAGGACGCTTTGAAGACTGCCCAGTCGGTGCGGCCACCGTGGCGTGGAGGCTTTCCGGGTCGTGAGCGTGCTTGGACCTTTTTTCTCTGCGAGGAGGCGAGTCGACCTCTTGTTCGTCAATCGGGTCACCGCTCTCCTCACCATCCTCCTCGTCCGAGTGCCACTCGCCACTATCGCCTCCACTCGCCTCCTCCTCCAAGTCATTCTCCTGCTCTCCGTTGGGCATTGAATACATCTCAGTAAGAGCCTGAAGGATAAAAAGCAAAGCAAAAAACAACCAGTCGTCAACAGGCGGTTACATGATTAATCAAAAAAGTACTCGGCAATCCAGAGTCAGACCTGGTCTGGCTGGCGCGGATTATCGAATGGAGCGACCCTCCTGGACCCCCCGGGGTTATCCTTGTTGCCTGTGATGCCCCTCAGCCACTTCTCCACCTTGCCCTCGTCGATCTCCTCCGGGTGGATAAGAGTGGAATCCTCAATGCCCGAGTACATCCACATTGGATGATCGCGAGCTTGGAGCGGTTGGATGCGTCGTTTGAGGAATACCTCCAGCAGATCCATACCGGTCATGCCGTCCCGGACGAGCTGGACCACCCGCTCGACCAACATCTTCACCTGCGCTTTCTCCTCTGGGATCACTTTCAATGCGGAAGGCTTCTCGACCCGAGCCATGGAACAGGCAGGGTGCCCGGTCGACTAACCTGGAGTCGGCTTGCCTTTACAATAAAACCAGGTCCACTGCCAACCCCGGACCGACTCGGGAAGGATCATGGCCGGGAAAGTGCTTTTGTTCCTCATATGAATCCCAAGACCCCCGCACATCTGAATCACGTGCGTTGTCTCGTCACTCGGATTGGCCTTCTTGACCGACTGAGAACGGCAAGTGAAAATGTGCTTGAAACGTCCCTAGTGCGGCCTACAACCTAAGAAGTTCTCGCACATGGATACATAGGCGGCAAGATATACTATGGAGTTGGGATTGAAATGGTGAAGTTGTGCTCCAAAGAAGTTCAGGAATCTCCGGAAGAAAGGATGGGGAGGCAGAGAAAATCCACGATCAACATGAGTTGCAAGGAGAACGCACTCACCATCACGCGGATGCGGTTCGGTCTCTCCTTCTGAGAGCCGAGCCGATTCATGGGGAATCAGCCCCCCTCGACCAGATCATCGATGTCGTCTTGGCTGATCGTAGACCGGATCCAGTCGCCCTGGATCCTGCCGCGCGGCAGGCCGGATCTCGATGAGGATCCGCCCCGGTTGGACCTCTTTCCCTTCGCCTTCGCTGTCGCCTTCTTTGGATGCTCCTCCTCATATGGGGCCGCTTCCGAGAAAGCAGAAGAGAAAGGAAGAAAATGGAGGAACGTTGTGCACGAAATCCAATCTGGCACCTTATATGGGGCCGCTTCCGAGTGGCTGACCTGTAGGGCCAGACGATCCAATCAAATCCTGCAACAATCGCATGCGAGGTACGTGGCGAAAAAGGTGGCGCGGCGATCGAGGCAGCACCGCCTCATCCCATCTGATTACTGCGGACTCCTCCGTCTCGCGCGCTTCCCCAAATACAAAATCCCACGATATCCGCGCACAGCAAGGCAACCTATCAGGCGGAGGATCTTTTCCATATCGACAGTCAAAGCATTGCAGCAAAAGTTCACTCAACATAAACCAAGAATGGATCAAGGCGACTGAGAAGAAGTTAGGATCATCATAATTGTTCGGTTGATCGCAACTAAGACGCTCCCGAAGCATGGAAATTGAATCGGAAGAATCCTCAACTCCTACCCACTCAAGCCTCAAACCATTGGGGGGCTAATGATGAAGTTATGTACCTAGGGTAGGGTCACAGGTCTAACCTAGATGCCCTCCCCAAGGTCATCGCCCTAAAGCCAGAAGCATACGAAGGGTATCATCATCCACTCGACAAAAGACATTCCACTCAGAAGAATCAATGACACTCGACCGTCACAGAAGCCACTCGACGTACAGAAGATCTAAATCCACTTTGCACAAACAACGATCGGACATTTACTCATAGACTTAATTGCCATTTAAATCACTTAATTGCTAGCGTTACCAGTAACATTCCACTCTTAATGTACATTGAACCCTGTGTAACGGAGGGGAGCTGGGGTCCTGGCGCACTCTACATAAGCCACCCTCTCCTCTGGGACAAGGGTTCGCATCTTTTGTAAACTCACACACACATACAATCCAGTCAACCGCCTCAGGGCACCGAGACGTAGGGTTGTTACTTCCTCCGCGAAGGGCCTGAACTCGTAAACTCGTGTGTGCAACCACTCCATAGCTAAGATCTTGCCTCCTCATACCTACCCCCCATTCTACTGTCAGTCTTAGATCCACGACATGGGGGGGGGGTGGCTGTTGGGGGCGCGGCTGGAGATGCTCTAACTAAAGTAAAATAGTCTAACTATAACTCATCTTTTTACTAGTATATGTGAAACATTATGATATGCTATGAGATAAAACAAAAAACACAAAACCGGTAAGGTGGTTGATGGTTGGTATATATCCAAACAGCCCCAAAAGTAACTAAATAAAAAGTGTTTGACTATAACCGGAAATTCACTTTGGCACATGAGAGCATATAGTTTTTGAAGGAAATATGCCCTAGAGGCAATAATAAAGTTATTATTTATTTCCTTATATCATGATAAATGTTTATTATTCATGCTAGAATTGTATTAACCGGAAACATAATACATGTGTGAATACATAGACAAACAGAGTGTCACTAGTATGCCTCTACTTGACTAGCTCGTTAATCAAAGATGGTTATGTTTCCTAACCATGGACAAAAGAGTTGTTATTTGATTAACGAGGTCACATCATTAGTTGAATGATCTGATTGACATGACCCATTCCATTAGCTTAGCACACGATCGTTTAGTATGTTGCTATTGCTTTCTTCATGACTTATACATGTTCCTATGACTATGAGATTATGCAACTCCCGTTTGCCGGAGGAACACTTTGGGTGCTACCAAACGTCACAACGTAACTGGGTGATTATAAAGGAGCATTACAGGTGTCTCCAAAGGTAGATGTTGGGTTGGCGTATTTCGAGATTAGGATTTGTCACTCCAATTGTCGGAGAGGTATCTCTGGGCCCTCTCGGTAATGCACATCACTTAAGCCTTGCAAGCATTACAACTAATGAGTTAGTTGTGGGATGATGTATTACAGAACGAGTAAAGAGACTTGCCGGTAACGAGATTGAACTAGGTATTGGATACCGACGATGAATCTCGGGCAAGTAACATACCGATGACAAAGGGAACAACGTATGTTGTTATGCGGTCTGACCGATAAAGATCTTCGTAGAATATGTAGGAGCCAATATGGGCATCCAGGTCCCGCTATTGGTTATTGACCGGAGACGTGTCTCGGTCATGTCTACATTGTTCTCGAACCGTAGGGTCCGCACGCTTAACGTTATGATGACAGTTATTATGAGTTTATGCATTTTGATGTACCGAAGGTTGTTCGGAGTCCCGGCTGTGATCACGGACGTGACGAGGAGTCTCGAAATGGTCGAGACGTAAAGATTGATATATTGGAAGCCTATGTTTGGACACCGGAAGTGTTCCGGGTGAAATCGGGATTTTACCGGAATACCGGGAGGGTTACCGGAACCCCCCGGGAGGCAAATGGGCCTATTGGGCCTTAGTGGAAAGGAGAAAAGGGGCAGCCCACAGCTGGCCGTGCCCCCCCTTCCCCAAGTCCTAGTAGGACTAGGAGAAGGGGCCGGCCCCCCTCTCTCTCCTTTCCCCCTTGAAGTCCTAGTTGGAATAGGATTGAGGGGAGGAGTCCTACTCCCGATGGGAGTAGGACTCCTCCCGCGCCCTCCCCTAGCCGGCCGAACCCCCTCCCCCTGCTCCTTTATATACGGGGGCAGGGGGCACCCCATAGACACACAAGTTGATCCTTGAGATCGTTCCTTAGCCGTGTGCGGTGCCCCCTGCCACCAAATTCCACCTTGATCATACCGTTGTAGTGCTTAGGCGAAGCCCTGCGTCGGTAGTACATCAAGATCGTCACCACGCCGTCGTGCTGACGGAACTCTTCCTCGACGCTTTGCTGGATCGGAGCCCGAGGATCGTCATTGAGCTGAACGTGTGCTAAGAACTCGGAGGTGCCAGAGTAACGGTGCTTGGATCGGTCGGATCGGGAAGACGTACGACTACTTCCTTTACGTTGTGTGATCGCTTCCGCAGTCGGTCTGCGTTGGTACGTAGACAACACTCTCCCCTCTCGTTGCTATGCATCACCATGATCTTGCGTGTGCGTAGGAAATTTTTTGAAATTACTACGTTCCCCAACAGTGGCATCCGAGCCTAGGTTTTATGGTTTGATGTTATTTGCACGAGTAGAACACAAGTGAGTTGTGGGCGATACAAGTCATACTGCCTACCAGCATGTCATACTTTGGTTCGGCGGTATTGTTGGACGAGACGATCCGGACCAACCTTACGCGTACGCTTACGCGAGACCGGTTCCCTCGACGTGCTTTGCACATAGATGGCTTGCGGACGACTGTCTCTCCAACTTTAGTTGAACCAAGTGTGGCTACGCCCGGTCCTTGAGAAGGTTAAAACGGAGTCTATTTGACGAACTATCATTGTGGTTTTGATGCGTAGGTCAGATGAGTTCTTGCTTAAGCCCGTAGCAGCCACGTAAAACTTGCAACAACAAAGTAGAGGACGTCTAACTTGTTTTTGCAGGGCATGTTGTGATGTGATATGGTCAAGGCATGATGCTGATTTTATTGTATGAGATGATCATGTTTTGTAACCAAGTTATCGGCAACTGGCAGGAGCCATATGGTTGTCGCTTTATTGTATGCAATGCAATCGCGATGTAATGCTTTACTTTATTACTAAGCGGTAGTGATAGTCGTGGAAGCATAAGATTGGCGAGACGACAACGATGCTACGATGGAGATCAAGGTGTCGCGCCGGTGACGATGGTGATCATGACGGTGCTTCGGAGATGGAGATCACAAGCACAAGATGATGATGGCCATATCATATCACTTATATTGATTGCATGTGATGTTTATCTTTTATGCATCTTATCTTGCTTTGATTGACGGTAGCATTATAAGATGATCTCTCACTAAATTATCAAGAAGTGTTCTCCCTGAGTATGCACCGTTGCCAAAGTTCGTCGTGCCCAGACACCACGTGATGATCGGGTGTGATAAGCTCTATGTTCAAATACAACGGGTGCAAAACAGTTGCACACGCGGAATACTCAGGTTAAACTTGACGAGCCTAGCATATGCAGATATGGCCTCGGAACATGGAGACCGAAAGGTCGAGCGTGAATCATATAGTAGATATGATCAACATAACGATGTTCACCATTGAAAACTACTCCATCTCACGTGATGATCGGTTATGGTTTAGTTGATTTGGATCACGTGATCACTTAGAGGATTAGAGGGATATCTATCTAAGTGGGAGTTCTTGAGTAATATGATTAATTGAACTTAAATTTGTCATGAACTTAGTCCTGGTAGTATTTTGCAAATTATGTTGTAGATCAATAGCTCGCGTTGTTGCTTCCATGTGTTTATTTTGATATGTTCCTAGAGAAAATTGTGTTGAAAGATGTTAGTAGCAATGATGCGGATTGGATCCGTGATCTGAGGTTTATCCTCATTGCTGCACAGAAGAATTATGTCCTTGATGCACCGCTAGGTGACAGACCTATTGCAGGAGCAGATGCAGACGTTATGAACGTTTGGCTAGCTCAATAAGATGACTACTTGATAGTTTAGTGCATCATGCTTAACGGCTTAGAATCGGGACTTCAAAGACGTTTTGAACGTCATGGACCATATGAGATGTTCCAGGAGTTGAAGTTAATATTTCAAGCAAATACCCGAGTTGAGAGATATGAAGTCTCCAACAAGTTCTATGGCTAAAAGATGGAGGAGAATCGCTCAACTAGTGAGCATGTGCCCAAATTGTCTGAGTACTACAATCGCTTGAATCAAGTGGGAGTTTATCCTCCAGATAAGATAGTGATTGACAGAATTCTCTAGTCACCATCACCAAGTTAGTAGAACTTCGTGATGAACTATGATATGCAAGGGATAACAGAAACGATTCCCAAGCTCTTCGTGATGCTGAAATCAACGAAGGTAGAAATAAAGAAAAACATCAAGTGTTGATGGTTGACAAGATCACTAGTTTCAAGAAAAGGGCAGAGGGAAGAAGGGGAACTTCAAAAAGAACAGCAAGCAAGTTGCTGCTCAAGTGAAGAAGCCCAAGTCTGGACCTAAGCCTGAGACTAAGTGCTTCTACTGCAAAGGGACTGGTCACTGGAAGCGGAACTACCCCAAGTGATTGGCAAATAAGAAGGATGGCAAGGTGAACATAAGTATATTTGATATACATGTTATTGATGTGTACTTTACTAGTATTTATAGAAACCCCTCAGTATTTGATACTAGTTCAGTTGCTGAGATTAGTAACTCGAAACGGGAGTTGCAGAATAAACAGAGACTAGTTAAGGGTGAAGTGACGATGTGTGTTGGAAGTGATTCCAAGATTGATATGATCATCATCGCACACTCCCTATACTTTCGGGATTAGTGTTGAACCTAAATAAGTGTTATTTGGTGTTTGCGTTGAGCATGAATATGATTTGATCATGTTTATTGTAATACGGTTATTCATTTAAGTAAGAGAATAAACTGTTGTTCTGTTTACATGAATAAAACCTTATATGGTTACACACCCAATGAAAATAGTTCGTTGGATCTCGATCGTAGTGATACACATAATCATAATATTGAAACCAAAAGATGCAAAGTTAATAATGATAGTGCAACTTATTTGTAGCACTGTTGTTTAGGTCATACTAGTGTAAAGCACATGAAGAAACTCCATACTGATGGGCTTTCGGAATCACTTGATTATGAATCACTTGATGCTTGCGAACCATGCCTTTTGTGCAAGATGACTAAAACACCGTTCTCCGGAACAATGGAGCAAGCAACAGATTTGTTGGAAATCATACATACTGATGTATGTGGTCCGATGAATATTTAAAGCTTGCAGCGGGTATCATTATTTTCTGACCTTCACAGATGATTTGAGCAGATATGGGTATATCTACTTGATGAAACATAAGTCTGAAACATTTGAAAAGTTCAAAGAATTTCAGAGTGAAGTGAAAAATCATCGTAACAAGAAAATAAAGTTTCTACGATCTGATTGTAGAGAAGAGTATTTGAGTTACGAGTTTGGTCTTCAATTAAAACAATGTGGAATAGTTTCACAAACTCATGCCACCTGAAACACCACAGCATAATGGTGTGTCCGAATGTCATAACCGTACTTTATTGGATATAGTGCAATCTATGATGTTTCTTACCGATTTACCACTATTGTTTTTTTGGGTCATGCATTAGAGACAGCTGCATTCACGTTAAAAAGGGGCACCATCTATATCCGTCGAGACGACGCCTTATGAACTATGGTTTGGCAAGAAACCAAAGTTATCGTTTCTTAAAGTTTGGGGTTGCGATGCTTATCCTGATAAGCTCAAACCCAAATCGGAGAAATATGTCTTCATAGGATACCCAAAGGAGACTGTTGGGTACACCTTCTATCACAGATCCTAAGGCAAGACATTCGTTGCTTATAATGGATCCTTTCTAGAGAAGGAGTTTCTCTTGAAAGAAGTGAGTGGGAGGAAAGTAGAAAACTTGATAAGGTAATTGTACCTTCTACCTTATTGGAAAGTAGTTCATCACAAAAATCTGTTCTTGTGACTACTACACCAATTAGTGAGGAAGCTAATGATGATGATCATGTAAACTTCAGATCAAGTTACTACCGAATCTCGTAGGTAAACCAGAGTGAGATCCGCATCAGAGTGGTACGGTAATCCTGTTCTGGAGGTCATGTTACTTGACCATGATGAACCTATGAACTATGAGGAAGCGATGATGAGCCCAGATTCCACGAAATGGTTTGAGGCCATGAAATCTGAGATATGATCCATGTATGAGAACAAAGTTTGGACTTTGGTTGACTTGCCCGATGATCGGCAAGCAATTGAGAATAAATGGATCTTCAAGAGGAAGACAGGCGCTGATAGTAGTGTTACTATCTACAAAGCTAGAATTGTCGCAAAAGGTTTTCGACAAGTTCAAGGTGTTGACTACGATGAGAGCTTCTCACTCGTATCTATGCTTAAGTCTGTCCGAATCATGTTAGTAATTGCCGCATTTTATGAAATCTGGCAAATGGATAAACAAAACTGCATTCCTTAATGGATTTATTAAAGAAGAGTTGTATATGATGCAACAGAAGGTTTTGTCAATCCGAAAGGTGCTAACAAAATGTGCAAGCTCCAGCGATCCATTTGTGGACTGGTGCAAGCATCTCGGAGTTGGAATATACGTTTTGATGAGTTGATCAAAGCATATAGTTTTATACAGACTTGCGGTGAAGCCTGTATTTACGAGAAAGTGAGTGGGAGCACTATAGCATTTCTGATAAGTATATGTGAATGACATATTGTTGATCGGAAATAATGTAGAATTATTCTGTAAAGCATAAAAGGAGTGTTTGAAAGGAGTTTTTCAAAGAAAGACTTTGGTAAAGCTGCTTACATATTGAGCTTCAAGATCTATAGAGATAGATCAAGACGCTTGATAAGTTTTTCAATGAGTACATACCTTGACAAGATTTTGAAGTAGTTCAAAATGGAGCAGTCAAAGAAAGAGTTCTTGCCTATATTATAAGGTATGAAGATGAGTAAGACTCAAAGCCCGACCACGGCAGAAGATAGAAAGAGAATGAAAGTCATTCCCTATGCCTTGACCATAGGTTCTATAAAGTATGTCATGCTGTGTACCAGATGTATTGTATACCCTGCACTGATTTGGCAAGGGAGTACAATAGTGATCTAGGAGTAGATCACTGGACAGCGGTCAGAATTATCCGTAGTGAAATAAGGATACGTTTCTCGATTATGGACGTGACAAAAAGGTTCGTCGTAAAGGGTTACGTCGATGCAAGTTTTTGACACTGATCCAGATGAATCTAAAGTCTCAATCTAGATACATATTGAAAGTGGGAGCAATTAGCTAGAGTAGCTCCATGCAGAGCATTATAGACATAGAATTTTGCAAAATACTTACGGATCTGAATGTGACAGACCCGTTGACTAAAATTATCTCACAAGCAAAACATGATCACACCTTAGTACTCTTTGGGTGTTAATCACATAGAGATGTGAACTAGATTACTGACTCTAGTAAACCCTTTGAGTGTTGGTCACATGACGATGTGAACTATGGGTGTTAATCACATGGTGATGTGAACTATTGCTGCTAAATCACATGGCAATGTGAACTAGATTATTGACTCTAGTGCAAGTGGGAGACTGAAGGAAATATGCCCTAGAGGCAATAATAAAGTTATTATTTATTTCCTTATATCATGATAATTGTTTATTATTCATGCTAGAATTGTATTAACCGGAAACATAATACATGTGTGAATACATAGACAAACAGAGTGTCACTAGTATGCCTCTACTTGACTAGCTCGTTAATCAAAGATGGTTATGTTTCCTAACCATGGACAAAAGAGTTGTTATTTGGTTAACGAGGTCACATCATTAGTTGAATGATCTGATTGACATGACCCATTCCATTAGCTTAGCACACGATCATTTAGTATGTTGCTATTGCTTTCTTCATGACTTATACATGTTCCTATGACTATGAGATTATGCAACTCCCGTTTGCCGGAGGAACACTTTGGGTGCTACCAAACTTCACAACGTAACTGGGTGATTATAAAGGAGCATTACAGGTGTCTCCAAAGGTAGATGTTGGGTTGGCGTATTTCGAGATTAGGATTTGTCACTCCGATTGTCGGAGAGGTATCTCTGGGCCCTCTCGGTAATGCACATCACATAAGCCTTGCAAGAATTGCAACTAATGAGTTAGTTGCGGGATGATGTATTACAGAACGAGTAAAGACACTTGCCGGTAACGAGATTGAACTAGGTATTGGATACCGACGATCGAATCTTGGGCAAGTAACATACTGATGACAAAGGGAACAACGTATGTTGTTATGCGGTCTGACCGATAAAGATCTTCGTAGAATATGCAGGAGCCAATATGGGCATCCAGGTCCCGCTATTGGTTATTGACCAGAGACGTGTCTCGGTCATGTCTACATTGTTCTCGAACCGTAGGGTCTGCACGCTTAACGTTACGACGACAGTTATTATGAGTTTATGCATTTTGATGTACCGAAGGTAGTTCGGAGTCCCGGATGTGATCACGGACGTAACGAGGAGTCTCGAAATGGTCGGGACGTAAAGATTGATATATTAGAAGCCTATGTTTGGACACCGGAAGTGTTCCGGGTGAAATCGGGATTTTACCGGAATACCGGGAGGGTTACCGAAACCCCCCGGGAGGCAAATGGGCCAATTGGGCCTTAGTGGAAAAGAGAAAAGGGGCAGCCCACAGCTGGCCATGCGCCCCCCCCCCCTTCCCCAAGTCCTAGTAGGACTAGGAGAAGGGGCCGGCCCCCCTCTCTCTCCTTTCCCCCTTGAAGTCCTAGTTGGAATAGGATTGAGGGGAGGAGTCCTACTCCCGGTGGGAGTAGGACTCTTCCCGCGCCCTCCCCTAGCCGGCCGAACCCCCTCCCCCTGCTCCTTTATATATGGGGGCAGGGGGCACCCCATAGACACACAAGTTGATCCTTGAGATCGTTCCTTAGCCGTGTGCGGTGCCCCCTGCCACCAAATTCCACCTCGATCATACCGTTGTAGTGCTTAGGCGAAGCCCTGCGTCGGTAGTACATCAAGATCGTCACCACGCCGTCGTGCTGACGGAACTCTTCCTCGACGCTTTGCTGGATCGGAGCCCGAGGATCGTCATCGAGCTGAACGTGTGCTAAGAACTCGGAGGTGCCGGAGTAACGGTGCTTGGATCGGTCGGATCGGGAAGACGTACGACTACTTCCTCTACGTTGTGTGATCGCTTCCGCAGTCGGTCTGCGTTGGTACGTAGACAACACTCTCCCCTCTCGTTGCTATGCATCACCATGATCTTGCGTGTGCGTAGGAATTTTTTTGAAATTACTACGTTCCCCAACACTTTTGTCATTGGTATTTTTTTTAAATGCTGAAAAGTTTCAAAAAAAATTTGGGAAGTACATCTTGCAATTCTATTTGTGCATGCCAAGCTTCATGGAAAACCGGCATTTTCTAGGCCTGTGTAGAAAAGATGAAAAAATGTATCGTGAAAAGTCCTTTTTATCGCTAAATTTGTCTTTTTTCACACGTGACACAAAAATTGTCGGTTTTCCGTGAAATGACTTTGTGAACGCGTAGAATGTTGAGACATATTTATGAATTTTTTTATCAGAATTTTGTGACATTTCAAAATATGTTTGAACCAGATTTTTAAAGTCAGAAGCCTATGCTCCCGAGTGCCAAAAAGCCCCTCTCAATTATACTTTCTTTTGCGGGTGACTATACTCTTCTATTTACTAGTACATATGAAACATTACAACCTAAAATAAAACATGACAACCTGCACAGAACTAGTAAGCGTGACATGAATCTCCAGATGACAACGCACGGCATTCTGGCAGCGACGGCTCTCTGAAGATGGAATATGGTTCTCCTTGCCTAGCCCCGTTTCCGCAGTGCTTCTACCATCGTTGGAGGGTGTTTGTCTCTGGCGAATCTCATGGGATTCGGTCGACGTTTGTCTTCGGTGGATCCATATGGACCAGGTCTTTATTCGTCAGTGGTCATTTGTCCATTGGTTAGATTTTTCCAATCTACGCATCTCATCATCAGCGGCGGTTGCTTTTCAAATGCACTAGTCCAGTAGGGATTAGCATGATGACTTCCTGACTGTGTACTGCAAAAATATTTGCTCGACCCCGGTGAGTAAGGGGCAATGACGGTGGCGTGCCTTCGGTTAGCTACAGTGCTTGTAGTCATTGCTAGATAGTCAACGGATCTGGATATAATATTTACTTATGTGTTTTTTTAGACTATCTTGATAGTTGATGAATAGAATGAAAGCTTTTCCTGTAAAAAAATGAAAGATGATATATATTGTTGGTCCAGGAGACACGGTGCTAGAGCCGCGGAGATTAGTTCACGGGGTTTACATACTAATTAAATAGGACTGGATATTGGGGGAGGTTGGGCCCCACCCCGGCTGAAATTCGGGGAGAGGGGAGAGATTAGTCAGAAGGAGTCTGTAAAAGCCGGGGATTATCGCTTCAGTAATGCTTCAAGGCGCTGTTGTTGACTTCAACTGTATGACTTCTTTGACTTTTACCACTCTTTATTATCTTCACATGTATGCATAAACACGTACATGTAGATAAAAATCATGGAATATGTGTGAAAAATGTTTTTCTACCTTGGATCCATCGTTCTTCGTGCTTGTGCACTCGGTTTTCACTGATACACAATGAAACACAAAGATACACTTCGTAACGAGAAGAGACTAAATGCACGCCAACACTCAAAAAAATGGTAAGGCCGCGGTTGATAGCTGCTATCCAACCAGCCCCAAAAGCAACTAGATTAAAATAGTCTAATATAATTCATGGTTTTACTAGTACATATGAAACATTATGATGCTTTAAGACAATCTTTCCCTAATAATAAAGCACGGATTGAATCTCCGGGTTCACCATCGCGTCCTGTTTACACAAAGGTCCCTATGGTATTTTAGAATTTACCCGCAATCCAGAAAAACGTTTAGTTCCAGAAGTCCGACTCCCCCGCTGTCCCGTCCGCACGTATCGAATAGTCCCACAGTGCCCCCGTACAACAAACTCCAGTGATGACGGCGACGACAGGACCTCGAGGCCGAGCTCAGACCGGACCATGGCGGGACGACGGAGACGGGGGGCACGGGGACCCCGACTGGACGGCCGCCGTGGCACAGAAGACGGCGACGACAGGACCTCGAGGCCAAGCTCGGACCGGACCATGGCAGGACGACGGAGACGGGGGGCACGGGGACCCCGACTGGACAGCCGCCGCGACGCACGGCGGCTCCCTGGTGGCGGCAGAGAGGCAACTGCAGAAGATGGCGACGACAGGACCTTGATGTTGGGGAACGTAGTAATTTCAAAATTTTCCTACGCACACGCAAGATCATGGTGATGCATAGCAACGAGGGGGAGAGTCTGATCTACGTACCCTTGTAGATCGCAACGGAAGCGTTGACACAACATAGAGGAAGTAGTCGTACGTCTTCTTCCCGATCCGACCGATCCAAGCACCGTTACTCCGGCACCTCCGAGTTCTTAGCACACGTACAACTCGATGACGATCCCCGGGCTCCGATCCAGCAAAGCTTCGGGGAGGAGTTCCGTCAGCACGACGGTGTGGTGACGATCTTGATGTTCTACCGACGCAGGGCTTCGCCTAAACTCTACAACGATATGATCGAGGTGGAATATGGTGGCAGGGGGCACCGCACACGGCTAAGGAACGATGTCAATGATCAACTTGTGTGTCTAGAGGTGCCCCCTGCCGCCGTATATTAAGGATCCAAGGGGGAGGGGCTGGCCGGCCAAGAGGAGGGCGCAGGAGGAGTCCGACTCCTACCGGGAGTAGGACTCCCTGTTGGAGAACGTAGTAATTTCGAAAATTTTCCTACGCGCACGCAAGATCATGGTGATGCATAGCAACGAGGGGGAGAGTGTTGTCTACGTACCAACGCAGACCGACTGCGGAAGCGATCACACAACGTAGAGGAAGTAGTCGTACGTCTTCTTCCCGATCCAACCGATCCAAGCACCGTTACTCCGGCACCTCCGAGTTCTTAGCACACGTACAGCTCGATGACGATCCCCGGGCTCCGATCCAGCAAAGCTTCGGGGAGGAGTTCCGTCAGCACGACGGTGTGGTGACGATCTTGATGTTCTACCGACGCAGGGCTTCGCCTAAGCTCTACAACGATATGACCGAGGTGGAATTTGATGGCAGGGGGCACCGCACACGGCTAAGGAACGATCAACAATGATCAACTTGTGTGTCTACGGGGTGCCCCCTGCCCCCGTATATAAAGGAGCAGGGGGAGGGGTTCGGCCGGCTAGGGAGAGAGGCGCAGGAGGAGTCCTACTCCTACCGGGAGTAGGACTTCCCCCCAATCCTATTCCTAATAGGACTCTCCAAAGAGAAGAGAGAAGAGAGGGGGGCCGGCCCCTTCTCCTAGTCCTAATAGGACTAGGGAAGGGGGGGAGGCGCGCAGCCCTTGTGGGCAGCCCCTTTTCACTTTTCCACTAAGGCCCAATAGGCCCATTTGCCTCCCGCGGGGTTCCGGTAACCCTCCCGGTATTCCGGTAAAATCCCGATTTCACCCGGAACACTTCCGGTGTCCAAACATAGGCTTCCAATATATCAATCTTTACGTCTCGACCATTTCGAGACTCCTCGTTATGTCCGTGATCACATCCGGGACTCCGAACAACCTTCGGTACATTAAAATGCATAAACTCATAATAATTGTCATCGTAACGTTAAGCGTGCGGACCCTACGGTTCGAGAACAATGTAGACATGACCGAGACACGTCTCCGGTCAATAACCAATAGCGGGACCTGGATGCCCATATTGGCTCCTACATATTCTACGAAGATCTTTATCGGTCAGACCGCATAACAACATACGTTGTTCCCTTTGTCATCGGTATGTTACTTGCCCGAGATTCGATCGTCGGTATCCAATACCTAGTTCAATCTCGTTACTGGCAAGTCTCTTTACTCGTTCCGTAATACATCATCCCGCAACTAACTCATTAGTTGCAATGCTTGCAAGGCTTAAGTGATGTGCATTACCGAGAGGGCCCAGAGATACCTCTCCGACAATCGGAGTGACAAACCCTAATCTCGAAATACGCCAACCCAACATCCACCATTGGAAACACCTGTAGTACTCCTTTATAATCACCCAGTTACGTTGTGACGTTTGGTAGTACCCAAAGTGTTCCTCCGGTAAACGGGACTTGCATAATCTCATAGTTATAGGAACATGTATAAGTCATGAAGAAAGCAATAGCAACATACTAAACGATCGGGTGCTAAGCTAATTTAATGGGTCATGTCAATCAGATCATTCAACTAATGATGTGACCTCGTTAATCAACTAACAACTCTTTGTTCATGGTTAGGAAATATAACCATCTTTGATTAACGAGCTAGTCAAGTAGAGGCATACTAGTGACACTCTGTTTGTCTATGTATTCACACATGTATTATGTTTCCGTTTAATACAATTCTAGCATGAATAATAAACATTTATCATGATATGAGGAAATAAATAATAACTTTATTATTGCCTCTAGGGCATATTTCCTTCACTCCCCCCCCCCCAATCCTATTCCAAATAGGACTCCCAAGGGGGAAAGAGAGAGAGAGGTGGCCGGCCACCTCTCCTAGTCCTAATAGGACTAGGGGAGGGGGGAGGCGCGCAGCCCACCATGGCAGCCCCTTTCACCTTTCCACTAAAGCCCAATCAGGCCCATATGGCTCCCGGGGGGTTCCGGTAACCTCCCAGTAATCCGGTAAAATCCCGATTTTACCCGGAACACTTCTGATATCCAAATATAGGCTTCCAATATATCAATCTTTATGTCTCGACCATTTCGAGACTCCTCGTCATGTCCGTGATCACATCCGGGACTCCGAACTACCTTCGGTACATCAAAATGCATAAACTCATAATAACTGTCGTCGTAACGTTAAGCGTGCAGACCCTACGGTTCGAGAACAATGTAGACATGACCGAGACACGTCTCTGGTCAATAACCAATAGCGGGACCTGGATGCCCATATTGGCTCCTGCATATTCTACGAAGATCTTTATCGGTCAGACCGCATAACAACATACGTTGTTCCCTTTGTCATCGGTATGTTACTTGCCCAAGATTCGATCGTCGGTATCCAATACCTAGTTCAATCTCATTACCGGCAAGTGTCTTTACTCATTCTGTAATACATCATCCCGCAACTAACTCATTAGTTGCAATTCTTGCAAGGCTTATGTGATGTGCATTACCGAGAGGGCCCAGAGATACCTCTCTGACAATCGGAGTGACAAATCCTATTCACGAAATACGCCAACCCAACATCTACCATTGGAGACACCTGTAGAGCTCCTTTATAATCACCCAGTTACGTTGTGATGTTTGGTAGCACACAAAGTGTTCCTCCGGCAAATGGGAGTTGCATAATCTCATAGTCATAGGAACATGTATAAGTCATGAAGAAAGCAATAGCAACATACTAAACGATCGGGTGCTAAGCTAATGGAATGGGTCATGTCAATCAAATCATTCAACTAATGATGTGACCTCGTTAATCAAATAACAAATCTTTGTTTATGGTTAGGAAACTTAACCATCTTTGATTAACGAGCTAGTCTAGTAGAGGCATACTAGTGACACTCTGTTTGTCTATGTATTCACACATGTATTATGTTTCCGGTTAATACAATTCTAGCATGAATAATAAACATTTATCATGATATAAGGAAATAAATAATAACTTTATTATTGCCTCTAGGGCATATTTCCTTCAGTCTCCCACTTGCACTAGAGTCAATAATCTAGATTACACAGTAATGATTCTAGCACCCATGGAGCCTTGGTGCTGATCATGTTTTGTTCGTGGAAGAGGCTTAGTCAACGGGTCTGCAACATTCAGATCCGTATGTATCTTGCAAATCTCTATGTCTCCCACCTGGACTAGATCCCGGATGGAATTGAAGCGTATCTTGATGTGTTTGGTCCTTTTGTGAAATCTGGATTCCTTTGCCAAAGCAATTGCACCAGTATTGTCACAAAAGATTTTGATTGGACCCGATGCACTAGGTATGACACCTAGATCGGATATGAACTCCTTCATCCAGACTCCTTCGTTCGCTGCTTCCGAAGCAGCTATGTACTCCGCTTCACATGTAGATCCCGCTACGACGCTTTGTTTAGAACTGCACCAACTGACAGCTCCACCGTTTAAAGTAAACACGTATCCGGTTTGCGATTTAGAATCGTCCGGATCAGTGTCAAAGCTTGCATCAACGTAACCTCTTACAGTGAGCTCTTTGTCACCTCCATATACGAGAAACATATCCTTAGTCCTTTTTAGGTATTTCAGGATGTTCTTGACCGCTGTCCAGTGATCCACTCCTGGATTACTTTGGTACCTCCCTGCTAAACTTATAGCAAGGCACACATCAAGTCTGGTACACAGCATTGCATACATGATAGAGCCTATGGCTGAAGCATAGGGAACATCTTTCATTTTCTCTCTATCTTCTGCAGTGGTCGGGCATTGAGTCTGGCTCAACTTCACACCTTGTAACACAAGCAAGAACCCTTTCTTTGCTTGATCCATTTTGAACTTCTTCAAAATCTTGTCAAGGTATGTGCTTTGTGAAAGTCCAATTAAGCGTCTTGATCTATCTCTATAGATCTTTATGCCTAATATGTAAGCAGCTTCACCGAGGTCTTTCATTGAAAAACTCTTATTCAAGTATCCCTTTATGCTATCCAGAAATTCTATATCATTTCCAATCAGCAATATGTCATCCACATATAATATCAGAAATGCTATAGAGCTCCCACTCACTTGTAAATACAGGCTTCACCGAAAGTCTGTATAAAACCAAATGCTTTGATCACACTATCAAAGCGTTTATTCCAACTCTGAGATGCTTGCACCAGTCCATAAATGGATCGCTGGAGCTTGCACACTTTGTTAGCTCCCTTTGGATCGACAAAACCTTCCGGTTGCATCATATACAACTCTTCTTCCAGAAATCCATTCAGGAATGCAGTTTTGACATCCATCTCCCATATTTCATAATCATAAAACGCGGCAATTGCTAACATGATTCGGACAGACTTAAGCATCGCTACGGGTGAGAAGGTCTCATCGTAGTCAACCCCTTGAACTTGTCGAAAACCTTTTGCGACAAGTCGAGCTTTATAGACAGTAACATTACCGTTAGCGTCAGTCTTTTTCTTGAAGATCCATTTATTCTCAATTGCTTGCCGATCATCGGGCAAGTCAACCAAAGTCCATACTTTGTTCTCATACATGGATCCCATCTCAGATTTCATGGCTTCAAGCCACTTTGCGGAATCTGGGCTCACTATCGCTTCTTCATAGTTCGTAGGTTCATCATGATCTAGTAGCATGACTTCCAGAACTGGATTACCGTACCACTCTGGCGCGGATCTTGCTCTGGTTGATCTACGAGGGTCAGTAGTATCTTGTTCTGAAGTTTCATGATCATTATCATTAACTTCCTCACTTATTGGTGTAGGTGTCGCAGAAACAGTTTTCTGTGATGTACTACTTTCTAATAAGGGAGCGGGTACAGTTACCTCGTCAAGTTCTACTTTCCTCCCACTCACTTCTTTCGAGAGAAACTCCTTCTCAAGAAAGTTTCCGAATTTAGCAACAAAAGTCTTACCTTCGGATCTGTGATAGAAGGTGTATCCAATAGTTTCCTTTGGATATCCTATGAAGACACATTTCTCCGATTTGGGTTCGACCTTATCAGGTTGAAGCTTTTTCACATAAGCATCGCAGCCCCAAACTTTCAGAAACGACAACTTTGGTTTCTTGCCAAACCATAGTTCATAAGGCGTCGTCTCAACGGATTTTGATGGTGCCCTATTTAACGTGAATGTGGCTGTCTCTAGAGCGTATCCCCAAAACGATAGCGGTAAATCGGTAAGAGACATCATAGATCGCACCATATCTAGTAAAGTACGATTACGACGTTCGGACACACCATTACGCTGTGGTGTTCCGGGTGGCGTGAGTTGCGAAACTATTCCACAATTTTTCAAATGTACACCAAACTCGTAACTCAAATATTCTCCTCCACGATCAGATCATAGAAACTTTATTTTCTTGTTACGATGATTTTCTGCTTCACTCTGAAATTCTTTGAACTTTTCAAATGTTTCAGACTTATGTTTCATTAAGTAGATATACCCATATCTGCTTAAATCATCTGTGAAGGTGAGAAAATAACGATATCCGCCACGAGCCTCAATATTCATCGGACCGCATACATCTGTATGTATGATTTCCAACAAATCTGTTGCTCTCTCCATAGTACCGGAGAATGGTGTTTTAGTCATCTTGCCCATGAGGCACGGTTCGCAAGTACCAAGTGATTCATAATCAAGTGGTTCCAAAAGTCCATCAGTATGGAGTTTGTTCATGCGCTTTACACCGATATGACCTAAACGACAGTGCCACAAATAAGTTGCACTATCATTATCAACTCTGTATCTTTTGGCTTCTATATTATGAATATGTGTATCACTACTATCGAGATTTAACAAGAATAGACCATTCTTCAAGGGTGCATGACCATAAAAGATATTACTCATATAAATAGAACAACCATTATTCTCTGATTTAAATGAATAACCGCCTCGCATTAAACAAGATCCAGATATAATGTTCATGCTCAACGCTGGCACCAAATAACAATTATTTAGGTCTAATATTAATCCCGAAGATAGATGTAGAGGTAGCGTGCCGACCGCGATCACATCGACTTTGGAACCGTTTCCCACGCGCATCGTCACCTCGTCCTTAGCCAATCTTCGCTTAATCCGTAGTCCCTGTTTCGAGTTGCAAATATTAGCAACAGAACCAGTATCAAATACCCAGGTGCTACTGCGAGCATTAGTAAGGTACACATCAATAACATGTATATCACATATACCTTTGTTCACCTTGCCATCCTTCTTATCCGCCAAATACTTGGGGCAGTTCCGCTTCCAGTGACCAGTCTGCTTTCAGTAAAAGCACTCAGTTTCAGGCTTAGGTCCAGACTTGGGCTTCTTTTCCTGAGCAGCAACTTGCTTGCCGTTCTTCTAGAAGTTCCCCTTCTTCTTCCCTTTGCCCTTTTTCTTGAAACTAGTGGTCTTGTTAACCATCAACACTTGATGCTCCTTCTTGATTTCTACCTCCGCAGCTTTCAGCATTGCGAAGAGCTCGGGAATAGTCTTGTTCATCCCTTGCATATTATAGTTCATCACGAAGCTCTTGTAGCTTGGTGGCAGTGACTGGAGAATTCTGTCAATGACGCAATCATCTGGAAGATTAACTCCCATCTGAATCAAGTGATTGTTATACCCAGACATTTTGAGTATATGCTCACTGACAGAACTGTTCTCCTCCATCTTGCAGCTATAGAACTTATTGAAGACTTCATATCTCTCAATCCGGGCATTTGCTTGAAATATTAACTTCAACTCCTGGAACATCTCATATGCTCCATGACGTTCAAAACATCGTTGAAGTCCCGATTCTAAGCCGTAAAGCATGGCACACTGAACTATCGAGTAGTCATCAGCTTTGCTCTGCCAGACATTCATAACATCTGGTGTTGCTCCAGCAGCAGGCCTGGCACCCAGCGGTGCTTCTAGGACGTAATTCTTCTGTGCAGCAATGAGAATAATCCTCAAGTTACGGACCCAGTCCGTGTAATTGCTACCATCATCTTTCAACTTTGCTTTCTCAAGGAACGCATTAAAATTCAATGGAACAACAACACGAGCCATCTATCTACAATCAACATAAACAAGCAAGATACTATTAGGTACTAAGTTCATGATAAATTTAAGTTCAATTAATCATATTACTTAAGAACTCCCACTTAGATAGACATCCCTCTAATCCTCTAAGTGATCACGTGATCCAAATCAACTAAACCATGTCCGATCATCACGTGAGATGGAGTAGTTTCATCGGTGAACATCATTATGTTTATCATATCTACTATATGATTCACGCTCGACCTTTCGGTCTCCATGTTCCGAGGCCATATTTGTATATGCTTGGCTCGTCAAGTATAACCTGAGTATTCCGCGTGTGCAACTGTTTTGCACCCGTTGTATTTGAACGTAAAGCCTATCACACCCGATCATCACGTGGTGTCTCAGCACGAAGAACTTTCACAACGGTGCATACTCAGGGAGAACACTTCTTGATAATTTAGTGAGAGATCATCTTATAATGCTACCGTCAATCAAAGCAAGATAAGATGCATAAAAGATAAACATCACATGCAATCAATATAAGTGATATGATATGGCCATCATCATCTTGTGCTTGTGATCTCCATCTCTGAAGCACCGTCATGATCACCATCGTCACCGGCGCGACACCTTGATCTCCATCGTAGCATCGTTGTTGTCTCGCCAATCTCATGCTTACACGACTATCGCTACCATTTAGTGATAAAGTAAAGCATTACATCGCGATTGCATTGCATACAATAAAGCGACAACCATATGGCTCCTGCCAGTTGCCGATAACTCGGTTACAAAACATGATCATCTAATACAATAAAATTTAGCATCATGTCTTAACCATATCACATCACAACATGCCCTGCAAAAACAAGTTAGACGTCCTTTACTTTGTTGTTTGCAAGTTTTACGTGGCTGCTACGGGCTTTAAGTAAGAACCAATCTCACCTACGCATCAAAACCACAACGATAGTTTGTCAAATAGACTCCGTTTTAACCTTCTCAAGGACCGGGCGTAGCCACACTCGGTTCAACTAAAATTGGAGAGACAGTCGCCTGCAAGCCATCTATGTGCAAAGCACGTCGAGGGAACCGGTCTCACGTAAGCGTACGCGTAAGGTTGGTCTGGGTCGTCTCGTCCAACAATACCGCCGAACCAAAGTATGACATGCTGGTAGGCAGTATGACTTATATCGTCCACAATTCACTTGTGTTCTACTCGTGCACATAACATCAAACCATAAAACCTAGGCTCTGATACCACTGTTGGGGAACGTAGTAATTTCAAAATTTTCCTACGCACACGCAAGATCATGGTGATGCATAGCAACGAGGGAGAGAGTCTGATCTATGTATCCTTGTAGATCGCAACAGAAGCGTTGACACAACGTAGAGGAAGTAGTCGTACGTCTTCTTCCCGATCCGACCGACCAAGCACCTTTACTCCGGCACCTCCGAGTTCTTAGCACACGTACAGCTCGATGACGATCCCCGGGCTCCGATCCAGCAAAGCTTCGGGGAGGAGTTCCGTCAGCACGACGGCGTGGTGACGATCTTGATGTTCTACCGACGTAGGGCTTCGCCTAAGCTCTACAACGATATGATCGAGGTGGAATATGGTGGCAGGGGGCACCGCACACGGCTAAGGAACGATCTCAATGATCAACTTGTGTGTCTAGAGGTGCCCCCTGCCCCCGTATATAAAGGATCCAAGGGGGAGGGGTTGGCCAGCCAAGAGGAGGGCGCAGGAGGAGTCCTACTCCTATCGGGAGTAGGACTCCCCCCCTAATCCTATTCCAAATAGGACTCCCAAGGGGGAAAGAGAGAGAGAGGTGGCCGGCCACCTCTCCTAGTCCTAATAGGACTAGGGGAGGGGGGAGGCGCGCAGCCCACCATGGCAGCCCCTTTCACCTTTCCACTAAAGCCCAATAAGGCCCATATGGCTCCCGGGGGGTTCCGGTAACCTCCCAGTAATCCGGTAAAATCTCGATTTTACCCGGAACACTTCCGATATCCAAATATAGGCTTCCAATATATCAATCTTTATGTCTTGACCATTTCGAGACTACTCGTCATGTCCGTGATCACATCCGGGACTCCGAACTACCTTCGGTACATCAAAATGCATAAACTCATAATAATTGTCATCGTAACGTTAAGCGTGCGGACCCTACGGTTCGAGAACAATGTAGACATGACCGAGACACGTCTCTGGTCAATAACCAATAGCGGGACCTGGATGCCCATATTGCCTCCTGCATATTCTACCAAGATCTTTATCGGTCAGACCGCATAACAACATACGTTGTTCCCTTTGTCATCGGTATGTTACTTGCCCGAGATTCGATCGTCGGTATCCAATACCTAGTTCAATCTCGTTACCGGCGTCTCTTTACTCGTTCTGTAATACATCATCCCGCAACTAACTCATTAGTTGCAATGCTTGCAAGGCTTGTGTAATGTGCATTACCGAGAGGGCCCAGAGATACCTCTCCGACAATCGGAGTGACAAATCCTATTCTCGAAATACGCCAACCCAACATCTACCATTGGAGACACCTGTAGAGCTCCTTTATAATCATCCAGTTACGTTGTGACGTTTGGTAGCACACAAAGTGTTCCTCCGGCAAACGTGAGTTGCATAATCTCATAGTCATAGGAACATGTATAAGTCATGAAGAAAGCAATAGCAACATACTAAACGATCGGGTGCTAAGCTAATGGAATGGGTCATGTCAATCAGATCATTCAACTAATGATGTGACCTCGTTAATCAAATAACAACTCTTTGTTTATGGTTAGGAAACTTAACCATCTTTGATTAACGAGCTAGTCTAGTAGAGGTATACTAGTGACACTCTGTTTGTCTATGTATTCACACATGTATTATGTTTCCGGTTAATACAATTCTAGCATGAATAATAAACATTTATCATGATATAAAGAAATAAATAATAACTTTATTATTGCCTCTAGGGCATATTTCCTTCACTTGAGGCCGAGCTTGGACGGACCATGGCACAGAGAAAGGGAGAGGAAGGAGAGAAGGGGCACGGGGGCAGAGTCCGGGTCGCCGACGAGAGCCGCGAGGAGACGGCCGCGCAAGGTGTCCGCCGGATCCGGGGACAGAGGAAGACGATGCCGCTCGGCCCGGCCGATTAAATTAATAACATGTCGGCCGGAGCCGATGCGTTCTCACCAAAGTCTGCGTGTTTTTTTTCCTTTATATAAATAGCCTATCTGATGTCTACAACGACGTTTAGGCCATATTCAAATAGTGACAAAAGAAGAATAGCCAAGCAAACATACATTCTCTTAAAGAAAATTCAACATAGTAAAAACCCTTGCATTCAAATATTTTAAACAATTACTTCCTCTGTTCACTTTTATAATACTTTGAAGATATTTCAGACAATGTTCAAAACAACCCATTTTGAGTTGTCTGAAACGACTTACAAAAGTGAACGGAGGGAGTATAAAAAATCCAACTTCAACACACCACTACTCTTTCGTCCGATGATAGTGTGAAGCTGAATGAGGCGACATCAAAGGACATGAATACGGCTTCATCAATCTTTTTCAGTGACGGACGCCAAAATTCTACCATCATTCACGATGGTGACGAACATGAAAACTGGCAACACGAATGTGTCACTAAAAAACGTGTGACAACTTTTGTTCTCTTCCGGTGCAAACAGACACATTAAATTGCTGCATTCAAAGGTTGAAGGAAAATGTATAGATGCAGACAGTCACATACACTCACCTCAATGAATGTGTTTTGAAATTGATGAAGCCACACACAAGCATCTTGCATTCAAATATTTGAAAAATTTATTAAAAAAATCCAACTTCAACACACCACTATTCTTCCATGTGATGATAGTGCAAATCTGAATGAGACATCATCCATGAATACGGCTCGATCAATCTTTTTTTAATTGCGGACGCCAAAATCCTACCATCATCGACAATGATGACGAACATCAAAAGTGGTAACACGAATGTGTCACTAGAAACGTGTGCACCAACTTTTTTTCTTCCAGTGCAAACAAGCACATTAAATTGCTGCATTCAAACGTTGAAGAAAAAGTATAAATGCAGAGGCTCACATACACTCACCTCAACGAATGAGATTTAAAATTGATGAAGTCCTCCACAAGCGTCTCGCTATGAACGAGAACTTGCCTCCAACTAAAAGAATATACCATAGTAATGGGCATTAAAGCATGATGATATGAATTTCTTCTATACCTCGACACTCACATCCCTACACCCGTCATGTTGCGTTGATGGCTGTTTTGCTTGACATTTTAAATTTTTTCTCCCATTGTAACGCACAGGCATGTTTGCTAGTAAAACAAAAAACACAACAAAACTTTATTTATGTAACAACCTAAAATAAAACAAGACAACTTAGACAGAACTAGTAAGCGTGACATGAATCTCTAGATGACAACGCATAACACGTCAGATGTGACAATTTCAAAATGTTTGTCGTGTGTACAAGAAAATCACATGGTTGTAACGAAACAATAGATTAATGAAAGAAAAAGATTTGGGAGACGAAGGAGCTATAACAATCTTACACTAATTTACAGGGAAAAAAGGATGTTCACGAATCAAAACAGCCTTGTACTTCGTCGGTGGTTTAATGGTTAACCACGCTGCACTTCTTCCTGATCTCACCCTGGCTGCCGGTGAGAGGATTGGCATTGCCCATCTTGATCATGGAGGTGGCGAAGTCAGCGAAGAACTCGTCCTTGAAGGCGCCGGTGGCATGGCGCTGGACGTAGGCGCGAGTGAAGGGGTCGGTGAGGAGGGCGCCGTCAGAGTGGAAGAGGCCCCTCCGCTTGCTCACCAGCTTGAAGTAGTCGGTGTCGAAGGTCTTGAAGCTGCCGGGGTCCATCTCCACGAGGGTGGTGTTGTCGTTGAGGCTGGCACACTTGCTCTTTAGCCGCATCATGTACTGCGGCTCCAGCGAGGGGTCGATATCGCTGGGGTTCTCCAAGCCGGTGAAGTTGTAGAGCCGGTCGGAGAAGGAGAAGCAGTGCGACGTCCCGATGGTGTGCCCGGCGGACAAGACGACCAGGTCCTTTGCGTCGAGGTTCACGGCGGCGAAGAGCTGGGTGAGCACGGTGAAGTTGGAGGTCGGCGGTGGCAGAGCGTCGGTCTCGTTGGAAATGGACACGCTGCCGTCTCGCCGGCCGAGAGGAACTGTCCAGAATGGACCCTTGCTCTGGAGAAACCATGATCGGGCAGCATTAGAATTTGGCTTCCACACGTATATACCGTGTCATTTGCAAAATGGCCTAGTAGGAGTACTCTACTCACCAGCCATACTGCGTCCCTGGCAATGAGGGCGAGGATGTCGGCGCAGGAGACGGTGTCGGGGCAGGCCTTCTCCACCGCGGCCTTCACCCTCTCGACAAAGCCGAAGCCTCGCAGCGTCTGGTTCGGCTGCGCGTCCTTCTCCGCCGTCTTGTTGGCCGAGTCTAGCAGAACCGAACCGTCGCACCCCTGCATTCACGGTGGTCAGGCCACAGCGCACAACGGGGTACGGGCAGATACTGATGCATGCAAATGCAGCATACCCTGACGAAGCAGTCGTGGAAGTGCATCCGGAGGAGCGGCCCGGCGAGGCTGGGCGCCAGTGACAGCGCCCTCACCATCTCCTTCCTCACGACGTCCTCCACGCTGGGGCACGACTCGCTGTAGAACTTGTCGTGCAGCTGCGCCCGCGCGCACGTCGCCGCCACCGCCGCGAGCAGCAGCAGCGACACCATCGTCACAGCCCTACACGCCATCTTCTCGCCAAGAAGCTTGTTTCTTGCTTGGCTATGCAAGAAACGACGATGGCTAGGTGGCGAGTTGATCAGGAGAAGCTTGAGCTGCTGCTGCTGATGGACTGGCGCCGGGGAAATATATAGCGCCGGAGTGTCCCCACGCCTGCATGTGGTGGGCTGTCCTCCGGAGCAGCAGGTAAAATTCCCATGGTTTAATGAGTTGTTCCTTGTTTGCACTCTGCGGAATCTTTGCCGTGGCAGGTACACCGGCGGCCACCGTACGTATAATGGAGGCGGACGGACAGCCAGACGGAAGCACATCATTAGATGAATTCACTAATTTTCTCTAGACAGCAATTTTCTCACTAACTTACTAATTAGTCATCACGGAGCAAACTGCGGTGCCAAGTTCTAATCAGCAAAGGATACGTGCAACAAATGAATGCCACCACCTACTGGTAGTTTGAAGACATGGAAATATCATGATCCGTATATTTATACCGGCTCCACGTGCTATCCCGAATCAGCTTTGCTAAGTCTCAGTCGATGTTATATTTGTTTGATCTTGCGTGAAGATCTGTGCAATTTCGATGCGGTCTGAAATACTTGTAACACCGGAATTTTGAGCTAGATTTACAAACTTGAAAATAAATTTAAGTTATGTTACCATTCATTGAAAGGTAGTAATTTTTTAAAGAATTTTCGCATATGGCATCCAAAATTGCTTTGTTTTTAGATTAAAAACCTTGCCAATAATTATGCTAATATTATGCCTTTGTCGAGGCACTGGCCCAAAAGACTAGAAGAATTTAAATATCATGTTTTGATCAACATATAATTTGAATAATGACGTTTAAATTCCAAACTTGGTTAAAATGATATTTATAAATTTGGAGATCTAGTTTTTATAAGTCTCAAGCTTGGCACGTGGTTGGAATTTTGTATTCACGAAAAACCAATCGATGTGAATTTGAACCCCCCCCCCCCCTCTCCCGGGTGTTTGAGGCAAGTAATTCTGCACCAAATTCAATATTTAAACCCGAATATTAATATAGAGATCCTACAGCTACGAAAGTCTAGGTAAACACACCATAACAATCATATAGACATTCTAAAACACGAGAAAAATAGTTGCCGAGGCAAGATCCTAAACATGCCCATTACCGGGTTGCATCTTATTGCTTGGTCATCTTGTCATATGCATCGACCATCGCCTAAGAAAACCATACATCATAAGAAATGGCTTATAAGTGAACACAAATTTGTGACGGGCGAGGCGTGTCACCCGCTACAGCTAATTCGGAAACATAGCAGTGTCAGGTACCAAAGCTTACCCGCAACTGCTAGTAATAGAGCAGTGGCAGGCAGGAATACGTGCCCGCCACTGATAGACCGTTTCAGAGCTGGCCGCGTAATGCAACCTAATTGTGATGAGCCGTAACAAAGGCCCACCACTGCTTATTTGTACATCAGTGGTGAGTGTGACTGTTGCTTGCGACAGCTAAATTGTGGTAAGCACTCTTACCAGGCACGAAGGAAATACATATTATACACTTGTAGTTGTGGCCGGTCCAGTCGGCCACCCGCCAGTGCTGTCCACTTATGTGTAGCGGGCGCCCTGCCGTGCCCGTCACACGTAGACTCACGACACTGGCTGCAGTTTACTTTCCCCCCACCTGAAAAACGGTTCCAAAATTTGGCATTTCCCCCGCCCCCTCCCCCCTCGCCTTTCCCCCCAAATCTCGCCCGACTCGGCGTCGCGCCCCTCGTTGCCGCCTCTCATCCTCGCCGCTGCTGCGCCCCTCGTTGCCGCCTCTCATCCTCGCCGCTGTTGCGCCCCTCATTGCGGCCTCTCCTCCTCGCCGCCGCCGCCACACCCCTCGTTGTTGTCGCCCCCTTCGTCGAAGCTGCGTCGCGGCCTTGCTCGCGGCCACAGGCATGGACTCCTTCTCCAACACTGGAGGCATCTCGCTTCCGCCGCCACCGCGAAGCTCCTCCGCGATGGCTACCCCTCCGACCTTTGTGCCCTCCTCCGCCAACATCGGATACCTCGTGCCGCCTTTGGACGCCAAGCGAGCCACCTCTCTGGTATGGTCAAAGTTGTGTTTAGGGTAAATAAATATTTAGCATTGATTAAATTTGAGTAGTGTGCCGTACTATTATTGTGCTTAGGGTAACTATGACACTAGTAGAAAACAGGGCTATGGTCCAGGCCGCATCAGCCCATTAGTTCCGGTTCAGTCTAGAACCGGGACCAATGTGGGCATTGGTCCCGGTTCGTGAGCCCAGGGGGCCGGCCGGGCCACGTGGACCATTGGTCCCGGTTCATCTGGACCTTTTGGTCCCGGTTGGTGGGATGAACCGTGACCAATGGGCCTCCCTCTTGGCCCACCACCATTGGTCCCGGTTGGTGGCTTGAACCGGGACCAAAGGCTCCCCTTTAGTCCCGGCTCATGCCACCAACCGGGACCAATGAGGTGCCTATATATACCCCTCGCTCGCGAGCAGAGCACCCAAGTGCTCTGTTTTCTCTGGCCGAGGGGGAGAGGGCTTTGTGGTGCTCTAGCTCACCTCCTATGCACATGAGATGTTCGATGAAATGCCCGAGCCACACTACTTAAGCTTTCTCCTCTCGAAGCTCGACCTCCAAGCTCCATTTTCCTCGAGATTTGTCTAGATTTAGCGGTCCGTCACGCCCCGTCGCCGTCTTCACCGCCGTCGATCACCCGCGCCGATCTCATCACCGACACCACCGTGGTGAGCCTCTTGTTCTTATCTTCTTTCTGAAAGGAAAAATATTCTTACTTGTATGTTTAGATAGATACTTGTATCATTTTCTTACATTTTTATTGCATCTTATATAGTGCGATGGTTTTGGTATCCGCCCCCGTCGGCCCTCGTCCTGTCTATGATTCGGATTTGGTATGTATATTATCTTTATAACTATTGGTTCATTTATTGTTTATGAAAATTATGCCGACCAACGTGACATAGATTTTATTTATCTAGGATGTATGTGAATCGGAAATGCCAACCGACCTTGTCGAGAGGTTAAATTTAGTTGAAGAAGAAAACAATTTGTTGAAGGAAAAAATAAAAAAAATTGAGGAGGAGAAGATGATATTGGAGTTGCATGTTGCGGATGTCGTCGATGATCACAAGATCAAGATGGATGCAATGCGCTTGAAGATTAGAAAGATTAGAAAATATGCCATTCATACCAAGGCTTGGTATCATTATGCCGTTGGATCAATTGTTACCTTGGTTGCGATTATGATCGCATTTGTTTTCGCATTGAAATGTTTTACATAGTTTCAATGTATGGTTTAATTAATTAGATGCTCTGGAGAGCTATATGTTATTAGATGAGAACTATGTATGCACTTTGGTTTTAATGTGATGATGAACTTCTATTAATTTGGACACTTAATTATATATAATGCACGCAGATGAACCGGCAATGGATGTACGGTGACAGACACACCCGCGAGTACATTAAGGGCGTGCATGAGTTTCTCGATGCGGCTGAGGCAAACAAGCAGAATGGTTTTATGTGTTGTCCATGCACTGAATGTGGGAATACGAGGTCTTACTCTAACCGGAAAATCCTTCACTCCCACCTGCTTTACAAGGGTTTCATGCCACACTATAATGTTTGGACGAGGCACGGAGAAATAGGGGTTATGATGGAAGACGGCGAAGAAGAAGAGTACGATGACAACTATGTGCCCCCTGAATACAGTGATGCTGCAACGGGTGGGGGGGGGGGGGGCTAGTGAAGATCAAGAGGAACCAGACGATGTGCCCAATGATGCTGCCACGGGTGAAGCTGCTGAAGATAAAGAGGAACCAGACGATGTGCCCGATGATGATGATCTCCGCCGGGTCATTGTCGATGCAAGGATGCAATGCATTAGTCAAAAGGAGAAGCTGAAGTTCGATCGCATGTTAGAGGATCACAAAAAAGGGTTATACCCCAATTGCGAAGATGGCAACACAAAGCTCGGTACCGTACTGGAATTGCTGCAGTGGAAGGTAGAGAATGCTGTGGCTGACAAAGGATTTGAGAAGCTACTGAAAATATTGAAGAAGAAGCTTCCAAAGGATAACGAATTGTCCGACAGTACATACGCAGCAAAGAAGGTCGTATGCCCTCTAGGATTGGAGGTGGAGAAGATACATGCATGCCCTAATGACTGCATCCTCTACCGCGGTGCATACAAGGATCTGAAAGCATGCCCGGTATGCGGTGCGTTGCGGTATAAGATCAGACGAGATGACCCCGGTGATATTGACGACGAGCCCCTCATGAAGAGGGTTCCTGCGAAGGTGATGTGGTATGCTCCTATAATACCACAGTTGAAACGTCTGTTCAGAAACGAACAGCATGCCAAGTTGATGCGATGGCACAGTGAGAACCGAAAGAAAGATGGGAAGTTGAGAGCACCCGCTGACGGGTCGCAGTGGAGAAAAATCGAGAGAAAGTATTGGGATGAGTTTGCAAAGGACCCAAGGAATGTATGGTTTGCTTTAAGCGCGGATGGCATTAATCCTTTTGGGGAGCAGAGCAGCAATCACAGCACCTGGCCCGTGACTCTATGTATGTATAACCTTCCTCCTTGGATGTGCATGAAGCGGAAGTTCATTATGATGCCAGTTCTCATCCAAGGCCCTAAGCAACCCGGCAACGAAATTGATGTGTACCTAAGGCCATTAGTTGAAGAACTTTTACAGCTGTGGAATGGAAATGGTGTACGTACGTGGGATGAGCACAGACAGGAGGAATTTAACCTTAAGGCGTTGCTGTTCGTGACCATCAACGATTGGCCCGCTCTCAGTAACCTTTCAGGACAGACAAACAAAGGATACCATGCATGCACGCACTATTTAGATGACACTGAAAGTATATACCTGGACAAATGCAGGAAGAATGTGTACCTGGGCCATCGTCGATTTCTTCCGACCAACCATCAATGTCGAAAGAAAGGCAAGCATTTCAAAGGCGAGGCAGATCACCGACAGAAGCCCGCCATGCGCACCGGTGATCACGTGCTTGCTATGGTCAATGATTTACACTACGTAATCTTTGGAAAGGGTCCCGGTGGACTAGCTATTCCGAATGACGCTGAGGGACACGCACCCATGTGGAAGAAGAAATCTATATTTTGGGACCTACCCTACTAGAAAGACCTAGAGGTCCGCTCCTTAATCGACGTGATGCACGTGACGAAGAACCTTTGCGTGAACCTGCTAGGCTTCTTGGGCGTGTATGGGAAGACAAAAGATACACCTGAGGCACGGGAGGACCTGCAAAGACGGCATGCCTCCGAAGTAGTATAAAGGTCCTGCCAGCTATGCTCTACGAAAGAAGAGAAAGAAATCTTCTTTGAATGCCTGCTTAGTATGAAGGTCACGACTGGCTTCTCGTCGAATATAAAGGGAATAATAAATATGCCAGAGAAAAAGTTTCAGAACCTAAAGTCTCATGACTGCCACATGATTATGACGCAAATGCTTCTGGTTGCATTGAGGGGGCTTCTATCGGAAAATGTTCGATTAGCCATTGTGAAGCTATGTGCATTCCTTAATGCAATCTCTCAGAAGGTGATCAATCCAGAAATCGTACCAAGGCTAAGGAGTGATGTGGCGCAATGTCTTGTCAGTTTCGAGCTGGTGTTCCCACCATCCTTCTTCAATATCATGACGCACGTCCTAGTTCATCTAGTCGATGAGATTGTCATCCTGGGGCCCGTATTTCTACACAATATGTTCCCCTTTGAGAGGTTCATGGGAGTCCTAAAGAAATATGTCCGTAACCGCGCTAGGCCAGAAGGAAGCATTTCCATGGGCCATCAAACAGAGGATGTTATCGAGTTTTGTGTTGACTTCATTCCTGGCCTTAACAAGATAGGTCTCCCTAAATCGCGGTATGAGGGGAGACTGACTGGAAAAGGCACTCTTGGAAGAGACTCAATAATATGCAGGGATGGATATTCTTGGTCTCAAGCACACTACACAGTTGTACAGAACTCTACCTTGGTGACCCCGTATGTCGATGAACACAAGAACAGTCTGCGCTCCAAACACCCGGAGCAATGCGACGACTGGATTACATGTGAACACATCAGGACTTTCAGCAGTTGGTTGGAAACACGTCTCAGAGGTGACAACACTGTTTGTGATGAGTTGTACTTGTTGTCTAGGGGACCATCTTTGACTGTATTGACTTACAAAGGATACGAGATAAATGGGAATACATTTTACACGATCGCCCAAGATCAAAAGAGCACCAACCAAAACAGCGGTGTCCGCTTTGATGCAGCAACCGAGAGCGGAAAGGACACATATTATGGTTACATAGTGGACATATGGGAACTTGACTACGGACCTGATTTTAAGGTCCCTTTGTTGAAGTGCAAATGGGTCAATCTGTTAGGTGGCGGGGTACAGTAGGTAGACCCACAGTACGGAATGACAACAGTGGATCTGAAAAATCTTGGGTACACTGACGAACCGTTCGTCCTAGCCAATGATGTGGCACAGGTTATCTATGTGAAGGACATGTCTACCAAACCGAGAAAAAGAAAAGATAAGGAAGCGAATACATCATACGATGAGCCAAAGCGCCACATAGTTCTTTCAGGAAAAAGGGACATCCTGGGAGTGGACGGCAAGACTGACATGTCTGAAGATTATGAAAAGTTTCATGAAATTCCTCCCTTCAATGTCAAGGCTAACCCAAGCATCCTGATAAACAATGAAGAGTATCCATGGTTACGGCGCAATAAGCAAATGACACAAGTGAAGAAAAAGTGAAGACTTTCTCCCGCAATAAGCAAATGCTATGTGGGTGAAATTATGATACCATCCCAACTTTCAACTTTTTCAGAGTTCATTTGAAATGCTTTCATGTCTTATGGTTTGAAACTTTGATACTTCAAAAGTGATTGTCCATTTTGTACACGAAGTGTATCAAGTTTTTGTCGTAACCCTCTCTACTTTTTGAAACATGCTATGTGGGTGAAATGATGATACCATGCCAACTTTCAACCTTTTCAGAGTTCATTTTGAAATGCTTTCCAATTTCAGAGTCATTTAGCTCAAAGAATAAATTAATAGCAAACACAATGAACTACAAAACTTTTATGAAAATAAAAACAATCAATTAAAATATTATGTTATGATCAACTAAAATAAAACTATAATATTCTTCAATAGCAAAAAGAATATAATTTGTGTGACCTAAAATCAAACTATAAGTATTTAATTGTAAGTATAAATAAAAAATAAATAGCAAAGAAGAAAAAATTCTAATTTTATAGTAAAGTTATTCATAAACTAGTGATTCACACAAATTTTTAAAAATTCAAATTTAAGCTATTTAAAATTTAAAACTAATGGCACTAACAGAAAGTTAATAATTTTTGTGACCTAAAAGCAAAAAGAAATCACTAAAAAACTGTAAGTATTTAGTTGTAAGTAGAAATAAAAAATAAATAGAAAAAAATTCTAATTTTATAGTAAAGTTATTCATAAACTAGTGATTCACCCAAATTTTTTAAAATTCAAATTTAAACTATTTAAAATTTAAAACTAATGGCACTAACAGAAAGTTTATAATTTTTGTGACCTAAAAGCAAAAGGAAATCACTAAAAAACTGTAAGTATTTAGTTTTAAGTAGAAATAAAAAATAAAAAACCAAAAAAATGTAGAAATAAAAAAGAAAAAACCAAAAAAAATGCCACCTACTGGGCCTCCACGGCCTGAATACGACGAGAAACCCTACATGGGCCAGGATTCAGGCCGGCAGAAGGCCCAATAGGCCCACAGGCAAAGCAGTGTCAAATTAGGCCCATAGGCCTGCAGTTCAGAGGAGTTCGAGAGGGAGGAGGCAGCAGAGCTTATAAACTAGAGTTGGGCGCTGTCAACTAGCGAGGTGGGACTAAACTTTTGGGTGCGGGGCAGCACAAGGGCATTGGTCCCGGTTGGTGGCACCAACCGGGACTAAAGGTGGCATTGGTCACGGTTCGTGGCACCAACCGTGACCATTGCCCCCCCTTTAGTCCCGGTTGGTGCCACCAACCGGGACCAATGGCCTTCGCTTCCCGCCCTTTGGGCTGCCGAAAAGAGGCCTTTGGTCCCGGTTGGTGACACCAACCGGGACTAAAGGGGGCAATGGTCACGGTTGGTGCCACCAACCGGGACCAATGCTCCGTCTATATAAGCCACACTTGTGAAAATTATGGTACAGTTTCTTCGATCCCGCCCCGACGTCGTCGCCAGGCTGCCCCTCTGCTCGCCTCCCCGTCGCCGCCGTTGCCCCTGCCCCGCCCCCGAGCGCGCCCTGCCTCGCCGTCGTTGCCGAGCCCGAGCCGCCCCGCCGTCGCCCTCGCCCTCGAGCTCCGCCGTCCCCGAGCCCCTGAGCTCCTGCCCCGCGCGCCCCCGAGCTCCGCCGTCCGCCGCCGCCGAGCGCGCCCAGCCATCGCCCTCGCCCTCGCCGACCCCGAGCCCGTCCTCTGCGCCGTTGCCCCCGACGCCAGCCGCCCGCGTCTCCCCCCCCTCCGATCCTTCCGGGAGAGGTAGCTACCGCCCCATCCTCTCCTTCCTTCCCTGCTCCTTGATTTGCAAAATATTGATATGATGTAGATGTATGTATGTATGTATGTATGTATGTATGTATGTATGAGTTGGGGAGAAAGTTTATAATTTTTGTTCATATATACTGTAGATGTATGTATGATGAATTTTGATATTTTTTTGTTCATATATAATGTAGATGTATATGTATGTATGGAATGATATTGATGGATGTATGTATATAGAACATTCGTAGAAAATATGACCAATGTCCCCCTCCGGTTCACTCGGGAACACTAACTATCTCGGAGAAAAAAATGTTATCGGGGAAAAACATGAGAGGAAGAAGAGGATAAAAAAGAAGAGGAAGAAGAAAAAAAAGAGGAGAAGAAAGAATAGAGGAGCTTCTCCTCTATTCTTTCTTCTCTTTTTTTTCTTCTTATTCATCTTTTTTTTATCGGGAGGGGTCGACAGTCGCCTAGGGGTCGAGCGTCGAAAGGGGGTCGACGGTCACCTAGGGGTCGAGGGTCGACAGGGGTCTTGGGTCGCCGAGAGGGGAGAGGAAGACGAGGAGAAATAAATAAGAAGAAGAAAAAAGAAGAAAAAGAAGAGGAGAAGAAGAAAGGAATAGAGGAGAAGAAGAGAAAAATAGAATATATATTCTATTTTCTCTTTTCTCCTCTATTCCTTTCTTCTTCTCCTCATTTTTTTCTTCTTTTTTTTCTTCGACACGTGGGGGGGGGGTCGAGAACGCTGGACATTCATGAGAGAGGCGAGGAAGAAGGGGAAGAAGAGGAGAGGAAGAAGAGGAAGTCTTCTCCTCTATTCTTTCTTCTCTTCTTTTTTCTTCTTCTTCCTCTTTATTTTATCGGGAGCGAGGGTCGTCGAGAGGGTCGCCAAGCGGTAGAGGAAAAACCCTAAATAGAAAGTATCGTCGGTGTGAGATACATGTATCGTCGGTGTCGGACACTACATCCACATCCCACAAGTGGCGCGGGCTTCGACGCCCACATCACTTGTGGGACGTGGATGTAGTGTCCGACACCGAAGGCCACATGTATCTCACACCCACGATACTTGCTAGCTATTTAGGGTTTCCTTTGACACTATGCAACCTCCCGACCCCTCGGCGATCCTCTCGAACATGAGAGGAAGAAGAGGATCATCGAGGGGTCGAGGGTTCCAGGGTCGTCGAGGGTTCGAGGGGTCGAGGATCGCCGAGGGGTTGAGAGAGGTTTCCTAGTGTCAAAGTATTGAAGAAATCCATGCCTTCATCATTAGCCGGAAGTAACCAGGGCATGTTGGTACGAAGTTCTGCAAAGTTGTTTTGGAATGGAGTCCCGGATAGAATAATCCGCCTTTTGGTACCAATTCAGCAAAGGCCTTCCAAATAGCGATATTCGGAAGGCTCTTTCTGAACTTTGTACCAAAAAGCGAATTATCCTATCTGGGACTCCGTTCCAGAACAACTTTGAAGAGCTTCGTACCATCATGCACATGTTACTTTCGCCTAATGATGAAGACATGGTTTTGTTGAATCCTTTGACACTAGGCAACCTCCCGACCCCTCGGCGATCCTCTCGAACATGAGAGGAAGAAGAGGATAAAAAAAGAAGAGGAAGAAGAAAAAAAAGAGGAGAAGAAAGAATAGAGGAGAAGAACTCCTCTATTCTTTCTTCTCCTCTTTTTTTTCTTCTTCTTCCTCTTTTTTTTATCGGGAACGAGGGTCGTCGAGGGACATAGATGTAGTGTCGTCGTTGTCGATATATACCCCCTCCCAATAGCTTACTATGATTAGGTAGCTAGTTCTACGTTTGGCACTAATATATCCATCTGTCATGTTTGAATAATAATTGCCATGTTGTAAATATTTGTAGAAACTATGGACACAGCCCTAGACGAAGCAGCAAAAGAAGCGTTGTTGAGGGAGATAATCGCAGAAGGAAGTGATGTCGTCTCGTACTTTCTCAACGAAACCGATGGTCTGGGTGAACAAGCTGGCTACGGTGACCTTATGCCGGTGCAAGAAGAAGAACATGAGGACGGCTCCGATGACCCAATGCCGGTGCAAGAAGGAGACCGTGATGACGGCTCCGGTGACCGAACCGAGTCCGGCCAGGTATATATATTAGTTAAGCCTATGCTGACTAGCTGATTGATGCATTCATTGTTTTGGTATGTACACATATTAATTAAATCTTTGTTCTTTTTTCTAGCCCTCCGGATCGAGCACAACTTCGGTAAAGAGACGAGGCCCGAAGAAAAAGTTGAGCTCGGATGAAAAGCTTGAGATCACAGCAATCGCACCCGACGGCCAACCTATTGAACCCTTCCGGACAAAGAGCGCATTTGTTGCTCAGTGCGGGGTTCTGGTTAGGGACAAGATCTCGGTAAGCATCCAACAATGGTTTAAGCCGGCTACAGAAGACCCTGAGGTGTCTTATGTCAATGATATGCAGAAAAATGATCTTTGGACTGAGCTGAAGTCAAATTTCACCCTACCGCCAGAGGATAATCCAGATAACCCAATTAAAGAGAAATTAATCAAGTCTTTTGCTCTGAAGAGGATGGCAGAACTATTCAGGAGGTGGAAGAAAGGGCTGAATAATAAGTTTGTCCAAAGTAATGAGACACCAGAATTCAAGGGCAGATATGAGAAGATCAGAGATCACTGGCCCGCATTTGTGGCCCACAAGACATCGGAGAAGAGTAAGAAGATGTCGGCGACAAATAAGCAAAATGCTGCGAAGAAGCTTCACCATCGCACGGGGTCAGGTGGCTACCTCATAGCCCGGCCTAAGTGGTCCAAGATTGAGAATGATCTGATTCATAAAGGGATCGAACCAGAGACAAAGAACTGGCCAGACTGTTGCCGGACTTGGTTCTTCGGGGCTGGCGGAACCTTGGACCCTGAAACAGGGAAGTGCATTTGGACGAACGAACAAATGGACATACCAATCAGTAAGCTTAAGCAGTATATCGAAGCAGCGCAGGAAGGGACGTTCTTTCCAGACAGAGAGAACGACGAGCTCACAATGGCCCTCGGGAATCCTGAGCACCCTGGACGGACACGAGGCACGCCAGGCTCCGTTCCATGGAAGGTTGGGTTTCCGGACGCAGGCGGTTACAAATCCCATGAGAGGAGGAAAAAAGAGCAGCAGACCCAAATGCAGGCGCTGCAAGCAAGGGTAGACGCGATAGAGGAACGAGAAGCAAATCGCAGCAAACGTACTGCTGAAGCCTCCCCCGAAGCTACCCCACCATCTCAGCGCAGAAGCAGCGTGGCTTCCACCGAGCTGCTTCAGCCGGAGCATGCCTTGACGGCTCCTGCCAGCTATCCTGTGGATGCTACAACGGAGTCTCAAAATTGCCACCTTATGACGCAATGGATGAATTTGAAGGTCAAGGCGGCTGTTGGCTCTGTTTATCCTACTGAACCCGGTGCAACTTTTCACTGCCGGCCGATTCCAGAAGGATATGCTAGGGTGATGGTGGATGAGATAACGGAGGGATTTGAGGACCTCCAGCTTGACCACCCTACCGGTGAAGGGGAGACTCGGCTGGGGTCTGCTTTGAAGACTCCATGCCTATGGCGGAAGGAGCTCATCAACCTTCCGAACTGGACGCCTCCGCCTCCTCCTCCTCCTCCGGCGAGTCAGGGCACTCCGCCTCCTCCACCGCCTCCTCCTCCGGCGAGTGACGATCAGGGCCCTCGGCCGGCTCCTTCTCCGGCGCGTGGCGGCACTCCGCCTCCTTCTCCGCATGCGCCGACGCGCCCTAGCAGCCAGCCTCCTCCTTCTCCGCCTCGTCATCAAGGGCGGAAGAGACCTGCCGCCGCTCCAGCTGGTCCGGCGGGTCGTAGTCCTTCTCCTCCGCCTCTTAAGAAAGTAAAGAAGACAACCGCTCCGTCTGCTCGGTCGGCGTCTAGCAGTACAACCAGAGGCGGTCGGACATACAGATTCGGTCCTTCTCTAAAGACTCCAGAGAAGTTACCATACGAGAGGACCCAGGAGGAGAACGCCGAGATCGCGCGAGAAGAAGTGAGGAAATTCTTTGAAGTGGTGAAAGCAAAGAAACATCCACCTCCGGAGGAGAAGGTAGATCGGGTGAAAGTGAAGCGCACTCTAGCTGCCCTGACAAAACCACCGAAGTCTGATCCGCCGAAAGGAAACTATGACCGCATTATTGGAAAGGAATTTGCCGAAGCGGAGCGGTCGGGAAGTACTATCAGTGATCAAAGGCTGAAAGAACGACGAGCTGGGAAACAAATTGCCCAGCTCGGCGAACAAGCGAAGCAATCGTGCCCCCCGCTCAAGGTGCCTAGCCACAACGTCGCTAATGATCCGAGGATGGTGCCCGGTTATAGCAATCTTGCAGATTACCTGCCCGATGAAGTACATTATGAACCCATGGAGATGCAGATACAAAGATACGAGTACGGGAAGCCTCTCGTCAAAGATGAAAGATCTCTATCAACGATGATGCGAAGATTGCATGATTGGTACTTGAAAATCTACAGAGACTCTGGGGGGAGGAGTACTTTGTATTTGAAAGTTAAAAAGGAGCATGACCTCGTTGGAATTGATCTGTTGCCTGTTCCATTTGAGGAGTTCTATCAGTTTTTCAATCAATTGGCCCTCGATAAAACAACGGTCGCCTGCTACTGTCTGTAAGTAGTACTACTTCTGTCATTAAGTTTCTCTATATAGCTTAGCTCTTTCATTGCATGTATTTATAATCATCCTCACTATATTATGCAGATTGAAGATCGTCGAATTGAAGAAAAGACAAGTCAGTGATATTGGGTTCATTAACACATATCTCATAGATGAAACTCGGGTTAAATTTCATGCCGCAGAAACCGAGGCCAGCATGCTACAATCATTGATAATAAATCAAAAAAAGATATAATACTCTTTCCTTACAACTTCAAGTGAGTGTTACTGTCTTGTGCGTATTCGGTTTCCCTTATATATTAGTCAAGGTTATAGTAATGTAATTGATTAGTTATGCATGCATGTGCAGTTTCCACTATATTCTCCTACATATTAAGCTTGAGCAGGGACTAGTAACCGTCTTAGACTCAAGACGAAAAGATCCCAAGGACTATGCAGACATGACTCAAATACTCGAGAAGTAAGTTAAATCGATCATTATCCACCATATCAGCAACTTTGTTCATTTCCTGATATATCAAGTAATTGTTTTCTTTGTCCGGCAGGGTTTGGAGAAAATTCACCAGAAAAGCTCCGGGACTGCCGAAGGAGCTGCAATTTAGACACCCGAAAGTAAGTACTAGCTATAGTAGCATTTTAAGCGCATCTACTGGTCATTCAAGAACTAGTTTCATCAATACCATTTGGCATTCTTGCTTATCAGTTTGAATAACCTCTATTTCTTGTAAAGTGGTTGTGGCAGGAACAAGGGAATGATTTCTGTGGATACTATGTTTGCGAGTCCATCCGCCACACGACCTGTGAGCGGGGCTACACTGATGAACAATATGAAGTATGTAAATAACAACTTTCACAATTTTATTTTATTACCATCATTTGTGTTGAGTTTCATTCATTCATATATATATGTATTGACCCCTTCTTTAAATTAGATGTTTCGGAAGCGGGGTGAACTCCTAGCACCAGCTCGCATGCGAGGAATTCAAGAGGAATTGGCGGCATTCTTTCTTGACCACGTGATCCCTGAAGACGGAGAATTCTATGTTAAACCTGGGTCCGTATGATTATATTTGTAAGAGATAATTACTGTATATATGTAGCCGGTAGTGTCAGATATATATACGAGAACTTGTTGTTCGACCAATCTCTCAGAGTAGGAGAGGTGGTCGATATCACTTCTCTCTGTATGCGTATATGTTCATGATGATCTTCTGTTTCCTTCGTTTTCTTACTAGCTAGCCAGCGTGTCTAGTCCTGTCTATACGTATGTATAGTACGTAGCATCGACCAAGCACGGACATAAGAGAGGACACTTCTCTCTATTAATTATAGCTAGCTAACACAATATATGAAACACCTAGATTAACCCCCCAAAACCCCCAAACCCCCCCCCCCCTTCAAAAAAAACTAAAACCCCAGCCACAGAAATGCTGATGCGTGGATGCCTATTGGTCCCGGTTGGTGCCACCAACCGGGACCAAAGGGTCTCCTGCCTGGGCTCTGCGCACTGCCCACGTGGAGGGCCTTTAGTCCCGGTTCTGGATTGAACCAGGACTAAAGGGGGGAGGTATTAGTACCGACACTTTAGTCCCGGTTCAGGAACCGGGACTAAAGGCCCTTACGAACCGGGACTATAGGCCCTTTTTCTACCAGTGTGAGTAGATTAGGAACATTTTTTAGGTATTGACATGAGTGACAATGTTTTGGCAAAACGTCGATTCATTTCCGTTTCGCTAAATTTCTGGTACTCATCATGTCCTCTTTTTAGTATATGTAATGTCGAATTTTTCTTTCATTTTTTAACTAGGATCCATTGTAGTATCATTGGCTTATATTTGCAGGTATTAACATGGGTGCCAATGTTTTGGCGAAACGTCGATTCATTTCTGTTGGCCTTACTTTGAAACGTAAGTTCATTTCTTTATGCTTGCACATTAATCTCGAGCCTTCTTTAAGTTCTGCTCAGCCAACTCCAGGTCAAGGTTGAGTTGCCTATGCTTTTCCTCAAATTCGGCGAACTTGGAGATAAGCGTATAAGATTTCTGCAGTGAGTAAAAGACATATCAATCGACAAGATCAAAGATTATTTATTTCCGAATGAATAAAACTTCAAGACTACTCAGATCTCAACCGACTGCCAGCGGTCGACTGCGGTCTCGGGGTCTACACCCAGTGGGTGCACTTAGCGTGCCCCCACTGGTTCGGATTTCACTCGCGGCTGGTCCGCCCATACCGAGTAGAAAAAAAGAAGGGAGAGAAAGAAGTACTCAGACCCAAACCGACTGCCAGCAATCGACTGCGGTCTCGAGGACTACACCCAGTGGGTGCACTTAGCCTGCCCCCACTGGTTCGGATTCCACTCGGCCGGTCCGCCCAGGCCGAGTAAAAAAAAGATGACAAAGCACCCAATGGGTGTACAATCTCGAAGTGCAAGACAATGAAAGACTGCGCGAAGGAAAATATTCGGGTAGCATATCCTAAAAGAACAAGTTCAATCGGGAGTTAACTTATCTGGACATTGGCTCGAAGAGCCGCGCTGGCGTCATAAGCAGCCTGACTACTTTCGTGCACCGCCTTCACCCGCTCGATCATTATGCCAGCCTGACGAATGGCCACCGCAGCGGCGTCCGACTGGCTTTCTGGAACATGATGAGTGGCAAAGAAGGGGATGGACGGTCCAGACGCAGCGACTTGGAGATATGAGGCATGAAGTTGAATGGTTGACACAAGCTCTGGTGCAGTCGACGATGCGGGCCATGCACTCGACACCGGGTCAACAAAGGTTACAGAAACCTTACTGGCATCTTCAAGTTGTTGAACTACCCGCTCCGCCGCCGGCTCCGACTGGGATGTCTTGCTAGCTATTGCCTTCTTCTTCCTGGGCCTCAGCGGCATGTCCCCGTTATCATACGGAAGCTCAATGACATTGGGAGGGGCTGCAAATAAATCAGCCGAGCCTAGATGAGTCACCAGAATTTAATCGACCATACAATCGAGAACAAGATCACCAGAATTGTACCCGGTTTGGAGGTGCCTGTATCTTCCATGTCCTCGTCTTCATACTAGCAGGTGGAAGTCCCAAAGGTGGCAGCTTTGCAAATTTCAATATTCAGTCGGTCTCGTTTGTTACACCAAATCAACCAAAGAATCAGGTCAGATTATTACCCAGAGATAGTAGGAATGACCATTTTGATCTTGGGCAAAGCCTTCGGAGGTTTGGATGATGCAGCCTTCGGTGGTTTCGGAGCTAGAGGAGGTGCAACTTTAGATTGATTCGGTGTCTTCTCAGTTGGCACTGGAGAGGACGTCCGAGGACGCTTTGAAGACTGCCCAGTCGGTGCGGCCACCGTGGCGTGGAGGCTTTCCGGGTCGTGAGCGTGCTTGGACCTTTTTTCTCTGCGAGGAGGCGAGTCGGCCTCTTCTTCATCAATCGGGTCACCGCTCTCCTCACCATCCTCCTCGTCCGAGTGCCACTCGCCACTATCGCCTCCACTCGCCTCCTCCTCCAAGTCATGCTCCTGCTCTCCGTTGGGCATTGAATACATCTCAGTAAGAGCCTGAAGGATAAAAAGCAAAGAAAAAAACAACCAGTCGTCAACAGGCGGTTACATGATTAATCAAAAAAGCACTCGGCAATCCAGAGTCAAACTTGGTCTGGCTGGCGCGAATTGTCAAATGGAGCGACCCTCGTGGACCCCCCGGGGTTATCCTTGTTGCCTGTGATGCCCCTCAGCCACTTCTGCACCTTTCCCTCGTCGATCTCCTCCGGGTGGATCCGAGTGGAATCCTCAATGCCCAAGTACATCCACATTGGATGATCGCGAGCTTGGAGCGGTTGGATGCGTCGTTTGAGGAATACCTCCAGCAGATCCATACCAGTCATGCCGTCCCGGACGAGCTGGACCACCCGCTCGACCAACACCTTCACCTGCGCTCTCTCCTCTATGATCACTTTCAATGCGGAAGGCTTCTCGACCCGAGCCATGGATTAGGCTGGGAGCCCGGTCGACTAACCTGGAGTCGGCTTGTCTTTACAATAAAACCAGGTCCACTGCCAACCCCGGACCGACTCGGGAAGGATCATGGCTGGGAAAGTGCTTTTGTTCCTCATATGAATCCCAAGACCCCCGCACATCTGAATCACGTGCGTTGTCTCGTCACTCGGATTGGCCTTCTTGACCGACTGAGAACGGCAAGTGAAAATGTGTTTGAAAAGTCCCCAGTGCGGCCTACAACCTAAGAAGTTCTCGCACATGGATACATAGGCGGCAAGATATAGTATGGAGTTGGGATTGAAATGGTGAAGTTGTGCTCCAAAGAAGTTCAGGAATCTCCGGAAGAAAGGATGGGGAGGAAGAGAAAATCCACGATCAACATGAGTTGCAAGGAGAACGCACTCACCATCATGCGGATGCGGTTCGGTCTCTCCTTCTGAGAGCCGCGCCGATTCATGGGGAATCAGCCCCCCTCGACCAGATCATCGATGTCGTCTTGGCTGATCGTAGACCGGATCCACTCGCCCTGGATCCTGCCGCGCGGCAGGCCGGATCTCGATGAGGATCCGCCCCGGTTGGACCTCTTTCCTTTCGCCTTGACTGTCGCCTTCTTTGCATGCTCCTCCTCATATGGGGCCGCTTCCGAGAAAGCAGAAGAGAAAGGAAGAAAATGGAGGAACGCTGTGCACGAAATCCAATCTGGCACCCTATATGGGGCCGCTTCCGAGTGGCTGACCTGTAGGGCCAGACGATCCAATCAAATCCCGCAACAATCGCAGGCGAGGTACGTGGCGAAAAAGGTGGCGCGGCGATCGAGGTGGCACCGCCTCATCCCATCCGATTACTATAGACTCCTCCGTCTCGCGCGCTTCCCCAAATACAAAATCCCATGATATCCGCGCATAGCAAGGCAACCTATCAGGCGGAGGATCTTTTCCATATCGACAGTCAAAGCATTGCAGCAAAAGTTCACTCGACAGAAACCAAGAATGGATCAAGGCGACTGAGAAGAAGTTAGGATCATCATAATTGTTTGGTTGATCGCAACTAAGACGCTCCCGAAGCATGGAAATTGAATCGGAAGAATCCTCAACTCCTACCCACTCAAGCCTCGAACCATTGGGGGGCTAATGATGAAGTTATGTACCTAGGGTAGGGTCACAGGTCTAACCTAGACGCCCTCCCCAAGGTCATCGCCCTAAAGCCAGAAGCATACGAAGGGTATCATCATCCACTCGACAAAAGACATTCCACTCGGAAGAATCAATGACACTCGACCGTCATAGAAGCCACTCGACGTACAGAAGATCTAAATCCACTCTGCACAAACAACGACCGGACATTTACTCATAGACTTAATTGCCATTTAAATCACTTAATTGCTAGCGTTACCAGTAACATTCCACTCTTAATGTACATTGAACCCTGTGTAACAGAGGGGGGCTGGGGTCCTGGCGCACTCTACATAAGTCACCCCCCGCCTCTGGGACAAGGGTTCGCATCTTTTGTAAACTCACACACACATACAATCCAGTCAACCGCCTCAGGGCACCGAGACGTAGGGTTGTTACTTCCTCCGCGAAGGGCCTGAACTCGTAAACTCGTGTGTACAACTACTCCATAGCTAAGATCTTGCCTCCTCATACCTACCCCCCATTCTACTGTCAGTCTTAGATCCACGACATGGGGGGGGGGGGGGGGCTGTTGGGGGCGCGGCTGGAGATGCTCTAACTAAAGTAAAATAGTCTAACTATAACTCATCTTTTTACTAGTATATGTGAAACATTATGATATGCTATGAGATAAAACAAAAAACACAAAACCGGTAAGGTGGTTGATGGTTGGTATATATCCAAACAGCCCCAAAAGTAACTAAATAAAAAGTGTTTGACCATAACCGGAAATTCACTTTGGCACATGAGAGCATATACTTTTGTCATTGGTATTTTTTTTAAATGCTGAAAAGTTTCAGAAAAAAAATTGGGAAGTACATCTTGCAATTCTATTTGTGCATGCCAAGCTTCATGGAAAACCGGCATTTTCTAGGCCTGTGTAGAAAAGATGAAAAAATGTATCGTGAAAAGTCCTTTTTAACACTAAATTTGTCTTTTTTCACACATGACACAAAAATTGTCGGTTTTCCGTGAAATGACTTTGTGAACGCGTAGAATGTTGAGACATATTTATGAATTTTTTTATCAGAATTTTGTGACATTTCAAAATATGTTTGAACCACATTTTTAAAGTCAGAAGCCTATGCTCCCGAGTGCCAAAAAGCCCCTCTCAATTATACTTTCTTTTGCGGGTGACTATACTCTTCTTTTTACTAGTACATATGAAACATTATGATGGTCTAAGATAAAACAAAAACACAACAAAACATTATTTATGTAACAACCTAAAATAAAACAAGACAACCTAGACAAAACTAGTAAGCGTGACATGAATCTCCAAATGACAACGCACGACATTCTGGCAGCGACGGCTCTCTGAAGATGGAATATGGTTCTCCTCGCCTAGCCCCGTTTCGGCAGTGCTTCTACCATCGTTGGAGGGTGTTTGTCTCTGGCGAATCTTATGGGATTCGGTCGACGTTTGTCTTCGGTGGATCCACATGGACCAGGTCTTTATTCGTCAGTGGTCATTTGTCCATTGGTTAGATTTTTCCAATCGACGCATCTCTTCATCGGCGGCGGTTGCTTTTCAAATGCACTAGTCCAGTAGGGATTAGCACGATGACTTCCTGACTGTGTACTGCAAAAATATTTGCCCGACCCCGATGAGTAAGGGGCAATGACGGTGGCGTGCCTTCGGTTAGCTACAGTGCTTTTAGTCATTGCTAGATAGTCAACGGATCTGGATGTAATATTTACTTATGTGTTTTTTTGACTATCTTGATAGTTGATGAATAGATTGAAAGCTTTTTCTGTAAAAAAATGAAAGGTGATATATATTGTTGGTCCAGGAGACACGGTGCTAGAGCCGCGGAGATTAGTTCACGGGGTTTACATACTAATTAAATAGGACTGGATATTGGGGGAGGTTGGGCCCCACCCCGGCTGAAATTCGGGGAGAGGGGAGAGATTAGTCAGAAGGAGTCTGTAAAAGCCGGGGATTATCGCTTCAGTAATGCTTCAAGGCGCTGTTTTTGACTTCAACTATATGACTTCTTTGACTTTTACCACTCTTTATTATCTTCACATGTATGCATAAAGACGTACATGTAGATAAAAATCATGGAATATGTGTGAAAAATGTTTTTCTACCTTGGATCCATCGTTCTTCGTGCTTGTGCACTCGGTTTTCACTGATACACAATGAAACACAAAGACACACTTCGTAACGAGAAGAGACTAAATGCACGCCAACACTCAAAAAAATGGTAAGGCCGCGGTTGATAGCTGCTATCCAACCAGCCCCAAAAGCAACTAAATTAAAATAGTCTAATATAATTCGTCGTTTTACTAGTACATATGAAACATTATGATGCTTTAAGATAATCTTTCCCTAATAATAAAGCACGGATTGAGTCTCCGAGTTCACCATTGCGTCCTGTTTACACAAAGGTCCCTATGGTATTTTAGAATTTACCCGCAATCCAGAAAAACGTTTAGTTCTAGAAATCCGACTCCCCCGCTGTCCCGTCCACACGTATCGAATAGTCCCACAGTGCCCCCGTACAACAAACTCCAGCGATGACGGCGACGACAGAACCTCGAGGCCGAGCTCAGACCGGACCATGGCGGGACGACGGAGACGGGGGGCACGGGGACCCCGACTGGACGGCCGCCGTGGCGCAGAAGACGGCGACGACAGGACCTCGAGGCCGAGCTCGGACCGGACCATGGCGGGACGACGGAGACGGGGGGCACGGGGACCCCGACTGGACAGCCGCCGCGATGCACGGCGGCTCCCTGGTGGCGGCAGAGAGGCAACTGCAGAAGATGGCGACGACAGGACCTTGATGTTGGGGAACGTAGTAATTTCAAAATTTTCCTACGCACACGCAAGATCATGGTGATGCATAGCAACGAGGGGGAGATTCTGATCTACGTACCCTTGTAGATCGCAACGGAAGCGTTGACACAACGTAGAGGAAGTAGTCGTACGTCTTCTTCCCGATCCGACCGATCCAAGCACCGTTACTCCGGCACCTCCGAGTTCTTAGCACACGTACAGCTCGATGACGATCCCCGGGCTCCGATCCAGCAAAGCTTCGGGGAGGAGTTCCGTCAGTACAACGGCATGGTGACGATCTTGATGTTCTACCGACACAGGGCTTCGCCTAAACTCTACAACGATATGATCGAGGTGGAATATGGTGGCAGGGGGCACCGCACACGGCTAAGGAACGATCTCAATGATCAACTTGTGTGTCTAGAGGTGCCCCCTGCCCCCGTATATAAAGGATCCAAGGGGGAGGGGCTGGCCGGCCAAGAGGAGGGCGCAGGAGGAGTCCTACTCCTATCGGGAGTAGGACTCCCCCCCCCCCCCCAATCCTATTCCAAATAGGACTCCGAAGGGGGAAAGAGAGAGAGAGGTGGCCGGCCACCTCGCCTAGTCCTAATAGGACTAGGGGAGGGGGGGGGAGGCGCGCAGCCCACCATGGCAGCCCCTTTCACCTTTCCACTAAAGCCCAATAAGGCACATATGGCTCCTGGGGGGTTCCGGTAACCTCCCGGTAATCCGGTAAAATTCCGATTTTACCCGGAACACTTCCGATATCGAAATATAGGCTTCCAATATATCAATCTTTATGTCTCGACCATTTCGAGACTCCTCGTCATGTCCGTGATCACATCCGGGACTCCAAACTACCTTCGGTACATCAAAATGCATAAACTCATAATAACTGTCATCGTAACGTTAAGCGTGCGGACCCTATGGTTCGAGAACAATGTAGACATGACCGAGACACGTCTCCGGTCAATAACCAATAGCGGGACCTGGATGCCCATATTGGCTCCTGCATATTCTACGAAGATCTTTATCGGTCAGACCGCATAACAACATACGTTGTTCCCTTTGTCATCGGTATGTTACTTGCCCAAGATTCGATCGTCGGTATCCAATACCTAGTTCAATCTCTTTACCGGCAAGTCTCTTTACTCGTTCTGTAATACATCATCCCGCAACTAACTCATTAGTTGCAATGCTTGCAAGGCTTGTGTAATGTGCATTACCGAGAGGGCCCAGAGATACCTCTCCGACAATCGGAGTGACAAATCCTATTCTTGAAATACGCAAACCCAACATCTACCATTGGAGACACCTGTAGAGCTCCTTTATAATCACCCAGTTACTTTGTGACGTTTGGTAGCACACAAAGTGTTCCTCCGGCAAACGGGAGTTGCATAATCTCATAGTCATAGGAACATGTATAAGTCATGAAGAAAGCAATAGCAACATACTAAACGATCGGGTGCTAAGCTAATGGAATGGGTCATGTCAATCAGATCATTCAACTAATGATGTGACCTCGTTAATCAAATAACAACTCTTTGTTTATGGTTAGGAAACTTAACCATCTTTGATTAACGAGCTAGTCTAGTAGAGGCATACTAGTGACACTCTGTTTGTCTATGTATTCACACATGTATTATGTTTCCGGTTAATACAATTCTAGCGTGAATAATAAACATTTATCATGATATAAGGAAATAAATAATAACTTTATTATTGCCTCTAGGGCATATTTCCTTCAGTCTCCCACTTGCACTAGAGTCAATAATCTAGATTACACAATAATGATTCTAACACCCATGGAGCCTTGGTGCTGATCATGTTTTGCTCGTGGAAGAGGCTTAGTCAACGGGTCTGCAACATTCAGATCCGTATGTCTCTTGCAAATCTCTATGTCTCCCACCTAGACTAGATCCCGGATGGAATTGAAGCGTCTCTTGATGTGTTTGGTCCTTTTGTGAAATCTGGATTCCTTTGCCAAAGCAATTGCACCAGTATTGTCACAAAAGATTTTCATTGTACCCGATGCACTAGGTATGACACCTAGATCAGATATGAACTCCTTCATCCAGACTCCTTCGTTCGCTGCTTCCGAAGCAGCTATGTACTCCGCTTCACATGTAGATCCCGCTACGACGCTTTGTTTAGAACTACACCAACTGACAGCTCCACCGTTTAAAGTAAACACGTATCCGGTTTGCGATTTAGAATCGTCCGGATCAGTGTCAAAGGTTGCATCAACGTAACCTCTTACGTTGAGCTCTTTGTCACCTCCATATACGAGAAACATATCCTTAGTCCTTTTTAGGTATTTCAGGATGTTCTTGACCGCTGTCCAGTGATCCACTCCTGGATTACTTTGGTACCTCCCTGCTAAACTTATAGCAAGGCACACATCAGGTCTGGTACACAGCATTGCATACATGATAGAGCCTATGGCTGAAGCATAGGGAACATCTTTCATTTTCTCTCTATCTTCTGCAGTGGTCGGGCATTGAGTCTGGCTCAACTTCACACCTTGTAACACAGGCAAGAATCCTTTCTTTGCTTGATCCATTTTGAACTTCTTCAAAATCTTGTCAAGGTATGTGCTTTGTGAAAGTCCAATTAAGCGTCTTGATCTATCTCTATAGATCTTTATGCCTAATATGTAAGAAACTTCACCGAGGTCTTTCATTGAAAAACTCTTATTCAAGTATCCCTTTATGCTATCCAGAAATTCTATATAATTTCCAATCAGCAATATGTCATCCACATATAATATCAGAAATGCTACAGAGCTCCCACTCACTTTCTTGTAAATACAGGCTTCACCAAAAGTCTGTATAAAACCAAATGCTTTTATCACACTATCAAAGTGTTTATTCCAACTCCGAGATGCTTGCACCAGTCCATAAATGGATCGCTGGAGCTTGCACACTTTGTTAGCTCCCTTTGGATCGACAAAACCTTCCGGTTGCATCATATACAACTCTTCTTCCAGAAATCCATTCAGGAATGCAGTTTTGACATCCATCTGCCATATTTCATAATCATAAAATGCGGCAATTGCTAACATGATTCGGACAGACTTAAGCATCGCTACGGGTGAGAAGGTCTCATCGTAGTCAACCCCTTGAACTTGTCGAAAACCTTTTGCGACAAGTCGAGCTTTATAGACAGTAACATTACCGTCAGCGTCAGTCTTTTTCTTGAAGATCCATTTATTCTCAATTGCTTGCCGATCATCGGGCAAGTCAACCAAAGTCCATACTTTGTTCTCATACATGGATCCCATCTCAGATTTCATGGCTTCAAGCCACTTTGCGGAATCTGGGCTCACTATCGCTTCTTCATAGTTCGTAGGTTCATCATGATCTAGTAGCATGACTTCCGGAACTGGATTACCGTACCACTCTGGCGCGGATCTTGCTCTGGTTGATCTACGAGGTTCAGTAGTATCTTGTTCTGAAGTTTCATGATCATTATCATAAACTTCCTCACTTATTGGTGTAGGTGTCGCAGAAACAGTTTTCTGTGATGTACTACTTTCTAATAAGGGAGCGGGTACAGTTACCTCGTCAAGTTCTACTTTCCTCCCACTCACTTCTTTCGAGAGAAACTCTTTCTCAAGAAAGTTTCCGAATTTAGCAACAAAAGTCTTGCCTTCGGATCTGTGATAGAAGGTGTATCCAATAGTTTCCTTTGGATATCCTATGAAGACACATTTCTCCGATTTGGGTTCGACCTTATCAGGTTGAAGCTTTTTCACATAAGCATCGCAGCCCCAAACTTTCAGAAACGACAACTTTGGTTTCTTGCCAAACCATAGTTCATAAGGCGTCGTCTCAACGGATTTTGATGGTGCCCTATTTAACGTGAATGTGGCCGTCTCTAGAGCGTATCCCCAAAACGATAGCGGTAAATCGGTAAGAGACATCATAGATCGCACCATATCTAGTAAAGTACGATTACGACGTTCGGACACACCATTACGCTGTGGTGTTCCGGGTGGCGTGAATTGCGAAACTATTTCACAATTTTTCAAATGTACACCAAACTCGTAACTCAAATATTCTCCTCCACGATCAGATCATAGAAACTTTATTTTCTTGTTACGATGATTTTCTACTTCACTCTGAAATTCTTTGAACTTTTCAAATGTTTCAGACTTATGTTTCATTAAGTAGATATACCCATATCTGCTTAAATCATCTGTGAAGGTGAGAAAATAACGATATCCGCCACGAGCCTCAATATTCATCGGACCGCATACATCTGTATGTATGATTTCCAACAAATCTGTTGCTCTCTCCATAGTACCGGAGAACGGTGTTTTAGTCATCTTGCCCATGAGGCACGGTTCGCAAGTACCAAGTGATTCATAATCAAGTGGTTCCAAAAGTCCATCAGTATGGAGTTTCTTCATGCACTTTACACCGATATGACCTAAACAGTAGTGCCACAAATAAGTTGCACTATCATTATCAACTCTGTATCTTTTGGCTTCTACATTATGAATATGTGTATCACTACTATCGAGATTTAACAAGAATAGACCACTCTTCAAGGGTGCATGACCATAAAAGATATTACTCATATAAATAGAACAACCATTATTCTCTGATTTAAATGAATAACCGCCTCGCATTAAACAAGATCCAGATATAATGTTCATGCTCAACGCTGGCACCAAATAACAATTATTTAGGTCTAATATTAATCCCGAAGATAGATGTAGAGGTAGAGTGCCGACCGCGATCACATCGACTTTGGAACCGTTTCCCACGCGCATCGTCACCTCGTCCTTAGCCAATCTTCGCTTAATCCGTAGTCCCTGTTTCGAGTTGCAAATATTAGCAACAGAACCAGTATCAAATCCCCAGGTGCTACTGCGAGCATTAGTAAGGTACACATCAATAACATGTATATCACATATACCTTTGTTCACCTTGCCATCCTTCTTATCCGCCAAATACTTGGGGCAGTTCCGCTTCCAGTGACCAGTCTGCTTGCAGTAGAAGCACTCAGTTTCAGGCTTAGGTCCAGACTTGGGCTTTTTTTCCTGAGCAGCAACTTGCATGCCGTTCTTCTTGAAGTTCCCCTTCTTCTTCCCTTTGCCCTTTTTCTTGAAACTAGTGGTCTTGTTAACCATCAACACTTTGATTACATAAAATAAAACCTTCATGAAATGAAGGTTTTTACTTTTATGTTTTATTTGAGAACCCCTTGAACGCCTTATCAAAGGGTTCTCAAAAATTCGAGATAGATCTAATTATACTTTTTTACTTATTTCTGCATTATATACTTTTTTACTTATTTCTGCATTAATAGAGCAGACGAGTAAAAAAAAGCAGATGCTCCTTCTTGATTTCTACCTCCGCAGCTTTTAGCATTGCGAAGAGCTCGGGAATAGTCTTGTTCATCCCTTGCATATTATAGTTCATCACGAAGCTCTTGTAGCTTGGTGGCAGTGATTGGAGAATTCTGTCAATGACGCAATCATCTGGAAGATTAACTCCCATCTGAATCAAGTGATTGTTATACCCAGACATTTTGAGTATATGCTCACTGACAGAACTGTTCTCCTCCATCTTGCAGCTATAGAACTTATTGGAGACTTCATATCTCTCAATCCGGGCATTTGCTTGAAATATTAAATTCAACTCCTGGAACATGTCATATGCTCCATGACGTTCAAAACGTCATTGAAGTCCCGATTCTAAGCCGTAAAGCATGGCACACTGAACTATCGAGTAGTCATCAGCTTTGCTCTGCCAGACGTTCATAACATCTGGTGTTGCTCCAGCAGCAGGCCTGGCACCCAGCGGTGCTTCCAGGACGTAATTCTTCTGTGCAGCAATGAGGATAATCCTCAAGTTACGGACCCAGTCCGTGTAATTGCTACCATCATCTTTCAACTTTGCTTTCTCAAGGAACGCATTAAAATTCAACGGAACAACAACACGAGCCATCTATCTACAATCAACATAAACAAGCAAGATACTATCAGGTACTAAGTTCATGATTAATTTAAGTTCAATTAATCATATTACTTAAGAACTCCCACTTAGATAGACATCCCTCTAATCCTCTAAGTGATCACGTGATCCAAATCAACTAAACCATGTCCGATCATCACGTGAGATGGAGTAGTTTCATCGGTGAACATCATTATGTTGATCATATCTACTATATGATTCACGCTCGACCTTTCGGTCTCCGTGTTCCGAGGCCATATCTGTATATGCTTGGCTCGTCAAGTATAACCTGAGTATTCCGTGTGTGCAACTATTTTGCACCCGTTGTATTTGAACGTAGAGCCTATCACACCCGATCATCACGTGGTGTCTCAGCACGAAGAACTTTCGCAATGGTGCATACTCAGGAAGAACACTTCTTGATAATTTAGTGAGAGATCATCTTATAATGCTACCGTCAATCAAAGCAAGATAACATGCATAAAAGATAAACATCACATGCAATCAATATAAGTGATATGATATGGCCATCATCATCTTGTGCTTGTGATCTCCATCTCTGAAGCACCGTCATGATCACCATCGTCACCGGCGCGACACCTTGATCTCCATCATAGCATCGTTGTCGTCTCGCCAATCTCATGCTTCCATGACTATCGCTACCATTTAGTGATAAAGTAAAGCATTACATCGCGATTGCATTGCATACAATAAAGCGACAACCATATGGCTCCTGCTAGTTGGCGATAACTCGGTTACAAAACATGATCATCTCATACAATAAAATTTAGCATCATGTGTTGACCATATCACATCACAACATGCCCTGCAAAAACAAGTTAGACGTCCTCTACTTTGTTATTGCAAGTTTTACGTGGCTGCTACGGGCTTTAAGTAAGAACCAATCTCACCTACGCATCAAAACCACAACGATAGTTTGTCAAATAGACTCCGTTTTAACCTTCTCAAGGACCGGGCGTAGCCACACTCGGTTCAACTAAAGTTGGAGAGACAGTCGCCCGCAAGCCATCTATGTGCAAAGTACGCGTAAGGTTGGTCCGGGTCGTCTCGTCCAACAATACCGCCGAACCAAAGTATGACATGCTGGTAGGCAGTATGACTTATATCATCCACAACTCACTTGTGTTCTACTCGTGCACATAACATCAAACCATAAAACCTAGGCTCTGATACCACTTTTGGGGAACGTAGTAATTTCAAAATTTTCCTACGCACACGCAAGATCATGGTGATGCATAGCAACGAGGGGGAGAGTCTGATCTACGTACCCTTGTATATCGCAACGGAAGCGTTGACACAACGTAGAGGAAGTAGTCGTACATCTTCTTCCCGATCCGACCGATCCAAGCACCGTTACTCCGGCACCTCCGAGTTCTTAGCACACGCACAGCTCGATGACGATCCCCGGGCTCCAATCCAGCAAAACTTCGGGGAGGAGTTCCGTCAGCACGACGGCGTGGTGACGATCTTGATGTTCTACCGCCGCAGGGCTTCGCCTAAGCTCTACAACGATATGATCGAGGTGGAATATGGTGGCAGGGGCACCGCACACGGCTAAGGAACGATCTCAATGATCAACTTGTGTGTCTAGAGGTGCCCCCTGCCCCCGTATATAAAGGATCCAAGGGGGAGGGGCTGGCCGGCCAAGAGGAGGGCGCAGGAGGAGTCCTACTCCTACCGGGAGTAGGACTCCCCCCCCAATCCTATTCCAAATAGGACTCCCAAGGGGGAAAGAGAGAGAGAGGTGGCCGGCCACCTCTCCTAGTCCTAATAGGACTACGGGAGGGGGGAGGCGCGCAGACCACCATGGCAGCCCATTTCACCTTTCCACTAAAGCCCAATAAGGCCCATATGGCTCCCGGGGGGTTCCGGTAACCTCCCAGTAATCCGGTAAAATCCTGATTTTACCCGGAACACTTCCGATATCAAAATATAGGCTTCCAATATATCAATCTTTATGTCTCGACCATTTCGAGACTCCTCGTCATGTCCGTGATCACATCCGGGACTCCGAACTACCTTCGGTACATCAAAATGCATAAACTCATAATAACTGTCATCGTAACGTTAAGCGTGCAGACCCTACGGTTCGAGAACAATGTAGACATGACCGAGACACGTCTCCGGTCAATAACCAATAGCGGGACCTAGATGCCCATATTGGCTCCTGCATATTCTACGAAGATCTTTATCGGTCAGACCGCATAACAACATACGTTGTTCCCTTTGTCATCGGTATGTTACTGGCCCGAGATTCGATCGTCGGTATCCAATACCTAGTTCAATCTCGTTACCGGCAAGTCTCTTTACTCGTTCTGTAATACATCATCCCGCAACTAACTCATTAGTTGCAATGCTTGCAAGGCTTGTGTAATGTGCATTACCGAGAGGGCCCAGAGATACCTCTACGACAATCGGAGTGACAAATCCTATTCTCGAAATACACCAACCCAACATCTACCATTGGAGACACCTGTAGAGGTCCTTTATAATCATCCAGTTACGTTGTGACGTTTGGTAGCACACAAAGTGTTCCTCCGGCAAACGGGAGTTGCATAATCTCATAGTCATAGGAACATGTATAAGTCATGAAGAAAGCAATAGCAACATACTAAATGATCGGGTGCTAAGCTAATGGAATGGGTCATGTCAATCAGATCATTCAACTAATGATGTGACCTCGTTAATCAAATAACAACTCTTTGTTTATGGTTAGGAAACTTAACCATCTTTGATTAACAAGCTAGTCTAGTAGAGGCATACTAGTGACACTCTGTTTGTCTATGTATTCACACATGTATTATGTTTCCGGTTAATACAATTCTAGCATGAATAATAAACATTTATCATGATATAAGGAAATAAATAATAACTTTATTATTGCCTCTAGGGCATATTTCCTTCACTTGAGGCCGAGCTTGGACGGACCATGGCACAGAGAAAGGGAGAGGAAGGAGAGAAGGGGCACGGGGGCAGAGTCCGGGTCGCCGACGAGAGCCGCGAGGAGACGGCCGCGCAAGGTGTCCGCCGGATCCGGGGACAGAGGAAGACGATGCCGCTCGGCCCGGCCGATTAAATTAATAACATGTCGGCCGGAGCCGATGCGTTCTCACCAAAGTCTGCGTGTTTTTTTCCTTTATATAAATAGCCTATCTGATGTCTACAACGACGTTTAGGCCATATTCAAATAGTGACAAAAGAAGAATAGCCAAGCAAACATACATTCTCTTAAAGAAAATTCAACATAGTAAAAACCCTTGCATCACTGGTAGAAAAAGGGCCTACAGTCCCGGTTCATAAGGGCCTTTAGTCCCGGTTCCTGAACCGGGACTAAGAGGGTGTTTGTTTCCAGGGACTTATGGGTTTAGGGATTTAAAAAAGTCCCTATAAGTCCCACCTAAACCAAACACCCTGGACTTATTGGGACTTATTGAGGTGATTAGGGACTTATCAAATAAGACTCTCAGGGAGGAGCTTATTGGGACTTATCTATCTGGACCCGCACCGCTCGATCCCCTTGGCTCGCACCGCATCGCCCCGCACGCCGCTCGTTCCCCTCGCCTCGCACCGCATCACCCCTCCTCGCCTCGTCCGCTCGTTCCCCTCGCACCGCATCGCCCCTCCTCGCCTCGCCCGCTCGTTACCCTCGCCTCGCACCGCATCGCCCCTCCTCGCCTCGCCCCCTCGTTCCCCTCGTCGCCTCCTGCATCGCAGCAATCGCCGCCGCCGGTAGCTGCAACAGCCGCCGCCATGGCCGACGAGGAAGACGAGACCCCCTTCTTCTCTCAATTCCCCTCGTCTCAGGAAGGACCCCAAGTCTCATCCGCCGGTGGAAATCTCGGGAGAGGAATGAGTTTCTTGGATCTCAACAACAACATAAACGTCTTCCCGGAGTTGGGCTCGTACCAGCAACTTCTCTTTGACCAGTCGGCCGGTCATGGCCTTCCTACGGTTGGACGTGGTCGTGGGAGGCCCGTGCCCCAGGGCGGAGGAGGCCGCAACCGGTCTTTGAACATCAGAGGCCGAGGCGGCTCTAACCTGCGTCCGTTCGTCGCCCCGGCCGTAGCTGCCGTTGAGGGAGGCGTCATAGGGCGTGGGAGGACCTCGTCCCAGGTCACTGGACGCGGCGTAGGTCGAGGCAATGGGTCCTCAGCGGCCGGCAGTAGAGGAAAAACTGCGGGGAAGCAACGTGTGTCGTCAACTGCTGCGTCTTCAGAAGATGTCGACGAGAATGAAGGCTTTGAAGATGATGATGACAACAATGCTTTTGGAGAGGTATATTTTTGCTCGGTATATTGCACTGTACAATGGTATACAATGCTGCTGTTGCTATATTTTTGATTGCACTAGTATATTTTTGATTGCTATATTGCGCTCTACAATGGTATATTGCACTAGTACATCGTTCTTTTTTTTTGTCTCAGGGTGCAAGTTCATCTTCTTTTTGTGCTAGCTACTTGTGTGTATAATGGTATACGTTGGTGTAGAATTAGAAACAGCTTGATTCTACTTTTGTTTGAATTGTGTGCTTGTTATTTTTTGTTTAGAAAAACATTGCCAAGGCTGATTGGATAGACGCGCATATTACTGTATTTTGTAACATCGCCTGTGAGGAAGCTAGGGATGGGCACTGTGTGAATGGTAGTTGGACAAGTAGAGCCTACAATAACATGAAGAAAAAAATTTATGAGCGTGCTGGCCTCCTCCATAGTACCAAGAAATTCAAAAATTGCATAACTAGACTCAAGAGCTACTACACTGCTTGGTTGTGGTTGGGGCAGCAAACTGGTTGTGGCCGAACTGGAGATGGAGCTATAACTGCATCACCTGCGTGGTGGAAAAAAGTAATTAAGGTACATACATTATTCTGCAAATTACATCTGAATTGCTCACACTTGGTTACATTATTTAGCCTTGTCCTAATTACCTAACTAATGTTGCAGGAGAGACCAGATGTCAGAAAATTTAAGGATGGCAATCCTGAGTATTTGGATATGCTAATAGAGTTATTTCAAGGTGTGGCAGTTGATGGATCGTCGGCTTATGTGCCCTTAGATGAAGATGATGAAGAAGAATATGATATTGCCGATGACGAAAATGAGCAGAGTCCAATGAGCACCACCAGCAAGAAGAGGGGATGCAGCGGCGGTGAACAGACAGCTACAAGCCCAGGAAAGAAAAAAAAGAGCCCAATGGTGAAACTAATGACAGGGCTTATCAATACTATGAATAGTGAGAACACTTCTGACATGATCACTGAGTATGCCAACAAAAGGCAGGAAGCAAAGGACAAGGCAAAGGAGAAGAAATCAAACAGCACTAAGGAATCCATTACTCATTGTCAAATGTTGGCAGTTAAATGTGGTGTAGAAGAAACAAGTGTTGAGTACTTCATGGCAACTCAACTGTTTGCAGATGAGGCAAACAGAGTCATATTTGAGAACATTTCAAGTGATGACGCTAGACTGACTTGGTTGAAGAGGTGGTGCCAGATGAAGAAGTTGTACTAATGTAGTAGTTATCTTGATTGTCCTTTTAATAATATACCTATGTAATGGACCTGTGCTGTGTGACCTTGTTAAATGATGAATGCGTGTTAGTGTGTTTCATTTGCATGTACTAATGTTTTCAAGTTGACAAGGTGGTGCATAATGAAGAAGTTTTACTAATGTTTGCATGTTTCAAGATGATGAAAGCAGTGTTGATGGAATCAGCAGTGATGATGGGAGCAGCAGTGATGATGAAGCACTGATGTTGTTCATGCACCAAAAAAGGAAGAGAAGAATGATGCAGATGGCCTGCATGATTGGTATGTACTACTTGGACTCTTACGGTAACAAAGGACCTAGAAGAGTACCAATACAGTCTGGGCACGATTGGATTATGACAACACTAGGCAATGAAACTGCTTGTTACAACATGTTTAGAATGCACAGACCAGTATTTGAAAAATTGCATAGTGTGCTAGTTGATTCCTATGGTTTGAAATCCACTAAAAAAATGTCATCAATTGAGTCTCTAGGCCTGTTTCTTTGGATAGTAGGTTCCCCACAATCTATAAGACAAGCAGAAAACAGATTTGTTAGGTCATTGGAGACAATTGTAAGGAAGTTTGATAAGGTTTTGTTATGTCTGATCAAGCTTGCAAAAGACATCATCAGGCCAGTAGATCGTCAATTCAGAACTGTGCATTCCAAATTAAGATCTAGAAAGTATGCACCATTTATGGATAATTGCATTGGCGCAATAGATGGGACACACATACAAGTTGTGGTACCAGTTGCCACTGCTACCCAGCATAGGAATAGACATAAGGAGAAGAGTCAGAATGTGATGTGTGTGTGTGACTTTGATATGAGATTCACATTTGTCCTAGCTCGTTGGCCAGGATCAGTGCATGACATGAGGGTCTTCAATGATGCACGATCCAGATTTGGTGACAAGTTTCCAAAACCTCCACCTAATAAGTTTTATCTTGTGGACTCAGGGTACCCAAATAGACCGGGTTATCTTGCACCATACAAGGGATTAACCTATCATTTCCAGGAGTACCGTGATGGCACAATGCCTAGAGGAAAAAAGGAACACTACAATTTCACCCATTCTTCACTTAGAAATGTCATCGAGAGGTGTTTTGGAGTCTTGAAGAACAAGTGGAGGATTTTGTTTCATTTGCCTAGTTATCCACAGCCGAAACAAAGCAAAATCATTGTGACTTGCATTGCACTGCATAATTTTATTAGACAAAGTCAACTGCCCGATATAGAATTCGACAAGTGTGATGAAGATGAAAATTATGTACCATTGTCTATGCCAACGACCACAACAAATGATTCAACAAATGAGACGGACAGTGCTGCTATGAATCAATTCAGAGTTTGGGTCGCTGATGGGTTGTGGTCGTTGAAACAACAATGATATGAACAAGTGTTGTTCGCTTATGTAATTTCTTTTATCTCGATTGTTATGTACGCTCTCTTATTTTTGTTCTTATAAACAAGTGTTAATCGTTTGTATGAACAAGTGTTATTTTGGTTATCACTATTTTGTAATTCGTTTGTATGAACAAGGGTTATGTGAACAAGTGTTTTATCAACTTATAAGTCCCTGTAAACAAACAGGTAGGGACTCGGGACTTATAAGTCCCTGTAAACAAACAGGTAGGGACTTATGACTTATAAGTTGGGACTTAAAAAAGTCCTAGGACTTATGAAACAAACGGGGCCTAAAGTGTCGGTACTAATACCTCCCCCCTTTAGTCCCGGTTCAATCCAGAACCGGGACTAAAGGGCGCGGCCACGTGGAGCTCCACCTTTAGTCCCGGTTGGTAACACCAACCGGGACTAAAGGAAATTTTATGATTTTTTTTTGAAAAAAAAATTTAAATTTTTTTTGGATTTTTTTTATTTTCAAATTTCTGAATTATTAACCTCTAGTCTGTAATCACCACCCCTCATCACTTCTCAATTTATCCTTTAATCACCCCTCATCATTCCAAATCATCTAACTTCCTGACCGGTCACCCATCCCTCTCACTACTCCAGCCCAAGCACACTTAACTTCCGGGTTCTATTCTCCCTCGCTCCAAGTCTGCACTTGTTGTTTTCCTGACAATAGTAAGATGTCAATCCTATTAACCTTCAGGAATTTTGCTTGAGCATGAAGTGACACATTTCACTGTTTGAGTTTGAAACTATTGTTTTAAAAATAATAATTATTTAGTAACACTAATATTTCTTGAATAATTAGTTTGACCATTGTTTGACCACAGTTTGACCACAGTTTGACCAGATTTGACCAAAATTGAAATAACTAAAATAATTATTTAGTAACACTAATATTCTAGAATAATTAGTTTGACCATTGTTTGACCACAGTTTGCCCACTGTTTAAATATTTTTCAATTTTTTCCACTCTAGATCTTAAAAGCCCCGTAACTTTTTTCTATTAGGTTTTTGAGGATTTTGAAAATGTTTAACGGGGTTCCCCCCCCATTAAATTTGGATGTAACTTTTCGAGTAGATGATTTTTCATATAAAAAACTTTTTCATCCGAGTTAGTATGCAAAAGTTATGCCCATTTTTACAAATTTCAGAGAGATTTTGCAAATAAAGTCAAAATTTACATTTGCAAATTTTCCCAACAACTAGACCACATATCACATGAGAAACTTATTTTCTTTTATTTTTTTGACATTTCCATTATTTTCTTTTATTTTTTTTAAAACTTAAAAGGCGATCCACGGTGGGAGGGGGGTAGAGTTTGAAAATGGGACCTTTAGTACCGGTTCGTGGCACGAACCGGGACTAAAGGTCTCAACCCCATTAGTTCCGGTTCGTGCCTCAAACCGGGACTAAAGGTCTAATCTTTAGTCCCGGTTTGAGGCACGAACCGGGACTAAAGGTCATCGCACCCTTTAGTCCCGGTTCATGGCTTAAACCGGGACTAAAGGGCCCGAGTGAACCGGGACTAATGCCTTAGCCGCACGAACCGGGACCAATGCTCACATTAGTCCCGGTTCTAGACTGAACCGGGACTAATGGGCTGAGCCGGCCTGGACCATAGCCCTGTTTTCTACTAGTGCATTCAAATATTTTAAACAATTACTTCCTCTGTTAACTTTTATAATACTTTGAAGATATTTCAGACAATGTTCAAAACAACCCATTTTGAGTTGTCTGAAACGACTTACAAAAGTGAACGGAGGGAGTATAAAAAATCCAACTTCAACACACCACTACTCTTTCGTCCGATGATAGTGTGAAGCTGAATGAGGCGACATCAAAGGACATGAATACGGCTTCATCAATCTTTTTCAGTGACGGACGCCAAAATTCTACCATCATTCACGATGGTGACGAACATGAAAACTGGCAACACGAATGTGCCACTAAAAAACGTGTGACAACTTTTGTTCTCTTCCGGTGCAAACAGACACATTAAATTGCCGCATTTAAAGGTTGAAGGAAAATGTGTAGAAGACAGTCACATACACTCACCTCAATGAATGTGTTTTGAAATTGATGAAGTCACACACAAGCATCTTGCATTCAAATATTTGAAAAATTTATTAAAAAAATCCAACTTCAACACACCACTATTCTTCCATGTGATGATAGTGCAAATCTGAATGAGACATCATCCATGAATACGGCTCCATCAATCTTTTTTTAATTGCGGCCAAAATCCTACCATCATCGACAATGATGATGAACATCAAAAGTGGTAACACGAATGTGTCACTAGAAACGTGTGCACCAACTTTTTTTCTTCCAGTGCAAACAAGCACATTAAATTGCTGTATTCAAACGTTGAAGAAAAAGTATAAATGCAGAGCCTCACATACACTCACCTCAACAAATGAGATTTAAAATTGATGAAGTCCTCCACAAGCGTCTCGCTATGAACGAGAACTTGCCTCCAACTAAAAGAATATTCCATAGTAATGGGCATTAAAGCATGATGATATGAATTTCTTCTATACCTCGACACTCACATCCCTACACCCGTCATGTTGCGTTGATGGCTGTTTTGCTTGACATTTTAAATTTTTTTCTCCCATTGCAACGCACAGGCATGTTTGCTAGTAAAACAAAAAACACAACAAAACTTTATTTATGTAACAACCTAAAATAAAACAAGACAACTTAGACAGAACTAGTAAGCGTGACATGAATCTCTAGATGACAACGCATAACACGTCAGATGTGGCAATTTCAAAGTGTTTGTCGTGTGTACAAGAAAATCACATGGTTGTAACGAAACAATAGATTAATGAAAGAAAAAGATTTGGGAGACGAAGGAGCTATAACAATCTTACACTAATTTACAGGGAAAAAAGGATGTTCACGAATCAAAACAGCCTTGTACTTCGTCGGTGGTTTAATGGTTAACCACGCTGCACTTCTTCCTGATCTCACCCTGGCTGCCGGTGAGAGGATTGGCATTGCCCATCTTGATCATGGAGGTGGCGAAGTCAGCGAAGAACTCGTCCTTGAAGGCGCCGGTGGCATGGCGCTGGACGTAGGCGCGGGTGAAGGGGTCGGTGAGGAGGGCGCCGTCAGAGTGGAAGAGGCCCCTCCGCTTGCTCACCAGCTTGAAGTAGTCGGTGTCGAAGGTCTTGAAGCTGCCGGGGTCCATCTCCACGAGGGTGGTGTTGTCGTTGAGGCTGGCACACTTGCTCTTTAGCCGCATCATGTACTGCGGCTCCAGCGAGAGGTCGATATCGCTGGGGTTTTCCAAGCCGGTGAAGTTGTAGAGCCGGTCGGAGAAGGAGAAGCAGTGCGACGTCCCGATGGTGTGCCCGGCGGACAAGACGACCAGGTCCTTTGCGTCGAGGTTCACGGCGGCGAAGAGCTGGGTGAGCACGGTGAAGTTGGAGGTCGGGGGTGGCAGAGCGTCGGTCTCGTTGGAAATGGACACGCTGCCGTCTCGCCGGCCGAGAGGAACTGTCCAGAATGGACCCTTGCTCTGGAGAAACCATGATCGAGCAGCATTAGAATTTGGCTTCCACAACTATATACCGTGTCATTTGCAAAATGGCCTAGTAGGAGTACTCTACTCACCAGCCATACTGCGTCCCTGGCAATGAGGGCGAGGATGTCGGCGCAGGAGACGGTGTCGGGGCAGGCCTTCTCCACCGCGGCCTTCACCCTCTCGACAAAGCCGAAGCCTCGCAGCGTCTGGTTCGGCTGCGCGTCCTTCTCCGCCGTCTTGTTGGCCGAGTCCAACAGAACCGAGCCGTCACACCCCTGCATTCACGGTGGTCAGGCCACAACGCACAACGGGGTACGGACACATACTGATGCATGCAAATGCAGCATACCCTGACGAAGCAGTCGTGGAAGTGCATCCGGAGGAGCGGCCCGGCGAGGCTGGGCGCCAGTGACAGCGCCCTCACCATCTCCTTCCTCACGACGTCCTCCACGCTGGGGCACGACTCGCTGTAGAACTTGTCGTGCAGCTGGGCCCGCGCGCACGTCGCCGCCACCGCCGCGAGCAGCAGCAGCGACACCATCGTCACAGCTCTACACGCCATCTTCTCGCCAAGAAGCTTGTTTCTTGCTTGGCTATGCAAGAAACGACGATGGCTAGGTGGCGAGTTGATCAGGAGAAGCTTGAGCTGCTGCTGCTGATGGACTGGCGCCGGGGAAATATATAGCGCCGGAGTGTCCCCACGCCTGCATGTGGTGGGCTGTCCTCCGGAGCAGCAGGTAAAATTCCCATGGTTTAATGAGTTGTTCCTTGTTTGCACTCTGCGGAATCTTTGCCGTGGCAGGTACACCGGCGGCCACCGTACGTATAATGGAGGCGGACGGACAGCCAGACGGAAGCACATCATTAGATGAATTCACTAATTTTCTCTAGACAGCAATTTTCTCACTAACTTACTAATTAGTCATCACGGAGCAAACTGCGGTGCCAAGTTCTAATCAGCAAAGGATACGTGCAACAAATGAATGCCACCACCTACTGGTAGTTTGAAGACATGGAAATATCACGATCCGTATATTTATACCGGCTCCACGTGCTATCCCGAATCAGCTTTGCTAAGTCTCAGTCGATGTTATATTCGTTTGATCTTGCGTGAAGATCCGTGCAATTTCGATGCGGTCTGAAATACTTGTAACACCGGAATTTTGAGCCAGATTTACAAACTTGAAAATAAATTTAAATTATGTTTCCATTCATTGAAAGGTAGTAATTTTTTAAAGAATTTTCGCATATGGCATCCAAAATTGCTTTGTTTTTTAGATTAAAAACCTTGCCAATAATTATGCTAATATTATGCCTTTGTCGAGGCCCTGGCCCAAAAGACCAGAAGAATTTAAATATCATGTTTTGATCAACATATAATTTGAATAATGACGTTTAAATTCCAAACATGGTTAAAATGATATTTATAAATTTGGAGATCTAGTTTTTATAAGTCTCAAGCTTGGCACGTGGTTGGAATTTTGTATTCACGAAAAACCAATGGATGTGAATTTGAAACCCCCCCCCCCCCTCTCTCCCGGGTGTTTGAGGCAAGTAATTCTGCACCAAATTCAATATTTAAACCCGAATATTAATATAGAGATCCTACAGCTACGAAAGTCTAGGTAAACACACCATAACAATCATATAGACATTCTAAAACACGAGAAAAATAGTTGCCAAGGCAAGATCCTAAACATGCCCATTACCGGGTTGCATCTTATTGCTTGGTCATCTTGTCATATGCATCGACCGTCGCCTAAGAAAACCATACATCATAAGAAATGGCTTATAGGCACATCATTAGATGAATTCACTAATTTTCTCTAGACAGCAATTTTCTCACTAGCTTACTAATTAGCCATCCAAAACAATAAGGTATGCATCAAGGGGGAGTAACTGCGTCGTCCACGTGTCCCTGTTACTGTGTTGACGAGAGAAAAAAAATGAAACAAGGTAGAAGGTCGAGGGCTGGTGGTGTGGTGTGCACATCGATTTCATTATGCCTTCGTCTCGTTTTTTTTGAAGCTAAACGGCCATTGGCACTTTATTCATCAGGCGCTAGCTTGTCTGACTGTAGGAAAGCAGTTAGCCAGCCAGGGATTGTTTCATACAATTGCTGAGTAACAGAATGATGTAAAGCTAGCCTAGCTAAGCGGTGAGCCACCAAGTTTGTATGGCGACTGGAGAACCGTAGCTGAAATCCCCGAAACAGAACACTCATGTCCTTCATCTCTCTTATAAGGTGAAATCCAGCAGACTTCTGTGGCATCTCCCAAAGACGTTGTATCTCCTGACAGTCGGTCTCGATTACCACATGCTGGATTCCCATCCCAAGCGCCAAAGATAGTGCGTCTCTTCACGCGAGGAGTTCGATGGACAGAGGGTCGGTGACACCCTCATACCTTGTGCAACCCGCCCTCACAAACGAACCATGGTGATTACGGGCGATAAACTCCGATCCACCTCTGCCTCGCTCCAAATTCGTTGCTCCATCCGTGTTGAATTTAATCCACCCTTCTTCTGGTGGTTTCCATTTCGGAGTAACCATGACCGCAACTTCATCCTTCCTTGGGATTTCCAAGGCTCTAACAATCTCTTCAATGATAATCATGGATTGCCATGGCTGATATTCTCTTTCACCATGTGTGTAGCTGTTCCTTGAGTGCCATACAGCCCACATAACAGTGATCATTATAGCAGCTTCATACTTGCAGAAGAGCCAGTGATCTAATAGGTCACGCGACCATGTCAGAGGGTTGAGCTGTGGTATTGTAATGCCAAAGTATCTCTCAGCTGCTTCCCAGAAGCCCCTCGCATGATCGCAGACCATGAGGGTATGAAACAACGTTTCGTTGTCGTTCCCACACATTGGGCAGTGTGGTAGCTGCTTGATATGTCATCGTTGAAGCTCGCCGTAGCACGGTAAGAACTCCTTTAGCACGCGCCACCAGAACACCCGGATGTTGGGGAGGACGTTGAGTTTCCATAATGAACGCATATTGCTTCGTCTCCATTAGAGGATCCCACAGCCTCAGTAGCCTGTAGCTTGAGGTTCATTGTCTCTCGATATGCATATCTGACAGTGAAAAGGCCAGACTTCTCCCAAGCCCATGCCCATATATCCTCTCCCATTCTGCGTGGTCTCGGCATGCCCAAAATTGCATCCGCATCCGGTGGGTAAAAAACACCCCGAATAGTATCCGCATCCCACTGGTTTGTCACCGGGTCAATCAAGTCTGAAACCAGCTGAATGGAGTTTGGCTTCAGTGACCCCGTTGGTTTCATGGAACTAGTTCCTTCTATCCACTGATGATGCCAAACTTCAGTAGTTGTTCCATCCCCCACACGTCTAATGAGCCCCCTTTTTAGCATCTCCCTTCCTTTGATGATTGCCTTCCAGGTTTTTGATGCACTTGCGGGACACCCAGCCGTAAGGAAGTTTTCATGAGGGTAATACCTACCCTTTAGCACACGAGCACACAGGCTATTTGGATTTTCAAGGAGTCTCCATGCTTGTTTGGCAAGCATCGCATCATTGAAGGTCTCAAGATCCCGGAATCCGAGGCCTCCCTTTGATTTTGCAATGCACATCTTATCCCATGATTGCCAGTGCATTCCTTTTCTGTCTAGTGACCCAGCCCACCAATATTTTGACATATTTGTTGTCAGTTTCTTGCACAGACCTTTTGTGAGTTTAAAACAACTCGTAGAGTAGGCCGGTAAAGCTTGGACCACAGACTTCAAAAGAACTTCTCTTGCTGCACATCACATCTTCCTCTCACACCACCCTTGCACCCTTGCCCTCGACCGTTCGTTGATATGTTCAAACTGTTGCTCAGTTATCTTTCCTGTGGCCGTTGGCAGGCCAAGGTACTTTTCTGACATGGCTTCCCGCTCTATTCGGAGTGCAGCCTTGACACTCCTCTTAACTGAAGCGCCACTGTTAGGGCTAAAATAGACAAAACTCTTCATCTTGTTTGCACTTTGCCCGGAGCCCAAGCTGTATTGCTCCAAGATTTCATTTAGTCTAGTGGCACTCCGAGTATCAGTTTTCATGAAAATCAAGCAATCATCTGCAAATAAAAGATGTGAGATCCATGGGGCAGAAAAACTCACTCTAATGCCCCTATCAATCCACCCTCCATCATAATTTTGCAGCATGCACGAGAGTCCCTCCCCATAGAGGAGGAACAAATAGGGGGAGATTGGGTCACCCTGACGAAACCCCCTCGAGGGCGAGAAGGCCGGTAATAATTCACCATTAACCTTTACCTGAAACCTTACAGTGGACACACACCGCATGACAAGTGAGATCCATTCATCATGAAAACCAAGTTGTTGCATAATTCCTTGCAGATAAGTCCACTCAACTCTATCATAGGCTTTTATCATATCAATTTTGACCGCACACCATCCTTGCTCCCCTTTCTTTCGCTTCATAGAGTGGATGCACTCATAAGCTACTAGGACGTTGTCGGTAATCAATCGTCCAAGAACGAAAGCACTCTGCTCCTCTGCGATTATCTCATCTAGTATCTCCCTCAAACGGTTAGCCAACACTTTGGAGCAGATTTTGTAGAGAACATTGCACAAAGAAATTGGCCTATACTGAGTGATATTCTGTGGGTTTCTCACCTTGGGTATAAGTACAATTACCGTGCTGTTCACTGATTCTGGCATCTGTCCCCCATTTAGAAAACCGAGGACTGCCGCTGTAACATCCGGACCTACCAAGTCCCAGTGCCGCTGATAAAAACCAGCATGAAAACCGTCACTTCCAGGTGCCTTAGTAGGCCCCATAGCAAAGAGCGCAGCCTTCACTTCATCTTCCACAAAAGGCTTCAATAGTTGTGCATTCATAGCTGCTGTGATTTTATGTGGCACATGGTGAAGGACTGCATCAATATCAGTGTGTTCTTGCGCAGTGTACAGACTCGTATAAAACTGCTGCACCTCGGCATGTATTTCTTCCTTAGTTTCACACACCGATCCATCAGCCACGCGAAGGCTGCTGATGCGGTTTCTGCTTTTGCGGGCGGCCACACGTGCCTGAAAAAAGCCTGTGTTTCTGTCCCGCACTCGTAACCAGTCAACCCTTGATCTCTGTCGTGCCATAGTCTCTTCCTTATGTAGGAGCTCAGAGAGTTGGCGGGCTAAATCTTTTTCCTTCCACGTCGGTCCCCTAAACAAGTATTGCGACCGCTCTTTCTCATACTCTTTGCGTATCTTCTTTATCTTCCTTTTAATATCCCCAAACTTCTTAGACTTCCAATCTGTTAGGTGAAGTTGCATGGCTGAGAGGGCATCATCCATGCCTTGCAGACCTTGCATACCTGCACCTTGATGCCATCCCTGTAATACTGCCGCATCATATGATTCCTCCTATTGCCAGGCTTCTTCATACATAAATCGACGTCCAAACCCAACCTCATCTGCAGCTACCCTCTTCATCTTCACCGCAAGCACACAATGATCTGACTTAGGTGTAGTACATGCTTCACGAAAGATGTCGAGTACAAGCACATCATCGCTGGGTTCGCAAGGAAACGATCCAGCCATACTTTCACATTCGAGTCACCCTGTTGCATATTATCCCATGTGAATGGGACACCTTGGAAGCCAAGGTCTTGTAATTCAAAATCATCAAGGCCCTCACGGAATCCCTCCATTTGCCATTCTGGCCGATCATGAGCTCCAAAATACTCAGAATTATGTATTATTTCATTAAAATCTCCACCGCATAACCACGGCACGTCACTCTGAGATTTGAGCCAACGTAACAAAGTCCAACTCCCGGCGCGTTCACTACGCCTAGCCTTAGCATAGAACCCTGTAAACCGCCACACCTTATTGTCACCCCCCATGTTCTTAACCATAACATCAATATGTTGGTCTGAGAAGTTATTGAGAGTTACATCGACATCTTTTGACCAAAACAAGGCCAAACCCCCACTTAAACCATCACTACTAACTGGGAAGCAACCTTCAAATCCCAGCCTTGTAGTGAGATCGCTTACCCTTCTTCCCTCGATCTTCGTTTCACATAAGAAGGCGGGCCCTTCATTCTTCACCAGGTTGTGAAGTTCTCGAACTGTCTCCGGGTTCCCAAGCCCGCGACAGTTCCATGATAAGCAATTCATTGCGACCCGCGGGGCTGGTGCCCAGCCTCCGCGAGAGTTTTTGCAGCCTCCTCTTCTGCCTTCTTCTTCTTTGAGTCATGATTGTCATCCTTAGATCCTAAAGATTCATTCTCCTCACTCTGTCGCTTCCCGAGCACCGTCTCGCTGTCCTGCAGCATTAAGGTTTTTCCTCCTCCATCATTCATATCAACCCGGCGGTAGACTAAATTGTGGCCACGTCCAGTGTGTTGCCCACCTCTACCATTTGTACCTCTGCCCCGGGCATTGAATTGATAGACTGTGTTGTGGACTCTGCCGCCGTTTGTTTTTTCTGGTGAAGTTACTTCCACTCCAAGCTCAACCTCTTCATCCTCCCTTGGATCTGCATCCTTCTTTCACCGTCATGAGGCTCCTCAGTCCTGTAGGCTGGCGCACTATTCCAGCTTTTGCTTTTACTTGGCATATACCTCAAGGCTTCACGATACGGTGGTCTCCCATACTCATCTCTCCCCGCTGGCGTTGGACACACTAATTCTGCGTGCCCTAATCGCCCGCAGGAGAAGCAAAAATAGGGCAGGTTTTCGTACTGAATATCAAAGAGTTCAGTTTCTTTTGTCCTTGCCTTCTCCAACTGCACCCATCGCATCAATGGCTCATCCACCCTAATCCACACTCTGAACTTGAGGCAATCTCCAAAAGCATATCCTTTTCCATCAGCATCCAGGGTCACGACATTGCCCACCATAGCTGCTATATGTCCCGGCCATGGCGGACACAGCAGATTGAAAGGTAAGTTGATTACCCGCGCCCATATCTTGAGTTTGTCAAATTTCAGTTCCGATGGGCGCGACCTAATGTTGAACCTTTCCAAAACCACACAATGTTTACCAACCATCCATGGACGACCATCAAGGATCCGATCACAAATCCCGCTTGTTCACAAAAGTAGCAACAAAGACATTATCACTAGATGGCCTGAAGTACAGACCTTTTGGATTCCCACGCCGGGCGCAAGGCGTCTCCAATGGTGTTGACATGAAGAACCTTCCTATGAAGCACCTTCCCGATCAGCGCGTGCAGTTCCTCTTCCCTTATCTCTTCTTCATCATCAATGACAAGTTTTGTCTTCTCCTTCTCCGTCAGATTCCCCCATCGTTGTCGCCCGACCCCTGGTCCGTTCCTTCTCCGCAAGGCCGCAGAGGGTGGGTAAGGACGCGAGGTCCCCCCTTGATCACCCAGAGCAAGCACGCCGCAAGAATCTGGGAAAATCGGAGAGAAGCAGGAAGCCGGCGATCTCAAAACCCTAGTCTCGCGCCCCGAGATCGCCTCGTGCGCCGCCGTGCCACTCGAAACCCTAGAAAACGTTTCGGGGCTTCCCGTTCGTCTCGTTTTCTTCCCTACGAAGGAACTCCACACCGAGTCCTCCACTCCATGACTCCCCATCCCAGCCCCCCTCACCCCTCTCCGTGGCCTCGTCTCCTTCCCCTTTCTCTTCTCAATCAGGATTCATGGAGGTGGGGGCAGGGACGCCATCGACCGCGAGGCTAGTTTTCCTAGCCGCTGCCACACGCACAGCCGGCCGGAGCGGCGGCCATTGATTGTCCTCTCCACCGTTGCCCGGAGCTGCTCCGTGCATCTCTGCCCGCCCCCGAGCAGGACTCGGCCCTCGTCTCGGTGGCGAAGGAGGAGGCCATGCTCCTCAAGGCGTCAATGGGCTCCGTCAGGCTCCAGATCGAGGGATCCCTCAGTTTCAACCGCTGGTCAAGTTGTATATAGAGATGAGGAGGCGGAGCAGCCGCCACAAGGTCGCTGCCGCTGGCCGAGACCCAGAAGATGGCCATAGCGGCGGTGGTGGCGGCGGTTGCGGGGAGGAGCCAGTAGCAGGTGAGGATATTATGCAATTTTGATGTGAATCACTGCTGATTACTTGTCATACTTGTGTTCTGAAGATTTGATTCCACTTGTCTAAGCTAACGGTCTGTGACCATGAAAATTCAGCAGGATCTGACCACGGTGTCGCCCTTTTTTAAACCAGCGATGTTTGCAGTTACAGATTTTTGCGAAAGCCCGCTGAAACGAAGTTTAGTTCAGCAGACCATGTATGTTGGAAGAAAGCAAATTCTTGCCTTCCGAATCCTCCATAGCCATGATATTTTATTTTAGACCGAATTGCCCCAGCTCAGTGTATCTCTGGTAAAATACGAACATCATTTTTTATTACTTTTAGGGGATGCCACGGAAGGAAAAATGACCAAGACTGCATCTGTCATGTTTTTTTTTCTAGATTGTTAATTTCAATTCATGTTTGATATTGTAGTATGGAGGTTTCGCCAAATACATGTTCTATTGTCGTTTATTTTCCACTATTGTTGGGCCTCGTTTCTTTATTTGTGCATCATCGGATGTGTAATGTTATAGTGGTCATGATCCAGACATTTCCATCGACCAAATCGATAAAGTTACTAAGCTCCCACGATTTTGAAGCTCCTGGTCAATCAGTGGTGTGAAAGCTGTTTGGGTAAACGTTTGACGAGGGGTGAACCGCATCGGATGGCAGTGGACTGTGGACACGTATGTTAGTCGGTTCGAGGTGAATAGCTGGGGCGGAGGGAGGTGTCTAGCGGCTCGGCCCTATCGTATACATCAGTGCTGCTCCGTCATGGGAGGGCCTTGGGTGTTTGCCGTCGGCTTCCCTCCGCCCAGCTCCGGCCGCCGTCTGCCTTCACGTTGCCTGTAGTCCCTTCTTGGCACCATCCCCCATCTAGATCCGGAAGCAAACGCCCTCAACGGTGGTCAATGACTAGAATTGTGGTGGAAAGACAGCAGGTGGTGTCCTGCTTTGTGGTAGGGTAGACATGTCGTCTGGCGGCTCTGCCCCATCATTACCTACCGCCATGAATCGGCCACAAATTCAGCATGGTTTTGCCGCACCTTCCACGGAGTAACACACTCCATACCCGGGTTCTTTATTTTTTGTTCCCTTTTCATGTTCATGTTACAGGGGTTGCCCTTTTTTGTTCAGATCTTCCTTCCGTGGTCATGTCTGGCAATGCTTGGTTGTTCGTAAAAGAGAAAGATAATAAACATTTTTTAGTGTGAGCATGCCTCCTTTTGTGATACTCCCTCCGTCCGGAAATACTTGTTAGCGAAATGGATGTATCTAGACATATTTTAGTTCTTAGATACATCCATTTTTATCCATTTATGCGACAAGTATTTCCGGACGGAGGGAGTATTATACTGCTCTGCTCTTCGCCGCTAGCTAGCTTATGGTTTCTTGGCGAGTCATCTTAAGGCGAGAGGGTTAGGGGCATGGTGTAGTAGTAATATGGTGGTGGGTGTGCACCTTTTAGCCTTCAGATTTGGGATGCTTGCGAGATTAGTTTTGAGATTGGGGCATATGAGGCACATGAACGATTGGGGACAATTGGGCTGAGGTTGTCAGTACGAACAAATCTCAAAGCTAGGGGCTCGAGTACAAATGAAGCTCAGACTTATAGTGATTATTGCGCATTAATAAACAATTACCTTATGTTCCCGACGGGATGACCTTATTTTTTTTCTGAACATGATATTTGTATTTGTTGGCATGTTACATGGAAAATTATCTTTTCATGAAGGAACTTCTGTGTTAATGATCCGTCTTTCATTTCTTTAATGTACATCTTAATAAAGGGTGGTTGTGTGAGCACCAAATTAGGAGCTCAGTCTAAGAGAAAAGGTCTGATTATGTAATTTGGATACATAGTTCTTGCTTTGTTAGGAGTAACCTGATGATCATTTGATAATATATACCTATTCATCTGCCATGTGAACTTCATTGATCAATGTGTCTCCCTTTGCCCTTGCTAATCCAGGATGCCACGTTTCTTTGATACTAGAATTTCATGTTACCTACATGATTACATCAGACAAATGGATTTTACTTTGCCCTATAAAGGGTATGCATTCATAGGTGGGATGCTTGCTCACAAATTTTCTTATTCCTAGAGTATTGCAATATTGTGGTAATGTGAATGGAACAATGTATAGATTGACTGCTATATCAATAATTTTGCATACTAATATAGGGGCTTATAACTAGGGTATTTTTGTATGTATGCAGAAAATTATGCTGGTTCAGCTATATTTATGTACAACGCAATGCAGCACGTTGAAGGAAAGGCATGCAGGTGTACCAAGGTATGCTCAATTCTCATATGCCCCTCTCCTAATGATGTCATGTCCCATCACTGGGCATACTGTATTGAAGGCTCCAAGGTTCAGATTTTAGTCACCCAAAGATATCATCAATCACTTCTCGTCTTATTAGGTAATGCTGCGTAGATTAGTTTTCTTCTGCCCAACATATTCACAGAATAACAGTTTTAGCATGCCGCTGTCATCTATGCATTCTAATTTTCGTTAAATTTGCAGTAAGTGGGTTGTGATGAACAGGATTACTAGAAAGCCTGCAAGAATTCCAAATGCAATATGGACTGAATAGAGAAGTACTTTTTTCAGCATGATGCTATTGAAGATGAACACCACCGAAAACTTCCAAAACTGCCAGGGCATGACCGTGCTACCTCAACCAAATATGTCCGAACAGGCCCGACAGTAAGTTTTGCACACACACGCATGCACGCACGCACGCGCGCGGGCTGATCTTGGTACGAATCAGCATGTCAATAATGTTAAATACATTGGCTGGATCCTTGAGGATAAAATTTCCCTTCCATGTGCATCTTTATTGATTGCTGAGACACACAAAATTTCTTCTTGATTTGTAGTTAAGTATGATACTTTTCAGAAGCTATTTTGATTTAATCTTATATCTGTGAACACTCCATGGAGGTTGCCCAATGCTTTCTGTTGCCAAGCATTCTTTCACGAGGTGTGAGGTGGTGGACCACCCTGTGGAGGCCAAAGGGAACCAAAAATCTCAGGAATACACACACTGCATATGCGTGGATGATATGTCTATATACACAGAAAGTGTGTGAAGGCAGAGGAGATAAGAAGAGTACAAGAAAATGATCAAAAGCAGAGAAGACCAAGAAGGCCTCTGGTGCATGCTTTGTCGGTACACTTTCTCTTTCCATTTCCTTTCTTTTATATCCCCTATAAAGATCTTTGAGTTACATGAATGGGTATTGTAATTATTGAGTTTGTAGCTATTGTCGTGTGATGGGAAGTGAATGCTTCTCACACTCGGTCTGTCTGGTGCTGTGTATATTACGAGGCCTTGAAAGCAACCTGTCTTATTGAACTTTAAGCTCAGATATTGTACTATATTGTTTTATTGTAAAATTGAGATCAGTTCTTATTCTCTGATTGTTGATGAAACATGTTGAAACTTCAGGTCTGTTTCTCGAACTTCGAAATGGTGTGGATGCTACATGATTTTAAGAGTTGCCTTGACTTGCTTAGCTGGAGTAGGCAACTTGATGTGGGCAAATGACGGGTTCACATGCCCAGTTTATTTTATTGGGTTGACCCATCAAATCTGAGAAGCAATTTCTGTGCAATAACCTACAGACTACTTGGCCACAAAAACTGTCAGGTGTCACCTGCATGTTTTTGACAATAATCCATGATCTGTTGCTTATCAAGGTGCTGTTTCTAGACTTCATTTCAGAAATGATTCTGACGCAACTTATGGACTTCTACTCGGCATTCTTTTAGTTTGAGCATTGTAGGAATGATTCATTTCTTATTATGTGAAGTATAAGCATGAATAGCTTTGCATCAGTACTATACTGAAAAACAGAGCCCAGAGGTGAGATGGCTAACCTGATACGGCAGCTAACTGTTCGAGAGGCTGGGAGTGGGCCTAGCTGCTACGGCTGGCTGATCATCTGTTGATTCATCCATTCAGGGGAGGCCATCTCATGGGAGCTGGCCTTCCAGATCCAAGAACAATATGTATGAGCTTTCGTGCTGAATATGCATACAGTTATGCAGTATGTGCAGTTTGCATGCTCCGAGTTTTCTGGATGGTGATTTTGAAATAGTCCGCCCCTTCTTCACAGTTCCGTTCTGTAGTAGGGGCATTTTTCTCTGGTCCAATTATTGGATCTTTATTTGGTCTCCGATCTGGCAGAACATTTGTTGTCTTTCAGAGGTACCAGGATGTGATTGATGTCGTCTATCTTAGTTCACTCATTTGTTTTTGTTCCTTGATTTGAAATACAGATATGAATAGCATGCATATTTGTTTGGTGCATAAAAGATCTCTAGGTTGTTCTCAGCATCCATATAATTATATTCTCAAACCAAAATTGATGATGTTATTACCTGCTCTTTATCCGTGTGTACTAATAGAAAGGTGAGTGAGATGCAATGCATCCCTTTATTGAAGTTCCTTATCCAACCTACAATATTTTCTTCAGTCTACAGTCAGTTAAAATTGTATCCTAATAAAAATCTTAACACTGGAAAACTTTCTTTTATATTTGTTTGAGGAATTATGTGTCAACTGGTAATCAATCGAGCGTTGAAAATATCCATTGTATGCACCTAAACCGTTGTGTATTATATGTATCTAACATTGGAGCATTCATGCCAATATCAGTTTCGAATCTGCAATGTTTGATAATACCGCTGCAATGTAAAGGCCAGACAAAGCTATAACCGAGCGCGGCAAAGTGCGCCTGTTCTTCTAGTATATATTTTTAGCTTATTGTTTCTGTGAAATTACACTAGCCATAATGCACTAGCTCTTCTAAGTGTTAAGTACATAGTTTTTTCTGGGTGGTAACCCTCTTGAGGATGATTTTATCATGATGATACATGTAGTATAAAAGGTTGTGTTAGGCTCCAAATAATACTGCGTCATCTAGGCTTTGTGTTTTCTTCCTAAACTAAGCCTACTGCCATACAGACACGTTAACAAATACTGAAGCTTGATTAGTGCGCACAATCCTATCTTAAGAGGCGCCACCAGGTGGCGCCCCAACCACTAGTCATGGAGCAAACTGCGGTGCCAAGTTCTAATCAGCAAAGGATAGGTGCAACAAATGAATGCCACCACCTACTGGTAGTTTGAAGACATGGAAATATCACGATCCGTATATTTATACTGGCTCCACATGCTATCCTGAATCAGCTTTGCTAAGTCTCAGTCGATACTCACTGGTAGAAAAAAGCCCTTTAGTCCCGGTTCGCAACAGCCTTTAGTCCCGGCTGTGCAACCGGGACTAAATAAGCGCGACTAAAGACCCCCCCCTTTAGCCGCGGCTCTTACGGACCGCGACAAAAGCCTTTAGTCCCGGTTCTTGTGGCTGACCGGGACCAAAGGCCCGCCACGTGGGCGCCCGTGGTCCGTCGGGGCCGAGGACCTTTAGTCCCGGCTCTCGTGGCCAACCGGGACTAAAGGCCTCCTCCGCAGGTTTAGGGTTTTAGCCCTCCTAAACCTGGTTTCTTTTTAATTTGTAGTGTTTTATTTGTTTTATATTTTATTTTGTGTTTTATTTTATTTTGGATGAAGTTTCAGTACACATATTCTACGCTTCTATATACATGCATATGAAATTTCAAACAAGAAGAATTCAAGAGGAATATATAATATATATTCAATCTCGGGTGACCATATACAACTTCGAACAAGTTTCCATACACAATTAGGATGGATGACCATATACAACTTCGAACAAGTTTCAACCTCGGGTATGCATATAAATTTCTTCGTCCTCGGTATAGTGTTGTCCTTTAGGATTGATGACTTCCCTCATGAAAAATCCTGCTAATTCTTCTTGAATTGGTCGGAAGCGAGCTTCTGGACTAAGCCTCCTCCGCAAGTTATCCGTCGCGTTCCGCACGCTAGCTGATGCCTTCCGCTCAGTGGTTTGTCTCCGGATGTTCTCACAAACATAGTATCCACATAGATCGGTCCCCGATGGCTGCTTATCCACATTAACTAACTTTCTGAAATCTAGCTCATGTTTGAATTCACCGACAGTTTCTTCTGAGAACCGTCTCCAAACCCTACAGGGAAAAGAAAATTAAATGAATAAGGGATTTATTAGTTAGTTGATATTAGGAAATGAAGAGACCGATCGATATAGAGCTCAAATGATTGAAAATAATTACTTTTGCAGCATTTTTCTCATGTCGGCCCAACGCTTTGGATCCGAATCCTTAGAGTCCATGATTAGAACTGTGGAGGTGTGAAGTTCAATATTTAGCAGAATCCAGTGGAACCTGCGGACACGTTACATGCACAGTCATGCATAACTCATCGATTAGACATACCATGCATGGAGTAAACAAAATAGAATGGGCACAAGAGAGAAACACTCACCCAAAATGGTAAGGAAATAGAATATGACTTTTGAGTTGATGCTTTTTAAGAAACTTGTACAGGTCTTTCTCCATGTCTTTGGGGTGATGTTCTAACACATGTCCATTAACGATATGTGGGTCAATGAACCCAACATCATGGATGTTTCTTATTTTGCATTCCCAAATCTTCAATCTGCATAATAGCGTACACAACAATATAGTTAGGACAATATATATATATAGTGCAGGCAATGAAGAACGAGATGAGGTAGAAATAAATCACTTACAGAACGTAGCAACTCAGCATAGATTTGTCGAGGGCGCGCAGATTGAACAGCTGGAATAATTCACTCATATGAACTTCTACAGAGTACCGTTTGATGTGATGCTCATGTGTAACATCCGCATAAACATATTCTTTGTCGGCCCATGTTATGAATTGCTTGTACCAACGTAGCAGATTTCGCATTTGTGTTGGTAGACTATTTTCCTTCTCAGGCTCGACGAGAGGCCCCTTCCGCACATATTGTAATGTTATCTCACCTGCAGGCGCATCCTCAAGGTCTAAGAAGGCACGAACAGTCAAACCCATCTCGGACGCTTGTTTCATGGCAGCCGCTACAGTCAATCCAAGTGCTGCCGCAGCTGCTATGATCTCGGGGTCCTCTTCCGGACCGGCTTTCACTATGAGCGGGGGGATCGATTGTTTCTTCTGCATCCCGAGCTGGTCAACTTGTTTCCCGCTTTTTTTACTTTCTTCCTCCTTCAATATTTTTGCTTGCCTACGAAGTTCATGTCCATAGTCGTCAGGCATATTCAGCTCGGCTTGGGACGGTGTCGTCAAAAAATCCTTAGCCCACTTCTTTTGCTTCTCAGTGAATACTTGCTTGGGCTCAGGCACTTTTTTCGCCTTCATATCCGCCTTCCATTTCTCATAATCAGTAGACGCGGCCAATGTGAGGTCAGCTTCACTAAGTTCCCCAGGCCTTGGGAGGAGAGGCTTCAGCGATGGCTCCGGTACCCTTGTGGTCTTAGGTACATAAGGGTCCGGGTTAATAGTCCAGGAGCAGGTTTCCTTGCTGTCCGCCTGCTTCTGCTTCTTTGCCGGAGGTGGATTGGGGGGCGTCGTACCCGCCGAAGGAGGATTGGGGGGCGTCGTACCCGCCGGAGGTTGTGGATCGGGGGACGGCGTCGAATGGCGTGAAGGAGGTGTAGGTGAACCACCACGACCACCACCACCGCCACCACCGCCACCACCACCACCACCATCGGAGGGGGGTGGACTTGCTAGCCTTGGCGCCTCGTCTGGAAACACTATGTACTTCTTTTTCCATAGAATGAACTGGCGCTTGACATCTCCAAGTCTGCTATCCCCTTCGGGTGTAGGTTTGTCAATATCCAGGTCCTCAAACCCTTGGACTATGTCTTCCACCGTGACACAAGCATAGCCATATGGAATGGGGTTGTTGTGGTGGAGTGCTCCAGGTTTACAGGGTAAAGCACTGCCGCTAGCTACCTTCGTGGAAACGTTCCCCACGGGATAATGCAGATCACAGTCTTTCATCTTCTTTACATCATCCACGGGGTAGTGAGGCTCCGGTGCACGAATCTCGATCATCGGTGCACTAGCACCAGGCGGGGCATCCGTGGAAGCCACGCTGCTTCTCCGCTGCTGGCTTCCGCAATCCGCTTCATGATCTTCATGCGGCCCTGCAGCCGATTTTTCTTTCAATAGTTCATGCACGGTCTGCTTCAACTCATGGAGTTCCGATGCAAACTTCGTCATAAGATCTGCATCCCGGTCCGTCTTTCTCTTACGGCTTCTGTAACCGTACGGGTCATTGTCTTGGGAAAACCCTACTTTCCACGAAACTTTGCCTTTGCCTCGTACACGTCCTCCGTGTTCATCATTCCCGAGGGCTAAAGTCAGTGCGTCTTTCTCTCTGTTGAACTTGATCAAGCCCGCTTGAGCTTGGGTCATTGCGTCAATAAGGGCTTGGGTCGGAGCAAAGCGTCGATGCCGGTGAACACACACCCCTGTCTCCGGGTCTAGCGATCCCCCATGCCCGTACCACCAGCTTTTGGCCCTTGGGTCCCATCCCTCTGTACCTAGAGGGATTCCTCGCACCCTCAGGTCCTCCTCCATCTTCTGCCACCTAGGGTCTGCAAGGCGGTATCCTCCTGGCCCCATAATATGATGGTACTTTTTCTTAGCCGCATTATCCTTATTTTTTTTCGATGTTTCCTTGAAATGGTCCGATTGCTTTTGCCTCACAAATTCTGGCCAATCATCTTTCAGCTTCTCATATTGTCCATTGAAATCCGGAGTCTTGCCCTTGTTGACATAGTCACGGGTTAAATTTTTCTTGAAGTTCCGGAATGCATCGGCCATCTTCTGAAGAGCGAACTCTTTAACTAGCCTCCTCCTCTGACGTCCACCCGGAACCTCGTTACCGAATTCATCGACTTTGTTGTATTCCGGAGGTAGAATGAAATGTTCCATAAGCTTTCTCCAGCAATCCTTTTTCGTTCTCTTGTCGACAAAACTGAAACCAAGACGTGCCTTCTTTGGCTCTTTCCATTCCTGGACGGTGATCGGGACGTTGTCTCTAACAACAACTCCGCATTGGTTGACAAACTTTGAGGTGTGCTGTAGGGGCTTGCCGGTTTCACTGACAGACTCAATGGCATATGTTTCTCCTGTTTTCATCGCCTTGGATTTGCCACGCTGCTTTGTCGTACTCGATCCGGAGGGCTAAAAAAAGAAAGAGAGTCGCGCGCGTTAATACATATGTATTCACATTTCAGTAAGTTTGTATCACGAGAGGCTCTCAATGTATATATATACCTCGCCGGAGGTGGTTGCTTCTTGCAATTGGAGATCGTCGGTTGTTGACGGTTGACCTCCGTCGACAATGTCTGTTCCTTCACCTTCTCGATCATCGTCACCGTCAAGGTTCATATAAGAAGAGACTACATCCTCTTGTTGCTCATATTCTGAGCCGGCACATAAGGAATCTCGTTGTTAATGATGTCCATTAAATAACGTTCAGCCTCCGGATCCCTAAGCGTCTCGGTTCTGTCGTCCGCCATATGTCACTCCTGCATGTAGTAAAAATTCTTTAAGTATAAAGGAATTAAAAAATAAGATTAAGGGGACATAGAGGAGGAGGAATTAAAAAATAAGATTCTTTAAGTAAAAATTCTTTTTTTCTTCTTCTTCCTTTCTTCTTCCTCTTTCTTCTTCTTCCTTTCTTCTTCTTCCTTTTTCCTTTCTTCTTCTTTCTTTCTTCTTCTTCCTTTCTTCTTCTTCCTTTCTTCTTTCTTTCTTCTTCTTCCTTTCTTCTTCTTCCTTTCTTCTTTCTTTCTTCTTCTTCCTTTTTCTTTTTTCTTTCTTTCTTCTTCTTTCTTTCTTCTTCTTTCTTTCTTCTTCTTTCTTTCTTCTTCTTCCTTTCTTCTTCTTTCTTTCTTCTTCTTTCCTTTTCCTTCTTACTTTCTTCCTTCTTCTTCCTTTCTTCTTCCTTTCTTCTTCTTTTTTTCTTCTTCCTTTTTCTTTCTTCTTTCTTTTGGTTTTCATTTGGTTTTTATTTGGTTTTCATTTTTTTCTTCTTCCTTTTTCTTTCTTGTTTTTTCTTCTTCCTTTTTTTCTTCTTTCTTTTCTTCTTCCTCCTTTTTATTGTTTTTTTCTTCTGTTTGTTTTTTTGTTTTCTTTTGTTTTTTTCTTCTTCCTTTGTTTTTCTTCTGTTTTTTGTTTTCTTTTGTTTTTCTTGAGTTTTTTCTTCTTCCTTTTTCCTTTCTTCTTCTTTCTTTCTTCTTCTTCCTTTCTTCTTTCTTTCTTCTTCTTCCTTTTTCTTTTTTCTTTCTTTCTTCTTCTTTCTTTCTTCTTCTTCCTTTCTTCTCTTCTTCCTTTCTATTCTTTCTTTCTTCCTGCGGAGGACGGCAGGCAGGGCGGCGGGCGGCGGGCGGAGGGCGGCAGGGCGGCGGGCGGCGGGCGGAGGGCGTCGGGCGGCGGGCGGCAGGGCGTCGGGCAAGGGCGGCAGGGCGGCGGGCAAGGGCGGCGAGCAAGGGCGGCGAGCAAGGGCGGCGAGCAAGGGCGGCGCTCACTGGGGACGGGGGCGGCGGCACGCAGGGCTTCGGCGTCGGCGTCGGGGCAGGGCTTCGGCGTCGGCGTCGGCGTCGGGGCAGGGCTTCGGCGTCGGCGTCGATCAGCGTTGGGGAGACAGAGGAGATCGATCGGCTAAGTGTATATATAGACGCACCTTTAGTCGCGGTTGGGGAGGAGGACCGCGACTAAAGGTACCCTTTAGTCGCGGCTGGGGAGGCGGACCGCGACTAAAGGTACCCTTTAGTCGCGGTCCCCCTCCCCAACCGCGACTAAAGGGTTTTGGCGCCGCTTCCTTTCCCGCGCAGAAAGACCCTTTAGTCGCGGTTGGGGACAACAACCGCGACTAAAGGGTACCCTTTAGTCGCGGTCCGCCTCCCCAGCCGGGACTAAAGGGTCTGTGCTGAACTGGCGCGGTGCGGTGGGATGTTTAGTCCCACCTCGCTAGCCGAGAGGCTTCGACAGTGGTTTATAAGCGCGGCTGCGCTCACCACTTCGAGCTCCTCTCGAATGCAGGCTTACGGGCCTATTCTGTTACTATGTGCCTGTGGGCCTACTGGGCCTTCTGCGGGCCTGAATCCTGGCCCATTAATGGGTTTCTAGTCGTATTCAGGCCGTGGTGGCCCAGTAGGTGGCATATTCTTTTTTTTGCCTGTTTTTTGTTTTCATTTTTGCTTTATTTATTTTGTTTTGTTTCTACTTACAACAAAAAACTTATTTATTTTATTTTATTTTGTTTCTAATTACTTATTTATTTTTACTTTATGATAATTACTTATTTATTTTACTTTATGATAATTATTTTATTTTATTAAAGTTTATATTATTTTGTTTCTAATTCATTTTAAAATCTTAAAAATACAATTATATATCAAAAAAATCAGAAAATAAAACTAATTCATTTTAAATTCTTGTTTTTCTTCTGTTTTTTTCTTCCTTTTTTCTTCTGTTTTTTTCTTCTGTTTGTTTTTCCTTTTTCTTGTTTTTCTTCTTTTTCTTCTTCCTTTCTTCTTCTTTCTTTCTTCTTCTTCCTTTCTTCTTCTTCCTTTCTTCTTTCTTTCTTCTTCTTCCTTTTTCTTTTTTCTTTCTTTCTTCTTCTTTCTTTCTTCTTCTTCCTTTCTTCTTCTTCCTTTCTATTCTTTCTTTCTTCTTCTTCCTTTCTTCTTCTTTCTTTCTTTCTTCTTCTTCCTTTTTCCTTTTTCTTGGTTTTCATTTGATTTTTATTTGGTTTTCATTTTTTTCTTCTTCCTTTTTCTTTCTTGTTTTTTCTTCTTCCTTTTTTTCTTCTTTCTTTCTTCTTCTTCCTTTCTTCTTTCTTTCTTCTTCTTCCTTTTTCTTTTTTCTTTCTTTCTTCTTCTTTCTTTCTTCTTCTTTCTTTCTTCTTCTTTCTTTCTTTCTTCTTCTTTCTTTCTTCTTCTTCCTTTCTTCTTCTTCCTTTCTATTCTTTCTTTCTTCTTCTTCCTTTCTATTCTTTCTTTCCTCCTTTTTATTGTTTTTTTCTTCTGTTTGTTTTTTTGTTTTCTTTTGTTTTTTTCTTCTTCCTTTTTCTTGTTTTTCTTCTTTTTTTCTTCCTTTCTTCCTTTTTCCTTTTTTAAAATCTTCTGACATTTTAAAATCTTAAAAATACAATTATATATCAAAAAAATCAGAAAAATAAAACTAATTCATTTTAAAATCCCTTGAAGGTTCGACCAAATACAAAGTTTGGTACAATAAATTATTACACATCAATTCTTCCCTTGTACGTCCCTGCTTGCTTACGATTGTGCCGTATCCATGGAGCATCCTCATCATTTAACTTAATGCTTGGTTCAGTGTTCACTTTGAAGGGCGGAATTTCACCAAACATATTATAATCTTCTGACATGTCTGTCTTGTCCTCCACTCCCACGATGTTTCTTTTCCCTGAAAGAACAATGTGGTGCTTTGGATCATCGCATGATGTACTGATCGTTTTCTTATCTTTCCGTTTCCTCGGTTTGCTACTCATGTCCTTCAAATAAAAAACCTGAGCGACATCTTTGGCAAGGACGAATGGTTCGTCAAGGTAACCAAGATTGTTGAAATCCACCATTGTCATTCCGTATTGCTCGTCCACCTTTACGCCACCTCCTGTTAGCTTGAACCATTTGCACCGGAACAAAGGGACCTTAAAGGAGGGTCCATAGTCAAGTTCCCATATCTCCTCTATGTAACCATAATATGTGACCTTTTGCCCATTCTTGGTTGCTGCATCAAAGCGGACACCACTGTTTTGGTTGGTGCTCTTTTTATCTTGGGCGATGGTGTAAAATGTATTCCCATTTATCTCGTACCCTTGGAAAGTCGTTATAGTCGAAGATGGTTTCTTGGCCAACATGTACAGCTGATCTCCAACATCATTGTCATTCATTAAATGTTTTCGCAACCAACTGCCGAAAGTCTCCATGTGGGCCTTTCTAATCCAGGATTCAGGCTTCCCCGGGTTGTCCGAGCGTAAAATATTCTTGTATTGCTCGAAGTACGGAGCCACCAAGCTGGAATTTTGCAGAACTGTGTGGTGTGCTTCAGTCATAGAATGACCGTCCATACATATCGTGGTATCCCTTCCGATCTTGCCTTTTCCACTTAGTCTCCCCTCGTGCCGCGATTGAGGAATACCAATCGGCTTAAGGTCAGGAACATAGTCAATACAGAACTCAATTACCTCCTCATTTTGATGGCCCTTGGAGATGCTTCCTTCTGGCCTAGCACGGTTACGAACATATTTCTTTAATACTCCCATGAACCTCTCAAAGGGGAACATATTGTGTAGAAATACAGGACCGAGAATGGAATTCTCTTCGACTAGGTGGACCAGGAGGTGCGTCATAATATTGAAGAAGGATGGTGGGAACACCAACTCGAAACTGACAAGGCATTGGACCACATCGTTCTGTAACCGTGGTAGATCTTCTGGATTGATTACCTTCTGAGAGATTGCATTGAGGAATGCACATAGCTTCACAATGGCTACTCGAACATTTTCCGGTAGGAGCCCCCCCAAAGCAATCGGAAGCAATTGCGTCATAATCACGTGGCAGTCGTGAGACTTCAGGTTTTGGAACTTTTTCTCCGGCATGTTTATTATTCCCTTTATATTCGACGAGAAGCCAGACGGGACCTTCATACTGCTCAGGCATTCAAAAAAAATGACCTTCTCTTCTTTGGTAAGAGCGTAGCTGGCACGACCTTGAAACCATTCCGGATGCCGGTCATCTGGGTCTTTCAAAAGTTGCTGGTCCTGCCGTGCTTCCTTTGTATCATTTGTCTTCCCATACACGCCCAAGAAGCTTAGCAGGTTCACGCAAATATTCTTCGTAACATGCATCACGTCGATTGCAGAGCGGACATCTAGGACTTTCCAATATTCTAGCTCCCAAAATATAGATTTCTTCTTCCACATGGGTGCGTGCCCGTCAACTCCCCGCGGAACTGATTGTCCGGCAGGACCCTTTCCAAAGATGACTTTCAAATCCTTGACCATATCAAATATCTCAGCACCAGTACGTTCCGTAGGCTTCGGCCGGTGATCTGCCTTCCCGTTGAAATGCTTGCCTTTCTTTCTTACGTTATGATTTCGGGGAAGAAATCGACGATGACCCAGGTACACGTTCTTCTTACAATTAACCAAACGTACACTTTCAGTCTCATGTAAGCAGTGCGTGCATGCATTGTATCCCTTATTTTTCTGTCCCGAAAGGTTACTGAGAGCAGGCCAATCGTTGATGGTTACAAAAAGCAATGCTCGTAGGTCAAATTCCTCTCCTTTGTGCTCATCCCAGACACGTACACCAGGTTTCGCCCAAAACTGTAAAAGTTCTTCAACTAATGGCCTTAGGTACACATCGATGTCGTTACCGGGTTGCTTAGGGCCTTGGATGAGAATTGGCATCATAATGAACTTCCGCTTCATGCACAACCAAGGAGGAAGGTTGTAGATGCATAGAGTCACGGGCCAGGTGCTATGGTTGGAGCTCTGCTCGCCAAAAGGATTAATGCCATCAGTATTTAGACCAAATCTTAAGTTCCTTGCGTCAGCTGCAAAATCTTTGAAAACTCTGTCGATCTTTCTCCATTGCGTTCCATCAGCGGTGTGTCTCGACTGCCCATCGGACAAACGGTCCTCTTTGTGCCATCGCAACAACTTGGCATGCTTTTCGTTCATGAACAGACGTTTCACCCGTGGTATTATAGGAGCATACCACATCACCTTGGCGGGAACCCTCTTCCTGGGTTTCTCGCCCTCAACATCGTCACCAGGGTCATCGCCTCTGATCTTATAACGCAATGCAGTGCATACAGGGCATTCATTCAAATTCTCGTATTCACCGCGGTAGAGGATGCAGTCATTAATGCATGCATGTATCTTCTGAACCTCTAAACCTAGAGGGCAGACAACCTTCTTTTCTTCGTACGTACTGGCGGGCAACTCATTATTCTTCGGCAACATATTCTTCAATATTTTCAGCAAATTTTCAAATGATGAGTCACCTACACCTTCCTGTGCCTTCCATTTTAGCAAATCCAGTGTGCAGCCCAGCTTTTTCAGACTATTATCGCATCCTGGATACAACGACTTTTTGTGATCCTCTAACATGCGATCCAAATTCTCCCTCTCCTTGTCAGTTTCGCAGCGTCTCCGTGCATCAGCAATGGTCCGACCAAGATCATCAGCGGGCTCATCATGTGCCTCTTCTTCACCTTCACCTAACCCTTCCACACCTTCAGCATCATCCTCCATGAAAGTATCACCGAAAAGATCACGATAGTTGTCATCGATATCATCCCCTTCTTCATCTTCTTCCATTCTAACCCCTCTTTCTCCATGCTTGGTCCAACAATAATAGCTTGGCATGAAACCATGCTTAAGCAGGTCCATGTGAACTCTTCTTGAGGAGGAGTAACCCTTCTCATTCTTACAGACAGCACATGGACAGATAATAAAACCTTGCTGCTTGTTCGCATTTGCCACTACGAGGAAATCTTTCAAACCCGTAGTGAACTCGCCGGAGAGTCGGGAACCGTACATCCATTACCGATTCATCTGCATTATTATTATATAAAGTATATAATTAACCATCATGCATTTGTTAAACTAACTAGCTAGAAATAATACAAATTAAACAATGAACTACACACATGCGTATTTTATCAATGACACATGAAAGGTTCGAGTTGCTAACCGCGATCGCGGAGGAAAAATAAATGAGAAAGCTCAAGTGTGGCTTGTTTCAGGCTCTCGGGCATTTCATCAAACACCTTGTGTGCATAGGAGAAACCAAAAGCAAACCCACCACCACCCCACCACCACCTTCTGAAAATTGTGAAGTGAGCCGAGTGAAGTGAAGTGAGCTGAGTATATATAGGGATGGGCCTTTAGTCGCGGTTGGCCAGGCCAACCGGGACTAAAGCCCCTCCCGTCCGCCAGCTGGATGGGCTTTAGTCCCGGTTGGCCTGGCCAACCGCGACTAAAGGCCTTCTGGGACCTTTAGTCCCGGTTGGCCACGCCAACCGGGACTAAAGCCCCTCCCGTCCGCCAGCTGTCGACCGAGCGCGCTGGGCCCAGGTAGTTGGTCGCGGGTCTTCTCCCGAACCGCGACTAAAGACCCCTTTGGTCGCGGTTCGATTGTTTTGGGGACTAATGGGGGCGTATGGAAGCCTCGTTTTCTACCAGTGACTATATTCGTTTGATCTTGCATGAAGATCCGTGCAATTTCGATGTGGTCTGAAATACTTGTAACACCGGAATTTTGAGCCAGATTTACAAACATGAAAATAAATTTAAATTATGTTACAATTCATTGGAAGGTAGTAATTTTTTTAAAGAAATTTCGCATATGTCATCCAAAACTGCTTTGTTTTTTAGATTAAAAACCTTGCCAATAATTATGCTAATATTATGCCTTTGTCGAGGCCCTGGCCCAAAAGACCAGAAGAATTTAAATATCATGTGTTGATCAACATATAATTTGAATAATGACGTTTAAATTCCAAACATGGTTAAAATGATATTTAGAAATTTGGAGATCTAGTTTTTATAAGTCTCAAGCTTGGCACGTGGTTGGAATTTTGTATTCACGAAAAACCAATGGATGTGAATTTGCCCCCCCCCCCCGCCTCCCGGGTGTTTGAGGCAAGTAATTCTGCACCAAATTCAATATTTAAACCCGAATATTAATATAGAGACCCTACACCTACGAAAGTCTAGGTAAACTCACCATAACAATCATACAGACATTCTAGAACACGAGAAAAATAGTTGCCGAGGCAAGATCCGAAACATGCCCATTACCGGGTTGCATCTTATTGCTTGGTCATCTTGTCATATGCATCGACCGTCGCCTAAGAAAACCATACATCATAAGAAATGGCTTATAGGTGAACACAAATTTGTGACGGGCGAGGCGTGTCACCCGCCACAGTTAATTTGGAAACATAGCAGTGTCAGGTACCAAAGCTTACCCGCAACTGCTAGTAATAGAGCAGTGGCGGGTAGGAATACGTGCCCGCCACTGATAGACCGTTTCAGAGCAGGCCGCGTAATGCAACCTAATTGTGGTGAGCAGTAACAAAGGCCCGCCACTGCTTATTTGTACATCAGTGGCGAGTGTGACTGTTGCTTGCCACAGCTAAATTGTGGTAAGCACTCTTACCCGGCACGAAGGAAGTACATATTATACACTTGTAGTTGTGGCCGGTTCAGTCGGCCGCCCGCCAGTGCCGTCCACTTACGTGTAGCGGGCGCCCTGCCGTGCCCGTCACACGTAGACTCACGACACTGGCTGCAGTTTACTTTTCCCCAACCTGAAAAACGGTTTCAAAATTTGGCATTTCCCCCGCCCCCTCCCCCCACGCCTTTCCTCCCAAATCTCGACCGACTCGGCATCGCGCCCCTCGTTGCCGCCTCTCATCCTCGCCGCTGCTGCGCCCCTCGTTGCCGCCTCTCCTCCTCGCCGCCGCCGCCACACCCCTCGTTGTTGTCGCCCCCTTCGTCGACGCTGCGTCGCGGCCTTCCTCGCTACCACGGGCATGGACTCCTTGTCCAACACTGGAGGCATCTCGCTTCCGCCACCACCGCGAAGCTCCTCTGCGATGGCTACCCCTCCGACCTTTGTGCCCTCCTCCGCCAACATCGGATACCTCGCGTCGCCTTCGGACACCAAGCGAGCCACCTCTCTGGTATGGTCAAAGTTGTGTTTAGGGTAAATAAATATTTAGCATTGATTA